>CANUEZ040000108.1:9460000-11860000 GCA_948099385.1 Fasciola hepatica
CATATAGAAAACGTCCACGTGAGACTGCGTGTTTTCATGTTCATCAGAATTTTGGTGCCTCAGCGTTAGGGTTTAAACGAGTTCTTAAAAAATGATCGTTGCCAGTTGAGGTGGGCACAACCAAAGACCAAAAGTGAGCTTCACAGTTACCAAAGGAAAATCGTCGGTGAGAAAGAATGGCATCCTTCTGTATTCTTTCCTCTTGGTAACTGGTTACTAGCATTCGCTTGCATCCCACGAGAATAGCCAAGTTGTGCCACATACTCATGCGAATGTTTTCCGTGCGGTGGCGTTTTAAAAACAAATAAGGCACGGTGATGACGTCTGATTAAACTGCTATTCTGCAACACACCATGATCAATCTAACCAATTGTTACACATAGACACAGTCCATACGCTTCGTAGGCTTGGTACATGAACTTTAGTTTCATCTAGATAATTTTGACACACTCGCCTTTTCACTTTCTAGTGTGCACTGCTGCAGCTCTTGATCAACAAGCTTGACGTCCCTATAAAACAAAGGTAGCAGAGAGGACCTACGGATGTGGTCAAGTAAGATTGTTATTATGCATGGTTTTTGTAGGTCACTGGTAGGCAGTCGATTTCAGTGCGCATCTACTTACCATTCTTATTGGATACATATGTGAACAGTTGCATGATGCGGCTCTGAAGCTTGAATTCTTTACCGTGCTATTCGAACGTATGTATGTGGAGGCAATCAGTAATTTGACGCGATGTATTTTAGCAAATGAACTGAATGACCCTGTCACCAGTCTGGGACATTGGCTAAATGGCCTTCATGAACTATGCCCGAAAGAAAACTAAACAAGGAATAGCGTAATTCGGTGAAACTCCAGGGAGTAGAGACATCGCTGTTCAATGATTATCTTCTTTACAGCTTCTAATGATTGATGAATCTTTGTCCCCGTAAAGAGTTCTGGACTTCATCGCTCAAGCTGTTGACTAATTTCTGAGTGTTCAGGCGTTTCATATGCCATCTTTGGACCACACTGATGAGAGTATTTCGCATTTGACAGAGAGCAGGGATGCTCTTTTCATCAACATATGAAGCAAACGGCTGCTTTTAGCTTCCACTGACGGAAACAACTGAATGGTCAAAAGGTCACAAACTTGTTTCAACAAGTGACTAGGCCATGGTCGTCAAATCTGGACCAGTTTAGTCAGGTCTGAGTACCACCCACGCAACTGAGCACGCAGCTCAAACTGTGGCGAATTCTGTCCACAAGTCACTACTTGGATATCGGTAATGTACGTGATCATATGATGGTTAACGTTTATCGTCTGACTGAACTGAAAACCCTTGAAAATCGTACTATGCACTCTTTGAAGTTGACCGGTTTATTTGGTGTATTCGCTTTTTAATTTGGTAAACGATATGCTGAATATCACGCGATTTGTACTCACTGTCTCCGAGCCGATAGGGCTGAGTAAACTATTTTCATAAAGTGTAAGATGGAACGGAAATGGGTACTAGCATAAAAAGTTGGTTGTTTGCTGATATGACCAAATATAGTGTAATCAAGGTGACGGTCAAATTGTACATAGTAAAATGTGCAAGCAGCTGAAGTCCTAAGTTGACCACCCTGTCCTAGCTATTCGCTATCAGCAAAGCATCCTCAACAATAATACTGTTCTGGATTTTAGAGCTCAAGAAGTCGATTGTAAAATTTCACGCTTTGATCCTAATTCAGACAAAAAACGACCACTCCACTGCTACGTTAAGCAGTAACGAATTGATTTTTTATTCATTGTTTTGGATCATGGGCGAAATTGAATAGGCACACCTCTTAGCCAACAAGCTTCACTGCATGATCATGAACAACCATCAACTTTGAGTCTAGTATAGCGTAGTGATATATAGCACTATGATATATATATATATATATATATATATATATATATATATAATGTATTTGACTTGGCGCCAAGTCAAATTGCATTTACCAGTTTACGTGTGGGCGCTTAGCCACCTACATTGGCAGAACGGAGAGACAACTGCGTAATAGAATGGTTGAACATAATCCGGTTTGGTTACGAAGAACAATGAGTGGACAGATACAATCAGTGACGTCATCGAAAGCACGCAGAACACTCAGGTCATCCATTACGAAACACCTGTGGGAGACAAATCACTGTGTTAATTTGAGCACGGCGTTCACCGTCAATTATGTCACAAACAATCAACGATTATTGAGATACGTGGAGGCACTAGCGATTAACCAACGTCACCCTCAACTGTGGAAACAGCGAGAATGGATAATAACGTTAGCCTTGCCTTGGTAACGAGTTTTCATTTGCTATCATTAGTTGTGTGTTTGCACTTTTGCCTTTGATCTCATGAGAACCTTCAGTTTACCATTTATAAATGACCACCCTGACTTCGGTATGAACTAGTGAAGATGCAGCGAAATGGTCCAGAACACATCGTGCAATCTAATGCTATTGACTTCTATGTTCAAATTTGTGTCGGGAAAGCCATATTTTCAATATATATATATATATATATATATATATATATATATATATATATATATATATATATATGCATCCGGGCAACGGCGAGGTGCAGTCTGCTACCACCAGAGTTGACAGGGGGGTTCGAATGGCTTATCTTAAACCAGAAACGTGGAACGATCGACCACTAACGGTCACTTTCGTTGTTGAGATGTTTCAGTAAGAAAATTTGTACCTGAGGCAACTTTTATAGGCGTCATGCAGGCTTTGGTAAGACGTGTGCTCTATCAACAACGGAGACCTAGAAGCCGATGCTGAATCTTAACCCTGCTTGTCGAGAACACCCAAGAATCGGGTGAGATCTACAGATTACTCTCAATGAGATCGTTTTCTGAAGCGAGTACTCCTCATCAAATAAAATTGTGAACATTTTCTTGGCTGCTAATAGAACTAGTAAGTGCTCATTAGATAAGATATTTTGTGCATCATTGTTTTTCAGACTTCACAGGTGGCCAAGCCCCTCAGGTAATAGTTCACCCTCGTTAATCTCCCGTGACCGTATCTATGTGGAGTAGCAGTTAGGAAACTCTTTCAAAGACGGATTTCCTGCGATATAAGTTTTATTTATAGAATGATGGATTATTTGTACGAGGTGTACGAGGTTATATAACGGAGAGAATCCACTTGAATTTTTCGCATCCAAAAGTCCAACACCGTGAACCGTGTAATCAACTCATCAGTTTGATTAGGATTTTGATATAACTCTAAGCTCGTAAATCATGAAAGTTACAATCTCATGCTAGTTACATAAATGTAAATATGTGGTTCAGATATAATAAAGGCTGTAGGCATGAATTTATGGTCTGATATCTGGTATTTCATGACCTGGAAGGAAAAAATTCTGGATTTGTGTTAGTGACGCTCTCTAACGACTCAGTTAAAACCGCTTTCCAGTTGTCGTGGTCTTTTTACTGGTGAATTAAAATGAACATTGAGCAACACATACCCATCAAACCGTATATTATTTTAAAGAAATTACTTATTTCTTGTTTGTAGTATTCCTTAGATGTGGGACAATCAAAAGCGCATACGGCCGTGAATATGCGGTACCTCGTGAAAGTCGGTAAAAGAGACCGCTGAAATACGAATGATGAGCCACCTATTGTTGAAAAGCCCCGAACTAATACGAAATCCACGAAGTATTTCGTCGACTGACCCCATGAGGATAGCAACGATGAATCATATATTGGAAACGTAGTAGACGTCCATGTGCACCCCCGTGTCCTCGAGTGGAACAGTCAAGGAGGATGGGAAGCGAATGGGGTAAGAACATCAAATAAAAATCTACGATAGACTGCGTTTGCTCCCCGCTAACGAAGTGGAAAGTTGCCGATGAATCTAGGTCATGCTTCGCATCAACTAGGTGATTAATTACCGCTTTGCTGGTTTAACTGGAAGGTGACCCCGCGTGAACCTTGGTAACGACGAGGTAGAAAGAAACACTGTTCTGGTCATTTTCCATTGGATGTGTGTGTGTGTGTCGGGAGGCGGGGATGAGTCCAAAAAATGAGGATTAGTGCCACACATAAAATCTTCACTTTTGAATTCATTCGTCGTTGAACCGTTCAGCTCACTGAACGGCTATATTATTTTGCTTGCTAGGACTACAGATTGGATTCGGCGTCAGACATATTAACAGCAAAGTTGTCCGGGCAGGCTATAAGTTTATTTACGACAAAGCACTATTACTATTATCATTATTACTATTATTATCATTATCATTATTACAATATCTATCTGTTCCGTAAGCCATTTTATAGTCTGCGCTGGCTCTCGATGGATGTGTTCTGCTGATGATTTCTAGCAAGTTGGAGTGATAAATGATGCACTGATACTGGATAGTCAATAATTCCTTTTGAGTTAAAACTCACTCGAATCTAATAGTAGGTGAAGTCATTATTCATTAAAGTCTAAATTTCTAATAATTTATATAACCCACCGACTAAGTGATTGCGTATTGGAGTAAACTGATATCGGTAACTAGAATTTTACGTAAAGATTTAAAAGTCCATCAATTTGATATCGTTTAGCCATCTGATATATATATATATATATATATATATATATATATATATATATATGGATTATATGTGTATTATATGTGTATTATATGTAACTGAATGGTCTTCACTTGCGGTGAAATCCTCAAATAACTATTTTTTTGGAACTACGAGTTAATTATCTTACTTGATGAAAACAACACTCTTCAATGGATGAAAACTCAATACAATGTGAAATTTTCCCGCATGGTTTCTACTGCTGCAACCCCTATCGAACTGGGTGTCAGAAAAACTGTTAGTAGTTACATCAAAAGGTCAATTGAATAATGCGATATCTGTCCTCTGATAATGTGGTGTTGGTCGTTTTGTTTCCATTCAAGAAATTCAGTCGCTGAGTAGGTCAGTTCAAGCAAATGCCTAATGCATCCCGAGTGGTGAATTATCAGCTGTAATTGTTCCAAGCACTGCGGACCCTTTTTCAATGCTGACGGGGGTACATTCTAGTTTCGTCAATACCATCGTATTCATAGTTGATTAGTTCATGTGAAAACAACAGACAAGTCCACCGAATGCTTTCTTGTCAATAATTCTCAGGGATACATTGGTAGATAAACGGGATGTGAGAACCGACTGAACCTCTACTGAAAAAATGGAAATAGTTTCAGTCATGCTTAATTTTCTTGACCGATAATCATAAATGAACTAAGACTTTCTCACGCAGTAGTAATAAGATTAAACTATAGGTTATTTTCGGCTGTATAGCTGTGGTAATGAAATCTGGATTTATTATCAAGTATTCCTCTTTTCTGTGCCTACGTCAGGTTAAGAAAATCACTGCTGTCCCCGTGCAAAATATCCTACCAGTAAAGCAGCAAGGATTCTTGAAAAGAAAATCCCATTGAACTGATGACCTCAAACCGGATCCGCATGGCCCAAACAGAGTTTCTTGATTCTATACTCTCGATCTAATTAATCACACAGGCTTTGCAGATTAATCCAGTTTCAGGACGATCAACTGGTCGTCGATACACAGTCGAGTGATCGAAGCTGCCATAAATCAGGTCTTCGCGGTTAGAATGCTGAGAACAGGTCAGCTGGATTCAGTACACTTGTGGGACACATCAGCCAGTCAGTCAGAAAAAAGAAATCGATCGGTAATTGCAATATCATCGATAATAAGTGGGTTCTAATTGGATCATTCCAGTGTAGTCAGTGAACCCAACAATCACTGCACAAAGTAACATATCGCATATCGATCTGCTTTGCGTTTGATGTTTTGTATCTTGGAGAAAAGGCCTAATTGTTTCATGAAGCTATATTCATTCTACAACGTTTACTTTCCGTCAAAAGTCAATGCTCTCTCAGGGGAGAATAACTGTTACACAGAAAACCTTTCATTTATAAATCGCAGTCATTCAGCAGCTGGAGCACGAATTAGTGCTTCGCAAGCCGATGGAAATATCATTCAATAGTGGAGGGATCGTAGCCAAGCCATTGACTTACGAGCCTCTTTCTAACATAGAGGTATATCCGAATGTCAGATAAATATAAAATAATCTTGCAAAGGATTTCGTTTTTGTGTTTGAACTAAATGATGTTTCAGTAGAGCAAGAAGAACAACGTGGACAGAATCGATATTGGCCACCAGTTTTGCGTGCTCTCAATCAGCTGCTAACGCACACCATATATGACTACATAAAGTCCAAACAATGGACACTGACACACATACGAACGAACAAAAGGAGTCATTCTTACTAAAACGTGTGGCATAACCCAGACCAACAGAGGAGAGGGTGGGAGACAGAGCAGGACGAGATCATAGGTCATTACCACGGCAACACAAATTGCCCAAAAAATGTACTTTTTATGCTGAGTTCGGACTATGTCCGGTGGATGATTACTGTGCCTACGATTTCTAGCAAGTTTCGACTTCTTGGTCTTGTGATGATACGGAAAGCACTGGTCAACGCGGTGACCTGAATTGAACAAATGACATGGCACTGCAAGAGGTGGTAATTTCCCGCTGTGAGGACTCATTTTGTTGGGGATGTGCTCACACATTCGGGTAGAGAGGTGAAAAAATTAAGAGGCTCTACATGTGTACAGTTTTCATTCACCACAATTTTTGTGCCCTTTCTCAGCAGTGTTACAGTATTCTCAGCGAATAGTAATAATTCAGATGAGTTGAACTCTCACAATTGATTTTTTGAGAGGATCGATTCAGTGTATGATTGAATAATCTTTCTTCTTACGTCTGCACAGTCGACTAACGTGCTGGCTGTTATATCTGTTTTATACGGCCTTTTATGAAAGTTCAGTTCAATAGATTTCTGGCTCAGTTTACTTGATACCTGAGAGTAGTTCGGCGCCGTTGAGAAACTGTGCAATAAGGTTGAGCAGAAGGCCGGTATTTACGCATTGTCTGACGTTAGTACCACTAATCCCCAGCGACTCTCACATGCGGAGACACAAGTCTATAAAGCTCATGATCTTTTTGAACTGCATGATCATCGATATTTCGTTCTTTTTGAGCGCAATCGTCCTTCACAATTACTCAAAAAATATTCATTTGATTTCGTAGTAAGGAGTTACGTTGTGAACAATTCACTCACCTTTCAGCAGTACATTTTAAGGTAGCCAGTTTACAAAACGGTTCAAGTATGAGTAGCACGAACAAAAGTATGAATTTTCCAACTTTCCCTAATTTACAGCTTCTTTTAGGTTGGCTGCAACCGAGCGGAACAGACAGCGAAATAAATGATCCATCATGTGTTTATGACTTTGTGAATCTGCTTGGATCACCAAATAACCATCCATCAAAATAGTGTCAAAATCATCTGAAAGGACTTATGGTCCGTAGAGCAACTTTCCTTCCGACTTTCTGATCAAAGTGAGTTCTTTGTTATCTTATTGAAACTACGGAAATGCACGTTGTCAATTAGGTGCAGCCATTTGACTCTATGGGGGGGAACATGAACTTTCAAGCAGCAAACAAATCAATGAACCAGTGTCTGCTTTCCGGATAACTTAAGGTAGACTACAGCTATTGTCGAACCTAATGCATGTGGGTGTCCGATAAGCATGTTCTGTACTCGTACGCGATAGCATTAACGTTGGACTACATAATTTTATGCGTACCATGACTAGCAAGTATTGGTGAGGATTTAGGACAACAACCTTTTTGGTATGCTCGTGCATGGTGAATACCCATGCTCAAAATGCCGACGAAACCAAATTGTTGTTACTACCAGTGGGCCACGATTACGAAGGAATACGAGCCTCTGAGGGAAAATGGAACAAGATCATTTTGCGCTGAATGAACCCAAACTTTACTAAGAACACTACGTTCATACACAACATTAAACATTTGATCTCCATTCATTATTGAGGATTTTTTACCGTCTCATCGACAAGGACTCTACCATGTTGGTGATCAAATACATTTTTATCTTACTCTCCATCAGGTTGCAATTTTGACTCCAATGGCCAGTGTATGGGTAGCCCTCTACCTACTTACTTCATAACAGAGAAACGTTTACGACCAAGTTTAAATCCGCACTATTAGACTGTAACTGTGCGGACTGGACCTCGAAGGTGCGCACGCATTCGCAAGTCTGACACGGAGAATAATGGGGAAACGGATCGTTTTTTTTCTGAGCCCTCTACGGTTTATCTTTTACCAAACACTCAAATGAGAAACAAACCTATCGCCAAAATGACACCTCATGATTTGAATCCCGTGAAAGAATCAATACGTGCTCTCGTTTGTCAGGCTTGCAATCCGGTCGTCATATCACGTGACACTAGCCGCGTTAAAATTTGCCGCTACCTTATGTCCAACGGGGAGGGAAAACTTGGGAACATTCTCGCTCAGGATTAAGGACAGGGAATTCCGACACGGTTTTCTTTTAGCCTTTTGCTTACAACGTCGTCCTATTCATTCGACTTGCCAGGTCTTCTATATCTGAAATGTGTATCTCTTGTGGTTTTCCTGTGAATTACCCGATAACTGACGTTCTTATTTGCATTGAATCACTGAGCAAGATGTGTCACAGAAGATTCAAACTTATAAGCCTTTTGAACCTTACATTGGTCCTTGTTACGAAGATGCCGGGAAAATTCAGTTTTACGGAATCTCTTCTTCGCTGTCGCGATAAGAATTGTAGTATGCTGGATGCTGTATTCCTTCTTAGGGGTTGCACGTACATAATCTACAAACACCCAGAAAAAACCCAGCTGAACCGGAGCTCCGTAAATATATAAGCAAACATGTACAACTACACCGATGAAGACGGGAGTGGTGATCTGTGTCTGAGAGTGTCACACAATATTGTAGCGAGCAGGTTGAAGACAGCTATCTTGTTGTTCGGCTCAGGTCAGGTCACAGGATTTGTGGCTTTGGCCCTAATTGATAATACCAGGTTCTTGCATCAAGGAGCTTCAGAGGAATTCCGCTACCTTGTGACAATGAGTACTCCGGCAGTGAACATGTGGTTTGGTAATCCCTCGATAAGGTCTCCTCTTCGGCATCACCGTTCCAGCGAGAACACGTTCAGCTGTTTTAGTCCGGCTGGATACTGAAGTTCCTTAAGCCCCCGAATGTAAGCGTAGGATCTTGTGATATACGTACGGGGCTTCGGCTGATGCGGTTTTTCTTTTTTGTGTTTTGCAGACTGTGCAGTTGCAACCCCGAGGGAAGAAACTGCCGTGTCTTCCATTACCGTAGCCTCGCGTTTTACAATGAAAGCGATTGACGAGGCGCTCCTAAGAGGCCTTGATGTCAGCTGCCCCATAGATACGAACTAGAATTCCCGTTTTCCGGAATATTTGACAGTCATCGCTAAGGAGTAATTTTGAAGCACTTCTAGCGCGAAATTTCCAGACTATAAAAGAATTTATCTTGACTTTCTCATACAGGCACAACCATATAAAATATAATGGCCGAAGAAACGGCTTCTACTAAAATATTTACTCAGAAACTCAATCTAAATATGACCTAAGATAATTTATGTGATCTTGTCAATCACTTTTATCTTATTTCCATACCTGGTTACATTTTAGCTTACTCTGCTCAGAGCCTTTTACTTTGAAAACCTAGGTCACACACATTTAACTACCCATAGGGCAGCGAAGAATCAAGATACATAAGGGGAAACTTTAAATAAATTAGTATCATTTTCCGATGGCTTGATATATTTCAATAAAGTCACGAAGCTCGAGCTAAATACCGAGTAAATTTTAGTATGGATCACAGTTGACAGTACTTGGACATCTTTTTATCATTCGAACCGAACGAACAGACGCAAGCCGGTCAGTTTTCCTTCGAACCACACTCGACTTTGGTTTATGCCACTACCGAAAGTGCATTTGAAGGTTGGTGTGTTTTTCTCGGCTTCGTAACATCACAAGCAGATGAGTCCTAATTCTCCCCTCCCCTCCAGAATCGATTCGTTTTCTGAGTGGTGTGATGGAGTCCGGTTGATGTGGATTGTGTTCGATTGTGTGTGTGTGTGTGTGTGTGTGTGTGTGTGTGTGTGTGCGATTGTGTGCGTGTGTGTCTCATCACACATAATGTTTGTGTTTTTATCTATTCAGTGGACACTCGGACGATAAGAAGTGGATGAGTCAACAAACCGATCGATCGATGGGTTCGAGTTTTCCGGTGAAGCGGTCACTTTGTCCTTAAACCTCGGAAGTTTCGTAGCCAGAACCCACGAAGTTCGGACCTGAGGAATCCCAGTTTAATTGCCACGTAGATAGTGACTCAGTAAAACAACTGTAAATCAACATAGACTGTTCATCGTAGTGTGTCCTTGCATATCGACCGTAATCCGAGAATGGTCATCAGATGTGTGGTGGCGCTGACAGATGGACTACGTTTCGAGAGATACTGAAGGGAAGACGTTTGCTGTAAGACTATTCTGCGGAGCAATTGTTTATGCTGTTACTTTCCTATCGCCATGCATATAACGTCTCTTGCGTGTCAGTTGCATAGTTTTCTAATCACAGCTATTTTTATCCGTTCCTTCACCTAAAAATAATTTTAATAAAGGTTTTGTGCTCCTGATGCAGTGTTAAAATTTTATAGTTTTATTGTGATTGCTGGGAATTGAAAAAATAACTGCTCAGTCAGAATGACAGAAAGGAAGATCACTGACCACTTTAACTACAAGTTAGGATTACGTACCAATACAGTTATGCTCAGGCCACAGAGTCACGCGATATATAGTATGCTGATAATCTTTTTGTCGTTTGCACGTGATTGACGATTACATCAATGTTTTCGGCCGGGACTAGTTCTGAGACGCTGCATTGTTTCCGGTCTCATCGAGGGTCTTGTTCAGGTAAATGGTACCTGCCGGAGCAGTAATTAAACTCCATCTGTTTCTTACTCGTCTGTAAATAGTCCTTTGACAATTTAGACAGTACCATTACATTGGCAGTATGAACCGATTTCATGAAATGGGTGGCAATTGGCGTCTTTTTGTTCCATACACGTAACTTGCTCCCTACATATGCAAAACAAATGGTACGCATAATAAAAGACGCACGCTCACGGTTACCTTGGATTTGATCTAATAAATGGTCAGGATAAGAACAAAACACAACCTAATAGCAAAATATTTTTTCAAGTTGACCCAAAGTTGCCTGTTTATCAGTTCTAGCAAATTGTCCCTTCAGAGTGGGTTTAAGAAGTAGACGGCCTCTTTACTCTTTTATGAACAACAGATTTGCTGTTGACACGTCTCATGTTTCAGTTGATGATACATTCAGTGTACCTGCTCTCACGACGTATTTTCGTCACCTTGATTAGTCAGCTTCATCGGCCTCTTTTGGGCATGGACGGATGAATCTATTTGTGAAGCACTGAATGAGATCTCTGTCATAGTGGTAATAAACTGTGTTGATAGTCCGTATCGAAATTGCCCCTCACACAGAACTACGCGAATGGAAGTAGCAAAAAGACCAACGCCGCGAAATAGCACGTTAATTGTATTGCGGCATGGGTTTGTATAAATATGTTTAATTAGAGAATATAATTGGTAGGCTCAAACATGACCAATCACAGGGAGCATTTGTCGGAGTTGTCCTCGGCGATCCTCATTGGTTGAGGCTCATCCGTGTACGTCGTTACGAAGCTGTACCTGGTCGTATCACGTGTGACAGCTGCTGAATCACCACAATTTCTCTCTTGGTTTATTATAACGAAAAATCGACGTGTTCATGTTTTAGTGTAATGCAAGTAAGGCAGATGGCTCTTTAACATTAATTCACTGGGCGATGCGACAACACCGGGTTTGCAACTTGGAGAAGGTGTGCGGTCTCCGAGAAGTGTTCACAACATCCTTTGGACATCTTTAAAATCACTTTGTGTCCCCAGCTTTCAGCTTTGGATAGTAGTTTACAAGCATAATATTTTGTTTTACCAAGCTTGTGTGGTTCACAGTCAAATAACATGCTCAATTTACGCGAATGACAAATGTCTAATACATGATCAGTTGTCTATTACACTTCTGTGAAATTATATATGGGTTGCCGTTGTAGGTAATTGTATAAATATGGGTGCTTCACAAAAATCCAAGTTTCGTTACAAATACGATCGTGCCTGACAGTACTCCTGGCCAAGTCGAGGAATACCATTATTGAGACTGTTTACATTAGGGACCGACTTTACCGAATCAAGTATTTTCATCGTCAAACTGATATAATACGACCGAATGCAATTCATATGGAACGTGCGTAGTCTTCAGTGATTTGAAGGCAATCAACAGAAGGTTAGAAACTTCCCGTTCTTTAAAGTATACAAAGCCCCCTTTATGTAATTTGTATTGTTACTCATTTATTTATCTGTGAAAGTTATACGTTTTTTTTAGTTTGTGACTTTTGTGTATTATTTTTGTAACTTCCCTTCATTATTATGTGTTCGATACATAGTTCGTCGACTCAGGACTTCTGCATTTGGTAAGGAGTTTTATCCTTGGTCATACTCCATAAACCACTTGAGAAGGACACTGTCAATCGCTTCACCCCACCTTCTCGGGTGTCCTCAAGGCTGTCGAACCTCTTTAAAAAAGATTTCGTAGCTACGCATACCTGAGCAAGTTCTTTGGTCCCCAAGACAACTGACTTATTTCGATTGTCTGTCATACTGTTTTAGAGTCCACACTTCGATTGTGTACATGTCGTGATCAAAGATGATCGAAATGAATACCGGAAAATCTGCGTACCTTATAAAATCAGCTTTATACGGTTTTACATAGAAGTGAAATCAAGTTCCCTGATCATCGTAGACTTGAACAGACTAAAAAGGCCTTGCTGGAAACTAGCGATGAGGCACGATGAGAACTACGAAATGTGCCTGGAGAGGTGACTACCTAGGATTGCTATCTCAGCCCCTTGGAATCAATGTCAAAAGATTCTGAAGCACAGCTGCCAGTGACAGGGAACTCGGAATTGCACCGCCTACGATCGACATGCAATTCCACTTATCGAGGTGTCGTAACGATATGAAAGCATTTAACAGATTTCAAAATGATATTCTTTTAATTATCTCACGTAAACATTTTCGCAAAAACGGGGACGTACAAGAGGGCTTGGCTTCACTTACAGCGACCGGTTTAGATGATTTCAAGTTCAAATAGCTTGTTGACTGTGAATTATCATACAAGGCTGAGTAATGGCGGTAAAAGTTGTTCACCATTGGCTGGACAAAAGAATACCGGGTTTTGACTGAATGCACGTCTTCAGTTGCTCTGACACCGTCCGAATGATGTAGCGGTTCCCTCGGGATGTCATCTGCCTATTTTAACGTCTCGAAAACATGATCTATTCACCCTTCAGATATCAAATTTGTACTAAACGATTTCTTATAACCGATGGTCAGATGGATGCATTGTCCAAACCATCCTGTTCCATTTTGCAGTAGGCTCTTTTCTCGATCTGTGGACTAAGCATATGTGATGCGGATTAATCGATGAGTTCAGATCTACCGAGTTTTCCGAACTCTTTAGATTGGGAGCTCCTATGGGATCTCAAATATCTTTGGTTCACATATGTAACCCACTATTGGAGAAGGCTACGTATACTTTGGATACGTTGATAACCGTTAATCATCAGCTTTCGTGCCATTTGTCACGTGTATGAAATACACCATGCTACATTTATGGTATCCTGCAACCGATTGGTTTTGTCACTGATGGAAATGCTGGTTTGCACAAAATAAATCGGGATTTTGTGACTCGGGTAGATTCTACCCTGAGAAGACCAGTTTACGGTCAGTCTATTGTCATTAAGTATGTAGGGTGCATGACCTTGCACAGAAGCAGCGCAGTGAGCACTGAGCTGTGCCAAATCAACTGCTGACATACTGCAATCAGATGAACGGCTAAATAGCCAGCCAACCAGCTAACCAGCTAACCAGCTAACCAGCCAGCCAGGTAACCAGCCGGAGAGCCAACCAGCCAGTCAGTCACCGTGCCAAGGAACAGACTATCAACTAAGCAGGTCGAGAATCCAGCGCGCACAGTTTATGTTCGTTCTTGCGTGAACTGAGCCAAGGGTGTAAAAGCCAGACGAATGTGTGCATGTCTCAGTCTGGGTGCTCGGCATGTGCGTCGTCCAGCTTTGTTCGTTGATCTAATTACCGGACGTCGATATCTGATATGCACGTGAATTCTACATCTAGCTACCCGGTCACGCTTACATACACAAACACACACATGCATGTACTCACAGTTTCATTCGCCCCTGATCTACGCAGCACGAGCACCGACGTATGGGACCCTAGGTGCGGAATGAATCAGTCAAAAGCGTTCGGCCACTGGAGGCTCAGCAAAGAAAGATGAACTGGATTTTAGACGTATGTACTCACACACGTACGCAAGGATGTATAGATGCACCTACACATATTCTAACACACGGGCTGAAGGTATCACTGATATGTGTAGGATCTTAGGCATTGTCGAGCCGATTGGGAGACAGAGATGTGTGGTGGTCTGATCTGCGCATGACTTGGGCCTCCATAAACCTGTCATTACCGCCAGATTTGTGAATGCCTGAATGAATGCACTTCCATATGAGCAGACGATCAAAGAGAGGCCCGGGGTTCCAGCGGCCTGTGTTGACCAAGTGTGTCCGTAACCGGGTCACGGTTAGTTTGCACGAACAATCACGACGCTATGGCGCAGACAGGGTTCGTGTCTCCTTGATCCACCCAGCAGTTTTTCACCCCGCCCCCCCCCCAACTCGTTCACTTATGACGTCCTTTGTTTGTGTTTGCCTCTCTGTTGTTGCTGTGAGAACCGTCTGCTTTTTGGTGTTTGCACTTTTTCCATTCACTGAGTATGAAGAGCAGAATGGTGGTTCCCACTGCTGTTGGGGAAAAAATATTTTCTCCGTTGTGATGCTCGATTCAAATGCGGGTTTGTGCTTAGGATGAAGTGCTTCACGGAGAGTGAATGGGCGACGGTAGTTCGGGAGCTGCATTCGTTTAGACCGTTGAGCTGAGACTATAATTATAAGATACTTTTGACAGAGTCGAAGATAGCGCTGCTCGTAGTCGACGTAGCATTCCAGTGTCCAGCACAGCACAGCACAGCTGTCGATGCGTGCGAATCTCGAGAAAATACATACATACATACATACATACATACATACATACATACATACATACATACATACATACATACATACATACATACACACACACACATACATACATACATACATACACACATACATACATACATACGTAAATACATACATACATACATACATACATACATACATACATACATACATACATACATACATACATACATACATACACACATACACACATACATACATACATACATACATACATACATACATACATACATACATACATACATACATACATACATACATACATACATACATACATACATACATACATACATACATACACACACATACATACATACATACATACATACATACACACACATACATACATACATACATACATACATACATACATACATACATACATACATACATACATACATACATACATACATACATACATACATACATACATACATACATACATACATACATACATACATACATACATACACACATACATACATACATACATACATACATACATACATACACACATACATACATACATACATACATACACACATACACACATACATACGTACATACATACATACCTACATACATACATACATACATACATACATACATACATACATACATACATACATACATACATACATACATACATACATACATACATACATACATACATACATACATACATACATACATACATACATACCTACATACATACATACATACATACATACATACACACATACACACATACATACATACATACATACATACATACATACATACCGGATGTCGCTCTCGTTTTTTGATGCTCATATCAGATCACACTATGGCCAACTTGGTGAAACACAAAGACCATCAAGACAAAACGGTTCCTCGCACGATTGTCGTCGTTAGATGCAATAATTTGTATGCAGTTTTTGCACTAAGTCGGGTGTTCTTCAAGGTCAATTAAGTGTTTTGTGCACCTGAGGCGGGTAATACTTAATTACCATACTACTCCCTGGGTTAGGAGAAATACGAAAGACAACTTAAGAAGTGAAGGAAGTATCCCATATGGCTTATCTTCATTACAGTAGTAACATCTTCGGATTCTGCGGGTTAGGCACTACAGAAATTCATTAATTTTTGACTCCATTCCACAGTCATCCGCTTATAATATCCTATGTTTGAACTTTAAACAACAGGAGTCAAATTTATCTTGCTTCGACAGAATATTCCACCATGTTCACACTGTCAATGTCCCCGACAACTTCTGTGCGGTTTACTGATAAATCAATATGCAAACTATAAACGCTGGTGCCATAAATACTCCGTGCATCGAAACTTACTCAGATCAGTAATTAAAGGGTTTTACTGGTTCTTATTTCTGGTTTTCATCTTATTCTATTCCACATCCACATCTTCTTGTACTTGGAACTTTTAGTCGTCCGTTACAACCTTCGATTTGTTCAGGTAACAAATGCGGAAAAGTCATGATAAACAACTGCAGACTTCTCCTTTTGTACCCATGTTTTTTGTACATGTATTAGCTACTCACCTACTCAACCCCAAGTTATTGTTGTAAGTACGCCAATGATGACGTTTTTCATCAGTCTTTCCACAAAGTAAATGGTTTTCAAAAGTTTTCCATTATGTTTAGTCTATCTCATAAATTTATTCAGCCTGTTTCCAGTCTTTCATGCTATCCTTACACTTGTGATTCTTCAGAGGGAAATATGACTTGCTATCCAAACTTTATCACAACTCTCTGTACAGGCTGCCTGCAGATCTCTGTCACATACACATCCATAATCAAAGGGCTTGTACTTCTATTGTATCAACCGACCCGTTCCTCCAATTCGGTTGCCCCTACGTAGTCTTGGTAAATTATTGCAGTGAATTTATTCATTTTTTCTTATAGCTTCGGTCATCGACTCTTTGCGTCGTATTTAGCTGTTGTTCGAAGGCTGGGTTTGCCGCGGTCATCGAAAGGTTTTTCGGTGTAATACAGAGCAAAGCGATGCAGTTAGTCAGTAACTTCAGTCCTCTGCACAGTGGACGTCTCGTTAGTACTAGTAGAATTTATAATTTTGGACCATAACTACCGATGACTATGACGGGCTCCAAAACACTCGTGTTGTTCTACTTCTTAGATGTATAGTAGCAGCGGAAATACACAAGTACAATAAGAGGTTACCTAAGCTAATTTAATACCTTATTACTTAGATAACTTTCAAGGCAACATGGGATTTGGTTTAAATCATGAAATTTACAGCCCCTGGTGGGGATTCGAACAATCGCATGGAGGTCACCCACGTTTTAGTACCACGCACGTTTTACCCGCTGAGCCACTAGGGCACGCTGCGGGCGGTGGGGGTGGGGCGTTAGAAATTTTGATCAAATTCAATATCTGTCAAATCAATTAAAGCGCACTTCATGACCAATCATGACTCGGCATGCTACTCCCAGACACAGGTTGATTCGAAGATGAAAGATAAAATGCTTGGTCAGATTACTGTTTAACTGTGGCCGATGTTGTGTTTGGGTTCACAACAAGGTAGGACCACTTATTCTCTGCCTTTAGTGTCCGTTACTAACATAATCTTCATGCCAGTCCTGAATAAAGGACAAAAAATACACCGACTCGTACCATCGTATGCGTCATCAGTCCTGTACACAGCTTGGCTTCTCGCTTTTTGCCTTCTAGGGGGGTGGGGAGTGGATACAGGTTGTAAAGCCCTTTTCATTGTGCAGAAATAAACGGTCGAATTCAAAACGAGCGAAACGTGTGATTGCGAACGATGGATGATTCATACTCAACTTTTTAAAACGATACAGCCTTTTACCCTTAGACAATGAGAACTACAATGATTTGATGTAAACTTTCAAGCCTAGTCGTGTTTTGGTCACCAATCCGATCGAGGTATTCTTATTCGCGTTTGTACATGATGCTGACGAAGAGGATAACCTTCGTTAACGCCACGTGTTTGGAAAGAACAGAAGCTACAATCCTGGCTCACAGAGGATATATTGCTGTCACCTGTAACTTTATGCAAGTCATATGGTTATCAATATCAAAGCCTCAAGCCCCAAATGTTAGTTGTGATAGACAAGCAAATGTGCCCTGCTAACCTCGTGCTTCCCTCGAAATTTGTGCTGGCATTGTTGTGAACTATCACGTACCCTGTTGTATAGATATGTGTAGTATGAGAAGTCACTGAGTTGTAAAACTTTCATTGTAACTTTTCGATCCAAACTAGGACTTGATGTCAAAGGTGAGTGGAGGAATGCGTGAAAGGAGCTGCTGGTTCTGTCTTCAGTGTCTTGTCCACTTGTCCATTTCTCGATTGTTCCGCAACGGTCTTGCCAGGGTGATAATGTTTATCACTTTCATCGTGTCGACTGAAGAATCTGATGGAGCTGAGGGTTTACAGCGTCAGGCGCCCCTCCCCTTCTTCTCTGCTCTGGTTACCGCACTTGCTCGATAGATTTTGACCTCATGACCCGTGTGCACGTAATGGTTCCAAAGGTGATCGTGGATCGGTGCTTCGTAATGCTAGTTTGTGTTCGTGTAGGCAAGTACGTAATCTTTGACTTGTTGACTGTCCTTTGGACTCCACGTTCCATGCACGAACCTCAGGTCATCCAACCAACCTGCACTCGGAAGCACCAGACTCGAGTTCCGCTCTTGTAAGAGCCCATCAGTGGTGCATATCCTCCGCAGGTCGTTATCTCTTGTAGACTGGAGTCATTTTTTATCAGGTGTCTGATTCCACCTGGTTCTGTCCTGGGGTATTCGTGTACGGTGATGTCACATCTTAGAAAATCATCATTTCATTTGCCTTTGATTTCAAGTTCTTGCTTTGCTTCAGAAAACCGACGGAGCTTTTTGTGTTGTTACTCTCCTCTGACAGGGGCGGACGTAGTAGGCGGAAGAGGTGTTTGACCATTTATATATATATATATATATATATATATATATATATATATATATATATATATATATATATCAAGTACAGGATATTTCTCTTTCTTTGGAGAACACGAGAGTTCATCATTCAGGTCGTACAACAAGTGCGCCACCGACTGGTTTTTTGAGTCATATCCCTCAACGACAGCGACAGTCTTCATCCCTTGTGTCCCGACCAGGAAAGCTGGAAGCCCCAACCGTAGCCAATACTGATGCTATCTTATTCTATCCTTTACGCTAAGTTATGGCCTAACGACCGCATCCCTTCTTTCACTCTCGCCCAGCACTTGTGAATAAATTACGATGGGGAGGCACAAACAAATCATGTCCAAATCATCGAAGGTGGAGCAGAAAGAAAGCTTCAGCCACAGGGTGACAATCTCCGCTTATTACGAGACGACGAACTTCGAAGTTACTCACTGGATGTTCCCACCAAATGCGAGCGATGCTTCGAAAATATTCGTGGTCAAGCATGGAAAGTCGCGGAGCTCCCCCAGCGTTGAAAAGCCAGGTTTCGTAACAGTAAAGTGAAAAGCTACGAATAGCGGCTTTGGATACCGGTCTCTAATGGGAGAGCCGGATGTCATGTCTGCGCGTAAGCTGCCGCAGGCTGACGCAAGCTGAGCTGGTTTTTCTTTATTCCTTGTACTATCTCCTCTCCGAGACGATCTCCAGCTGTAATCAAGTTCCCCCGAGGTATATGGTATCGGTTAAATCTAGCTGATCACACCGGACAGGTGTAGGTACAGTCTTGTAAAAGTCGAAAACCCCGTTCCCGAACAGGTGTTCAAATCCTGCATCCTGACATTTGGTAGGACGGACATTTCGTCAAATTTTTCGATGATTGAATTAAACTCACTCAGGTCTGTAAATGTCGCACCCTCAGAAAGTGGGTTAGGCGTAGCCCGTCGCTTTGGCCATTCCATGGAATTTGTAGTTAACACCTGGTAATTTAGAATTATAAAGGCAAACATTCATCACGAATCTGTGAGCAAAACGGCTTGCTCTTTGCTGTTATGCTTTGCTGTTTGCTCCGGTTTCGAAGACTCAAAGTGCAAATGCGTCACAGTCAAATTCTTTTGACCAGTGTGACCTCACAACAGCTTCACACCGGAATTCCTAAAGCCCAAGGCTTGAAACTAAGGTTAGCTGTAATGGCAAAGTGCCGTCCACCACGATGATGACCGGTGATTCTGGGATTCAAGCCTTTGTCCTTTTTGAGGCGACAGACACTTGATCAACTTGACTGCCTAAATATGTGAGCAGAATGACTCGCCTTAATGATTACATGTGGCAGATAAAACAGGATTCTTCATTGACCTTGTCTTAACCACGGACTGCTTTCAATGAACACTCCAGCAGTACTAATTTGCAAGCTTAAGGCTGGAGAAAACACATATCGGTTGGGTGATTGATATCGATCACAGCCATTGGCAAGTAAGCAATCTCCCTGTTCGCCAAAGTTGCATATGGGCTGCTTTTGGAAGGCAACACAAGGCGTGCCGTATCAAATCTTCTATGACGAAGTTAAAAATAAATGAGGGCAATCCTGTGAAACTTCACTGGAGATGACAAAAAGGGCCAGAAGCATGCAGCAGACCCTTACTCAGCCAGATGTATGACGATTATCCTGTATGAAAACAGACATAAACTGCTCAGGTATTCCTTTCGTCGACAACCAGATCCATAGCGCAATCTTATATGCAAGTCAAAGGCCGCACGAATGTCTGGGGAAAAAAATAGCCCGTAATCTCCTCCGGATATAAGGGTGTACTGGCAGCTATCGGAGGGTGAAAATTTGATAGATATATCGAAGACCGGCCAGAAACCTACCCTACTCCCCGCGAGTCTGCTCTTCCCCCGTTTGATGCAACCTGCGACCTATCACAGACTCAAGCTACTTAGACTCTACTACCATAAGGCTTACACTCCTATGGTTAAATAACAAGCTACATTCCATTATTTTTAAATAGGGGTAGAGGAAGGCCAACCCAGCCTGGAGCTTTATAATGTCCAGAGGCTGGAATTTCTTTGTGGATCTCCTCCTCAGTTAGTGGGTCTGTCGAAACAGACCACGGGAGGTATGCTAGAAGAGTAATTGCACAAGCTGACAGTAAGTACCAGATGAATTGCGCTTGAAAGTCCTCCTCCAACAGCTTGACACGTCACCTCTGACTGTGATTTAGCAAGCCGTCAGCTTCACAGATCGCTTTATTCACACCTTATGTTTTCCTACTTGCCACTCAGTTGAGATGGGACTGCTTGGGGGAGTTTCCTTTGGTGGTAGCATGCTCCATTTCTGATGCACATTGTGATCTCCAGATTACGCGGTTCCTGAGAAAAATTGTGCTAAGTTCACGTCTCGTTACGAGTCGTGTTTTATTACATTCTGTTCCAACTGGGATTTACTGGCGGATGCCCGTTGAAAGTTCACATTACATGATGAATTGCATTATGCAAAAATCAAATCTCCTACTACTCCCAGACGTGCACGCTTTTCTTTTCACGGTACCGTATTAAGATACTACTTACTGTCAGATGCTGGAATGCCCCTTTGCTGACGGTCACTCAGATCTACAAATAAGGGTGGCAAGAAACAAGGTTTACTTGAATCTATTGCGATGTATATGTTTTGTGTACGGTTCAAGTCACGCCAAGTTATGGTCTCGCCGCTATCAGCTCGAACAGATGAGCGGTAGTCAATTGGTCTCCACGGCGAGCTCCTGTCCCGGTTCGAATCCTACTTCCGCAGCCGGACACTTTCCCCAATGGACAGCTTCCAACTTGCAGTGACACCCTTCCAGAAACACTGTACCATTACTACATAACGGAACGAAGTAAATAAAAAGATAACAAAAGTATCAGGTTATATACTATAGAATATACGATTCCGAATCGGGATAGTTTAAGTCATCACCTATAAAAGCAGACTGATTATTGGAAACTATTGTTTCCATTAGCTAACGATTGTTCTTTGATCGACTGTCTCCTTTCTGGATATTCCGGAAATAGGAACAGTAAACACTGTGGATTGTTTTTTAAAGCCTTTACGCAGTTTTTCTTTTCATTTAAATTAATACATAATTATCATTCGCTTCCTGACAGAATTTTTGTTGGATAGTCCTCTCAAATGGCAACATTATTTTTAGCTCATCTGTACGTAGGTGTCCTTTGACGGAGGATTATTCCAATGTTTGTTTTAACTACTGTCAAAATAACAGTAGCAAAGTATAAAATCAGCATTTTTAGGCTTTTGAATTTGTCCCTGGGAGAATTCCGACAATTTTTGCAATCATAGAGACGATGTAACGGAACTGCTTACAACAACCACGACGGTGGGTTGATATAGACACAGAGACCAGCAGGGTCGGCCAATGTGTGGATGCTGCGAGCTTCCTTGGGGGTTGCACGTGCAAGATCTGTAAAGGCATACTAATAATGAAAACTCCATGGGCCGAAGATCAGTAAGTGTATAAATAGGTACCAACACTAACATCAGAATAAGGTGATGCCGGTCTACGCCACAGTGTTACTGTTGGAAAATTGCGTCCATTGTCATTTTCAAATTCGTGAACTTTAGCAGTTCAATTCTCCGCCGTTTGTTATTTCTTCCTTCATACACCAGTATTTATTTCCGATGGTTTTATACTGTCCGCCCCCAATTTTCCATGGTCAGTTTAAAAAGGCAACATCTTTCTTCGTAGAGGTCTGCACATCAATAATCTTGTTTCTGGTATAGCTTTAGGGGATCTCTTACCAGACTTATTTGATAATCATATATTAGTATTCGTTGTAGTTGTCGAAAGGACATTGTAGTCTGTTCGCTCCAGCTGCCTTGCGACCATTCTTTTATCCAATCCCATTCGTTGACCCTTTCCGTATTTCCACCACTACCTTAAAAGTTATCGGGATAAAGAGCTTCCATAGTTCCGTTCCTTGGTCTTCTTTTGACAAACAAGGATGGAGATTTATCTGAGCTGCTAACCAGCTTGGGCTATTAGAACTTTTTCTCTTTTAATTTTCGACGGCTGAAAAGTACCACAAAACTTGATGAAGCCAGTATAATATTAATTAAAAAAATAATATCTGCGAAGAAAATAAGCTAATATTCAAAGACTGATTTTCATTTGGAGAACCCCCTTATACCTCTAAAATTAGCTTATCATGTCAAAAAGGTCACAGAATAACATTCGTCTGTCCTTATCGTGAAAAGCGTGTTATCACATCTATATTCTCTATTTTGCCAGCTTTTTATACCTTTTTTGCGGCCCTCTTACCGGAATGCAATGGTTGTTGAAGTATCACGGTATGACTTAAACTCCAGATACAAGGTCATCAGGATACGAGCGAAAAACCTGACGACAGTTGGTGATATCAAAGGTGATGTCCTGTGGGTTCGAAGTCAGATTTGTGGACAGGATTTCATGACAATTTATCAGTTATCAACCAGCGAATCAAGCATTTGTCAAGGTGGTATTTCACCGCTAGCTACAGGAGCAATACTTAAGTTTATGTTCAGTGTCAGCCAGCCATCCTGCGCCGATTTCTGATTTCGAAGTAGTCACCGAAAGCTTAATGAGTTCGTGTAAAGTACTCTCAAGCTGCAACAATCAGTAATGATTCTCCCGACAGAACATCAAACCGAGAACGAGAACCAACAAGGAGAAAAGAATTTTCGTTCTTTTGCCATCCAGTCTTAATAAGCATCGAACAAATTAACTGAATTACTAGTCAGATAGTTATGAAATATATTGGGTTTTCAATAAGCCGTTTTGATGTGTGAACGGGAATCATCCGAGGAGAGATTACCCAGTTTGGGACAACCGTTTTCCGAAACTGATTTGTTATTGTTATTTTTTGTTAAATGTGAACTGTATCCAAGCCAACAAAGCGGCGCTCAAGCTCAGAAAATGTAATCCAAATAGCCGAGCTTTTATTGCTGTACTATAACATGAAATTCAATAAAGATAAACGGAAATTATGCAAACCTTAAATGGCGGTGTCCACGAGAATTTAAAGAAGATATCGGGACTGACAACAACAAATTAGGACCGAATGGCCAGGACACAGACGTCAACTCCGGTTATCAGACGATGCAGACTGGCTAGCTGGGATAGAACCTATGAGGGTTGAGATATGCGTGGTCACCTCCCAGTCGTCCTATACGTTCCTTAGGGCTCTCCTGATCAGCATGACAATACGAGGTTCGTAGTCAATGTTTAGCAGAAGCACAAGACCGTCCTTTGATAGGTAGTCAAGGTCGTTCATGGGAGAGTTAAGAATCACCAGCTAGTTCGTACTTCAGTCCGGTTGGAGAACGGAGTACGGATTCCACATCGAGTGAACCGAGGATGCGAACAGAATTCATGTTTGACGCACAGGTGACGACAAGGTCACTAGGTGCACAGTGCGGAGGACGTGTTTGTGTTTGTTTGTTTGTGTTTGTGTTTGTGTTTGTGTTTGTGTGTTTGTGTTTGTGTGTGTGTTTGTGTGTGTGTGTGTGTGTGTGTGTGTGTGTGGTTGGATGCGTGTTACGTACTAAGTGATGTGGTCGTCTATTAGTCACAAGGAAATGGATCATAGCAAGCTGAATGTTATCCGGGTGAAAATGGTCGAATCAGCCAGTCACTAGGTTCTGCAAAGTGGGCATGGCAGGTTCAACACCGCCACCCTAAAGCCTGTAAGGCTTTACGCTCCAGTGACTAACTTGAAAATATTACAGTTGACATTTGCCACAATCGCAGAAGTCAGACTGAGGTACGCCCTACTCACGAATGATTATGCTACCAGTCGTCGGCACCTACTGTATAGTAGACAGTTTTGGACTATCTTGTAGAACTTCCCACCATACCTACTGGTACCAGCCCATCCAGCTTCCTTCATGTGTCGCCGTTGCTTCATTGATAACACATCATGTTGCAGCTCCACGAATGGCATCATAATTTGTTCCAAATAAGTCCTTCTCAGCAGTCCTGTTGGACGACAGCAATAAGTCAAATTCTCTTTAGACGCATAGAGCAGGTAAGTCACTGTTCTGTATCGTTGCTCGTGAATGTTCACACAAATGTATGACGTAAGAATCGGTATCACAAGCGACTGATACAAGGAGATCGTGTGGAGAAACCTTACTAGTAAGGATGCTTATTCCATTGACTAGAAAGATCCCTCAAACATAAAGCCATCATTTCCTAGAAATCAACCAAAGTTCTGTATTCCTTTTCTCAGTAGCATATGTGTCCACTTTAACTGCTTGTATTCTGCGAGGTCTCGGGTTAACCACTTCGTGGTAGTCGGGCTGTCTAGAGTGGACCACTTTTCCGTGAAGGACGTTTCATTGCTGGCAACTTCGCCTGAATAAATTGTGACCATTCTTCACAAGATTATTATTAATATGATCACGACTATTATAATAATAATAATAATAATAATAATAATAATTATTATTATTATTGTTACCATGGCTTGGATATGGTTGAGTAGAGTTTTTCAGATTTCAAAATATCTGCTGGTCGGAACAAAACTACACCCTTTCTAGCTAGGGCACTAACAAGGAACGGAACTACTGAAGAAGAACAAATTCAAAACCTGGAAAGGTATTTGTAGATGGGACTGCGAGGATATCAACTTGCAGGGGGTGTGACGAGTCAGTCATGATCTTTTATCCAACCGCGATGCACGCAGTTAAGTGACTAATACATGAGTCTAATAAGATGTCTCTTAAACAGCTTTAGAGGAAACAAGATTGATTATGCGTAAACCTTAAATTTAAGCGATGTGGCCCTTTCTGGTAGACCGTGGGAAATGAGGGGAGAACAGTGTAGAATTATGAGAAATTTATACGAATGAATCAAGGAAGAAGTGGCAAACCGCCGTGGACTGATCCGTCGTAGACTTCCGTTTTGAAAGGTATATAAACGCGGTTTTCTGACAGTAAATTCATCTTGTGAAAATACCTGCAAAAGAATATCAACTGATGCAATATCATTAGGGTTGTTGATGGAAATGTCCACTATAAAATGCGATCGTAAGATGCAGAAGTTGCACTCTTGACACAACACTGTTTTATAAACGACCAGACAGAATGTAAAAGCTCTGGGTGCGTGAAAATGCTTCAGTAAACTCATCTAAATCGAACATTTTGGACACAAATCGAGCCAAAAATAAAGTCATCGGTATACTTCAAGAGTAGAGCTGAGAAAGATACAGTTAAGTCGCTGATGTAGTTTAGGCATAAAGATGAAGGAAGAGCAATACACTGAAGGACTCGATTAGTGCGTAGGAGATATCTGAAAAAGTTACAACCAAGGTTGGTTCATGGTGTTCTTCGTGAGAAGCAAAATTTCAGTCATTTAAGTAAGTACTTGGGGCAGCTACAGGATTGTGGTGGCTTCTGAAGTAACGAGCATGACACGCCTTCAAATGTTGATGTGAAATAAAGAAAGACGCATTTGAATGTTTCACCCTAATCATTTGAGAGCTTTGCGATGAGCTGAAATACATGTGCTACTCTATTAGTCGTACAGTGTCAGAATTCCTAAGCTAATTGGTAATCGTATTTGTACCAACGAGATCTTCCCGGAGTGCAGTGGGGGAGGGGATCAAATCACTGCACTGTGAAGTTCATTTCAGGCATCACGAGCGTTGTTGGAAATACTAGCACCAAAATATATCCGGGACTAGTCAAGCACAACAGTTTGATCGTTGAGTAAGTGTAAGCAGTTTCATGAAACAGTGGTGAAATGAGGAATTCTTCTGGACTATTCATTCGCAAGCTTTTAAAGTACACTAGTCCCCTCATCGAGGAACAGTGATGGGGATCTCACATTGTTTCTTGCTAAGAGATATTGTGTTCAGGGACCGAGAAGAGTAAGAGGAAATAGTCTGTTTAGCAGTATCATATTTGAAGTGATTTTTACTAAATACACGCATTTTTCGTCACAATAGCTCCACAAAGTAATTCAGCCAAGAGGATCATTTAATATCTGTTATTCTCATCTTTCACTTTCACAGAATCAAAATCACAGCTTCTACGCCTGAGTTGATTCGCAAAAACGGTGAATAACATTCTATGGTATTTTCCGTAGCTTAACAGCCAAACCCCGTGGTTTGAGAGCTTAGAACACAGATTAGGAGCATGAACCGCAGTTCAACAGCGAGTTATCACTACCTCTTGGACTGACTATCCCACACCTTGTGTAAACAGTGGAATATCCGATAATTTGAATCACATATCTAAGCAGATGTTTTAACGAAGATCTGAATCCCGGAAAGTGATGTGAACAGGATTTTCTGGAGACTTCAACAAGATAGCAACTTAAAGCCGGACAAGGCTGTAAAGCCAAAGGTAACGCATGGGTGTAGAGAAACATTCAATTGCTATGGCTTGTGGTTGTCGCTTTTCTGTGTCCCTAAAGCCTAGAAACTTGTTTACCTACCCGGGATAAGACATGATCAAGTGGGTTCGGTGTGCACAAATGATTTAATAAGGTGATGCGACGGCGCACGAGTGTGGCAGATAAGCACTGGTTTTGAGTGCCGCTACTTCCCCCGGCCAGTTTCAACCTAACGTAATGAGTAGATATGCAGTTGTCATTCGAAAAATGAACAAGGCAGAACGAAGATATCCGCCGAGGAAGTGACAGAAGAGATAGGTCTAATTGATTTGAACCCAAAGAACGAAAATCCCATAGGCAGAAGGAAAACTGTTGACAATGAAGATCGCAGGTGCATTGCACGATATGCCAGAAACGATGACGATTTGAAGCTGATATCTCAGCATCTCGGAATAAACATAAAAACGTGGAGAGAGGTTGCATAAAGAGATGAATAAATTGGGCTAAAACGAGGCCTCAAGGAAAGGGAGTTCTTGGTTGGTATTATCACTAAGCTATGCAAGATTGTGAACGAGAATACCTCAATAACTCTCGCTCGGATTAAAACAATATTTGAGTCCGAAATTCTCGAGTTGACCATTAGTGCGATTTCTACTGATCGACTCGTAGATAATCATGGCTATATCACGAAAAAACGTACAATCCAATCCACTGAGCGCACCAGCTTCGATGTGAACACAAAGCGCACTCAATAAGCAGAATGGTTACATAGGCAGGGATGCTCTGTTTAACTGCCTCATTTTGACGAAACTAGTTGCAATTTTTGGTGCTCCCGATCGATCGGACGATCTGTTAAAGGAAAGCCATGTATGATCTTGGTAGCCCCTGTATTATTTCAGTATCTCTGTCACCCCTCGAATATGCCCCTCATGATTCAATATCTACTATCATTCCTAAAATCAACTCCGATTTGCGGTTGATTTTTGAGAAACTCGGATTAGCACTTTTACCTGCGACTGGAGGTTTTAATTTTTCACATTATGCTCTATGGTATACCGGTATTGTTAACAGGCTTTTTGGATTTTTCGTGCCAAAACATTTTTCAAATGCTTGCATAAGGGTGATTTTTGGAATGCTTCGAAACGACAAACGTGTTTCATGTTGAGCCGCTTGTGATGTTGCGATAAGGGATTTTAAAGTTCATCAAAATTGGCTAAAACGGTTTACTATCATCGTGAATGCTGTCCTCGCCACCAGTGTACGGGTCATCTTGACAGGCGAACAATATCGAGGCCTTAACTTGAAACGGATACCCTCCCACCCCGAATCAAATTTGGTACTTTTCATTATTACCGACTGACTGGCACTGGGTTTGCATGATTAGAACTCACCAAACGCAGGAGCCTAGCGATTATAAATGATTTCACTTCCACAGACCTGAGTGCGTGATCAAGTTTTTCCGAAAAGATCCTCGGACATATTTTACCCGGAGATATTTCTTGTTGCGAGAGGGTGAAATTCTGATGGAATTGTTTCTCCTTCGGATCTGGTGGGTTTAAAAGCGTCGTGAGATATATTCTATGGAGGAAATTTTTTTCGCGCATGAAGTGTTTCTTGCCGAAAGGTTAGTGCAACCATTCAGGATGAAATCTTGCGGGGGGGGGAGGGGTGCATCAATATATAGGGTGGAAATCAAAACATTACGATCAAACTGACAAAGTTCGGAAAAACTGTATGATGCACTCAAAACAGATCTTATCAGTGAAAAATGTGTCGGTGTCACATCACCTTTGTCTTATTACGTCAAAGGCTTTGCCCAAAGCAGTTGGAGACTTTCAAATAATCGTTTTTGTTTGCGAAGTTCCGTATGACGAGTTTTGATTGCTATTACTTCTGCCGCACCAGATGAATTTCCTGACCAGATTATCTTGGTTAAACGGGGTTTTGTAGATTATAGTGAATGAACTTTTAACGAAAAGCAAAGGTATACCACTGAGCTTATGATAACTCTTTGTTATCCCGTTTCTTAGTCAGGCCGGAGGATGTTCTCGAATGATTTTGATCGACTGCCTACTGATATGACCAAATTAGCCGACTCCGTAGGGGCAGACGAACGGATAAACTCCCCCGGATGTAGTGCGCAATGGTAGTCGATTCTTGAGCCTTTGAACAATAAACTGATCCGCAGAGTAGAGTATTTTCAGCTCGGATTCATTGAACTTTTTATGGATCAACCTTGTGAGGGCCCTAGAAAAAATTTCATTTGTTTACTATAGCTCAAGAAGGGAAGAGTAATGAATATTTCCTTTTTGCAAACCGTAATTTGTTTTATATTTTTGGTGCAGCTCTGTTCCTGTATCGCTCGATCAGCTTGTCCGGATATCCGTTTGCAGAAAGGTATTGCGCGGGTGATCCGACTCACTCTCTTGTGTCCTGAGAGAGTATATCTTTCTAGCTTGTCGAGGAGGACAGCTTATCAAGTACCGTTTTCAAATGGATGGAATTGGCATGTGGAACTTGATGTACAATGCACGAAAAGCTATCAGACCCAAAGTGAACTAAACTACTTAGAGTGACCAAATTTGACATGCTGATGGCCAATCCCACTACTATACCAAACATGCACACGGGTTTTGAGCGTGAAACATAACTCGACTAAACCCAGAAAAATTGCCTGGGAGGTTGCGAAATGCTATGAGACCCATTCCTGGAGTGATGGCAAAACACCGAGTTGTCCTGTAAAAAGCAACAACCTTGTTAGTTACTGATACTTCTTTGACACTCAGGAACACGTTATTGGACATTGTTCTCATTACGTGGTTCATGACTAATGTTTGCTCAATCTTCATATTCTGAATAAAACCAGGGACCTCTCATTTAACGAAACAGAGAAGTGGCGCAAGGTCCTAGGCTATCTGAGCTGGAACAAGGAAAAATACTCTCATAAAAGACTTGTGCATAAGCTTACGCCAGATACCCATGAAAACACACGAATCGATAATATTGATCCCTAACTTCTGGAAGGGTCCAAAGCAATATGTTTTTGAGGGAAAAGGTGAAATTCAAACATATATCTTTGAGTAGGTCACAAGAAGACTCTTGAACCGTGTTTCAACTGAAATTAGGAATGCACCAAAAGAGCAGGGATTCTTGCACCGGAATATAGGCTTTCAGTGTGTACAATAACTCCTGTTGTCTGCACCATATCTGCAGTACAGAAAAATGAAATGAAAGCCTCGGATGACTGAATGTCATTTTCAGGACGGAGAGGAATGTGCCGAAAATCACGTCACTTGGAATGCTGAATGGATTAATGCGATGTTTGGCGATAAGAAAAGGTGTGATTTTGTTGACTTTGATGGAATCAAGTAATACTGGCCCGATTACAGGAAAATCGCGACTTTGTTGGTGGCTCTCTCATGGTCTGGGTTGCGGTTTTTGAGACGGAAAGTCTCAGATAATAGTCTTAGAAGGGATGCAGACCACTTAAGCACACATGAGAACATTGTATGAAGTTTACTTCCGCTGATTCCGGAAAATTTAGGCAGGAACATGGTTTCTCAACGTGACAACGCGGATGTACATACCGCTTACCTTCTCCAAGGGTGGCTGTTTTACCGGAACATCAAGACCATGGACTGCCTCGTTCACAGTTCACACTTGAACCCGACTGAAAATGTTCGTACAGCACCTAGTTGACTTCTTTTGTCGTTGTACATACCTCGAAAATTTCACTCATGTAGCGACAGCAGACGGTCAGGTCTGATATCCCATTGCTTAATTGTTGCTTTTCAAGTTCTCCCATGAAAACGTTCGCAAACAGTGGGCCAATTAGTGAGCCCGTTGGAACTCCATTGGTTTGTCGATAAAGCTGTCCACCATACGAAAACTGAAGGTTCTTCGCGAAATAAAGGACAGGCTCTTCCAAATACGATAAATGAAGTCCGGAAAATAATTGATGCAGTCACATAAAATCATACGAGAGACTAACAGTTTCAAGTGACAGAACATTGGTAAAAAGCGATGCTGCATCCAATGAAAACATGGTTTTGTTTTGGATGTAGAGATCATATCTGATATAGAGGAAGTAGAGTGTGTCAGCCAGACTCGTTTTATCCGCTTCCTTTCTTACAGACTCCTGTAGGGATGTCAGCTATTTAGCCAGTGCGTGATATGGGGAGCCAATTATCGAAAGAGTCGGTGTTAATGGACAGTCCCTCTTGTGCAATTTCGGAAGACTGCAAAACTCAAAGTAATTTTGAGCCTCTTGGTCTTCAGTTTTTATTCTCTATAGTAATGGGGCTATTTTCCATCCACAGTCACCTCAGAAAGGTTGATCACTGTTTTTCGACCGCGTCTCTATCACAACTGAAATTTTATTGATAACGGAAAATCCACTTACATTTTTTCATCCAAAATTCCAACACTGAACTTCGGCGTTGAACTTCCGGATTTGGAAAATGAAGGTAAATTTTCGATTACTTATAATATTCAGGCTTCTACTGTCAACAGTGCACTAACTGAATCAAAATTTTTCCTGTCTGATAGAACTGTTTCCTTATTTTGTAATCTTTTCGGCCTAGTTGTAATACTTCAGCACTTTTATCCGGTCAAGTGATAACCAGTTCACCTTTTGTGCTGAGTTCCTTCAAAGTTTCACGATGGCTTCTCGATAGGCAACGGCTTATCGAAAGTAGTTAGGCAGCAACCAGATACTCTAGAGAGAACCTAGATAATTGTCTGTTGTTTGTGCATTGATTGATTCTTTCCCAATTACAATGGATGATCTACATTAGTGATTTGCCAACTAGTTCTTTGGTGCAATTTTTTAAATAAGCCGCAGATGTGGCATAATGTTAGGCTGCCATTGAAACCCAGGATCTCAATGACGTTTCCAGTAATTTGTCTAATTTATGATTTCTCTCTTTGATCAATTTTAACTTTAAATTTTTCTAAGTGCTTTGATATTATATTTACGGTTTCTTGATAGGCTTATCCTTGTGACCCAACTGCCACTTGATCGAAACCATTGGTAACCATCGGTTCTGTCAAATATTTAGTAATCACTACGAATGCAATTTTTGAAATGGTCATCTCATATTCCAAACAGTGTGAAGAAACTTCCCACGCTATCTCACTAAACAGAGGAACTAAGCTATTTCAAAATTAAAGTGAGCGCTATTTCTCCTTTAGTTTATCAGCATTTTTTCCTGTCCCCCTTTACTGTTTCTCTGCTGCTTCTAATGGTCTGCTGAAGAAAGATGTTACCATTTTTGGCCGAAGACTCTCACTTACTAGTCGGGTATCTTTCAAACCCCTCTCTGCCAAGATGTGCGAACTACACCAGGCTGCAGGTGACAGTTTCCCTCACAACATCCTCACAGACTCCACTCACCCTTAGTAGAGTGGCCTATCTAAGCGTAGCTCTCTCTTCCACATGTTCCTCTTTTCTATCCATACCCTTTGGGTTTAATGTCTACCGAATTTCTGCTTTATCCTATCTGACTCGAATCTTCATAAATCGGGTGCGAGCTTCAGGTAAACTTCTGAGTAGTATATAATACATAGCCATTATTTTCTTATTTCCCCAATTCGATGAAGATCTGATTATATGTCTTTTTCGAATAAAATATGGACAACTGCCTACGACAAATCCAACAAAATATAAATATAAATATACAGGTACTGGTAAAATGAATGGTTGAAAACCGACAGTGTTATTCTATGACTTTATGTTCAGAAACTCAAAAGGAGCAAATAAAACTTTTGATTTCTATTTCATTTAGAAAGGCACGCTTGACCTGATTTTCTAACCAAAAAATAGTTCCATAAGCTATCGGAGAATGTAGATGAGCTCGGTTGAATAGAGCAAAATACAACCGATTGGTAGAAAAATCCATTCTTGTCGAGTTATTCATATTGATTATTGATTCAGAACTTCAGGTGCGCCTTCGTGTAAAGAATGAAAACCCTATCATGATTAGTTTTCTGTTTCGTAATAGGATGCAAGCCGAAACTGATTTATTTCACTTAATAAGTCCATTATTCAATTTCAGCGGTTAACATTCGCTATGGAAAACTATCCTCATAAGGTACACTCACATTATCTTTGTCAGTTATCTTCATCAGTTTATATCTACCGAGAGCCAGGTGGAACAAGAACGAGAGGAGCGTGGAAATTAGTCACATCCGTTACCGCCTGGCTGTCCGCACGGACTCCTGTTGGTTTTATTCACATCAAGACTACCTGATAAAGCGACTGTTTGCCGTAATTTCCATTGGTGACATTACAGTTGATATTCCATGGAGAATCAGTTCATGAACAGTTCAAATCCCATAATACTTCAACTGATTAGTTCATTTATCAAACTTCTCAAGAGTTGCTCATCATATGCTGCAGGTTTCTTTCAATTTCCATTAGCTCTTCACATACTTAGAAGGAATATATCTCTTATGAACTCTCCGTTTCATTTTAGTGGAGAGCCTAGAGTCAACAATCTACATAAAGTACTGATTATATCCGCTAATTTACTTCTGTCTCACCTGATTATCAAGCAGTGTTTCTTAAGGCGTGAGAAAAATTCTCAGATTTATCTAAACCCCTTTAAACACAGAAGTCAATAGTATTAGATTACAGGATGTATTCCGGACTATTTCGCTTTATCTTCACTGGTGCATACTGCGGCCAAGGTGACCATTTATAAATGGGAAAGTGAAAGTCGTCTTGGGACCGAAGGCAAAGGCGCGCGCACATACACGTATAACAAATGATAGCAAATAAAAACACATTATCAAGGCAAAGCTAACGTAATTATCCATTCTCGTTGTTTGCACAGTTGAGGGTGATGATTGTTAATTATTAGTTCCCCCACATATCTTAGTAGTCGTTGTTTGTTTGTAACATAAGTGACGGTGAAAGCCGTACTCAGATTAACACAGCGCTTTGTCTCCCACCGATGCTGCTTAATGGGGGACTTGAGTGTTCTGCTTGCGCCCGATGATGTCACTAATTGCGTCTGTAAGCTCATTGTTCCTTGTAGGTACACCGGAATGTGTTCAACCATTCTACCAGGTGGTTGTCTCTCCGTTCTGCCAATGTAGGTGGTTGAGCACCCACACTTAAATTGGTAAGTGCAATTGGACTTGGCGTGGAGAGGCAGTGTTTCTTTTATCGATGGTATTTTCATGCTGGAGGCTGTAGGGAGAATAATGACCTTTGCGTCGTAATAAGTAAGATTACCGGTGCAGACAAAGCTTCTGCTGAGTAGCTTGTTAATGTCATCACCTTTATAGGGTAACTGTAAGATGGTCGTCAGTTTTGGAGTTGTGGTGACCTTCGTTTTGTACGAAGGAGGCTGTGAGTAATCGGATATAAAGGATTTTGGATATCCTTTGGCCTCAAAAGTTTTTAATAAGTTATGTTACTCTTCTTCCAGAGTGTCAGTTGTACACATTTCACGTGTCCTGTAGAACATGGCCCTGACTAGGACAGTTTTATACTTTATGGAGCAAAACTAGTGAAGTGCAGATACTGTCCTGACCACGTAGTTTTGCGAAGACTGACCTTCGCACTGATCCATCCTTTCAGCGAGTAATTTCGGTATCTGTATAGACGATGCTGTTGATGCCTTCTCCTTTTTTGGTTATCTAAATGCTTGAGTGTATAATGTTGAAGTGATGCAACATTTTCCCATACTCGCCGGTGGAGTTCACAATTTAAGCTGCATTCTGCACCGGACTACTTTTATGCTTGTCAGTAGGCAAATTGTCGAAAGATCCACTTCGGCCTAGACCTCATTTTGTGCATTCTGACAGCGTTCTGGTCAGTAAATTTGTCGCGAGACCAAGATTATCGACGGATAAATACCAGTATATGTTCCATTCCTCAATTGAAGGCTATGAAACCAGTGGTCCAGTTGCTTTCCGACAGCCTTGTTGCCTGGGATAACAAGTTAATGCTCTGAATACGAATTCCCTCTGACTATTTAGGACACTTAAAAAGTTGGATCTATCTTACTAGGGACAAAATGAAAAATACGATCCGTGTGATGCACATAAGATACTTCGAAGGCAAGTGAAATCTTACTGCAAAAGATACCCAACGTGAACCATTGGGAGTATCACCACTCACACAGCTGATCAAATATTGTAGCCTCCGTAACGTCGTAAATTTTTTCTATCACTCATCGGGAGTCGCGTGCTGCCATGATATGCTCAATATTACCCTGATGGATTCAGCTTTATCAAGCTGTCAAATAGGGATGGATGATGATTACTTGTGTTTCCGTGGTATATACAGTAACAGCCATCAATATGTGCACGATCTTTTGCTCGTAAAGTGTAACTTTTAGCATACTTAGTGTTACCTGTTTATTAGCATTAGAACGCCGAGGGATTCCAAGGAGACACTGGCTCATAATATGCACGGAATATTTTCTTCGATTTTCATAGCTATTCACGGAAGTCTCGTGCTTCCAGTTAGTGTCATGTGCTAACACCACGATAACCACCGATAGTTGTGATTACCACTTAATGAACTCCATGACAGAAGGTTGAGAAACACAAGAATAACGACAGTCTATGGGGAATTTGTCAGTTTCCAGAAGTGCCTCTACTAATTGACTTGATAAAATGATATATCCGACTTAAGAGACTGAGATAGCCATGATGTCCATTCCTATTGATCGATTACCAGCCGATAAACGGGCGAATGTCATGATAGCTATAGCATAATTCAATCCCTGATCAGAGTCCTCATTACCAAAAGTATTCCATGTGTTTCTGCATTCCGTACAGTTGCCAATATGGTCGAGTTAAAGAAACAAAATGGCGTCGTCATTCAGAAATGTAGGTGGCTAAACGACTCACTAGAATTGTCTTCTTCTAACACCAACAGATCGACACTTTTCAGTTTTCTCAAGTCGTATCAAACTGTGGTCTCATTGCAAGGTTTGGTACGCAAAACAAGATGCTGCTCTGTTGAAAAAATGATTCATTGTGGATGGGCGATACCACTGGATCGTGATATAACTAATGAACCTTCGCAAAATGAAACAGTCTTTCTCTATAAGGCCAGAAAAAATGACAGAGAAACAGTGAAGCCAAATAAAATTTGCCGACTTGTCCAAGATTCTTCAAAGTCACCTGATACACTTTACCAAAATGATGGGAGAACTCGTCAATTATGAGATCACGCGAACTGTCCATATTTGCATTATACAAGCGAATGATCATGCACGTAACAAGTGCTGTTATTGCGTATTCCGCCAGAACGAAGCAAAGTGATTTCGATCCATCCGTACTTGACAGCTCGATAAGATCTCTCGAATAAAATTATTGCAATCATGAGATCAAACACTATGGAGATTTAACCCGTAGTCGGATTGGTGGTTGATTTGGAGAATTAATAGTTTACTACATGTCAGAAACTATATTTAACTTGATAAGATAAACGCCGTTATGTGATTAGTCCTCAACATGAAATGAGGGCATTAAAGCCGAACCAGTGCACTTGGCAATTTACAAGGTATCGAGTTTCCACAGTGAGTTACACGACCACGAGATCCATCCAATCAGTGATCATATGCAGGAAGATATGACTACATGACATGAAAAGTGATACCTTCAGCTGCACAGCTTAGCAGCCAAAAGGATATTCTCATATACAGTTTTCTTCCTAATTCTCAGTTATGGTGATTGTTTTGATATTCGAGTTAAGTTGTTGCTGAGAAGTAGGAATCATTGAACCACGGCAATTAATGAACCTGCAATGGTTGTTAAACTGGAATGAGATTCACTAAATACTCACAAATTCAGCAGACCAATGCGAATATACAATTACAGGATCAGCGATAAATACCGTAGAGGGAATTTTACTGGGATTTTCCATGCCAGAGCTTCAAAATTGACCAACACGACCAGTTTATTAGTAATAGGCGAGTCCATATTAATTGGTTTATCACCATCGTAGGTAACTTCATGCGATCAATCCGAGCTAAATTGAACCCTTTTTGAAGTTCTCATTAGCAAATCCTGGTATCGATAATCGTCGTCTCAAGCGGACAACCCAGAGCATTTTTTCGCCGGATGTCAAAATCTAGTTACTGCTACTGTTTTCAGTAGCATATACAGAAATTCTGCTCTTCCCCAGAGTGAGCCCACTTCCATTGAACACACTGCGCATTGAGATACACGAGGTAGAAAACTGCGAATTTCATCTAACATACTTTACTTCAAGCCTTTTGTGTCAAAGGCTAGAGGGTGATACTTAGTTTTCTGTGAGTTTTCGTTTGCCGATTAGCTTTCATCAAAACCTTTTTATCCTGCGTGATTTATGCGACACCCATTTTCACTCTAGGATGAACTTACTTATATCTTGTCAGTGAGAAATTAGTAACGTATTCAAATACTGAATATACGAGAAAACACAGATAAAACAATCTGATAAACCTGTTAGAAAATGTTCACCGACTTTCTGGAAGAGACGGATTGCTAGATATCTTGTGTCACCGTTCTCCGTTCCGACTGTCGCTTCTTTGTAGGCTTTCGAAACATGGCAACGATAATGGTCAAAACAAGTTCGTCTGTCCATATGATTTGTCATTTCACACCTTAGATAAAAGGAAACTGGTCGCGGGTTCTAGAAACACCTGATGCGAAGTAAGAACATAACCGAGAGGCCCAAAGTTACTTTCAGCGATTCTCCTTATTTGAACTGATCAAGCAAGAAAAGATGTGTTGAAATAGGTTAAAGGTGGCAGGAGATGGGGCTGGGGGGTGTGTTGGATGGTTTGCGGTTAAGTTGTCAGGTTGTTCGCAAATTAGATGCCATGTGAGGTGGTTGGTTTACGGTCACTGAAAAGGAAGGGCTTGGACTATTGCGTGTAGATGATTGTGGTTGCGGGTTTAGGGGTATTGGATGCACAATTTGAAACTCTGAGTCAATGTTTATTTGATTTTTCTTGGTCAGTAGACACTCGAGTAGGACATTCCTCACGGCTCCAGTTAATTCGTGTTAGAGTCGATGTGGAAAGCGTGCCTTGGACCTTAGATATATTGGTCTTGTCATTTGGCTAGTGCAAGTTGGGTTACTTGCAGAAAAGAACGAATAGATTACCATTGAAAAGGTGCATGGCTTGGACAATACACCCTTATCGGAATCCAGTGCCATCGAATTGCCTGGTAATACACGGAGCACCCGTATCGTATTGAATACTCCTCATACGTCTGCAGAAATGGCTTAATAAGGCATCCAACTTGAACGACAAACGAATAAACTGGCTTCCCCTATGAACATCTCGAGTAGGTTTACGCTTTGGAATACTATCTCTAAGGGTTCTCTGCATGAAGCGCTCATTCAGTCGCCACTCAAAAAACTACCAGACTTAACGCGTATCCTCAGCCGATTTATTATCACGAGCACTTGTGTGATTTGTACGCAGGAATCCTGGTCATACCGAGGTGTGGATGAAATCCTTGTGTGGCTAGGTGATATTGAATGCCATCGGAAATTGGGTGGACGACTAGCGGATTATGAGATGCAACGTACGCCAGTTGTTCTGGTGCAGCAAGTCTGATTGTATTTCAAACTATTCGTCGAATGGGGTTAATTATTTAGGGGTTTACTGTTCCTCAAAGTTTTTGCGCCTTGGAAATTCAGTAATTACTAATTGTATATAGCTCCACCCTGCTTGCGATCAAACTTAAATGCCTTTTTCGACAACTACCCACCATATCTCGTTTCATGTTTAGATGAAAATCTCCACTTTATTTTTTATGATTTTAATCAGGCTAGCATATATACGACAACCTATATTGGTTTGACCTATCTTTGCCATTCCCCGTCAGAGGTAACTCAGTCCAAATATCCCACTCTTTATTGCCTTACACATAAATCTCCCGTTTCCATCAGTGCCCACTGTATCCTTTTAGTCAAACCCAAGAGTTACTCATATTCTGCCCATTTGAGCCAGTACAGTCAATACAGATCAAGTTTCGCTTACGTATGAACATCCCCATGACGCTTTTCATTTTGCTTATAAAACAAATTGGTACATTCTAAGCGCAGCAGCCTCAGTCATTCACCTCACCAGTAAGCCTTTAGATGTCAAAGCCCAGTCAGTCAGTTGTATTTTCCTTGATTATTATTCCGTGTTTGATCCTTATCCTCAGTCAAAGCTCTTCGCCAAATTATAATATTTTGCTTGTCCACAACAACCCTTTATATGACTATCTAATTACTTCACTAAAATGGTATTGCCCCGAATTAGAAAATCCTTCTTCTAAACCTTTGGTCCACCACTCTGAAGTGCTTCAAGGAGCTGGTCTTTTCCCACACTTGTTTTCCGCCTAAATCAGTGACATGCCTGCCAACTCTTCTGCTAACGCTTTGAAGTACGCAAAAGATGCCTTTCGGTGTCAAACGACTTCCTATCCTTCCCACTTCATTATACGCGGTGAAATTTTGTCAGACTTTGAATAGTTTCCCAAAGAGTATGTCCACCCAGTGTATTCCTTAAAATGTTTCGAGTGTACCTTATTTCAATCACGCTCATCTTTCCTCAAAGATGACGTGACCATTTTTACCGGTTCCCTCCATAGAATCTACTACATCCGGTACCTAGGGATAACGATAAACGACAGCCTCCGCTGGTCTACGCCTGTTCAGTTATGTGTTTGACAAGTGCGACGTATTGTTTTCCACTTTTGTGTTCTCAGGCAATTACAGGCCTCATCTTTACCTGTGCCGTACTTTACTCTCTCGTTCTTCCCTAATATTCCTCGAACTTATGAAACATGATTTCGAAGTTCCGTCGCTCGTTCGGATTATCAACATTTGTGTTTCCTTAATCCTTGCTTACGAAATGATTTTTAAACTTATCGACAACACAATGAGTCGTTCATAAACTTTGTCGTTAGGGCATTTTTAGATAGGACACATTCGTTGAATACAAATTTGTCTTACTGCTAAGCTCAGCCGAAAACATGTTCAAATTTTCCATGTACCCTTCTCTTATCAACATTGATTAGGACTGTACTGATCCGTACTTGGCTCGCATGTTGAGGAACAGAGCGAGAGATAGAGGGGTGAGAGGAGAACTGATGGGGAGGGTTGGGAAGGGGGGGGGAGGGAGGAAGAGAGAGGGGGAGTAGTAACTTATTTGTGCACTAATCTCGGTGAATAAACTCAAGTTCTCTTGATAAATACTATGAAATCCGAAGGTGAAAGTCGGACACTAAAAATCACCTGGTTTGAAAGCACTCCAGTCCGTCATTAAGTTACCCAAATAAGTTAACGCTCACAGATTTATCCTTCCCGTTGAATGACAAAAATTCACTCCCGTGTCTATACATTTATAGAGAAGTGAACTAATGGGAGAACAATGGCCGTTACCAAAGCGATACGAGTATCGATCTCTGATGTATTTAAGTCCGTGAGACGGTTTTGCGCACACCAATCAATTAACGATCCGACATTGCCATGACAACCGAACCAAATTCAATCTATAGGTTCATTCAACTAAAAAAGAATGAGAGGTGTACATTTTTTCCAGCTATGGCGATGAAGATCATGTTACCTACTGTTATCGTGTCTGCAACTCGAGCCTTGTCTTTTCTTCTTTATACAGCCACCTTTTGTATCATGGTTTTCTCAGGCAACGTTTAGTCAGCCGTAGCTGGAAAATCAGCTAATAATTAACAGTAAGGAGAGCCACCTCAATAACTACCTTATTTTCCAGTAATCCTCTTGTAACGATCTTCATCCATTTGTGCCGATATTTGATGACTTTTCAATCCTATTTGTTTGACTGTCAGTGAACGGAACACAAGTTGTCGGTCTGTGAACAAAATCCTAATACCAGTATTATTGCACTTATTACTTGTTTGTTTTCATGTGTTTTACCTTTCGGTATGGTGTCATCGAATATCCTAAACAAGACAAAGAACTGAGGGTGGTTGAGTGTCTTAAAAATTACATAAAATTCTACTCGCAGTTGGCCGTAGGAAAGACACAGTTTAACCTTCTCGATGACTATAGCACGTATCAAAATATTTCGAAATGTCGTTGTGCCGTACTTCGTCTTAACAATGTACAAACCTGAGAGCTATCACAGGAATGCCAGTCATTAAACGAGACCGATCTACGGAGTAATCGGATCAAATCACTGACCACATGGGAATACGTCAACTCAGGTGCGCAGAAAAGGACTGGAGTTCTCTAGTTACGCAAAAACCACGGAGCAGAGAAAACGTCAGATGAGAAAAACGAACAAAACAAACTGAACACACAGATGGCATCCAAAGAAACTTGAACAGAATTCTTGGAGAAAATACAGAGCTGCGTGTTCAAAATTTGTGTCTTTGTCTCCGGATAGACTGACGCTCGAACTGATATCATTGGGCCACACGTTTTTGTATTCCACAAAATATAGTTGTGCAGTTGACTGTGAAGGGTCTCTCTGGAACCCTGAAAGAAAACCTTGAGAATCTGGTACATTCTAAACAAATCTGTGTCCAAAAGCTGAACAGTAGTCTGGTATATACTTGCTATTATTATCTTACGTATCCGTTCCAAATAGACCGACTTCTGAGAAAAATACCTCAAAAAACTAAGGGAATTGCAGAAGAATAAAAATATCACCAAGGAAAGACCTAACAGGGGTTAAAGAATGGTTATTTTGAACAGGATGTTCAGTATTACCAAGCTGATTGCACAGCTTGATGACAAATTCAAGATTATCAAGAATGAGAACAAGAACGGCAAAACAGCTTGCTTTGAAAAATCATCACGAATAACAACCAGGCAATTAAAACAAGACGGATTAATCAGCTTTACTAATTTTGACCCATTCCTACTAGTTGTTATCACTATACTTCGGCTTTACTGTTTGCTTGAGGGTCACAAGGAAGGGGCACCAATGCGTCCAGTTCTGGACACCAGCAACACCCCGTATCATTCCATGACAAAGCGGCTAGCTGAGATGATGGATCATATCAGAAAGAAGCTTACAAAGTTCATCCTGCGAGATTCATTTGATTTTGTAAATTTTACTGAGTCATTCAGTGCGGCCGACACTAGTTTGTATTCATTCGATGTTTTTCTCTGCTCACGAATGCGCAGTTCAAAGAAGCAATCAAGTACTTTGGAGAACTCGAGAAAACACCCTAGACTCCCAGTGAATGAACTCAGACGAACGGCTGACTCTTGCATATACAGCACCCAATTTCAATTCGACTACGCCAAATACCATCAAGGGACGGATTAGCAATAGGTTTTTCCTTAGGCCCCTTACCAGCCGATATTTTCGTGGCCATAATGGAGGACAGCATACTTTACGAACCAATCCAGAGAGAGACTCTATATAAGTGCTGCATGTATGACACTGTATTTGTATGCCATGTCACCATGGATCCATACGACATTTTGGGAAGATTTAATCAAGTTCACAGGGTGATAGAATTCACGACAGAAACAGAATCTACAGATAGCCTCCCATGCTTAGATGTATATATTCTTGTCATATCTCCCGGATGGCTCATTACCTCGATCCACCTATTGCCAGAAAAAGTGAGCGTATCAACATATACGCTGCTAAAGCTTCGTCCTGATAAGTCGGAAAAAGAACCTCATTCAGTGTTTGGCAAGTAGTAATCAAACTATACTCCTCAAACAGCTCTGAAGACGAACTGATGACGGCAAAACTAACGTTTCCTATCATCGAAAGAATGCCGAATGAGAAAGTGGCCGGTGGCGGCGTGATTCGAGTCGGAAGCTTCCAGCTCTGGCGTTGGTCAAGATTGCCACTTGACTACCATTTGTGACATGGCTGCCGGTTCTATCTGGTAGGGCAGTGGTTGGTTGCGATCACCGAGTATGCCCCTTTAAGTACTGTACCCATACATAAGCATGATTAAACCAGTGAAGTTCTGTCACAGGAAAACCTCCCAACCCAAAAGAACACAAAACGAGAACACGTACTGGAGGATGGAAGTTCGGTATATCTTCTCGTAATGCCTAACACACACGGACACAATAATTCATAACATACAGATTTATCTCCTAGGAGCCACAACAATAGAATAAGATCATAAATTATCCTTATACCTTATTATTTGGTCGGACCGGGCGGATCTGCACTAATGATTTTGGTGAATGATCTCGAGCTGTTGTATAAAGCACACCTGGAGAGCATGGACTTCATTGAGTAACTCAGCAAGCCTAAGCCCAAGATCCCTGATTTTTGTGACGACATTCAGATTGGCAGTCAGAAGTTGCCTTCATTTAAAGGTGATGACGTGAGCAACTTGCACGAAAGATTATCACGCTCTGTTATACTATAGTTTGTGTATCCACCAGCAAGATTTTTATTGCCCCGTTTGCAGATCACCTGCCCTTGTAGACCAAGTCAAATGTGATTTGTCAGTTCTAGTGCAGGTGTGGAGCGACCTACGTTAGCCAAACAGAACGGCAGTTACGTAATCAGGCTTTGCAACACGACAAAGTTGGGGTGATCATGATCGACACAACCGGTCAGTAACGACATTCTGTTGGAAAAATCAGCGGTCAAGCAACTAATCGCTTACATCACCGGAATAAAATACTTCGTGTGATCTGCAAAACAGATAACATGAGACTATTTGGGCCTATGGCAGCGATTGCAACTAATTGTTGAAATCAATTGTTTTGCTAACTGAGAGGTAAGAGCTACAGTGTTAACTGTCTCCATGGTGACTCGCCTCATCAAAAAGCTGCTTTCCATGTAATGTTTCAAATAAATACGGACAGTATAGGCAAACGTGTTTTCCATGATTCATTCTCAAGCCGTCGCAACCACGTATGTCTTGAGAAAAAGGGGTAGGGTAAGAGGACAGTCAGTAGGTCTATCATTCGGTTTGTCACTCGATCGGTTAGTCGGTCAGTCGGTTGGTTGGTAAATTAAAGATGTAGGGATTATGGTGAGTGTCATCGTGTGAACAGTTATTGACCCAGATCGACAATGCTTCCGCGGGTGACGTCACCAACCTTTGGGCAGGGAAGCTCAAGGGCACGTACTAACTTCCATCACGAGCATAGCTTAGGCTTAAGGACCCGTGTGCAAATCACTTCAGCCATCGCTAGAGTTCGGCGTCAGATCACTTTAGATTCGTTACTTGGCTCTCTGCACGCCACACTGAACGCGTTTTCCCCTCCGATTGGTGGCCCTCGCTCTAGCAAATGGGCAATATTTGAGCTGGAAAGTGCACCATTAGCCCCGCGTTGAAATCAGCTTGGCTGATGCTTCTTGATGCGTTTCGACAAACGTCTCGTAGTTCGAACAAAATAAGTGGCATAACAGGCATACCTGAACTGATAATCACTGATGCGGTCAACAAAGGTAGTTTTTTTTCTTATATGGGGTGACAGACTTATTTGAGAACTGACATCTTAGCATAGCAGCGTTAAATGTGGCTTAGATGGCAGCACACAGAACCCTACTAGACCTCTCGATTGCAGCGTCACCTGCGAAAGGGAGACTAATGAATAGAATTTCCTTAGCCAGCCCAGGTAGCCTTTCTGTTGTTCATTCATACTCCATATTGCAGTTGATGAATCTCTCGGGATAGCCTTTCGCCGATAGGGCGTTATGGAATTTGTATAGCTCTACGCCCGCCGTATCACCGGATCATAAGCGTTTCACCGTTGTTGTCAATCACCTTATCAGGTTTCTTTTTTGGTTTATGGGCACAGCACCTTGAAAATTATTGTATTGTCCATTCCATGTGGTCTTTGTATATACTTTTCGTTGCATTGAGCCTTCCGGGCGCCTCTTTAGATCAACTTCCAAAAATGGAAGACGGTAATCCCTTTCTAGCTTAACCGAGATCCGCACCACTGGATGTGCGGCTTTGAAAATTTTCACGATTTTGTCTCTCTGTATGTCGTTCAACCATGCAGAAAATATCGTCCATACAAAGATCAACATAGCAAAGACCCGATATTGCTATCTTTGTTTATCTATCTTCCAAATGAGCCGCGAAAATATCAGCTGGACATGAACCTAGGGGAATCCCCATGCGACTCCGTCTTTTTGTCCGTAATATGTTCCGTCAAGTAGAAACTGTACGTTGAATGTGCATCTCAGCAACAGTTCTTTGAGGTTTACTGTCGGGATTCCTTTCAGAGGTTGTCTTTCTTCGATATATAAACAAATGAAATTCACCGTTTATTTCTATGGGACATTTGTGAACAAAGAGGCAACATCTAGTAAGAACATTGTCTTCTGTTGATGCTTGTGCCCTCCCTGATCTCGACAAACTGGAAGCAGTCATGGAGAGTGTGCAGAGCAGTCCATTTATGCACCGGCTCCAGAACTTCTTTGAGCCATCGCGTGGTGTTAGGATAAGCTCAGTTGGTCATGGAAAGAACCGGGTGTAAAGACGTGTCGGTTTTTTGGATTTCAGTCTGCCCATAAAGTCGCGGTACGGTTGAACCTACAGACTTCATTTTCCCAAAGAAGCTAGGAAATATATGCCCATTGGACCTTAGGGTTTTCAGTGCATCTATTTTTTCTTTCTCAGCAAGATCCGTTTGATCTTTTCCGGACGCATCTTCCGTGACTTTTGATTCACCAATGAGGAATTGTAATAACTTCATGATATGGTCGCATCGATTCGTTATGACAATGCCAGCTTCTTTACGCGGTCAACTTAGGATACTCTGTCGATTCCACTGTAATTCGTTTAGTCCTTCTAACCCGGTATCGACGATACTGATCATAGGCAGTGACTAGCGAATTTTCAAATAGTTCTAGATGGGTCATTGAGTATGGCATTAGATCTCTCATTTGTCCTGTAAGGTTTTCAAACGGAACTTCCATGTCATTCTGATTATCTTTTATCCGTGGGGATGTTACAAAGTAAATGTTTCTTCATAAACATGTATGCGGGCACTGTACTGTTCAGCAGTAGATAGCGAAACTGTATTGGGCATAAACCATGCAGTGTAGCCATAATGGGTTCTCTTTTCAGACCACAACCACAGTACCTGCTGACCAACAATTTCGCAGGTTTCAAAAAAGATTTTTCCCCATCCAAAATACTGCACTCTTCGTCGGATGTAACCATAAATAGCGATAACCTGTAGCATTCCTCCAAATAGGTTTTCTACGTTATCAGTGTGCTCTTATTTTCTCTGTCAAACGTTTCACCTGCTGGTTTAAAAAGCGCGGACCTGAAACCAACTTAGTATTCTGTACGTCATAATATCAGAACACATGGTCATCAGAGATATACGTGGTCCGTGTACGTGGGATCAATTTGGAAAACTTTCCGAACGCGGACCGCTTGACTCTTCCCTTCTCATCTTAATCAAGTCTTGCTTCGAAATTGGACGAACAAAACCTCCATGAAATCCACCAAGTGTTCGCAAACCATGGGAGCCTGAGGTCGAATTAAATAGAAACAATCGGACGAACTAATTAGCTGGTTGCGTGAGAATCAACTACCTTCTTGGCCTCAGGGAGCTGGTGAGATAAGGAAAGCAACACGCAGAACAAGTACGGGACAGAGCTTTCCAAAATAGTCCAACCATTTTTTCTTCACTCTGGAGAACACGTTAAACCATAGCGTCCAGGAAAGGGATTGTAGAGAAGAAAAATTGCATCGGAATTCAGATAAAGGACCAGCCAAAGCATTCCGCCCAGAAAAAGAAGTTGCAAGAAGTTGAATGGGTGCTGTTTTATTTTGCCTAACTCGATATCAAAGAAGCTTCAGTTGATTCTATCCCAAGAGCCGTTGAGAACAAAAGCAGTCAACTTGGGGAATGGCAGTAACAGTTTGGCTGGTAGTGATACCTGAAAATGCAACAAAACTCGTGGATTCATCGGTTGAGAACACTAAAACGCCATTCATGAGATAAAAATATGAAATAGAACTTTAGAAGGACATGCTGAGTTTCATCACGTTCTTCTTGGTGTCTGCTAGTTCTGAAACAACTCCGGGGCTGGTGTGTTCTTTCTTTCTCTTCACCTATTCTTTGTGATCCCTTCTTTAGGTTGAATCAAAATGCCGCTTTAGTTGGATAATAATTGTTGCAAATAAATATTCCATTATGATATTAACGTCAAACTACCTAAACTAATCACTTTAATACTTAATAATTGTTGGTACTTCCTAAATGTCTACAATTGACGAGAATTCGGCTACCAAATGATAAAATAAGTAATTTAATGACGGTTTGTGTGAAAAATCTTCCGGGGTGGTCCCGTAAATGTTCAGTGCTATCGATCTATTGTCGGCTATTTTTCCAGAATCATGTCTGATTGAAGAATTCTTCATGGAGTTAGTCCATTATCCGATGAGTTATGCTGACTGTTCTACGGCCGATGAAGGTCGGTTTGGGATCTTGCAACAAAGGCTGAATTATCAAATGATTCATCATGCAGTAACAACGCCTAACTTTACACTGAAAACCATGGAAGCACTGAACAGCTTTTTCGTCCTTTTTAGAAATCATCAACTTTGAACTTTCATTGAGACCCCGCTTGGATAGAAATATAGGCTGAACGGATTTTAATCAAATACGTAACCACCGGACTATCCGGTCTGCCTCTCAACTGTTACTACTTACATAGATTAGGTAACCAAATTCAGTGGGTTGATGCAACAAAAAGCCCTTGTCTCGCCTCAGGCTTCTCACGGAGAAGTTATCCGTAATAGGAATCACTCAGAGTACTGCCAGCTTATTGCTACCCTTGAAAGCCACTGACGGCCGAATGCTCTATGATGCAGTGATGATGTCCAGTAGTCTGTTGAGATCCGGTTCTGATAGCTTGGTGATCGGATTTTCAACTCAATTGATCAGACCGGGTTCGCGTCCCAGCGTGGGCTCGGCGTATGTACGCTGCAGCTGATGGTTCCCGACACACCCGGTGAAAGAGCAACTATTGTTTCCATTGGTGAGTTGAAATCTGATGCCGCATAATGAATCACTGAACAATCAATTAAAATCTCTAACTGCTCACACTAAATATTGAACTGATCAAAATGTAAATGTTATTGAACTCTGTGATCAAACTCACCCTCTAGTTTTGAATGGAGACAAAACGAAGTCGACAGTTTTTTCTAAACGGTCGGCTTCGTGTGCGGAAACAACCCATCCCTCCTCTGAAACCGATATTTCTTTGTGATAATCGATTATTACAAGAAATCGCGCCAAAAGTACTTCCCGACCATGCAATAATTTTATAATTAAATTATCCATTGACCACTAAATATAAACGATTATTGCGAACGATCCGAATAACGGAAATATGCTGGCGCAATAAATCTTTTCGTCCAATAGAAGTTGCCTTGAATAAGCCCGTGAGTATCATTGGAGCTCGAGTCATATTCCTTCTAACCATTGCTCCCTGGTGATTTTTGAGGGGCTGATAAATCAGTGGTGCTCCAAAGTTCAAATATGCCACTTGAATAGCATGAAACACGGCTAACTAGTTGATCAGCAGCACACAGGGCTTTCTATTTTCCTTCATCCGCTGACGTGTACTATATTGTTTAGTCCATTACTCTGGGTCAATCATTACAGCGATCAGTTCAGCCCACTTAAATGCAAGCCTACTAAATTTCTGCACTTTAAAAACCCATCGTTCCGGGTGGCTAGTTTTAACTGCTTTGTTATAACTTGGGATTTTTCGGAAACGATCCTGCCTGTGGCATTCCAATATTAATATCAGCCATACCACATTTATTTATCTTTGTTGTGGACATCTGTCAGATGTCGATTTCATTAATGAAGACTCGAAACACATATATTTCGATTTCATTTTGTCTTGTTGCTCTGTGAACGCTTACATTTTCCAGTATGCGTAACCATATTGACTTCACCCTTATGAGCATCGCTTTAACTTGCCCGAGTGACCGGTGGTTAGATATTTGTCGTTCTGTTGAAGTTGCAGTTTTATGGAAGGAAGCTGGATTAATAAGTGTTTGTTTGAAAGCATTTGATCTCTTGACTTACGCGACTTTCTACAGGGACCGTTGCTATCTATGGAGCTTCCAATATTCCGCGCGGTGGGCAATGAAGGCTCTGGTATTAATTTTTAGGTGAAATCGGGATCCACTCTGAGCCTGCTGGTGATTTGAGGTATGGCTAAGACCAACTCCTTATCACGTAAATGTAAAATGAGCAAGGCAGTGGTAATGCGACAGCGAGGCAATCCTTCTATCTAGTGGATGAAACCCCGATTTCTCTTATATTTGTGTAATCTATGCGCTTATCAGTGTACCCTAAATTGGATATTTGTATTAATTTTAAGCGTAGTAGAACCAACCTTGTGGGGAAGAGGTTACAAAAATGATACCTAATAAGCGACTTGCCCTACAGTTGGACAAAACAATCATTAGGCTCGATAATAAGGAGGTCGTCTGGAAAATTTGAGAGGTAAATCATCTGACCAAGAGTCCTAGGAAAAGTAGGACTTTTACCGATTCCAGGTCGGTTATGGGGACGAAATTAGCCTCGCGCGGCTTCTTTAGAAAATGACATCAAATGCAAGCAAGCAATCGAAACATCCTTTCCTTAATTCATCAAATAGTCTATTCCCCGGTTCTCATGCAAAGCTCTCACAGAAAGAGGGAGGTATAATAAATATAATCAGGCATAAATTAAAAATACCTCCAAGGGAATTAGTCATTTAATTAGCTAAATGAATCACGACCATGATACGGTGAATAAAAACGAAGCTCTTGACAGCTGAATTCACTGCTGCAGCAACTAACAGTGCCAACAAAATTGATAAATTAATCCGTTCTGCTTTTGCGTTTTCAATTAATAATTGATTCCAGTTCGGCTTTTCACAGAATTCAAACCAACAGAAGACACTTGGGACACAATTTAGCCGGGTTTATTCGAGATCTTGTTCACGTACTCAAATACCACGTTTTGTCAGTACCCGTTTGAGCTCGTCAAAAGTTATCTTCCCGTCATGATTGATGTCAACATGATTCATATATTCTTCCAACTCTTTTTTCTCCATATCGGGAAACTGTTTTCGGAAGAAATTACGCAGTTCTTTCTTTGTGATACTTCCGTCGCCGTTTTTATCAATGGCATTGAATATTGCTCTCACTTGAGGTTCGCTAAAAGAAATGTGAGAAGAGTACTACAGTGTTTTGCGAGATAGGGGTTTTCTTTGTAAACTCTAATAATATGCCGATTTCATCCTTGTGTCTGTCCCATTTGTACGGACGGTTATACGAGGGTACAGTATTGTATGTAGATTCCCATAAAATTATAAAAGACATGAATTCAAAAACATTAGGTGACACTGGATAGGGAAGTCAATAAGAACATCACTTAGATAGTGAGTTCTCACACGATGTCATTCGTATACTGATCACTGGAGAATAAGAAACCAATTCACAATACTGTATACTTACCACATATGTGTCCGTCAATCACATACCGGGACCAACCTGTTTTCCGACCTGGCTCTTAACGGTTCGTTTCACTTCAACTTGATCCGTCAACTACTTTTAACGCAATCTACATAACAATTGATTTCTATGGTCATGGTGACTGCTGCGGCAACATAAAGAGCTATAGATAAGAGAAAACCAGTGTTTATTTCGAAAACAGTCCATGGAAGAGAAATAAATGCTACCGTCAAGCAAGTGCACTTCTGTAGGACCCTACGCACTTGAAAGGATTTCCCTAAATAAAAGTTTCATATTGAGTTATCAATTGGGAGAATTGGGACAGTGCAGCAAGAATGGTACGCACACAAACGAAGTCATTGATGGCAAACTCATGGTCAGAACGGAACAGAAATGCACCGGTAGCAAAATAAAACAGATTTCTAGAGCAAAAACATTTTGGATTGCCTGACTCAGTAGATAGAGGTGTCTTCTCCGCTTTGTCTTGTCGATTCATTGTCATGGACTTTTTCCTTGAAGGCCATCTTGGCTCGACGAAGGGCGACAGAAAACTAACAGAGCTTTGTCACACGAACGGCTCCTACCGAGGCAGATTTCACGTGTTTACATACGGATGCACAGTGTGCCATAAACGCAAATGCGGATGATTATTAGTAAGCTGGATGAAATAGCTAAATACTACTTCCTTAGGTTTCATCAATGACTGGATCATTGATACTGTTAGGTGAATTATTGATCAAATATTTGGTATATTCTACTGTTTAAAGAGAGTAAACTGTTTTATAAGCTGACTCAAGAAAATATTGTTCGAATGTTTTGATCGGAGCACCTCTATACACAGGGTCACATATAACTACAGTTTCTTGCACAGTACCTCTTGTATGCGCCAATCACGATGTTTTCTTGCAGTTTACATGGCTTAAGGTAAGACAGGTATCAATGAAACAGCCTTGAAGGATATGAATTGAACTTCTCGAATCTGAAAAGTCTGCTTCTATGGGCAGTAAAATTATCACGATCAGCCTAGTAAGAAGAACCATATGGCATAACTGTTGTACTTTCTGACCAAGTTACGTGAAGTGGTGGTTACTGACACCGGAGTATTTGAGTGTAATGTTACTGGCCGACAGAAATTTAACTAGGCGTACGTGTTCGTCTATAGGATGAGAGCTTCACCATTTCTTTAACCCGCTCTGCATGAGTAGTCACGGCAACGGATTTCAGATACATAGCTTCCATGCATATCTCTATATACTGCTTATCGCCAATATTTTAGCTAACAGTTATATTGTTGTCATTCTGTACGTCAGCTGCAAATGACCCACAAAAAACTACCAGTGACCCACAGTGATGATTCTTCATTGGACTCTTTCACTCATATTCGTAGTGTACAATAAGGTTACTATGACGCATAGACGAGCGACCCCCAGGAATTTGTAAACAGGCAAGTCTTACATGTGAGAAATTATGGTTTAGCATGTGGGCGAGGATGTTAATCTAGGTCAGATTTAACTTTCAGTAGTTTTCGCGATGATCTAACTGTCTGTGATGTAAGCGGAATGATATACGTAAACCACACGTGGACGAAGAATCCTAACCATTTGTCCCATAAAGAATCTTGCGGACAAGTCGGATTGACTTAGATCAAGCGTAAATTGAGACATGTCGTGACTGATGAATAGTCCGTAGACAGCTACAGGTTTTCTTGTCATTTAGTAGCAACTTTGATCTTTCAATAATCTGTGGTGGATTTTTAGTAGTCACTGGTAATTACTTAGCGATCACGGGCTAGGGTTCAGTAACCAAACCTTTCCAACGCACCCACACCCCGTGAGGTCATACTCCTAGGTAGAGGTTTGGTAACCTCGTACCATTCGCATCATCTGCCTTGTGCTCGATGCAGAACTAATTCCCATCCATTTCCTAGTCACCGGAAGAATGAGTTCATCAACATACATAGAACTACCAGTGAAGGAAATTGACATAATTGACCTTTGCGATCAGGCGAATACGGATTTGCATCCCATGCAAAAGACAGTCAGAGATGAAGACCAACGAAGGATTGCCCGGTTGGAAAAGAAAGGTGATGACTTAAGGTTTGTTTCTTAATATCTGTGGATTAACATGAAAACCTGCAGAGCCAAGGTAAAATAGGACGGAGTCAAACCTATAAATGGGAGCTCGCAAAACGTAAATTTGCCAATGAATTTGTAATAAAACTGTGTTTATTGGTAGAGAAGAATGCTATAGTCTCTTCATGCTGGGTGAGGAAAAAGATGGAATTAATACTGCCGAGTCTGTTCATCGATTTCTCCTCCGTTGATTGCCATCTTGTTGGTTACAGTGGCATCATGAGGAAACAGTACTCATCCGATCTAGTGAAATAGGATTGATGTCAAGAGAGAAGAGCTCAGCGTACGATGTGGTTACCGGGAAGTGGTAGCTTTATCTTACATTTTCACACGGATGAAATCAACAACAACACAAGGGGCCCACGGACACGAAGGCGATAAGCGAAAGGCATGGTGTGCATTAGGACTTTCTCATCAAACTAAGGTGCTAACCTAACTGTTGTCGTTTGCTGTTCTGCGACGGGTACGTGGTATTATGAATACCACTCCAGAAAAAACTTTGACATTTTCAGCATCTTCTTGGATGATGTTCTCCCTAAATAACGTGTACTTTTTTCTTGTTGTCTCTGTGTGTCCCAGACACTGACTCGCGCATAGCTACGAAGCCCCGTAACTGGGAGAGAAAACTCGCGCATGTTGTGATCTTGTGTGGCATAGGTGTATCAGAAACCTTTGGTTAATATATCCTGGGCCATGGTCGCTAAATAATCTTCAGTTGCTGCGAAATGACAACCACAGGGTACTATACTGACAACTAAACGACAGGGAAACCTGTAGAACTTAGTTCTATGTTGCTCTTTGATGCCACACTATTTATATATTCACATCAACAATATTTCTCCAGCAAAAGAACACACAATGATTCACGATGTGGACTATTTTAAATTCGTTCAGGAAACAAAGAAGTATGTAGTCTTGAAACCATATTTGCCTTTAAAATGACACAACTTCCAAAATGACGTTGATTTGGAATCAATGATTCATGAAATATATTTATATAGTTCCACTAACGAGAATGATCGAAAGCAGTGAATAAATGGGTTAAGCACTAACACAAATGGAATGGTTCCTGATAAAGTGAATTTAAATCAGAGGCTAAGCTCGGAAAACTGTCCTGTTTGAGATCTTGCAAACTCATGGCTCAACAAAATGGTTAGCTATTGGTCTGGCGAATGCAGAATAAATGTACTGACCCCGTCGACATCAGGCCAACAGAGTTTGCACCGCAGCACTCAGACTGGAAATATTGACGAAGAAGACAATTCAAAGTTAGGCTAATAAAACCACCTTTCTGGTGTTTGGTAGTTTATAAAGTGGGCTTTCCGCCGGTAAAATTTATTTGGTTCACTTAGTTTAAATTCCATTCAAAGATGGCATAAATTTTTATAACGGATTTGCAAACAAAGAGGCTTCGTACAAAGGCGGAGTGAATGCCCACAAACTCATGTATTCGGTAGTTACTCGATGTTAGTACCAACCAGTAGGATATTTATGTAACGATCAGGTTTTTCTTAATTAGGGCGGAAAATTTGCTTCTCTTCTGAAGTAGCTCCATTTTGGACAACTGGCAATGAAATTTGGCTACAGTTTTATTACTGAATACGTGATTATAAAGTATCAAAACAGCGGTCGCGGTGGGAAAGTTAGTGCGCACCGTAATCACTGAAATAGTAACTATTTATACAAGAGCTATAAACGCTGAAAGATGAAGAAGTGGGAAACGGAAACCGGATAAACGATTCAGGACTGACCACAGTAGATTGCGGGAACTAATGGATCATATACTTACAATGATTGTCTTACTATTGCGTACGTGAAACTATTTTATTGGTACTTCAGAAAAAATCTGCGCGAATGACTCTCTCTGTTCATTTGTATGTGTCCAGTTATCTATTGTTTAAACTTAATGTAGGCTTATATAGTGTATGTTAGCAGCTGACTAAGAGCATGCAAAACTGATGACCAGTATCGAATCTGTCCACATTATTCTTCTTGCTCTACTGAGATGCGTTTTTGTTGATAAGAAAACGGTTGAAAGCATTAACATTTACCAAATTCACTTACTTCATTTCCGCGTGCTCAAGTGTCCAGCACAAACAACAAGACTAATTGTTTGCAGAAAGGACCCAGTTCATCCTGTGAGCCCATTTTACTTGGACCAATCATTAAAGCACATACGGTGAAGTCTGAATGGATACACAATAGGGTATTCACGCACTCGCACACACAGTTGGTGGAACAAAACATTGTGTTTACCAGTGAAAACCATGGTTTCCTCTTTTTCTCAACCTTGTACACATGTAAGCGTTTAATTGAGAAAATACAAATGCTTCGTGAGGACAGACATGCTAAGGATAATTCCTGTGTTCCTCTTCATTATGGGTCAAACGACGCTAAATTTTGAGGGCTGAAAGTCAAATTGTTTTTGCTGTTTTCGTAAGTTTTAAGATTGTTTCACTTGTACTTACAACAACTTATCCTTTTTTGATATTATGGAACAATCACATATTCAATAGGTCACATCAGCTTCGAATTAGACTTTATGTTATTGGGTCGAATAGCCTACTCACTTGATGAAACAGAACAGTTTTACGATGTCACAACGGATTCACTTCACATTTCCGAATACTAAAGTCCGCATTTATTTTTTGTGATGCGAGGATGCAACCGGTGAAATGGATGACTTCCTGCTTCCTGTGCTCATTGTACGACAATGTGAATGTATTTCTAGAAGATGCTCGGGTCCAGTTCAAGACTGCTGGGTGGAGATGTGAACAGTGATGGCGGGAATCGAACCCCAGACGTCACGGTTCAAATTCCACTACGATAACCTTCTGACCACCATCGATCAAGAAGTTAAGTATGCTCTAGTTAGTTGAACACTAATTAGATGTGAATCTGTTCCACTGCGTCGATGATTTCGTATGTGTTCTGTTTTACAGATTAGATGTATCCCAGAAGGTTTTGGTAGGAAGAAAGATCTTCTGTGCTAAATAAAGCAACACTTACTTCTGGGCTGGTTGATGCTTGGGATGATTTGATCTCAACGAGGTGTAGTCAGGAGATAGTCCAGTAACAGGAGAGCTTTTGCTCGTAGAATCCTCGTAAAAAGCTTGTCGTTTAAACACGGGAAGAACCGATGAATTGGGTTGTCAAATATGCTCGAAATTCCTCAACGGTATCCGCGACTGTAAAACAAGTCAGTTTATGTAAAAATGGTTTTCATCAACTCCGAACACTGCAAAATTTAACATGTTCTTCAAAACATCCTGAATGACACTAAGAAAGAAATATTATAGTGAGGCCACTCTTATCATCAGATGATTCTTTTTGAATTTATACGAGTTACTAGGGTAGTGAATACGGCACTGTTACGAAGTAAAACTGAAAGCCAGACGGAAGTGATTTTAAAGTTACCTGGGGGATTATTCTGACCTCGATCAGAGCTTAATGCCACGGGGCACTTCCCCAGGTAGCAGATATGGGACTGACCACCAAGTGAGAGGTTGTTCGCGAATAAAGCCGGCCCATGCTCATTGAATGAGCGTTAGCAACCGCAAAACCAGTCGTGAGTTTCCGGGGCAATTTTTTCCTGTCATCTGGATACTATGCCGTACTGCTCATAGACAAGATCAAATAGGCCCCTTGGGAGAAGCTAGGGAGAACTGGAAAAAGTCTAAAAGACTGGGTCTGAGAGACCACACTGCTACTATATATGCACTGGCCTGAGAACAAGAGTGGAGCCAAAGGAACACCAACAGAAAAGGAGTACAGAGCCGCGGGGATCACGAGTCAATATTAGGATTAACACAAGTAAAAGCAAAATAAAAAATATTACCCCCCTACAAGTTTTGTAGATTTTCTTTGTCTGTTTACCTGCTGTTTATATGGAACTGCAAGTCAACTTATAAGCCTTACAGCTTTCTCGCCACTGGATACCGTCGGAACCGTATCTCTTAGCCTCTCTAACTTGCAACAGTCCTCATCTCTTTGACCTCAATCAGGAAGGCCGGAAGGGCCAGCCTACTGCCACTCAGTCGGTTTTCAGCTGTGAGAGACTGCCACACTCAGCCAAACCAAGGGGATTTCCGTCCAGGTAGAGGCTTTGGGGATCAGATCTTCACACTGAGTCGACTTTCAGCAGCCAATGATTGACAGCCATTGCCTACTTTGACCTCGTCGATTGTGAGTGTCTGTGGAGCATACTACAATCCGACGGTGTTCCTGCCGAACTCTCAAGAATTCCTCCTCTAGCATACGTGTTTGAGTGGGTAATCTTCAGAGTTCAAAATTAATATCAGATTGAGATCGGGGCACCCATCACCAGTGCTGTTCAGTCATGCTGTCGACTGGACAATGAACAGAAATTTGACTGATTACCCCGGTGTTCAACTGAACCCAAAGCTTTTCGCAGCTGCAGTTTACGAACAAATGTGACGCACGGAAATTCACCCATTACCTTCCATCGAGTCCTCGACCGACTTGGCTGCTTCGCGAATACTATTGGTCCCAAAGTCGATTCAGAGAGAACAAATGCTTTTTAGACCTGCCAAAGGCCGTCAGTTCAGCAGCTGTCTACTACCGGTCAGACGGTTGAGTATATTCCGCCCTCCCCTTTAAGTCTAGGGTTAGCTATGCTTGCTGATGGCTAGACGGAGGTTAAAGTAAAGTCAAGGGTTGAAAAAGCAAAAAGAGCTCCGCTATGGAAACGCAACGAAATTGGTCTTCCAATGAAGGTTTGCGTCATCGGGGCCGCTATCCGACCGAAGGTCACATATAAGTATAAATATGGCCACTGAAAACTGAGAATATAAGGAAGCTGGAGGCTTTCGACCACTGGTGGTTGGGCCGAATTTTTCGTACACACTAACAGGACAGGACTCTAAATGACAAAACGAGGAGACGATACTGTGTCCTTCCTGTACGCTGTTGTCTACACTGCTTCGAACATGTAGTCCCGCTACCCGTAATGAACTATCCGGGCAAGCACTCTGTGCTGCACCGTATGTGGGATGGCGCGGTTAACTTGAGGATCAACGGCAAACATGGACGAATACCTTCGAGGTAGAGTTGGACCGCACAGGACTGCAGACTGCCTGCAGTCTCGGATACTGGAAGAAAAACCTGAGTGCAGTTTTCACTGAGGTCGCATCCGCCGCCGCGCAAGGTCCGCGATGATCCGCGATATGCGTGAGGTCAGCTTATTTTGCTCCAGGTGGCTATCGAGTAGAAATAAATAATTGCTTGGCATATGCAATTAGACTGCCGTGAGTAGCCATGATAGTAAAGCATGATAATAATCGGGTGATAGACTTTGTTTATGAATTTGATACTGTGAAAATAACACCTGCTCACCAGCATGTTACTGACAAAGTAAAGCGTATAAGATAGTTACAAACGTTGAAAACCAAGGCAGAATGATATTCAGCATTCACAAATTGTCAAAGTTGGCTTTTCTCAGTATCAAGTTACTCCTATGCTTTGGAAGGACAGTTAATGTCAGGTGCAATACGTCATACGAAGCTGATTCCCCATTTTTCCTCTGTTCAAGCGGGTTTTGCAGGCAACAAATTTCGCTTCGGAAATAACAATGCACAATTCATTGAATAAGCGCTGTGATCATCTGTTAGCAGTTCCCTCAATCTAGATCTTCATACGGACTACATCATCGTGTTCGTTGCTTTGTCTTATCTTCCGATGCGAGTAAAAGGAAGTATAATTAAAGAAACCTTCTACGTGAGAAAAATTTGAATGGTTTTACATAAGAGCTAAGTATGCTTGATACAAACTCGTGAAAACTCTGTTGATTCTTGCAGGTGAAAAACGTAGAAAGGTGGATATCATGTGTGGTGTGAGAACTCGTGGCAGAAACAAGGTTATTTTCCACGGTTTGCAACAGGTTAATCGTAGCGCTTTTTATAGGTATTGAAGTTATGTTGATACATAAAGAAATATCGATTCCGTAGCCGCGGTGTAAATTGATGAATATTATTTGCCCACACTGTTATGATATCAGAAGTGTCACTAGCACTTCTAAGCTTTGTGTTTCGTTCACCTCCGGAGCAGTTATTTCAGAGCAGGCAAAAGAGACATCTAGTGGATCACACCACTCGCTGAGTTAATCAATTCATTTTCATCTGTGGTACAAACTACTTAGGTCGAGACAACCGTCTGAATCCGTGAAGAAACACCATCCGAGTGGGCTGAACCAAAAACCAATGAAGAACAGGCATTTGAATGAGTCAGACCACAGTCACTGCAACTGTTGGATTTCTTCCTATTTGCACTGGAACAGGAAGACTAACAAACGTCAGCGAATGCTGAGGCGATCCGAATTCATCTCAAAATCCCTACGAAGAAGCAATATATGAGATATCTCAATCTTACCTCACCTCTAAATAAATACACAAGAGAAGTAACACACAACCACATGCAACCGACGTTATAATTATCGGAGCTCTTTATCGCTTTTGACACTGATGCTGTCATAGCAATTTGAACAGATGATGATCATCTTTCTCCACTATGGGTTTTGATTTATTATTTTTGTTATATCATTACTATTGTTTTGGCACATTCGACAGGTTTGCGAGGTTATCCGGGTGTTAAATCTCGTTGACCCCCGTGGGGTTCGACCACGCCCATAGTGGCCACTCTTTCTTTAGTACTATGAGTGCCCTGCCAGATGAGCTACGAGGCCACGCCGAAGTGATTCGAACTTCTTCCATATGGATCACATAGATTACCCAACCAAATTGCCGTAGCCGATGGCACCCGCCAAAGTGAACTAAAATGTAATTTAACTACCAGCTGAAGGATGTTCCTGTGGGTCAAACAGCATTCAGCAGTTAGACACACGGGTGTGTTCGGTTATGAACTATGCTTTGGCAGATTTCCTGCGCTGGTTTGCTGTCGCTGATCAGACAAGCTTAATTGGTACTCTCCTGCCCAACTATTCTTGAAGGTTGTCCTTGAATAATCGACAAAATGTTTCCACAAATTCACTTGTGATTCTGAAAATGAACTTTTCCGCTTTTGAAATGAGGTTGCAGAACGAAAACGCATTATGGAGTGTACAGTTAATGGGATGGTTGTGCAAGAGAGCATGGGGTACGCATACCTGATAAGTGGCAATAACAGCGAAACCGGTCGTGTTCTTCCCGAGAAATGTTTTCCTTCCTTCCACATACAAGTCCTGCATTTGAAAATCCAAACCGGTGACCATGAGTCACCATTCTGAAGGTTCACTCTTCCTCTAAAATGCAAAAAAATAATACAAGTAGTACGACTTCTTATAACTAACAAGTGGACAAAAACCGACGGACCGTAAATAGAAGACTGACATCTTTTCGGATGACTACTCCGACTTTCTTTTTATTTGAAAATTCTACCTTGAATATATTCGTGCCTGTCAGATCCATCACTCATTCAATAAAAACAAAACACTAGTTTATCCGTAAAATAACTCAGTTATTTTTTGTGATTTTTGAGGTTTGTCGCATTTCACCCTTAGTCATTACTTATCTCCGCTTGGTATATATTGAATTAAGCTCCCGACTTACCAGTGGAAGCGGAATTATTCGTACATTCAACCGACAGGCTTGACAGTGAATGACCGTACAGTCCGTAAAATAGGCCCGAGGACAGCTCACGTAGGTTGAATTCCGGGTTTTACTAACGAAACAATTGTCTGTAGCCAAAGTGCTGGTCACCGCCTTTGCTTGAGGAAAAATCCAGTGGAGCGAAACCCTTGATCGGGGGATCAGTGACTCTGTTATTAAATAATTTTTCCCGCTATAAAAGTCTTTCATATCGATAAATAACTGTGTCGAGATTTCCATACCTTCGTGTTGGCTTCGTGAATTTGTTTATCATTTTAATTCAATTGGTTGTGAACTGTATTGGACGCGAAAACCCACTGACGCGTCATATGACAAAGTAATACCTCATCCGTAATTAACTGGGTATCACTTTCGCTGAATGTTGTACCAAACACTGCTATTGTTGTCCTCGTTCACTAGCCTCACTTTAATTGGCACTTACTCGTCGATTCCATGATTCCACTGTACGGAAGGCCTGACTTTCCGGCTATTTGTCTAACGATATGAAAATGAAAGATGTGGAATGAGAGTAATAAATTAAGTTTTTCTGCTTAGCACCGCTCCTTAAAAGCAAACCAGATCTGTAGCCTTCAGCTAGATTTCCCATATTGTCCTTCTATGCGATCCATCGGTTCCAACTAACCGTAATCAATACTTCCGCAGTTATGACATTAATCTACTCCTCCCGGGGCATCCTTTACAAGTAAGTGATGCCCTACTCAACAGCTGACCGAAGTATATCAACAAAGAAAGGCCGAGGCACTAATGTTTGCCGTTGATTATTACAATAAAGTACGTACGACAATGAAACATCATCCAAGGGGAATAATGTTATGTAGTGTACTAAATGCTTTTACGGCACCCATTTTTCCGCAATTTATCAAGAACGACTATTCACGGGATCTTGAAATTTGTATACCTTCGTCTTGTCCGATCACTATATTGGGATAGTATACAGATTTGAATGCTGACTAAGGGAAATCATTGTTATCGCGATTAATGTACCTGAAAGGTGCGAAAAGCCTTCATCATATTCCCAACTCAGCGATAAAATACAACCACCCGGTTGTCAAATACAATGACTTTTATTGCTCAGAACAGAAAAACGTGGTCAGACATACCGGTAATACGATCTCAGATTATCTCCGTTTTGGAGCTTCGCCTTTTAGTGAGGATATTAAACCTCAGTTTGTGAATAGAGATGAAAACTCCCGTTTGCGTAGACCTGCCTCGCCAACAAACTCCTAACGTTCTCAATGGGGGTCAAATGGGGAGTGTGATAGGGTCAGTAGAAGATTTTGATGTTCCGACACAACAGTCACGTTTTACTTGAGTTAACTGTTGGTATTTCTTGTGGTATTTCTAGAAAAGCATGCACCTCTTCCGATCTTTTGGAATTGCTGGGAGTAAGAAGCTATCCAAAATTCTGATAAGCGAGTCAGCTGTCTGCTATCCTTCGAGAACTTTCGTGTGCGAGCTACTATCCGCAAAAATAGCACCCGCATCATCACAAATCCTCCACCGAAGGCTCGATCACCGAAGTCAAGCTGACTTTTCAGCATTTCGTACTGGTGGTGCATAAGTCCATCGGGGCCGTTCAAGATGAACTTTCTCATTACTAAACATCGCGTTATTCTATTTAGCCTTGCATCCGACGTGAGTTCTGATCCAACTAAACCGATCTGAAATATGATGTTCTGTCTTTCAGGGTAGAGAATTCATCTTTCTATACAGTAGATATGTTGCTGCTTGCAGCATTCGCTCTACACAGAGTAAATTAATATTCAACCTTATTGACCTCTCCATATTTGGTGCATTTTTTATTTTGTTTGGATGCCGTTCGTTGAAATCGCCTCTTGGCAATCTCTAGAGACTTTTCTTCGGGATTCCACCTTTCTTCTTGGATGTTTCACTGTTTGTTTACGTCGAAAAGTTCCATATAAACTGCTGCAATGTTTGAATTCCTTCGACAATCTTGTTTTTATTGATTCCTGAGTCTTCGTGGTGAAATACTTTTACCTGTTCCAACTCCGGTAGCCGTCGTCCATCTGGCCATCTTCTCTTTTCGTGAATGGAGGGTCACAACTTGCAGTCTGACTTAATGATCTAGCTGAGCTTCGTTTAAAAAAACACTTATTGCATGAAATTTGCTCAAAGACTTATCACAAAGCATCCTTAAAGACAATGGCCATATATAAAACTCTATATGTCTATTAAATGAGCTGCAGCAAGCACCTTTTCAACGGTAATCATAGGATTCGCTAAAAGCTTTTCGCACCCTTCAGGCACATTATTGGAGATAAAATCGACTTCCTTTAGTGAAAATTCAAATCCGTACCTGATGCCAATATAATGATGGAAACATGACAGATGCACACCAAAATTTCACACCGAAAGGGGTGAATTAGTTCCGATGGAAGGGGGATTTTGCTGCGATCATTGATGACTGTCAGTCACCTTTTCTAAGCTCATCCAGATACAGTACTATACTACTTATATCGCAAATATTGTAACTGAAAGTTAAATTTTTTTACAGGTTTGCCAATATAAACTCATAACGAGTAATGGATATCTTCTTGATAATCAAAATAACATCCTCATGAAAGATATAACCTGACGCATTACTTGGCTGCAAAGTAGTCCCTCTTGAAGAGCTTTTAATCTGACAGACTGAAAAAAGTATTGTTTCAGCTCGATGAATTCGTTATTATACATAGAGTCGCAGGTATTGCTCCCCTAGCTTGGCTGACCGTGGTTTATTCCACCCCGTATCAACCGGCGTAGTGAGTTTCACACCATAATAGTTACTGGAGTGATGACTGCGAACTAATCTGAATCCTAAGGTGCATGCGTGGATTGAGTCAATTTTGAGAACTACAAGGAGATTCTTTCAAAGTTGCTCTTCGATTAACAAGGCTAGCCTTCAGGACGAGGACACATGGTCCCAGGTTCGGATGATGAGTGAAAAAACTACGAAACTGGTTGCGTGCTTCTGCGGATATTTTGTCCTGTCATCCAGGAGCTATACCGTACTACTTATAGGGAAGCGTCTTTTCTGGAATGAGTTCAAGTTTGAATTATTTGTAAACCTTAGGTAACGGTTTGTGCGCCCCAGATCTCAATATAGGGCACGTACAGTAAATCAAAAGCCAAAGCAAATAACAATGAACTTAGAATTTCTTCACAATTTCAACAAGTGACCACCAGTACGCTGCGTATAATGCTGGACTTGATAAGCGAAAAGATTAAATAGCTCACTTCGCTTTAGCCTTCTTCGTAATGGCTTGTAAGATTTCACACAAAAATACTACCTCTTGATATATGTAGTGGCTTTTGATCGTTACTTTTTGTCAACACCCAGAAAAGACCGTTATCTAAACCAATAACATCGGCTTTTGCCAACCGAATCTTGTTGTACGTAAGTGTTCAGTCTTCAGATAAAAGGCAGTGAGAAACTATCCCGTGTGAACCCCTTTGCATTGCACTCCATTGGTTTGGTTAGATGCCAGTACTCTGTCAGAGAAAATTGTCTAGTTTCCTCTTGAAGGTTATCGCATTCTTCTCATTTACCTCATCAGTCGGCAGTATTCCAAAGATTGATCACTCTCCTCGACAGACCATAGACAACTGTGAAACATGTAAACTGCATCTTTTGGAGCGTCAGTGCATGCCCTAGGGTACGGTCGTCATTCCTTAGAGGAAGTTTTAACTGCAGCTCCTGGCCCCTCTTACCACGAATACGTCTGTAGGCAATCGGGACCACCCAGGGGCTTCTAAAAGTTCTTCATAACTGATTTCACCTAGTAGAGCATTAGGGGTATAAAAGCATATTGTATTTTCTAAGTTTTGGCTACTTTCGCAAGTGCGCAGGAGCAAACAGCAGGACCGCCATATTCCAAGCAAGGACGTACATGACGAGGATAAAGTAATCTGAAGGTATTCGAGGATAGACGTTCAAGTGGATGACGCTGAGGGGCTGGTTCCATTTGTGTGCTCGGGTCTTCAGATTATGAGTGACAACAACTCCAAGGTCTTTTTTCTCAAGAGTGAGACGAAGAACGAAGCTCACGAGGCCGTAGTCCGCGTTATTACTGGCTTCTCCAAACCTAGTATGCACACGTGCCTGTAATTATCGGTAGCCCCCAGGTGGTCGACTAACTGATCAGTGAATGGAAACCCTCCTGTAATATCCCCCGATCCTCTTCCGATCGGATGGTGTGACAGATCTTTACGTCTTCGACGTAGATACCATATATATGTATACTTCTTCTGACTTCCTTTTTTACTTATTATAGAACGATATACGGTTTTCAAGAGGGGGCCGCAGCCATTGAAAGGCCGTCAAATGGAGAAGTGACCGGCAGTGGTGAAAATCTAACCCGGCTTGTTGTTGTTCAAAGCGCACAATGATAACCACTTGATCACCTCCTGCCTTTGGATCGGAGGGTCTGTGACAAATCGTTCACAGTCACTGGAAGTGAGAGAGGTTCCAACACGGAGTCTTACGGAACATCACTAGCGACTGGATATCACACACACGCGGACTGCGCGACTCTCACGGAAAAGGTGCTCTCGGCATTGTATTACCCTGCCAAGCCAAAATTGCCATCGTTCTGTGTTGTATTTGTCACTTCAGCGAGAAAGGCAAGGTCCGAGGTAGCGGTATTTCCTGCGGAGTGGTGTACCGATTGTCTCCTGCCCGGCCACAACCTTTCTGTGATGGGTGCAGTCTTGAAAGTTGATGGAATCTCCGCGTAAGTGGTGACACAGATTGGACTGGGCACAGCAGCATCAATTTTGCAATTCTAAGGTTAGCTTCCAATGGATGACGAATTAAAAAAATGATAGACAAATTTTATAAATTCTATAGTTTAAAACCAGGAATTTACATCGTGCAGTTAAGATGGACCGGACAGTCATACCCCCCACACAAAAGACCTTTAATGTTGTTACCCACGATCTTCTTGCGCAAAACACAAGAGCACATTATAAGAAATAATTCAACGACAGGAAGGCAATAAACTCAGTTTTTTTTAAAACTAGGTATTCTTCGGAACACGTCAGGTTTAGTGCAGTTTATTAATGTAAAAAAAGGTTTATTCATTTACGAGAAGTTTATGAGCACCATCTTGCACGGAAAAGAAGCACAAAATGCGTTATTATGACTCAATCACTCTCTTATTTTCGAGCTTGGGGAAAAGTTTCTGTCGTGAATGTGCGTTCGTCTATCGTGAGGAAAAAAACTGGACATTCAACGGGCCACTTTCATATGATCTTTAGTTCCAGGTCATGTTATCCGAAATAGTCATCAACCTTTTTCTGGTGTGCCCACCATGGACGGTGACAATCCCTATGAACCAAAGTATGTTTTCTAAATGCAATAGTATCACTTTTGCTTCTCTTTGGTTAGCAGAAAATAATTTAGGCACTTCCACGAACTCAGTTGCTTTTGGAAGGAACAGTATTTATGTTTCTGGGGTGAAAATCCCTTGCGATGAATTTTAATTCTATGACTTTGAGACTCATTCATAAACTTTGTCTGCCAAGCGTCAGTCATATTAATCACGTTAACTAAAACAACTTCAGGGTCTAACTTCACATCCAGTTCTGTGGATATAACGTGAACAATATTCCGCTATAGATAATTTCACATTTTCAACCCTTGTTTGGAGACGTATGGAAAAATCACGAACTTAAAGCTCGTCACAAAGCAAATCTTTTCTATTCGAATTCCGACAGCAGTTACAGTGTGATGAAAGCCACTCTCGCATAACCTTGGGTATTTTCACATAACAAAAAGTGAATAAACGAGCACGTTACCTCTGAGAATCAAATGAGAGTAAATTTAGTCAGCATCCCGTTTTTTTCATTGACTTTACTTCATGTAATCTTGATTATCTACTCAGTGGTTTCAAGGGATTAAACCCCGTAAACCGTTTGCGCTTATTATCCGCGACGAGCTGTGAGTTACTAATTCAGGTGACCTGTCAGTTAATTTCGATCACTTACTTCACTGTATTTCAACTTTTACCGGTGAGTAGTTTGCGAGTATGTGCCTGACTTTAACTACGTTAGAACGATGAGATGCCCGTACGAACATCTTCACTCATAAATCCGGAAAAATCTACCGGAAAGTCCGTCAATACGGGACACTCAAGACGAAGATCAAAATGTTCCTAAATGCGGGCTGTCCCTTCCTTAGGAGTTTAAAATTTCCTCTCAAGTTACCAGCAGATAGCTCAGGTAACTTTCGCGATTCAAGCTGTCCTGATGCATAATGAAAACTCGTCAACACATTTATCGATTCGAAAAAATTATTGATGTTTCATATGGTTCAGAAGAAAAGTTAGCCGTTGTTCAACTTTGGTACGACTGTTGTAAAAACTGCCATGTAGTTGCATAATTTCTGTCAACAAAATTTGTGTCAGCGCACGTTGCATGTAAACGTACACCAACCGCGAACTGGTTTGCCTGGTTAGGTATCGGAGGGACCACCTCAGCTTCTCCCAATTGGTTGTCAAACTCATTACCACCGTTGTCCTCGTGCGTTTGCACCTTTGCTGGCTCTTCACAACAGGTAACACCATCACGAAGCGGGAAAAAACCTCACCTAACCTATAGGCTCACCGCTGCAGAGGACCACGATTTCCTTCTGCTTAACCAAAACATTATGGATTTGGGAATTTCTGACAAGTAACTGCTTTGTAATACGTCATAATGATAAACAGCTTTCATTCGTTCGAATAGCTCTGACCTTGTCCAAAATGGGAATAGATCTATTTCTGTATTCCCTTTCCATCTGTGCGCGGCTCTACCTGGACGATATAAAACGAGAATGAACTGTTTTTCGTTTGGCTGTTGGCCCGTCCTCAGCTGAGTAGTCTGAAATTTTAAGCTTTCTATGGCATTCGATTGCACCTCGCTGGAATAAGCCACGTTAAACCCAATGATGCATGCGCGTTGTTCGTCAGATTAATGTTCAGATAACCACAAACTATAACAAAATATGAAATGTGCGAGTTTGGCTGGATAAACTACTTTAAATGACGAATCTATGTTTACACGATGACGTGAGTCCACTAGGTGCCCGAGAATGACGTTCCATATGATTCCTGATCCTCCTTGTTTCTGGTAGGATCATCATTTACTTACCAAAAGCGAAAACCACCTTTTGCGAATTTTACGATCATCGGTTTAACTATAAGTCGTGTTCGGCTTCTAACTGATTTAGACTCTGAAAATTCCGGCCATTTTTTATGGTGACTTAGGTTGCACAATTTCAGTTGTCAACGGATAGCAGCAAACCAAACTTTAGTGATGTGAAGCTAGGTAGAGCTTTGTATTTCAGTCTTGAGTGAAAGTTTAGGAACGAGGGATTATTTACGGAGGAAGAAAGTTCGTTTAGCGAATTTCGACAACATCCACATTCTGTCATGTGAAATTGTGACATTGAACCACATAGCTCAAATTCTTCTTATCATACTTTTCATTTACTGTAACGCCATTATTATTCGCGATTGCTGACACCAACTACCTGAAATTCAGCATTTCTTTGGGATAAATGGGTTACTTGTTAGTAGTATAGTGAACATCAAGAAAGTTGTCTAGAAATCGCACAAGCTGTTTGTGTCCGGAACAAAAAACAAAATTCATCTTCATCTTTAGGACCTTAACTAATTTATATCCCATTTTCACTCTTGCCATATCGATCTTTAGGGCCCCTGTAAATCTTCATTGTGAATTTGTCATGCACTGGTGTGCTTTTAATGAAATAAAATGATTATTTCATGACAAATGCCGTTTAGTCACGGATGTGTCAATAACATTAACTTCTCACGTCTTACTAGGTGGCCAAATACCTTTATTGGCTGGAATTATCCGCGGTGAGTTTATTTTACAGGCTACATGGACAATGAATAAATAGCTCCCTTAGCATTATGAACATTGCTTTTCCAACCAAGAGAACATCAAGAAGTCATGATAAATCTCAGGAAGTACGAGGAATTCGGTACTGCCAGATCTGCTAAAGACTCTATAGTCGTGTAGTCTTATTAATGATATTAAGTTCAGACGATAAACAGCATCGTCAGAGATAGTACCAAATTTACCAAGGCAAAGAAGGAAAAGGACTAGATCAGAACTTTAGGAGAACAACTGACCCGAAAACTAAGGAAAAGGAAAACTATATATCAGGAAGAATGTTTGAACAGACAAGACCGACGGAATGAAGTCTTCAACTTCCACACAGAGCGCGCAGAGGTCGAAAAAGAAGTAGTTAGGCATCCCTACTGCTGAGTAATGTAGTAGATTGCGGGAATACTAGAACCTGTGCAAAAGCGAATGTCACAAAATGACCGAAGGTGCAGCTCCCAATACCAGGACCTTAATAGATGTAGGATCTCTGTCCTCCAGCGCTTCCCTACTGGATACTGTCGCATAGTTGTGTGAATTCATGTTGAGTAACAGTAGTTATATTGGTATCCCTGTTAACAGTCCAAAAGAACCATTCCTTTGATACATTTTCTAAACCTGATTCACATTTAACGCATACATTTGTAGGCAAATCGATGAGATTTCTCTGAAATCAAATTTAGGCCTTGTACTAGCTGACATTTTTCTGCAAAAATGAAAAACTCCCAAGTACCCTCGAGGGGCTGCCTCTATGATGCAAAAATTTATTGGACGTTTTCACTCTGGCATTGAGTTTGGGAAGTGTAAGGCTTTCTTGCACACCGTCCACCAAGTTCAGGAGTCGATGTAGATCAGAACCTAACCAGAGACAGCGATGGAACACTCAGCCAGGATCGGTTAGTATAATCACACTTCCGTTTTTGTTCCACTAGGGCCTAAATGGAACTGTTTTGATCTATCACGGCCCGAGATGGTAAATTTTAATCCGAAGACAAAATCGTGCAAGAACCAGGGCTAATAAAGCGGGTATACAGCATAGTAATATGTAAAGTAATATATTATGTGATAATATAATATACTGACCTACCTAAAACGTTTCATTTGGAAGACAATCTAGTTACTTCCAATAAGCTATCGATGTCCGCCGGTAAACAAAAGAAAATGCACATACAACCGATTTTTAAAGATGATTAAGCCTGTGGTCTCCTGAAAAGGCGTCTGAGAAAGCTGCATCACTTGCTTTTTCCCACGGCCTCTCCGCTTACAAAGTCTACTACCCGATCATCCAATTCCTTGAGCAGAAAGTATAAACTATTTCTTCCAACCTCATCCAATATCGTACAATTGTTCGTCTGCTCATTTTCAACAAGCTTTTTAAATCAAATGAGAAGGCGGGTTTCTCAGAGAAGCTCAGAGACCAAGTCAGCCTGTTCGAGCACAGTGACAAAGAACACTACTGCACGTGCAATATTTGGACCATTTGTTAAATCAGACAATTTGATGGACAAAAAGAAGCGCTTTGGGTGATAAACGGGGCCCACCAAAGAGTGTCAAAAGCTTTTTTACACCGACTTTTGGCGATAACAAAAGCAGATGTGATTTGACTTCAACATCAATTGCGTTTTTTCTCATAAAACAAGTTGGCAAGTCGCTTTAACTGTCCCAGCCTCAGATCGACGTGGTCTCACAAATAGGACTCATTTTTTCACGTGATCACTGCGTGTTACTCACGTGCTTTTGATAATGAGCATTTCTGCACTACGTCCCTTTAGAATATATTATCTTCTGTATTTGCTTCACCTGGATGCATTTGGATTGTACTAGGATTGTAACCGGTAATATGCTCTCATAAATCACCAACAGTAGAGCCAGAAGATAATCAGTCTCACGACTGCTATATTTCGTGAGGCTAGTCGAACGACAAGAAAGCACCGTTTTGAAGGCAATGCACTAAACAAAGGTCACCGGGCATATGTTGCCTCATGTCTGCTTGATGCTACGGGGGCTCGGATTGTGAAGGAAAACGTTGTTTAGGAACTAGATTACGTGCTGCCCTGCCTGGCCAACGAACAAAGCTCACTGATGGGGAGATTCGTGATATGCAAATGATACACAACTGCGAACGTGGACAGTGGGGTGATGACGATAATGGTGAAAGGGTGGGGGCGGGCCAAAACAATTAAGTGGTAACCCGTAGAATCAGACATTTACAGAAACGCAAAGCACAAGCAAACAAAGTACACAAAGTACGAACGAAAATGACTACAGACGCAGTCAAACAAACTGGAAAGTACAGTCGAAGCACGAGCACTGAGCAACCGAGAGGAGGACCGGTTGTACTATAAACCAGTAGCGTTTGATTTATGGACTGCAGGAATGACATGTTTACTGATAAAGCCGGTCAAACTCCGTGGGAATAAATTGTTTAAATAACGAAAGCTATAGGCGAAAAAGAAATTTCAACGTTTTACAAGCATTTTCTTGAATCGATGGGCATAATACATGATATCATGGAGTGTTTGTTCTTTAACGACGGCCTAATACTACTCAGATCAAGAAGGGTGTTCGTAATACACTAGTGTAGCAGATCAGACCACGAGGATAGGGATGACAAATTCAGCTTGGGTATACACACTGAATGTAGTGAGGAATGAAGAACGTATCAGGACTGCTTACGCCTTACTGAGCACTTGCTAACGAAATTAATTACCCATCTGCTGGTCTGATGAAGTTTCTGTAGCCAGAGAGGACAGGTCCCAAAGGTGTGATGGGTCACAATTTTTCTTCTGTTTACGTTTCCTCGTCAAAAGGTTTCTGTTCTCCTTCGGTTGTTAAAATTAGTATGATGTCTTAAGGTGTCTCGATGAGAAGGTGAAACAAGTAATGCTGTTCATGAACTTGATAATCCCTCAAAGGCCCTCAGATGCGTTAGTGAACTCGTCAGTCAAAGTCTGCAATAACTGTTGTTTAGTTGACAGCATCAAGGTATGATTGTCTTCAAAATAATTATGTTCACCATCGACCCTTTCTAATGAAGCGATTCCGGTCACATTTAAGTCTATTTGTCAGAGTTCGGCTGATGGGCATTAAACGTTGGTGAGTTGAAATTCGTTTACTTTATAGAAATCCTGATAAATAAGCAGACCAGAAGGAATTTCTGGGTATGGAACTAGGGAAACATTTTAGAGTTATAACCTCTGTTTTTCCCAGTGAATGCTTGCTTGTGCTTTGGAAAGTAAGCTCGTTAAAACAAATAAGGTACTCCAAGTGTACGGGGAGAAGAGAGTTCCAGGAGAAAAATAAGTCAATAAATCTAATTGCTCATGTGAAGGCAACCGGTTAGAGCCTTTTGATTTCTTGCGCTACGTATTCGCCTGCCGTCACTCTGGAATTTACTGTTATCCCTGAAGTAGCTATCATCCTCACTAACCGCTTCTATTCTCGACTGGAAATATCGCACCCAAGAATTTTTTTGTGCCTTGTGAATCAACCACATCTAAACCTAAACAGGCTGGCAGACAAGTCGTTCTTAGTTGCACATCTTCGACAAAGATGATTGTGCCCTCCGCGGTCAGTGCAAACATTCGCTCAATCTTCTCAAATATTTCGGATTTAACACACTATAGTTACACGAATTCATTTCCATAGGTGTGCAATTTACTTTCAGGACCCCTGTATGAACAAGAAAGATGACCATTTTCTGGCTTTCAAGGTTGGATTTCAGTGCTACCATCAAGATGCTGACGAAGAAATTATTTATTTCATCAATATATTGAAGCTGTTTTAGTTCCTCCTTTGGTCCAATGTCTGAGCGTATGACTAGAACTTCCACGGTAGGAGTGTGATGGAATATTCTCGAACTACGCCAGTAAGAGGGGACCAGCTACCTGTAGAGAAGAACGTCCGTGAGTTTGCGGTACTTTGGCTTTGTTTTCAAGTTTGTGGCAAGAGTCGTTCGTGCAATTTTCGTCGGGATTTCTTCTGAGAAGCTCTTGGTAGCAAGTGGAGCGTTGTAAATCCGTAGCGGCTTTGAAGTGGTAGTCTTAGATCTGTCATATCTACCTGCTAAACGTCTCTGGCCTATTTTACCTTAGCCCGCCAAGACTCAGTTTACCGTTGCTCATTTTTCATTGTGACGCATTGCTGACCTGACATACGTACACAGATGCACTCACACCTACCCTAGAAATCGTGAATTCCCGAATTAATCTATCACCCGCGCCCGGTGTTGTACCACGGCAAAATAACACTCACGTCCTCTTCCTTGAAAACTAGGAATGAGTCCTCGCTCTTGTTCAAATAGAGGGTTTCAGCAAAACATTTTGAAGATGGAGTCAAGAAAAATTCTAGTGGTTTCGGTATTGTAAAAACTTAGGAAGTTGGATGAACGTGTCGATAGCCATAAGGTACACAGTCCCATGAGACGTGAGCCGGAGCTATATTCTACAGCAACAAATTTTATAGAAATGCTCCTGGTCTGGCGGACAAGGAAGTTCACTATTTTGAGCCAGGTGAATACTACGCTGCTCAGGTTATCTTTGACAGCTCTACATTAGCAAAGTTGGCCGCGATTTTTGCAAATCATATCAACGGACATGATGAGTTTTGCAACCTCAAAGTTACTAAAATGAATTCATGCGAAAACCTAGTTTCACGACTGACGTAACTGAGAGAGCACTTAAACTTTCAGCACAGAATGTGCAAATTAGACCGATAATCAAAACGACTCATGATGCGATTCGAATACTTTCGTGGTCGAAACTCGTAGCCAGCTTTGTTGTTTTTATTACACCGACTATCGAGCGGTTGAGAGCTAATGCTACTTACTTTTCGTTAACATTGTCCGCAGTGATCACTGGCAATTTATAAGCAAACTTTCTGCTTCATAATTTATACTTCTTGGTCTTTGGGAGCTTTTTTATCCCACTGCTGCTAAAATTGTTATCCAATTTGGGTATGTTCATATTTTGCACATCACATCTTACTGTGACACCACTTTCTATATGAAAATTGCAGAAAATGAATTTTTTATTCAAAAGGAAAATGAGAAATGCTTATTCCTTGAACTAGTTATCCATGTGTTCAAACAATGTCCTTCCTATTCTTTTTACTGGGTTAGTGGAATTTTCCAGTTTTTAGTAAACTTTTCTTCGACATAGCGAAAACAAAACTTATCAGTAACGGACTGCACTTGCAGGACCTTGAGGTTCAAATCGAGCTTACGAAATCAACGGAATGGTTTCTCCTACCTAGGCTACACTTACCTTGAGTTTGCTATTGAACTGTTAGACAACATCGTATTTTCCAAATATGTTCACTTCCTCTTGTTTTTTTTCTTTTACGCAGGCTTATGGTAGATAATTCAGAAAAAAATTGCTTCAAGTAAGATCATTTATCTATGTGACGAAAACCACCTTCTGTTAATTTTGCAATCTTTGGTTTAACAACAAACTATGTCCCACATTTAATTAAATTCGGACTTCGGAACTTCAGGCTGGTTTACATTGGTGGTTGAGGTCACACAAATTCAACCTCCAACCGATCTAGTCAGAACTAGCGTTACTGATTTCAAGTTTTACAGAATTTTATATTTTGCACTTGCGTAATGTTGTACCACTAAATGATAGTGGGGGTGAATTAGTTACAAAGAAAATAGTATTCTAGGAAGTTTTGACAACACCTTTATTGCGCCTGATTCTGAACACGCACCAGTTGCTGGTGTCACAGATAATATTCTGGGGTTCTTCCGGAAAATGATAAATTGCGATGAATATTAACGGCATATAGACTTTATTCTGATCAGATGACGTCAAAAATGTTATGCGATGAGGAGCAAAAATTTGTAGCTTAGTCAAGAAAGGGGGACGCAACACGTGGTACTCATCCCAGTAGATGGATAAGGAAACCTGTAGCTGAACTTTGAGCCTCATTGAAAAACATCCAACCAGTGTACGGAAAATTGGAAACTACCTCATCGTTCTTCACCCTACGTAGATGCGATTATTTCCGCCTAGGTTGTCCACAGCCAACGCATTCCTTCCAGCCGACAGAACACGAAGGGACATGGTATGGTGCTGCAAACTAGAAAATGGTCAGAAAATGCGCGTACAGCAGAATCAGTTTAGGCCACTTAATCGGCTTTCTGACCATACCTGTTCAGTTTTGATGCGAACCAAACCTCTCTCTTATGACGCCTCTGCTTCAGACGACCGCAGCCGAACTACCAGGACCTTAGCACCTTAGAGAAAAGCAGTCGGTTTTGTATTCCAGTTGTAGAATTATAAACGAAAACAGAAACTCCGCAATTTGTTACCATCCATCAGCTGAAAAAATTAGAGATCATGGTATTAACTGAGAGACTGAGAGGAAAAACCCTAACGAATCTTTTCAAGCGACTCTTCTCCTCGTGAAAGAGACTGAGCACTTCACTATATTTTATTCTGCCAGCAAAGTCATTGGTGCTAGAAAAATGAATTATATTAAAATAGATGAACCAGATTCCGCAACCTCACGTATCAGAATAGGGCAATAGAGAATTCAGTGCACAAAATAAGTAACAGAGTTATAAAATAGGTAGAAGCGCTTCATCTTACTCACTAATGGACTCTGGAATGAAGTACAAACATCTGAGCTGAAATTCTAGCCGCTTCGAAGGGTTGCCTTTCACCGAGATTGGCCTAGTCAATGAAGGGCATAGCATTATTGATAAAAAGGACTTACCACAAGCAATCTTTCATGAAACCTAGAAGTGCCATGCTAAGAATCTGTGGAAAATTGCTATGTTACTCTGTGTGGTTTTGCTCCGAATGTTTCCTAATCTACCAACTCATTTTACGCTGAATCCGCAGGAGTAATTCAGCGCTAAGATTTTTGTTCATAGTTTTGATTAAGCTCCGGTAAATGCACCGGAGAATGTTCCAAACTTCCTGATGATATCGTAAAATTAATGATCCGATTTCATGAGAACTCGTGTTAGCCTTTTTCGAAATTGAAATTAATCAAATCTAGACTTTTGAGCTTGCAGATTCTTGCATTTTATAGATTGGTTATTTTTTTACTAAAATTAAATACTCGGTTAGTTTGGAAGGGAGCTAAATCGTGCTTTGTCAATGTATCTGATTATGATCATTTGATGCCTTTGTTACATTCTAAGTGTTTTGGTGGTCAAGATCATTCCTTTGGTTTGATCATACTTTTCGACGGCTTGTTTTTTTTGTGCCAGGCGGCATTGATTATGACTCCATGTGCTCCGATTTGTCCTCATCCGTACCTCTAGACTGCCGATTTCTAAAAGAGTGCTTATTGTTCCTCGAAGTCTGCCGATACAACGAAATTTTTGGGATATAATTTTTCACAGAAATATTACAGATTAAGTCAGCGTACCCTCAGCAGGAAAAAACAGTCACATTACTCTTGACAGCAATAAATGAAAGGCCAATGTGAAAGATTCAGTAAGTTGTGCTTCAGATGTCTCTTCTAGTTGAGTAGGAATCACGGTAACATGATTTGCCAGTTCACTTGGAATTACTAGTAGATTTGGTTCCAGTATGTTATGCGTGCATGTCAGGGAATCAGAATTTCCCTGATGTTATTACTTGTTATAACCGTCTCAAAAACCAGTATAATTATTAGTAGTATGTGACTAGATTTGAATGTAACATTGTTGGTTATAGATCCCTAACACTCAGATGACCGTTGCGAACCATAGAAGCACTGTAAAGCCATTTCATCCCCGATAGAACTTATCAGGATTGCATATCCACCGAGTACCCACTTGGAATCGCACTCAGGGGAAAGGTTATGATAGGAACACCTAAGCACCAAGCTATCCAGACTGGTTTGTCTAACATCTTCACTACATTCTACAGCGGCCATCGGATCCTGGGTTTTGCACTGTTACAACCCCCAGATTTCTGATAATCCACTTTTCATACTGTATATGAATCAAATCTCCTACTGCTTACACTAACAAAGTAATCAACCTACATTGGTTGTTCTTACTAATGGAATGATTTCATCTCTCTGGGGCCCATCAGAGAAGCCGATCGTTATATAGAAAAAGGGTTGCTAAGGTGCAAAAACCGGTGAAATATAGGTGCTTTAGAATGTAGCTATGAAGCTAAACAAACCACTGAGAACCATTACGGACAACCTGCTGGTAAGATGTTCCAATCAAAATAGTCCACCGCGCGGTGGGGTTCAAGTGAGGGTTTTGTGGATGAGCACTGTGGATGATTCCTAACAAAATCGGAACAGCTGAGCAATGCTTCCAAGGTTTCCAATGCTGATCTGATTGTTGAGACTTACTTTCCCTATTCGACACATTAATATAATTGCCGAAATCGAGACCGGCTTCTCCCACGGTTACTGTTGATCTCCAGTTCTCACCAGAGAATCCTCACGGAATCTGCAGTCCTGTTACCCGAAGAAGAAAATGATGCCAGAGGAAGCTAGATAGGCTAATCATGTTCTCCCGTTTGCAATGAGTCCACGAATGAACTAGGCTTGATTTGCTATTCGAGTTTTGTGCCAGCTGGAACATTTGTAAATACGCTGGATGAATAAGAACAAAATAAAGCACTGAAGCCTGTCGGCTCATTAGCATTTCTGATACCGGAATCATTGGGACTTAAAAGGGCATATACTCAACAGTACTAAGTAATGCATTGTATGATAATGAGCCATATTTTGACCACATTTAAAATCTAAATGGGTCTCCTTACTTGTTCGCACATAATTATCATTTATCAGGGTTAAATTGTGTGCTCTTATGAATGCTCACTGAAGCTGTATTTTAAGCTGTCACCGAGTCAGCTACAGTTAAACCGTGCATTTTAAAACGTAAAACAGAGCTAGTATGGTGATTGCGGTCGTATACGTCCAATATAATTTTGCAATCAACATTACTTTCCAGAAAATAGGTCCAAACGTTTGTCACTTAATTCATGCATTTGTGATTAGGTAGCAGGTATGGAGAGTTTAGTGAAAGGACAGTCATCTCTCACTACCATTAGAGTTCGGCAACCATCAGTGAAAATCTGAAGTCCTCGCGTTTTCGAATGCCACGTGCGACTATACTAGGCAATAATTAACATGACCAAACTCTGTAAAAGTCTAATGAGAAGTTTCACTATCAACAGAGAGAATGGTAGTGATTGCCCTGATATAATCTAAACTTTAGATGACGTGAGATTTATTCGCGCCGTTCTGCTGGACAAAGACTTCGGCTGTCATTCCACAATAATGCTTGGACAATTGCACTATAATGCTGTTGGTTACAGGCTGCTTTTTCTAGGGATAAATACGCGCAAGTTTTCTCCCCTAATGGGTTGACAATCAAAAGTGTGGAGGATTGTGCATCAAATTAGAAACCATGGGGTAACTGGGATGCACACCAGTAGCTTAGCCGGTTGAAATATGCACACGATGAATTTGTGGCCGTCTATTACGTATAGTCATTCGACCTTCTTGGATAAGATTGCTAATGGAAATGTGTTCGCCTCCGACAAACGAATAATCTGGGATCTGTTGTGGTTTAAAACGGCAATAGATGTGGGACCGGCGATGCACTGAACCCCCTGATTAGGACGCAAAACTAACAGCCGCTGTCTGTGATAAAAGCAAGCTTTATTGCATTTAAGAAGAGAATGAAAAAAAAATCAGGAATGGGAGACAAAATTGGCGAAGATACTGAAACAGCTAAAAATGGGAAAGCTTCATTTCGGACTGTCAGAAGATGCAAAATTTGAGGTACAAAATATGAACTTAATACATGGATGAAACGTGTATTCTTTGAGACTCAAAGACAGCTGTCCCGGATATGCTGGTTGACTTTAATAATGTTCACCAGCACAGTTACCAATAGTTTTATACAAAAACGGACTAGGGCCGATGGAAGACGGTTATACCCAGCAAACTGATTTCCGTAACTTCGCTTGAGTAGAACGATGAGCTTATTTTCTGATCCTCAGTTCACCATGCTAGAAGTGCAATTTGGTATTCTTTCTGGCCACTGGGACCCGTATTATCTGTAGTTCATACAATCTGGACTGAGCGGTAAACTACTTAAGAGGTACTTCGAAGAAAATGAATATATGGATCCGATGGTTAGCTAATTCGTCTCCGCGAATTGTGAACAGCTAAAAGGAAGCAAGTGAACGTCACTGTTCCATTCACAGTTCATCAACCTTTGGAAATCCTGAAATGACAACCCTCAGCAGTAGTCAGGAAAATGGTATCTAGCAGTGTCATAAACCCCGTTTTTCGGTGTCATTCCTTCTTTCCGCTTCATTTACACTCGCTTTTAATGTACATTGTATAGGAGGTATGACAAGGCGCTCGTTCAAAAGAAAATTGTCCGGCATTTCTTCACAAACTTGCGGTCAGAAGCAAATCCACTGTTAGTCTCGCAGCATTTGGTCGATAGTAACCAGGTAGCTAACCCCAAATCTGTGTTCAGCATACCGTTAGCGCCTTTCAGGCAGCAGTAAAGATTTACGCGTATCACTTCTAACCACAACTGAAGGTGGAATTACGCAAGCAGTGAAATCTGATGCAACTGTTGTCGCGCATGTAAGAGGTGAGTAGGCCTACCACAGTCCATTGTACAGAATCATCACCCCGTCGCAGTTCCATAAATATGGGCTAAAAGGAACTGAATTCCTGTCTGTATATCATCGCCATCAGGATGAACTAAAACATGCATGGATCAGCGTAATCAATAGGGCACCCCAGGCATGCGTTTCTTATAATTCAGCTATTCAAAGCTTGCTTTGAAGAAACGCATGTGGTTTTTGTTCTGAACTAGGCACCAGTACTTAAAAGCTATTCGCGATTAAAAAGCACGTGACCCAAGACGAGGCAGAGTAGGGCACCTGACCGATTCAGCTGGTTCAAACGTGATATTACTTCCAAAAGCGTAAATAATACGGTAATTAGGACCTTGATGAACGGGATTTCTTTCAGCCTTTATTTATCACGGAGGAGTGAGCACAGTGTTTGTATAGTATTCAGTAGTTTACTTGTACCATATATTATCTCGTACGAATGGCTGAACCACAGGCTGGCTTTGAGGAAACAAACAGTTTCCCAGGATCAAATCTCGTCAAAAATCTAGCTTTTGGCTGCTTTCAACAAATATTGCGGAATCACGGACTGTCACGTTTTTCGAATTGGTTACAAATACTCAACTATTAAAAAGGATTTGCAGAGGTCCTGGCTAGCCTAATGCAAGCTTCTTGGCTGAAACCTCAATACGCAAACCAACTTACCACAAACCCGCTTTCTGTCATAAGGTTTCCGTTCGTTGGCGTGTTGGTACGATCTCTGCAACTGTTTCATCAGGTGGAATCACCAGTTCAGAGAGAGCTTCAACAGATATATGTGTTCTGTCGTTAGTTTTTATGGTCTGGTGATTGTTGGAATGGAATAAGTACCAGCAAAGATGTTGTGTAATTTCACCTGTTTGCCGTAGCCTACGGTTTATGCATCGTGAACTGAACTAACCCGGTTCTCGCTAATCTGCCCTAATAAGTCATTTGGCTTGTACTGAGTCAACTTCTCCACCCACAAATCATAGGCAACCAGGCCTTGACAATTCGCTTCATGTCTTCTGTTTTGACTTGGGCAGGTGCAATGACTTTTTCGAGGTAGGGTTTTTCACTCCCGGACCTCGCGAGTTTATTATAGGAGAACTTTTGGTACCTTTTTACGGTCACGTGGAATTCCTGTGGACCTGTTCTTCTAGGCTGCCCAGTCGTCTTTTCATGCAGAACTTTTGGGTTTGTGAGCTTACTTTACTCCGTAGGAATGGAAAGTCTTAGTAATATCTTTGATTTATTGCGTTATTGTTCTTTTTATTGCTTTGTTTTCATCTTCACCTTGAATTTGTTCATGAATGACACTTTGATGAATCATCCATCATAGCCTTTGTCGAGAAAACCTTGGGAGTGATAGTTTTCATCCAGTGATCTTCACTTATTTCGTAACTAGTTGTCTAATCCTATTTAGATAACTCTGAGGACTGCTTCCCCTAAATGCTACTTCAGAAGTTAGGAATTTAACTTATGCGGGCATTTTTGAAGCATTCGATTGACCATAGTGTACCTATGTTTATCATTTTCAATAAACTGTTCCTAAAGGACCGGTTGGTCACGTACTGAATTTCACGTCGATGATTATGGGAATGGTGGCCAAAGTAAATGCGAATATACCACTAACAGATCGATACTTGAGTTCGTACCGGTAATTTCTGATAACATAGCTTGATATAGCTTCTGAATCAAAACTTTGGTTTTCAATTCTGTAAATGGCAAACTTGTTGGCATTTCTTTTTACTAAACCCTAAAAAGCCGTCAATATGAATATTGTTTTGTAAACTCCCACCGGTTTGCATGTGCTTTTGGTTCCACAGTATTTTCCGCTGTTTTTGACCGTATGGCCGTAGTTTAACAGCCTTATATCGTTGATAAACTGAGGCACTGAGTTCTTAGACGACGGCTTTTGTTTACTAACCTACAGCAGTTACTGTGGATTTTGAATGTATTCACGTTCTTCAGTGAGTTAGCTTTGATTTCTAGTGGCCCTATCCTGAAGGATTGACATTCGTAGAGGAATGACCTCAAGGAAGAACATGACATCATCCGTTTCTATGCATAGGACATGAGATATTTTTGGCAATTGCATGAGACTACTAATGATGAGGTCATGTCATGGGTTCCACAAGTTTTCCTTTGGCATTCCACGCCGTACATCTGTGAGTCTCGGACACTTTCTTTACTTTTTCATGTGCAAAAATTCATAGACTGGATTAGTTGGCTTTCTTTATTTGGCATCCTTCTTTATTTTGTTGTAACACTTCTCATTTATGTGTGGTGTGTAATTTACGTCAGCATTTTACCAATGTCTCTGGTGGTAAATATCACAACTTTGAAAAGTGATAAAATTTTTGTTTACGAAGCATTTATGTGATGTCTGTAGTCACTAGTTCTACCTAATTTCACCGAGTGTTGGTGATCACAGATTGCACGGTTTTTTGTGACGCTTTATCTATCGATGGCACGCTACTGATACGGCCTTTCTGAGGTCACACGATCAGTGTTCGATCAGTCAATCTTATGCGCACATATCCTCCATGGGCTTGCATGTGACTGAGTACCGGAATACGTAAATGTTCCCAATAAACACCTGACTTTGTTAATCGGTTGTACCACATTTATGATCCAAAGCTGGTACACTTTCTGATTGCAGCCCTTGAGCCTCAAGCTAAAGTTGTCATACTCATTGTTCATAATGTCTACGCATGTGACAGCATAAATTCGCCAGATCTATTACTTTTTTCCATTGAATGACCTTGAAAACAAAACAGTCAGCTTTTGGATTTCAAGTTATTCGATGCCACTAGCTATCGAAATGGTGAAGAAAGCGCCTACTAGTGCGCAGAATTTATATAGCAGTTTGTTGACCTGAATTTTTTTCATGCTCAATGACCAGACAAGCTATTTAAAGTACTTATGTTTGCCAAGCGAATTAGCTTCGACATCACGGATTGGAGTAGGTCGTCAGCCGCTCGTTGTACCCTGTTTTAACTCCTTATTGTGTAAAGGTCTGCATTTTTTATTGTTTATCGACCTATATATGGCACTTAGCATGTTATATATGACTACCTTTGGAGACGATATTAATATTCGGTGCAAATCTAATCTTTTCCCCGAAATAAACCTCATGAGCATTCTGAATGGGAGTCAGAAGTTCGCACAATCTGAAAACCCACACGACACAAATAATATTTGCAACAGAATGGCTATCTAGCAGTGTGATATCTCTATTCCCAACCAGTTGGGGTCTTACAATCATCATAGTGAAATTTGGACCTTGAGTTCCTGCTTTGGAAAACGACCATCGCGGCTAAATTATCCATTCGATAGCCTCCGTGTTTCCTCGATTATTTTCGAATCAAGCCAAGTGTATGCTTTACACACCCGGGACAGGATATTCTGCAGGTGCATGATACCTTTCAATTGCGAAATGATACAAACAATAAAATATAACCTCACCTCAGAATTGCATTTAGTTCTGTAGTGATAGCATCACTGTTGGCAGGGAAAAGCTCGAGGTATGGTACTGTGGAGAACCTGCAGGTTTTGGTACGAGCACGTAAGTGTTTATAGCGGAATCGAGTGGAGGATGTAGAAATAAGTTTACCGAGATCGAGGTCAAGGGAAAGCTATTCGTCAATCAATATCCTACGGGAGAAAACTATGCATGAACTGGTGTTGGTATATTATAAAGAGGGGGTTAACTGATCTCGAGGTACTGGAGCACATTCCTTCAGCACAACTGGCGATAGCCCATCCGAGCCATAAGCTTCTTCGGGGTGAAGTTGGGACGATTCCCGGTACACGACGAAGATTGATGGGTACCAAACAGCTGTTAGCATAGAAACTCGAGGCCAATGATGTTTCTGTGCCACTGCTGAAGTTCCAATTTAGTTTTCCAACATCTGTCGCTGGCGGCAGTTTCATTGCGTTATTACCGACCAACTGCGTGAGAACTTTCCATGTACAGCGACTACTTTTCTTGTGGTCACCTTTCGAACACACTCGTCATTCATTCTGTATAGCTCGATTTGGATTGGCCTAAATAGAATTTAGACCAGAGGATAATTTTCATCTTTCAATGGACGTTCATTTTTGTGACGTAGAAGCATACATGAAAGAAAAATTTAGTTAGTTTGACAGATAACCGCAGAACAAAGACAAATCTTAGGGAGAGAATATATTAAGATCCGTCCTCCCAATCATGTCTGTAAGTCTAGAGAGGTTATCTTGGATGCATTAGAATTTACGACTCTTCAAGTTGCCACATTAACTAACTTGCAGGCAGTTATTCTTTCAGTAAATATTAGAAGATAATTTAGTGGCAGTGTAATCCACACTTCCCACTGGTGAACCACAATCAGTACGGAACAGGTTTGTGCAGCCAACTTTCTTGGACCGAAAGCACACATAGCTGTTTGTATTCTCAGCCGCAAACAGTGTTGATCTAGTCAGACAAATTTTCCAGCATTGTGCACGTGGTAAAACTTATAATTTCTGGGTATACTGAAGTTATTGACTTTCTAACTTTGTAAAGAGACTTTCCAACCAAAGTGATTTTTCCTAATGTGGCCTTTAAATATCAGGAAGATTCATTTTACTCTGTACCATATGGATCCATCAGATGGAGATTTTGTCACAACGCTAGTGATTTTGCGAGACTTCATGAAGCTTTTCGTGTATAACTCAATTTGTCACCATCGTTAGGGCACGTTATTTGGTGTGACTTTATTCGCACAACTGCTACTGTGACAACGAGGAGAAAATGACGTCAAAAAAGAAACCATCTTGGAGGTGTTTACTTAGCACAAAAGTCAGCAGATGGAACGGGCAACAAGGTAGATTTGAAGGCCCCGCGTAAATTTACCTCTCGTAAATAGTATACTTCGGTTATTTCCTAAATAAGAAGGTGGAAGAATTTCAAAAAAGCATTCTCTAGGCTGTGTAATCCTTTTCCAAATGTGTCTTATGTGTCACGAGTAATCAGCAGTGCACATTTAGAGGAACACTCGGAGGTTACAACCCATCAGAGTAGGTCAGGAGGTCGATATTAATGGCGGGGATAGCTTATGCGGCTTGTACAGGTGAGTCATTTTTGAAAAGAAATCTCAAAATTAATAACTACTTATACTGAAAAAGAATTTGATAAACATTATTTTACTATTATTCGTGTAAACCAACCACAAATCAGCAGAGATTGCTGAAGGGTAAGTCTGTTTGGACCCTTGGTGTCCAAAGCCATCAGACTATCGACGAAAGGAAAATTACCAGAGTGAAGCCAGGATTGTAATCTTGAGGAATATGCCACTTCGACCTCAGTCTTTCTGTCCCGAAATACTTCGACGGGATTACTTTGAATTTCACATTGCCGAGAATGGGTGCACCTCCTCACTTGGCGTACAACAACGAGAGTTTTGATGACGCAGTAGCTTCTGGAAACGGTTTGGTAGTCAGCTGAGTAATTGTGAGCTGAAGGCAAGAGAGAGAGACAAAGTATGTTCAACACCGCTCCCACGGAGAGCTTGGGAGTCTACTAGCTTTCTGAAATAGGCCTGCGCGATTTACTCCTTGATATTTCCCTTGAGGCCATTTTGAGACCTTTCTCGAGTACCATCAGTGGACTGGCTCTGTTGTAGCTATGCTCTTTCGTATTTGGAAAGAATGTTATTTGACGATATTCTGTCGCAGATGTGATGGATATTCTGAAAGCTATCTTTTTGGTTTTACGAGAAAAATGTGCCTAATTAATGAAGTATTTGTCCCCAAATAGGTTTTATTAACGGTACTTTTAAAGGGCCCTTATATTTTACAAGAACTATTCATTCTCACAAGATAACTCCATTATGAAAATCCTTTTTGGGAGAAACGCTGGTTGCTGCAGGATAATCGCAAAATATCTCTATTACCACTGCAGCAGACACGAACCGAGGCTGACGGGGATCAAGAAACACTGCGTAAAGGTTGCTTTTGACCGAGGTTCAAGATTATCCAGTTTTCGTGGGCTTTGGTTTGAACTTTCTAAACTGGTACCGAAGCAGTGGAAGTCATTTCTGTGAATAGACGATCGAGGTGCTTAAAACCGTAGTCAGATAATGCTTTTTTAACATCGCTCGTCGAATCTCGTAAATAAGAAGATAAAAGGAAACAGTATTTTAATGTTATGCAATGATCCGTCCTGCAAGACTCATCTCACTGGTTCAATGGAGAGTTTCCGCAACGAATGCAAAAGTGTTGTATCTTCATTAGACGTTATTGCTATTGTTTACACGTAATGCTTCCAAAAGGTTACACGGACTCCGACTAAATGATCCGAAAATTTCACGCTTTCTTCTGCTTCACTACCGTGGCTACTTTGCCACAGTGCGATCTAAGATGCAGCTCCGATTTGTTTCGGCTGTTTTAATGGTTCTAACGGGCAGAGTTGATGAGGATCTTCCTGGCAACGACGAATAGATATTATTTTACCACAGCTGGCCCAGTATTTGGTTCAAATGAATGAAACGAGACTGATGTGCTTGTTTCCACCAAATAGTTTGCGCGTAGCAGCCTACTCTTTCACCATTAATCCGTTTTCCGGCGGACTCTAATGCCAACTGGAATCTGAATCCTAAAGAAACAGCAGTATTATAGGGAATTTGTTCAACCAGAACTGCCTTTTTCCACGCTTCCCAGAGATAGCGCTCAGTTTCCAACTAAGTTCTTTCACCGGAGCCGATAGTTAAATATGAATAGTTTAACGCACCTGACTGCCAAATATAGACAAAACTCTGCTGGTTTGATGCTTTCATAACTATGTTGACTTTGTCAACTTGTCTTCAAAACTTATTTTAGCAGGTCTCATTGGTTTCTTTCACTATTTGTTCAGTAGTGACGGTAGTAGCAAATTCTGTTTTCATAACCGCGTTATCCTAACATGTCTTACGAAACTGTAATCATATTACAAGCTCACCCGTTTTCACAACCAGACTGAAAATTCCGAAAATCTGCTCATCAAGAGTTAAATCAAAGGGTCGATTATTGTCTTTGATGAACAGCTATTCGCAAAGACAGAAATCAATCGGAGGGTAGAAATTTTGGATGCTTTTTTGGAGTAAACGGCTAACAAGAAACCAGAATCACCCGACCGTAACCTGGGGCTATTTATTGTTGCATTCCACTTCAATGCATTTAAGAAACCGGTCTTTTCTATTGAGAACGACAAGGTGAAAACATGAACACAAGTGGAGTGATTCAGAAGTGCTCAGTGATCCGTGGATACTCCGGATAGAAGACTGGAAATAAAGGAAGAGAAAACAACGTAAAGGAAATAAGCTGTGCAGTGGCACTGGAGGTTTTCCTTTTGAAAAGGAAATACGATTTGAGTTCTCTGGAAAATTAGGAATTGTGATCATTTTCAATGAGGCAGCCATTAAAATCATCTGAAACGTAAAAATATACAAAATTATCGTTTTGAAAAAGTTGTGTGTTTGTAATAGTTAAACCTAATAACTGTGCGAAGATAGGAGGTTAGTCAAGACTACCACAACGGTTACTGGCATGACCTTTTTCACACGAGATTTTTCCCGTACCTTTGTTAACAGCCAGTGAGAATATTCAAGGGAAACCCGAAGAAGTGTAAATCACATGGAAAATCTATTGCTGACTTACAGCACTGAATATCAGAATTGAACTCTTGAGAGTTTTCATTAGTTTCTTGAAATATTTTCGCCTATTCGATAAATTCTAAATTCTAACGTTGTTTGCCGTACCCAGGAACACTTATTGATTAATCAATCTATGTTGTTCGTTTAATGACACATTCTCAGTGACATTGCAGTCATCAATAAGACAAAAGAACAAGCAAACAAATCCAGAAGTTTATCATTTACGTCATCTTTCTCAAAGACTTGTTTATTTTAGGAAGATCGGAAATGGAAACCATTTATTTTTAACATTAATAGGCGTCAGAAACTAATTTCGCTTCAAGGTGAATTATGGAAATGTTTGATGGTTGGGTGCTCTCCTCATGAAAAAAGATGCTGTTAAGTGCTTCATTCGGAGATCAAGACATGTTCAATTGGTACTAAGTAATCGTGTGAGTTGCTGTGTATGTAACTGAAAAATATCGTTCTAGGCCTCACATCACCACTGTCAATTATGCGGAAACTAACTATCTTCTCAACCAGTTGCGAAATTAGTTCCGACGTCTAGGTTCGGACTGCCTATTCTCATTTAGGATTCAGTGGTTCCTTGCGCGTATTGAGTATACCCCTCCAGTGGAGACCATCCTTCAGCATACAGCAGGAAGTAAATGCTCTGTCCAGTACGGAAAATTGGGAAATTTAAGGGAAGTCACAAGCCTCACCGCGGTGCTGACCTCGATGAATTGATGCATTGATCGATGTTTTCAAACACTTTCGGCAGCTGTAGAACTCGTCAAAGGACAATCATTTCAGTAGCGAATAAATTGCATCATGAAACTGACGTTGTTGGAGTTCCTCCTTGTCGGCAAGCTAAGTCGAGTGATTTAATCCTTTGAGGTTGGCCAAATTATTCCCAAGATATATCTATGCCCTAGAATGAAACGAGCTAGTTTGCAGACATCTCTTTTATTGGGACAATCGCCACATTGTATGCTCATAGAAACTGTCGTGGTATCATGCAACGATTGTAAAAGGAATGATTGTACAGTTTTCCTCTGGTGCTGTTTTAGTTACTTATGCAATCTACGATTTTACTATTGTGGCGATTTCGAGGCATTTGTTTATAAAACCTTGAACCGTATAACCTTTCACTGACGAAGGCTAGAGTTGACTGCCAAGTGGACAACAATTCTATTCTTTGGAATAACTGTGGATTACTTAGGGATTGTTGTTAGAACTGAAAAGATATCGTACCTAGGTGAAAACACACTGAACGCAGAGTGACTGACTCTTCTGGTGGATGACTATGCCATAAGAAACCAGTGACGGAAGAGAGCTGCATCTTACAATGAAGAAGTTAGACAAACCGTTGAGAACGAGTCCAGGTAGCCTGGTGATTATATGTTTGACTCAGTCATTCCCCCCAGGATCGAGTCCCCATGGAGACTCGGTAGATGTGCATTGCTGGTGATACCAACCAAGAATGAAACACCTATGCAGTACTTTCATGGCCTTCAGTGGTATGATGAACCTCCTTATTGTCTGACGCTCGATTTTTTCACCGAAATTTTTAAGCCCAAAAAGTAAAAATAACGCGGTCTTGCAAAAACTGTACTGTTTTCATGGTCTCAGTAATTATGATACAAGAATTTCCTCACGCACATTCGTAACCTGCTCTTCTCTCCTTTTCTCTAATGACACACAATACACAAACGTTATTCATAACTAAATAACAAACGAAAGTCAATATACTTGCTTCTGATGTAATGGATAAAATAGAATTAGGTTTACTCACGGTTACCTATATTTCGTCATCTAGCTTTAATGTACTGAAAAGAAAAATAATGTTTCAGCTGAAAAATCTGCACATTGGTCGGAGACTTTATTTGTTTGGCGTATACAGACCACAGTATTTCTGACATTCTCAGCCGGGCAGAAAAAGGAGGAAAGGTTTCTGTTCGTGCCGTAGAAAAATGCTTTGAGAACAACAACGGGACATGCGACGTGGTCGATATTAAGTTGCCTACAAATCTAATTAGCTGAATGATCTGTGTGGGATAAGTGCAAGATATTTTGTGTGAGTTGGATTTATTTTTCCAATCAAAAACTGTTCGCTTGCAGTCACCGAAGGACTTTTGGAATAAATTACCCAAAAAGTGAAGCTTCTGTTTTGTATGAATTTTCCATAGGTATAGACCGTTTGGTCTTGGCGAATAAGTATAATGGAGACGTGGACTACAAACATTGATCCTAACAGCTTATGGCATAACTTTCTACGTCTAACAATCGGACTTTTCTGAAGCCTTACGAAACTGGCGGGGAACTTCTCGTGTATCAGGTCCACATCGAGATAGTCATTGCATAATCTTGATAAATGATTTAATGGTAATTTTGTTTGTAACGTTCTAAGGATCATGAAACAAATCTCAGTGTTATCCAGTTACACCGAAGAGAATACGGAATATCTTCCAATACGTGAAAAAATTATAAAACCAGTAATTTTTACAAGAATAATTGGAACCGCGATCGTGCGACTGACTTCGTATTTCCGGAGATAATCGGGTAAATGAAGCTCTGAAGCCCGCCATGAAATATTTGCTGACTAATTTCTTCCTGTTAAGGCTCCAGAGATATTCTGTTCATGGCTGAAGGATTCCTTGAATTTTCACCTAAACTGGTCAGAGTGAATAAGGATTTTATTGTTTGAAAGTTTATATCAGTGTGAGAATGAGTTGAATGCTGATTTTTCTTCTGGTTCCACACGCGAAAGTAGAATATCCTTCATGCCGTAAAATAAAAACATATCTATGTATAATCATAACTTCTTTTCACATTTTACCAGATTTCTTTAACATCCAAATATTAGGATGCATTCATTATTGCAGTTGACTTGAACTTATCTCTCAGAATCAAGTCTTTGATTTGCTAGAAATCTATATGCATCACCACTCAACTCATGAAAGAAAACATAATGTCTGCTTTTTCCTGAAAGGTAAAGAAATCTTTGAAATTTAACGTCACTGAAGAATGTTACAAAACTACCGCTATCGTATCTTTTCAAACTTTCATTAAGAAAATAAGATTAGTGTTTGTTTCATAACTCATATACTTTTGCTCTGGAATTCACCTCAACTGGTAACTTCTTCCTCAGTGTCATATTGCATGAAATGAAAAACACTGCTGTGCTTTAGATACCCTTGGCTTTGCATAACCGGAGCCCATCCTAGCGATTACGCTCTGGCCTATGCGTGGTGCGAAAACGTTTCCACTCCTCCTGTACAGGGATCACTGCAAATGCGGGTGATCTCAACGGGCAGATTGGACCACTCGTTGCTTGACGATTGCATGAATCCATGGCTGAATCGCTGTTGGCACGTGTTGATCAGCACCAGTACCTATCCTCAGGCCGTCTCCAATTCCCGCACGCACATTTACAGGTACACACTAATGCTCACGCTCACATACACGAACATGCACATTAAACCGCCGGACATGTTCGCAGCGTACTCCGCCAGACTCACAACCTACGAGAGCTCACGCATCCCTCATTCAGAACCATTCTTTAGGTTGGTTCCGTTTGACGCGTGACCACTGATACCGATGAGCCTGGGGTGTGATACTGTTCCGGAATTTATTGAAGGGGATTAAAGGATTGGTCAAATACCGATCGGCAAGAGATGTAAGACCTGGTTACTGATGGCCATTACCAGTAGGTTTACACACATGACAGAAGAGAAACTCGATAGCGAATTAAACATCATTTCATCTATCTATTTGTGAGACTTTGGTTTCGCAGTGACCACTTCTCTGAAGGTCAAAATCCGAAGAGGAGTGAGCCTCCAAACTTGAGGCTCTAACTCAGAATCGATCAGACACCCCTATCCTCACTCCAAATTTATGTTTTCCATTAACGTTTTGCTCCACACTTGCTCGTTCGCTGAACCACATAGCGGACATTGACCTTAAGTGACCACTGACTGATGCGTGCATTGATTTGTTCTGTGACCCTTGACTCACATTTCCCATAGACCTTTCGTTGATTTGACCGCTTGAACCTCAAGAGATCCTGAATTTGCTCGCATTTAGCTGACTCTGATTGACGGAACGGTTGCCGTTGAGGTTTGTACAATTTCTATGTCATATTTGTGATTTTTTTTTATAAAGAACCGTACTGAAAACCACCATTGGACGCTTGGCGTTTTTTGGATTGTGTTACGCGTATCTCAGCGACTGCTAGGAGTCCTTTACGGATGGAACAGGGCGATCTTGTGAATTTCGTGTGCACGGTTGCCGTGATTTAGCGTGCCTCCACGAACCTCGTTGCCAGAACAGATGGGATCAGTCACGAAGATTATCTCTGATTTATCTATCTTTTTCTGAAGCCTCCTGTCTCCCAAACTGACCACTTTAGTGAACGCTAAGGCGACTGAAGCAATCAAAGAGACGAACCATTACATTTTCAACCGATGACTTATCATCTTTCTGAAGGGTATTGACAGACCACTCAAATACGATACTGCAGTCAGTCAACAAGAATAAGCCAATTCTCATACCACCAGAATTTATTCATGAGCTTTCCATCTCAAATTTTTTTTATTCATCATTAATAAACATCTGGTGTAAATGCCACAAACACAAATAGTATTGCCGACACTAGTATTGCCTCTTTCCAGTACGGCGGTTCATTGAGAATCCGATTCAATAACATCAATGGATCACACCACACCTATTTCTCCAGAAGCTTGATCTCACGTAAAAACCTACAGCCAATCACGATAGGTAGTGGTTTCCGAGTACATGTGATTCTGCACTATCTACTGGAATATACATGCTGGCTCACTGGATTATGACGGCTGAAGGAGTGACACACGGATCGATAATATACTAATGTTAGGAACCAGAAGAATGGATAAATTGAGCGTGTGTCGCGCACTTTCTGCTTATTGATACTCAGCGTAGCTGATACCCAACGACTGGGAATTGGTATGGAGTAAGTTACTGATTATTTGTAAAATGATACTAAGTAAGGTGTGTCTGCTATTTGAAGCACACGAAAGATATTGAAGAAGGAAGATAGTGTTATTTTCGTATTTCATTATTTTGTATTCAGGTCTGATTCTAGTAAGGAAAAAAAAGGACTGTGAACTTTGTGCTCCTGCATTACACCTCTAAGGAACTTCAGATTTGAGCAGGCATACGCAAACTTCTTTATGCATATTTTTCCCTTACTAATTTGTAGCAATGAGGATGTGGAAATTGTTTTTGAAATGATTGATCGCAACAACAGTGGAAAGATCAGCTATCGAGAAATGAAGAAGTTTTGCAAAAGGTACCACCAAGGATGGAGTAAGAAGGATATCAAGAACATGATTCAATACATCGACGTTGACGGGGACGGTAAAATCACTTTGAATGAACTCAAGGCGGCCCTGTTCACGACTGCACATTAACTACCAACACTGACAGGTGTTTTATTGATTTCGCAATGAATTGTGCATTGTAAAACACGGCCTAAAGAACCAGGATCAACTCCGCAGTGGAAGTCAATCAAAACTTTTTCGGGGATACGAAGTTTCTGCTCATTTCCCATCTCATTGTACACACAATCATTCACGGGACAACGTCAGACTAGCTCTTTTTTGAATCTTTCTAAAGCCTAACCTCATGTAGTTTTTTGGGCGGGTTCGTACAAAATATTACTTTATTCAACTGACTTTTATAGAAAAACTGCTCTTGTGAACGGCGATGATGAATAAAACAATCCATTGACGATTTTCTCGTACAGTTTGAGTATGCACGCTGTCTGATATATCAGCAAATGCGGTTCGTTTCAGGAAACTGGAGAGCAAAAATGACCAAACATTTTGTGAATTAACAGTTGTAAAATTTGAGAACAGATTATGCTCGACTGCCTTGGAAATTCAATGAGCCCAGGACAGCGTTTTTGCCCTAAACTAGCAATAAAGATTGTTGAATGAATGAACAAAGAAATTGGTATTTTTGGAATCTAAGATCTCAATACGAGATCACCAAGTGAGCATTTCTTCAGCAAATTCGAGCCAATATTTAAGAAAGAAGGTACAACCGTGTTTGTGTTCGGAGATTATAATAGCCCGTCCAGGCTTGAAAGAAAACAAAAATAATGTGGAATGGGGCTACGGTTAACCATCATTATTTGGTACAAATCGTAAACCCGAAAATTCTCCTGTTCCTCGGTTCGATGAATAGAGCTTATGATTTACTCTGGTGGCTGATTAATAATGGGAAACTTATCGTATTTGCTGAGGCGTCTGGACTTTGAAGCCCTATCAAAACTTTCAACTAACCCTAACCGTGTTTGCACTTCTGGTCTCTGAAAGTAAGCTTGGCAGTACGGTAGGAATCATCTGCAGCTCCTCAGATAAACAAGAAAAAAGTGGTTGTCTTTGAGTTCTCAAAATTCTAGTTGAATTTTTGTTGAGAACATCAGGAGTTATAACAACAAATACTGAACACTACTGGTTATCATGTTATTTCCAATCGCGCCAGATTCTCACAGTTGTGGCCTAAATGACCATGACAGTCGTTTGTATGCCCTATCCATATTTTCGGCCTAGTTCTATAAATTTCCCCTAACACTGATTATGTTAGCATGCCAAACATAGCAGTGCGAAGTTAATTCAAGTGATTTGTTTATCTGTTTGTCTCGGTTCCAAAGAGCTTTAGCAAGAAATTTAGCATCTATTCTTAGAGAGACTTTTTAATGTGCGGAACTACTTTGAAGTGCTACGGCATCCTTGCTTTCGGAGGCGAATAAGATAGCGAGTTTGTCAGCGAATTTTAAGCTATTTCTTATGAAAAGTAATCTGCTGATATTTACAACAATTAGGAAGTTGAATACGGATAACGAGCTGGTATAAGTCTCACATCACATACTGGAGAACCTGATGAATTGTTTTTACTTGCATTTCAGGAATTTCCAAGATAAAGACAATGAAGCAATTAAAATGTGTATGTTTTTGCTCAGTTCACTAGAATTCTCTTCGTAATTGTAGCATAATAAATTTTTAATTTCAAAGAGATGCATAATGTCCTCGAAAAATAAGAACAACTGACAGTTTGATAACTCGACTATATTACGTACCTGAGTGGTATGCAGTAAGCAAATAAACACTGTGTACTGTTTCCGCGAAATTAAAAATATGTCATGGATTGATCGTGTGCCCTAAAATAGAGAGTTCTAGAGAATGTCGCCGAGAGAGGAGAAATCATGGGTTGTTCTCTGTATAAACAACTTACCGATTCGCAAATGCAGTAATGTGAAAGGTTTCTGATAGACACATGAATACGAGCACAGCGAATATACTGGTTCCAAGTTTAGGGAAAAAAGTGATACCAGGTAGTCATGCAGTTCTTCCGTAATCCGACTGGTGCAATGGAAATAATGGCTTCGATATAAAACAGTACAGGTGTTTTATCCACGTTTGAAGTTATCACTAGTGCACAATAACCGATTCTGACTTGGTTCTAGAATCACTTTTACGTGAATGTGGATCACAAAATCTAGTTCTGCGTTTGGTGATGTTGAATCAGTCAAGCACCTCTTTGACATATGATGTACATCAATGGGTGACAACTGAAGGAGCTTGAAGATTTGTGGTACTTATCACTGACACATTTTGCGTGGATCTTATTATTTAATGAAAAATCTACTTGCCTTTTTTTGCAACCAGAAGTTAACTTTGCGGGTATGAATTAAGCTGGTAACATTCTGCTTACCAGGGAGTTGCTCTACCAACTGAAGAACCGCGGTACAGCCAGTGGAATTCGGACTTCCCATGTGAATATCCTGTTTGCGCGGCTTGGATTTTTGGATGTGAAAAATGCAGTTGAATTTTCCGTCATCTTTAAGAATCGGACTTTTCGAGCCAGTAATAAATCCCATATTCATATACGAATTTCCATTGAATCTTGTTCGGTCAAGAGCTGTTCGTCGAATTCGGAATTGACTGACGAAGCCAAGTCATTGGGTGAAACCAGAATAGTGTCTGTTTATCACTGGAACAGAGGTTGGACAGTAATGAATATGAACCCGTGTAGTTCACATCAGACTAGCCGTAAAGCAATAGCTCAGTTGGTTGGACAGCTGCCCTGGAAGCAGGTCATCAAATGAGTTTCAGCTAGTGGCTTGGGAGTTCGGATGCGAAAAATTAAAGTGAGTATCTCATAAATTGATGTTTATTGATCCAGTTTTTGCGTTAACATCAGAATCTTGCTTCTAATAAACGGTACAGTATTTTTCATCCCTTAGTAAGTGGCCTAGGAAGTCAACAGCACTTGGTCATCTTCAGTGACCGAAAATCATTTTTCTCAGCAGCAGTCCCACTGGCGTGCATACATCAAAAACACCCACGAAGATTGTCTACTTTAAAATTTACAGTGGTATGGTAGAGGAAACAGCGGTTGTGATCCACTGCACGTATTCCAGCTCATAATTCTGTAAGTCACAATTCTATCTCGGCAATCTTTAACAAGAGTGAAGTATATATTAACTGCTTTTACGGATTTCCAATGAAAGTTTGAGCAACAACAAGAGGTAATGAATCATCCGATAAAATAATTCAAATGTCGTGCTAATAAAAATGTGAAAGCTCGAAAAAACCCTCTTGGCTACTTATTTTAAAGCTTAATAAAACAATAGGTCATCACCATGGGTTACCTTATACTGTAGTTTATCAAGACTCTGGCTGATATTGGATCTACCTTGGGAGTGCAGTGGTGATTGAATCACCACTTTTGGAAAATTTATAACATTACTTACTTTGCGGTTTCTTCGGATGGGGTCAAGGAATCCAATGTATGACAGTCAAGTGTCAGGTTTCAATGCTTACTAGCGCGAATACCACACCCCAGTTATTACATTCGTTATAAAGGAGTGGAATTCTGTAGCTCTCTGTAAACGACTGGAGTGGTGTACGCAAGGTGATTATAATAGTAGAAAATCATCTTACAAAAATGAAAGAGTCGACTATGTCCCTGTACTGTGAAACTTCGATTTGCCCGGAGTTGACAGGGACGAAGTTTTCGAGGTGATTGGCAACTTCACGACCCTAGATTTTCACTTCGATATTCCTGACTGGAAACTTTGCAACAAAAAATCTTGCCCGTTTTAAGCAGCGCGTGATCAGTGAGGGACAATCTAACTGGTTTACAGCATCGTTCTTTATCATTGTTACTAATTATCATCATTATTGTTATTGCTCTTATTATCAATACCAATAACTGTCGGAGAACAAAACTAGCATGGACTTTAGTCTGGTTTTAATTATTTGGCGTTCCCGTATTTCACTATACCTATGTATGGTCAGTGGAACCCCGGGGGGTGAGGGGGGGGGGAAATCTTCCTTGTATACTGTTCATAATTTTCGAACAGAAACCGTAACCCCCTTAAACAGACCAGAGCTCGAGGAACAACAAAGATTAACCAAACTTCCCACCCATGTGTCCATGTAAGACTAGGCCACTTGCGTCATGCACTTGACTACATGACACAGTAAGCGAGAATTACAGCATAAATCGGCCAAGGCCAACAACACTGTTCACACGTTGCATGCCCAAGCCTATTACCACGAGCAAAAGTGCCACGCTCCACATTTTAACAGGTAGATATCCTCTTTCCGGCTAACCAGCCAAGGTCATTACTTCCCTTATGCTCTGCAGTCCAGTTCGTTCAGAATATGCTTTAGTCGTGGTCAGTTTAAAATTTTGTTTCATTCTTACACCAAAGTTAGTTTGAGCAGCAAATTTTGTTCCCGTAAATTTCACTCACAGAATTCGCACGGATGAGTTAATCATGTTACATAACTTTGCGGTTTTTCAGTTTTCTTCTAGACGTGAATACTGTTCCAAGTTAGCCCTATTGAAGTGAAAAAAGGATAGGACTGGTGCAACTGAATTAAAAAGACGAACATTGTTGCAGGACGATTCCTAGCCCGGTAGGTGTGGATCAGCAATCACAATAAGTTCTAAAATGTCGTCTATATTACTGAAATTAACTCTGAATTAAATAACAGTTAGGTGACAAATACTTCTTCAGTATTGTGTCTGCATCCAATTGGCCATGGATTCAACGTGACAACAAGTGTGGTCTCTTTAATTACGGGGGCCAAGAAGTGAGACGGTCAGATGGTCCGACGACTTTTAGATCATGTCTGATGGACATTACCAGTCTCTCTTCCAGCCAAGCCTCACAACAAATCCAGTGACGTAGTTAGCTCCGGTTCGAGGAGGATCCCACGGCCAAACCTAATTTACCAATCTGGTTTCAACTAGCGGAAGGAGTGTTAGTGCGCTATTTCAGCATTCGCACACGGTTAGCACAATCCGATAGATAGACAAACACGCGCGCACGTAGCCACGCCCTCCCTCGTATCTATCCCCATTTGTTCGCTGCAATGTGGGCCAGTTAATCACATGCCAATCGATCCCGAGTCACACCAACCGTATCGAGGTTGACTACGTTCGTCTTGTTACTACCAGTTACACGGCCCGGCTTGCTTGCTCTTCTGTGCACCGAATCAATTCCGTCTTCACCGGATGAACTAAGAGCAACTTCTATCGAATATGTTAGAATCATTTCCCCACATTTCTTAACAATTCTTTTGTTATCGTGATTCTCCTAGCGAATTTGTTTCGACTGAATGACCAAGAGGCATATGCAGCATTACCAAAAATAATTTCAGCAAACTCGAAAAATTGACGTTGTCTGGGTTGGTCGATCCTAGGGAATGGCATTTATCACTTAAGTTCGACATGAATCTTTCACTTGCAGACTCATCAGCGAACTGTCTTCAAAGAAGGACATCCACTTACGATCCCGATGCACAGATAACTGCGGGGTGTATAAGCCTGAGAATGAGTGGACGGAGGAGTACTGGGTATTCGTACATGATGAGCAGCAAACAAATGCGAACCCGATCGTGTGCTATCGGGGAACTTTAGCCATTCATCCGAACACTAATCAATATAAATCGGTTCACCTGCAATATAAACACATCTTTCCATAATGGTTGCTCGTACTTAATCCGATATCTTCTTAAACCTTTGTTCCAATTCCGTGGTGGATATGGAATCAGGTAATTTTCTTCTGTGCAGTAAAAAACTATGCATGTACATCCACTCAGAAAAGCGGTTCTATTTTTATCCCCAAAAAGAACGAATTCTTCAGTCTACATTCATTTGGTGAACAGTGATGTGAAAAAGCGTCAGTGGAGATCGACGTTGCGACAGGGTCACACGTCCGCACCGGGTCTACTACCGCTCCGGTATGCTCTCACACTCTTCCAACGGTCAAATCAGCAACGTGTGCATGCATAGGTTTACTTTCTTTTCTGAAAGGGTAGTGGTTGCAAGATATAAATAAAAAAGGCAAATCTTTTTTCCTTACTGTCCATCACATCGTGGTGAGCTGAACGACGTGCTCAGAAAACGGAGAGAAAAAATTCGACCCGAAAAATGAAGTAAGTTTTTGACAATCAATAACGATGAAACGGTATACTGTGCTCGACACTAGTGTAAAGTAGGCTCAGATAGGTTAGCTATTTGTCACTCCCAATGAAATCGTTGATTACCAAGAAGTCTGTGCTTTTATTCTCACTCAAACGGCAAACAGCAACAATCTGGTCTAAAAGGCCTTCATGGAAGAAACAAAATTTCTTGCCTCAATGATTGCAGGAGAAACAAAGAAACAAACAAGTGGAAAGATTTAAATGCCAGAGTGAAGGGCAGTCGACGGTGGTGGTAAGCAATCTATACCACTAATGTGATATCAAATAGCTACACTTCGCTGGTTTTTATTTAATCAGACTAACTAAAGAGAATCTTCATGGCTAGAGTTAAAGATATGATTCGTCAATCGGTTTTTCAAAAATAACTCTGTAAAACATCGCTTGAGCAAATCTGTTATAGTTCCGTTGTAAAGGCCTCTTAAAGTGTCATTAGTTTATAAGCCTCGATTTAATGACATCGTTTTATTTAACACTGTATGGTTTAAAAAATGTTTATTCATGCACTCTTGGACGACTGCAGTCAATATAACATATGAAGTGAAACATAGCGCCTATGTTCCTCTTGTAAGTGGTGTGTAAAAGCCAACCCATGAGACTAGACACCAATTAGCCGTCATGAAGAATTCGTTATCGACGAAAAATCATTGTTTGCTGACATGGCTGAGCTTTTTTCTCCAAGTGTGAAAATATTTTCCTACCCTAGGAGGGTGTCAAGTTTAGGATTTGTAGTTCCTGTTTTATTCTTGCCTACTGCAACTGGACGAGTATGTCGGCTTTTTATATTTCGCTTTGGAATTTTACTCATAGTTTTAATACTAGCCATTCTCTGTTGCTTTCTTGTTCAAGCACCAGGGAATCGTTACGCTCTGATCGTCTGGAAACTGACCTCGCAAATTGTTTCACTCGTCTAACTCTACGTATAGCCTTGTATTCGCCAATCATATGAACCTGTCTTTCGCCAACACTTGGCATTCTTACGAATGCGGCTGCCACTCATTGTTCTACTCAGAACGCTACCGACCGTTGGGTTTGATCACGCGTAGCCGGTGTGTCAGGGAGTCAACAAAATGACTCGACAATTTTCGTTCAGTCATATAAGGGAAGCAACAGTAACTAATTCAAGAAAATACAACCCACGTATATCAAGTATACCATTAAATTGGATGAACTGTTACAGTGCATTTCACACAACACCGGTTTTGTTTAGCATGCTGTCATATGTTTTAATGCACAGACTGCGGACTTTCTGCGGTTCATGTCATTAAACTTCAACCTTTTATTTATTAGATACCAGTACTGCTAAACTTCACTACTCTAGATTGGACAGACTGAATCCAGGAAGACAAAAAAGGTTTTCACTAATATCGTTTTTATGCCGTGACAAATCATCTTTTTGCTGCACTAGTTTCTCTACATCTGTCTAACTTATAGTTATCTTTTGTTGTGACTTAGAGTACAGGATCAACATGCGGACGTTGTGTTTCGCTCAGTGCTGACCTCACCGTCTCGATATAATCCAACCAGCCTCCTTTTAATTAGCCACTGGTCCAACATATATTGTTGACCAAATGGACTGGAATACCTGTATTGAACGAACAGTTCTACTCCATGGGAAGGTTTCATTAGATATTTAAATGTCCCCCAAGCCTTGCTATATAGAAAGCCGCCAAAACGAATTACCTAGGCGAACAGTTTTCGTTTTACGTCTAAATAACGAGGAAGCCCTCGTCCATAGACTGCATCTTCCGGACTTTACTAACATAGCTCTAGTGATGAAGCACCTTTGCCTTTATGTTGGTCTTCTGAGTCTTTGGTGTCACTTTCCGACGAACCAGTTTTGGCCGGTCCAGATTGTTGTGAATCAAACGTCCTGTTCAGATTTAAATGAAAACTGTGCAACATGCCATCCCGTACCTTCTTTTGAGTTGGGCAACTTGTTTGACAATGACATTATTGATAAGAACTGTCAGCAAATGAATCTGTAAAGATGAACGATGGCATGAAGTGTGACCTCACAGGGGCCGTGTATGCAAACATAACCATACTCTATTTATACTTTATGCCATTAGTAACGAAGAAATCGCCACCATTTTTCATGCAATGGACAATGACCGGAACGGAAAAGTTGACTTGAAAGAACTACACAAATTTCTCAAAGAACACGGCCAACATCGGAAACGGAAATTATTGAAACAGTACATCAAGGATATTGATCTGGATGGCGACGGAAAAATCACACTGTGGGAGTTGACAGTTGCCTTAAGAACTGCTAACTGTCCTTTCACCAGTTCGTGAAAAATCGTCACGCACTCACACACACACACACTCACGCACACACACACACGCACACGTTTGTGTCACGTTTACATGAACAAGTGGCTACGTAGAAACCTCCAAACAAATAAAAAAGGGGTCATAATGTTACTCATTCTGGTCACAGCCACTTTTCTGACAACAAGCGAATGATTTCACCGCTCAAACCTTTTTTATAGCTACCTTGCAAATAATTATCCTTCAGGGGGCAAACCCTAATACTGTACCGATTTTATCTACAGTAGTACAAGGAAATCCTTCCTAGTTCCATCACTTCTGACTTGAAATTCAACCGAATTAGTGAATGAGTAGAACCCGCAGCAAGTCGTTCAAGTCTGAGATACTAGTCGGTTTTCACTTTGAGACTGAGTTTCACACGAGTTAATCAACGGTCAACCAGAACCGACATCTGCGTGCTCGGCAATTCGAGTCGGATAAAAGAGTACTAAATTATTCTTATGTGAACATTTTGACAATAAAAACGAAGGATTAATGCAAGCTTTAGATAGAAATAGGTTGTGCAACACTGGAAAAACGCTTGGTATGCAGGTCAACTCGTGACAACAGTGATAAATCGTAATCATCATTTTTCATCGATTTGTGTGCTTGCTTTCCAGGAGAAAATTCTGATAAAGCTGAGGAATATTTGTTGTCAACCAGTGACAGGTTACTACAACTCGCTCTGTATTTCCCGTAAGGTATTTGCTCAATCGTTCCGATATCTAAGTGTAACAACGATGCAGTCTTCAGCTAGATGCCCACGCAAGACCAACAAATGTATAAAGTACACGATATGCTGATTATATTTGTGGGACACTTTGTGACAGTTGATTGATGCAGGTATGTGGAGGACAGATGGATATTTGTTTAAAAAAAGAAACGGTCTAACAACAGAGCAAGCGAGTTTAATTTCCTGCGGAAAAGCCCAAAGTACTCAATGATTGGGGCCTGTATGAAGAAAGCCTTTGATGATAAGTTTTCTTTGGTGGAGTTCATATCACACTGTGGGTAGTGAATTGTTTCCAGTAGAATGGTATCAGTCACGATGATGATATTCGATGTGATGATCATTTACGCAAATCAGTGGCGTGGTAGCAACCAAGCTACTTCTTTAACTATATGGTTTTTTGCTTACGAGGTGCATTATTCTCGTTTATTTGCTCATGAATCCTCAACTAAGTTAACCTTCCGTTTGAGATTGACGCGCGACAGCAATCAAAAACAAATCAAGTTGTTGTGACAAAGTACTAATTAAAGAACAGAACCTAGGCAGACTCCATAACGTAAACTATTCCCAATCCTGTATTTTGTCCGTCAAATGGCTTGAATCACTATCTGACCGGAATACATTCAAAAAATTCATACACATTTTGACCACTAAATGTTATATTTTAGTAATGAAAACTGAATCTTACAGCCTTCATCTACAAGAGGTTTGTATTTGTATATGTATTTCCTCAGGCTTTTTCCTAAATAGACATACGCAATCCACTGAAAAAAGCTTTAAACTTAGAACCCATTGGATTGAAGAACAGAAAGAGTGATTGCACGTCGAAAAATACCGAGAAATACAGTTGAGACTCGCACCCGGTTTGCTAGGCACTGGAGTCAGAAAAGGGTCAGTAGAGTTCCTGTAGATGCTAATCCGACAGGGTATGGATCGAAAAGGGAAAGTATGGAGGTAGTGGAGCAAAACTTGTATGCATCAGAGTACGAAGAGTAAGCTGTGTGTGCGAAAGGATTTTGTGAATTAATAGTTGAAATGCGGACAGGTTTATTTCACACAGCTAAGTAGATAGTTCAGTTAAAGAGTTGAAAGACGCCCGACTAATAGTCAACTGCCCCCGGTGAAGAGTGATATCATCTTACTTCAGCAGACCATCGAAAATAGAAGCATAACTTTGCAGGAAAACATTAAAAACACACTGATAAGTGAAGATAGAGACGACACGCTGTTTGACGTTGAAAGATAGACTGTGAAGCTTCTTTGAATAGTTTGAAATGTGAGATGACCAGCTGAAGTTTGTATCGACCTTAGTTTTGAAATATTTTACAAAATCTATTTTAGTAGGTGCTTCCGTGGGAATGATAGATGGGTCTCAAGGATAAGCCGGTCGAGAAAGGGTAAATGTGCATTCGAAGGGTTTGGATAAACTCAAGGCTAAATCGGATCCCACTGAGAAAGTTTGGCTATAAGAAAGACTGCTAGAAAAATTACTGTAATCCTCAGTTTCAGAAGCAGCTTGACAACAAACACATTTTCTGCTTGCTTAAATCCGTTTGTCGGGTAAATGGCTGGAGTGGCCATCAGAGCCAATACCTGTAGTTATTTTAGTTATACGAAGACGATTGGACGCTTGTTCTGTGGGGAACGGGGTTATATGCTCGCCGTCTTCTGGGATGAATGGAATCGAAGTCTTTGGGCGGCTAGTACGAGCACACTATTAATACTACCAACGTCCACAACACCGTTCAGAGGTTTATTTTTCTTTCCACAAAGATACCGGAATTTGTCACAAGTGGTTACTGTTGTAACAGAATAGGAGTTGGCTGGCTTTCCGCTCGCCAAAGCCTCTAATTTCCTTTTCTATAAAAATATTTTGATGGTAAAATATCTTTGTCGGTAGAGGGTTTAACTTCCGTGGTGTTCTGGACGCTGAGCTTGGCGTCGAGGTCGTAAATGTTTCATCAACAGTCGAGGTGACACCATCAGTGCATGTGCGCTGTTGCCAGGGCTAATTTCTATTCATGGGTTCGTCATGGGTTCTGACTTTGAGCCTCTTAAACAACCTTATGCCCAAAGGCTCTACTTTTTTCCGCTTGGCCTTGAACTTTAACCTTAGACACTCGACGTTCCGCTTGAAAAGCCTGACCTCCTATGTTTTGTAGGGTTGTTTCCATTTTCAATATTTCAATTCTCGGTGATTCAGTTCCGGAGATGTATGAGTGCGAAAATTGCAGATTTAATAATACGGGCTGTATGATCTGAGCCCGCTGATTCCATTTTCGGCTTTCTTAGTTAGTTTAACTGCCAGCACCTCATTCGACTGTATTGCCGAGGCCTTCGGATATATGCCGTGTTTGAAGTACTTTTCCATCGTTCGTGATTTACCAAGGAATCCTTTTTTGATCCCGAAGTTGAACTTATTTTCAAGGCCAAATGTTATATTACAACAGCTTCTTTTTGAATTCCTTATGGATCCTCAAGCTTTGCCAGCAATTTCGAGCATTTTCGAATACAGCCGGAAACCACGTAAAACGTCTGTTACCGAAGGTACGTGGCCACTCACGAAAAAATCGTGCCGGTTGGAGAGCCGCTTTAAGATATCGTACTGTTTCCGAGATGCCAGTACCGTCAGCATTATCTTCAGTCTTTCTTCTTGTCTGGGGAGAATTTGATGAAGTGTACCATATCACATTGAATAACTAACTAAAAATGTCGGTGCAATACTCTCTCAGGAAAGTGGTTGTAAGAAATAATTGATAATGATGTCGTCCATGTTGAAGGGGTTTGAAGTCTTCGGGGGCGATCAGCCTGCGAACCTCAAGAAACCGGGGAGAAGAAGGTGGAGTAAAGACATTTATCGGTCTTAAGTGGTGCAAGTCTTCTCACCTCTCCTTCCAATTCAACACGATGAAGATCAGTTGCATTGCCGTTTGCTGTAGGCCACCTTTTCTATGTTCCTTTTGCCATCTTGTCCCCGTTAGATTTTACATCGCATCGGATACTCCCACTGATGATGTCAGCCAATTGATTACCAGCCCTTCCAACTACCATAGTGCAAGTCCTAATCAGTCCTTGTGAGTAATAGCATGTGATTTCAATAGACTTGACTTATTCCTTTTAAGCGCCTTGGGTTTTTTGAATCTTGTGCTCTTTCCAACGCCCTTCGATGCCTTTTTGGACTCAGTGTTAGTTAACTATCCAAATATTTTTACTGATTTAAATGTGCCCCCATTAGAACTTCTGTTCTCTGTACTTTGCTTTTTTGATCCAGAAATTTATTGTGAGAGCAAACCTGTGACCAACTCCCTGCTTTCGTCGCACACTGTCTGCAAATGAGCTGGCACCCCTGAGAGTCTCGATAAGCTCAGGGCGTATGTTGGTTCCACGGATTTTTCTGTTTTGCCTTTACATGATGCATTCTCATACTGTGAACACCTAACCAACAAACTTAAATTCTGTTATAACTTGTATTTCCCCGTTGAAACCTATTATGTTCGACGCGATAGGTTATCCTTTGCTCCTTTGAAGAGGCTTCGGAGAGCTAAAGAAAGAGAGTACCTACAGGACAGGCTTTATGCTGTAAAAAAGCTATCCACTTTCATCAAGACTGAAGTAAGAAATCAGAATCATCTGTGTATAGACACACTGCTGGGTAACAGTTGTGCTATGCCAGGCCCAAACCAGACCCGAACGTCGAAGATCTGAATCACCAGTTCACTAATAACTCTGGCTTATTCTCACTTCTCATCCATTTACTGGATTCCGTGAACTCAACCTAGTTGCACCTAGCTGTGACCCTAGTCCTCTGCAATAAGTCAAGTGTCATAAGTCTGGTTGCCCCTGATGGGTGATCTCGCAAACCTTTGGATCATCCCCTATCAGTGACTCCTCGGTCCTTCATTCCCAACGGAAAAGTAAACACGAACATGCGAAAAAACTCTATTCGATTGTAACCGAAAATCAACACTTCATATAGCCCAAAGCAAGGAATACGTGGACACAAATGACGCTGTTATTGATTGCCCAGAGTGGCGCACAGACGTGATTGGTTAGCTCAGATCCCTGCATGTCACAAGTCCGATGGGTTGGCTAGTCGATGTGAAGGGTAGGCAGTAGTTTGCCTATCAGCGGTCGACGGGAACAGGGACTTGTGAAGGACTGAGTGGTTCATGGATAGACGTGTCACAACTGCACTGCTATGTGGGATATGCGGGCCTTGTCACAGGTTAGTATTCAAAAAGCATCCTGTCCTTGTGTTGGAAGAATGGGGGCTGCAAGATTTCTGATGACGTATATTCATGGGGATTCTCATCTCGCTGACAGCCCCGATTTTCTATCACCACTATTACTAAAAGCTTGCTCCTTCCAACTCACGTCCTCTTTCATCGGTCTATTTAGTCGTTGTATTGATTTTGAGATGATCTCTATTGTTGGAGATCTGTACTTATCACACATTTGCCCAAGAAAGGTTCGTCCGATAGCCTGCAAATGTGCTTTGTTGAAAGTATTTGAGGATGTACGCCCACATCGCATAAGTTCACAGGTTCACTCTCTTGACCCTACATAATTTGCCTACAAACCCTCTCTGTCAACTCTTGATGCCGTTGGCAATATTTTTAATTCTATTACTTCTACTTTTGATTACGGCGGCCGTACTGTCAGGCTACTTTTTCTTGACTATGAGAACGCATTTGGCTTTTTTCATCACGGTACTTGCCTGAATATTCTACATGATTATGAGGTTCATCATTGTGCTCTGATCACTCTTCGTGATTATTTTTATGATCGCACACAGTTCAGTTCTTGTGGTGGTCAACACTCGCCTTCTAGTCATGTTAACTCGGGTGATTTCTGGGTGCCTTTCTATCTCCACTTCTGTTCTCTCTTTATATAAATAAACTCCCTAACTCACCTAATCTCAGTGGCTTCAAATACGCCAGTGATGTTGCACTTGGATGTCTCTATAACGGAAATGAAATTTTGAATTTTCTCTAAAACGAACTGGATGAACTTGGCTACTGGTCTACTTCCCATTCCTTTTCTCCTACCGTCTGAAAATGCGTTGAAATCCACCCCCCCAGTCTTCCAAGTGGATCACGCCACGAAACTGTTTTTAATAACATCCCATTGATAACCAATATCGACCCAAGACTCTTTCCACTCTTTTCCTGAGCATTACTCCAACTCACTACCTTTGCTAGACTAGTAACTTTGAAACGGTCCAAACCAAAGTCAGAAAGCTTTCTTTTCTATCATTCAAAATACCAAAACTCAGAGTATCTTAAAATTTTGTACTTCAGTTTGCGTTCTTCCTCTTTGGCTCAGTTGCTTCCCTATAAATTTTCTCGGTTTAAAAGGAAAAGATTTTGGTCATCTCATCAAACTTCTGAAATTCCTCTCCAGTTGTAGCAACTTTAATACAGATATTCTCACTGATTCTATCATTAGCAAGCATTCTGATCCTTGTGACAAATTCACAAACAGGCTACTTTCCGACACAAATCATTATCTTCACTCAACTGAAAAATGAGCAAATTGTCTTAATTCAGAATCTCCTCCTGTCGCAGTACACAGTCATATCATCCAGTGTATCGACCACTGAGTGTTTTGGTTTCTCGGACCCCTTTCAAGGAGCCTAATACATCAAACTTCGCCAAGTTCACTACTCAGGTTCTTATGCATTTGTTTCTATCATGACTGATCCCACTTGTTCATCCTCCGAACCCTGCTTGTCTCAACGATGACGTATGATACTTGAGATCGGCGAGCGATTACCCGCGTATGCACCTTAAACACTTCAAATGAAACGCAATTTCAAGGCCTAAAGTTTGAACTAACGACACAATATCTTAGTTTAACTTAGAACTCTGGGAGAAATGTCCGAAAATATGATAGTTTGCCGCGATGGACTAGGCAATGTTCGTTTTACCGACTGGTAGACCATCTTGTTTGATGCACTTTATCAGGTATTCAGGTTCCCGCTGAACGCACTGAAAAATTGTACACGCGGACTGCATGTTCCCGCATACTCATTGACAGTGCTCCTAAAATATAGATTGTTTACTGATACGAAAAATCATGCCGCACCTCTCACTAGTCTTAAGGACAACCATATTATAGTGAGAGGATACAAGATATTGAAGAGTATCATTCAGAAATTCGCTAGCCCGTACTATTCGCTAGTGTCGTTGACAAAATCTCTGACGGCTTACAGATCTGCGTTCGCTTTTGGAAAATCAAAACACTACGGAGGACCCATTCCCATTGCTGTAAACTTATGACATATTTGGGCTATTTCATGATACTAACGTGGTATCCATATTTGGCTTGCCATCAGGCTATTGACAGCTATAGGTGGCTACGAGGGACGATATGCATATCTTTCTGTGTCAGAGGGAAGCTGTATGACTTTCGGTGAATACAGTCTGAACGCTGAAAAGTGCCAGCTACTCACAGACTTTTGCTGCTGTAGGTTCAGGAAAACCTGGGTATTTCTATGGTCTACAGAGAAGACATCATTTTTCCCGAAGACAACTGATGAGAATATTTTGTGACTAGAAACGATTTTGGAGAATATATGAATAACAGCTTTGAAGTCGAGTGCGAAAAGCTGTTTCATATCTCTTGAAAGAACTCTTGAAAACAAAATCCATAGCAAACAAGCCCATTTTCAGTTATTTCCTTTCGTACCAATAAACAAAGCTAATGTAACTCTCAAAACAAGAGCAGGATCATTCGTCATTTTCCTGATGATCCAAATCTGCATATGGACGTGCGCCTATGTATACAAAACTGACCACACTGTTTTGTCCTCAATTTTCTCTGTGGGGTCTTTTAGACGAAATAGACTTTTTCGGACTCTTTTCGGAAGTGATGGACTTCAACCAATACTTAAAAGTAAAGACCACTAAAAACCTCACCTCACTAAACTAAAATCGTCAACCAAGACCGTTCCTGGGTCTGGTTGGGTGTGATGCTAAATTTGTGCCGACCACGCCTAGAAAGTCGGTGCCTTGTTCCAACTACTGAGACGCAGAGTTTCGGTGGACTTCGGATGTAGAGATAGATCTCAGGGATCGCAACGAACCCTCGAAGCTGTTTGACCAAACTAATGTCCTAAGTGACGTTTACGATGGGCTTTGAGGGGAATGACACTGGCTTTAGTGCAGCACCGTTACCATCATCCGGGATGATTAAGTGTACCACCCGTCAGTTAACAAATGCGAAAAGGATCTACTCTACAACAGAGAAAGAATATCTTGCAACGGCTTGGGAGTTAGAAGAATAGAGGTCATATATGATTGCTACCATCACTGTATCAGATTTAATCAAAAGAACTTAAACATGTTAATAGCAACGAGAAGTGAAACTGACACGGTGAGCACACTGCCTCCAAGAATTCAACCTCACAAAACCATATATTTATGGCAAAAAAAGATACCTGACGCGCTGTCTTGCCCTATCTAGGAAACTGATTGACGTTAAATATTGTAGTTTCCGGTCACTGAGACCATGGCAGTCCAGAATGGATGATTTGTTTTCACCTTCAAGCCAAATTCATACAACAGAATTGATCCTCATTAGGCAACTTGACAAAAATATGAAATTGCTCGCATGCTGAAGACCATAGACCTTCCGGTAAAGTTGATGTAAGATATGTTCGGAGACCCAGACGACTACCGTTTATTCCAATTTTCTTAGGTGAACGAGTGTTAATATCGGTACGTGATAATGTTCATATTGGAAAATAATGACTTTTTGAACTGTTGCCGGGCAGTCTTTTGTTCCACGATGTTTACAAATTTGCTGAATAAATAAGGACTTCTCCAGACTGTAAGAAGCAAAGATCTCATGATTTTGTCTCTGCAGATGCAGTTGATAGTACCGCAATGAGTTTTCCGAATACTGAGTTTGGATTTTTTTGGTCCTTTTCCCTTAGGCCTAATAAGTAATCTCTTTATTATGACCGTCATTGATCGTCAGTCCGGTAAGTGGAGGTAGTTATCATATCAGACGAAAAGAGCAGCAAAGTCTCTCGTGATTCTGTCAATAATGTTAGCTGGGTTGGATATACCTAAAACTATCGTGACCGGTCAGTGTCCGTGCTTTTATTCAATAAAATATCGGAAAGCTTTGGAACAATGGAGCCTCCGGAAAGAACGTTAACCCCTCGACCACCTTCGATCAAATGAAGTGACAGATAGATTGAACAGAAAAGTAAAAACATGTATCATACCACTCATCATGCATTGTCAACGTTTAACCGAAGACCGGAAACGTCGAAAACCCTGTAGACCAGTTTTATTTTCGTTAGCAGTGCTCAATCATCTAGACTCCAGTTAGACACAAATGAAAGAATGGTGCAAAAAGCACCAGAGTATTAGAGAAGAAAAACCGCCAAAATACTACTCAATAGCCTCATGATGGATCATCCGGTGATGGAAATGATGTCATTGGTTTTGATTTTCGGGAAGGAACAAAAGATGTTAATATACGTGTCATTAACACAAAAGCAGTCAGTTGTTGAAACCCCGTCAGAAGAAAGCAGCTAAAGAAATTGGCGGTTAAGCTGACGAGATGTGTTCAAATTCAGATCAAAGACCGATACAGTAGACGAAACCAATTGAACAAGTGGTAGTCTTTCGGACCAGAAGAGCTGATGAAGGTAAAAAATCACAGCAAACCGGGTTTAGTAAGCATGGGATCAGAAAATATCGGTGAAGCTTGGACGGGCTGCATATTACCGCAGAGGAGAATAATATCAGTGTTCGACTCAATCATGCCCCACAGGGAAAATGAACTAATAAATCAGACATTGTGCCCTGGTACATACAGAATAAACACTACACAGAAAGGGCAGAAGTAGCGGAGACTTCTTTAAAAACAGAAGGAGGTCATTATCAAACCGATGGCGCCAAACAACTTAAAGAATATGAAACGGGTACTTCATGAACATCCCACGATGGATAGGAAGGACTCCATTGAAAAGTAGGATATCAGACAGGCAGCAAGACGACCAATGTTAAGAGTTGCACACTTCAAGAAATATTCTGCCCAATCGAGCCTATATAAAACGAGAATGACCGGTGTGAGAACAAGCTCAATGGTTACAGTCATCAGGACAAAATGTAGCCGAATTAGCAGGTAGACCGATGATCGATCTTGGTGAATTGTGAGCGCCATTATAAAGTATTTATTCAGTTGCACATACTGCGCCCTTTCGAATTGCTGAACGGATCAAGAGCTAGTTTTCGTCACCCTTCTGGCATGGTCTACAATTTTGACAGGACACCCTTACGTCTGAGTAATAAAATGCACGATCACAGCCGTTTGTTATCCAATAAATGACCATCACGCACACCGGAAAGCAACCCAATAGCCAAACAATTTTATAGCCTTTGTGTCCGATATTTGCCCGAACATGGATAGTATGACAGGCTCAAAGTTTTTCAATAACTGTTGTGGAGTTCAATTATGACCCCTTTTGCAAGGGACGGCCAATTCGTCCGCATTTAATCACAGATTAGTCGTTACGGCTAAGCGATCGATTTTTAGTTGGTTATCATCGTTCCCCAAAAGAGCTGCACCCGTAGCACGGTTGCTGGATGTTTAACCTGAAAAGGGTTCATTCAAAAGAGAAAAATATATTCGAATTTACTCATTAAAAATCAGACGATAACCACTGCGCTGCAGAAATACACAGAACTTGACAAATACCTCATTAATTTTGACAGTGGAGTAATGTGAAGAATCAAATAAATTGACATCAGTTACATTCTTCAATCAGCTATTGGTAGCATTATTTTCATGGTCAAAACTGAAACTGCAAAATCTAGGGGTGAAAACCACGTTATTCGAGCTCCATGTACATCAATTTATATCCAAGACAAATGGATCCTTAGTGTCAATAGTTTTTCATATTGGCTCAGCGAGAAATTTTGGAGAATTCATCACATGTGACTGAATATATTTCCGTTTATATGGTTCCTGTCGTAAACTGAACATCGATAGGCTGTTTTATTCCCGGGGTAGCCAGAAGGATGAACTGTGACGATTACTGCGATGTTTCATGGATGTGCCAAATTTGTCTGAGGAAGGTTTCACGCAGAACACCTATCGGTCCGTCTTCAATAAATCATCAGCTTCTAAGTGATCAGAAACTGAGTGATCGACTTATCAGACAGAAACACGGCCTCATTTCTATCCGATGGAACCGTCTGTAGGTATCTCTTTTTCAGCTCAATGACAACTTGATTTCAGTGGAACACAGGCATAATACAGTCGTAATACTTTTCCCAAATTTTCCCGATAAAACCGAAAAACTCGCGACTTTTTAACCTTAGATGACTACAGACGTGTTTGAGGGCAATTTTTGATTTGAGCAAGCATATATTTGTTGGTATTTTGTACCAGGTAACTTATCACAACCCATGGTCGTTACGGGTCAGAGATCGTCAAAGCACATCGATGCTTCAGCACAGACACCTCCTCGTAAAAAAGTGAACAATTCTGAATTTAGGCACAGGGTGTAAGGCTACTGTGTTGACCAGACGGTTAGGTTAAACAAATTATGGCGATTACAACATGCCCATAGAAATGCCCCTTAATGTGCATGGAGGACAAGATAGCTTGCCGAAGTCATCTCGTTTAGCAGCTCAGAGGTTAACTCCAGAGCTGATCATAAGCGGTGCTGGATGGAAGTAGCTGGGAATGTAAGGATTAGAACAGGGTTCGGTGACTTCAGCAAGCTATTCCGTCTTACTCAAAAAGCGTCCGGTGAGCGCTGCAAGCATGAGCCGCACCTGCGCGACACAACCGGTCAGCTCGTACCTGGGCAATGAGTAGAGTTCTTCAACTGATTGCTCAACCGGTCATCAGACCACATGACTGTCCTAAAACCCCCAGCTCTTGCAGAACCGTACGAGGTAGACTTTGATCCTCCGACTACTACGGAAATAGCCACAGTCGTTATTCAGCTGGAGAGCAGAAAAGCTTCCTCGGAGATCAGTAAGCACCAGTAGCTACAGGAGTTGCCTGTCGTCATTCACCGATAGATTGAACATACTATTTGGCTCCATATGGCAGGAAGAGGTCATTCCGACTGATTAAGGCACGCCCATTCTGCTGACCATCAAAAAAGGGGACATATCAGTGTGCGAGGACTATAATGGGATCGGCCTGATCGACATGGCTGCAAAGATTTTCTGCTTTCTGCTACTTAACTGATTCTCTGTTGATACAGACCGCCGCACCCAACCGAGCCAATGAGGTTTCTGCCATGGTAGATGTTGTGTGGACCAAATTTTCGCACCATATCAAACACTGGAACACAGCTACAAGTTCCAGTTGCCAACAGTGGTCTGTTTTATCGACCTTCGGGTAGCTTTCGATTCGGTTAATCAGGAATGTCTCTAGGCTGTAACGGAACCCAAAGGAATGCTCGATAAACCCGCAATGCCTCTGACAGGCTACCTTTAGTCCACTAGAACGCGAGTCCGCATGTATGATGAAGGATCTTCTGAGTTCACACTCACTACTGGCGTCCGACAGAGCTGCCCTATCTCACCAGTGAGATTTAACTGCACGGTCGGCTGAACAATGAGACAGGAACTGACTGGCCATCCCAGTATCCAACTGCGTCAGGAGATGCAAATCTCGGACCTGCAGTTCGCGGATGACATTGCTGTGGAAGCAGGCTTTCCCGCCACTCCCCATCCAGTCCTTGGTCGAATCAGTTTCTTCTCGAATTCCATCGGGCTAGATGTAAATAAAATGAAAACTGGTTAGCAGTATGTTGGCTTGCTTCTGTTTTCAGTGATTCCTATTATCACTCCAGGCAAAATCCACTGACCCACTTATGAGACCATTAGTCATCCGGCGTTCCATTACATGGTTCGTTTTCACCCCCAAAATTGGACGCGAAGAAAGTTTATTAACCTGTTTCTCCAAACACCAACACGACTTTCAATCCAAACTAAATGAGTGCTGTAAGGGGACATTTGGAAAAATGGGTCGTTTGAATAACCGACAACGAATGAATGGACCAGACCAGGTTTATAATAAACACAACATTTCGGTATACATGATCTGGTGTGTTACTTATGAGTAAGATAGTCCTCTTCGCAGGAATTCTAGTTTGAAAGGCTGGAAAACGATTAGTATGATTCGAATAACTTCTTCGATGTTTATTTTTCATCGACGATGTTCCCTTCAAGAGGGGTCTCCAGTTAATTCAGCCCATGTCAACCGACGTAATTGTATTGCAGTATCATTTATTTGTTAGAAAACGTGAACAGTTTATGAATGCCTTTTTTGTGTTTTACCTTCTATATGCTCTGATGTTCGATTCCAACTGGGCGACGTTTCCACTTTTTTCGTGCTTTGTGCTGGACTTGGAAAAGATGAAGTCTCTGTCTAACTTCACGTTGGCTACACTTTCGCTAACTACACAAACTTAGCACATTTCTTCTTTGTGTAATAGTGATAATGGTTCTAAGACCGAGACAAAATTACGAGAAATTTAGTAACATTTTCCCGTTCACATTCTTTCTCTCTGTTTTCCGTCTTTCAGTTACCTTTCAGCCTCGGATTTCGTCACAACCCCGTTTAGAAGAACCTTCTACAAAAAGCGACAGCCTGCATGAACCTTCTAACCTTTCTTAATTTACCGCCCGTCCCTGGGAATCCCTGCGCTCAGGATGAATATACGCTCTTGTCTCGTGCATGCTGTTCGCTAGTCTTCATCTTCTTTGTGTATACACTAAGTGAACGGGTTAATGGATACCAACCCAGTACTTGTGTATGAAATACTGACCGAGCTCTTCTCGTATCCATTTTACATCATTCATCGTCCGACTTATGCGTCCGACTCATTTTGCCCAGTACTGTTGTTTCTGATGTGGCTTACCGTGAATTTCAGATTTACTTTATTAATTATGTTGGTCTCAAAGTCTCTTGTGCTAGGTGTCAGTTTACTTCCGGCTGCGGTAAATTCAATGTTGACGGAACGGATTTCTGCTTGACTCTAAGAATGTCAGGGGGCTATCAGAAGCGATGACACAACCCGCTTGGGCCAAGCAGAATGAAGCCAGATCGCTGGCTTCTTCAACCACAAGATACTTAATTGCTTCAGGTCACGAAGTTGACCTGATCCAATCACCGAGAGTGATATTGTACCATACCATAAAGAAGCAGTCTGTGTTCAGTAAAGCAAAGTTTGTTATGATGCATCAGCTAGCCCTACGCGCATAAAACCTATGCCATTATATATATATATAATGGTATAATAAGTAAAAAATACAGCTGTAGCATAAGCTAGATTAAATGGTCTTACAGTGCTTATGGCGAAGAAGGAGGAAGAGTGTAAATGAAATACTTAAGTCTTACTACTTGTGTCCTGTTTCTTTTCTGATAAATCGGATAAAGGGAATTCGACGCTTCAAAACAACGCAAATCGAATTCTTACATTGCTTTGAAATAATTTTATATTCATTTGAACGGCAGTTTGTCGAACCTACATCAAAAACCAAATTTTTTAGTCTCTTTGCTCAAACAAATGCCTGCATATCAGTTTTCTAGTATTTATAACCATTTTAGTCCTCTTTTATCAGATTTATCATCCTAACTAAACTGTTTAAATAAAGTGATATGGTGACTGATAACGTGATAAACCAAGTAGTCACCAGCTGATCGACGGTCTTCTGCCAAACATGATTTTGGCGATTTACTTTCTGCAGCACAGCCCGTCCTCACTGTTCATTGGTCTCGTCTTTACACATGATTCACAAGCAAGACCTACTAAGCTGGTGGCCGCTATCGTGCACTTATTTCGATTACCCGTCTTAATAGCTATCCAGAGCCCCACATACATGACGTCACGAAATCTTTTCATGGCACGATCGCGTATTCTGAGGTCTATTTGGTACGGGCTTATCACCAAATTCTAGTCATCGCTCGGGAGATCTGGAAAACTGCTTCCACGTCTCCTTTTGGTCTGTTTGAGTTCCTGCCTATGCCATTTGAAGTGCGAAATGCTGCTCAGGTTAATCGTTAGCCTTATATGAGACTTGGGATTTGTTCACATTTATAACGATAATCTGCTAATCTCGTCGTCTAACATAGATGAACATTTCCAACATTGGGCTTTACCTTTATCCAATCTTTGAATATTAGTCGGTCCCAATTTCTATGAACTCGGGAAAACAAAACTTGCCTTCTTCGACCAAAAAATCGATTGAGAGGGCATTGAACAGTACGGGAATAAAGTGTGCTATTCTGGGTCACGTCATGATCTTCTCACTTAAAGGGAAAAAATCTTTTTGGGGAAGGTCACTTTTACCGTCTTTTTGTACCCCATTAGGTTGGATGTTTGCTTCCATTAACCGACTCAGATTGCCGTAATCTTTAAAAGTTGACAATTACAGATGCCACGAGCTCCATGAAAACCACAAAGACTGATTACATTTCGCTGTTCACTGCTAACCTACCCCACTTAAGAAGTGAGCCGAACTATACTGGTTTGTCACATTTAACATAATCCCATTATTTTCCGGGTCTTGTACACTCTTGATATGGCTGCAGCAAAGAAACAAGAAATGTCATATTTGGAAGCAATTCGGTCTCACTTGCTTCAGTGTTGACCTGTATTATTGGTAACAAGTGCCCATAGCAACCCTTCGACCCTACTCCGATTATTCATAAAGTCTCTATATAGGCCTCTTGTGTTTCATACTTTGCATGAAACTTCACATCCAAGATCCTTTGCCGATCCCCGACTATTCGCAGCACAGTTAATCAACCGCTTCGAACCGCTCTTTCAAAGAATGTGATAGTCATTGTTGGGAATTCCAACGCTCAAACTGACCTTTTGAGGAACTCCGAAAGGCGCATTGGTGGTCGGTTCCCCTTTTCGGTCGATCTCACCGAAAACGAAGATCGCCTCATTCAACTGTGATTTGAACACAGACAGCATTTGGCGAATACAAACTTATGCCTTAAGAAGCGGCACAGACTCACATGGCGTTCTTTTACGTCTTCGTAACTTTGGACTCAGATTGACCATATTGTAATTGGTCACCTCCGGGTTGGATCAACTGAAGATAGCCGCTCAATTTGGTTCAGTCCTGTGGACTCAGATCACACTCTGGTACGAGCTGGATTCTGTTTACGCCTCGTCCGTGGTTGCATCAACGTAAAAGCCACCCTTCCCGAGTAGTTGCTTCTAGATGACAAAAGGTCATCTGCTTTTCAGGCTAAGATATCTACATAGTTGTCGATGCAGCTAGATGTCCAGCCTCCAGACGAGCGCTGGCTACAGCTCAAGGAAGCCTTGTACGTCACCTCCAATCACACACGAAACTCCTGTGCAAGTAGGCCTCGTAGATATCTTCAACACCAATTGCTCTGTTGTATGTTCGCAGAACCATCCCTTCGGATGCCACATTCAATGAAGAGCGTAAATCCATGAGATCAGAACTTGCTGGGAGCATGAGAAATGATCATGGGTAGTGGTGGATTGCGAAATATAGGGAAACGGAAAAGGCTGCTTCTAGCGCCAATGCAGCCAACGTTTACCGTTTGATTAGAGGTACGGGTCCACGGAAGCCTGGTGTAAGTGAGTTGATCAAGGAATCCAGCAGCTCACTGATTCGCTCTGAAGGAAGTCCTCTGGACTGTTGTGTGGAACACAATGAAGAGCAGGTTGGTTATCCCACTTCCATGGTAGACCTTCCGAATATACCCGAGAGACAAGTGACGCAGGTAAATATCACTCTTCCCTCAAAAATACAGGTTATCTGGGAGATACGTTGCTTGGAAAAATACTAAACTCCTGGGTGGATGGGTTGCCTCCATCTTTATTCAAGAATGAAAGGGAAGCTTTGGTTTTTTAGTTAACAAAGCTTCTCCAGGTAATCTGGTTTAGCGGACAGATTATCAGGGAATGGTGTGAAGTGGTGACTAAACCAATTTATAAGAAAGTTGATAGGTTCTCTAGTGAAAACAGCAGAAGAGTTAGTTTGGTAAGTATCGCATCCAAACTGCTCGCTGGGCTTACTCTTACCTGACTATCCACAGCCAGTGAAAGTTGTACGCGCGAGAATCAAGCCGATTTCAGATCCGATCAGGTTTGTATTGACTTTCTTAGGGCCCAGGCACACCTTCCGTTGGTCCATAATATCTGTCTTTCCTGATCTGATAGTGGCATTCGGCTCACCTATCCTCGCAGTTCTCTGACAAAGCCTCTGACTGAAGGATGAGCCAAAGAAATTTATTCACCTTTTCCAGTGCTTGTATGTAAACAGCCGAAGTCGAGTTCTTGCTTGCCGTAATCTTTAGCTCCAGTTCACCGCGGGAAGTGGTGTTTGTCAGGGCTGCCCTCTTTTACCCTTTCTCTTCAATCTTGTAGTTGACTTGATTTTTAAGATAGCCTTATCATCAAGTAAGGATAGTGGCATCGATCTTTGTGGACTATATTATTCTTACGAATGAAGATCCAGGCAAGTTTCAAGTCCTCTTAGATAGCCTAAGCCACAGTGTAGCAGTGCTAGGGATGCATTTTGCAGCTTCAAATTGTAAAATGGTTCCGCCGGACTGGGTTGGCTCGACACCAAACTTTGTCTTGGCGGGGGAAGATCTAGCTGAAGTAGATAAGTTTTGTTACTTAGGCAGTTACCTCTCGCAAGGTGGACTGATATCAGATGAAGTGTCATCGCGCATGCGGAAGACGCTTTTGGCTTTTGCCAGCCTCAGTCATCTGTGGCATCGGTGCAACATCCGACTGTTTGTGAAGGGTCGAGCGTACAATGTGGCCTTCTAGCCCGTTCTTTTATACGGCTCAGAAACATGGTCGAAGAGGGCAGAAGATAGGCGAAGACTGTCGGTGTTCGAGCATCGATATCTCCGTAGCATTGCTTAAATAAAGTGAGAACACCGTATCAGCAATGCGGAGGTTAAGTGTAGGGTGTTGAGAATCAATGGTCATTTACTGGAACAAGTAATGAATCTAAACAGGTTAAGGTGGTTGAGGCATATGGTACTCAAGCCGATCGGTGGACTTCCTCGGCGTACATTGTTCTCCGAGGCAGGTAATATTTGGAAGGTAGATCGATTTGGTCAGTCCATGACATGGTAAAAAGGTATGAAAACCTTGACCAGTAGAACTGGTCACAGAGAAGTGTTAGATTTCCAGTTTGGGGTCCACATGACCCACCTACCAAATGTTTGGAGACACAAAGTGATACGGCTAGGTGTTGCAGCTAGTGGCCAAGTTGTACTCGAACACTTCCTTTGCTCTCGTAATTTCCGCTTCTTACCTTGTTTTCTGCCCTTTTTCAGTTTATCATTCTATTCTTTTTCACCTTGACTTGACAATGCTGGGAGGTAACAACCAAAACCAGATAAGAGAAGTGCAAGGTTAACAGTTGAATAAACCGAATTGAACTAAACTGCAAGGCGAGTCCGGCTTTCCACAGATAAAAATATTCTTATGCTTTTGCCGAAGTGCATGAAATGCCAAGGATTAAAAATGCACAAGCAAGTAGCCTCACCCTCTCGTACCTTCGATGCGCCTGACTTTCGCTTTGATCATATCCACGCAGATGTTGTAGGTCCAGATCATAGATTTCTCGAGTATATTTAATCAGTAAGTTTTCACTGATAGATTTTCAAGACAGCCAGAAGCTCAGTATGGGTAGTATGACATTGTATCTGGATGATAGGACGAAATTTCCCCGGAAGCACACGACCGGTTTCGCGGTTATTGCCGCTCATCAGGTATGCGTACCCGGTACTCTTCTGCCCAGTCATCCTTATACTTGAGCACTCCACAGTTGGTTTACAGCTGTAATCTCATTTGAATCGAATGGAGCGTGCATGGACGGGGAGTCCATTTTTAGAATCACACGGTGATTCTTCCAAAGTTAATTCGTCCGTTAACACGGCCAACATTCAGAACGAGAACGCATGGTCCCAAGTATGGAATTAACGTGTGATTCTAAAAATGGACTCCCCATCCATGCAAGCTCCATTCGATTCAAATGAGATTACAACAGCCAGAAGCTATTTCGATCCTTTTCTTCACGGCTGAAATGGCGACTGTGTCTCATAGAACAAAGGATAGCGTTACTTTTGTCCCATTACCATCGCCCATTTAATTGTGAATTTTTTATCACGTGTCAAGTTTTTTCGAGCATCCAATTTTCACCATATATATAGAGTGAATCGATGACTCGGACAATTTACAGTGCACTTGGAATTCTTTCGTGAATGCAATACTTGATGTCCTTTTTTGGGCTTATAATGCTGACTTCGGTTCGGCCGTAGTGTAAAACAGCTCATCCTTATCCACAATGGATTATAGAATATCATCGAAAAAACTTCTATCTGGAGAAAAAAGCTCTTTGACGTTCTTTCTTATTACAACGCACGTAACATCTTTATTTAAATCAGAACCGGTGTTTCTGTGACCCCCCCCTCCGCGTCTTGAAGTGACAAACATTTTTTCACATGAATGGTGCAAAAACATTGTTATTCAGGGAAGATTCCTGTCTCTCACTGAGACACATGTGGACCAGTTGTTCCCAGAATTAATGCTTTCTCCTTTACGCAGGAAATCTGCTCATTAACGCACGAGAAAGCAAGTCCAGGAAACTGAGCAAGCGCAAGCTGTACATGCAGTAGGCACGGTCGAGAAATGGCTATCCGGTGAGTGATGAAATGTGCTGAGATGAGTAGTGCTGTCAGACACAGGGTGCTTACGTGTGACTGATAGTGGCAGCAAATACGCATGAATCAATAGTCAACCAATAACTCAGATTAGAGTCATTCTGCTTTCGACTCAAAGGCCGGTGAAACCACTCAACACTAATGAAGAACAGTTTCCTAGTTTTGACCGCATCTTGATCTTCGTGAAAACACAATATCTGTTTAACGGATCCCACTTGTTTGACCTTGATATTTGGGTCACGCATTCAAAATAATGCGAATCATTTCTTCTGTCAACGAGCTATCTAACACGAATTTGCTTTTAAGCAGCTGGACATCAAATTGTCCTCCAAATGTGTTTGCATTGCTTTTGCTTATTTCCGCAAGAAAAGCATATGGTTGACCGTTCAACATCACAACAACTTCCTGCAGTATCACCATTTATTCGTCAGCGATGACAACAACCTGAGGTGAATTCTACCTTCTTAGGTTGACAAATCGGTTTTACTCGTCATTTTACTAAATTTATAATTGTAACCAAGGTTGCATAAGCTAAGCTGCCAAAATGTAGCAAAGGAACTAATGATGAGAATATTATTTTGTACGAAATTTCCCCTTTCCAACCTTTCCTCATGATATGAACTAAAACTAATACGGGACAGAATCTGCCCCCAAATGGCAGTGTGAAAAGTCCGCAACACATTGATTTTGCTTGACATGAAACCAATCCCGTATATAATAAACGAGGCACTGGCGGCATGTACGATCTTCAGTGATCGTTGCATTGTTCCTGCTAAGCCAGAATTCCCTGTGATGAGTTAATACGAAGATGAAAAATGGATACAGAACGTTTAAAAAGCGTAAGATAAACAAAACAACCATAGTCCCAAGAACAGGAGACACTTTGCGCATACAATCACTGTTTCCGTATTGCACAAGACTTTGAGAGAAAAACTGCCCCCTCTGAGCGGAGTTCGGATTTTAAACGAGACTCTAAGGTCACACCTGTTTCTCATATACCCTTCTGGTTATACGGATTCAATAAATAGGCTCGAAAATTTCAAGGTCACTTTCGTAAAGGATATTTTTACTTCTATCACTTATACTAGAAACATTTAGGAGAATATTTGACTGTATGCTACTAGTGGAATAAAAGGTTTGCGCACTGTCCAGTCTGGAATGTTTTGAAAGAGTCAAAATTATTATGAGTAAATATACATTCCCACTGTGAGAGTGATAAGCGACTAAAAAAATATCCATAATTGTTGGCTTGGCCTCGCTGTTTGTTCGTACCATACCGGGGTGAACGATTTTCGTCATTTACATCAATTCGGTACAAACTGGTTAGCCCTACGGAAGTTTTATGAAGTTTTGTTGAATTTCAATTTACTTTCGAATGCTGTCTGCTAGAGGAAGATGTAAGTTACAAAGTCCGTTACTGTTTCTACAAAGTCAGGGGTTACTGATAACTACTGAAGCCATTCTTCGTTCAGATCGCACCGCTACAGTTTGCATCAAGGCTGCATGAAATGAAATAGCACAACTGAGAGAGGGAGTGGTTTACCAAGATAGACAAAGAACTCATTTTAAATGTCTCGAAACGGTGTTATTACACCACACGTATACTTACTTACGCTATTTGTTATGATTCAATCATTCGGAGGTACAGAATAGTTGTTTACTAAATGGGTCATCTAGTGAATGAACATGAACGTGATGGGTACGTCTAAAAGAATGGATCAATAAGGAGAAATCGATAAACTAGTAAAAGTGTGACTTGGAAAATAGCCGGACCATAAAGACGTTGTGTCTATGTGCTTATACGAGTGTGTGTGTGTGTGTGTGTGTGTGTGTGTGTGTGTGTGTGTGTGTACAAGCGTAGAGCGTCAGGTAACCATCCACTCCCTATTTATCTACCTTGAAAGACACAAACGATGACTGTTTGTTTCAAACTTAAATTCTTCTGACTAATAAAATCCATGTTTTCTCTCTCACTTAATTGATCGTTTGCAGGTCATTGTGACTGCACTTTAGACTTATACTGGTCTCCGAAAAACTTATCATCCCTTCCACAGCCGATTCGACTGTTACTATCATTTCCATCAACTGTAGTTCATCAAGGCAAAATATCCGATGACTGTATCGTACTTAGTTTTGTGCTGAAAAGCTACTTTAAGGACAAACATCGTGGCGAAAAAGCTCGTTTTTTTTATTCCTACTCTTACCAGTACATAATTCGGAATATCCTAAGCAGAATCACAATATTCTGAAAGGGAATCGGATCAACGTCACTACTATGTCTTTGCGTCATCAAGTGTCTGATGAGAGAGATACCGTATCAAGTCGCGTGCTGAAAATGAAGCGTAATTTTGTGAAATCGTCTCGAGTACTTGATGAACTGACCTCAGAAGAAAGAGGAATGTTCGTTGCCTTGTCCACTCAGGTATTGGCAAACAAGTCGGATAGATCTAAGTAAAACTTCGAGAAAGTATCAACCCGAGCAAACCGACTGATAAGCCCTCTATAGATCCTAGGAAATTTGTCCATAATTTATCATCCTTGAATCTGGATAAGATATTTCTTGAGAAGTTGTCCCTAGGATCAAAGAGTTGCTGTCCAACCAATAAGACTAGAAAACCGGATACCGGGGTTGAATTTGAAAGCCTATTTGATCAGCTATCAGGTCTTGTTCAGTCGTCTTCGCAGGAGTTGGAGAAGCTGAGATTTACATTTGTGAGCTCACGTTAACAATATCGCCAAAATAGACCACCGGCAAAAGGATTATTAAAGTCCGAGCACTTGAAGCGCACCAAAGGACTGCATGCCAAGAGAGAAGTAATGTTGTCAAGACCAGATAAAGGTGTGGGTATGGTAATTCTAAATAACTCGGATTATATTAGAGAAGATGAAGGTGATAATGAAAGATGCCTCCAAGTTTACGAAGACCCATTTGAGAAGTACAGGACGTCTCAGATAGAAAAACCTATTTCAACGTGAATAAGATCATTGAAACGAAAAGGAATAATCGGGGCTTTGGCCTTTCAAAAGATAAGACGGAGAGGGACGACAGTTCCCAGATTATGTGGTCTACCAAAGCTACACAAAGAAGGCGTCCCATTGAGACCGATTTCGGACGTGTTTAACTCTCCGTATCACGCAGTAGCAAAAAGGTTGACTAGATCATTGGAGGCAATAAGAGTGGCCATTTCAAGACACAGCGTAGAAGACACATTTCACTTTTTAGAAACGGTGAGGATCTAGAAGAAAAGCAAATGATATCACCTGACGTTACCTCACTGTTCACAAATGTTTCTATGGATGGAACAATCAACTATCTGTGCAATAACATTCAGAGTAACGAAATGGATTTGGCTATCTCGTTGGATGAACTGAAATAGCAGCTATTTGCCTGCACACACTTTATCCTGTCTCAGTTCTACCGTGGAATTTATCGTCAGGATGACGGAGTGGTCATGGGATCACGTTTGGGATCTTCACTTACTAATACTTTTATGGCAAAACTTGAAAATAAACATCTCGAGTCCATAATATGATATTTTACCTTGTACAAGTGATGCGTAGACGATATCACACATGCGATAGACACCAATGTGGACAAAACCTACCTCCCAACAATTTAAACGCTGCCTACCTGAATATCAGATTTACTTTGGAAACGCAACAGTCTGTCGTATTTAGACGTATACATAAGCAGTCGGAGCGTTTGTTCCATTCAGTTATCACCATGTGGAAAAGTTATGCGGAACGGATAATACACACATTTTCACAGTTTTGTACCCCTTAAAGTGAAGAGGAATCTCGTACGTTGCTGTGGTCAAACGGTCTCCGGATTTGTAGCCTGCTTCCGCCTCTGCCCGTCTTTTGTCCCAAATGACAGCCCCTAACTGGCCGCGACACCCTCTCCGAAATTGTACACCATAACTATGTAATAAAACAAAGTAAATAAAAAGATAAAATAACAAAGTAAGGAAAATCTGCTCCGAAGACACCATATGAGGTGAACTTCTTTTTCTACAGTGTTTCCCTGCACAACGGCTATCCTCAACGGCATATTGATAGGACCATGCAAGGAAATGAAGAAGGATCAAGGGAGATAGAAGACTCGAAGAAGCCCTTGTATGTGCGTTTAACGTTCAAATGCCATAAAGAAGCCGAAAGTATCATCATCATCATCATCATCATCATCATCATCATCATCATCATCATCATCATCATCATCATCATCATCATCATCATCATCATCATCATCATCATCATCATCATCATCATCATCATCATCATCATCGTATAGCTTTAAACAGCAGGGCCAGCCCCACTGATCACTGTCTTTCTCATCAAATTGCACTCTGAATTAGAAAGTATGAATATATGAGATGGACAGAGAGTGGATCTACTTGGGTGGGAAAAGGAAAGAACGCACTAATAGTCAGAACACGGAATACACAGTCTAACTGTACAAACGCATAGTTATCGATCATTCTGGTTTGATAGAAAGTGACAACACGATCACCACTGTTCACGGTTCACTGCCATATCGTTCAGCGTTTCCAGCCAACTGGTTGAGGGATCTTTTGGACCCCAACCACGAAGGCGTGAGGCACCTACTTTCCCCAGGTTCACTGAATATTACCTCACTCCTTGCTGTCACGTCATCTTTTGACCTCCACATGGTTTCTTCCACTCCTAAGAAGGAAAGCCAGATTAGGGCACGGTGCGGTAGGAGTGCGCCTGCCATACGTAACATGCGCCCCAACCAACGAAGTTTACTAAGCTGAATAAGCTGTGATAGAGAACTCCTTGTAGTGGTACTCAGTACTCGCTTTCTGATCTGAGCATTGCTCACTCAGTCATTTCATCCAATCTTAGCGATACTACGCAAGCATCGGTGGTCGGAAACCTGAAGACAACGAGTGTCTTCTGCAGACAAACCCTAAGTCTCGGAACTATACAACAAAACTGAACGCACCTTGGCACGGTACACACCACTTTTCAACTTCAGTGAAATATCAGGTCACCGGCACAAGTGCTTCTGTCCAGCGTACGCCCCTCGAGCCTTGGATGCGCGCGCGTTCATTTCTACTACCGTGCCCCCATCCGTCTTTACGCTGCTTTCGAGGAAACTAGAGCGGTCAGCAATTGTTAGTCCTTCCCCATCGAGCATCAAACTCGGAATCATTGACGTCCAGTCTTGCAACACCACTTTACACTTTGAAGGTGCAAAGCGCATGCCAAATGGAGCTACAGCTCTTGAAAGTCTACTTAGTGCAAGCTGCGCATGTTTTGTGCATTCGAACAAGCAGAAAAGGCGCCCGCGTAATCGAGGTCACACAGCGTCTCACTATTTTCTAGTTCGATGCCCACATCCTAGAGATCTCTCAATGCATTCTCCATTATCTTGTCCATGACGAAGTTAAACAAGAAGGGAGAAATTTGACTTCCCCGTCGAACATCACTCGTTTTTTCGAACTGATCGAATAGTTCGTCGTAAACCCTTACGCTGCCAGAAGTATGTGAGTGTAACGACCTCAATAAATTCACGAAATTCTGAGGCATACCTTTCCGGTGAAGAGCATTGAATAACGCCGTCGGATCAACTGAATGGACGGCGCATTTCAAGTCGAGGAAAGCCATTATTATCGGTCGAAGGTGCACATGACATGTCTCAGCGAGTGGGTGAAGAGTAGAAATCTGGTCGATGCATCCTCGATCTTGGAGAAATACAACCTGTTGTTCGCGGGTGTTCCTCTCGCGAGCCGGTGTCAGACGACGCAGCAAAATCGAGGCTAATACCTTGGCGACTATCGAAATTAAGCTAATCCCACGATGAATATTATAGTCCTTACGTATTCCTTTCTTGAAGATGGGTGCAATCAATGACTCGCCCTATAATAGCGGGATACATTCCTCTTTCTAGATGTCACTGAGTAAGGGGGTAGGTGATTTTACCAGTGCACCACCACCCATGAATAGACCCTCCTTCTCTATTGCTTGTCGTTTCACGGCTCGGGGCTCCCCGTCCAACCATGTCACAAATAAGTTTGAATTGTCTTTGACTGTTACCTGAAGCAGCTCCCATTTCCATTTTTTCGGCTACCTGGACCTACCAATTTTTGCGATCATTCCTAAGACCTTTCGTAACTTGCATTTGTGAATTTCTTCTTATCTTATTCATCTCTTGACTTTTCCAGAGCTGAGGTCTTTGCCCCATTAAACTGGCTGACTCTTGAGAAATCCAGTGTCTCTGATGGACATCGAATCTAGGCCCACAAGCAAAACCTTCTGAACACGGGGCCCAATTCTCATCCATATTACTGTTCGTCGCATATCCCAGCTCATCCGATAATTTATGTTCATATCTGGTGCAAAATTCCGGATCACAAACGATGTATGGCTAATCAGGTTTGCGGTTTGTGTCGATGACCATGGAGCCGAAGCGATGATGGCATTAAAACTAATGTCTGGTCTGCCTCTACGTGCGTGGACCAGTAAGATCTTCAGTTCAGGACAGAACTGTGCCACTGGTAGCTTACTGAGATATGATCGATCTGGCTTAGAATACCTGTGGCGGTAGAACACCATGTCGCCATGCGACGGGAGCTGTGTCGGAAATTTTTACTAAACATGAATAACCGACTGTCTGCACAAAACTGGAGAAGCCTATCGTCTTTATTCGTGCATTGAGCAGGTGGGGCACAACAAGCACCTAAATAAGCTTCTGACCCACTAAGTATGCTAACTTGTGCTTTGAAGTCATCAGCTGGCACTGCAATGTCAGAACCCGTGCTCCTGCGAACGAGGTTGGTGATTTAGTCATAGAAATCATCCTTCTGCACTTCATAACTCCAGGCTGTTGGGGCATATGCCGAGATTACAAACAAGTTGCTCTTAACACAACTATCCTTTCGAACTCCAGCCGACCCCTGGAGTCATACAGCACATAAACGACTACTAATTGTTATCCAGTCTAAAAGGGCAGCCTCGGTCTTGTCACTCAGGACTATTCTTAAACCACGTTGACCTGCAGCTCTAACTGCTTCGTTTCCAGAAGTGCACAGAAAATACCTCGATGGGATACCAGGAGCAGTTAGTTCAATCACACTACTCGAATCCTGGATACCCGTTTCACTTACGCAGCAGACATCATTCATCATGAAATCTTTTGTGAGCGCTAGGCACGCCTGCTGACCGGCCTGCATGAGTGCATGCACGTTAAAGGAGCCGAGTTGAAAAGACTGAAGAAGCTTGAGAAACTATGAGTTACCAGACAGAGGACTATTCCCAACTCTATTTGACAATGAACCGTTGCAAATACTGACCGTATTATTAGTGGGTGCATTATGGGTGGATAGAGGGGGCAAAGAGTGTTTGTTGGGGACAGAAGACAAAGGTTGAATAAAAGAGAGGGAACTCTGGGCAGTAGCCCACTTATCACTACCCACCTCGCTGGGTGCAATGGGCAGCGCGGTCCTGATTATCCTGGGCGACGATCGATGGAGTATGGAATTCTTTCTATTCGTGCAGTTCATGGGAGATTTTGGAAGGGTACTGCTAGGATGTCCAGCTTCAAAGCAGGAGAATGATTAGGGTTCTCAACCGAAGCCTTTAGCTCTAACGAGAACCTGCCCATAAGGCAATGGGTGGCTGAAAGTATTCGTCGGATATTATCAGGAGTAATCAGTAAGACATTCTGCGCTGCGAAGTTACAAATTCTCTTTGTTTCCGAACCAAATGTATTCTCGACTTGCTGAGTTCTGCAGCCTGATTTTGTGTGTATTCATTTAGCTGTTCCTGCGGAACTAGGTGCATTGTTCGCACGACTAGGCGCTCATCCGTAAGCTTTCGTGAACTCCACCCGAATTGGCTGAACACGAGAGTAATTAAGGCCATTACGAGTGCTACTTGCCCACACCTAGTTGATTCAAATCACTCAGTGGAGTTGGTAAACGCTTTCGCACAGTTTAGAAAGTTCGGGGCAAGTAATCAAAATTTGTCAAGTGTCGCATCTTAGCCACAGCCGAAGCCGCGAGTATCCGCCCCTGCAATCTGAGCTCAGAAACAATTTGTGCAAGCACTTAAGATCCCTAGGCCCACGTCTTAATTTCGAACAGGCATGAAACCACTTGAACAATCCACACTGCGGCCAATTCACATGTACACACACACACACGTGCAAAGACAGATTTGGATCATTATTTCCCTTTCTTATTTTGTGAATCACATATAATGTTATGTACTGATATGAGTACGAATAAATGAAAACGAGCTTGTTCGTCAAACCGTTTCTTCTCAGTGTTCTGTGGGATTTTTTAGACAATTAAAAACTACATTGCTGGTCTTTTCGAATTCGTAAAATACGACAGTTCGAGGCACCATATCCAGTCATAATTGACTGTGTCAATCCTTTTTCGTCCCAAGTCTTAACTTTTTGTCCGATTATTCCCACTAGATTACACAGATTAACGAACAAGCTTGTTTTCAGTGATTCACACTCATGCCATTATATCAATAATATATTACCACAAGTCAGTGGATTTGACCAGTCAGACAAACAGGGAGTGATGGAAACTAATGGTGAAGAGAAGAAAACAATTGTAATCCAGGCTTAAAGCAAGACCGGGTATGGTTTGTTTCTCACGTTTTATGTCAGTGGCCTGTTGTAGGGTGGAGGGTGAGCCAGGGCAGCTTTAGAGCACACATAAATTTTTTTTAAGCACATACAGATGGGTTTGTAAAGGCGGATGTCCACCGCCTCAGCTTTGGCCAGGATGAGACATTTGTTGCTCTTGATTGTCCACTCCGGATCTTTTACGTGGCAAGAAATGACTATCACGTTTACTGTGTGATTAGTCTGAGCAAGGTGGAAAACGACAGCGTTAATGAACGACTTTATTGACCCTGTGATCAACCATGCAGGGTGGCGATCACGGATACGTTCAGACAAATGCCTGGTCGAGCGACCACAGGGACGAGTGAATGAGACACAACACGGTCGGAACAATCCACATCTGGTCTTGATTTAAGCCTGAGTTCCAAGTGTCTTGTTACTTTATTCTCTTCTTCTTGTATTTGTCAAGGTTCTGCATGGGATTTTACCGTTATAAGGTGCGGATGAACACTAGATAATTGGGCTCTTTTAAACTCCCCTGGAGAAGTAAGCGATTTACTCTTCCTAATATTGACCGGAAAAATCTTCAGAGGATATATTCATTCTTCGCCTACCCGTTTGTAATTCTGCCTTTCTCATTAGATATCATTCTCTGTTACCGCGTAGCTTTTCTCCAAAGAGTTTGTAAAAATTTTCCTGATATGTACTCTGATTTCGTCTCGACCAACAAGGATAGAGTAGCGGCTCAGTTATACTTTAATTTTGTGGCAAAATCTTGAAATTCTCTATGAATTCTCCTATACAGACATCTCTCAAGAAAAGTACAGACTATCTGATCGACTTATAAAAACGAAGGCATAACTATATATTCAGTCTGGTCACATATAGAAGACCGAAGTGAACAGAATACTCACCGATGATAGGATAATATTTTCTTGATCAGCGGAACGTGCTATAAGGAAGGTAAATCAACGAAGCTTTCAGTACTGTTGAAAAAGCCGTAAACATCATTTAGAGGTCGAAATTCATAAGTTACTGCTTCCATGGTTGTTTGTACGCAAAACAGTATGTAAACCACAAAAAACTGACGAGGTATTTAGTTGCGGATTTAGACTTATAAAGACTGTCCATGGAATTTTCAAACTCACCTTGCACTTAAAGATATTCCTCTCAAGGCTGCTTTTAGGGGACGAGTGTACTGTGCAATTTTGGACGTTGCTCCTTTGCAAACTATTCTAACTAACTAAATTGCTCACTTGTGAAGTTCACCCGTCACTAAGTTGCCTGACGCCTTACCTGAATTTGAATCCTGAAGGTTCCAATGATCTACCGGGGAAGAGCACTCCGAGAGGTTTGGTCGTTTTACCTTTGGTTTCGTAGACACAAGCTACCTGCATGGGTGAACATCAAATTTCTAATACCAGCCTAAACATGGTCATTAGTTTCGTGATATCGTTGTGCCCGCTTGACTTCAAGAATGCTGTAACACTATTTGCTTTCATAACATTACCTCACGTTAAAACAAACACTGAATTTATTTCTGAACACGGTCGATGAAGACCAGTCAATACCAAAGCCGGGAATAAAATTCGAATTTAGTCTATTATGGCGGAAAATATGTCAGTAGTCAAGTGCTAATTTCGAATATACAAAAGAGCAGTAATCATCTATCAATAAAAATCATTGTCCCAAGAACCTGTCACAGCTTGTCAACTCTTATTCAAGTAAAGAAATTGAATAAATGATTCCTAAGGCGTCCACTATTTGACCCCCTAGTTATAAATCGGACTCATGTTCTACTAACAGAAGGAGAATACATCTCATACGGTGCTGCTGTCCGGGCTGATCCGAATTGCCAAGGTAAGCTTGTTCAGATGTCGATCTCTAGGACAGCCAGAGAAGCACGACAGCCTCGAATGGAGACTCGGTGTGTGTAAGGATTCAATAAAATTGGACTAGAAATTTCAGCTCGCCATATCAAGAAACTCCTTTAGTCTTGTTTACTCCATATACTATACCAGCCATCACAGCTATTTTTATTGTATTTACCAAAGCGCTTATCTGCTTTCCATACACCTTAAGCATCAGTTTCCAAGCCAACCACCACTCCTTCGCTTTCGCACCTGCGTGATAATTTGTCTGTTCAGTCCCACTGTGTCAAGTAATTTCAGCCTTGTTTCTATGACAGATGTCGACTGGCCTTAGTTGTCACTTGTCTAATGGTTGCTTTTAACTGTTCTTATTGAACTTTGATTCTAAACAGGTTTTGTTGCTTACGTAACCTATCTCTCCGGTTTGGAATCACCGACTGGTAGCCAAAAACCATTCTGTTATTACGTCATAGTAGCCTGGGTTACATGACAAGGCCTAAACATTTGGACGTAATTATCTTTCTATCTCTGTCTACCTTATCCTTAGGAATGGCTGAACTTCTGCCGTCCCGTTATGATCACGTTACTTTCTCATAGCCATTCTGTTCTTTTTGTTCTTCAACACTCTTTGTGTGTGTTCCCTCGGACCAATACTTCTTTTCCGACCGATGATAGTCAAAGTGACCTCCCCTATAAATAAGGATCATCTTTGTAAACCACATGACTCGCTCCTGCATCATAGTCTAGAGCGCTTTCTATCTACCACTACCTGGGCATTTTGAAGCTTTTGATTCTGTGGTCTGTTTATCCACAATTTGGGGTATGTTATTGTTATCGTTTGATAATATGCTTTGTAGTACACGTAGTAAAGTGAGTGTATTCACTGCCTTCGGACTCGTAGTTTTTTCTCTGAGAGTCAAGCATTCACGAGACGAAAGTCCTGTGCAGGATATGTGGAAACAATACTTTGCTTATTATGGATTTTTTTAGATTCAAACCTCAAAGTGAATGCTAAAAGAATTCGTAACCGCGCTTCGTCACCAACAGCAGGTGATAGCTTAGACAGTTGTCATCTACTTTAAAGACTCATCACCTTGTTCGTGAGACCGATTTGTCGAGTCATTTAAACGGCCCTGATCTAGAATGAAAGTCGGTTCACGAACGAAATGCTACTTATCACCCCAAAATTCGACATGACCAGAAATGGTAAGATTCGAGGGAACATGGTCTAACCCGCAAAGTAATATGCCCTATGCTGTTGAGCCTATTTATACAGCTTAAAAATCAGTATTGTACAATATGCTTTATCATACAATATCAAGGGTCAGCCCACCATAGATAACCTTCGGAGCATTGTATAGCTTTTTCGTTCTTGTTGGAAATGCCCTACTTGTACCTGGACTCTACAGAGAATTCAACAACCAGAAGAGTCGATTGCTTTGCGGGAAATGTGCTGCTACCATTCAAAGTCAGCTACGGAGGGGTGCTATTTCACGTAGTGCGCATGCTCAACCAATCTTTGAGGGCCACCCCGAATAGCCTGGTGATTAGGAGTTCAGTTCACAGACTTCCAACCCGAGTTCTAGCCTCAGTCGAAGACTGGTGGGCATGCACTTCTGGTAATAATCCACGACGGCCAAAAGACTGAACAGTACGGATACGATATCTTCTCGGGAAAAGGATGAATCCTCATGAATTAATTCCATCTTTTTCGAGTATTCGGGAGCAAAGCTTCAGAACACTTTTCGTATCATCAAATAAAGTGTCAGGAAGCACATCTTGGAAACTCGTGGTAAACTTCTACAAAGTTTTTGTTACAGTGTATTGACTTTTGAAGCCCCGGTAACCTTAAGAATAGCAACGATTTCAGTAGTGGGGAGCTTGTGATATGATCAGCCTTCAATCGGAAATCGGTAATATCTGTTTTGTCTTAGATGCGGTGTATCATGTGACAATGTCATCCATATGTGATCGTGGGTAGCTAGGATGAGATTGGAGCAGTTCACGTGACCAGTTTTCAGTCACGCTCTGGAAAAAATCTGGTTCTTGGAACCATCTGAATAAGCCTACGCTGTTGTTTATTTTAAAACCTACAAATGATCTCCCACAGGAACAGCCTCTCAGCCGCATACTCGGAGACCGAAAAAATGACATGTTCTTATGGTGAATTCGCATGGATATTAGTCGCTTTTTCATGCATAGATTATCTGTCTAATATGATATGCACTTGATGTCTGTCGTGTTTTTCAAGTATGAGACAATCATTATTATGTATGAAGTCAAACTATCTACCCTACCTCCCGTCTTCCTAAAACAAATTATTCAGAGTTTTCATCCGAAATATAAAACAAAAGCATTTGCTGAGGAATCTAAGCATGAATCTAGTGTGATTCCAAATAAAATCACCCATGTACTTCCTTGCCAATCTATATGCAAATGAAGTCAATTCTGCTTAGACTCTACATCACCACTGACTAAAAGTTTGCAATATGATGGAATATCATCAATCAGCCGTCATTTAGAAGACAGAGCCTGCTCCATTTTTAGATCCATGAAGTCAGCTTACAAATATAATTTCTGGTTTTCCAGGAAATGTTGAGAAAGTTGAGCACAATCAGGAAAACTTGCGTGTGATTTTACAATCAACTGAACAGTGATTTTCAGTAGTCAGATAGTATTCGTTGTGCCTAAAGTATCATTATCATTCCAAACTGGCAAAATCATCTCTAAGAAAGCGGAAAAAGATGACCTTCATATAAATTGTTGTCTCGTATTATCCGAAAAAGTGATTATGATAAACGACGAACGAGACATGTGAACACGCATTTTTCTTTTAAACGGGACGATAAAAATGCTGATATATTTGTCGCAAACTTCAAAGAAGACAAAAAGCAATACAACCTTGGCATCTTCATTAGTATCATGATCAGCGTTGTAAGCATCATCATCATGCGGATAAGTATGATCCAAGTCATCACCACCATCACCTTCCAAACCACCCTCCGAAATAATACCATCATCATCAAAATCCAAAACATTATGGTCAAAATAATCATCATCATGAGCGCCATCCGACGCATTACGATCCCCAACATCGTCATCACCATCTTCATCGTCATCATCAACCACAATATCGTCATCATCGTCATCACCATCATTATCATCATCAAGTAATCATCCGAAACATCATCATCATCATCATCACCAACATCATCAACATCGACTTCAAAAACATCACGAAATCATCATCATCATCACCACCATCATCATCACAATCATCCGAATCATCAGGGTCATCATCAGCGTCATTAACTTCGAATAATTGTGATCCAAATAGCCAGCAACATCATCATACAAAAAATCATCCGAAATATCACCATCACCACCACAAACATCGAAACAATCATGAGAAAAATAACCCTCATCATGCGAATCATCCCACTCATCTTTATCCTCAACATTAGCACCATCAAGATCATCATCAAGATGATGTTCATGATGATGATGCTGATGATAATGATCATCATCATCACCATCGGAATCACTATCATTCAAAAAATCATCATCGTTATCATCAACTATTCATCCGAATAATCACAAATATCATAAACACTATCATTATCATCGACACACATAAATTCAAGATCATCATCATTATCACCAATAGTATCAACACCATCAATATAAAAACCATCATACTCAACATCGTCAGCATCATCATCCGAATCACTATCAATATAACCATCATCATCATCGTCATCTAAAAGATCCGAATGAGCATTATCATCACCCGTAAAATCAACCTCCACACCACCATCATCATCAACATTATCATCAATATCATCATCATCCTCCTCGGCAACTTCATCCGAATCAACATCATCATCATTATCATCATCAGATTAATCATCATGATCCCAATCACCATCGTTGTCAAACTCATCGTCATCATCATGAACATCATCATCCGATTCATTATTATTATTATTATTAATATTATCATCAGCAGCCACAGCATCGTCATGACCGTCGTAACAATAGTCTTCACTATCATTTTCATCGTCACCGTGAAATGCATCTTCACCGTCATCATCATCATCATCATCCTCCAAAAGATGATCATCATTATTATGGTGATAGTCATGATCATGAACTTGATCATCTTCATCGTAGTTATCATCTGCATCGTCGTCGTATTCCCACAAGTTTCCATACAATTCGTACCTTGTCTTGAGTCTTCGTACACGGTTTTTCCCCAGTTTCAAGCTTGTTCTTTGCTCAGTTTCTAATATGACTTCAGTTTTTCGTGACTTTGTGAACACGCAGAAAACGTCTGGTCAAGGAATTCGCCATCAAGTACACCAGAATCAATCACTGATCAGGAGCACATTTAGTTTTCAAGGGGAAAACAGAACAATTTTTATTGAGCCGCATGTAACGAGAAACTAAGTATTGAATGGCCGGTCGCGATGCCCCAGTTTGTGACGTAAAACCGGTCATATTCGGTCGGATAATTTGTCGGGAAAACATCTTAACATTTAACATTTTAGGACTTTTTAATTGCTTTCGTAAACCTTCTCATCGGTCACTTATTAATGAGCTTTCCAGGATTCGCGAAACTCTAAGATTTTACTTTTGAAAGGGTTCTGTCAGTGAAACGATAAACGGCTGGAATTACGTGAGCGATCGAATCAGTGGGCTGTCATGCTAGTTAATAATTCAATGACTGGTTTAGTACCACAAAATATTTGTTTCCGTAGCTGTGCTGTCTCTAAAATCTTTACATAGCTAATGATGACCAATTGGTTTTAGAACACGGAAGACGTTTGTTTGTCCTTTTGCAAGCAGGAAGTCACAATTACCGTAACGCTAAGAATTGCGCACATTGCGATGAATGTGGTAGCCATCAAGATGTTTGAGTAGGCGATAACTGTAACGCGCATGGTAAAAAAGTTTGCAGAAAGTGTCACCCTTTGTTTATTCCGAAAAAATACAAACTAACGAAAATTTGTTGACTTTTGATCACCACCTTTAACCCGATTTATAAATTGTTCAGCTTTCGGTTCAGAGTGCATCGAATTTGGATACCTGCTGACTAAAGCACGGTTACCAGGCCTGTGTCAAAGACCGTAGATTGAGCAATATGAAGCCAAAGTGCAGTTTACATTGTGCATGTGACTCATCATCGGTGAAATACTAGAAGTCATAGAATCAAAGCTTCGAGGAGAACCAAAACGTTCACACGTAACAAAGTATAACTTTCGCATTAGGTGTTTGTTTAATTTAAATGCTCCATCAGTAAGATTTTCCCCTTATCTGCAGCTTGAGCCTATAAACAAGAAAGGAAGAATGAAGCTGAAATTTGACACAGGCAAAACAATGGATTCATCGATATCTGGGCCTCCTAATTTCGTTAGGGTCCATGCTTAATTCGCATGTTTTCTTGCCAAACATTCCAGTCAGACTGGTGTCCATTTCTTCCCTTGTTGAAGGTACAAGCTCAGATTACTTTGTAAACTGCGCACTGCTGTCCCAGTGTATCAGTCGTGCTATCTGAAGTGACGGGAATGTCAGTTGCTTTTTAAATGCACTAATGCCAAAGAACGTTGTATACCAGGGAATTCTATTGATTATTGACCCCACAGATAACGGTAGGCAAACTGCGTAGAGTAACCTAAGTTATACTTAAACAGTATAGAAAAAAGTGAATGAATTCACAGCGCATATTGATTTCCGAAATCTTCGGGATAAACATTTATTTGATGAGTACGTACAATGTATAGCTGAAGACGTAAAGTTTCTTGTGAAGCTCTGTAGCATCTTCTGGCTTTTCATCTGGCACCAAGATACATGATTTGCCTGAAGATTGGAATGTGAACTTAGAGATGTTTTTATTTTCTCCATTGTGTGACACCGTTTACCGACTCCGTAGTGACCTGGGCTAGTTATAAGTGATGTTCGTAGCAGAACACAGTCAGCTGATGTTTGTCGCCAATGTGACTCAGTGAGCCTATGTTCCCAACATTCACGCCAACATCAGGATAACAAATACGGCCAAACAGGTAACGAACTTCACGTGACCTTTTAGTGAAAAAGTACGGCTTTTTTAACTTCATGAATCCCACGGATTTCCAATGGTGATCACGGCCTTTGCATTATAGGATGACCGTTCGTCACCGTACCACTGTTTGGACCAAATATACTACCGGAAAAAGGCTGCTTGGCAGGACTGGTTACCGAATTATAGGTGAATCGTGTGGGTACGATAGTCTATGATGCGGATTAATCTAGCAAGATAGAAATTCGGATAAATTGATGATCGACATCATAAATATAACAGCGGACGACCAAGATGAAGCGGGTCGGGAGATCGAACTTTAACACTAAAGAAGTAAAGCCAGAAAGAATCGTTTCACCGGATATAACGATCCATTCGATACAAAAATGAAACGATAACTGTTGCAAATAACTGTACTAATAGCGCCTTTTCCTACTTTTGTTGGAATGTTTTCTGGATATTCACCATCATATCACTCGAGGTTGCTTTGTGTGAAGAGTAACGAGAACATTTCTAACTGCTTGTATCTATTATTTTACATTTCTCCGAGAATCAGTATCAAATGAGAACCTTTCTGTGACATTTACATACTGCTTAAAAATGTATAATTTGGAGTCACGCGTGCTATAACTTGGTGATTCATACTTTTTGATTTGGAGCCATTTTGTTATTTCATACAACCGCAAAGTTTCTATGGTCAGTAACACTTGATTCATCTCCATTTGACAGATGCATTTTATCATTTCGGAATCGTCACTAAGACATCATCGCGAAGCCAGAAGCATCTACGGGGCCTACTCCGACATAGCCCTTTGATTGTTGCCATTCAGTAATGACCCACTAACACATGCAAGCACATGCTCACGTATTCACACCCACAGATGGACAGACAGACAAACACAGAAGCACGCCACCCACCAGAAAAACGCACATTCAGGAACTACGATGTATCATTCAGGTAGACGCCTACATGAATATTGCCTTCAGTCATCAACATAGAAACACTCTCCCGTTTTGGTTGTTCATATTCTGATGTGTGTATATGGTCCGAAGTCAAGGGCAACCAATCCGCTTGGTGTCACGTGAAGTTAGACATAGAAAGTAGTTTTCGATCTCACGAACAACTCATTCAAACCACAATAGTTTGTGAGACTGTTCGAGTGAGTCCGCCTTTTGATATTTTTCTTAAGCCAAATTTGGAAAACAATTGGAACTTGGCTAGTTTACGCTGAATCGTGAACAATGTGGTAATAGTGGTAATAATAATAAACATGAGATGCTTTTGTTTCTTTCCGTGTAGATTCAGTGAAGGATACCATCCGTTATAAAATGAAGTGAGTGATTATTTTGTCTAAAAAGCGCATATCATTACTGTTAGTTTTCCTTATATGAAGCACCGGTAACAAGTTATTAGGGAATGACATGTATAAACACATTTGTTGACGAAATTCAAGGACAAATGGTAAAATTTCTGCAATGAAGCTAGTATGACAGGGTGTCTTTTTATGGAGATATAAAACGGCTTCCTGAAAGTTATCCTAAAGTGCTAGACAGTTTTTCTCTAGTGAACCTTTTGACGAGGAGCGTCTACTCGCGCCAATGTTGCACAAACGAGATAGTTGTGAAAGAAATGACTACCAAGTGCACAAGCATGCAGGCTAATGAATAAAGGTTTATCGGGTACACAAAGCTGGACGACAATAACCGCGAGGCTGGTTGTGCTCTTCAGAGAAAACCTATCCACTCAAGGATTTACTACCTGGTTCTATGATATAAACTGCAATTTCTTGTTGGAATCGAATTAAACGGTAGTAATGTTTTATAATCTAGGAAAAGCTTTACACTGATGCCTTTTAATAAAAATCTTAATAGAACTGTTCTTTTGTCATCCAGGTGCGAACTAATAAGTAACGACCGAAAGATTATATTTAGTTTCAAATTAAGTCTGAGAAATGCTACTGGTTTTTGAATGATCGCAGCACCATAACCCTTCCCATCTTAAATTGCACATAACAGTAACTTTTAATTTGCGAATTATTATTTTCATTTTGTGTGCAATATAGTGTTTTGTTTGTTTTTATTGTTGTTGTGGCAGTGTAATTGATTTATTAATTAGTTTACATCCTATTTTTCCGACCCCATCGTGGATTTGTTAGCGACCAGGAAATCGAGTACATATTTTCCCAAATTGATAAAAATAAAAATGGGCGAGTAAATGCCAGGGAACTGCAAGCATTCTTCAAAAAGAACGATTGCAAATATAAATCCAAAGAGATCAAGGAATACATCAAAAGGATTGACATGGATGGTGATGGACAAATCAGTTTGGAAGAGCTGAAGCAGGCTTTGCGCCGGTAATAGATCAAGTATCCCGTATGTAACAACCCATCAAATTCGCCAAACCTGTGGACCATACTTTTGTTTCTACTCTTCCACTTTTACTTCTGAGAAAGAAGGCGAGCCAGTGTGTTTATTTTATTGCTAATAAAACGGTTCATTTCACCTGATCTTCCTCCTATTTCATGACCTCCAGTTCGCCTCGACTGATTATTTGCGTTTGCTTTAAATGGTTATCTACCGGAAGAAAAACAACAATAGAACCGTGTATCCAAAGCACTTAAACAATCATCGTTCCCCCGGGAAGGTAGTTCTGGTTGCTTTCTGCTTTGTGTTAGCCCTCACCGCCAGGTGTTGGTGAGAAACACTTTAGAAAATTGTTAAGGAAATTTATTCAAAGTCAGTGACGTTTTAAGTTTTATAAGGGTGTGTGTCGACCTGAAGAAAGTGTTTCATTTGGTTTTTTGTCTTTCCCTAAGTTATCCTGTTTGTGGGGAATTTCCAGGAAATAAAAACGGTCAATTTGAAGATGGGTTTGCCGCCCCTAAGTGGGATCTAAAACCGGGATGCTGAACAGAGTAGACGGTAAATAGTGACATTTTTTCTAATTTAATTTCGGGAAAAAAACGGACTGAGCGAAACAAATGCCTAAGGTTTTTTGGAAAAAATAAATTGTACGAGAAAGTAGTATGCCACTTTCTTGTTTTTTGTCAAAACGTATAAAATACTTTTTGTTCTAGCCATCGGTTGTTGTTTGGGCGTGGGCTTTTGGTTTTGATCTCATAGGGAAGTTTAGTTTACCATTTGTAAATGATTACGTTGACTGCCGTATGCACCGGTGAAGATGCCGCGAAATGCCCGCGAATACATCGTGCTAATCTGGTGCTAATGACTTCCGTGCTTAAAGAAGTTTTCAGTCCAATCTAACAGCAATACCGAAATTAACTCACTCTGATTAGGCATTTTTGCGTATATAAAAGACACAACTCGAATAACATATGCATTAGAAATCGAATACAGTGCTAACGATTCACAGTTTCCATTGTCTTTATATGATACGGCACAGAAAAGCAGGAACACCTCTCCTTAGGCTTGCGGTGATTTTCTATATCTATTCTCTCATTGTGAATTACAAAATGTGCTATAACAATCAATTACCTCCACTTCCGTTCTTCTTCAAATTTTTGCAAAATAGCGAGCTCTGGTCACACCCGGCAGGTCTCTTCTTTCTTCTTGTCTGGATTCAGCTTCGAACAATAAAGCACAGTAACGTCAAAACTGATTAGACGACGTGCCGTTGAGGTGCAGAAGTATGCCCTAATCTGATCTAATTATTCTAGATTTGGACAGTCTAACCTTCTCGTTTCGAATTGCTTTGAGTTCACTTTGTAATTTATTTTATTTTTTATTTTGCAAAACATTTAGAAGTCGATTCCATACAACTCGCAATGGTCCTGTTAGCTGCCATATATATATATATATATATATATATATATATATATATATGTATATATATTTCAATAGGGGACAGATATTGAAGCACGATTTATGACATATTGCCATGAAATTATCAACTCCTGTAATTTAAGGGATCATTTCGTGAGTTTAAAAAGTTGATATCAGATAGAATACTCACCCAAATAATCCTCCGGTCAAGATGTGCTCTTTTTGCTTCTCTTTTTTTACTCGTTGATAGTGACGCAGAAATTGAATATCTTTTCAACCAGATTGATCGCGACCGAAACGGCAAAATCACCAAGAGGGAATTACGAGCTTTCTTCAAGAAAAACGATGGCTCACAAACAAATGATGAACTTACAAACTATCTGAAGAAAATGGACAAGAATGGAGACGGAAAGCTTGATCTTGCAGAGCTTAAAGAAGCCCTTGGTCGCCACTAAAAGAAAAACGGATAGATCTCATCACTTTAACCTAACATTAAGCCCAATTACCAATAAGTTATCGTTCCAAGTAGCACTGACTTTTAGTGGACTAAAAAAGGTTCGACCGACACATGCAGATTTACTCATCATATGCCTATGTCCGAATGGATATGCGATTTATTTCGGTCTTATTGAATATGACTCTGGAACTTGCTGGGAGCAGTCTTCTCGAATGAATGTGTGATAATGTCAGTATATGTAGACAGACACCGTGCATAGGTATCACTGATGCCCCTTTAGATAACTAGTTCATTTTGTGGTAATCTTGTGTTTCCTAGTACGTAAATACACCATAGGAAACAGCTTTATCTACATGAATAGATTTATCAATAAAAAAGACGATACGATTGCTCTTCCACCTTCCCAGAGTGATGTCCGCCTTCTTGAAAATTCCCTTTATTTGCTGAAAGATAGTTTCACAATACCGCGGTGAGTTCAACAACGCAAGAATTAATGTGACATCGTATATAAAGCTCGTACTCCTTACTCGCGGACTGGACGCTTTGATGTGCCTGGTTTCGAAGAATACAAGAAAAAAGTAAATCATGCCGAGGGGCAGAATGTTGCAGGTTCCGGAATGTCAAAACCTAAGAAGTACTTTGTGCAAAACCTAAAATGATTGAAACACCTAAGAAAGGGCCCTCATTCGAAAAAATCAGTTCACAAAGTCAGTGCAAGAAATGAGTCGGATTTGTTATTTCATGTCGCTTGCCTTTCCTCGGATGGGCACTCAGAAGCAGCCGTTTACAGTGGAAAAAAGTGTAACTACTACCCAGGTGGGTGAAAACCGAGCGAGCTTCTAGTGGCGCCCAAGTCGAGTGTCGAACATCCGATCGGCAGTGATTACTTTACATCAAGTGCGCATAATCATGTCAAAGTTAAAGAAGGCCGTTAGTGACAAATTTTAACAAAAATGCGCAGATTCTTGCCTTATCTATTTAATGACAGAAACAGCAGATTCAAAGTTATCCGGTTGCATGAAAATGAAACACGTACATTTGAAAGTATGAGCCAGCGGTAAACTTGTAAGAACGTGATACCGATACGAGATGGCAAAACTTTTCTACCCCATCCAACCCCGAATTTACCGTGTGAAAATAACTGTGAAATCGACTACAGTGGCAGAGATACATCGATTCAGAAGTTTGTATGACGGAGATTTATCCGTTTTTACTCAAAACTGGAAATGGAAATCCGGCGGGGAAAATAGAAAGGTCATTTTCTTCCGTAAATTTCACCTGACTAATCATCAGCCTCTACCGATTTCAAATGCGTTCATATGTGCTGATTCTGAGGCAGAAAGTCATTACTGGAGTTATCAAGTTATTCAGCTTATTAGGAAAAGATTTCTGCTTGGTCGAAAACATAAGGAAGCCAGTTATTCCACCACGTGAGTTGAGTTGTTCATTGGTATAAACAGACAAAATATTTCGTGATGTAACGTTTACCGCATCGTTTCCAATCCCCATTCATCACTTTGATTAATAGGATAATGTGAGGTGAAATAAACGGGGAAATGTGCACAGGGGTGATATTTAAGGAGTATGGTCGTAGAGATCATGCTTTGGCGGCCCAAAACATGGCCGAATGAGACCAAATACTCCATGATCACGAAAATCGGTTCATTTTATTCACAGCCCTCGATGATAAGTTCGACTTAGGATCCATCATGTGCCTCTTCACATATACTGATTATGATGCGCGTAAAATGAGCAGAGTCCGATTAGGTATGGACTAAGTAAGCTGAGAACTTCAAGCAAACTGTGCGTATTAAAAACGCACACTAAACCTTTTTATAAGATAAACCTAAGGAAAAGTTCATACCAGTTGGGAGGAGCGGGCCCAATCTGAAAATATTCTTATCACTGAAGTCTAAACGTCAAAGAAGGATGAGAATGAAACAAAGTGATGAATTAAAAGAAGTTTCACACGAATATGAAAAAGTATCATCCCAAATTTGACAATCATCAAGCCGGTGGAACTAGTACGAAAGCGTATTTAGAGGAGACCGAAAATTGTAAAGGCTTGGTATTTTACATCAAGCTTGCACACGGTTTTAGTGAAAGAAGACAATCACCACGAGGCCTAAATGGACTATTATGAATAACAAAAAATCTGAAAACTTTAGTCACTGAATGACGGACCACGAAAAGCTTCAACAGGACAGGCTTTGTCTCGATTCGAAAGACGGTAAAAATCGTACTTTTTCATTACAGGATAAATATAAGTTACAGTAGAAAGGATAGATCAGTTATCCTAAGGGCCTGGTGTGCAATAGGGGAGTGGGTTTCAGGAGCAGATAAGCAAAGTGAGCATTTTGATCCCGTGTGCTTGAAAGTTCAAAGCTCATAGGGAAGTGGAAATACAGAGGAGCGAAAGATGTTTCATAATACCGCAGTACTTGGAAGAAAAGCAGAGCTAAAACCAACGGTGCAACAGATAGGTATAACCAACCTATATGAGTGGTTTTTGTCGGTGCATCAAAGAGCTGGTTGCAAACAAGGGGAATTGGGACCACCGAAGAAAGTTCCTGGGAAAAGAATCTATAGCAGATAAAATAAATAAAAGAATGCGCCCTCTAGTTGAGTAGAGGAGATTATTGTGGGGTCACCGACTACCTGGATGATTTGGGCAATAAATACGATAGAGGTGGGAGGAAGCCGAAGATGAGGTTCCTTCCCAAGAATGCGAAAAATTTTACGTCTTATGAAAAAGATCAGGAGAGAAAAGCCATCCAGGAAAGAGAGCAGTGGAGAATAATGCTACCATCGAAAGCGTGGAAAAGATTTACACAAAGCTTACAGATATCTGATGACATCGAATACAGTTAATCATTATTTATTGTCACAAGGAACCAGATTAGTGAAAAGTATGGCAAAAACACCGGTGAATCTGTGGATGTGAAACCCATAATGATAATTATTCATGGTTGCCTAGCTTTCAAGATAAGCCGAATGGTTAGCGATCAGTGACTCCATAAGTCTGGACAAAGCTGGGGTAAAAAGAATAAGCATGTTATTTGACAAGTTGGGAGGGCTCACCGCGCTTCGGGATGGCGAGCGCATGCACAGCCTTTCGAAAAGTGGAAGCGAGATCATCCAGATGCACGTAGTGTATACAGAGAGAAAATAGGAGAAATTTATTGAACAGGTATTCAGCAGAATAAGTAGGTATCAAGGTGTCAACTGATAGCAGGACATGAAGGACATTTCTGGTAGTATTTTGGTCTTAATGGTATGCCCCAGACGTAGCGATGGATGAAGGACCGTGGCAGTATAAGACGGATTGGAGTTCGAAGCGAAAATGGCTACCAGAGCAGGTGGCCGTTTGTAAAGATGTGTGGTGATTGAAACGTCTCTGCGTGCACTACACATCCCTATTTCATTTGACGAGCACAGTATTCAGTTAAGTAGATATGTTTGGTACCTGGCAATCAGACCACCCCGGCTAAAATTTGATTAGAGAATATGTTGTCTATCGGCCATGGCATACGGTTTCATATTATAAACTAATGTGTTGTAATTGAATCTAACAGTATTACATTTTACGTTTATTCGGTTTTCTCACTTATGGGTGTTTGAAGTTCTAGATGATAACTATTTTAGTAATATGGCATTCATAGTTGATCATACCACGACTTTGGCTTTAAATATCTTGCTGCCGACTTGACAGGCAGAAAACCAGATCACATAATCGATAGCAATCTAATGGTCTCAAATCCGCGGTCAGCTTGACATGTACACGTATGATTTCGATCCAGGTCACATTTCTAAACATGAACTGGAAAAAAGAAAATGCTTCCACGACAACTGAAAAACCAAGATAGTTTAACTGCTTTTCAAACTAGTGAAAATTATGTTTTTTGGTAGAAGCCTGGTAGTAAACCAAGTTGAAAATCAACCAGAGTAGAGCTCGTCGTTTACCGCAGTTTACATTTGATGTCCCACAATGTATCAACATCAGTGTTGATAATCATCTGTGATTGTATTTAAAAGGAAATATATGCTTCGTGATAGGTTCCTTTTTACTTTTTACAGTGTCATTTGCCGAAGAAATTAGTAACGATAACTGCTATCTTATTTTCCAAGTCATACTGACAAGTCAAATATTCAGCAACCTCTGAGCATAACACCCAACAGTTCTGCCGAATGAATTATGGATGATGTTCTTCCCAAGATACAAGGAGTTTGATTGCGAACACTTCTGGTTAAGATAATTCGAAGATGTAAACCGTTTAGTCGTTGGCCGTCGCTGAGCCAGATAGCCAAACAAATAGCAGCAGAGAGCAGGGAATTCCAGCCACACACACACACACTGGTGTCTCGTGTGTAACGTCATCTATCTGTGCACGCATTCAACTGTACGTGCAGATCAGCTAGGCGTTGTGTACTGTATTGCTTGAACGTAGTTGTAAAATTCTTTTCAGCAATGGTACATGAGAGTTCTTTCATTTATTTGCCTTGCTTTCACTTATTTGTCACATGATTGTTCACGGGTATTCTGAACAAGACAAAAGATCAAGAGAATGATGTTAAAATTTAAGTCTTAGGTGAACATTATGCATGTTTTGACTTGTGTTGTCGATTTAGATTACTTCAGACGTCAGCGGACTGACCGACTGATCGGTGAACTGAAGATGCGGAACAATGTAAAAGTCTTCTGATCTTTTTCTAGATTCACATAGATGGATGCTTCGGATTACTTTGACCATTAGCAATGAGTTTATTTTATCCGTCGATGGATAACAAGCTTCTTATTCACGTACAAAAGAGTGCCATAATTTTTTTTCGGCTAGGCTTCACGGTAGATGTTTCAGCTAACTCTAATTGCTATTTGTCAAAGTGACTTAAAAAGGAATGCAATAAAATCGGTGAGTTGGATTAGAATCAAGGGAAAATCATCCTAAAAATACACAAAGTGGGGCTATATATCTTTGAGTATGATTATTACAATGGAGCATTTATCCAGTTAATATTGGATCGGATATTAGCCGAGCTCGAGAGTGCACTGGTACAAAGTGTGGCCAACTGAAATTGATCGCCAGGATTTGATTATCACGCAGTTATTGATAAAAGTGTCACTACAAGGAATCTGCAGATAAAAGTTAGGAACAGAACATTGGTTTCAAGCGTTGTAGAATCTGATACTGGCTGTTTCAACGGCTATAATCGGAAGCTTCCAAGAATTTTACATCAGGAACCATATATAGCATCTTTAAGATTCACACTTTTTTCTATCGGAACGGGAATATTTGGATCTTCTTATCCCTTTGTTGCTAGGCCGTGCGGCGTTGCTTTCAACTTGTTTTCATGTATCGATTAGGCTTTATGCAGCTTTTTGTCCATGCTCGCAGACACCACTGATCATGCTTAGTTAGGGTGTAGTGGGCCCCAGCAATCATGAAACGGGCTCCTCTATCTGAGCCTGAAAAAATTCACGGTCGGGTTGTCTCACTGCTTAAAGTTTTCCAGAGGGATTCCCGAGGACATATGAATTGGAAGAAATGTCATCCTGTTGTGACGGAAAGCAAACGAGAAAATAGAAACTATGATGTGTTTTAGCAATAGAGTTGGAGTACAAACAACCAGGGAGTTATCTGAACTCACGTCGAATATAAATCTGCAAAAGAAACAGGCAAACATGGAGAACGGTGTGGTCGACGATTAAAAATAAATTTCTCCAAGCAGTATCCAGCGAACTAGATGACGAAGCAAAAGCAGTATCCGAAAAGGGAACAAGAGATGAGGGATAAAATATCTGTTATCTTTCTGAAAGGGGATTCTTTTGGGTGACTTACTCAGAGTAAGGGAAAATAAGTAAGCACTAGCGAAAATCATCATCTTTGAAAAAGCTGATCAAACAAGACACAACCAGATTAGAGCAAAACACAAACTGTTTGGAATGCGACGACATAATTTTCACCTATGAAATGGCAAGTGAATACGTCAGTTTGAAATGTTCTGGTAGGTAAGGTGAATCCACTCGCATGCGTAATACATAGAAAAATAGGCAACAAGGACAAAAGGTTGGTCTTCCTAACAGAGATTTATGCGGTCGAGAGTAGCATATGAACGTAATTTAATCGAAATAAACAGAAGGAAATTAGTGATCAAAAGCTTATGAACTAATTGTAATCGTTTCTGAGCTGGCTCAACAAGTAGTCCATGGGGTAAGTACCCTAAGTTCAGGGTTGTATGCACTCCATTTCTGATGTCTTGATCAAAGAATCACAGTATATTGCATGGCTGCAAATCGCGGAGATCCAAAGCTCAGAAAGGGGGACCACAATCAAAGCAAAGGTAGTTGGTTGAAGGAGGCGTATAATCCAAGAAGACTTACTCACAATAACCGGCAAAATATATTGTTTTTTAAACAACACACTGGGAAAAGTGAGTGTCCACAAAGGCAGACTATCGCAAATGATTGCGAGAAACCTGCGTAGACTGTCTTTTCAAATTCGTAGGCTAAGGCAGTTTGACGCCACACAAGTGGTCATTTTTTCTTTAGTCCACCAGTGCATTCTCTCAGTCTTACTTTACTGTTGTCCCGTAATCTTTCATGGTCTACTCGAGAAAAAATATAACATTCGACTCAGCCGCTTCGTCATTATCAATCTTTTCTCGTTGATTCCCTCAAAATCCCTTATTGCTACACTTTGTGATTTACACATTAGAATCTGGGAGAAATTCGCCATGAAGATTCTTGCGCACCTCAAGTATCTCCTTTACACTGAATTATCCGCATGCTGTTCACATCCTTTTACAAGATCCGCATTCAGACTTGCTCTTTCCATGTAAATATCTTTCACGGTGCCTTATTCATCTCGTGTTCAGGTTGACAAGGTGAAATATATTGAGGGACATCGTATGAATCTCCATGGTTTAATCAGTTTTTACTATCCGCAGTATTTATTTGCTCATTTAAAAGTTACACTGACCTGTTTGCCTTCTTCTGACTTAAATGTGAGTTTGTATACATTGAAATCCTTAGTACGATACAATACTATGGAAAGCAAGGACCTTACGGTACGGAGTGCAGTTTAGCGCATCTTTAGAGATCGAGTCAATCACCGCAACTGAACCGCTGTCCAGTGAATGAGTGACTCGTGCAACACGAACCCGAAACCCAAATCGAATAAGACGAGTGGGTGAACCATGTGTACTTCACAGAGAAATCATTGGAATTACAAGCAACATACCTCAATTGGTGGGGCAATCCAGTCACATAGGTCCGGGAATATGCTTTAAATCGTCGGAAAGGTCTGTCGGGGAATGTATGCCGAGCAAATACGAGACCGAGTCATTGGAATAGGGTGAAATCCATCTTATATAGGAAAAACAAATGACCAATCGGAGAAAGAGTGGTAAGGGTACATGAGATGGAGGGACAGGTATGACCATGAAATCGGATCAGACAAGGACCAGAAGAATCACACTCACGCTTGACCTGGACCATCACGCAAGCGCGGCATGATCTGCGGCGTGGATGGAAAGTATAATGGTCATTCATGCGGTGCCGGTGAGAAAGCGAATGAAGAACAGATGCAAGCATGACACTCAAGGTCGGGCACCAATGACGCACAAGACTTGAAGGTCGTAGGCCCCTGAATAAATCGCAATGGAAAATCGGTCTACTGTAAAAGTGCACACGTAGGAGGACGGTAGGTGAACCGCGGGCAAGGTAACCGGTTCACCATGTGAAAGGAAGGGGAAACGTGTAGGTTGAATTGGTTGGGAAGGACCGGGTAACGAGCTGATTAGAATCACGTGAGTGAGAAAAGGGGACTTCGTGGGAATTTCACACAATGTATTGATCTACCTTTACAATCACCAATAACTTTACTCGTCCTGTTCTTTGCGTTTCAGACGTAAGTGCGTTGACAGTGAACGATCAGTCGAACATGAACATGCTTAATAACAGAGACTGTACTGTTATTGTTTCAAGAGATACGTCTGGCTTTAACCCGTACGTAGCGTTGACAGGCTGATAGCAATGTATTCGGGCTTTCCACAAAAGGAACTGTACGGTTTACTAAGGATTCTCACAGTTAGATCCTAACTGAACCGGATCACGGGTTACATCATCTTTGCGGACGGGTTTTCTCTAACTGGATATTCATTCTGAAATAGGAGTCATTATGCTCATGATTCTGTAGCCATTTCTTCAAAGTGGTTACCTGTGTCCTCCTTTTTCGTGAAAGTTTTAAATACTTTTAACTCGGTTTCAGATGGGTCTAGCAGCGGATACGATAAAGGACTTTCTTCGACATCCGTGCGATAGGGCTGTAAAACAATTTGATGAAGATTCGGCGGCACTTTATAGTTGTTTACAGCCAGGGGATCGATTGTTAACTTTGTTTTTCATTGCTGTCAAGGTTGGAGAAATTGATAGTTCTTGATCTAGTCGTGATTCCTACACTGACGAGATTCGTGCCAAACACTCAGCATACGCCGACGATTTGGTCTTCCTCTCCGAAATTACCAATGAGCTGAAAAATTGCCCGGTCACTCTATCAGCGTCCATGGTGACCGTTGGGGTGAGCATCAGGAAAAACAAGCATATGATTCTGTAAACTGCCTACGATTACTTGAGTTAAACGGAAAACTGAATTATCCTGCCTTGATGTCTAGCTAAAGAAACTGTTAAAACGACGATCTACAGGCAAGATGGATAAGGTTTTGTCTAGCATCACCAAGGCCCCCAAAAATGACGCATCAGAGTTTGGATTTTTTGGCTCGGTTTGCACTTCACAGACTATACCATGAGCTCACGGATGCCGCACATCCAAATATGACGGTGAGCCCACTTTGGAAGTCAAGCGTAAGGTAGGGTTCGGGATAGCTTCTGGGGTTTGGGTCGCCAGCTTTTCACCACCAGTTGAAGTGAAACCATCAATGCAACCAACATCAGTTTTCAAAAGTAATCAGAACATACGGCTTGCACTAAACGTGGAGCTTACCCGTTTGGTCATGTGTATTCCACAGTCGGGCCACAGCTTCGTTGCCCTGCATGGACCAAGGTCCAAGCAGCACCCATATGTTAGCTACAGTATCTGCCTCATCATGGGCAGTGAAGATGCCAATGATGTTTTCTAGGACCAAATCAGGAACCGAATAAAAGTCTTCTTTCACAAATGAGACGAAATTGATCACTGACCACGCCAGAGTTCCAGCAAGAAGAAGAATCATGGTTTGCCTTTCTAGAGAATGTAGGATTATGACGGAACCCGGAGCCGAAAGCTTACAGACTCGAAAGATAAAGTGAGCCTTAGTTTAAGTAATGGCCATCGAGGATCCCCCAGGACGACTGAATGGTCACTTTGGAGGGCGATTTAGCAGTTAGTTTACTTCCGGCCAAAGATGAAACCTAATCATCAGGACCTCCATGAAACGGCAAAATTGGCAACTACAGTCCAGTCACATTCGCTCCCGTAATGCCACTTGTTAATTTGCTGGACATATCCTCAAAACAATACCCCTCTCGGAGAGGAACATTTTTTAGTACCACATGGCATCCACCACAGTGAACTAATTTGCAGTTTGACTGCCTGCAGCAGGATTTCCCTGTGAATCAATCAGTGCCCATTATTGGGATGAATGTGCACATCTCACTGTGAAGCTGGGTTTGACAGATTTGCGAGAATTTCTTTGTATAAAATTTCTCCTTCCCCAACCTTTTATAATTATTCATAATACAGGGCTGAATTAGAAGGTTCAATATAACTTGATTTGGTAGAGTCAGTGCTGCCGTAGTTGGTGGTCAGTTGAAATCGACCTTCCTTGGTTACGATAATAAATAGATGTGAATTTTTGAAGTCTGAAAATAGCAAGATTTCGAACATTGCTAGTTTTTAAGCTTATGAGAACACAATTGACCAGTGGTAGATTTCAACACAAACAAATCAAAGCAGCTTCTTCAAGAAGCATTTATTTTTGCTCAGTCGTCTTCCTTGCCTAAAATAAAGACGTAAAAACAAAGCAAATAAATGCGGAAAGTAGCTTTCTATCTCGCAACTCAATGGCATCCATGTGGCTGTTGATAGGCCTACCGGGGAAAAACTTTCAAATTTATTTTTATTAAGTGACACAGATATCGAGCTTCGTGTTTTAATGATAACAATAGCTCTTTGATCGTGTATGAAAAGTAGATAGTTGTTCTTTCTCCTTTATCAATGATGTTTCTGTCTTTATCGCCTTCCAGATGCAAATGATTTAACGTCGGGTAGCCAAAAACCAACAACTTCTAATTCGGAAGGGACTTCGAACATGGTACCCATCTCCTCGAACTGTTGGTACTAAGTCGCAACAGTAGTATCAAAACTATATACAAGAATAAGGTGTCCAAAGATCTCTGTCTTTTTCCTAGAGGGAGCTAAGTTGGTGAGACGGTGAACGCTTTGCAGTATTTGTGCACCAACTGCTGACATTGCTTCTATAGCATTCCCATTTTAAACTGATTGTTATTTCGACCAGACTTCAGATTTTCACCTGTCAACTACAATTAAGTTTTTGTGATGGTCAAGCCAAATGCCATTAGAACCTAGAGACCTGACTATCTCCGAGGGGTGGAGAAAAAACAGATTCCCGGAAAGCATCAGCCTATTGTTTCCGCTGTATGCATTTCTTCCCATGTTGCCGTGGGCAGAAGCGAGATTTCTTTCATAGTTGGTGGAAACATTTCGTCAGAACATGTAGTAGTGCGCTGAATGCCGTCAAATTCATGGCAGATGGTGACTTTATTCGAGAGACTATTAACCAAGAAGGCTTTAAGAGTCTTGTACCGCTTCAAAGAGAGGTTATTTACCATAATCCCATTAGCTGCTGCTCTGATGAGTGAAGTACAGCAAGCTGACTTAACTTTTGTTTGATGAAATGACGGTTGAAAGGGCCAAACAAATGAACTCACTTGCTGAATTCCCGAAGGAATTTAGATAGAGTCTCACATTGTTTGGGCGATCAGTTTAATTCATTGATGAGTTTGTGATGTACCATGACCCTTGGGGGGCAAATACAGATGTTATCTGGGGAAAATATTCTACCAGTTATTCCATTCCAAGCACAACGATGTTGCAACACCCTCCGGTACACTCGACGACACTCCATTCCATATTCGATCATCTGGTGAGATGCATCTGTCTGGGTAACATAAAGTAATTACTTTCGATTGCAGAATAAGCCCTTCATAGTAATCCGAACACTAGTTGTAGGCGAACATGTTTTTGGTTATTTCGTTCTCAAGTGTTTTTAGTCACCTCTATATGAAAACGAATTCATGGGAAGAGTTGGAAAAAAGTCTTACTAAGTCGGTATGCAGAAATAAAAGTGAGGATCGACGGGAACACCTCTAAATGGCCAGATTACGTGACCGGTGATAATTAGCTTACATCACCGCCCGTGTTTCCGTCCATCCTCACCCTTATTTCTCCATACCGATTTAGTAAGACTTTTTTCAACTCATCTTATTAGTTCATTTCCAAATGGATGTGATTATATTGACTTGAGAACGAAATCACCGAAAACATATGTTGGCCCACATTTCGTGTTCTGGTACCTGCTTCGGTTGACAGACCTACCGGGAAAAGGATCTTTATAGGATAAACTCAGCCTTGCGGTAACACTTTACGGTTCCAAGCTTCAAAACACATCTGAAACCTAGCAACCTTGGTAGCTAGACTATTTAAAAAAAGTTGAAACTTGACTAGGTATTCACTTAGAGGCGCTACATCATCGGCGTATTCCTAGTCAGACAATTTACACGTCTGAACACAAGTGGACAACAACGAACACCATTTCTCTTGATGAATTCGGGTGAAAGATTACTATAGGGAGGAACCTGACTAAATCACTTTCATTCCATAGAATAAAGATACAAGACAGATTGTTTGACACAAAAACCATGTTTTTGGTGGTCTTAGACAATATCTGAATGACAGATCAGAATTTCTATTGGTTCTGTTCATCCTCATTGTATTTTGATAATGTCATGCACCATATAATTTGAATTAATCATTTTTTACTTGTATATGAGTGCATCCAAAAGGATCGACTTCATTATCAGGGAGGATTTGTAACGTTGGCCTCGTGAACTAATAGTGGAGTACAACACGAGTCCCCAGTAGGCAAACAGTCTGAAATTAGCGGGCATTTCCTTCACCACCTGGACCAGCTAACAGAAGACCTCAGGATAGCGAATACCTTTGGTGATGTTTGCATGTATTTTCATTAGAACAAAGACTAATAATTTAGAAAAAGAATAGCTTATTTCAAACTGACTCATTTTTTGGAGACATCAGAAACCGTACAACAAATATCTCGAAGCCAACTTTGTTTGTTCCGAGAGCTGCAGACAGAGTTCCCCTTATTTATAGTTGAAGAACGGAAAATTATTCCTGCATTATGAAAGGTTTGCTCCCACAGAGTACACATCCGAAAAGTTGTTTGGTTGTTTGTTATTTGTATACTTACAAAACTAAAAATGAAACCAGGATAGTCATTTTACGGAGGTCAAGTCAGTTGTCCTCAATGAATCCACATAGATCAACGAATATTCATACATGAGTATTTGTATACTGAATTTCGATGCTTAGACATGCCACAAATTGACTGCACATTCACTTTCGAGCGATGCACTGTCACCTGTCTCTTACCTAGAACAGCACTCACACAGACATTACGTGTACATGTATCATGTCTCTCATTGTGTGCTTCTCACTACCATTTTCGTTATGCTTGCCTCTTATTGGTTACTATATGCCCGTAATCATGGTCAGAATAAGGTTTCGGCTTGGATCTGCTCCTTCTTGTAGTTGCTCATGCGATCGTTTCTTTACGAAAACAATAATGATGCTTGGGACTGAGTGTGTAGAGGAAAGTTTCAGTTAAGAATCAAACTTGAATAGTGGAGATCTCGTATGATAGTACAAAGGTGTTTATCCTCTCATCAGGGCCCTTTGTCATAATCAGCAAAGAAGGTGAATATTTTTGAAAGCTTGGTAACTGAAAGAAGAGAATGAGGCCCTCAGTCTCTTCTGTTAATAGTTACGGGATTCGTATTTGTATTTGTATGGTACCCCTGCACAGGAAGTACGCCGAAATGTCGGCCTTTACACACAAAGAATGAACAAAAATGGTAAGATTTTGCAAACAGCCAAATTTGTGATCAAAGAGCTCCAGGCAGGTTTCAGCTGGAGCCTGTTTCAATGAACGAGATTGAAGGAAAACTGAGTTAGTCACGAAGTTATATAAGTAAATCGGTTTTTGTCTTTTCTTTATTGGCTAGATCCACAGTATGACAGGATATAATGGAGCTTTGTACAGATTTATTCTCGAGGGAAGATGTCGGAATGCAGGAATAAACGAATGTGTGCCACAAAAGGACAAGTCTGTGTGCAATGGATGATTAGGGTCCTGGTATAACTTGTGGGCTGGGGCTGAACTTGATTCAACATGCTGACCAACGTGTTCAGTCAAATGAGAGTCAAGTGGGTTGAAGAAATGTGTTTTCTGATTACACAGCAATGGTGCAGAGCTTTATTGTCGTTACAGAAGGGCGGTAAACAACATTGGAATAGTGAGACAGGACAGAATGAGCGCAGTAAAAGATGGGCCTGAAAATAACTGACTGTTGTGTCCTAAACCGTTGGAGTTTTCATTTATAAAAAGCGGGAGGCAGCAGTTTTCCGATATGGTTTCCAGTGTAAGCTGTCCGTCGTAGATTGTTATCAAAGGTAACTTTCAGGTACTTGACGGAGTTTACTCTGAATGGGGATTTGGAATCAAGAAAAACAGAATGTGTAGGGGAAGGAGAACAGGGATTGCTGAAAACACATTCAAGGGACTTGGAACTGTTCGATCTTATACCAGACTGGGTGGGAAAATATTCCGTTTGTGATAGGATTCCACTAAAATTTCTGGAATTGGAGACGTCAGAAATGATCTAATGAAGAAAATCGTCAGAGTATTTAAATACCACTGGCTGGGAAGAAACTGCTGGGTCATCCACGTACGTGGTAAGTAAAAAGGCGACATGGTAACTTTGGAGTACTCCAGAATTACCGACGAGAGGTATAAAACTATTTAAGCCGTCCTATTTTTCTGCTTTCGATTGGGAAAATAGTTAGTGGATTAGGCATTAATTTGTTAGGAACAACTGAAAGCCTTGAGCCCATGGAAAAGAAGAGAATCAAAGTCTAGCAGTTAACCAAAATGTATAGCGACAGGGCAGACAAATCAGTCCGAGAATTTCGTACTCTAAGGGTGCTACGGTATCGAAAAAGGATCTTTTTGGTTTGTAGATAAACTGACGAGGGCTGTAAGGTATGTTCAAGTGGGTAGGCAGACGACAAAAAGCCTCATTGTCAATGTTTAGTGCTACTTATGTAATAGGTATTTGACGAAAAAGCCACTTTTGTGCCCTTTTCATTTGGGCCCTTGGGACTGGACATAATATTGGTTGGTTTTCACAAATTTGAAATAGAGCAGTTTCATCATAATTCGTTTAACAAAATTGCCATGAGTTTTAGAGGCTGGTAGCCCCATGCTCGAAAATTACCGAGGAGAAAACTTCTGGACCTTCAGAAGACAAAGCTTTGGATTTGGGAGGAATATCATATATGTTGGGCTTTGGATAGGGTTCATAGACGAGGGTGGTGACCATGCGTGGGTTCGAATCCCGCTGGGGCAAGAGACTTTTCACATTTGGATCACCTCTAAACATTGTCAAAATCTGCCAAACATCAATACTTTGATACAAAAATGGATATTATAAAAAAAGACGTATAAAAGTAGCTTTAGGGTAGTCTACATCAGCGTATTCGTTAGTTTTCCGACCATAAATTACGTTTATACAGAGTCATAGAAACCTGGGATTCTTGGTTCCCTTGAGCAGTCTGGGGAGCGACACATTCAATCGTTTTACCACTGCCTTGATTAGGTGTGAGTAGCGTCTGAATTCCAAATCTTGACCAGATTTGTGGGCTCTTTCGTTCAGCCTTCTGAGAAACTTTAGTAGTGAAGAGGTCACCCTACCACCGGAAGAAAAGAGAGTTAGATTTGAGCAGCACGGACTGAAGATAACCTTAAGAGTATCAGCAAAGATTTATGCAATGTGGAAGAGTGAACAGGAGAAAAACCATGAAAAAGTAGCGCCGACAGCTGCTTTCAGTGAAGAAATGTTGCTGGGTGAAAGTTTTGAGGGTGAAATTTCACTTGATTCGTTTATGTGATGAACTTATGCACAGTATGTGAGTAAATCTTCGGTCTTATTGGAAATGAATTATAATTACTCGTGGGAATGAGTGCTTTCAATCTAAGGGAGCATGGCTGATGATGATTGATGATTACTTTGTCCAATACCGAATTTTCTCTCGTAAGGGAGTTGCAGATATCCGAATGAAAGTAGTAAGCGTGTGCCAACAGGCTTAACAATACCAACAACAACATGGGGGGTTTTCTTTCGAAGCAGGAACTAGAAATGGTATAAGTGCGTCGTAGAAATGATTGATGTCTGACTGTGAGGAAAAGTTAGCCATATACATGTTTGTTAGACTTATACTTCTGAAAGTAGGAAATCTGGGAAAAATGTGGACAGCCAGACAATCAATACCTTTTGAAGAGTATCTAAAGACTACACTGTGCTTGTCTCTGCAAGATGAACTGACGTAGATCCTCACTCCACCTCCCTATTTCTTCTTGGTAAGTAAAATTTTTTTAACCGACATCACTGAAATTTATCCATGTGTACCAGAGGTTAATCAACATCCCGGTACATTCAGGATTCTTGAACACAAACAGCACACGTGTGAACATGGTTTCGTGAATTTAGAGTGTGGATTAAATCGGACATGTTTGCGAAGAGGGAGTCAAAGCTCACACAGTTATCGGAGGGCCGTAGATAAGAGCAGATTTCTATCCGACACGTTTACGTCTTCAGTCCAAATCTGATTTACGTCAATCGCGAGCACTTGAGTGTCACGTGTCACTCACGAGGCACCATTTTTTACAATGCAACATTGGCAGTCAAGAATACGCACGACTAGTGAGCATGATTATTTCAAGGAGGATAACAGTGCTTTTCAGATTGAAAGCAGGAGAAAAATATAGCGCAGCCTATCGAATGACGCGCGCGAAAAATTTATGAACAGAAAACTTTAAATCCTAATGAATTTAGGAACAGTTTAGGGGATAATGCCCAAAAGACAAACAACGCAGGATTCTATATGTATCAATTTAGTCTCAATAAATGAACAAGGTTTTACTAAATGAACTGTGGGACTGAAAAGCTGTGCAGTAGCAACTGCAAAGAAAAGATCTGATTTGTGTTTCAACCGTGTCCGTGAATATGATGTGATAGACGTTTTCGGTTCAACCCTTACACCTAAACTCGTACGGACATAAATGTTATCGCGATCGTTAAACACGCAAGCAAACCCCAAGGGGTTAGACTGAACATTTTTAAGGTTGTTTTAAAAGACTACTTTGAAAATAAGATAAGGCGAACAACCGGATAGAACTCTATGCCTAGTTCGCCTTACAAGGGTCTCAAGTCTAAGCCTCAGAAAGAAGATTCTCTTATTTGTTTCCTGTGGATCTTATAGATATACAGTCAGCTTCTCCCACTGTCTGAAACATGCTCCATCCTATGCTTTTAGGATTCAACGGCCGCGTATCGCTTTTTCACAGTACGAATTACAAAATGTAATTTCATGGGGGTTTTTAGCAGCAAATATCCACGGCCATAAGTAAAGGTCTTTGAAAAATTCGCATACCTAAGTGTCCTAGAATTTGTGATTTTACACCTAATTGGCGGTGGTCGAAAGTTCATCGTCGGGAAATTTGGACAGTTACAACCTGGACCGACTACTGTCACTACCGATCATTTCACCCTCTGGTAGCCTTTCGTTGGCTACTGTCCGGTTCCTGAAGTGCTTGTTGTACCCTGTTGCAAAGTAAATCTGAAAAAAATGTTAAAATGAATTCTTTTTTCCTGTATGAAAAAAAGATCAACCAAAACTGCATTACTTTGATAGGTTTTTTCACCTCCCTTTGGTGATTTAGGTAGCAAACGCACAATATGAAGACATTTCACTGTAAACCTACGAACGGGACGTGTAAAGGAGTTACTACCTACCTGAATGATATCACTGCAGAAATGTCAGAATTGAATCTGGTTGGTTGAATGATTTCTCCTAAGTTCTTGACATGCCACAATGATGTACACCTTGGAGTGATTCGAACATGCGGTTTGTTGTTGTTGTTTAGTTTTATTTGTTGTGATTTCTTTTTTTAGCTCTTATGTTTTCACATTTATGTGTAAATACAAATTTTTTAATGCCTTGAATATGTCTGATTAGGAACCATTGATGCTGTTGAAGTTTATGCTTTTTTCTTTGCTGCAGGACTTACGTAAGTTTTCCGTTCTCGAAACATGTCCAAAAAGACCAGAACTAATACTAAAGTGGTTGTCGAATTCGGTATGTGGAAGTTTTGCTAATCAATCTTTCACTTCCCCACCTGATGCACAAGACCGATATCAGAGTAATAATCTTTATAGCAAACTATTATACCCTCTGATGGTTAACAATTGTCACCTATTTATGTTTCTGTTGCTCTAAAAAAGCATGACCTCTCCACTGCTAGTCAGGATACAGTGTGTTGTATCAGTTACGCGAATTACTCAATAATACGTAGTGTGGGTTAGCTACGGAACCATTGTTGATTTGATGATCCCTTTGAAATTCCAAAATTGGGCATCCATAACCTAATGGGTGAAACAAGTGTATGACTACCAGGTAAACAAAAAGATTTTACTCGTCCAAAATGTTTCACAAGGACACTTCAGCGACGGTGTGAACCCCATAAAAGCGGGAGGTACCTGCCCAAGTAACACAAGAAAATTACCACGATTTGCAAACAGAAGTTGACAGGGTACTGTTAGCTTAACGCTGCTCCAAAATGTACGGATCATCTGGCTAAGGGAACAAATTGTTCAAGTTTTCTGTTTCAAGTGACACTGCAAAACGACAAATTGAGAGTAAAGCATTACTCTGGAAAGATCGACATTTCACTCAAAGGCGAACAATTATCCGACCCCGTTAAAATCAAAACATCAATTTAGTTTGGCTCGAGTAGGCAGTCAAGACGTTACCAGTATACACAAGGAATAACTTCAATGGTCCTATAGATAACAAACCTAAATAAAAGAATGTTAAAACTAATGCAGGAAGTGGTTTTCTGGCAAATTAAAAGTCACACCGAAGGTTATCCGTTCTGAAGTTAGAGCTTTTTAGATCATTATTTCTCGTTTATGATTGGCCGGGCTCCGAATGGTGCACTTGATAGACTTGTAAGCAGGTGTACGGTTATGAAAATAGTCTGCACGAGTTTGTTTAAAAGCCATTCGGTGACACCTCAGTGAGGAGTGTAACCATTATCCAGATAACAGGAGATGCTCTCGTTAGTCAGTATCAGTCACAGTGTCTTACGGTTTATTCAGTCTCTCGTTTATTTAACCACCATGTTTAGCTTTTGGCTGATGGGAAATATCATGTTCTCACTGGAGCAGACAACTGGAGATACAGACATTTTTGCATAGGTAGATTTCTGTTAAACATCGAAGACTTTTGATCATTTTAGTGAAAGTATGAGACAGAAACATGTAAGGTTATCCGAAACACTTTTGATAAATTATTTTCTCAAAAATGTCCCCAGTGTCGTTTGCAAAGCTTTGTAAAGTTGAGCAATATTGTTTTTTGTGTGAAGAAGAGCTTCTTTTTTGTCTTTATTTGTTTTCTTTTGCCCAGCACATCTTCATTAGATCATAATGGTGACATGAATTTCTTGAGCAGCGTAATTTGCAAAATGGCAGCAGTCTTTTTTAGTTCGATAACCTCGATTCAGAAGATCCCGTTTTTGAGATTACTAAATGAATTTTTAAGTGACACCACTGAAATTGAAAAGCAGCAGAAATGTGACAGAAAGAGATAAAGTAAAATGCACTTCAGCCGTAGATATTGCCCTCGATTTTGTGATTCATCTTTGCTACTTTAGATAACGGAAACCGCAGGGATATCACTTGAAGTCCTTTGTTTCTTCCTAATTCACCGCTTCCAGTTGTCCAAAATCTCTGGAATAAATCCCTTCCAGGACTGAAGGCATGCAACCATCATGGGTGATAATGTATCACTGGCATTAAAACCCACTATAATGCAGGATGATATGCGTAGGAAATTTGCTCACAAGACCATAGGTGTCATTTTCAGCCTACTTCCATACCGTTTCCGATAATACGGAACTTGTAATCAATTTGTAACTTTCTGTTAGATAAATATCGAATCCCCTTCGAATTATTCAAATGATAAGATCTTGATAAAGATTTTGTTCCTGATGAAAGATGGTATATGCTCATGTTCTATTTTGGGAAATTTCGCCGTCGATTTTACTTACAGTGTAGTCTGTTCTGTCTTCTGTTTTCTTCTTTTTCGTGTCCAATTTGTCTCATTACCGTCGTCTGTCCATCTGAAAGGCTCAACAATATCGTTCGTATGTGCCTTGCTAATCCGAAATAAATGTGGCATTGCTGAACGAATACCAGTTACAAAATGTTATTAGGCTGTAGAAAGATAAGAAAAAAATCACAAGAATATTTTAAACAATGAGTCAACGTTTCCTATCGTGCCCCTTCGATGTTTGTCATCTGCTTTCAGGAACATGCCGACACATATTATAAATGGCCTTGATGATGCATTCAACGTGGAGCGATAATCAATTTACCTACAGTAGATATTGTGGGAGTGCACTTGCTCGTAATTGTTCATTAAGGGTTTATTAACTCATTAAATTCTGCACAAGCATAGGTTTGACAAGGAATCCCTTGAGTATATTTCTGAGAATCAATGAGAAAATGAGTGGCCAAATACCCCGCTTGCTACGCATGCGATTTTTGTGCTTACTTAGGGTAAAAGTCGCTAGGATAATCACAAGATACCTTTCTAACGAAGTTCAGCATTCCCGCTCTGCTTGGGTACCCGAAGGAATTAATTCAAAGGCGGTCAGCCAAATACTGAAACATGCAGTTAGTAAAGGTCACACACTAAGGTGACACAGGTCATTCAGTGCCGTTTACCGAGCGTCATGAACCCCTTTGAGGTGGGTGGGACAAAGACTCTTTTCAACAATCGTGGCGACTGAGAAATGGTTTTCCTGATTTGTTTCTCTTAGAAAATCCAGTTGTTCCAGGCACCGAAGCTCAGCTGACCCAACCTCACCGAGAATGTAAGATAAATACAAGAGAGATGAACATACTGGTGTTTCACTCATTGTTATAGATTACTTATACGATGGGTCCGGACATTCCATACGTATATACGGTTTTATGCTCTATGATAACCTTCTCCAGCCTAGAATATTGTAATCATACTAAATGTTTTGCCGTACAAAGAAGAACCAAACTATTTCACGGAGTTTCAAAGCCTGTCAAGTTATCTGTAGTGTGTACCTGTCTTTCAAGTAAAGTAAATATCCTCAACTGCGGGCCGCTCGTCTGAGCCAAGGTCTTACGCAAAAACACCATTGAAATGCAATCGGTGCTGTCAGAAATACTGTAGATTACGCAAGAAGTCTAAATCCGCAGTGCACTACTCAAATACTTGCTAGTAAGCAAAGTTGTGCAGAAGGTACAAGATAAGTGCCAGAATGGCGAGTTGGCCAGTGCAGATATTGGTTCGTAGTAATAACCGAATAACTACTATATTTTTCACAGCAGATAGAGTATTCTGCTCTGATTTTCCTAATAAGTCTCAAACCTTTTTATTTCACCCAATTGTACCGATTCATCTTGCGAATCGATCACATTTCTATCACTGTAAGTGGTTTTGCCGGTGCTACAAAGTCGGATGTTCTTGATACCCATAACCGATAACTTACCATTCTGAAAGTGGGAGGCATATACTATTCAGGCCATACCAGTTGGGTTGCTTCTAGCTGGTGAACCCTCCAGGAATGTATTCCGCTGCTTTCGCTCCCATCACGACGTCTTGGCGGGTTGTGACTGGACAGGAACCTGTGCGGCTACCATTTCTGAGGACGGAAAACGGATGATGTGAACCGGAATCCCCGAGCATATTTATTCCATGAAAAGTGAGTGCTACTTGTTGCATTAGTCGGAACTGGATGCTTTTCGATAGAGAAGATATTGACCTCACTTGCTATAGAGGATTTTGGGGAACAGTCCGAAGAATTCGCCCAGAATTTCGGAAGGTTTACGGGGAACTATTCACAGTGTACTAGGTACGTTCAATGTATTTGCCGCCAACTCACTGCTCTGCGCTGTGTGGAAATGCACGGAAGGTTCAAAACTGTCACATCATTTAACTAGCTAAAGGTTTTATTTGAGCATGATATATATATGTATGGTAAAATCCGTTCAGTTTGTTTTCTATGGAGTGCAAACTTTTGATCGCAGCCGTTTCTGAGCACACTGATCCGTGACAGGTTTTTGTGTACCACAATGCCCTGTTCTCCCCAGTGATTGCTCGATCGAGTCTGCCAAAAGAAACACAGTTTTTTTCACTCCAGTCGCAAAAGCGCTTCGAGTCTTCACCATCAGCTACAAGGAGGTGTACACACTGAATTAATCTCCTACAAGGGACGAACAGTTTATGGAGCTAGAAAAACAGGAGCAAAGCAATTGCACACTTCCCAAAAAATCAGACAAAGTTGATAACAAATTTGGGCTACTTGTTGAAACAAAGCAAAGCATGTTTGTACTATACAGTTTTATTCAGGGCATTTGAAGAGAAGCCGAGATATGTTTATCTTCAGAATGAAGACGCTATGACTGAGATACCTCATATCTAGAATGGATAAGAAATACATTCAAAAAGTGCTAAAATATTGCTTTTCGAGTGATAATATGATGGTTCCAAAGTAAAGTTTCATAGCTATGCTCCGTTTCCCCATATTGAATTTGGCCTCTTTGGAACATCTTAATATTAGTAAACCAATGCTGTAAGATCGGTCCTTATGGGGTATTTTTTTCCAAATTTAGAAGTGCAGGTGTTCCTACGGACACCTAGTGGTTCTTCCAGGGTCTTATCTTTCATCATTCTGGTATTAATATAGACAAGCGAAAGCTCGCAAAAGACTCACCAGTGAAAGTTGGAAGATGGTAAAGTAAGTTATAGAAATCAATCACAGAAATTACGAACTCATCACAACTCAACATCACAAGCCATGTCTGACTTTCACTTGTAAGATCTTGGACGACAGGACGCTTCCCATTCACCCTGATCCTGGCACTTGTATGTCAACAGCTGCCACTCTATCCCTGTAAAAACATCTGTTTGCTCGCACTTCAGCTTATAAATTCTTACCTCGCTCGTTTTCTCGCGAAACCGTATTCTATCACCACCGATTTTCTTAACTCAATCCGAGTTTTTCCTTTTGCCGTTTTCATCGTGATGTTTTTTGCTCTGCAGTGGTGTTTAATGCATATCCTTGACTTAAATGGAATACTTCCAATAGTTTCTACTCAGACATTGAGGATGATATAATAAATTACTCATATATTTATTGAAACAAACCCCTACGTAATAAGCAGTGGGAAAGCTGGGTATTTCTGAGGAACTTTTGGAAATTTATCCGAGAGGATCTTGGTGGCTCTTGACATACGATATCATCCATATACTTTAAAAGCACACAGTCTCAATGATCAGGCTTATAAAATGTGAAATAGGAAACGTGTTGTAGAACTGTACCCCGGTGAAAGTCAGCCGCTGAAGGAAATTAGGCATATGTCTGACCCCGCCAATGTGTAAACTATTGGCTACTGGTGAAGGGCCAAATAACTGAGTTCCGATGGATGACGGATTATCATCTGAAGCTAAAATATGTAGCAACGTTTTCCACGTTAAACAAATGAAGGTATCACCACAGTATCAAATATAAATACCGCAAAGTTTACATTTGCAAACGGAGTAGAAATAAAACTTATTAGCGTAGATGCGGTGACATCTAGTGGTGTCCAGATGTAGGTCAAAGAGTAGATCCAAAGCAGTAAGATTCGTTCTAGCTTCTTCATGATTTTTGACAATGATTTAAAGCTAGATGCGCTGGTGAGCAATCGTGACTAGTATCCCTAACTCATACAAACTGGCTTTTTTACTCTCCTGTTCAGAAGGTTTACAGACCTAATTTTAAAGCTGTTTTTCTGATGCGAACCAAATTAAAATGAAATCACTCACTTCAGGTAATTTCTTTCTGCCATTATCCCCTTACTGCGGTGCTACAATTTTGGTTTCATCCTCACAGTACAGTTTGGTCACACTTGGAAAAGACTGATGCATGAAAAGAAAACAAAGAAAAAAGTAAGATTCTAGTTAAAATTATTTCGATGTGGATTACTTTCAAATGCAACTGAAAGGAGTACTAAACCGTGACATTTACTGTCTGCTATCCTCCTGTGGAGTATCTCATGAATCTGAGCGCAGAACACTAACGTGTACTCGTCAGCCGAGTTCACTGTTTAGGACTCTTGTACGCTTAAGTCGCTTTATGGATGACCGCTTCGACCGATCCTCCAACCAATAGTTGCGTTGGAAAACAATATAACCGGGAAAGCTTTCATGCGAGCATCAGTAACACATTTCTCAGCCAACTTAAAGTACTTAGGTCAAGCGCTCGCTTCAGAGGTTAAACCGCGGTCCTCGAATACCGAGCCTCATCTCAGCATCGCGAACACAGTGTTCCATCTCTATTCGAGCGATGCTGCGATAAAACCGACGCACGTGAATCATCATCATACGTCTTACGTCCATACCGGTAATACTTCTGATCTGTGGGAAACGGACGGATTTTACTGTCACAATGTACGCTCCGCCGTTGATAGAAAAACCGATGCCACATCCACCCAACAGAAAGCTCGAATTGGAAAAACACTCATGCCTTCTATGTATCCAGAGACCTCTCATCCCATATCCAATTTAGCTACTTCAGCTAATAGTTCCCATGCAGGAATAGCTTTTATTATAGGGCCTACTCAGTTCTATTGTAGAGTTTTATAGTCAGAATGTGAAAAAATCCCAAACCTTGATACACTTTTGGTTAGATTATTTAAAAAAGCACGCAAAGTGAGTGGGTCTCTAAAAGGAAGCACATTATCATTGGAGTATTCTCAGTTGGATGATTTATTTTGTGAACACTGTTCTCTCACGAGGATAGGGTAATTTACATCATCAGTTCAGTTACTTTGTTGTGAAAGAAGGTTCATGTAGAACAGTTGAGACTCGAGCCATTTCTCGAGATGAATTCCGATGAGGTATCATCACAAACAGGAACTCGGCTTCGGCGTAGAACTCCTTAATGAATGACTAGGTGAAAACTACAAGGGAGGTTTTACCGAGACCTTTCAAAGTGAATCTGCGTTTAACTGTCAGATGACAATCCAGATTTATTAAATGCTCTAGGTTTGACATGGTTTAGCAGATCGGGAGAATAAATACCTGGGAAGAGTTACCACATTTCGCTCATTAGAATTCAGTTTAGCGATGTAAATGCTTGGATCTTATCCACGTGCTTTTGGTCTTACAACCAAACAATTTTCCGGTCAGTATATCTTTACAGTATGCAATAATCTTTCTCGTTTGAGAAATTTAGTTTTGCTGGATACTTCACGAAGCAAGTTCCCACGACGTTTTACTCTAAGACGTTTGTTTGTCACTGAATCTGCCCAAGAAGCTCCACTATGGCTCGACCAGCATTGGAAGATTCGTGAATATCACTAGAGGCTGTGAATAGTACTAGAGTTTTAAACTGTTTTGTACTGATTTGATTCTGACTCTCAAAGAAACTTTTGTATTTGAGAGGAAAAAAACAATCATCTGAAGTGGTTTTATTTTTCTCTGATCAGCCCCTAACTACGCTTTGAATACTTCTGCTATAGCTATCTTTCAATAGACTATAACTTTTTTAATCCAGGCGGACAAATGAAATAAACATGAAGAGAGAACAATAATTACCGGGTTTACCTGGATTAGACAATGGTTTTGATCACTACAAACTGTTGTATCACCCAGTGTGAAGTAAATTGGTGAATTTCCTGAACCCAGCAGTAAAGACTTGACGGGTCAGACACGGTCAGATCCTTCGATCAAGGTTTTCGTAATTTCTCCCATTCGATAGTGACTCACCTCAGATATAACATCGATTGCTGAGGAATTCTATATCGGAGATGCTCAACGTATAGCTCAAAAAGTTTAGCATGTGCAGCTTTAGTGCTGGAACGATCGGTTTATAACCATAATAAATGATCTCTTTGTTTACCGACAGACAGTTTCTAGATGTAAGATTTGATTAACAACACGATGCAGAAAGCTGAAATCAAATGCTCTAGTTCTTCTTTGCAGCACATCCTGAGTCTGTCTTTCTCTAGCTCCGTCGGAAATCTGTTTAGTATTCCAACTATTCTTCACTGCTGGTTTTCTTTTCCTGACTTGCACTGACCTATTTAATTGAGCAGTGTGAGCAGAAAGTAAATTCACTTTATAATGTGGACGTTTCTGGGATTATCACAATGAGTACTACGGCATTGTGTCTGAATGACAGAAAATTTCCTTGGAAGCAAACGATAGGTATCGCGGTTGTTGTCGTTCATCAGTTGTGCGTGCCTGATACTCTTCTGGGTGATGGGGCAGAAGACTACCCGATAGGCATAAGTGATGCGCAGCAACAACTGCGAAACTGGCGGTAGATTTCCGAGGGAAATTTCGTCCTTTCATCTAGATACAGTGCCACGCTACTCATACTGAATATCCATAGTTGGGACCAAGTGTCCACGTCCTGAAGGTTAGCCGTGTTAACAAACTAATCAACTTCGGAAGAATCACCGTGTGGTTGTATAACTGGACTCTCCGTTTATGTTCGCTCCGTACGATTCAAATGAGATTACAGCTGTCTTCCTAAGATCATTTCATTTTATTGCAGATGCCCCTTATTTGGCAGGTCACAATAAAGTTGGACATCACATCTGGCTGGGTAAAACACGAGACTTTCGTGTTATGTTGCCTTGAATAGAACGAACATTTAGTAAATAATAAACGGGAAAGTAGCCTATTCTTTTGATAGAAATCCCGTACCAAAATTCTGTCCCGTGGTGATGCAGAAACCTTTATCCAATGGGCTTGCTTTGCCAGGCAGAAACATACGTGTTTGTGATTAGACAGACATGGTGAATGAGGGCGGGGGAGGAAAGATGAGCTCCGAAATCATATTCGACACCTCTCAGGTATTTTCTTTCAAGAGCGCCCGTTTATCATTCACACATTCAAGCTCAGTCCACCTGAAGAAAGAAATTTTGGGCTCAGTACACCTTTGTGTCTGTAATTCGATAAGACTGCTCATTTAAAAAAAGGTGAGAGTTGAGCCTAAGCTACAAACAGCAGTGAGATCATGCCTTATTGAATACTTTTCCTTTCCCCATTTTCGATTCCTAATACGTGAGTGGCGGGATAATTTCAAAGGATTTTCATTTGCTAGTGAAAAAATGACATCGATGGAAAATAGCCATTTTGAAGAAATTAGCATGGAATCACTTTCAGTTCGAATGTGGAGCTCTTTCGTATGTGTACTCTTTTCTGCGGTCAAAATTATCGCTGAAAAACGCGCAACTTGCAGTTTTGAACCGGCTTGTAAAGTGAGTAGCAATCATGAGATTATTACAGCCCTGGCTTCGAGGGCGTAAATTTTGGTTTATTAACAATTATCTTTATGTCGTTTCGTGTTTGTTTACCTGCAAATGTTTGGCTGTGTGCGTACGCATGACACGTCAGTATGTGCGTGTATACATGTATGCATGCATGTGTTCGTGGTTTTATGCGGGCGAATTTAGCTTGGCTGCTGTCAACGTCGTTCCCGTTGTTCTTTTTTCCTTGTTGGTCACCTAGATTCAAAAGTCTCGACAACGAATCCGGTTACTCACCCCGGAACTGCTGACTATCACTGGCCTTATCATAGTGCGCATGTACGGAAACAACTTTTTACGGTGCTGTATGTCCTTGTGATATTAGTGACAGAGACACATATAGTTTGCTTCTGAGCACAATGTTTGGCACACATATTGGTTGTGTGCAATATTGGAAAACGCGTTGTAATTCGATCAACGTGGTCGTCTAGTTGATTCAATGAACTTTTGTTTGAAAGTGAGACAAAACGCGCGGGTTTGCTGACATTTCACACTAATATACTTAATCATTTCGCATGGAGTAAGTCGGATGAGAATAACCACGGCTTGTTTGGAGCTTAGAGTATTACTATTTTTCTCCGCTTCAAGTTACTTAGTAGGCATTTATTGCATTATCCACTTTTAATCAAAAATCGACATAGACCATAATCTGAAAGCTCCACACTCCAAACGACAATCCATTCGAAAATACGTGCATTCTTTTTCCCGTAGATTTAATTTTGGTTATCGCTTTTGTAGCTACCGAGGTTATTCATCTAATAACTATGAAGTCGGAATTATTCCAAACCCCACTGCAGACCGAAGCTCATAACTTTGTATCTTGATGTTGTGAAGAAACTGCAATGTCAACCTAAGAAGGGGTTGGGTTTTTCATCACACACGTAATTTGTTTTTGGGCTTCTCGCTACACAATTAGCTTCATGCTCCCCAAATAACTTTCATTTATCTAACTAGCCATGAAGAGGGGATCAAAGACACTGGTGGCTAGTCGTTTTCAATTCTAATGGTAGTTCCTTTGAGAAAATAAAACAACCAGTGAAGTTTCTCTGTGGCCTGCTGATGTGGAACGAATAAAATGGAAGACTTTTTGATTCACGCTTGCCAGACTTGACTGCCGTAATTTGGTATCCAGCTGACACGAAGAGTTAGGGTCTTTTCACTCAATAAAAATGAAAGTTCATATGGTGTTCTTGAAACTAATCATTGACGTTGGCAGGGTGTTGAAATCTGTCGTTGCCTGGCAATGGTCAAATTGTCATCGTGGTGCATTTCCGACTCTTCCGTTCGGGGTTTGTACCCTCGTGCCACACCAGTCGGTCACTTCCACAATAGGCAGCTTTTAATTAGCCACGACATTCTTCCTAAAATATTGCTTTGCTATGGCCCAAAAAAGGAAGTCAATAAAGCCATAGAAAAATAATCCGCGTAAAACATTCTCAGAATAAATACATACAAAATCACAACTATTTATGGAAAAGCCCACTCGATAAAACTAGGAATTCGAATGCAGTAAATGGAAAACGAAAACTGATTAGTGCTTTTTTGTTTTTCACTTACGATTCACCGAGGCTATTGATCCTATACTAGCATTCCTCCCAAAAGCCTTAATCTTTCAACATTGTGTTTCAATTTGGATCACACATATCATTCGTGGCATTGCGAACGTGTGAGGTATTTGTAACGTACAACCACGTGCTCATTTTTCTCAAGTGCTCTGAATTAGACCTAACGAGATGTGATTTTTGCTGACTTAAGATACACTGCCAAATACATTCGTGTAAACGCAAGTGATTCAATGTGGCTGATTGATTCATTTCCTTTATCTTTTTCAGTTATTTTTCTCTCCTGGATTTTGTTTGTATGCACACGTGTGGCTGAAGTTTTGGCCTTGGCTTCTTCATAACCGAGCTTAGAGTAGTAAACAAAGGGCCCGGTGAAAACTCTGGGGTATTCCAATTGTTAATTTTTATGTTTAGGAGAAATTTAACGTAAAATAAACATGGGAGACGTACCGCAACTACGCCCACTAGGCGCATAGAAATCAAGCCGCACACGAAAGACATCCATAGTGTTTATTCCTCTGGCATAGAAAGAGGCAATTAAATAGTTGTTCAAAGTGATATGCTGGTAACATTTCTGTAAATAGCAACCAACGAAGAGAGAGCAATCTCACTAGTTAAATTTTACTGCTTTCTTCTTCTTCTAACATCTCAACACATAACTGAGCACTTCTACTATATGTGGCATTTTCAACAAGTATTTTTCCGGCTTGTCGAATAAGTCAATCCAAACGCTTTTAGCACACTTACAAACTGAAATGCGACAGAGAGTCTTCAATACAGAATCAATACAAGTTTACGATTCCAAATGTGTATTTTTGTGGAAGATTCTACGTTACTCACATCAATATTCAAGCGTTTCTTTTCACCAGTTAATGCTTTTTGGGGAATGGTTCTATCTTGTTGATTACCTTGCAAAACCAATCATCGATTCTCATTTTATCCCGTACAGCGAAAACGAAATATATCAAATTTTCAAAACCATGGATCTTAACGGTGATGGAAAGGTTAGCCGTAAAGAGTTGCGAAAATTCTTCAAATCTCATGCTTACAAATGGTCTTCGAAAGAACTGAAGGAATACATAAAACAAATTGATACTGACGGGGATGGATACATCAGCTACCAAGAGCTCCGATTTGCATTGGGGAAAAGGTGACCCGCCCATCGCCCACTGCACCCCCCTCCCTGTTCCACCTTGGCCTGCTTTTTTTGTACTATCTTATCCTCGAACCGATGGTTTTTGAATCACAGAGATAATTCTGATTGCCTTTTGAACCCGGATATTTGTAACAGACTCTTGATACTTTTTTTATGAAAATAGCTATTCTTCACTAATTCTTTCAGAATCTTACCAGTGAAAATATATGTGCTACCAAAATCAGTGGTATCGAATATTATTCAAGGGAGAGTTGGCCAGTCAGATTTCCCTGATGATTCACATTGAACGGTGATTCAAATACATTTTCTTAGGGCCCATTTACACTGCCGGTCAAACCCTTACTCATCGTCGTACGTGAAGATGGCTGATTCAAAACCGGAAACAAACCAAACCGAAAAGGCATCCGTCCGGAAACCAGCAATGATGTATTGCATAAGACAATGAGTGTTTGATACCAACCAAGTGTTTCAACGGGGTAAGCTGACAGTTTCATGGAATCCTTGTCATTTCTGCTGTCTACAGTGGTTCGGTTGATAAAGTATAATACCGTGACAATACTTTGCCATTAAAAGTAGATGGCTGCTTCTCGTGGTTACAATTAGTTGTATTTTTAGTTGTGTCACATTTGTAGGAGGATATGCTGAAACTTACGTCAAAACCGTTCAATCTGAATGACCATCATCTTTGGAATAAGACTAAAAAAATATTCATACGAAACAATGCAATAGTAAATCTGAAATGTTTGCACCACGATTAGAGTACAGTTCAGCTATTACTAGCTCCTTCTTTGTGAAGGCTTGATCTAGATACGAGACAGAGAAATTATTATCCGTGTTTACGCAAACAGGGATATGTAAAAAGTGGAACATGTTTCCGGTAAGAACTTCGGGACTAGAAGTTGAAATGCACCGGGTGTGGTTTTTCCATGAGAATTTTGTGGGCAACTTATGCTAGAGTCCATTACTAATTTCAAAGAATACCTCTTCAATAAAAAATAGTAAACCGACTTAGTATCATAACACTGCAACAAAACACTTGAAAATAGTGTTTCAAAAGGTCACTAAAGGACATACAGACAGGGTAAGTCAAAGGTTCAACAATTGTCTGAGCTCACGAACGTGAAAAGACAAAAGTCGCAGCCTTAATGCAAATCAATGGATATGCAAAGAACTCCTGATACTGTTATTTATAATGATTCCGAGAACTGACTCCATAACAGGGTATTGTCAATATTTATCACATTGTCTATAAGGGGGACTAAATAAGCAATAATATAGAAGAGTTCCAAAAGTGTCGAAGCAAAACCAGACTATGGGGTAAGTATTTCAGTGTTAGACAAATTTATCCAGAAAGTGTTCAGATCAGAAGAATTGCAGGCGACATGACACAGGACTACATGGGCTGCGTACCTTACAGCAAGGATGAAAGAGGAACAACGATGCAAACCGGAGGGAATTAAAGGAAAGGAACAACTCTCCGAAACACTTCGGAATTGTGATTCAAAGTTTTAGAAGAAAAATTATGTAACTTAGTAAAATGTACCTATCCAGCGAATTAGTCAAGTGCGCAGAGAAGTAATTACTTCGGATATCCAAATACGTCTCATTTGAAAAGAAACCCGGATGAAAATCATATAAAGGCGGAAGGTTATTTAAAGAAAGCACATGTCGTAGTCACTTACTACTTTACAGTTTAGATGAATGAGAGAAGTGACATCATCTAGAGCGCACCTATTTTAATAGATTGCATTCAAACTCACTTGAAGCAAATCAGCTGGTGCTAGATCACAGCTTCTTCTAACCATTTAGCTATGTCACATAGTGCACGAGAAGCTATTAAACCTACACTCTTTCCTGTGATAATTTATGAACTAAATCGGGCACGTGAGTTTATCGATCAACAGCTAAACTAAATACACACCCAAATTTGAAGAGTGAAACAAATAAATTGATTCATCCCAGAAAATGTGCCTAAACGAGCGCGAAATGCAATTAAACCCAACCCTGGACAAAAGACAAAATCAAGCAGCTGGTTAGGAAAAGCAGCAACCTTCGTTTTTAATGACTGAACCTCAAAGTCCAGGCAGGTTTTTGATGATGCACCGAAAGGTTTCATGTTCCACGTTGTCCACTTGTCGAGTGTGGTGGGTTCCAAGTCAAGCAAATCGCCGATGACTTTTCCATCCCCACGGACTCGTCTCGCTAACAGATACCGGGACATTTTCAATCGGGTTCTTGACTAGACTGTAAGTACACCAGTACATGGTCTTGATGACCCGGTACAATAGCAACATTCTGGTGAGATTGGTCGTGTTCATAGTCGTGTTGTGCTGGTGAAATGTCGTGGTCCGTGTCGGATTCCCGGAATCACGGGGAACAAAAATTCGTTTAATCTTCTGGTATAGGAGTTAGCCGTCTACTTCCGTTTCAAAGCAGCCAGCTGAGATTTGTCTTTTCAGAACCCTCACACCAAACCGTAACAGAATAGCACCAAAGGCTCGACAGCGGAAGTCCAACTTGCTTCTACTGAAGCTGTCCCAGTAGTACATAGTTACATCACGGATGTGGAAATTAAAGTGTTTCTCATTGCCAGTTATCCACTTAGCTTCTCAAGTGGTGTGATTTCCAGCTCATTCCTCTCGAATTTGAAAAAGACTATCAGTCATCTAAGGGGATGATCTCATCTTTCCGAAGTGTAGACGTCATGCAGCATGCAAGAGTCTTCTTGTGCTCTGCTCGGAGATGGTCCTTCTAAATCCTCTTTTGTTCTTGGCCACATAGTGATCAAAATCCCTCAAAAATACAAACGAATATTATCAATCTGGGAATTATTTTTGCTGTTTATCTTATGCTTATCCCCGGTTACTTTTTCGTGGAGTATGTTCTCTCTTTCCAGAGCAGACAGCCTTTGAATTCTCATCGTCTATCTGTTTTAATAAATGAAAGTAACCCGCTACAAATCAGATTACATGGCTTGAGCGAGAAGCGATCCCGAATTACGTGTGACAAAAACATTGTTCTATAAACTACCACTGATCATCGAAAAAGCGTCAATAACGATGAAAGCCTTTGGGTTTTCATACCATGTAATGGTTTTGTCATTTGTCTAAGGTTTATAAACATGTCGCACATTTTTCGATAAAAATTGATTTATTTGTTTCACTCTTCAGATCTGGGTGTAGATTTGGTATAGCAGTGGTTTGACACAAGCTTATCGGATTTGATCACCCCAAGTGGTTTGGTTCAGAAATTATCATATAAAAAGAGGACTGGTTCAACGGCATTTCATGCTCTATTTTGTAGATCCTACGATATTTACGAGTCACACGTAACATCTTGCTAACCAAAAATATAGGGAAAGAGTTAGACTGGAATTTTCAAAGGGTTTCGTGCATGTTGTCCAAATGTTTCTGTCGGCTTACAGCATTTGACGATGGGTATGAAAAATGTCAATCAGTGGATGAGCGTTGAAAATGGGCCGAACCGAAGTCGTAAACAATTGAGCCCAAAATGACCTCGTGGGCCGTAAAGCTTTGCGGTCAGCGTCCGAGCTGTTACTTGATGCACTCTATTGATAGGTTTGCGAACATAGTAATCATTATGGCGTCCGTTTTAGACCAGGTCGACCAAGTTTGCTCTGAACTGCACTGGATATATTAATCAGAGCTGAGTCAACAACATATGTATTCCTCCATCATTCTCCTTGTGCCAGTCCAGGACTATGTCATAAAAGATCCAAACCACGTCACTACTTGCCCCTGAAGTTAAGGATGACGAGAAAAAAATCTGAATCAAGAAGCATATATTTAGTCTCTACTACTTATATCGACCAAACAGCCAGATTTTCCTCTCTTTACTCCTTCAGTACTCTAGTTTCATTTTATTGTTTCCTTTTGAGGTTTCCACCGCACCCAGTGCGTGGTTAGTGGTTGTCTGAAATGAAATGTTTGTAATTAAGAGTCTCTAGGCAGAAGCAATCCATCATGGGAGTCGAATACCTTGAGGGCAACGTGCTGTTGCTATACAAAGCGAATGACAGTGATTTTGAAGAAGTCTTTCAGCGCGAGCCCGGATAATCTAGTGGATTGCTTTTCGACACGTGATTCGTTCAATCCACGTCCCAGCCTCAGTGGAGTGCCGTGGATGTGCTCCACTGATGATTCGTAAAACTTAAGAAAAGGATGTTTAGTACTCCCTGGACATTGAGGAGCGACGTGATTTTTGCTATGGCACGGGAAACCATATTAAATGTCTATTACTCGAGTTTTCCTTCAAGCAGAACTGATACATCATTAACTAGGGGTGATTTTTAAAAGCCAGAACTCTAGGCCTTGTTAAAGGAGTTTGTTATAAGAAATGTGACCACCAAAGTTATGAAAATAAGTAGGACAAAAGGCTAGAATTTTTGGGGAACTTAACTTTTGGCCTCACAAACCATAGTAAATCAGTTTCATCTGACGCTTTTGACAATGTCCTGTCTGTCGACTCATGTCTACTGCGTCGGTGAAACACGTGTCTAGGATTCAAGCAGTGTGATTCAACTAACTGCTCCTGGTATATCATCAAAATATTCCCTGTGCACTTCAGGACACGAGGTAGCTAGAACTGCTGGTCAGCTTGGTGTAGGAATAGTCCTGACTGACTAGGCCAAGGCTACCCTCTTAGACTGGATCCCAATTATTATTGATTTATGTGCTGTAAGACTCCGAAGATCAGTTGGCATTCGAAAGGGTAGATGTGTTGAGCGCAGTCTGCTTGTGATGTTGGCATACGCCCCAACAGACTGCAGCTGAGACACGCAGAAAGATTAGTTCTATGATGAACTCACCAATAATGTTCGAAGGAGCAAAGGTTCTGACATTGCAGTCCGGCTGGTGATTTTATTGAACAAGTTAGCACACATGGTGCATTAGAAGGTTACTTAGGTGGTTGTTGTGCCTTATCCGGTCAGCGCACAGATAAAGGGGATAGACTTCCCCAGTTTTGTGCAGACCGCCGGTTATTTCTGTCTAGTACAAATTTCCGACACAGCTCGCGTCACATGGCGACAAGGCTTTCTAAAGCTGAAGGTATTCAGAGCCAGATCGATCATATCGGAGTAAGCTACCGGTGGTGCAGTTCTGTTCTGAACTGTAGGTCCTACTGGTTCACATACGCACAGTCAGCCCATGCATTAGTTTCAATGCGATTATCGCTTCGGCTCCATGGTCATCGACACAAACCGCAAACCCGGTTAGCCGTACAACGTTTGTGTGATCCAGAATTTCGCACCCGTTATGAACAGAAGTTAGCACAGGAGCTAGGATCTAGGACGGACAGTAATATAGATGAGCATTAGGCCCATTTCCAGCAGGCGACGCACTTTGCAGCAGGTCTCGCCTCTGGTCCCAGATCCAGTGTCCATCAAAGACACTGGATTTTCCAACAGTCGGTTAGTCTAATGGACCAAAAATGTCGGCTTTCGAACTGTATGGAGATGAATAAGATACAAAGACACTTACATAGGCAAGTTACAAATAGCCTTAAGAATGATCGCTAAAATTGGTGGGTCAAGTGGCCGAAGAAATGGAAATGGCAACCACTTCAAGTAACAGTCAACGACTATACAAAATTATTTGCGACACTGATGGGCGGCGAACCCTGATTAGTGAAATGATATGCGCTAGAAATGGAGATTCTATTCATGGCAAAGAGGAAAGGCTGGAACGTTGGACCGAATACTTCAAGGAACAGTTTAGCTGACAAAGTGCTAATATAGTTGCTCCAGTGTCAGCAACTGCGATTCCTTGGGAAGTATCACTTGAGCCCCCATTGGAAGTGAAATTGGAGTCATGCATTCAATTAATAAAGCGAGGGAAAGTGGCCGGTCCCGACGGACTCCCTCCAATTACTTCCAAAATGGGTGATGGTGCCTTGAAAAAATCACTTACCACACTGATCTGTGACATTCAGATACATGAACGCATTCCGTTAATATGGAGCGAGTCGTTGATTGTTCCCATCTTCAAGAAGGGAATACGCAACGATTGTGTTAGTCACTTGGGAATCAATCTAATTTCAAAGCTGACCAAGGTGTTAGCATGGATTTTGCTGCATCGTCTGACACTAAACGGCCAGAGTAAGGCCCTTGATCAACAGGCCGGATTCCGCCCAGGTGGAGGTTGCATCGACCAGATGTTTATCCTGCGTCAATTGCTTGAGACGTGTCACTAGCACACCGTCAACCGGCAATAATAGTCTTCCTCGACTTGAAAGACGCCTTCGATTCGGCTAACCGAACAGAGCTATTGAGAGCTGTTTATCGAAAACGTGAATCTACTGAGGTCGTTGTATTCTCATACTTCCGGCCACATAGGGTTTACGGTGAATCATCTAGCCCATTCGAAACGACGAGTGATAATCGACAGGAATGTCCCATTTCTCCATTCCTGTTCAACTTCGTCATGGACGAGATAATGGATAATGATTTGCAAAGTCTTCAGGATGTAGGCGTTGAACTTGCAAAAGGCGAAAAGCTTTGTGACCCAGATTACTTCGACAACGTTGTCTGCTTGTTCAAATACACTGGCCATAGGTTACGTGCACTAGATAGACTCACAAGAGCTGTAGCTGCTTTCGGTGCATGCGTTGCACCTACAATGTGTAAAACGACGTTTCAAGAATAGACGTCAACGGTTCTGAGCTTGATGCATGATGAGGAAGTGCTGGCGATTGTCGACCGCTTCACTTACCCCAGCAGCAGCGTGACGACGGATGGAGCTACTGTAGTACAAGCGAACATGCGTATATCCAAAGCTAAAGCAGAATAATCTGGACTGAAATACTTGTGGCGCCGACCTGATATTTCGCTGAAGTTGGAGGGTTGCGTGTACTGTGCCGCGGTTTGTCTAGTTCAGTTGTGTGGTTACGAGACATGGATTTTGCGTGCGTAAGATGTTCGTCGCCTTAAGGTTTTCGACCACAAGTTTGCGCAGTATTGGATGGATTTACTAGCAGAGAAAAGCTAAGGTTGGAAATAGAGTTCTGAGTGCCATTTCAGAGAGTATTCTGCCATAGGGTATCCAGATTAGTAGGCTTTGTTGGTTGGGGTACTTGGTGCATATGGCGAACACAGGTCCATGGTACCGTGTCTTGTTTTCCGTTTCTACTCGGGAGTGGAAAAAGCTACTTGGAGGTCAGCAGATGGCTTGGCTGCGAGGAAAGAGAAAATGTACAGCGAACTTAAGATAAGTGGGCGCATCACACCTTCGTGGTTAGGGTCCAAAACATCCCTCAGCCAGTTGGCTGGAAACATTGAAGGATATGGCAAGAAATCGTGAACGGTGGTGATCATTTTGTCACTCTCTGGCGAATCTGAATGAATAGTCAATGCTCGTTTGTACAGTTAGACTGTGTATTCCGTGTGTTGGCTGTTAGGGCATTCCTTCGTTTTCCCACTCCTGTAGGTTCACTCCCAGTCCATCTTATTTATTCATTCTTTCTATTTCCCCGTACAACATGATGAGAAGGGCAGTGGTCAGTGAGCCTGCCTTGCTATTTAACGCTGTACGGTGATGATGATGTAGATCATGATATAACGATAACATGCCGAATATCTGCCTAAACAATACTCCCACGTACTTTTCCTCCAGCAAATGGTTAAGTCTCTCTGTGAGTGGGAGGAAGTAAGGTGAAATCTGCCAAAGGGGATGGTCGATGGACGGCCGTGTGAATGGAGACCGGGATATTTTGGTTCGTAGTTTGCAGTGGTTGTGAAATTATCATCCTTTCAATAACGATTTACTCCTAATGATTGCAAAACCGTCAGGCTGTTGCCCAAACACACTCCGTTTTGAGTGGTTACTTATTTTTTCTGCCTCGACAGAAATCTCTCGTTTCAAGTTGTGATCTTTTGCACACACCTGGAGCTTGGAATCTACTTTTGATCTACTGATCGTTTCTTCAGTAGCAGTAAACGGACTGTAATCCTCCTGCAGATTCCAATAACCTCAGTAGATTTTGTATTGCCTTCATTCATCCACCATTTTCAATGGAAGATTTGTTTTTGAATGCCGTTGCATGTAAGCACCACATTTGAGCAGCTTTTAATCCCGAGATAACCATACTTTTCCGTAATGACGGTGAACTATTTGTCATGCGAAGCATGATGTTTGCAACAGAGTGCTTTCTGCGTAGTCAAAGGTTGATAAGTTGAAATCAGCCACGGGGTGTGCTCTTTCTAAATCATTTCTTTCAAAAGGAGTTATAAAGCGAATTTCATTCAATCCATTTTATCGGTGGCTTTTCTACATCTGACTCCAGTTCACGTATAATTATGCTACGCACAGGGCAGGTGTTCAATTATAGCACTGCTAACAATATGAAGTTGTGGCTAATGCAAACGCACAAACACCTATAAAAATAACTTCAATTTTGCCTGAGTGATCCACATTTAGTAATATCGCTTCCAGTGCTTTCTCGGTGTTTGATTTTCTCCGCACTTTAATAATCGTAGAAGCATATTGTTCTATCTTTTTATATAATCACATGAGCATGCTTGAACGTGAATAAGAATGAGCCACAATGGTTCTACCAATGAGTCTTACAGAAACGACTGTCTCAATTCACATCCACAAGGTATCTCTTTTTAGAAAAGGAGAATGAGTGCTGCTCTTAGTATCAGTCAGTACCACATGGCAAATCTCACAATGACCGGCTAGCAAAATCCATACTTGGGTATATTCCTCAAACAAAGTCAAAGGTTGTTTATTCTTTACAAGCACAGATGACCCAGTACATCTACATCTGCGGAATTTCAAGACACATTGTTCGCAAATAACTACGCGACACTAATGGCCTTGTGTTTTATGGTGCCGTAGACAATGAAATACCAAGCAATGCAAATAAGCTGCAATGACAGGTAGCGTGAAATCAACGTTGTCCTTTCTTTTCAGTATTTCACACGCACAGGATGATGTGCACAGTAGTTCATAGGCAGACTGACGGAGAGCGTGCAACCGGCGCTTGTCAGGCGGTTAACATCATGAACGTTAGACCCTTCCGTCCCCGGAGCTCGGATCCCCGGGCCACCGCCGGCCACTCTTCCCCAAAAATGGTAGCCTTAAACAGGCCACCAACTCCTCCCTGAAATACTCTGATGTTGTTGTATAATTAGCACACGGAAGAATGAGAATACGAAAATAATTTACGTTGACTTGGTTTCAGACCAGCTGAGCGAGGTTGACAGACTAAGCAAAATGTATCAGCAGTTACTGCCAGGGGATCTATGCAAAGGGATATCGGAAGGGCAAACCCTGTGTAAGATACTGAGTTAAGGGTACTGGGATGAACAGCATGAATAATATCATAAAAAGTCCGCGAAAACACGCTTTTTGGAGATATCATTCGCAAGCAATCAAAACCAAGTTTATGTACGGATAAAACAAGAGGGACGAAAAAGCATGTGCCTATTGTTCCATTCGATTTATTTGCTTCCATTTTGTTATGTGATAGTATTCGTATATCTCTGGAAAGGGGTTGTTTCTAAACGGTCCCACCAATTCAAGTGAGAACTCAGTTCTGCCTCAGTATCATTTCATTTTATTGGCAAAAAACCAGGAACATATAAGTTTTTGTCACACGTGCCCACTCGTTGCATACAACGCATTGGTCCGACTGGTGTGGGCGACCACGCCTTGACGCTTAAACAACATTCACAGGATTGATCTCTCGTCTATCGATCCGCTTCACTGGCCTGAGCTTTGCCATCGATTTTGGACAGGCGAAGACGTACTGTCTACAAACGAAACTATGCCGTCGATCGATATTTCAGCAAATACCCGTGCATGGGTCACGATCAACTAAAGACTGTCAGCTGGGGAAGCAGTCAGTCACTCACAATTAGTCAGTCGGGTTGCTAGTCAACCAGTTAATCGTTAGACCTGGATCGGCATCGCATTCAATGACCATATTGTAACGGGGAATGCAGAGGCAAGGGAACGACGTGAATATCAAGGCGAACGGACGAATCGTGCGAGGGCCACAGACAAAAGGACAGACGGAGAAGGCGTCCCGAGGCAGACAAAAGTAAGCATACTGACTGCCAGAGGGGAAGCAGCAGGATCTCCGTCAACCAGAAGGATAGCCCGGGTGAGGGGCTGCCGATCGAGCCGTCAAATGAGACCATCGGACCAACCGAGGAGAAATGACACCCAAGAGGAGCAAGCTATCGGCACGGGCAACTGGCCGGAATGCAGCCGAAGCGCTCAAGCAGCGGCAATAGCAATGTTGATGCAGCGCAGTCTGGAAAAGTGTCTAAGTAAACGATTGTACGTGTTTCATGACTAGACTTGTTTGGCCGTTGGAATACTCGTATCCTAGCCCGTGTTGTCGTCTTTGCTAAAGTATCACTGAACTTGACCACTGAAGTGAACGCAGCTCAGTCGGTAGTAGTTGGATTTTGTGTGCCTCGGCCATCAATACTGTCCTATACTTGAAGGCTTTTGACCCATTAGGGGGGACTGTTGACTGACGTCACCAGACCAACAGTATGACCAGATTCAAACAGATGGTTAGTGATAGAATTCGATAATGCTCTACTTCCTGCATGTTGGAGCCAGCACAGATGATGCTCTTTGATGCTCTCGGTTAAATGTCTTGTCGTACAACACACGTAAGTAGCCCCACTGGTTCACTTGAATTGATAAATAACGAACAAATGTTTTCGATGAAGCAGTTTTGAGCCATCATGATCGAACTTACTAACAGTTAGATGGTAAATAAACGTGAGCAGCCAGCAGGTTGGTCAGACGGTTTTTCATTCAACCAGGAAGTCTGTCAATCCGTAGGTTGAGAAGGGCTGTTGTGGGAAAGGGTTCTACCAGTATCGCCTTTATGTGGCCGTATTTTCTGCTCTAGCGGATAACAACCACATTCGGAATGAATTAATCCAATGAAATGTTCATATAAAGGCAACATGGATTTGATAACAAGCAAATTTTCACAGATTTTTGCCCATAAACTATAAAAGAACTTGTGAGGCTTTGTACATACCCCATTTTCTTCCATATTACATTCATCACATAGCATACATAGTTCCTTGTTTTATCAAATTATTAAAACGCACAGTATCAAAGCAGTCGCAAGATGTGAGCGCTGGTTGTTCTCCCTGCATTGTCTGTGAGCGTTTTAGGACCGGGGGCATTTAAAACTAAACACATCCAACTAGAAAGGCCACTTTGTTGGCGCACCTACATGGACGAACCAATCCGTACCGCACCTGTTGAGATCCAGCTGCAGCGAATCATTCCAGAGAGTCAACAGTGTATGGTGACGGTTCCTAAACTTGCTTGTGAAAGCTGCTAATAATCCATAAGTTACTTTGTACTTATCATGCACTTTAATTTTGTTTGTTCACATTTATCAGAATTTATTATCTTTGGTTCTTTTTTCTTGTCGAGCCACAAACCTAAGGAGGTGTCTGACATCAAGGGCTAAGTACATATGCTCTGACGGTATGCTGGACGTCGAGTCAGAAAGAATCCGTGAATTCCTATAGGCAAAAAGCTTCTCAGGGAAACTTGTAAATTGCAACTTGGCGTGAATAATAACAAAAGAAATGTTCCCAGTGCTTGTAAATAAAAAGCTTTCCATCATCGCCCCTTTCGAAGGTGACACAGCATATGTGAGGACTAATAGGGTTTCATATATTGCCCTCAAAGTCACTTTTGCAGTGGCTCAGCTATGATGCCATTTCTCAGCCACACCTGCCACCAGATGCAAGAACAAAGATAAACTGCCCTTTTTCACCTCCTCAGCGGTCATTTCTCAATTCAAATGCACTTGTAATGTCTATCGGGTTAGTCTAACGACAAGGAGAGGTGAACGGTACGGTTTTAGTGTAATTACTGACCATTTCCTTGCATCAAGGCATTGGACTGGAGTGGAGACACACTTCTTGCAGTGTACAAGTTACCATTCATCAAACCGAAAGTGATCAGATGCTCACATTAGTGATCCGTTTACGAATTTCAAAACTCGAGCTATGCTCTCAGAGGAAGATGTTGCAAGCTATCGAACGTTTCTAGTCGAAAAAAGTGATGTAACTCACCATGGCTTAGTTGACCCAAACCACTAACTGGTTACAGGAAAGTACCCACCACATTAGTTTCTGTTGTCCTGTTTTCCAGTCGCTCGATTGGCCGAAGAACCGACTGCATGGTAAACCAACTGTTTGGCCAACCGACTGTTCTCTTACCTTCCCAGTCTCATGATAAATAAATTCAACTGGAATTGCTCGAACATAAAGCGTCGACAATTAAATGTTCTCTAATGCAAAGTATTGCAATAAATAATCATTTCAGAAGACAATAAATACGATTTATCCTTCTTCTAGAATAGGCACTCCAGCTTGACTATGTTTCGAGACAAAAACCCGTGAATTCTCACAGCCGCAACATCTTTTAAAGGAAGTTTGAGGAATAGGGCATTTTTACCGTGAAAGCTGTAATGTTGGCAAAAGTGTCGTGTTATTAACGATATAACTTTCACATTGAAGTCAAAACATGGTGCATCGAATTTGGACCGGATGTTTGCAATGCATTGTTTAATTGTGGGACCTATTCTATTTCTGTTCAGCTTTTGATATTGCATACGAAGAAGCTGTCCGGATAGCCGTTCTCCAACGGTATCACACGGATCATTCTCAGACGAGTGTTTAAAGTATCATCCGAGTAGAAGTATATAGCTCTAAACACTATGTACCATATTTACTTCCGTTTCTGACCGACGAGATAAAGGCAAGAGAGCTTGTATGCAGTCCGGCTTGTACTGCTTCCCTTTGACGTGTTCAGCAAACGGAACCGTTCAAATGTCTCAACAAATCAATTTTCGAAATTGAAGGATGGTCGTGTATTTCCTTTTTGACCAAATATTACTTACAGCACTAAACGTTTGTTCCTTTTTTCCGCGTTCAAATATGTGATAAGTATAACTATGCTTATGGTTTCAGCCGTCTATAGGCACAGCGAGTCTAGTGGTTTTCAGTTTAGTCATACAAACACTGTAGAATTGAACCTAGGTGAGACCCATTTGAAATAGTACTTTTTTGTCGGTATGGTACGACGGTGAGTAAAAACGGTGCACAATGTTTATATCCCGACATCAAGTAAATGACGTTTTTCATTGGAATTTCTACCGGTAAACCAGTTCGTTCAGGGAACACACAAGTAGACTTCCTCGTATCCACAAGAAAGACTATAGTGAATATCGGTTTTACATTTAGTGAAAATATCTGTTTGTGGTAGGTGACCACTTCTTAAATGGTTTCGAAAAACTGAAAGACGTCTCGGAAAGCATGCCTGACAAGTTATTGTCAAATAGACTGTAAGAATCCTACCAGGAACCATGCTGACAAGTGATAAGCTGAGTATCGAATGATGGGAGAGTCCCGGTTTGTGCGGCTTCAGTAGCCCAAAAAGACGAGATGGGATTGAGTCCATTGATTGGAATTTCTCTATAAAGACTGAATAATATGTGCTAGCTCGAAAAAGGATCGCGGCCTGGGCCCTTGGATTGAAGAATACAAGTTCACCTTACGTACATAATTCCGGTTTATCGTGTCAATAATGGATTCTGCATAAATCTGTTGACTTTAAAACTACTCAATGTGTCAGTAATATCTTCCTTTTTGTGATCCACTTAATCTTCTACAGATAAAACCAGGTATAACTTAGATTCACTGCACAATATATCCAAGAAATTCGAAAAATTACCCATCATGATTCACTTCTACTACTCTAAATCCATTTGCCGATTTACTGGAAATTTTCTGTTAATTACGTCGTAACACTCCAGGTACATGTAATTGCTTCCTGATCAGAGAACGACGGTGTTAGACTTGACATCTGTGAGCTAATGAGTATTTGCTTCTTATGGTCACAGCAAAATCAACTAGTGCAACGTATGCAGTTCAGGCTTCGGGATTTTCATCGATCCGAATAAGCTATGGTGAAACTTTATGTGTACAATCCTTTGCTGACGCGTTGGTCAGAGCTTTTGTAGAACAAACGATAGGATAATATGCTGCGTTTAAGTTCACAAGTTTCTACTCTTTCGCACTTATCACCATAGTCATTTTCGTTTATGGTTCCCGATTATTTATTGAACAGAAGTAATAAATGGAAATGAAAATGATAAGTACTCTGACAGTGAAACTGAAAATCGACACAAAGTCAATCAAAACTATTTTATGAGAAACAAAAAGGTGTACAATTCTGTTTTTCATGTTTTGATGGAGAGATCATGGGTGCACGCGAAGCAAACTACAAAAATACCTGATTTACAAATACTTCGAAGTTGTCAAGTTCCAAGACCTTTTTTCGGTTTCATCTATCAGTGCCAATTCCAAGTGAAATGTACTTTGACGACCCTCGTGTGAAGCGCACTTGAAACAAACTGTTTCATGAAAACACACAAGAACACAGTTGGACCTGCGCACATTATCCCATGTTCAGTTTGCATACACTTATTGATCCGGATCACGAATTTACGGAGGTTGATGGAATTCCATCAAAGTTGCAGTTCATCACTGGCTTCTAACAAAATAACGTAGACTACGTGGCTGGCACACATTGTGGGTCTATGATTGGTGGGTGATGCAAATAGTTATAAATGCAAATCCATTGCTTTGGAATATTCAAGGCAGCATTCCATCTGATTGTTGGTTCTGTCCTTAAACCATCACGGCAGTCACCAGTAATAGATAAATGTTTGTCTCCAACAGCTTGCCTTGAATCTAATCTGACTGGTGTTCCGATGCACGTGGTTACAGCTGTTCGTCAAAGAGAAACAGTACGGACTGGCTGGTCCACTGGTTATGCAAACTCATTAGCCCTATCCGTGAAAAATTATCAAAATTCACGGTAAAAGGTACCTTTCAGCTGAAAGCGGATTTACCCGGCATAGACTACAGCAGCTGTTTCTCAGCCTTGTAGTTTGTCACATCTCTGTTCACAAATGTCTCAGTTGAGGAAGCCGTGGATCAGGTATGCAAGCAAGCTGATGATGTGAGATTTGCTATGGATAAACTAAAGGTCTTGTTGAATTTCTACGTACATGATCTCAAATCTTGCTCCAGTGGAAAGTTATTCAAACAAATGGACGGAATAGCGATGAAAAGCCCACTTGGACCTACACTTTCTGATTTATTCATCTCAGCATCATAGAATTAACCGCAGACTGAGTTGAATTCTGTTCTACTGTATCGCGGTACATTGACGATGTGTTGGTTATTCTAAGGAGCAAAGCAGAGGCCGACTTATTGCGAGGAAAGTTGAATTCGTTGCACTCGAATACAAAACTTACGGTGGAATGTGAAACCAATGCTAAATTGCCGATCCTAGATCTTCTTCTCAGTCGGTTACCAGAAAGTAAACTGCAAATATCGATTCATCATAAGCCTGTTTGAACAAGACAATACTTACATTTTCGAAACTCCTGTCCCATTAGTCACAAAAGAAGTCTGATAAGAACACTATTTTATCGACTACGACAGTTGTGTAGCCCCGAAGTTATGCTAACCAAAACAGAAAGACTAATCAGTACACTGATGATTAATGAATACTCACTGGCGTTTATCCGAAATTACTGTTCTCTTGGTAATCCCAAAACAGGAATTCCAGTAGCAAGGAAGAAAAACGTATTCATCCATTTACCTTTCAAAGTTGATAAAGTATTGACTAGAATAAGTTGCCGATTCACTACCGCCTCCAAAAGCTCTTTCTAGGCCGCAAAATTGAAGACGGTGCACGAAACTCGTCGTTGTCTCCGCACCAACTTAGACAAACCACATGTTCATGCCAGCTCCAGCTGTATTTACCAGTTTCAGTGAACCTGTGGTACAAGGTAGGTGGGAAGGACTGAACTCCCTCTCAGTGCCAGGATGTGTGAACTTATCCCGAACAATTTGAGTCTTCATGGCGGAAAATTACCATCTAGTGCAGTAGCACGTCACTGTGTTGATCCGCCTAGTGCCTCCAGGATCATTGCGAGATCAAGAATTAAAAAACCTGCTAAAGTTCATGGAGTCCGTAATCCCTCACTGGACAAAGCCTGAACTATGCATCCAAAAAACGTTTGTTGTGCAACTTGTGTTGCCATGGTAATGACCTGTGATGTCATCCTGATTTGTCACTCACCATCCCTTGTTGATCTTGGTTATGTGGAACATTTTAGCGCAAACGACTCTTACTGTTCTTTTGTATGTGTACAGTCGCCTTTTGTTTAAACTAAGTGTAAATATATATAATGTGCTTTAGCTGCTGATTGAGAGTACGCAAAACACTTGGTCAATATCAATTCTGCCCGTATTGTTCTTCTTGCTCTACTGAAAAAGATATGGTGCCTTGGCTTACCGAATATGATTGTTTTCTCACCGTATTTCTTAGCAGGTAATAAAAAATTGCATCGGTTAGCAAAACCGTATGCAAACAAAATTCACCAAATAATTTCACCATAAGTACACAGAAGGCTGCCTCATTCGTTTATCGAGTAGCATTTTACACGACCGGACCTGCCAGTAAAAGTTTTCGTATTTCTTCCACTCTGTGGACTGACAATCTTACTCCGTTACTTCACTCCCTAACCGCTTAGATCTATCGTGAGTTATAGGAGAAAACTGTGGCAACACGTGCTATATGTTGAGGGGAGATTGCTGTTTGAAAGCCTCACCTTTGTCCCCCAGCACCATAACTTACCTCAGTATTTCCTGAGTTTTGCCTCTACCATGTGCTAGCGATACAACAAAATTCTGACAGCCAAACGTCGGTAGTCTATGCAATCTGTCAGAAACAGCCACACTTTTGACCGTTATAGGATAGCCTGGTGATTAGATTTTCGACTCACTAACTTTCGTGTCTGGTTTGAGCACCAGTGCGGGCTCGCTGGATGGGCACTGCTGATGATTCCTAACAGGCATAAAACAGCTCTTGGGTGATTCCACGGATTTGGAGGGTGGTTTGGAAGTTGAGGATACATGAAATGTCATATAAAAGTATAATCTCTTGCTCAAAAGCACATTATAGTAGCGCTCGTATTACGACCGCTTCGGACAAAATACGTTATTGGGCAAGTAGCATGTCGCGGATACTGTGCAAATAGCTGTGACTGATGAAAATTAAACATATCTTTTGTATACGGGCAAGAAATTCATCCGATTTTCAACCACTAAGTGAGGATTAACAGCTGAGATACCAGAAGTTCTATTGTTCGATCTATGTCCCTCATACTAACTATGAATAACTAACTTTGGGCAAATCAGGCTCTGCAGCAACATGGTACACTTTGGAGGCTCAAATGTAGTTTCATATGCATTGATTTTAGATGATTCAGGATGGCATACAAATTACTTCGTTCTCCTAAAAGGGTAATAAGCTTTTCCGCCATTTCTGGGTTATGCAGTTTCTGGTATGAGCGATGATTTACGCCATAATTATTTCACCAGTTGAGGGCCATTTGTACAATATGTTTGGACGCGTTCTTTAACCAGTGGCGCTCCGTTTTCTCCTGCCATCATTCTGGAATTTGCTATTAACTTGTTTCAATTAATCATGCCCACCCTTCATTTCTATTCTCGCTTGGAAGTGTCACATCTATAAAATTATGCTTCTTGCGTGAAATGTGAAGCCTAGCAAGTCCTACATAGTGAAATCTAATGGCTAGGCGCTTCCATACCGCTCTTTGGTGTCATGAATTGGCCACCCTTACTCATCTACCAACCCTTGCCCGTCTCATTGAAGAACTGGCCTAACTGCTGCGGCGTACACTCGACACTTGATGGATAAGCGCGCCTTCTGTGTACGCGGCGATATTTCATCCCGGTGAGAGGCAGACACTAAGAAAACAACTTATTTGCTAGTTTTTAGTTTTCCGGGACTGCAAAAGCTTTGCATTTCGCAGATGTAAAATGCATGCCAAACATTGTCATGCACTGGTCCAAGCCGTATACAAAAGCTAAAAACAGATTGGTCTTCACTCGAAAGAACTATGTCATGTGCATCTTCAGGGTATGACACTTTGTAACCTGAGAAAATTTCTATACTGGTATCCTTGAATGAAAATTAAAATATCTCGAAGGACCATAAAAATCACAAAGTTAAAGAGAAAAAGATAAATGGGCATCCATGATGCACACCACTTCTGGAAATAAACTGGAGTGATACATCACCTTATGCTCCAACTCAGTTTTGGCTATCCACGTACAAGGATTTTATGATGGAAACGATGTTCTTCGGCTCTCAATTCAAAAAAGCAACTGAAAATGTGTGACTAGTTGAACTGAACGGGGCTTTCAAATTATGATAAATATGGACGGCGGGCTAACGGAATGTTTGTCTATGTTCTAAATTTTGTTAATCAGTGAAGATGTGCTCCGCCCAAACTCCATCAAGTCTAAACACCTTTTGATTCTTGCTCAAGAACTCTTCGAGGGCGTTGAATTAGAGGTGGAGATTAGTACCAGCAAGCGATTTAAATGTGATGGCTGGTATACTATTTGCCAAGTAGTTTTCACAGGAAGACCTTTAGCCTTTTAAACAAAACAGTACCATAACTAGTTCAAGCCAAACCTTCGGAATTTCTTCTGTAGCCGCATAACAAACCGAACATTTTTGTCATTTCCAAGGAAGACGCTGAGCCACGGTCTTTGAAACCAGAGAGAAGCCGCCCATCTATCCCTGCAGTTTTATGTCATTTATGGTAACTTATCTCGCAGAGAACCTCCGATACTGAAGGAGTATTAGAGTCTTCGTCTATAGTACTAATCAAAGTGTTATGTGGCTAACCTATTGTGGGTAAATGCCAGCTGAACTGTTCATCGAAATCCCCCACCCCACCCCCCTAGTGATAAAGATGACATTTGTGAGTCTGAACTAGTAAGCTGCTCGCCTTGTTGATCAGTTTGCTAACGTCTGGCTTTTGAGGGCCGATATTTATATTCAGAAATAAATCGTTTCGGCGGTTCCCGATTACCGCAGTCTTTCCCATCTCCTTACACTTCCCAATCTTCCGTTGCTAATGGCCTTTCCTCAGGCTTCGAATGACTTGTCTTTTAAGAATCTTCCACGCATCATCGTATAATGAACGATATATGATAGATATGGAATACGGGGGAATCGATATGCGAGTACGTATCATTTCGACTGAGGATGTAGATATTCGTCACTTGTGTGCCCGCTTTTGAACTTTGTCCATCGTTCATCTGGATCCTGGGCAATTAGCTGCTTTCGTAACCTGGTGGAAAATAGTTTACTTGTAGTCACCTAGAAGGAGCTGCGAAAGACAGATGACCTTGGAGTTGGGTCGTTTACCTACGGGACAAAGGCAAGAATTTGCGTGATCAAAAATAGGATCAGAGTTTACAGACGTGGACTGAGGTGAGCAGAGGTTCTCAATCTATCAGCTCCGGTGGGAAACGATGGCTATTTGATCGCTCTGAGTCCAAAGACGCAAGGCACAAGAGGATGTCACATTAGTCGGCGCCTCCTTTGACTAGAGAAGTTTGTATTTGTTAGAAACAGAACGTGGTTAAAACGGAGTCTTAAGAGCCAATCATCACTGTCGGTTTGATCGGCTGGAACGCCAAATCAGCTTCTTATATTCCACTCTTTTAGGCTCTCAACTGGAACGCTGAAGTCACCAACATCAAGCCAATATATCAGTAGGATGCACGCTGCGAAAAATTTGTGGAAATTTACGGTAATAGTCCTCTTAGGCCTCGGGACAGCTACAGTTAGTTGGGGCATACACAAAACAGCAAACAAACCTCAACTCCCCAGTCTATTGCTGTTGACATAAACAGAACCATTTAACAGAACTGCGTGCTGGGATCCACTCGAGCTGTATACATACAGCCTTAATACTCAGAGTAATGTCAACGCCAGCCTAACCACGAGCATCGGACTCCGAATCACACAGTACGCGAAGAGTGAAACAAGAAGCAATGTTTGTATCTGGGGAGCAAAATTTCATCACTGACTTTTGTTACTGCTTGAAAGTTCCGTAAATGAAACACAGACCTTTTTCAAAGGATTTAAGAGTCCTAGTTAAGGCAGCTTGTTGCCCCGTTATTCAAAGTGTGTGAATATGATAAACAGCTGAGTGAGAAGAATACTTAGGTCTGAGAATCGGTTCACTACTTTTATTTATGTCTGGGTTGTTATCCTTACCCTGATTTACAAGTTCTCGGTCATGACTTGTGGCACTTTCACTTATCCATCTATAATTAAGATGTGAATCACGAAGGTCAGACAGCTAAGAAATGTTTTTGGAACGACCACTGGAGGTTTCTGGACAGACCATAATTTGCAGTTGCCCACAACGCAGAAGAGAACTTTGCTTGGGAATCCTAACTGAAGCCTTTAACTCAATAGCCTGATCCTCAGGGCAGTGGGGCGGTAAACCGTCATGGGAAAGTGAACGAAGAACTCGTGAAGGAACTTCGTATAGATGATCACGTAGGATCCGATTCTTGTACGCATCCTGTATTGTCTCTGCCGGGGCATCATTGTCGAACCGCTTTTCAGATTCAGCCCCCAACCCGATGCACCCAATAGAGCAAGCGGAAAGTGGATGAGTCAGAATCCTTTGCGCTGGTATCTAACAAAGAAATGAATACGAAAATGCATGTTTATATACGTGCAGCATGTGTTCATGACTCCTGACGGGACTCTAATGTTAACTTTGTAGCATGCGTAGATGGATTCGGTGGTACAGTCAGAATAGGATGCTGAAGATGAAATTGCGTGGAGGTGACTTGGCGGTCTACTTCAACTCCTCTAGGAACTGCAAGTCTTCAAGAGGCACTGACTGTTTGACAGTTGAGAGTTTTGCGAGAATCCCCTGATTTATAAATACAATTATAATAAATTTGTATGTCTCCTCATTCTTCTCGCATACATATATTTTTTATTTCCACGAAGTACTTATGCCTTTTGTAATTCCCACTTCGGATGATAATTTACATTCTGTGTTTGGCGGCTTTAAGAATGGTGTCACATGCCAATCATTTTTCTCTGTGCTAATATATATATATATATATATATATATATATATATATATATATATATATCAGCTACTACCCACGCTGGGAAATAGTTTTCGATAAAGTAATCGCCAACCATCCCCATCTTTTCCTCCTCATATGAGAAGCATGCATTTCCACAAGCAGTTATAGCTTACTTCATTTGAAACCGAACATATATCCACGCAACAATCGCAGATCTTTCAAAAACGAATCGAGTTAGATTTCGCCTTCGCAAATTTCCGCCTGATAACATCCTTTTTCTCAACTCGGCCTTCGGTACCTTCTTTTCGTTGTGTTTGTTTTGATTACTCTTCCTAGTTGCCGAAATCTTTACTGATACTCCGAATGATTTCTTCAATCTCTGCTACTCCGGTGGAAACTCTGAGTCTGATGATAAGGTGGCCTACACGTTACCAACGTTTCTCAGAAGGCTGAAAGTACGCGCATACAAGTATCATCGAGATTGGTAAGTCAAAGGATGTTCACACATGCCAAGGCAGAAAATGAAGGCTTAGCTGTGTCGTTCCCACAAATTCATGAGAACCAGCAATTCAAAGTTTTCATAGCCCGGCACGAAGCTTCCCTGAGGTCAGAAAACGGAGTCTTGAAAAGAGTATATTGATACAGACCACAGTGATACGAAATTTATACATCGCTCCTTGTGTTTGTGTAGGTTTAGAACATACTTCAACATCTGATAAATTTAGAACTGTTCTTTAGTCTAAGGGTTTGAATTCTGCTGGTCCGGATTCTCCCCTTCCCACTTGAGGCTTTCAGGCACAAAGCTACTCAGCTTGCAAAACCCGTGGCAAATGTTATTTGAATAGCCCTTAGATTATTCATTTCTTGATTTTTGACTACCGTTCGCCAATATTCAAACTCCATAGGGCCCCAACACAACTAGCACAGATAAAACCATCTTCTCCGATATACATCACACCGATAGCCCTAACAACTGCCGAAAAGGTTATACTTAGTACTCTTCAAACACATCTGAATGTAGTTCTCAACCCTCATTCTCTAAGTAACATGCCTAAAATACCCACTCTTTTTCCAGTAGCTTCCTTAATACACTTTATTACTAAATAACTAAGCAGATCCGTACGATCTGTCAGTTTTGTATCTCCTGGTTACTCATCGGTCTTCGGTTCAGTATTCTGCTCTCTCCTCTCAATGCCTAAAGCTTTGAACAACCCCACACAGATTTTTGCCTGACTTTCTATTTATTTCCTCAAAAGAATGCAGAAAGCCAATGCAGGATAAACATTTTCCAAACCATTTGTCAACAATTTTGGGAATTCTAAGGTACTGTCTCGTTTCCTTCCATGTTTTCACTGAAATCAATGAACTACCAGTATCTCTCCTCGTCTGAGTTAATTAAACAATCCTGTCCAGTCATTTGCGATCTCTTAGAGCTTAGGAAATTCAGTTAAAACCTGCCACAAGTGAAGAAATTCGCTGCCCAGTCTGGTTTAAACTGAACACTTTCAAGTGTCTTAAATGTTTTCAGCAATCCCCGTTCGCCTATTCCAACAAACTCTATTTCCCTTCCAGATACCAAGAAACTAAAATTTACAAAAAATGGAACAGCCTGGTCATTTTCGAAAATGTAGTGGAAAACTGCGATGTTCCTCTTTTCAAATACGGAAACTCAGACAGTTTCATACGCTGCAGTCAGTCTGTTCCTACTCCGTCTTCCGCTGTGTTCCCCATATCTTGTTCAATTGTTCCATTTCAATTTTCCCAAACTTTTCAAAATGGACCTCAAAGCACTGCGCCAAGGTTTGGTAATCATAAGTAGCTTCTCATCTATCGCCGATGATAGTATTTTGGTTGAACTCATTGATCAGCATGCTGAGTCTTATTCAACCCTTGCCCACCAGACACCCCAGGACCCCAATCATGTGTCACACACTCAGACTTAACCTGTTTTCGTTCGCACACGTCAGCTTGTTTTTTATTCCGACACATTTCCTATGGAGCAGATCTGTGCAGAACTTGCACAGTACCTTTTTTGGCTGGGATTCTGATCAATGGGCAGATGATAAAACTGAGTTTCGTACAAAAAGGTTAAAAAAAACTTAGTTTTCCTTCACTCTCTCACGTACTGGAATATGCCACAGTTAGAACTCGTCTAATTTGTAATTCAAACCATCTTGCGTATTTTTAAAATATTTTTTAAAATATTTTCATCAGACCGCTTAGATTTCGACAGACTGTCTGCCCAAACTCTGCACAAAACACACACTTTCAACCGGCTGAATTGACAATGAAGGATAAAAGTATGCTCTTCAAAACGTGACATGAAGCGGTATGCTTGGGGAGAAATCAAGCTATGGCTGTCTGTACATGAAGACTGGATAAGAAAGATGTTTGTCAAAATATTTTGTTAGCCATCAACTGCAGGTAATTTTGTGGTCTACTGAACTGGGGACCAGTCTCGAATTAGTAAAACACGGATAATCAGTTGCAAAAGATCTCTTATAAGCCCACGCACAATAACTGGAAGAGAATGGTGCAGAGTGGCGATGGCAAACGACTTTTGAATATAACCAGATTATTTAAGTTCTCCTTGTAGACCGGGATACATGACGATACACCGCACGCCCACACGATCTATTTGATTTTCAGTCTGGTTTCCTTACTTGAAATCTTAATGTGGCAATCCACCAAGCCAGTTAGATTGGCGTCCTTTCTGACTACCGGGAACGCGAAAAGGCATGGTGACAAGAGGAATAAATCATTTTTTGACGAAGCAAATTGTCTTCAGCAGTCGCATTCACATGTGATTGTCAAACGGCCAATTTTAAAACGTGACAGGTGTATTGGTAACACAAATTTCTAGCTTGCTCCAACCTTCCGTATAACGGGAGGGGGCTTTTCTAATTTGGTCTTTTGAATGTTTGCTCCAGCTTGCTATAAGAGGATGAAACTGCTCAAGGCAAAAACTATACACTGCAAAGGTATTTGTGTTGACGGTGTAAACTAGATTCGTTTTCTAATGATGCACAAAGCGAATAATTACGATTGATGACAAGCTTTATGGTGAACTGTTCGAAGAAATAACCTTGATGATAAAGCTACGGAGTCTATGAAGGCTGGAACTCGGGGCTGATAGATTCTAGAAAGCCAAGTGTAAGGCGTATTAGGGATGTTTCTATGTGGCTCTGTTAAATTTCTCGGAGAACCAGGTGCACTGACCAGGTCATATTATCCGCGGTAAGACAAAACACAGATCAATCCTTCGCCAGAATTCTATCGAAAGCGAGCAAACACGGAAAATTTCTGCCTAATGTGAATAATGCGGCGAGCGTTTTGCGCAGTCATTTTCTCAAGCTGACAGTTTAGAACGATGATACCGTGAAAACATGCAAATTTTTCATTGGAAAAATTCTACTCCCAAGATGCAAAAGTACGCACTGAACTAATATCTACCCTCAGAACTAGTCCGTTCCCGGTTCCAGGAAGAAATGAATGGTGTCTGGTAAAGTTAGGCAGTGGAGACGCTGGAAGCTTTTGATTCCATGTGATTTCTCCTCGTATATTTCTGGTTTCGTACCAGAAATGGGACATAAACTCCTAAAGGATAAAGACAGGTAGGCGCATCATCGATTTTATCCAGAGCTTACGACCTAAAAAGTACTTATGATGCGCCCTTTTTAATAAAATGTCATCCTATGACTTTATTTCTGAGCACTTTATTCAACAACACGTGGTGTTGACTGTCACTTGGGGTGATACCGAGTACGGTAATTCTTTCACGCTATTTTTTGTCGACAGAACGTAAGCCATACGCAATAATACTGTGGAAACTTATAGAAACACATTAGCTGTAGCATGTAGTTGCATGAGCAATAAACGGAAAATCCATGAGAAAAATGTGTTGAAGAAGTAGTGCTTTGCATTCTTTCTCGAACCTACGCGCAACCGGATTTTATAACGATCAACTAAAAATCATGTGGAAACCACTATTTTGATATACGCTTTAATCATTACTGAACTCTTGGAACAGAGTAAATCATTGGAAAGAGAACACAGCAGGGTTGCATGATTTGTATCCAGCTAGATTCCGCTGTATCTCAGAGTAGATTCGATGTAATCCCTGGGGGATGAACTTTTCTCAAGACCAGCTTTTCGATAAATAGTGGATTGATACTTGAATTGTTTTATGCTTTACCGTTGTACCCAAAAGTATAATTTTGGAAAGGTTTTCCACGTGTTTTGAAATAGCCAGTAAATACCCCGACGCAAATCCACGTTGATGCTTCCCAATTTTATGTGATTCCTCTGACGGGATCACGAAAAGGAGAATAAGAACGAAATATTTGTATGTATCAGTTTAGCCATTGGACAGACCGCTTTCGATCGTGCGATTTTTTTCGCTACACAGGGCAAACATTTGTCAGTATCGAATAGGCGCGCTTCTAGCAAATGCCGCTTTCAGTTCTTCCAAAGAAAGGTAGCCATCGCCGTTGAGGTCAAGTACTTGAATTTGTTCTTTCAGCTGTTTGCTAGATATTTTGACGGAATTCTTCTTGAAAAACGCACTCAGCTCTTTGCGACTGACACGGCCATCCTTGTTTTTGTCAATCATATTGAAGACCGCCTCAAGTTCACTAAATAAATGAAGAGAAATGGGGCCAATCAGCCCCAGTTTTTGCAAACAACACTTCCTATAAATTGATAATTGTGGTATTCTGTCATAAACATATGAAAGATTATTTAAAACATATAATAACCAACACTTGAGGTTGTGTTATCGTGAGAATGACATTGCAAAACAAAACTATCACGAACAACTAATTGCACGTGGTTCAGACAATTTACAGAAGACAATTAGTTTAAAATGAATACTACGAGTACATATTACCGATATATCAATCGGACATTCAAAGACTGCATGAACTGGGCGTTTAAAGCAGTATTCTTCACATGATCAACTCTCAACTCTGCAACAATCACTTTTGTCCAAGTGACTTTGCGATACTGATGCATAGATTTCAGCGATGATAGTCTAAGTTATCTGGAATTTTGCTTTGTTTCATCACGGAAAAGACCAACGAAATATTTTTGTTCTTTCATCTATACGTAAGAATTCAACATTTTTAAGCGTCTTTATTACAAACTGGAGGTTGATTTCAGATACATCGTTAGGATGAAAGATGACACAATCCAACACAACTTTACTTACTCCATCTGTTGTTCACTCCGTGAGTTGAACTATGACAAGAGGAACCTTCGAATTATCACACTCAAGGAATGCTCACGAGCTACGGATAACCCACTCAATACGAACTGGTTTTCTGAACCAAAACAAGAGTGCGCCGGATTTCTCCACCTTCCTGATTGACACGTGACCCTTAAACAGTGTCAAATACAATCGGCAATTAATGCAGTTTTGTGATACAACTGAGGTTCGTGGTTGGATGAGAACTTTCCACGACCTTGTCCTTGAAGCCGTGCATGTGTTCGTGGATCGGTGCGTTCGTCTTTCAACCGTCTAATCAAATTCACGGAGACTTGAGTCTCTAGTTCGTCAGAACAGCACCTTTTTAATATCACCCGCTAACGTGTTTTCTTCCCATCAAAACACCCTCGTTTTCATGTATTTTTGTGCCACCAGAAAGGTTGTTCAGAAAAGGTCGATCATTCATCTTGTGATAATACATTGTTGTGAAATGCAAAAATAGATTTAGGAATAATAATCAAAGATTCCTGTTCAGTCTTTCTCAAATTGGATAGCATGATTCTCCGCAAAATCATTGCATTGATAAACTGAGAATGTTTGCAGAACTTTCGTTATTGTTTCAGCTAGAGCACTTCATTTTAAAACTAAATGTAGCTCTTAAGTGACAATCTTACGTCAAGCAAAGAGGTTTTGTCCACGGCTATAACTGCATTATCACTGATTCAGCACGGTGAAGTGAAATAAACTAATGTCTAGTTGTTTGAGCCTTTCTATCTGGTTTTTTTAGTCACCATAAATAAGTGGTTGATTGGTCTCTAAAAGGTCAGGTCTACAAAATAATTTTTCATTTCGTTGTAAATATTTATTCATTTTATGAACAAATACGAACTGAGGTAATGGAAAACAGACCTGAATTTTTGCATCTAACTAATCTCTTTATGGGGTGAAGTTGAACCGAAGTCCCTTGTTCGCTCCCTATCGGTCGTACCGGTGTAGCTCTGCTGGTAGAGCAACTGCCCCGTAAGCAGAAGCTCACCGATTTGTTTCTGACTTGCGGAGTGGGCTTTTCTGAATGCAGATAATGCGGATAGTTTTTCTATCACCTGCATCATTTCAGCTGTTCGTGTCGTCGATATACTCTGCAGAAAGTATTACCCCTTGATGTCGTGTTTTGGGATTAGTAAAACTAAGAACTAGTTTGAAATGCTACGCGAAATTTCAAAATCCATGAGAAACAACAAGTGTTTGCGTTTAATTTTTGTGACTCCCACCATTTGCGATTCTTCCTGATCTGCCACAGATTCTGGAACCTAGGCTCACGATTGCTGGAGGCACTACCGTACATATCAGAAATTCCTTTGGATCTCCTTCTGTTACGTGTGTTTTGTCCCACTAGAATGTGACTAATGTAACTCAGAACGTTTGCTGCATGTCATTGGAATAATAGTTTCGCATCACTGAATAAGCACTTGCTTTATTCTCTCCCTATTAGCCGGCAAGTTAACTGTCCGGTGAATGGAAGTTCGCCGGTTCGATTCCTAATCACGGCGTGGACTTCTGAATGCGAAGTCGTACATGGATTTTCTATTACTTACATCATTTTTGCTCATCGTATCGTCACTCAATTCTAAAAACATCAATTTTGATACGGATAGAGGAAAAACGAGTGTCGTTCACTTGAAGCTTGAACAGTGTGCATGAAAGAAGAACTCAGTTATAGAACCATAAGAATGGAACGTTATCTCATCCGTTGGTCAAAGACAACCTTCAAAATGAGGACACACGGCCCAAGTTTTTCGATTTTTGATGCAGTTAGTAAGTTGTTGTTTACTGATGGTTAGGCACTAGAATACCGGGTACTCACATCTGATGAGCGGAGACAGTCACAAAACCGGTGGTGGGCTTCCAGAAGAATATTACCCTGTCATCCAGAAACAGTAACTTACTACCGACATCACATATCATCCTCGGTAAGTCGTGCAACCAAGTTAGTTTAAGAAGTAGTGGTGGGATATAAAGCAAGATGGAGTCACAGATCACTACCACTGCAACAAGTGTTGCGTAATAAATGTCCTGTGACCTCAAATTCGAACTTCACCACCTCCTTTTGAACATAATTCAGCCGCATGCTTCGGCTTGAATGACTCTTGCTTCTCGTTTGTCCGTCTACTTGCCTGTCGTTAGATCTTTATTTACACATCTATTTTCAAAATACAATATGTGGGTAAGTTTCTTGATTTGAAAGAAGCGTCTTATTAGGTCTCCGGCTTTCAGTCAGAATGTAACTCACCATCATCCATGATAGAATAACAGAATAACGGCCATTTACAGACGGAGGTTATCAAAGTTGTATTTATCTCAGTAGAGGCTGACCTCATCCACATTAGGAAACGGTTTACGGTATTTTCTCCCATCCCAATTTTCTGTACATTTGTGTAAACAGAGTAGTTTGAAAAAATAGAGAGTCTGAAAAACGTACTCATGAGACCAAGCCAGATTATGTCGTCGAACGATAATATGCACTTCATTCCGAATAACTGTAGCAATAACAATTCTTCTTACCAAGTGTAATTTTAATTTCTTTCGTTGGTACTAATAAATTCTCGCGCCAACCAGACAAACTTTCAACAAGATACCACAGTGCAGCTGCGCTTGTGATATAACCACGTACGCTCCAACAACATTCAGTTAACGGCTGTTTCACTAAACAGCTGGAGCTGCCGCTACTTTGTGGAGATTAACCTTTAGGCGTACTAATGGAAGCCGGGGATACCCGGTGTGATCAAACAGCTGACTTGGCCCATGCAACACAGCATTTTCTATGAACTGCACGAACGATTTTTGTTCAAGATGTATTCTTGTGCAGTCTGATTATTGGCTCGTTTGATATCCGTACTTTCCGCTGGTTTGAAATTTTATTCGTGAGTGAGTAACACTCAGAAGACAAGCCCATCTTACGGACAATCAATCCCAAATTCATGTGGTGCGAATCTCCGAAAAGCGAGTTAAAAAGTGCCAGTTAAGCAGACCAAATGCTTGAGCTGTCAAACTGCTATTCTTGGATGTCTCTTTCGCTCAGGCCAATCTCACGGGAGCTGATAACTAACACTATCAGATATTTTTTCATCTTTCAGCCGGAGCAGTTTGGTGGTTAGGTGCTCGGCTCAGAATCGTTCACCCTGGGTTAAAGTGCAAGTGATTGTTACCTACGTTAAAAGGGCCGTGATTCCAGTGGTGAGCCGAGCATTGAGACTGCGTGATGAATCGTTTAAGTCATCTCTCTTTTATATTTCATTATTAATTTCCATTTGTTGGATTTTGGCTCCAGTCTAATCTGTAAAGCCATTTAGCCTCCATTCCTTTCAGACGCACAGGGTTTCGGTGTGTGACACTGTTTCCCTTATGAGAAACCAAGAAGCTTTTCGTCGTAAGTCGTTTTTCCTTTTGCTGTTCTCTCCTGGTATTTCTGAATCCACAGTATCTCAACCACTGTTATAACGGTCAGTTCTTTTGTTCTGGTGCAAGAGCAGTCTCATAGTTTCTGTATGCTTTGTCACGGTAGAAGAAAGCAGGTTTTATCAAGCGAGCCTTCATTGGTCATAGCAACCGTGTTTGGCTTATAAAAGCAATTGAGTTCGATCAAGACTTAAACCATAAGGAGGCTTGTTGTGTCTCTCAATCAGCGGCAATTGAAGTTATCAATCACATTCTTTAATTGATTTTAACGACTCCCGACCAAAAGTTCACTTTTGACATAATCTACTGTGAGGCGGATTGGAAATAAAGGTGTTGGGATGGCCAGGTATTGTAAGCCTTCCGAATTACTGCCTCATAAACTACTATTATTCGAGACCTCTCAGTGGCGTGAACTGACACCTGGGACTTTTGACAACTGAAAGCCCAGTGGTGTTCGTTTGCGAGGCAGCTCCAAAATAGTGACTAAAATTCGCTAATATAAGTTTTCAGGTTATATTATCGTACTTTAGTTAGGCCTATAGCCCTTTTCTGTATTTTTTCCTGGTCTTATGTCTCCAAATATCACTGAATCTTTGAAATGATCCATATGGTAAATGTAGCCAACCCCGACGGGATTCAGATCCCAGCTTGACTACCACCACTGCTTTAGCACCGCGAGTGCTCAGCCAGTGGAGCTACGAAGCCAAGTCCAGGCATTCTGACTTTTCATACATAGATCACAATATACCCGCCTAAATTACAGTAGTGCATAGCGTCCGCCACAGTGAACTAGCTTGTAATTTGGCTTTCTACAACAAGATTTTCCTTTGTACTAACCAGCATCCACCTGTTCAGTGCATAGGCCATGTTCAACTATGTATCGGTGTTTGGAACATATGACCACCGGTGGAAGCCGGTCAGTATAAAAGAAAGTCTTGCAGTAGACGGTCAAATTACAAGCTAGTTTACTGTGCCAGATTCTATGCGCTATCGTAATTTGGGCTGGTGTACTGTGATCCATATACGAAAGTCAGAGACCCCGGCAATGGAATTGTGGTTCACTTAGTCGAACTCTCTTGGTACTAAAGCGATGGTTTTAGCCAAAAGTGGCTTCAAATTATACCAAAAGCAAGGACGTTTACCACTTGAATCATCTAAAAAATGTGTCAAATCAGCCGAACACCAAAGTATTATTGAATATTTGCCTTGGTCAATGTGGTCCGATTCAAACAGGGACCACAAGTAACTTCTTCGCGAATTCGGTTAACCATTCGAGGTCAAAGCATGATGTCTGCGATAGGAGATTTGTTTGCGTCTAAATTCAGTAAAAAGAATAAAGGTCTGACTTTTCGACGTACTGTTCTGTGCTTTGTTGCTCAACTGCTCTGCGCTTGTCCACAAGAATCCAGGAACTTACCTTTCTACTTCCAGTCCATTGTACTGTCAACGGACTCCGCCTACGGGAAGTGTACTGAACCTTGTCGCACGTCAAAGCAAATAAAATATGAAACATTTGTTCCACTCTTGCAAGAATATGTTGAGCTCTACTACCCAATTTAATTGCACAACTGAACACTTCATCTGTTAAATTTGTGGCACCACTTTCGAGAGTTAAAGAGGAAACTGTCTGAGGTAGTCGCCAGCGGTTTGAGTTCACTTAGAGCTAGTTGGGTGAAAGGAGGCTGATTATTTTTTAGGCAAGCCATTGTTACTCATGAGGTGCGATCTGTACACGAAAACCACGTTGATTCTGTGAAAATCGTAATCTAACTACTCCTAATTGTAAAGTAGCTCCTGAGGAAATTAACGAAACCTGACAAAGATTTTGGCAGTGTTGGTCAAACCTGTCACCTTATATTAATTAAGTTTCACTCGAAAGAATAGACTGTCATCGTCACCAGCTTCCCCAAAGAGGGGTAGTTTTGGGCTGAAGGCCAAAATGCAACTGACGGAACCTCACAAAAGATTTCTGAATGCTACATGAACCTCTGATATAATCAGTCACGCACCCTAGTTTACTGACGAAAAATCTACTTCAGTAAGATAATTTTCCCTCTCTGAACTCTAGAGCACGAATACTTTCGACTCCCCAAAGTCGATACGAATAGGCCGATCGCCCATTTTCTCAGTAGACGGCATTATCAGACTGATCAACTATGTTTGCCCACCGACTTTTGTGGTATCGTCATCTGTAAAACTCTTATCGGGTCACAGGACAATACGAGCCCAACTAAATCAATTTGGAATAAAGAACCTGAACTGAAAACTCAATTTGTTTTTGGTTTAATGAATAAGGGTTGGATTCTAAACTGGTAAAGTGGATCCCACTACAGCAACAACGATGTTGACAAGAATAATAGATTTATTAGCAAAATTTTATGCAAACCACTACTCTTCACATAGTAAGTCATGATGATCTTCTATTTGTGGGATTCATCTTGCAGTGTGAACATTCAACTCACAAGTGAGCACAATGAAAGCACTGTACAACTATTTCATTGTTGTTAGGGGTCAGCATCCGCTCACATCCACCGAAGTCCGACCGGCAGCTGAACTGGGGAATGCAGGATTATTAGTCAAACACCTAGTTTATAATGGTTCTCTGAAATTACACACTACCGTGCTCTCTCCCTAGGGTGGACATTACCGGGGCCAACCAGGTTTGTTCTCTCCTCAAAGGTGTTCTCTTCTGGGAGGGGCGTTCACAAAGTACTACAGAACAGGGCTGATACACGTAAACATACTGTCTGCATCAGCCTTACTTCCAAAAGTTACACGTGAGGTTATTTGAGCCCCCTTTGAACTTAAAAGAAGACATGAAACAAAGTTTCAGTAGCCACTTATTTTGCGAGAAACGAATCCCTTGTTACGTGTTTCCTGACTTGTTATCGCCGGTACACGGATAGTTTTCCTTTCTGTTTGTTTTACTTCGGATATAAATTCCGCGCACTTTTCAGGTGCAAATTTTTGCAGTAGCTATAAGTTTAAATGGTACCATTCGCTAAAACCTTTCCACGTCCCGTCACTTTTCCGTCTTTGTCGTCGTCACCTTCTGAGGCTAACATCCGTGCATCTTCCGTAGACGTGGTATCATGGTCTGATAAGGAAATTAGGCGTGGCTGCAAGAATCACCGTTCACAGTCAAGCTGCTCGTTGAAGCTGTTCTGAAATAAGAATCGGCCTCATCAGAGTTTAAAATGGTCTTCGTTGCCCAGTCTTTGCAAAATGTAGGAACTCGTTCCACCCATTCTGATATCTATTCACTTGGAACTCATGAAGGCTCACTGGTCAGTATTCATGAGCCTATATTATTGCTTTGTTGAAATTCGTACAGCCAGCATTTACTTGCACGAAACCCGCTGTTACATTCTGCTATAAACTTTCATTTCTTTCCCTTGTATCAACATTCTTGTTACATCCAGATTATTCTAACGAGTAGTGGGAAACCATCTGCGTGCGGCTCGGTTGACTTCACTGAAGCAACCGAGACGTGAATGCAAGATTTCCCTCTGATATGAAGCTCCTTGGTTACAAAGAGGTTTGACGCTTGCTTTACTTTTCCTAATCATGTGGGTCTGAGTTCCCCTTATACTAAATTGTGATACAATGTTCTTTCCTGGAACTCCATTCATGTGCAAATTATTAACCTTGATTTTATCAGCAAAGATCAAATAGTCTTCCTAAATGGTCATCCCATCATGATTTATGAGCAATTTTATGTTCTGCAAAGGTGTAAAATTGCATGATTATATTGATTGAACTCAGCAGGCTGGCCAGCTACGAAATCAACCGCTAAAACGACGTTTGAAATAGCCACTATTTGCAGTATCCGTGGCTGTCGTGAATAGTTGAGTTCGCGTAGTAACTCACAGCACGCTAGAAGTTCCTGGATATTCAGTGATACTTCTAGTCAAACGATTCCAGTGACCTTCCGTGAACTAGATGAAGGGTCTACGATATTCCCACACACATGCTCAAGTGCAATACGTGTTATTCTTTCACAGCAGAGGGACCTGCGAGCTTTCCCTCAGCCCAGGATAGAGGGGCTATACCTGTCGGTGTGTAGTTATGTGACCGGATGGAGGAGTTCGCTAGAAGGGCGATACGCTGTCGTGGGGTTTCGATGGCGAAATCGGTCGGGACCGGACTTTAAAGTGGCAAGAAGGAGGTGATCGGTCTTCGGGAGTATGCTCTAGTGGTGGAAGGATGCACAGCACACGATATAGCTTTGAGTGTTAGCAGAGCATTTCCTTCGAAGCAATCGACTCCTGTGACGGATGACTCCGTAGAGGCCTGAGTACAACGAAAGCGTTCTGTTAAGCAACCTACATAGTTTGGCTACTACGGGGGTATGTGCTGACTCATCGTCGCTAGACAGCCAAGTTTCCGTAGCAGTCATTCCACCAGAGCCTGTCCAAAACGGACCAAGGAACAATAAGTCGAAAAAGAACTCCCGTCAAGTGGTAGCTGGCCATATCACCAATAAGTCAGTCAGAACATATGTTACTCGATGCCAACTAGTTTGTAGCGCAACGGTCAATGACAGCATTTCTGGCATAAACTGTCTCTTTTCAGCTAGTAAATTACGATGATTTGTGGGCTGAATTTTTTCTCACTAGGGCCAGTGGGACGGAATGGAACAGCTACCATAAGAGTCTGGGTAGCAGGAGATTAGTTTTTTATGCAGTGTAATTAATCTTGTGGTGTGAAATTTTAACCCAACCACGTACGGCTATATAATCCTCGTCAGGAATCACTTGAGCAGCAAAACTTTGTGTGACCTTTACATTCATCATTATCTTAAAAGATGGCAGCCCCTCAAAGTTAAGTAGATATCTTTGACAATTTTTTAAAGTAATTTTAAAAATATACTGTCAACTTCACAGCCTTTACATTAGGTAAGTTTAACACCATTGGCTACTCATGTATCTTTACACTTGGCACGTAAATTCCTGCATCTGAACGTTACTTTTTGGGTGCAGGTTGTAGTATTTTTTAACAGTGCAGTTTTCCGTCTGACTGCAATTTTTTCTACTGCGCAGAGAAAACGAGACCTCCATTTGACCACTGTACTTGTTTCACTTTGGACTTTACACATCCGATTTCCTGTTCATGTAGAGAGGTCATAATTTGAATCCTCTAAGCGGTTGAGGCGGTTGCAATCAGATTGAGCAAAGCTCTTATGTGCTCGGAAAAACAGGTCGTCTGAGCACCATCACATCCTTGGCGAAAGGTCAACGAGACTATCAGATAAACAGAGGACCGGTAAACCTGGTGATCAGCAGATCCGAATAAAAGCTATCCTAAAATGATAGGCGTTCAGTTTTAGGATTCACCGTCACCGTATTATTTAATCTTTTTGAGCATATTTATATGTTTGCGTGCATTCCGTGTTGGTCTGATAAAACACATTTCTGCGTTTGTCAGAATACATCTATCAGGTCCGTCCAAGAAAGAAATTTTAAAATGAGACTAAGAAAATGATTATTAATGCGATACGAAAACGTACTGAAATGAGGCAAACTCTCAAGAGTATTGTACACATTTCAAATCATTCACGAATGCTTGAGGACTGCTCAGGAATATTGCAATTACTCGTTACACCACTGACAATTTGTGAGTAGCGCTAAAAGGCTATAACATTTTTTGTTTCATATTAAAAGCAAGAATGTAAATACAAAGTAAAACGTTAAGCCATTCACGAAATGAACTGATATATGTGTACCCAAATCACGCATGTAGTTATAACGATCATACCTCAAGATCAACATATATGACTGCAACGGAAATGCCGAGCTTCGTTGACATCCCGAGCTTCTCAAAATATCATGTTCTACTGAATACCTTTCTGCAAAGTCACATTAACTAATTCCTCTTGAAATTGTGTGAAAACTCATCTGGTTCAAATTCAGTAGTTATTACTTGACCGCAATGTGCTTCATTTACGGAGACTAAATAGTCCTTGTAAAAACCGGTTTTCATGAACCGACACTGAAACAGATGAGTGTGTACCTAAGTCTACTCCAGTTCAACGGAATATTAAAGAAAAATGAATTAAACAAATGACTGTCGTTGCAAGTATTGCTATTTATTTTTAAGTAAAACCATTTACTCTCGTGATTTTATGATGACGAAATTGCCCGGAATGGAATCAAAAGACACTCCAATAAGGCATTGAAATATATTGGTCCAAATGGGTTTTCTCGAATTACTTATGAATAGGACAGAATCACCATATCCTTCCCCCAATCATCCTGGGCTTATTATTCCACTGGCTCGAAACTTCGACGCAGGGTTGAGATGAAGTATTCTATTTATTACAACTCATTCTTCAACTTGTAGGTTTTCATGTCGCCTAATCTAGTTGCTCCCTAAATGATGTTTTATTGCGTATCTACTCTATACGTCTCAGATGAGAAATATTATTTCGTAAATCCGTAATCTCCCCATCTTTTGATTCAGCCCATCGTGTAATATTACTTGTAAATGATCAGAGCTGGCTAATAGAATGGAAAATAAAGTGTGCAGTGCTTACGGCTAGCGGCCATTCTTTGTTTCTTTTTATATAGTGTACTCCTCGGAATCAATGAACGGCACAACCTTGCAAGACATATCTGTCTGAGTTTCTACTGTGCAGGTTAAAATCCACTTCCAGATGAACTCAGTCCATTATGACCGGTATCTTGAAGCACGAATGCCATACAGAGGTTGTACGGCTCGCTGTTAATAAATTTCTTCCGTGCTGCCAGCTGTCTATTACCACCGAAAAACGTGGTGTCCTAGTGGTATTTATCTTTGCTGTATGCCCATCCATCCGGGTCTGTGGAAGCACTGTTATTGCTAACCATCAAACTCGTTTTCTCCCACCTCGCGCTGAATTCTATAACCCACCAGATGAGACATCCAGTAAATTCAAACCAATAAGATATATACTGCTTTGCTTCCTTTGGATTCTTTAGTGTGTACAAAACTGGTTCACTGAAAATACAACAGTCTCACAGGCTGTGCCACATGGTTAGAAAAAACGAGCGAGTCATCTACACCTTAGCGAATCAACTTGCGGTGTAGCATTTGACACAATTCGCACTGTCAGCTGCGCAGCGTACTATCGTCGCAATTTCTCATTTGTTCAGCCAGCTCGGAAATACCGATCTTTGCGAAATAATAAAAGTTTCAATATTTCTTGGTCATAATACTCCAATATTTTGATCTAACCGGTTTGCGGCGGCACGGCTAAAGGTTGTGCATAAAGGCTAAAATACTGTCAGTAGTGGCTAATTAATGGTTGGTCGTGGCTAGAGAATAGCGGGTTTTGGCGAAAGCTTGACGGGAAAATGTGTATTTGGCCAGATGATCGGTTTGTTGACAATAATGTTTACGGCTACCGAAGTATGGATGCTTAATCATACAAAGATCATTTAGATTTTCATTGGAATCGGAAGTGTCCTGCTAAGAAATCCTACGTGATATTGTCATAATACTTACTAGATAAAATAATGATTTTTCACCGTAACTTCACATAAGGCTGAATTATTCATTTGGAATAAATAAAGAATAATTCTTGACGCTTCGGCATTTTTCAGAAATAATCTGAATTTTGTAATTTGACTTAATCTACACTCTAAATCGCTATGTATATAAGTCTGACTCATTGGTAGACTTTGTGGGTTTGGAGCGATGACCTAGCAATTGAAGAAATTACACCAGGATTTGGTATTTTATGTCTGACTACGAATATTGAAGTGAATAACAGGGATAATTCATAGTGTCAGTCAAAATGGAGTGAACTGCTCCTTTTTGAAGGATGTTGTATATGATCTCGGGCTCCACATGGTCCACGCTAACTACTGGTTTCCCGCGTGAAGAAAAGAAAAGGTAAATAAGAAAGACGGTGAAAGTGTGGTGTGAATGCGATCGTCAGCCGCAAACCGTACACGTACTACACTTAGAAGTCGCACTTCATCCTGATGAAATCTGAATGACTGTGCTTTTGGTTGACCTTGCATTGATGAGTGTAATTTATTAGTATAAACACTTCACGTGCCATAAAAGCTGACCCACTACCGTGCGAATAATGCATGAAACAAAGGTGACACAAAGTTTTGCGTTTGAAATAGCCTTCTAATCATGTTTCGCGCAAGTATGTTTTCGGAAGGTTTTGGTCTTGATGTCACCAGTAAATATATAAGTGATTTATTGTTAAGTAATATAATTAATCGCATGATAGACGGAACGGTATGGATAATAGATGGTGGGTAGTACTTCCGTAGCATCGGATAAATACTCATATCGCTTGCGTACGGCCCCGCCGTCTGAAGATAGTCCAGCTGGTAGGGAAACTGTCCAGCACACGGAAGGTCTTTGATTTGATTTAGGCTTATGAGTTGGAATTTTGAATTTGGAAAATGCAAACAATTGTTCTATAGTCCACATCATTCGGTTCCTCGAGTCAAGGACATTATACAAATTGTTTTTTGCTAAAGATACTTTATGCTTTTGATTGAGAAAGGCTTCCTATTTAGGACATAAATAACAGCTTCATGAAGTTTACAATGAAACTTCATAATTTTTAACGTTATAAAAATCACACATATCTCCAAGGCGAGTAAAGTCTGCTGGTCTCTGTATGTGTATGCCCCTAGGACTGACTACCTTGACTTTCTGTATTTGTGGATCTTAGTATTTAGTTAAGATTGGGTAAAAATGAACATTCCCTAACAGAAGGAATGTATCATGCATGTTTGATTTATGTCGGTGTGAAAAATGTTTAGGAGTCTCCGGTTGTAATATTCCGAGTAACTTTTGCTATGGGCTTTAAAAGTTTTCAAGAAAAATAACAATATTCTTCTCTTCATTGGCGCTATCAGTTACCTTGGCAACTTCAACGTTTCTCAAACTTCCCATTACCCATGAAGCTTCTAAACAACTTCAGTAGAGCACCATTATGTGTAGACTTTGGATAAAACTCCCTAACTGCAACGTTTGGTCCTTTTTGTTTTGATGTATCTATCCTATGGGAACTGCCGTCATCTATGTGCAAAATAAAACGAAAGTTCGCACATCTGCTACGTTACACGCAAGATTCTTATCACTTTGCGTAACTATTTAAAACAAACCGTCAGCGGCCGAATACGTTCATCTCACTCCGGTGTTTGTTTTGACAGAATATCATTCCTTTCAGATCAAAGATGAGGTTTTGCGATAAAATTATTGAGACAATAAAGCGGAACATGTGGAACTATTCAAACGTGCATGAGTTGACGGCAAAACACTTTTATTTCCGGGAGTTCTCCGCAGTTGGAATATCTCAGAACATGGAAACAATGGAAAATACAGGTCATATATTGAGTGGAAAAGACTTTACTTAATAAAACTGAGTAAAAATTCATCGGCGCGAGATCAATTAGGTCACTAGAGAGATCAGAACTGATGAAAGAACAGAAACAAAGTAACACCGAAAGGTTTCATAAAAAAAAACAATTGTATAAGGGTCACAAAATTAGTCGGGACAGTGAAGTCTTCCCCGATGGACGATACGATACCACAGAGTTGATAAAGTTGTGAGAATGGTTATCAATTCAGAATTATTCAATGCACCTGTGGCAACAACGGATTTGCTTTCTTTATCATAGGATTCACCGCTGAAAGTCAACGATCGGCTCACTAATAAATATTTTTATTTGGTGAGTTTGGGTTTGCTAGTCTTTTAGGAATCATCAGTGCACTCCCACCAAATTCTAATTGGCGCCGGAACATGGGGCTCAGGACTACGAGTACCACAAATTTACCATCCGACTTTCCGGACTGCCTTCTTAGTAGCATGGTTTGCTTCAAACCTACCTAATATGTCACCGATCAATCAATTCGTTTGGGTGATATATAAAACGATGAATTCTGGTTGTTTTCTTCTCAGTAAATGAATAACAGCCGCATTTTGACTTCACGATTAGTTGAATAGCTTTAGATCAGAATCCGATTTGGGACTTGTTAAATCTGCATGGTTATCAAAACCAGGCTGCACCTTGGGGTGTTGTGATGATCTGCCTGCCTTCATACTCCCGAGAGCTACACAGGATGGCTTCCTAGAGTCGAAGATGCGATCTATCTTGCCAGATCGATGGGTAAAAGCCGTACGAAGTCCTCTGTCGATGAATTTGCAGGGAAAGCTGGAGGAAGCGATGTAGCTGCCCGAATATGAGTTGGCTCACAGGCATGAAGAAGTTGATATCTGTACTGGTCATAGTTTGTCCATTCCGCCTTCACGGCCCGGACCAAAAAAAAGAGAATTGACTGAAGAAAATGATTTTACAGGTGTTTCGGTCACTTTTCCGTACCGGGTTAAATCCTCACTACTTTGTTGACCGTACTGATCAGTCAGAGGATCCGGTTGGAGTCCCCGTTCAGCTTTGTGGTTGGCCGAAAAGTGTTTTTTGAGTAATTATCTCCAGCAACCCTTGGAAAATCATTTCTTTCCTCTCTGGTTTTTGTTCCTCATATTCCAGTTCTAAATGGGTGCAAGAATCCATGGAGTCATGAACAACAAATTGTAACTCGTGGTACGGATAATAATATTCAGATAGAGAAAAGATTCCAAGATATAAGCATTCTCTCCACTAAGTTTCTTTCACCGCTTATAGATTTTGCAAAAATGAGCAAAAGGCTGCTCTAACAAGGGTTCTTGAAATCTTTAAAATATATGTTTGCTGCATATTTGAAAAGCTCATGGAAGACCTAGTTCCAATGACAACAGTTCAATCACTAGAACCAGAGTGAACGTCGTGTTTATCTCTTTACATCTTGGGCAATTCGGTGTCTAATGCTCGTAGTTAGGCTGGGCTTGACATCTCCCCGAGCCTAAGGATTGATGGTACACAAAGCTGCATCAACTAAGGTAGCGTGCTCCTACACCTTCACAGCATTAGACTCAGATCAAACACTTTGCTGTCGGTTCACATTGCTTGGACTAATTCAAGACTGTTGCTCATCCTAGCTCTTGTCTGCAATCACTGGTACCATTTTTAAACGCGAGCTTTCTTATCTACGTCTAGTCGGTTGATGAATCAGCACGAAAGGCAGAAGTTTCCCACAGCTCCAGCTAAACGACAACCATGGATGTGGTTTTCAAACAAAGTTTTTCACTAGGTTTCGGACATAGGCAAATGCCGAGGATCAAATGAATGATGGACACATGTCAAGGAGGCCTTTTGGAGACAGCTTATTTTGCCCGAAGCAGAGGAAGAGGACTAATAGAAACGACGGATATCTGGGCGCTCAGTTACACTGTTAAACTTGCGTGCGTTGAAACTTCCGGATTCCAGACATGATGATGCACAGAAATACTTAAACTGCCGACTGATTTATAGCTTAACAAACGACAGTGAGTAGTGTTGGATTACTGGGTGTAAGGAGATGGAAAAAGGTTAGGCGGTCGTCAGCAGCTGCAGACTCTTACGTCCAACTGGATTTACTACTCCATGAAAACCACGTGTCAGCGAATCGCTCAAGGATGGAAATGGCTCTCTAATCCAGACCCAGGAGCATCGTTTGGATCGTTGGGCCTTACCTTTCTCATAACACCGTAAACGGCATCCATCTAAAAGGGGCATCCTGAATAGCCCCTTGAGAAAGTTTACTGTAAATGACATAAGACTGCAAGACCAGATGGACGGCCTCTCGCTGGTTTTCAAAACAGTGGCTGAGCATTTCTGTCGGGCTTGTCGAAACTCCTGCTTTTTGATATACAGTAGCAAACCCAGTTCTAAGGATTTAGCATGAATCAGTGATCGTAAGGTTTTATACGAAAGACTGCAGAGACTCCTGTGAAAACCACAAGGCCATAAATCTTATTAACATCGCTGTTTGACCGCTTACCGGTATCATTCTCCATTGCCAGTTTAACTCTCTTAAATAATACTTACTCAAGAATTTGGCAGGGTTTAGATCTGATGGAGATGATGTTGATCACACATTCACCCTTCGACAAACCTTAGAACACAATCAAACCCTCGGTATGTCTCTTTTCTTTGTTTATCAGCATTCGAAGACATCACTCCACTCAGTAGATCAAATGGTTCTGTTGTGCAGTCTTTTGTTGAATTGATTACCAGATAGATTCATTTCCGTCATGGTGTCCCTGTACTTGGATGGCCAAAACCGAGTTCGGGTAAAAGATAATGTTTCACTCAAATTTACCATTAGAAGTGGTGTACGTCTGGGTTACTTCACTTCTCCTCTTATCTTTATCGTCATGGTATAGTCCACAAGATTGTTCTTTTTCACTTGAGGATAATGGTATAAAATCTTTCCCAGGTGGAAAATTATCACACCTTTTGTGAGTACCCGATATCGCTTTTCTGAATGAATGCCCAGGTGTGTTTTCAGCTTTTGTGTGCCAATAGAATCATTGCATGGCACTGTTCCGTGTGCATCCTGTAACTTCAAAATTCAAAATGTTATTGCAGGATTACGTTGGTCCAGCAACAAAAGTTATGTCTTCTGAGTATTTGCATCTGCATCCCATCCCGATGACCCTTCCCTCGGCTTAGCGTACCCTGCAGCATTTAGAATAGTTCTTCATAACGGTTGGGAAATCTGACCAATGTGAGTGGTGAATACAGAAAAATTATCAAAGTTCGAATACCGATATCTTCCCAGCAGTTCTCGAATCTGGTGGAAACATCGTATCAGATACGTTAAGGTTCGGCATAGAATAGTCAATACGATAACCTATACAGTATATGGAACACAATCTCTCCAGACTAAGATATTTGAGACACGCATAGCACGTGTCCCTGGCTAGGATTCCTTAGTGCAAGCTGCTCGCTCAGGATCACCAGTTAGTTTGAAAGTAGACAGGTACGGAAAGCCTAACTGGTGAACTTGTCCACTTAGAGCGTATTACCCTTCAACGTTGGAGTCCCTAGTGATAGGTATCGAGACCAAAGCTGTTTTGTATTCACAAAATCCCGTTATCGGCTTCATTGAACTATTTTTAATATTCTCCTTTTTGTTTTCCGGCTGTTGTTTATGGTATTTCCGTTTCAGTTTCTCGGCGCAGTGCATGGTTAATAGTCGTTTCAACTTGACTCATCTGAACCGAATTTGTACTGCTAATGATTCCAGGCACTTTTAGCAGTGGGATATTGATGTTGTTCAACTGACGATTGATCATTCAGTTGCAAAACTTGAACCAACGTTGATGTCCATTGAAGCACCCTACAACTGTTTCGTTCCTGTTGGAAGTACTCAACATTGCACGGATATTGTGACGAAGCTAGATGAGGCATCTTTGCACTGAATCTATGAATTTGCAGTGGATAGAAAAACCTCGTGGCTACCCAAGGAGCCTATAATTACTTCACCACAAAGCTATAGATTGGTTGTTTATTTGTGACAGGATCATCGGTGCAGTTATTCAGTAAGAACGGACTTGGCAATGAGTTCTGAAAATCTCACTGGAGTATTAGACAATAACAAAATGCCACTGTTCTAAATTGAACCAAGCTGGTGACCCAAGGCAGTCCTGAGAGCTAATCGTGGAGCTCAAGGTCACTCTTTAGGAAATAACTACTTTTACTAAATATTATGTCAACCAGGATCGATGGTACAGGACAGAGTATTCTTCTGGATATTTCAGTAAAATGAACTCCATTATGGATGTGAAAATATAAAAAAATAAATCTGTTCAACTATCCTTCAAGGGGCTTGGCAGCTACCTAATCACTGTTCAAACTTCTAGGCTCAGATTCTCTTCATGAGTCAGTATTTTGGTGGGTGTTTTGTCGGAAAAAGGTGCTACCGTACGACGTACTAGAAAAAAGGACGGTTTTTTCACTTATATGAAACCTACTGTGATCAAGAGATCAATCTGTTTCGGAATGGGTAAGCAGTACATTTTTCCTTCTCGAAGCCCTAACGCTTAAAAACAAATCCACAGACACATATTTAGTTCAAAGCTTCATACAGAAAAGTATAAACACCTTTACGATGTAGGTGTACTTGATTTTGCTCGAAGATATATAAATATTTCTTCCGTGTGATTAGCTTTTAGTGTAGTTTTGCTTCTGGTACCTAATGTTCATATCACTGAGCCAGACGCATCAACCTAGGTTAACTTTCTAGTTGAGAATTGATGCCTGATTTACTTTGCTTTGGGAATACACGTCATTATTCAAATTAAATTGCGTGCTAAAAATTGATTTATCCACTCGAAGATGATGCAGTATTCATGATCGTAATCAGCTACCAATAACCATTCATTCCACGATTGAAACACACATTCTAATGCACTATGAATTCACCTAGCAGACTCCTCCGTCTAAGGTAAATGGAAGTGTGGTGCTCTGGAATATTAATCCGTTAGACCAGGCAACATCAATAAAGTGTCTACTAATAATAAAACATTGTCCTCATAGCAAAATCCGAGGACGATATATGTTAAACTCACCAGAACTATTACTACTGGAAGCTACTGATGTCACACAAAAAACGGAAAACATTTAAGGAAAAGATTTTATTATCCTGTTTTTCCCGTTTTCATGGACCTGAGATTACTTGCATCGGATTCTTCTATCCTGTGTATTGGCCTAAAACAGCTTTTATGAAAGTATTTCACACCATACGATGTTGGATTACGTTAAAACATAAGGGGATACCAAGGATACATTCGACATATTCTTCTTCAAGGTCACTGCTACGGTCACCTATTCAGCTGGCCACAAATAAGTTTTAATTGCCAGAAAAACCTTAGTTTGATAAAACAAATATACCGTAGACTTGAATAGAAGGATTAGTTCGTTCTCTTACATCTGTATCCTTAGTAAGCAAAGTGATGATCTCCTAAAGATTCACATTGACAGTTTCAGTGAGTGGTTCTTTACGCAGGTGAATACGAAGGATAGTCAGTCATTCATAGCAACATAACTGGCTTGGATCTGAGAATTGCTAGCCACGGTATATCCAGCTGGGATTCTTCAAATATGTGGAAGTGTCTAATATGTGTGAGGTGGTGGGAACTAGGTTTAATAATTCATGCCAGCTATCACCCCGTCATATTGGCAGTTGTTGCTCTCACACCATTCCATCCTGTATTCTTCGCAATAGTATCCACATATGTCCTCAAATTCAATTTGGTTTTTCGAAGTTTCAACTAAACTTAACAAATAAATATGAAATCCACCATGGCACACCACAAGTCACATGACTATCGTTATCTGTTTTTTATTGGGGGATTTTAGACCCCTTCGTCATGAAAATAACTGGAATCGTGAAAGCCTATCTGGTATCGGAAGGTTCCGTTCTTGTTCTACTCGTTGTATCAGAAATTTAATCGTCAGGTATAAACAAATAAATATCCTGAAGGGTATCATTTGTCGTGGCACTTCTGCGTTTTCCTTTCTAATTTCCTCCTTTCAGCCGAAGTGCAAACAGATTTTGTCCCCGTAGAAATAAGGAATGACTCAACGGAAAGTAAAAAAAATTGGGACCTTACGAAGTATGGCGCACGAGTTGTTTGTTTGTCAACATTAGCAACCTTCCATAACTTCGTGTGACTATCTACCGTTTATACTGCGGATCCCAAGACAGACCGTTGAAAGTTCAAACTCTAGCCTGGATGAATAGGTAGCATGCCAATTAGTACTTTCTCAGGATAAACTGTTCCACTGGCAGTGTTGAAGTAATGGGTGAAAATGCACTGAACTTTATGTGACTTTGTCTGCCTTATAAGGAAACCCACCAACATTACAAAGATGTTATCGTGCGTTCGTAGAGCAGTCATGTGCAACCCCATACGATCTTGTTATGTAAAAACATTTAAGAATGCTTCCAAAATAGCAAATTAAAAAAAATCAAATACGCTGCCTCCGTACCACTCAGATGAATCAGTGAGCTCAGCCTTTCTACTTTGTGAAATTTGGACAAGATCATTCCATTGCACCTGAGCAGCACGTTATACAGTCACTACAAACTGCTTGCGTATCCAAAAATTAATATCAAAATGGTAAACGTCGTACGAAATTGGGAGACGTAATACTACAAAGAGCACTGATACTTGGTTCCATTACTTTCTATCGGAGAACTTTCAAAATGAATTATCATTCACGTCACTGGCATGGATACATTATGTAATTATCGATGGTCACTTCATTGGTTTCACTTAGCAGCTGCGAATCATTTCTTGAGAAAACGGGTCTGGATATCGAGCTTTGGATGACATTACATTTATCTCTCCTGAAATTTTGTGTAGTCACATGTATATGATAACCACTTGATACCCAAAGTGAAATCTATAATTACAGTAGATTAGGAACATAAATCGCTCGAATATTCAAACATTCACAAAGGTAACTGACTAGATAGAACAGATGGGGTAGATGGTGGTGTAAGGACTTTTGCCGATTATTCAACCAAGGCCTTAGCTGCATGTGACTCCTTCGAATTTTTAACACATTCAACAGCTTCCTTCTTTTGAGCAGCTTTGCTTGCAGTGTGCCTGTCTTATAATTGAGTCTTCGTTGTTAAATATATTTGTGCTCTATATCTGGATATGTAGAGTATGTATCATATTTGAACAAATTCACATGGCATCCAGAATGTGCACACCGTCAGAAGGTGTCTTATAACCAATCCCTGAAATCAGCTAATTTCTTAATTGTCTAAATCTTTGCTTATTCGTCTTCAATACGATTGACCGACTGATTGAAGGTACAATAAATTCCTCGTCTTCGGTATTGCTTATCAGAAGCCGTCGAATAAACAGGATTGAATTAAATCGAATTTTTAGAATTATCTGTTTTACAAGCTCTCAAAAGTGGGCGTCAATTAGGTTCAATAATAAATTAATGGGTATCGCTTCGTTTGTCATTTTTATTTACTCAAAGTTATTTTGTAATGTTTTCACGCGCCAAGTCAGTTCGAAGACAAAATGCCGCTGGGTTATTTCCCTTTATTGCCGTAGACCTAACCAAATTTCTTAGTTAACCCGGGAAGATTTGGCTTTGATAATTCACGATACTGATTCGAGAATTTTTAATGGAAATCGCTTTTGTTTGCCGTGGAAGTCTTTCACTGGTTTCTGACGAGTTCCGTAGAATATTCCAGTAATTGTTTGTGCCCTAACCAAACATGATTTTGGGTCACTTTTCTTTAGCCCCTTCTAGATTTTTCAAATGCCAGCCAATTAGTCTTGGCCGATTTATCAGGAGTAATATAGTTATTCTTCTTTTAGGTTTACGTAAAGCTAGCTTCAATAAATGAAAGCCGAATAACTGGAGAGAGTTCTGTCAATCTGAGCTTTGATGTTGTCTGACATCTGAAGTCAAGGCGTTGCAAAACACAAATGTTCTTCATCATTGTGCTTTCGCAAGTGCCAATTCCACCGAAATTCGAAGCCTTGGGGCACATCTAATAAAACAACTTGAAGGGAATCAAACCTGAGGATTATATAAACCGGATAAATGTGACATGTACACAAGTGATAAATACAAGCATGTTCTTGTCAGGTCCAGTTGGGAATGATTCGCGACGTGTAGTCGGAAATCAATTACCTACACACTGTTAGGGAAGATGGCAGAAACAATAAGCACAGCTGCAGTTCTCAAATACTCTCACGCAATGGGTGCTGTAGATTAGAGCCACAAGAAAGGTACGCTCAAAACATACGTACACAGATACCTTTGCCCGACTCGATCATCATCCGATTTAAGGGGGCGAACAAATTGTGTCTGGTGACTTCCCAGTAACTAGTCATTGATTCACTTCTGCATTACCATTCTATTTACCTAACTAACAATATAAGGAACTAATCAGACTTAGCAAAAGATACTAGCCACATTGATTTCAACATTGGACAGATCAGAGTCATATTATACTTTAACTTTCCCGTCTGTTAGCTCAGGTAAAGTGCAGCGAAGTAGGTGTGCCTAAGTTCTGCTGTTTTATTTATTTAAAGAGCCTTGACTGTCAAGATAATTACCAGTGATGACTACACTACTAAAGAGATTTATTAAATTTGCATCCCAAGACAAGGGGAGACCATTAGATTAGAGCTTAAGACCAGCGATATTTATTTATTAGGCTTCAACAAAAATACAAAACACTCAGTTAATTTTGTTTAATGCCCACATCCTGATTTTACTTATATCGTAGTCACATTACAATCACAACACTTACACGTTTTAAACTAAAGTAGAAACAGCAGTCCAAATACCAAAATATTTGTCTAAATTTTTGAGAAGCACGGAATTCATATTCCTACATTTTTGTCCATGGTGCCATTGTAATCACCAACCGGATGTTAAACAGATAAGATCTCCAGGGTTGAAGATGCAATATGCTCCATTCTGGTCACGTCGACCTTCTTTGTTTCTCTGATTTTTTTCCCAGGTGCTGAAATAATATATTCTTTTAAATTTTCAAGCTTCCTTGTTGTGCTTCCATTTGAAATGATACGCTCCTTTTTCTTAATCTAAATGATATATCTATATATTTGGCCCTTCTAAAAGTGCACTTTTCACTCTCTTTTGTTTTGAATGACTTTGTATCATTTGTCATGTTAACTGTTACATAGGGAATGTGTACCGTCTTATTTGTGCGTGATTCATTTTAAAATCAAGCTATTGAAGAGAAAAGTACACTTTGCAGCCCGACAATAACCATATCGTCTATCATCAAACAAAACAAATAACAAAGAATCGGAGTGTGTGCACTCTTTTCAGTAGACAATCTCATGCAGACATACTATTTGGTTTTTGAAACAGCCGTCACGGTTCACATTGAGAAGATCGTTTTAGAGGAATGCCTTCGTGGTTTGTCAAGAATATCTGCTCGACCACTCAAAGAATATATTAATACTTTTACAGTAATATGAGGCTGCATATGTGTGCGCTTGTGTTGATAGCAAGTAGCCGAATAACTGATGGAAAAATTTCCCAGGAGGTACATCTTCATTGGGTTAGAAGTGACCTACCCAAGGAGGATATCAGCGTGTATGGTTGTGATTCATTTGTGAACTTTTTATTGCGGAATACCCATTCACTGTCCAGAAGCACTAGGTCAGATATTCATCTGTGAGTGTTCACTTTCGGGAATATTTGGTTTCAAGTATTTTCGGTTACAAAATGGCGAAACCTGTATGCGTATATCAGGATTCCAACACTAGCCCATGTCTTGTCGACTGTGGACTTAATTCAGAACTATTTTTTTGGAATGCTGACTAGACAACAACGCAACGCTTCTCAAGTATCCTAGTGGGAATTACCCTAATTTTTCCTTCCTAGGAATTCCAAGGCAAAATTAAAGGTAATAACCGTGAGACATAAACGGGTAGACCTTCTTAGTGGCAACGATGTGTTGTGTGAACCTGGATGAATTCAAAGTGGTTTCAGAGAAACTCACTTGATATTGCAACAATCTAATTGTTCTGGGATTTAATCAGAGACTGATTCACAAAAGATTCTTCTATTTAGCATACGAAATTTTCCAATAGTTTGTCACTGGTCACTGTTTTGTAAGAATCGTCGTAAAACGCACGATCGTAATGCGACTAACCTTTATTTCATTCAACTTTGATGCTGTAAAGCTACCCAGTGGTTTTGAAATAAGGCACACTATACTAAAGTTGCAGAGAAAAGGTCACACTACTTGAAGATATTATACATCGAATGTATCTAGTCATCCATAACGGTTTATACTGTGGAATATTGCAACTGACTGTACATACGTGATTCTGTAGATAGTAATACATGAAGTTCTCAGTGAAGACATAACCCGTGAAATGCTAGCATTTTCTTCGAGTCTTCTAACAGCAAACAAAAAGAATGTCGGTATCTAAACATTATTTGAAAAATAACAGTGGGATAAAATGAATGTGGTCGGTGATGAGAGGACTAAATGCTTGCGCTGGTTTTTTAGCCAAAATGACCAGCGCAAAATAAGTTAAGGTTTCAGCCAAGGTTTTTCATTGTTGTATTTCTTTAATGGGCATATTTCACGTTAAATGTTCTTTCCAAGACATGAAAAGTTCTTGTACCCTCACTACCGGGCATTGCTTATGTTGCGAAACTTCAAAAATAAACACCACCCAACACACCTTGTATGATGACTGGACTGTACGTTGCGGAGAAACACTGATAATGCGTGAATGAAACTGAAGTTTATCACTCAAACGTTACAGAAATAAAGCGATTTTAAATAAGAAGGTCTATGGCAGAAATCTCTGGGAAAAATTCGTTCAGAGTTCTTTGAACTACTGTATACGAACCACAGGTTGTAGTCATTTGTACAGATGTAAATGTTTATTCAGGGACAGTTCACAGATACACAAAATCTCCCCGTAGTCGAAAGCATGATAAGAATTTTGTGCAATTTATGAATGGATAAACAACAGATAATGTTCGGTCAGGGGACTACTGAATTCATCTTCAGGTGTATGCAAACTGGGAAGAGAACGTTGGTTGTATTCTGTAGTAATCTCTCGTGTTTTTGACAGAAAAACGTTGCGCAATGTTATCCTCGGGTAAAACTGGCCGACAGGTTTCCTGTTGGGCACGCGGGTACTGAAGCATTTTTTGTGTTATCCCCGTCAACATCAATATCACTGGAAAACAATATTGGATTTCGGTAATTTTTCGAGGTCTTCCTCTTATAGAGCAAAAGTGGTGCCTTTTTTTGTAATAACTCTTTGCGCCCAGTCTAAAACGAGGAAGTACGTCTTATAGACGTTGACAAATACATTCATTTGTTGTAAAATATCACAGCAGCATAGCGGCAGGAGAATTGAATGACTCAATATCTCTAAATTCCTCCTAAAAGTCACCATTTGAATAAGATCAAATATTTATTCTTTGTGTAAAAGAGAGAAGTTATTGCAAATTCCCCATGCAACGTACAAAACGTTAAAAGGGAACAACACAGCATACTGAAGATAAACCCATCATGCCGTTTTATTTGGGATATACTGCCGCAGTAACTGGTACGTATTGTTCATAATGCTACTGGAAGATTACGGTCCACTGTTGCTTGCGACTGCCTGGTTTCAACGTAGCTTTAACCATTCCATTCCGGTAAGCTTTACGACCAGAATTGTAAACCTCATTTTCATCATTTGCTGTCCCACGGAAACGGTTTCATTCCACATAAAAAGACCGGTTTCATCCTATCTAAAAAAATTATTCAGAAAAAAGGAGTTAGCCCACAGAAAGCGCAATCCATCTGAGGTTAGTATATAATCAGGCATGGTCAAAAATAAATCAAACGTCTGGACTTACTCTCTCTCTCTCAACAGATTATTCACTTTAGGAAAATCAGTTATTGATGACAGATGATCAACCCACTCTGCGGTCAGAAAAAACATTCTTCCTCTAATGACGTGGATTTTAATCATCTGAATTTCCAGTTCATTCGCTTCTCGAAGAACTTACTCCCAAGTATCCATCGAGCTACCTATTCATAACTTGAAAACATTGTCCAGCAGGGAAGTTTTCAGACCTTCAAGTCCACCAAGTAACCCAAAGCTTCTGGACAGGATGACCTACCTCCGGCAGTACCCAAACACGGAGCTGGATCTCTCACTGAGTTATTGAACACGGTTATCAATCATTCACTTGAATTGATCTACATTCCTGATAGTCTGTGTCATATCGCAATCATTTCCACACCGAGAGGGATAGAAAAACCAAACTGAAACCAAAAAACTCCACCCAGCTGCACTTTCTCAATCGTCTTGGAAACTAGGTAAACGTGCCGCAATTCAGAGCCTTCAAAACACCATCAGAAGGCCTAGTGACGAACATGAATTTGCGGATAAACTCCACCTTTCCACAATTGGAGCAGCAGTACACATAGTCCGCTAGATTGCAAAAACCCTCAGGGATTCGTACACATCAGTTTGATGTGCCTTTCTGGATTACAAATCACCGCCTGACTGTGCACCACAATCCATGTTTCCCACTGAATCAGGATCTTTGAGTTGTCCCACTTACTTACTAAGCGGGCATAAAGATTACTTCTTGGGTAGAACACCATTTACCGAAGTTGGTAGAAAAGTTTTCAGACATCCCTAAAGCAGTGTCAGCCCTCCCCAAAGATTTATGCCATAGTCATCAACTAATCACTTTAGCGAGTCAACTGTAACCCACTCAGCTCGTCTGGTTAATTATGCCAATGACGCTGTTTTGGTCCTGCCTGTCTTTTAGAAGTCCGACTCAGACGAGTTTTATGAAAACATTGCGCCTATCCAGAACTTTCCTGAGCAGTTTTGTCTTCTATCAAACAATGCCAACTGTCATGAGTGCATTTTCCATTCTGCGGTTGCTTTTTGTAGAACGCAGGACCACTGTCCATTCTACTCCTGATGCGCACATAGGCCGTGTGAAATATCTTGTCGTAAACTTACAAGAGAAATTGCATTGGTCATTACAAATAGAAATGACGGTTGGGAAATAATATCGATTTTCCTTCCAAACTTGTAAGCTGCTATAGTTCCGTGCTCCAGGGTCCTTTTATATTTCCCGCAATTCTAAGCTACCCTTCCTCAATATTTCCTGGTCTGCTGAAAAGGGACTACGTCAGTCTTCGTCGAGATTTGCGCGTCGTCACTTTGTTCCTGGTAGGGCCTTAGAAGACCTCGTTTCGGTCCTATGTGATAAACATACAATGCCAATAGGATCATCGCTGACCGTTCACAAACACTTAATTGCGACCTTTCTCTGAGCCACTCAAACCCATCGATCCTTTCCATGTATGGACTAATTCCATCAAAATTATGGCTGTACTGAACTTCTATAGTTCCTTACCCCGATTATGTTTTATTAAATAAAGATGAAGACTTATGTAAACTGGTAACCCGTTTTGGTATGTAGAAGGTTTCAATCTTTTCCCCGACAGCTAAAAAGCACCGTTAAAAGTGTGATAATGGTGATATTCTATATCCAAGAGATGGTAAGGATAGCCCTCTTTTGAAATACAGTATGCTTCATTGGAACCTTTCAAATGAAATGAACATTTTGTCTATTCGGAATTTGTATTTGCCCAAGCCCTGCTCCTCAATGGATGAGGCGGGAGTAAAGTTCATTTTCTGACCTGAATAAGTCGACAAAATATGAATGAATCCAATGTAGAATAGAGTCATTCGATCGAATTTGTCGCTACATTTAGCCTTCCATTACACTCCTTATTCCTAACTCATTTAACCGAGCATACGCTTTGTGATGTAGCAGTTAGAAATGGTATGTCAAAGGCTTTAAAGCTTAACATTGTTTTCCCGGTAACTTTATCACCAACGGTTCAATCAATGTTTCGTTACTAGGTGATTCTTACCGTTTCGTAATGAATAACCTTTACTACCAAACATTTCACTCATCGTGATACACGTCCCAAACTAAAAGGAATTGGGAGGTGGTCCCCGGTTTGCCCCATAACAGGCCAAGCACTTGCACATGCATTGTATCATATTTCCCATAAAACCTGAATATCAAGATGAGTAATCAACGAAAACCCAAAAATGTACACTCATTTTCAATACTTTGGTAAGCCAGAAAGGAATCATTGGATGTTTTTAGTTTTGACCAGTGATACCATGTTTGACTTCTTCAGTTTTTTACTGCATAGGCTGAACCAAATGATGGGCAAAACTGTCGCCTTTACGACACGAAATTACGTTGTTCTAACATTTGATATTCCAGTTGGGAACAAGTTCCACCAGAGCAAGATGCAATATTATGCGCGCACTCATGTTGACAAAGCAATGACAACTAGAACTCACTTCTCGTTTATTAAAACCCTCTTCCTGTTGATTATTTTCATAGCGGGTACATATCTGATGATGGCTGAGTAGGTTTTGGTGAGACTCCTGGTTCTCTTAGTGTCCATGATTTTCCCGTCTATGATATTTATAATCCCCGCTATCACCCCGATTCTCTAGATTCAATAAAACACGCCCGCCGAAACCTTTGCACTTGGCCCTATTCACTAGTTATTCAGTGAGGGTAGCAAGGTCATCCGGTTTCAAAATAGTATAAACAGCGCATTCAGTGCTTTGACTGGAATGCTCACCGTTTACATGTCCTGTAAAAGCAGTAACAGTGCATGAGAAGTAGGCTATAAATTTCTTGTCCAGGTGTTTAGAGTATTTTGAGAGGCTAACAAATCCCAAAGCATAAAACATTTTCCTTTGTGGCTTCTGAGAACATCCACCTTATGAGTTTCCTCCTTGGTCATCACAACCTGGGTAGGTGCAATTAAAATCCGAACAATTGTTACTCGTTGCGTTCGTGTCGATTTGTCGCATACGTCCTGACGTAATACCACTGACTTATTAAAAAAATGGGAAATAACCTGTTAGCTTTATGCTTTCTGAAGACGGCTTTTCATGTATGATCTAATAGTTAACAAAATTACTATGTTCAGTGTCACAGGGAACAAATGTGCCGTAAATTGCGATACAATATCTTGATACTCCCAGGCTACCTTTTCCTTTTTTACCCGTTTTAAAGCCTACTTCAACTTTTAAAATGGATATGGAAACCATTTTTCATTCTTAATTTTTGGTTCTCGATATTTTCTGCAGGGGCTGCTATTCTGTGGTACATGAAGTAATGTAACAAAATGTTAATGCTATATTTTGAAGACGAAGTGCTTTTACTCTAAGTGGCTTTTTCACTTATGTATTGATTTCTACGTGAAATAAATGTAACATTCCTCAGTAGGATGGAAAGCCACTCTGCTGATGAGAATGTTGTTGTGCTTCTCGGTTCAACATCTCGTTGATGTAACTTTGTGACTAACCAGAGTAGCAGTAGGGTACAAATAGTCTCATAGCTATTTGCTCATTTTCCCGAAGTCCAGGGTTCCTTGGTTCGCAGGTCTAAGTTTTACTCTATGGGATAAATACTACTAAACTTTTAAATAGCTAGACAAATGCAAACGAATTGTACCGGATATGGGATGGTTGAAAGTAAACGTCTACAATATCCCACTGTTGTTCGTTTTAAGCCTAAGACAGAGGAATTTGTCATCCAGATTTAGTGAGGTTTTCACTGTAGAAACACCCGAAATTATTCATTAGTATTCCGGGCTTATAATTGTTTTTAAACCTTCTCATTGGAATTTGGTGTTAAGAGCTCATTTGTAATGTGATTTCAATCCGGCTGAACAGGTCGACTTTAGGTTGTTCTTGGGAGGCTGACACTATACAGAATACAAGTGTTCTCCAAAAAACCTTTTTAACGAGCTGGAAAAGGATAAATGTACAAAAGATTAATGACGAAGAATTAAATTCAGTTTTATGTGCCTTTGGAAATGTGGAATTCATTACTTTCCAGTGACTGGTCTGATATACGGTACAACGTACTTTACATAGCATAGAACTACAGATTTCAGCTGACATCTTCGACGAAGCTGTTCGTGACTCTCAAGACAAGCCTCACATTTTATTCCCTGAAATAAGTCAGATGTTCTCGTTGTACGTAAACTACTCTGCCGTGAATGAGTCACGTGAGAGGTCAAAAGGAATGGAAGAGGAAACAAATGAGAACGCTACGTCTACTATTCAGTTCAGCTTTTCCATGTACTTCCACCGAATACATGGAAACAAAACTCCGATTTACGAACAGCTCACTAGCAGCAAGACATTAAGCTAGTCATGAAAACAAAACACTGCGAAAAGCTAGTAAAATTTCCCCTTATCCATTTGTACCAGCCACAGATTTTGTTGACACTTTAGATTGTTGCTGTTTTAGTTGCTTCAGCATGCCAGAATTGCAGTAAACCTAAAGAATATTCGAACTTTCGCTCTTAAGAGAGCTGAAATATCTCCTTCCTAACACCCTCTATGGTAAAAATAGGAACCTCCTACTAGAATACCAATGCCTGTCTGTAAGCTAACCAGAAACACCAGAAGTGCTTGAGAATGGCAGATTTTAAGGCATCAGCTGTTAGTTTAGTTGATACAAAAGTTATGGTACAACATTAAGTGGGCCTCGTGTTTCCTTTTTTCCCTGTCTGGCCCAAATACCGTTCTCCTGAGTTGCTGACGTTGTCTTTCTATCCGTCAGAATCGAAAAATCTATTTGAAGATAGATATTTTTCTGTGTAAGGACTACTATGACCGTTGTAATTTTCGATTATGACACCAAAAGACTTGCAGTATTCTATCTGATGAAGCGAATTCTCTTATCACTAACTACTTCTGTAGTTCTGAGCCTAGCTATTAAACATTTGTCTGTGTTTTATAAAAACTTGAAAAAAAAACATTTTTCAGGTTTGACTGCATTGAATTTTGAATTGACCATGCTCACCAAACAGACTCTATCAACACAATTTGTGGTACATACGTGAAACTTTCTAATAGTACGATCGTAGGCATTGAGACGTGAAAATATTTCTATCATTTTGAATTTGGGTTCCCTTTCTGAATTCAGTTTCATATCGTGAAACTAGCTAGAATATTTTGTGATATTTGTACACCGACACTCACTTGATCAACCATTTTGTTCAACCATCATCCTACTTGACTTGCAGGTACTCCGTAATGTAATCCACTACCAAAACGTTTGTAGATGAATACTTTACCGCTGAACAACGACGGTAATTCGTTTTTGGTGTTTCCCATAAGAACTGTAACTATGCCTTGGCGTCAAACAGTATGTAACGTATATAGACAGTCTGTTACTGAGACGACCATAAGACGGAATCAATATAAAACAAAATGCTCGGGAAATTGATTTACACCAATTTCAAATGTTTCGACTGATCTCATCAATCCCCGTGTGACACTCTCACCCGCATGGTTTCATTTCAGCGATACTAAACATTACACAATTCGCGGAAAGAAGTTGTTGGAGCATATCATCAAAAAGCACCCAAAACCTACTTTCTTCTAGGCTGAATAAAGAATTCTTTTCTTCGCAATGAAAAATGTCTTCAAAATGACCACCAACCACCAAAGGAGTCAAAACCAGTCATTTCTTATCAGCCCATGGAAAAAGTAGTCCCCTTTAATCGCTCTTCGCTGCCAACGCATGGTTTAGGTCGTCCGCTATTAGGAAGACGGATTTGTAGCAACTGATCACCGCCCTACTTAGTTTCCTCAATATCATCAACAGAATATTTTGAAGGCCGAGCTCAGTGATCACTAAAACTTTACATCAGTTATAGGTTCTAAACTGCCCAAATCAGCGTACACAGCTAAATTGTTCGTCAGACACATTTTAGCATCTATTTTCTCAGAGAATTTTTGGCAGCGATACGTAGTCTCTTTTATGATCTACGTTTGTGTTCTGGCTTTTAGCATCCAACCGAAAAAGTTGTTATCCTGACAAAGTGGAACAAAAATATAACCGAGTCTTTTCCTCATTTACCGTGCTTTTCCTCTGTACTGAAGATAGCCATATATGTCGGTACTCACCCAATGTTTCTCTGTTTATAATGCGAAATACTGGTCATAACAGCTGGAGTTTTGTGCTCCACCGATATTCGCAAGTAAACCTTTCTCATTTCTCGAACTTCGGGATTATCAAAACTTTCTACGTATTCTTTCCATTGATCAAGCAAGCCCTTTCAGAGGCTGTTCAAATTTTTTTCCGAGAGATTCATCATCGTGTGTGAATACTTTCACAGGTCATTGACAATTCAAAAATGCATTGTATTACCAGTTAGAAACAATATAGTCATGTGTGCTACACGAATACTGTCTACACCTTAGTACAGGTAATTAAATCAGATGTTACGGATTTTCTGTTTTCGAAAGAGTTTAATCACTAAAATTCCAATTCACGAAGAGTTCTAATATTGCTGGTGAAATGATAAAAGGAAATCAAACAAAAGCTTGCGATATCTCTTGCAGTTTTTCTTTACATTTTAATGAACAGTACAATTGTAATGACGGATTACCTCTCAAAGGACGATACACTTGAAAGTATTAATCATTTTTGAAATAATCAAGTTGTAGTTGACAATGTGGGAAGTGCATAGTCTTTCATCGCATGGACAGTCGGTATTTTTCCACTTAAAATGAATACGTATCATTATAAGAGCCGTAAAAGCATATCACCTAAATCATCAGTCTTTCGAAATCCAGTAACAGTTATTTTGTGCAATGAATTTTCGTTTTTGATTTACTCCTGACCTAATCGTCTTACAGCTATGACTCCGACTCAATTGACCAAAGATTACATAGATAGTTATGACCCACCACACAAACCAATCAGAACTTGACTTTCGACCGATGGAGTTTTCTCTGCAAAATGATCTGATTGGTGTAACCTTCAGACCGCATGAAATGGTTATAAGTGGCAAAGATTCACTAAAATGGTGGGCATCAACAGAAACAGCTGCGGTTCGTTGGTTTCACTGCTATCTGTTTGACGTCATGACTGAAAAGGAGTAAGTATTTACGGTATTTCGTTTTCGGAAAACCTGATCTTGATCATCTTGGTCCTTGTTTTATTTTGAATGTCAGCAGTTGTATAAACGTGGTTGGATGGTTGTACAAAAGAATATCAAACGGTTTCGATTCCGATAAAAACAAACGTACTAGTAGCCTATTTACTGATATGGATATCTTTGACGAACGAGTCCAGATCCATTTCAAAGAAGATTAGGGGAGGTTTCTAGCCAACTACTGCTGTTATTTTGTTCAGCACGAAAGGGTTTCGTTTGCTTTGAGATGAGAGCAGCTTTTCAGTTCAGAAATGATGTCCCAAAATGGCTTTCCAAATCAAGCATATGCTGCTTCTCTAACTCGGTAATCCGTATTTGGGGTGACTTCTTCCAATGAGATCATCGCTACAGGAAAATGGACTGGAAGTAAGATAAAAGTCATAAAGTAGAGACTTTTACTCCTCAAAAAGCTGAACCTTGTTGGCAAAGACATTTGAAAGAACCGTTGACTTGGCCAACATTATCTCAAACTTTAACCGTTTTATCAAAATGTTGTTTTCATTTAGACGCATTTGAGCGGCAAGTTGGAATGACCCTTTAGTATTTCACCAGTCGGACTTTGTTTGAAAGAAATATTTCTGAATACTCCTTTTGTTGCACGCATTTTGATTTTAATCTCTTTATGTTTCTTCAAAAGTGTTTTTGTTGTTTTTTGTATTGATACTTGAACAGAAAGGTTCTTGAGAATGCTTCAAAACAAGCAAATAGCTACATTGCATTCCGTTTAAAATAACAATAATTTAACGTAATACTGGCAAGAGTGAGCAAAGTCAGATGCCGCTTGTGACAGCTTCTTTGGACTTAGTACAACATTTGTCAAGTATATCAACAAAGTTTTAAAGGCGCGGGGATACTTGGGCACTGTCTAATTCTCAACAATGTTTGCGTGGAATTTCAAACCCAGATCAACTGGTTGATCACAGATTTTCATATATTTTTGTTAGATGCAGTTATCTGGACAGATAGAAACAAGCACAAGACCAGATGACCACGATGGACCACCAATGAGTAGCGTGATGACCAGATCAATCTTATGTGGTACCAGGGGTAAAATCTTAAAGCTTTCCAGTGGACTGAACTTATGCCGTTCTGAGGCTGGGAAAATTTTGATGGGACAAAAAATCATGAATAATGAATAGTTACGAGTGGTCCAAAATACTACTGGACTGAAAGTTTATTTGCAATTTGTGTCTGTATTAAATTGACGGGTAGGAGGTATTGTTGTAGTGTGAGCCTTCGACTGTGCACAATTTCCCGTTTTTTATCATGAGTTATCATTTTTCGTACACAAAGAATTTGAACAAATTGGTTAGTCAATGATGCTTCGACTGCCGCACCGAAAACACTGTCCTATTAGATAATTCCGATTTTCACCAGTGTGTTTCTCAATGAACTATTTTGCTCTTTCTAAATGCCTTCAATAGTGAAATCTCCCTCGAGGCTAAGGCCACATTTGACGAATTGGATGAGGATCACAACGGATCAATTACAGTAGATGAGCTGAAGAGAAAACTAGAACGGATGTGTGGTAGACCGTTAAAAATGTCTACCGTGGAACTTTTCATGAAACAATACGATAAAGACGGTGACAAGAAATGGTCTCCCGTTGAACTGGCCGATTTTCTAAAACAGAATAACGAATGAACGTAACACTGGCCATCATGAAACCTGCCATGTCTCGCACAACCACTTCTTCTAGATCATGATGCTTCTACCGTGGGCTGCATTTTGATGTTGTTATCTTATTGGTCATGTACCGTTGCCCGACACTTGACTTGTTGTGAAATGTCTGCACGTTCAATATAGATTCTGCCATCAAATCTCAACGTTATTACAATATGGAAAGTAAAAACTGAATACTGGTATAAGCAGGATGATTTTTCCCGTATTATAACAAACGAAGCTGGAAATTTATTGTCTTTTTCGTATAATAACAAGCTCTTTTAGTTGCCACAATTAATCACCTGAAATCTCAGAAATCACGATCGAGTTACACTGAAACTTATCAGCGCGAAATCAGGAGGGCACTTTTTGATGGGAAAGGAAATTCTTATACTGTGCGCAAGGAACCGGGAAATGGATTTGGTTGTTCGTTTTAGGTGTTCAATTTCACCGGGTTTTGTAGGACCGACGCAAACGAGATTTCCAGACATGGTCTTCATCGAATGTGATAAGACAGCAGAGGACTAAAGGCAGCTAACTTTCACACAACAATCTAGATTGAACCAGCAATTTCCGAATAAAACCAAGCAGTTCTTACTTAATTCAGTGAGCCGAATAGCCCTAATTATTTCAAAACTGCTGACAATTTCGACATTTCTCTGTTGGACGTCGCTCCGAAACATATAACTTTTGACAGTTATAGAGGACGCTAAGGATAATTTTTTTCAAAAAAAAGGCATTTGTGAATTGGCACAAACCTCACTGTATCGAGTTTTAGCCTATAAAGAGTTGTAATATCCCAGATTCTATTGCTCTCTGCAACACAAAATGTATTTTACACTACTCTCCATTGTGTATCAGGAAAACGGATTGATTCCTAATTTGGTTAGTCATATATAGATTTTCAGGGAATAAAAGTACGTAGCAATCTTAAAGGGCTACGGGTTTTTTAAAAAGTCGGCCTCTAAAACGCGTTGAATGATTTATGGTTCCGCCTTGACAAAACGTATTGACTGGGCTTCACAGCCTCCTGATAAATATAGTCGGAGTGGTGACTTTTTAATAAAACTTTACTTTGCCTACATTTCTTTGACACACCATTGCCTAGTAACAGGGCTGAATAAATTTTTGGAATCTTTTTGTTATACTAAGTCAGCGATCGCTTAAAAATGGGCTTATGATTACCGCAAACCTGTCAGTGCTCTACGAGTTAAATTCCCCTTCGGTGACTTCGCGAAGAACAAATGTAACAAAAGGCACTACAGTTGTTTTATAGTACAGATATTTCTGAAAAGCACTTTACTAGTTACCATAAATACACCCCCAAAATAATGAGTAAAACCCGTTTTACTTGGCAATAACATTTATCCATACCTTCTCTCAAGAGCCAAGAGTTAGTTTCTTCTACTAGCTAACATAATTAACCGTTCATCTGTTATTCATGGAAAACTTGAGAATGGCTGTATCCCAGTGTTTGCCGAAATTCCTTTGTCTGTAATTTGGCGGTTTTGAAAAAAAGTGGATGCGCCATTAGGCTTTCTTTTACCGTTTTGTTTTATGATACAGAAGCATTACCAAATCCGAAGAGAATGTGAATATAAAGAGATTGCATTTGTACGTCATAGTTCGTTATGTAGCATCAAAGAGCTTCATGGTGAACTGTATTTCATGAACACTGTGTTTCTGTTTTTGTCAAGATCGGAATAAAACTCACTTTATCCATAAGAGCGACTCCTATATTGTGCAACCCATATGTATCCAGCAAGCAAAATATTCAGGGTAACTTTTGGATTTGTGTGAGGATCGAAGGGGGCTGGTTGTCAATTTATAGGCTATATCAGAGTCAGAGTAGACAATTAGACAATAAATTCACAATCAGTCTGGCCCCGTTTTTGCTTCACAGTTTTAACTAACTAACTTGTTGGGCAACTAAGAGATTCCAGTCGAACAAGGTGGTGTTTGGTCATGATGAAGGGCAAATTACCATAAAATCGTAGTTCTTTTACCACTCTCGAAATATCAATCACTGTAACAAAAATAACATTTTGGTGAAGTCTGTAGACATCAGCAACTTGCCTCAAAACTCAGCCTTTATCTAAATTCAGTCTTTACGAGAAGATTCAACATTTTTACCTTCTGTGATTGGCTATCCCGAGCTCAAGGATGCTAGTTCTTCTACCACAGTTGTTGTTTGTAGTGCGTAGATATACAATTTTATTCGAAAATAACTGAACCGAATAAATCATAATGACTTTACGCAACACACTTTCACGGAAGTCACTTTATCGTTGGTGCATTCATGATATTATTTGCGGTTACTAACCTCACGGATCTTCCAAAACGTATATTTGTAAATTTTACAGGTAGTATATTTTACAGTGGATGGATTTTTGCTTGATTGCATGGTTTTCGTAAATCACCCACCGATCTTTTAAAAGCGGCGCAATACAATTAAACGGTAATATCAATTGACAGAATGCGTGATTACAAGGTTGTTTGTCACTTACCTCCCTAAGAATTATTTAGAACTAATTATACTTTTCTCGTAAAAGTCAAAACTGATAACTGAAATAGATTTCCGCTGTGGCATCCCTGGTCCCGATCTTTTAGCCATGACAACCAAGGACAAAATGGGTCAAGCAAGAAGTATTTCATATTTTCAGTTCGACAACATCTTTGAATAACCTTTGAAATGTGAAAGGTTATTGTACAGAATTCATCCGTTCGTTTAAACTGTTATGAAAAATCTCATGAGATGGTTGACTATTCCAACATAAAATATCGATAAAGTGCTTGTTAGCAAATCCATATGTATTATGCAACATGGCATTCCATTGTTCGGATAATGGTTCTCGGAGTACAAAGTTTCTTTATAATTCACAAGACTGGGGTTCAATAAAGAGGTATTCTCCAACGGATACCAGAGCAATGTATGCATCTCTATGAAATAATACAATGAACATACTGCTGAAATACCCACGATATCCGGGTTTTTTGAAAAACCAGTCTCGAAAATACTAGGTTACATACAGGGAATAAATTCCAAATCGTATTCAGATCGTGATATTCAGCGGGAATTTTCGGGAACTTATTTATTAAATTTTCCAATGATTCTGGTTATTCGGAAGATTATAACGATTATGTAGACTTACCGACGTTTGTGATATGTATAGCCAAGTGTGCAACATGACCTGGAGCATCATTCTACAATAAGACAGCCTAAACAGAATAACTTCTGATCTGACAGGCAAAGAGCTTTCATCTTTTAAGTAAGATAAATCCTGCCTTATTCAAGGTATTTTAACTAAATGCCGTCAACTAAGCTGACCTTAAATTTTGCAGCCTATGTGGCTTAGAGAGCTGAGTTGTGAGATCTTAAATTCACAAAATAAGTTTCTGTGGAAACTTCTTTTGCGGGGGAAGAATTTATGATCACCGTTGTTCTCGTCGTAATTCGTTTAATGCGGATCGATGGTACAAACAGTTCATGGTACCATTCGGACATTTCTGTGGTTGCAACGTTAATCAGCTCTGTTATTTGTATAACATTGGCTATTGTTCCGTTGAGGGCTAGAGCAACTAAAATTTTCTACTTATTTTCGCCAGGGAGTACGAGAACGGATTTTTTTCCAGAATAAATGCTTCTTCATTTCTGGCCAATATTGTTACCCGAGGGCAACTAACTTCAATATACAGGTCAGATATATGCGTTTTTGCGCACTACATCATATTAGGACACCACGTTTTATGTGAATAATGAAAACAATGTGCTGTCGTTCGCAAGAAGAACAGACAATAACTTTATCAAGGGAAGAACTGCCTGGTGGGCTCGCAAAATACCATCTCTCCTCTTTGATAAAGAAGTGAAGTCATCCACTTTCTGAGAAATATTTCTTCAGCGTGTCCTTAACAGAAGGGATGTTCTAAGAGCCACGCCAGCATGACCTTGGAATCCAGGTCACACATCTGAAAATAACCAAAGATTCGTCTCTCGTCGAGCTACTGTTAGCCAGTAGTTGACTTGTAAACTGTTAGAAAACAATATTATCCACTTATGTCCTCTCCATTTTTGCTTGAATTTTAGAAGAAACATGGCAGATAATTCAAAAAAGAAACTTATCTAGAAGGATCAACGTGTAATTCTCAATAAAGAAAATCAATCCCCCTGATAAGTCTAACCTTCTGCCGAATAACGATAAGTCATGTTTAACACTTAAATAACTTAGAACTTCTATACTTGGGACTAGTTCCCCACGGTAACAAGAGTTACACAAATTTCATAGTCAACTAACTTGACTAACTTTAGGTTCTGTAGAATTTTTCTATTTCTCAATCTAGCTTAATAGTACACTATTAAAATGTCATGGAGAAGGATTTATTCACGACGATATTATTAGGTCTATCAAATTTTGACAACCGATGCATAAGCAGTACACTAGTCTTGAAGTAAATTTTGCCAGTTTCAGTTGACCTTTAACAGAGTGGGTTATTACGGACACTTGGATAAAATAATCTTTTATCGAGTACAGGAATTTCATTTTGATGTGGTTGGTGCTTATATCACATATACGTCAGTTGCAGCTCCTTCATTCTGCTTAGTTCAGACGGTCAACTAAGTGACTACAGCCCATCGTGTACCCCTCCGGCCAACAGGTACTTATATATCAAGACTTGAGGTAACTAACTTTTCTCAGTGGATACGGACAAGAGAGATGTTACCTGCTGGTTGCTTTCACCAATAGATGTACCGGAAAACGAACGCCCAATAACTATGTGGTCAAGTCTCCCGAGAAATCGAATATTGTTTAATTCTTACCCTGCACTTCTGGAACGTCTGATTCTTAGTGGAACAGGGCAACTGTATGTCTTCTTGCGAAACGAAATCTTTTCGATCCTGATTCACTTCACTGTCTGCGATATTTGACCATTAAGCTCCGTATACCATGGGGATGAAAATTAGATTTCTATGATCTTGGAAATGGTGCTAGACATATTCTGCTCATTTGAAGTTTGAACTACATGTACTAAGATGAGCGAATGATTAATTCAGGTTGTTTCACCATGACCGTGTTCTGTAATTATTGTAATTGGTGATTTCAGTACTCCAAAAGTGGTCATTAATTACACTCACTTCATCTAGCCACAGAAGTTTGGGTACTTGTTGAAGTCGAAACCACCATGAGATGTTCGCGGGGAAAGAAGACTCTTGGGATCCATCTGTTTTCAGATGCAGTGTATTGAAAAGTAGTCATGCATCCATTGCGCCCAAAGGAGAATAAACCCTAAAGAAACTGTTGCTGGAACTTTTTCAATCAGCTGAGAGAATTAACTATTCTGTTAAAAAAAAATATCTTCGACAACTGGGCTTGAATTATTTGAGGTGTGCGCGTTTGTCACTCAACCAAAAGGCAGCCAAAAATTAAGACATTAGATTTGCTCTACGGATGGATTAAACCACTACAGAATGCCAGATAAAACGTAGCTGAGGTCCGTAAGGAAGTGATGCAGTACCAGTAGAAACTCACAGCCAAGATTATTTGAAGCAGTACGACTTTTTCAAATTGTTTGTACTCAATTCCTGGTCAAAACGTTCGTCTTCTTTAAATAAAGTGATTCACAATGACCAGCTTTGAGTTATCGCGACATGAGACAATGCACAGAAGTTTTATTCCCACCTACGTTATCACGCTTAACGGAAAAGCCGAAAGAAGCAACATTTTTTGTATTTTTAGTCGGTGTAGCTTGTCGACGCATTCAACGAATCATCATTCATCACTCTCAACAGTCTTTGTTAAACATACTTTCTTCTTCTGATATTTTCAAATTGGATCCAACCGTTGCTGAGTTTAAAACATTTTCATACAAAAAAGCTAATGTTCCTTCTCAAGTCATGTTGAATTATTGTGCTGTTGTTCTGGCGAGCGTTTTGTCCCGTCACACAAAACAAACTCACTGTCCCTTTCCGTGAGGCTGTCTTGTCCATGAAGACAATGTTTTTGTTTCACTTCACCCAGTACAGTTGAAAATAAAGCACCTTCAAGCGAATAAATAGAGTCACGGTTCGTCTCAAAGATCAAAACAATAGTATCGCCGGTAACCATACCAACGGAGAAAACAAAACAGTTGAGTAACTTGAGTAAATGTATCCAATAGAACAATAATAAAGGGAAATGTCTTCAAAGTTTGTAAGGAATATTTTTATTCCTGTCTAAGGGTCTTTTCTTCCTGAGTTGGCTAATGAGGATCGGCTATGACCACGTTTTAAAATATCAGCTTCACGAGAAAATAGGCGGGGCTTTTAAATACAATATTTTGTTTACCTTGGTTCACCTAACCAGAAAGGCAAAATTTGGTCAACTGAATTAGGCACGAAGGCAAAGTTGATGCTGTATGAGGCCATAACTGCACAGATTGTGTTTCACAGCCAAACAACGGGACAAATAAAAAAATCCCACTTCAATGAACGATTCTTCGGTGTACTAGCCATTCTATATGGGTACCGTAATTATCTGTGTCAATGTCAAAATAATCATACGTAACAGTAGTGAAAGAAACTACGTGAAGGCCAGTGTGACCAGAACGTTATAAAATGTATTCACAGTGACAATGGAAAAAAGGCACAGAATCAACTCACAAGTGGTAGCGGTTCTCGTTGCGGATTCCTGGATACATCAAAAAGAGATATCGATCAACTCCTTGCTCATGATGGCACAGGAAAGAATATCAATAGTTGCCGTAAAAGGTTCTAAATAGATTTTGATCATCATTACATCTGTGCCTAAGCAAACTTTGGGCAACGGTAAATCAAAACGAGATGCTGCTTCACAATGCAATATTTACTCACGACTTTTGGTATTTCACTCCACACCGCATCACTCGCGTATGTTCCAAGTGCATAGATTGGTTCCGTAATTTTAAGCATTGACACATTAAACAGATGCTTTACAGACAATTCCGATGGCTTTTCCGAATAGAATAAAGTGATTTGTTATAAAAATATACGGAAAGGTGACGTACACATTTTTGATACGAATTCATCATAATTCTACTAAAAATATGTAAATTTCATTGAAAAACGACAACTTTGCACTGATAAAAGAATAGATGACAAATAACACCGTGATAAGTTACGAATTTCTAAGAGACTGGACGACGATGTCTTGAGAGAGGAATGATCTGTCGCTGTCCTACGTTGTAGCTGAAGGGTGTGACTTTTGTCAACAGAACAAAAGCCAGCCTTTTCCCAGGCTATATCAGATGAATCCATGCAAACCAAAAGTGTCGTATTTTGTGATTATCTGAGTAGAAAGAATCTGACGAGCACTGACAATGTATACGTCACAGCTGCTGCTAGTGAACTGACAGATTACACGTGAGACAACGCGATCAACAGGACAGTTCGATGGGTTCGAAAACCCAACCTTTTTCTTGTCTGTAGTAAATGCACTTGTGCTGCTGTGCACTTGTGCCTAAGAGTTGATTGGGTAATTTGATTTATTAAAAGAAATAAACGATTACCTTTGAAAGGAAAATGTTATACTTAAAAAATGCTCCATTCGTACAGCCATTATTTTTCGCAAACAAGTCTCGGCTAAGGGTGATGTTTGATCAACTTTTCAGATAACCAGCTGCCAGCAACTTTCATTTTATGAACTCTTCTCCATTTTTTACGTCTCTTAGTTCGGAACTACCCGACATGAGATTTCGGATGCAATCCATTGTTATCAGTTTCGAGATGAGACAGAAAATTTTAGGTAATCGTTGATATACTGAGTTTCATGGGGATACTCACAAAAATTTATCAAACTTTCGGTGAAGTGAAATAAAGATAAACACAACTTAGGCTAATGGGATCATCATTACCGGGTCTGTTAGCCGAAATGGCCGTGAAATATTTCGAAGGCAAGGCATCAGAAACATCAGGCTTTCACTTGAGGATCAAACATTTAGATCTTGCATACATGATGATCTTGAAGACATAAGTGAACCAATTTTATCAATAAATGGACACTTCTATGCCGATTTATAACCTACACTAGAGTAGAAAAAAGCAAAGCCAGGCTGCTGTCACTCAAAGTCTTCAGCACAAAATGTCAGGTTGCAGTGTAGAGACAACCGTACACAAACCATTAGCCGTAGCAGAATGGGCACTCAACTGAATAAGCGACCCAAGCATAATGAGCTTTGTGCGAACCATTATTTACCAAGGTGACACACTTTCTAGTACAAACAAGCCCAAAATAATGAAAGATCGAGACTGTTTAAGTCGTTTATAACCAATGGTGCCCCCTTATTCTTCATCAGCTATGGTTTGTTTGTGACTACGGTGAGCCCTAGAAGGGTAACACAAAAAGTATCACGATATGGTTCATCGTGCAGCGTGAACATTCATTTAGCTGGAAACCCTGTACAGTATTTTCACCCTTGTAGATTGTTTAATGAGATGCCACCTTTGTACTGGACTCCCACAGAGGAGTCGTCCAGCAAAGAAGTCGCTCTCTATGCGGAAAATAGTGTTAACATTTAGGACCAGTGTCGGGAAGGCGCCAGATCATATGGTGCATAAGTTCAATAAGCCGTTGAGAACCTGCCCGGGTAGTCTTATGATTAATGCGTTCTACTCAAAACCGTTCATCCCGGGGTTCAATTTCCAGTTGAGGCTCGCTAGGTGTGCACTGCTCGTGATTTCTAGCAAGGATGAAACAGCTGTACACTGCTTCCGTGGTTTTCAAAGTTTTGATTGTTCACACTGCGTGATCAATCATATAACGTAAATTTCTTATTTTTTATTACCTATATCTACAGAAAAACTGTTTCTGTAAAAATATGTATAGGTTGCCCTAAGGATATCGAATGGATCCTACGGCTTGTTACATATCAAATTCATTCAGCCATCAGTCTGCACCCTGAGGTTTATTGTTTTCAACCTCAAAGATTCCCTAGACCAACAGAATTAGACGTGGAATGGCCAGACCCATGCATGTGGTGCAACAAATTCGAGACGCCAATCAACAGCGCTCCAACCTGAAAAAGGCATACACGCTGATCGGTGGTCATTGCTTTAAAAATACTATGAGCGGGCGGGTCACGGGTCCTCTAGAATAATTCGTCAAAGAGACTGCTAATAAACTCATACCCTTCTCCACATTATATACAATTTTGTGCAAGAATTTAAGTGGTAAGCTCTCCCACTTATATTTTACGATTTATCGTGCAGTATCAGCAGTCATCTAATAATTAAAACTCATAACAACCAAATACAGCTTGTTGGAAATAATCAGCAGTGCACTTCCGCCGAGTCCCGACTGGGACCTGAACCTAAGGTGAGCGATATATATATATATATATATATATATATATATATATATATATATATATATCATGTAAAACTGTGAGTTCCATGCAATGACAGCTGAACCAAGGCTTACTGACCGGGAATTCCAGTTGTTAGCTAGGTGTGGATGTTGCGTAACAAGTAGTTCCAGAAGCAGTTCAAGTTTTGGTCAGCTGAAGTTGTTAGAATTTCCCATGGCTGTTACAATTTATGAGTTTTTCAGCTGTTAAGTCGGAAGAAGCCGTTTGTTGTGTTTAATATTTGATTTGTATATTGCAGGTGGATTGTTACATTCTGAGGAGATTGGTGATGAAGACCCGGCTGTGTTAAAGTCTGATACATTTATTTGAAAGTTACAAAGTACCCAGGCCTCGATGGGATGATTCGAGCTCACAGTCAACAAAATTGCTCCTATTTCGTGGACTTTTCTCACTACTGACCTCTTTACTGAAATTAGAAGTTTGCCTAATTGCAATCGGGAATTCTTTCTGGGCTGGAGCAGATAGGAAAGACAATTTACCTTTGGTCCAAAATTTGAGTTCCTCGGTGTCATAGCAACCTGGAAGTGCAATTTGGAGTCATCCTGTGCACATATTTGAGATTCTTGGTAATCTTTTGTTAGTGGAAGTTGACCTGAGGAGATTCCTCCAGTTGCGTACAGTGTTAGATGAAAGCGTATCAAGGTCGAATTTCTATCCCACCTGCTACACGCTTATTACAATGGGATATAGTCTGTTGACCCATCACTTATTACATAGTCCCATACACCGTAACCGCGCGAAACTCTAATCTACAAACGGGAGTTATTAGTTTCCGGAAAACTGTTTCTCGATAGTTATCCAGAAATAAAATGCCCACCTCCATGGATCGTAGTTTATTGTTTACCTTACTAGAGCACATAAATGAGTTTATCAGCTTCGTGCATGACTTCTAGTTTCCGAAGATAATTTCTGAACGATGACCGTTTAGTTAGTTGACGTAAGAGTTTATGTTAATCAGGAAAATCTACCCCAAAATTTTGTGATTTGAGCAGCCAACATTTATCAGAATATGAGAAGAATTGCACTACATTTCACCTTTCCCATTGTGAGTAGAATAAACGTAATATCATAGTATAATACTTCACCTTTCATAGATTTTGATGACAATGTCTCTCCTGGACAAGCAATTGCTTAGGAAAATTTGTTTGCTGTCTATCCCGCCAAGCTTTTACTCAGCAAGCCGAAGTCGAACCGCCAACCTTCCGGGGACCGGGCAGTTGCTCTTACAGCCGAGCTATTGCGGTACAGCTGACCAGACGCGAGTGACAAACGATGTGCAACTACGGTTGTTCAGCTGGTGAGCTGAAGGCCACCAGTTCGATTCCGGTAATAAAAAAACAGATGAATTCCGCATCACCTGCTGTGAAGGTTAGGGTTGACTCATTGTTGGAAGACAGCCAGTTCGCGTTATCAGGCAGCGCCCGTGCCGCACGGAGCTCGAGGCATGAGACAACGGAACCACGGGTGACTTGCTAGTTGATCGATGGAGTAGATCAGTAGAATGAGATTTGGATGCTGGTAAACGGTTTGTCTTCTCAGCACTAGACTATTTGAAAATTTGGTCGCCCCGTACCATTCGAACTAATATGCTTCAAGCAACGACTGAGTACAAAGATCAATGTGCTGTATAATCATGATGTTTTACTGCAATACAAGCAGTGTTCAGAGGTAAAGAAGAGGTTCCACTCCGGAATAATGGGACAGAATAAAACACTTACATCAAGCCATTTCATTGCGCTATAAATAAATTCTACAACGGTATACTTATATATGACATTATGGGATACAGTTTGAGCACAGAAGCACAACTGTTCTGCTTAGTCTTGATAGGAAATCAGTCAACAACAGTACATTAAGATGAATTTGCACAGTTCTCCGAGTTAGAAATGATCATATCCAGGAAAGACCGTAAATTACGCTTCATACAGTTTTGGGGACGAAATTAAAATGACACTGGCCTAAAGTCAATAAAGCCTTTGGATTATCCTAATGCAGTTTATTCTTCTAATTGGTCTTCGGAAACAACACGCCATCGGTATCCAATTTCAGCTCCAGTAAATAATTATCCAAAGGTAGTTCAGTACAGATGCACATCCTCGGAAGGTTCATCTGGTGCTTACCGCTTTTTCAGAAAATCAAAACGCCAAGTCGAAAAAGCACCCAGACTGGAAAAGTACGTTTCTCGCCAAAGTACACCATCGGAAAGAATGGTTGGGAACAGTTTGAACTGAAAGAAAGAAGCCCTATTAATAATTAATGCATCACTTTCCAGCCAGTCAGTTACTATGACACAGGGATCATCTTTCTGGTTGATAATTTATCCGAAGCAGAAGTACTGAGGCGTAACTGCAAAATCATCGAGCAAAATGCCCACATTCATTGATTTAAAACTGACATGCACGGGTTTTCCTCACAGGTCTGCTTGTCATATCAGCCACAAACAGGTCTGTGATTTGTTCGGAAAACCAAATTAAAAAGAGAACGGACAAAAGAAACAAAGATTTGATTCATGCCCCTTGTTTAACTGTCAGCAACAACCTCGGAATTCGGTATTCGTGGAATCTTTAGGTTTCCGGTTTTGGCTAATGCACGCAGTGTAACCTAGCGGAATCTTATTTGGTTTTCCTGCCTTCTAGGTACAGAAGGCTAGTGAATTTGATCAGTGTTAATCAGTTTCTCGCTCCATTACAGCTTTATGCTTGATACAATAGGTGAAGAACAGCACCGATTGTTTAAGGTAAACGAGTTGGTATCGGTTAGAAGAAGTCAGGCATCTAACTCTAGGGCATTATTTTTCCAAGCATGGCAAAGTGTACTGCTTTGACATTTTTGACACATTAGTCACATCTTTACTGCTTCCGGTCGGATAATGGTTCCGGGGAGCTACTTCCAAACAGTTACACTCTAGGTATCGAGGGTTCAAAGAGTGTAAAATTTCCTGACCTAATGACAGAACATAGCGAATATATTGCCTTGAACCTGCTTCGTTTTCCAAATACTTCTGGGCTGGACCTGTTACCCAACTTTATCGAATGTTCTGATGACAAATTACAAAAAAGACATTGAATATTGGTTTTTTCGTACCTTAGGTAGACCGGCGGAGGCTATCGACCGTAATCTGTGGTCGAGCACCTTGGCTGAACACTTTTAAGAGAAAAAGATGGTGAGAATTATGCGTGGAATTGAATCCCACCGGAGTCATCGATTTTGAACATTTGGATCATCTCAAGTATAAAAATAATTTTTTTTCGGTTCCAAAAAGATTAGTATCTTAACCGAGGAACAAAAGTTGGACTCCAGCGGGTAAGAAAAAAAAGTAAATGTAGGTGATTTTTGGTCTTCAGCAATTTGGAAAAAATATTACGGCATCATTTCGAAACACTTTGGAAAATACGTAAACTTATGCAACATATAAGTCGAAATTTGACAAGAAGCACGATTTTCAGCTGATAATTTTTCTTTTAGTCAGTGAGAGCACGTTTTTCAGTGACCTTTGACAATGGCATATCTTTTAGAAACAAAATTGATCATTAGAGCACCCGATACTACTGGGTTATTCTGTACTGTGTATGATATTGCTGCCAAGCACCCTGGTGTTGTCAAAATTCCCTAGACAAGACGGATTTTCGAAACAATCGGTCTCCAGCATGCAAGAATGCCTGCCTGTAAAGTTTTCTACGCTACGTACGAAACCAGCGACAACATCTTCCTTGGACACAAGGAATAAGCCCCTTATGTTACTCAAGTTTTGGCTTTTACTAGGGAGTTGTGAATAATAATTCACTGAAATTTCCAGTATTTCTTCTACTGTAAAATTTTCATAACATATACATTTGTTCATGTCTATCGGATGAGACACAATGTGGCTCGTCATCCCACAGTGATACAGTATTCATGAAATATTTTCTTTGATTTGCCGCCCTATCAAGAGTACCCATAAGAAATCCCAACCAGCAAGGTTGATGGTGCTTTACTGCAGCCTATACCTATTGGCGCGATGTGTCTTGCGACCTTAAATCATTGGAAAGAGTATTTCCATAAATTTTCTTCACAAATGACAATTTTAAAACCCTTATAAATTTCACACGAGTAATTTAGGATTGTGGTTCACTTTTCAGTGTCACTTTTTCTACGTGACCGTAGTAATTTTCACACGTCTGGTCTTCTTCCTTGCCCTATGAAAAAGTCAAACTGTAAGCCTGCCGTTGGCTTTTGCTGTGGAAAAAATTGTGTTTCATTCGCTTGGCAGCTAGACTGTTCTTTCAATCGCCAATCAGTTTGGTCAACAAAAATAAAAATGCTCCGTGTCTTTGATTGGTTCACGAACTTTGTGGAAATCTACCGTTAGTTTGTGTGATGCTTCTCTGCACTTTTGCGATAAAAAGTGCTCTACTTGTTTTGTTTCATAATGGAAGATAGCTGGTGATTGCACTGGAAGATGAAGTGGCATAACAAACTTGTTTCCTTTGTTCTACTACCCAAAAAAACAAAGCTTATCATTAATGACCAGATAAAACAAAGTATAAAATGGTGAACTGTGATGGAATCGGTCTGACGGTGAGGAGATCAATGGAAAGCTTACTAAAGTTCACTTTTGTAGACTGATATCTGATCGGTTTGTTCGGGACAAAATGACTCGTCAGATGTGTTATATCATCGACTCTCCTATCATAACTGAAACTGTATCCACAATACACAGAACCACGAACAGATTTTTGCCATAAGCGGATACTAAATGTTTCATGGATATCACTATAATTTGCTGTTTGGTAACTAATTATCAGATTTCGAAAACACAAATTGGCTAACCGTCTCGTCCTTAGTGATTCATAAGCGATCCACAACATCACTACATAATATGACAAGTTGCTCGGTTGAACCGGTTAGATAAATAGGTGGAAGTGATAGGGATTATCGGTCACAAAATTCGTAGCACAGGATTTACCGTAGACCGGACGTCGATTATTTCGCACCTATTGTCCATTTTCGTCTAGCTTGAACCTGTTTAAGGGTTGACAGTAGGTCAGGGAAACCAAAAGGCACACTCATTGGTAGTTGAACACACAGGGGGATTGCGGAGATGGAGTCCAAGAGCCTCTATTATGGCCAGGATCCGAAGTTCTTCCGGTTTTCCTATCCAAACCCGGGCCCCATAAAGGTGCGGAAAGCCTAGACCATGACTACTGTGTGATTAGTCTGAGCATGGTGTGAAACTACCGCACTCGTGAGTGACTTTATCGCTCCACTGTCTAACCATGCTTAGTGGTGCTCGCGGATGCGTCCAGACAAACGCTTGGTCGTACGGTCGGCGTATATTGTCCGTTAGAAACAAGTATATGAATATGAATAGACACGTAGTCAAGCTGTAGATTCAGGTACTTTGTCTCTCTCCTGTGGAAGCATCACTGGCGTGAACTCAAACGAAATCTGGAGCTCAGCGGCGTCGAAACTTTTTGCTGATGTCTCTTAACAGTCTTATACGCACAGTCCTTTCCAACGTGTCACCTGCGAGTAACAAACAAATGTATACTAGCTTTCTTTCTTTTGCATAAATTCTCGAAATTTCCACACCCTTCTGCATCATCTTACAGAATTGTTTTCTTCAATTAAGTGGTGTGTGGCTTTTCCAATATGAATCGCATGTATTTGCAACCATTGCATTCATATTGATATCACTAAATGGGCCCGTTATTCTACTCACAGAATGATTAACAAATTCCCAGTATACTTTCGTAAACTCTACTTTCACAGATAATCACCACGGTTTCTTCAGTTTTGCATACTGGAGTAAAAGGAAAGTGTAGAATGAAGTTATTTGTAATTTCATTTGAAAACTCAAAGGGCTGCAGTTTAGATTGCGTAGAGAGTTTTATAGACCGGACCTTGGACTAGTCTCTCGGATTTCAACGCTACGTGCTCAGATGCCACTCCGAAGAACAGGACTGTCTAGGGGGCCACATTCATGCTATGGTTTTCTCTCCGGGCATGGGTTTGAATTCGGTTTCTGAAAAATAACCTTGGTTGCTTTCAGTCAGCTGTTAGGAATCACACAGGTTTCAACCTGGACATCACTAGTAAAATGTTGGTGGCGCAATTGTGCAAAACTTCAAGGCATATACTTGGTCACACCAAAGCTAATAGTTTGCGTTACCAGTCCTTCCTGGTAAGGTTCTTGGTTTACACCCCCCCAGCCACCCTGTCTACTGTACTCATACGTAATCACTCACAAAGCAACAAGATATCAGCAACGTTAATTTTAAATTTGCAGGGTCTCACATTTACAGTTACTTTCGTCGTACACCGAAATTTCCTTATTGATTTTCGGAATTTTGTAGCTGTCTTACCGTTGCTTACCTCTTCCGGAAGATTTTTCCACAAGAGTATAGTTCTATCTGTAAAACACTTATAAAACTCAAGCTTTTATTGTCCTTTGCAACCTTTTTCTGTGTTCCTTCTACCTCATCTACGATTGGAGGAAATGGTTTTCCTAATTTCATACTGAAGCCCACTGACTACTTTGAATGCTTCATCACATACCCAACGACTTCCAAGAGAGATAGAACGAAAAGCTTGAAGGTGCTCCTTCTCTGATATTCACTCACCTACTCACCAGATAACCGTTACGCCGTGTCCCTGACTGTATGAAGCGCTCAAGATGTAGACCGATTATAGTCCTTAAACTGCGCGTAAGCTTTCAAAAACCCTGTAGGATGCCCTAGTCCACGGTCCAATAACCCCGCCCCCCCCCCACCCTTTTTCTCAGCAGTCGCTGATACACATAACTTCGGGAGTCAGAACTCCAAGCCCAGCATTTTACGTACTCTATTAGCATCAGAGTGTTAATTATATTGATAGTGTGTACTGAGTTAATGCCCAGTGAGAATAGTTTATTTTGCGGGAAAAGAAGGCTCACAGAAATATTTGACCCGTAGGTCATAAACAAGATAGCAAGAATACGCAAATGGCATTTATATGATCTGGAAGCGGACAATGTATTTGTGCGGTTCAACATTCTGCCTCAACTAAAACCCATTTCCAGTCAAATAGGAGCGACGCGATCGTGGCACGCAAAACTAGATTTTGGGTGTTTTAGCGGAACAGGATAATGTGCGATTTGATGAAGTTAAGCACGTGGTCTACTGTGTGCCGGAGGAGTGAAACAGCTTGTCATCTGCAATGAACTTTGTTATTTGGAAAGCGTTTCCAAGGGGTTTTAACAATTACGAATCCACAAAAGTGGACAGAATTCGCAGTTTACCTTTCTTCTATATATGTCAAAATTCTCATATCGATACGAGCGATTGCATCACGGGATGAGAACCCCTGGCCTTCTAGTTTTTCTCTGTTCTTGTAATTCAAAATGTTGTGTAGCTCTTGAGCTTCACAAAGCACTGATTGAAATCATCATCGACCCGTAACTAAGCATAAAAAGGAAGTTTTCGGAATAAAGTTTGATAAGCCATCAGGACCATTATCTTCCTTAGCATTTTCTTTATGCTCCTCATCAGCGTTATCACCAAACTGAAAAAACAATAATAACAACAACCAAAACTACAAGATGAATTTTCAATAGACGAGACTACGTTAAGTGGTCAAACGGTATTTGATGAAATTCTCCACTGAATACAGGTAGTTTTAGATGGATAGACGGATAGACACTCTGACTCACAGACAGGAAAAAAGATTGACTGAATGAATGAATGAACAACTGAGTCATTAACTAACTGACTGACTGATTGAATGAATGAATGATGCAAAATATCCATAAGTTTCATTCAGACCCATAGAATCCAACGAAAATCCCACTACTGAAATATTTTTGTCCCTGACTTTTCCCTGACATAACTAATGACATTTGTAAATTCCAAAGCTAAAGTGAACGACTTGAACTGGATGTGAACAAAACCATTGTTCTTTCTAAGAGTGATGGAGTGGAAAATTGTTGCTAATCATTATACGGTAGCAGAGATTATGAATTTATCAAACAGTTTCCAAATACCAGCGAAGTATTACATTTATTAGTGAAAATCTAACATTTTCTGCCGTTCACTTCTAGTAGGACAATAATATTTCATGAAAGCCTACTATATTTGCATTCTTCACTTTTCCGTCTTAAATTCCCAACCAAAATGCTCTTACTGAAGTCCAGCTGAATTATCGAAGATTAAAACCAGATTACACAATAGTGTGAATACTTTTGATGAGGATTGAAGCCAGTAATATGCTGTGGCCTAAATTAACAAGTTGTTCGTTTATCTGTTACCCTACGGACACGGTAATTGTTGTCCAGGGATACCAAATATGTTCACTTACCCCAGTGAATTTCTTGAAAATCCCCTATGAGACAAGATCTACTTGAAGCCTCCACACAAACCTTATAGGAGGAACAAAGTATGGTCAGTTTTCTCTCAGTCAATCTGTTTGGGGGAAAGTTGAACGGAAGTTTTTCCACACAGGACAAAAAGCTGACGGAGTAGTAACGAGTAAGCTCACCGAATAAACACAATTTCCTCCAGTCTGATTGACGGTTGACTTGATATTCACGGAACCAGTGGGAAAACTGGAATAAAGAAATGATTTCCGGCTCTTAGTTCTTGTTCATTACACTTTTTACACTAGGGAAAGGTGACTTCGAGTTGGCTCATATTAGACGCGGACTTCACCGAAATTGTTCATACGGTCAACAAGTTGTGGGAAACTTTTGAAGTCCTGAACAGGAACCTTTCCACTTCCGTTGTTATTTCTCCATTTTCACCCCTTATTTGGTCACACAAACTTCTTTTTGGAATACATTACTGCCGTCGCGACAGTTGTACGAATTTGAGATAGGTCATTTTGACGAAAAATTATACAGCTCCAGACGGAAGACAGAAACACAAAGCTGTAGCGACCGATTCACACCGCCCAAGTTCACATTTAAAAGCCACCGTTCAGTGAGCAAGTCCGATTTGGAAGACGTTCCGATAGAACAACGCTTTCAAATGACCCAGAAAGTGTCTTCAACCTCTAACAGGTTTAAATTAAAATTCATCGAAGTTTTTACCTGTTTCTTTGTACCAAAATCTAGAGTTCAACTACCAAACAGCCGTCCATATTCGAGTCACAACCGACTACACAGTGGACGTATTGCCGATGCTCAATTCGGCTTGAGGAGTCGATCACTGAAACTAAATGAAACGTCAGCCTTACTTCGCAGCTTTGTCTTGCTGCAAGTTTCAAAAAGTGACTGCTATATCGCTTGAAAATAAAATGAGAACAACCCATCGAGGGAACCTCCATTCATAAAATGTCAGGACTACTCGGCTGGATGGAAACTGGATTATTCAGCACAGAAACTCTATCGAAAAGAATTGTCTATTTCCTTTCCGACGGTTTTACATGGTTGAGTTATATACGGAACCCGGAGTGTTTAATAAACGAGGGCAATGAATTTGAGACTTCTTATGATAGACTGAAAAAGAGCAGCTGAGCTTTCGGAAGATGTACTTCCATCTTTTGAATCTAGAAGGTCATTTGGCCTCGTTCTTGTTCTCATTAAGTATTTCTACAAATAATCAGTCGTTATATTCTGTGGTATCTTTCCTACCGCAAGCAACTGTTGTTACTGGGGACTAAAATTGTATCGCTCGTTACGGATTTGTTCTATCTCTGACAGGTTCATAGAACTGCCTATGCCAAACACAGCTAGCTCTCTGAAAAAGCATCACAAATACATAAAACACAGATAAAAAGGCTTAATGTTGCCCAGCGGCGTTGAAAATCTACTGAATATTATCTGGTTCCTGTGATGAGCACGTATATAACACGGAAACTGAGTAGTTTGACATCAGCCCAACTTTGAACGTCGTCTGAGTTAACTTGACATTCGTATGCTGCCGGCGAAATCATCTATTTTGTTCGCCCAAAAGATCATTGCTGACAGTTCACAAACACTTCATTGCGACCTTTCTCTGAGCCACTCACACCCATCGACCGTTCCTCGTCCTGACTACTTCCCTCAAAATTATCACTGTACTGAACTTCTGAAGCTCCGTCCTTGCCAGTGTTTTAATAAACAAAGATGAGAACGTATGTAAACTGTTGGCAAGTTTTGGCACGTAAAACTTCCTAATTTTTTCGACAGCTGAAGAACACCGTAAAAAAGTGCTCGTGCTAGCCTAATATTAGTATTAATATTATTATCAATACTAATAATAATAATAACAATAATAATGTGGATTTTGGCAAAGTATAATCATTATTCTTGTTTAGAAACAATAAAACACCGACATCTATCACTTCCCAGTACTTTTGGATTGGTTTATTGATTACTTCTCTTGAGAGATAAAAATTCGAATGTCCGACTCAAATTTAAACTCCAGATGCAGGTGAAAATATTCGGATTGGTTGCCTTGCTTTGGAAACCGTAACTCAATCTGGCTCCTCGGATAGCACCAAAAAACGCACGTGTACTGTGAAAGCCGCTGTTTAAATTTACTTGAATCGTTGGTTGAAGATGATAGCCTAAAAAGTAAGGTTGTCAAAGGTAGTTCTCATTACTATTGCTCATTGAGTAATTTACTATCTTCCGTTATTTAAACTGAAAGATGCTGTTCATCAGAAATAAATTACTGTTGGATGTAGTCTTCCCATTGGAAGAAAGATATTTTGTTCATCACTTTTAGTTCTCGAGGATCTCGGTATCAGCTTGACGCATTTTTCACCAGCTAGTAGAGACTGACCCAACTTTATAAGTGACATGATAAAAAATGCTTCTAATGCACTAACTAACACTGACTCAGGGTTCATTTGTGTAACTGATGGTTAGAAACAGCGATTTTCCACCACCAATTTAATTAGAAAAATCGTAAAAGTAGGCTTTTCACAATCTGTCTTGGACTATTTCGATGCACCGGTACCCGTACAAACAGTTAGTTCCCGCTATTCTCGTTCAATCCTATCGCATGTCATTAAGCTCAATCTAGCCTGGCTTTCTAATGGTTAGTGTACTGATTATATGAAATCTCGTTGAAGTATGCAAGTATAAAAATGCAATGAAGTGATTCAGGATGCGTCGTGACTTAGCTATTCTAACTAACAGCTGTTGTGGAAAACAAGTAATTTTATTATCCACACCAATTCCTATATGTCAATTGAAATCAACATAGTGACAGAAATAACCAAGTAGAAACAACACTTCATTCATCTAAATCGACGGATACCAGACGGTTTTTCCGGGGCACTCGTCTGTTTACCAATAACAAACTTTCTGATCGATGGGCGATTTGGAGAAATGTCTGAAAACAACTTGAATTGTCTGTCTTCCTTCTCTGAAGCAACAAACTATTTCCTGTAGTCGAAAACATAACTTCCTCCAATTGATGATCAAACAATCGTACAGCTTTATAAGTAGACGGCCCTCCTTCTTTTCATCAGTGAGGTAAACGTTTTGTGACAATTACTTATCGGAATTTTGTCGTAGAAGAAATCGGGTTACGGATTTTTTACTTCTTTAACAGTTTAACTGAAGTGATCAGTAATTTGTTTCCACAAGCTCATACTTAAACTGAAAGTGCAGTTGGACAATTTTCAAGAAACTCACGGAGTCGGTTTAGTGTTCTGTTCTTGCGCACTCATCAGACGAATTTCTCGATACATAAAGTGGGAACTTTCTATACATTAGGATTCCATTGATATGTAGAGTAAATTTTCTCACATGTACAGATTTTGGAGTTATTTAACCAATTTAAAGGATTGCTTGCGACGGATTATGCTGAGAAAGACTCCTTGAACATCAAAAGTGTCTTTAAGAATAAACAAAGTTCCTTTGGCTCATTTCGCTCATCTGTCATTGGCAGCTTCCGTTTGTCTTTGGATGTGCTATCTTCTAAGAGGACGAACTTTTCTTGTCTCCTGTCTACCTCTGCGACCTTCAACAAGATACATTGTGCATACTTTCCAGTTAGTTACGCAGGCCTAATCAAAACTTGCGCATCCAATTTGGTATGGATAACTTGAAATACGTCACCCTAGGGCTTCATTCTCATCCCCGCAATACCATGATAAGTAATAATTTGCTGAGGTTGGAGCTTCCTCCACTTTTTTACCTACTGCACTCTTCTCGGATGTTATGGATGAAGCAAGTAGGCACACTATACTCCAGGGATGTACACAGCCAACTTATGGTCAGAATGTTCTAGTTGCTCATTGAAACAATAATCTCAACGCGTCTGCTTTCCACCCGTGAATGCGCATCCGGTTTCCGTCCGATTTTGGCCCCGTTATTAGATATGTCTATCCAGCTGATGACCATACTAAGGCAGTCAGGCACTGTTGTCATTAGCAACCTAGTTCCGATTAAAATTCATGTAAAATTGACAGTCTGATTCAGGACTACAAGTCACGCGGTCTCACGTGACACCAGGTAGAACACCATCCAACACGCAACTGGTGCACAGCTTTCTGATTATCGATCGATGATTGTTTTGCCGCACCATTCGATCTTCCAAGCCATTGTCACGAAGAGAATGATGATTCCCTTGATCCAGCTGCACACCTTTTATGATTCACTTGGTTTGTTTATTTATTTCCTCTCAACCATTTTTTAGTTTAACCTCTTTAATCTCATTTCAAAAGGACCTTTCAGTTACTTAGCGAATTCTACGCTGATATTATCTTCAGACAGAAATATAAATTGTGAATTGTAGCAAAACAGTCTTCCGGATAAGGCACCCATATGCCTTGAGAATTTGATGCTTATCTACCGAAACAGAAGTTCACGACAGTCTAACTTTCCACTGTTCCGGATTTTGATGTGGCCAGCTGGACTTCAGAAAACACCAGAATGACTTTTGTTATCAGTATTTTCATCTGGAGCCTCAACTACAAGAATTTTCCAAAATTTTGTTTTTGCATTCATAACTACAGTTCAATAAGAATGTTGTTTGATGTTTTACGTGGTGTCTACTGCTGAGAAACCCCGGGACACGATGGGGTTTGGCGAAATTGTGTCAGACCAGCGTCATATCACGGCTTCAATCTGAACATGAAAAAAAGAACCGTATCCACTGTCTACGACTTTGAAAGGGACGGGGTGTTGCACGCATGTTTGACCCAGATGGAAACAAACTTCGCTGAAATGTGAGATTTCAATCAACTAACTATGAATGATTCAAATGTTGTAGTTGTTGCCACAGCAACGGCATTTGATCACGCAAACAGAGATGTATGTTTTCAGCAAGGAGGACAAAAATATTTGTTTATAACAAAAAAATCGGTCAAAATACTCTTACGAAAGTAGCTGCCCTTTGTTTGTATTTTCTCATTCTTGCTGATTTAAACTTGTCTGAATAAAAGACCTTTTCGGTGACATGCAATTCGTCTAAGGAACTTCGGAAACGTTGTTTTCGGTCTTTCCACAGAAAATTTTTCGAAAGAAACTTTGACTGGAAAAGTTGGTCTGTTGTTGTCTATATATCTGGCGAGAAAATGACCAGCTGCCCCAAACTGAAAACTCACACACGTGTGATGTCACACTTGAGAAGATACGCGGACATACTTTTGTTCTTTGTGAGAAAGACATTATATAGACTTCTATATGGTACCAGAAATGTCACTTTTATTGCCCCATAAATGGTTACGTGGTTGAAAAGATGCATAAACGTGTTCACATTTCTTGCACTTTGTTTCACTGCAGTGTTCCTCACCTTTTTCCCCTGAAATTCAAGCAAAACTGATCGTGACTGACTCAAGGAAATTTTGTTTCATGGTCAAAATCTTTGGGAAGCTGAATGCTTTCGTAGAACGGCTTTCTTGGAAGAACGCGTTAGAGAACCGTAAGAACAGAATTCAGCATTCTCTAGAAAAAGTCCATGCTTCTGGCCGTTTGAATGAAAATATTTTTGAGGATAACTCTGCGAGATGAAATGCTGTCCCGTTTTGAAGTTTTCGTTATCATAATAACAGTACAGAGCTATGTACATTTACCTCGTTTGATTCAAATAATTTGTGTCATCGCTTTTCTTGAACCAAAAGTGCCATGATATTACAGTTACGCATCCGCTACGGTGACTGAGGTTCCTTTTTTCTCATATTCTTTTATTTACTTCATTTTAGTTGTGTAATAATGCACAGTATTTAATGAAAGGGGTCGCAGTCAGTTCAAAGCTGCTAGTTAGTGATTAGCCCGAGGGCGGTTCGGAGATCCGAACACGTGACCTGGGGGTTCAAAGCCCACCGTGATAATGACTTGACCACCACCGGTTCAAGAAACGAATGACGAGTTGTACCTTGTAAAGTCTATTTTCTCTGAAAAAATAAAACGAATTATTGGTTATTCACGGTAGTGGTTTGTCTTCTGAAAATATTTTCTGAACACAGAGTTACGGTAACTCATCGATTTCAAAATTAACTTTGAAATACGAATGAACGATCGGTTGATTGGCCAATTTTTCACTGTTATTCTGCAGTAAAATCCCAAACGAAAATACTAGAAGTGAAATCACAGATATTACACTAGGCTAGGTGAGAAATTGTGTGGACCCACGAACGTCATTGATTGTGGGATATAGCCAGATCTCATAACGTTCCTGTGAAAGGAGCAGGTGAGTTCCTCCGATCCAAACTAAAAATTACGAATGGCCATTCAGGATGAAGCATACTTAATCAGGTTTTTTCACATTTCTTTCACTTCAAACTCTAGTCAGCCTTACCCGACTTTCAACCGTGCACGGTACGCGGTTCAGCTGTCGCGTAGTGGTGAGATCTTCAGAAACGTACAAACCCGTCAAGCTAAGAGCTATTTCAGACTGCGAGTCAAAAGTTTCCTCATTTTGCAATGATAGACTATTCATGCAGACAATGAAGAATATCATAACAACATTGATAGTTACAAGTTTCTTGACTGTTGAGCACCAGATGATCACGAAACGGGGTATTCGATGGAGCTAAACTGATTTGGAATTCTACCTGAAAAGTATTGGGAGCGGGATGTGTGGTATGGCATTTTGACTGGACGTATTGAAATCAGAGTGAAACACCCGACAAAGAACAGTGGGAATGAAATAAACTTAAGACCTGAATTTCATTCGGTTAACCCGAAACTGATGCGATTTGCAGTACCATATATGATACCGGGTCAAAGTTGAACTCGTCAGAATAAAAGTCCACGACAAATGTTCTATCGGCCCGTGTCAGAAGTCTCTAGAAAAACGATTCATCGAATCCCCATCGAATATCGAACTCACCAAGTGATGGATGGGCGCTTTCATCATGCAGCATTAGCACGAAGCAAGCCGTTATTAGGCAGTTTGACCGGGCTGCGCAATAGGAGTTACAAGCCTGTACGAGAAGTTTGGTTACCAGTAGAGAAACAGCGGATAAACAGACACAACACTGATGAAAAAAATTGGAAACAGCTAAACAGGGACTTTTAAATGGAGTCAATGAAAACTGAGTGCACAAACTGTATACCAAGTCGCTCAGTTAGCAACCGTAAGTCCAAACTACTGACACTAGTAATATAACTGCTCAACAAATCCAGAAGAAACTTACCTAATTGAGCTTGTCGTTGAAACTAAAGTAGGACTTGACAATGTTTATTGTCTTCATACTAGGTTGCAATGCATTTCGGCACTCGATATCATCCATTCCAATGTATGATCAATAAATACTTGTCATTTCCGATAGATTAGATGAAGAATAATACAGGGTGAGGAACAAGCTCGTTTTCGGTGATTCATAATGCCGTCATTACATCCCATTTTTGTAAGTACATTGATATGCGAACAAAACAAAACTGAATATAGGGCTATGGGTCAAAAATAAAGGGAGGGGGCAATCAAGTTTTGTTCGCGAGACCCAGATCCATCTCTCAACGGTGAAAGAGTGTAACGTTCATTCCATTCAAACAATGTTTTCTACAGAAACCAAGGCAACTAGATAAATGCTTACATTCATCTGTGAAATCCTGTTAACTGTAGTGGTTTCAATGTGGATCACTTGTGTAGCTTGCGTACAACTAGTCTAAAATTCATGAGCTGAACTCTGGTAATTTAAACTGGAGTAATCATGTCATGATGCATAGAATCACGTGATGAAGACTTTCACTTAAACAAATTCTGCACTTAATTATGACTTATACCTTTATTCCCCTTCGCGTGTCGACGTTTCGTCATTGTTAGCCCAAGGATTGTAAACAATAGAAGTTACGATTTGTATCAGTTTTCATCAGTTTGCCTTATCACCTGTCCCGAATTCAACAATATTACCCAGCTTGAAATCAAGCTGCTTATGTAGCTCAAGCTACAACATGAGTTGCTGTGGATTGCCGAGAATAAAAACTATTCGTGATCCACGATCATCATTACTATGTAGAAATTGAAATGATACGCAGCTTGAAGTAATAAAAGTACCTCAACGTAGATAGACGGTGATAGAGATTTTGGAACATTACTTTCGATTGGACGATTTATGGATACAATACTTACTATTCATTTTTGCCAGCTCCCAAATTGTTTGCGACAATCTTTTTATTATCTTCACTTTCCAGCAGACTTGTACTGGCTTGGTAATCATCCTGACGTTTTGGTTATAAAAAAGCGGGTTACAAATGGTCGTTCGAGCACTGATACAGCACATCGAATTGTATTTCATTCATAAACAAGGCTTTGTCACTGGTTCGGTTGGGAAAACAAGCACGAACCATTACGGGTGCATCACCAGACGATCTTTCCTTGATGTGGTATTGAGGATTTACGTGAACGCCAATAGACCACGGAGATGAAAACAACGCACAATTTGAATTTTTCTTTATATTTATGTGAACTTTTTCAAACACTAACTAATAAAAAAGGGTAAGAATCCGTGGCTGATAGATAGAATAGTTTTGCTCTGAAAATCGGTTTCGTCAATTGGACAGGTAATAATAATTATATTGCCAGCTCTAAATCATCGATTGATGCGACTATTTTTAGCCATTACATAACTTAGAATCGCTCGTGAGAAGAAATACATGCAAAACCGCATAAATGTGTTTTGTCTTTCAATCCAGATTAGACTGGCTTAACTAGGAATGACTTTGTTCGTACTCAAGCCTCATTCTCTTACGTGAGAGAAATAAAACGAATGAGTTTACGATGGCGGTCTTTTAAATTGTCGAAACAAAATCCGACGAGGATTCAATCCGCATAAGACCGGAAATTCTCATCACTTGAGGAATAAGGGCTATCCGGGAACTCACTCACAACGTTCAAGAGTTACCAGCCTTTCTCTGTTCATCCCCACAACTTGGGAATCGGTGAATTGGTTTCCATGGGCAACCAAAACTCTGACGGTGAATTATTTTCCCGACAGTTCTCTAGATCAAACGTTTACTTGTTTAGGGGAACTTTCGGGACTGTATAAAAGCGTTTTTCTGCTGCTGATTTGCGAAGATCGACAAACTCAAAAACACTTTGTTACAAAACCAACCCGCAAACTGTAACGTTCTTTTGTCTATACTTGGTTTATCACGACAACCCCAAAAATCTGTAAATTAGAGAACATACTTTGTTCGTTAAGACCGACCTCGGCAAAAAGAGGCCGTGTAAATCGTTTTACATGATACGAAGCTTTTGCATTGCTCAACGGAATATTTCTTCCAAAGAACAAAACTAATTTATTAAGGATTTTGGAAAACCTTAGTTCCATGGTTCTGTTGACAGTTTAATCATTGTGACTATCATCCCGTCATAGATATATTGCTGACTGGAGATTACAAGTGCTTCTTTTTTTAGTCCAATGTAAATAGCCCAAACGGATATGGGTTAACACTTGGGATTTTGCAAAGTTACTCGGATTTTCCGATTTGTCGGGTAAATCAAGATTGAATGTATCCAACAGGAATGTCCAGCCAAACTAAAAAAGGTTCACCAAATGGAAGCAAGCACTAGAACCACAGCTTACGGATTACTTGATCAAACACATTAAAAAAGAGACTTAAGCAGGCAAATTTAAATACAGAACGGTCTTTACAACATCACAGTCACATAGGCTACAAAGCACTCACTTTAGTCCTGCATATATTTGAAAGAAACTGCTCTTTTGGACTTATTTCAACTCTTCCTTTTAAATTCCCTACTAATGTACCAGACCTCTCTGTTCAAGGGAAGCCTGCTCATGGCGTCGCCTCAAGGAAGAAATTACGCAGTGATTACGCCCGTCATCTTTTATCAATTTCGACCACGATTTCGCCGAAGCTGCTTCCAAGCTGTGTTTGGGTAACACAATTTGGAAGCAGACTTGCGATGAGCAGGCTGCATGTCAGAACAGCCATGAGCAACCATGATGACTCATTCCCACTTAAGATCTACTTGAGCTCTGTCAAACAGCATAAATGTTGTTATTAGACACTCGAACGTTCTTCAACTGTATCGTTCGGCATGTGGTGTGGAAATGTGTTTTTCGCGAAGTGAAGTTCTTGAAAAGTACGTTTTCTGAAGAGTTGTATCTGTATGAATGTGACTTGGTTCTGGCATTTTAGGCTTATGCAACAGATTACTCCCAGGTTACCCATTATTAAAACTTCTCTTTAACTTAGCTGTAGATAACACTACGGTGAACATTATGAATCTTTTTCTTCTGAACAAAGTGATCATACTGCTCCACCCCGATGAATCCCCATCATTTTGCGTATTTTGGTTACTTCATCATTGCACGTTTTCGTTTTGACTACGAAAGTCAACACGGAGATCACAAAACTTCTCGGCATAGGGGTTCCAAGTCAGCTTCTTGGATAATGATAAGAAAATAGGGGACAGGAGAAAATAAATCAGAAACCGATGTACCTCCCGCACATGTTGATTTTCTCACAATAAAAAGGCGTCATTGAAGAGTCCACTGAGCCAACTGACCCCCCTAGCTCGGTTCCCAAGTAAACCAGAACGGTATGTACATAACCTTTCCGGTTTGCAACTTGACCGTGTTCTGATAGAAGTTTTATCTCTTGGTCCGAATTTTTGTTGCCCATGTCGAAGAAAAGCCAGGTAGACTTGGAAATACTTTTCGAGAACATAGTAGGACAAACAGTTGACCTCAAACCAAGGTCAGCGGAGGATGTAGAACTTTGCAAGTCGTCATTAGTCACGGTATATTACCAGTATCGGTGATATCAAGTCCGTATTCGAGGTCCTTTAACAAAAACACATTAATACACTTAGGGATCTACAACGAAACCCTCAACTTCTCCTAAGCAGACCTGATAAAGGAGCCGGTATTTTTGTGATGAACCTGGTTTCATAAGTAACCGAGGTATTCGACATCATGTGTGATTAGTCTAAGTTCACTCGTGACATATCACAAAAAGATCAAACAGAGAAGGCAGAAATGGAATTATCAACACGTCGAAACGTCTCAGAGACCGAGGCTACGTTTCACCTAGCCACTATGAAAGCCATAACCCCGTAGGTTCCACCGTACCTCGACTGTATGGCCTTCCAAAAGCTCATAAACCAGGAACGCCCCTCCGCCCCCTCGTATCCATGACAAATTCAGCATACTACACGACAGCCCGGTGGATAGTTAGTCTTTTAGAACCCGTACGACAGAAGCTTGCAAAGCATACACTCCGTGACACTTTCCACTTAATTGAAGTTAATAAAGATGTGAACATGTCAGGAAAGCAAATGCTGTCTTTGGACGTGGTTTCTTTGCTCACTAAAGTACCTTTGATTGCAACAATAAACTTTATTTGTTCATGTTTTGATGAAAGAGCAATACCTGTGGGAATTCCAACGGCCAGTGTAATAGAACTAATTCTTCAATGTACTTTAAGTGTACAGTTTGTATTTCACAACAAATTATTGCCAGAAGGATGAGGTTGCTATGAGCTCATCTCTAGGACCACTTCTTTTCGAGGTTTTCATGGCGAAGCTGGAAACTGAAGCATTACACCGAACAGTAAGTAAATTGGACCAGTACTACGGATAAGAGGATAATATATTTTGCATAACAGATGTACAAACCAATTTAGATTATATGTCCCGCTACATCAACACTACGCACTCCGCAGTCAGTTTCACCACTGAAAAGGAAGAAGAAAATTGCCTACTGTTTCTTGAAGTCCAGTTAGCCAGACGACCTGAGGCTCGATCCAGAGAAAGATGTGCCGGAAAGCGACCTGGACTGGCCAGTACACAAACTTTCACAGGGTTGTGCCACTGGGTTACGAATGTAATCTGATGCAGTGTAATCTACACAGGGCAAAACATATCAACGTTGCAGTCACTCTAAAGGCCGAGCTATCTCACATAAGGAAGACGCTACTTAGCATTGGTTATCCTAAGAAATTTATCTACAGAAACTGGACTGGGCGGATAAAACCAGTGAGAATCACACATCCAGAGAAGAAAGCATTATTCACCCAACCCCCTTTCAAGGGAGATATCGCAGCCGATAGACTCTGTAAAACTTTGGGTGCCACGGTTAAGTCCATCTTCAACGCTGCAAAGATCACATGCATGTTCTTCACGTCAACCATAATCCGATGTGAAAATAAAGATAAGCTGCCCTTGCCGACCTCATCCATGATCATCTAGCAATTCAGGTGCACCTGAAGTGCCACTCACATTGGTCGAACGGCGAGACAGCTATCAAAAAGCATTAAGAAGCATCACCCACGATGGCTTAGACACGGAGGCAATGGAGTAGTACCAAGTTCAGTCGTTGCGCACCTGGTAGAAACTGGGCATTCGATCGACATCCAGTCGGCCTTCACGGTCGTCTACGGGTTTCCATAACATGTGTCAAGAGCAATTAGACATCCGATACTAGCAACTCAGGAGGCAATTATCATCAGCCTCTCACACCACGAGTTTTGCTTGCGGCTAAAATTAGTCCAACCACTCCAAATCCCATGGCCAACTGTCAACTGAGTTACACAGCTGGGCGCAGCGGTGAAGTAAGCTGATTATCACCGACAACATGATCTGTCATTCACACGTGTCTCCGTGTCCCCTCATCCCTAGTCCTCCGTGCTGACTTAGTGAGACATTTTCCAACTCTTTTTAACTATTCTTTTTCATATAAACGTGACTTTAATGGTTTGAGAAAGAAATCACAAAAATACATGTTGGCCTACCACTCGTGTTCTGGGATAAAACAAATTGTAAAAGACATGTAGAAATTCCAATGTGCCTAACAGCAAAATGGAATACCCTTATACCTATCATTTTCTGCAGACTTTATACGTATACATATATGTGATGATGACCGAGGAAGCAAAACATAAAAGTGAGGAATAAAATTTGCGGGCAATTCGATCAACCTGCACGTGTACAAAGCCTTCCTAACCACAAAATCGTGGCCGCAGAAACGCTCCAAAAGATCGAAAAATGCTCACTCAAGTCGCACATAAAAGTGACGCATTCGTGATACTCGAAGTGCAGACCGATGAAATAACTAGTCTTTAACGAAGAAATCTACGAGCCAGTCAAGGGTAATTCTAGCAACCAACAAATAGTTACAGAACTGACTGCATTCAAAATGGGCCGAATTGAACTGGATTAAAAAAAACTAGAATATCACCATCAGCCTTCGCAAAGGGACGGAACTTGCGGAGGGCCAAATTCCACGATTTTACATACTTTTTAGGGTCCGAAAATCACAGGTCACCCTGAACACTATAACTGTATTGACAGCAACCCGAAATTTTGAAGTAACGAAACACCTGTTCGGACAGCAACAGCTACACAATTCAAAAACTTGAAAAGGTGCACATATGAAACGATTGTTACCTTCAGAGTGACGGCACTGTTCACTAATACTCGAAGTTAGACAGTCTTAGATGGAATCAGACACCTAGCTTGAACAAACGCAGTCCGTAGGAGAGAACGATGACATCAGTAAAGAATATGATGAGTTTGGTAGATCTACCTTTGGAGATCTATCTACAATTTGATGGAAAACAAGCAAAAAATACTAGGTAAGTTGGTGGGACAGTGGATTTCTGGCCCGCTTCAAGACGCAATTATGAAGTTATTTTAACCCGAGGTACTAAGAATAATCAGATCTCGTCCGTGGATCAGATTCGTGGACGAAGCTTTCGTTATGATCGAAAGGTCTAAGCTAGATTACGCCAACATCGGAACGCGCTGTTGCCCCGAAACAAAATTCACATTGGGAGGAATAAGCTGATGTTAACGTGGAAACAACAGTTCACCGGAAACCGACGATAACCGAAAGCATATTAAAATATGAAAGCAAATATCTATCGTTCCATTTAAAATATTGTGCACCTATCTTATTCCACTGGGCCCACACCCACTGCAGTAAGCCTGAGCTCCGGGAACTAAAATAATCAAGTCGTTTCTTGTTATTCATTGAAAATGACTATCAAAGGTGCCTCGTCACCACCTGTGTTCGAGGTAAAAACAGCCAAGGAAACTACAATCATACTGCCGTGCACTCGAAGGGGAGCAGAGGCTATAGATCGCATGCTAAAACCATCTGGTTTCAATGGTAATCGCAGAGCAGCCGGCGCACTGAGATTTGCCCTTTTGAAGCTGAAAAGACTTGGTTGAACAGCACGAACAATTTTGAATGTTCTTTACCAGTCCATGCCTGAGGTTTTGCAGAGGAAAACAAGGGCGAACAATTACGCACTCTTTTACACGAACACTAATTATCATTTGGACGCGACGACCCAGTTTCACATGTTTGTAATTCCTGCACGCAAACGAATCGCGTGGTCAAATTTGATGGGGAAAAGGTGGTCACCAGATCAGAGAAGCGGGAGAGCCTGAACCTCAAGGCTTTCTATTCGATCAAATCATTCCATCCAAAAATCGAGAACATAAAACATTACGTCAACCTGACGAGACTGGTGCCGGATAACCCATAAAAGGGGAAGATAGAAAATACTCCTTTGTGGGCCTTGGTTCCCCAACAACACATGTATAAGTATATTGGTAGAAAGTAATATGCAAATGGGCGGACAAATTCCCCCGGAAGCACACGACTGGTTTCGCGGTTGTGGTCGCTCATCAGGTATGAGTGCCAGGTACTCCTCTACCCACTCATTCTCTTACGAGTACTATCCATTCCTACTACCGGCTCTTCAGATTATATCCTTTTGAAGAATGTACGTGTATATATGCCCTCGCGTAAGGTACCTATTCTGATTCACCGGTTTACAACGACCACCAATATTCACTACACGTTCAAACCTCTAATTGATCATTTCTAACCACCTCAAATCGCATGCATACAAATCTTATTCCTTTATGTATTCGGCACCTCTAAAGGGTCAAGTTTGAATCGATACACACCAGACTGGATACCAAGTTAACTTGACCTCAGCTAGCATGCACGGAAGTTGGTCAGATACCACACGACAGGTCACCAAAAATGTTGATTTTGATGACAAAGGAAGCCACGGTTAGGCAGTAGATAATTTATGTAGCACTCTTTTCGAACAATGGTTCGTGCATTTTTACAAAGGGTACGGTTGAATAAGTTACTGAAAATGTTAACCAAAGCCACTAGATGACTAATCTAACCCTCCCACCTCGTTTATCGAATTTTTTGTGTCGTAGCTGGCACAAAATATCGCGTAGTGGGTTATAAACTGACCACGTGGTTTTCCACATATCTTTTCTTTTATGGCGGGGCAGTTAAGTCTTTCAGAGATAGTGAAAGTAGGATAGCAAAAAAGTATTTCACATTTTCTCAAGCGATCACACTATGATGAGATGCTTTTTATTGTAAGAGACTAACAGTCAGTTGCTCCAGTGCCCACGTGTGTTACTACACCAACGGGAATACTCAATCCAACTATTTGAAAAGAAGATGGTATGGTGTGTTTTCAGTATCATTTTGTAAATCTACATTTTCAGCTCAGTAGGTCACTAAGAAATATTTTTATTGGCCACAGTGTTGTAATGCGCACATTCTGTTTTGTCTAAAAGAAAACATCACTGATTGTCTGATAATGGCACCTACTGAGTACTCGATGTACTGCTTTGTTGCTGAAGAAGATCCGAAATAACTGTGCCACAGATTTTCCTTCTACAGCCGTATGTTCTTTCAAAGGGAATTGCATGGTGCTTTCTTCCACCTTACAAGAACACAAGCAGTTCACCAAACCCTTGACTGAATTATGATATCATATTTGTGATCAACTGTTCATTATTCCGCACAGTAGGCCGAAAAATGTATGAAAATGATAGTTGTATCTGTCACAAGCCTTAAGAGGCACAAAGGCATTTGTCTGGTCAGTTTTCGCTAGTGAACCAACAACTGACCCAAATTTGTTTCACTTTGATCAGTCACCGGCCACTTGAGCTGTCTGAGTTGGCCTTTATACGAAACTGGCCGGTAACGTTTAATCTTCACCTCATTGAGGACTTGAAATTCTGAAGTTGGTTCAGAACAAGAATTTTTGTCAGCGCTTCCTAGTAAATTTCGCATGAATTAGAGAAATGAGTAGAGCTTTTGGAACAGCTCTAGAAACTGGTGTTGGAATTACCCAAAGTGGAATCAGAAGACATTCAAATTGGCATCAGTATGCGTGGTTTCATTAGCATATTCATTACGGCGTGTTTTTAGACATGAACTCTCTAGAGGAAGACACGTGCACACAGTCATTGATCCATAAACAATTAGACTGGTAGGCACGAGTGTACGAAACAGTCGTTATGTGTAGGCGGAGAATGCGTGCGAGAAACGCACACTGCATTAATCAATATCCAAGGCTGCACCGCGATGAGTCATACGCCCATGAAGTATTTGGTCGTGGATGGAAATACATGGACGTTGATGAGAATGCAAATGGAACAAATGAACAGTGATTGGTCCAGATAAGATTTCTAGTATTGCATGCGAGTAGACCACATGATCACCACAGAAACATAGTGGATCAAACTCGTCTGCTACTCAGTCGACGCTGTGTTACCAGAGAATACACGGTAATCACTCACGTCAGCGACATTCTAAACGGGTATATTTTTATCGTTTGTTCAAATTATAAAATTGCCCAACCAGTATCTTCCCTGTCTGAAGTATTTAAGTATGCTAATTGCATCGTTCTTTACCGTGCTTTTCTGATCCGTCTGATTTTAGGAAAGTTAGTGAAAACTTATCCTAAATGGGACACTTTCCAACCCATTTCGGCGTGGAACTAAACCACTTGAAGTGCCTTGAGTGCATGTTCAGCATTTCTCGCTCTCCCTTTCAAACAGATTCCGCTCCTGACAACTTCAAATCCCTATCTGTAGTAAGCTCTATTGAGTACTGCACAGTTGACTTCGATAATGGTCCGCGATGGATAGCTCATATTTATTACTGGGTCGATTATCTTTTCAAATCCAAAAACGGAGACAATTTTGAAATTTTCGGTCAGTTATTTTCAAATTCTCTGTCTTACTAGCTCTTTGTATCATGTTTTTACTGTTCTCATGTGGTATAATAGATCCTGAATGTGAATATCTTTTGTGTTCTAGATAGCTTCACATTTGTTTAAACAGCTTAACAGCGTGTGACAAAAAAGATCTTGTAACTTACAAAAAGAAAACACGAAGAGAACAACAACGTGCTTATATTCATATCAGTTTACTGTTCAAACCAATGTGTTACATGGACGATGTGTGTGCTTTCTTATAGGCGATTATGCCTGAAGGAACAATATGCACACGTAGAAAGCGTACTACTCTCAATACAGGTAGCAGTCTAACGGCTCGTAATCTAACTTCAAATCCTTAAAAATGCCCAGATTCTGTTTTCTCTCTTCCTAACTGTCCCAAGTCTGTGAACATTTTGGAATGATATTCAAACATTCGCTTACGAATAACCCCCAAAGACCCTTACCCATCTGTCAAATGCCTTTGGGGTACGATCACTCAATCTTTGTTGGTCCGATCAGGTTACCTGTGTTTTTACCAAAGCGAGAACACTGACTTACTACGTTCCGCACTTGAGAGCAGTGCCTGTACCCCTTGCCTCATTCAACCTTTTATCCGTGCATGCTTATGTATTCCTCTCTTGTCTTCTTCCATGGACTACAGATCCGAGATTTTACCACAATAAACAGATGTCTTAAGTATATATACAAGTGAAATCTTACTGACTTCAACATATTCCGTCACCAAAAAGTACGTCAAACATTTGGAGTAACTTATATCATCCACTTCCGGGTGACTCCAGCAGATGTGTTTCCTCTTCTTCCATCCATCACAATTATTAAGTGATTCATGCACTTACAACTACCTATCGATCCCTATCTTGCTAGCTTATGAAAGCATACAAACGTCAGCAATGAACCTAAATGACGTTCAGTGTCTTAGTTCCTTTCACTGTTCTTAAATGGCCTCTCATCCTAATACTTTACGTATAGGCAACTGCATTTTCGTCTGTAACTTTTTTGAGTATTGCTACGTACCTTTGAGGATTCACATATCAAAGCTTACAAAGCAAATAATTGACTTGACTATGGTTGACTTGAAATGAGAAAAGTACAAATTTTCAAGGCAGGCTTGGACCCTCTGCAATCCTGTAGTTTGCTCCGGCTTTATGAATCAGGATTTTAAGACACGGCCCAGTGGTTTAACCACTATCATTTGTTTTTATCTAGCCCCAGTGACACTCTCCTGGCCGAACTTGTTCACCAGCCTGTACGTTATTGTGTTACTCTATGCCCGTAAGATACTCCAACACCCCAGCCAGCTTCTGCACATAGGTTTATCTATTTTGTCCTTCCTCTTCATCCACTCGTTCCACATTCCGGCACTCTACATCTCGAATAAATCCGCACGGAAACTCCCCTTTAATTTATCTGAATCAGATACTTGCCAATGAAGGAAAATTTATACCCCAGTTACTTTCTAAACTTCAGCTTTACGTTGTTTGTTTTACTCTCTGAATTAACGCTAAAGCATCGAAACTTATCTTCTGTTTGTATGTAACTACATGTTTTATTTGTGACGGCCTGTGTTTTTTCATTCTTTATTTATTTGTTTTCCAAATTAAAAGTAGGCAGCTTGCCTACATAAGTACTTCATATGGATATAAATACAAGCACACTAGCCAGAAGCCTTTCACGATCGCACGATCAGTAAACTAGTTGACGCAACTGTTGGCTCGATCGGCTCCCAAAGAAAATCCAACAGCCACGTGAAAATTTCTTTGAAACCCATATTTTAGCTCGAAAGATCATTATTCATGCTGCACAAAGATCAAAAGCACGGTAAAATGATCAATTGAAGCTACTATGAACCACAGGGAAATGTGGGACGGTGGAAGTCAGAATTATGAGTATCCTCTGGGACAATTTACATTTACCAAGGCATACTACTTATGACTTCAAAGTAACTACAGTTACTTAAATGTAATATTATGATATATTGGTTTATTATGATATATGCTGGAAAAAATAATAATGTCTAACATAACCAGTATCATTCAAGTAATAATGAGTAGTAGAAAATGTAATAAGAGAAAATAGTAAACTACCATAGGCTCTGAGATTTTTGTGTGATAGAAACAACTGAAAACATTCGCCACACATTTTGCTGAATCTCGTACATTTTGTTACATTCCTTTTGCACTAAAAACTCCCTTACTCTGTCCGTAGATAATATCGATTATAATACTCAGGAAAAAGAGGACAATTTAGAAAGATACAAGATATGGTGCAATACACGAACGACAACGTATTCAGGGTGGAAAACTGTACGAATATGACGACGAACGGCCAAAAATGAGCACTTTTCAGGTTCCTCTTGTTGTCCGACTGTATCGGAAATGACTGATATTTCCGGGTCAAGAAGCTGACTTTCTCAAAATCCTTCGTATATTTGCGGCACGATTTGTTGGAGGGTTTAAGTTTAAACCCCTCCCCTCCTCGGAAAGTCAAGGCAGATAAAAGAGCGGAATTTCACTTCTTGTTGCCAGAAGCCACCGGTTAAGACGGAAGCATCAGCATGCAAGAAAACTCATGCCTAACTGAATAATGACCCAATTAGGCGACACCACTTGCTCTGCTCTTGTGCACTGTCCACCCACTCCCCATTTCCTACAGCCCACGCATTATCCCGCTCCAGCATTCCGAGTTCACGTGGCGATTGAAAATAAACTAAGAACTTCGTTGTTCTCAGGTTCAACAGGCTGCATATTCATCTAAAGTTCGATAAGTACCTTTTGAATTAGACTCCATTTATCCGGGATATACTTTTTCGGTGAGTCCTAGATTTTGCTTGCTTGTACTCTGCCGACCCTTGTCTGTATCGTGTCATCAACCGAGAATTCTTAGTATCAGGCAATATACTGGAGTAGGTTTGAATATATAAAGATTCCTTTCAAAAGATAAACCAGCCTTTTCGTGGATTCACTTTGTAGTTGCAAACTAATGTTTCAAGGTGCAACCCCGATGACTAAATTGAGATGCGTCTACATGGGAGACCAAGTGACGGGATGAATTGCACCAACTTTTGATTTTCCTTCACAAAAGGAAGCTCCAGTGGGGAGATTGGTTTGTTAACAGTTCCATGACTTGTGGGCCGTCATTGTTATTAAGCCATAAGTGCCGTTCAACATAGTGTAACAGGGAATTTTGGGACGAGGGAACGGCGTGAACATCAAGGCGAACGAACGAACCAAACGAGGGCCACAGACAAAAGAACAGGTGGCGAATATGTCGGAGGCGTCCCGAAGCAGGCAAAAAGAAGCATACAGACGACCAGCGAGGAAGCAGCGGGATCTCCGGCAACCAGCAAGATAGCTCAGGTGAAGGGCTGCCGATCGAGCCGTCAACTGAGACAGTCGGGCCAACCGAAGGGAAATGACGGGTAGGAGAAGCAAGCCATCGGCCACAGGCAAATGGACAGAACGCAGCCGAAGCGCTCAAGCAGCGGCAATAGCAGTCTTGGTGCCGCGCAGTCTGGAAGAAGGCCTATATAAGCGACTGTATGTGTGCCATTACTTGACTTGTGTGATCTTGGGAATACAAGTATCCTGCCGTGTGTTGTCGTCCTTGTTACAATAGGAAATCCTTACTTATAGCCTACTCAACGGAAACAGTCAGCTAAGTGCATTGTTTTAAACACTAAATTCACCAGTCAATCCTCAACTGTAGAACCAACGGAATGTCTGTGAATGCGGATTTACCTGCCGATTCCGCAAAGTAAAGTAACATAAATGTGACAAGATCAGTCATATCCAATCTGTGTATAAGCAAGTAAGAATTTCTATAACAAAGCTTCCTTGACCGTCTTCAGATTTCCAGCATCTCACTTTAGTTAACACTTGGTTCTTACCTTTCCGTCACTTTATTCGCACATTTCTTTTGAGAAACAGTACGAGGCATTCTGCCACAATGGATGCCTGGAGTGTTTACTAGTCTGTTTCAAACGCAGTTTTTTGGCTTCTTGGCCATCGCTCACAACTCCACCTTAGAGTCGTTTTTGACAATGTTATAACTGTACATCAGCCACCCGAAGTTAGATCACCTGAATCTTGCCTCACTGTTGACTACTCGAATACACCCATGTGATCCTCTTATGTGGTCGACGCTGATATTCCCGTCGTCGGTTAAAATTATGTGAACCGTTTGTGTGCGTCATTATCCTTTTGGTCCGATTCCCATCAGTCTCACATTCTCCATCAAATACTTTATTGTGCAAAAAGCCTCTGGTGATATGAAATGACTCCAGTGAATCTGGAAGTTACTTGTTCCCCATTTTTATGAAGCGTCCCGTCATTCGTCGTAGACTAAGTGAGCCAACGAAGAAATCTTTGGACGATTCGGTGTCTGAAATGAAAATTACACAACTGAGTTCTTCAGCTTGGGCTACTCCGACTGCAACCTCATTGTAAAGGGATAAAAAGCCCCTTAGAAATTACGGCTTCCCTCGTATAGCACTGAAGAAAACTCTGAGACAGTCATCTTGATTAACTCTCCAGCCAGAGGATGTTCTCCATTAGTTTCATGGTCTAAAATTCTATTCAAAGTCTGTTTTGAAAAAACCATTTTAGAATTCCCGAATGATGAACAGTTTCGTGAACTGACAATCATCTGCAATCCTTTTGAATTATTTCTACACATTTTTTAAAGTGCCATAAATTCTCCGATTTAAGTTTCAGTGGAGTTTTAGTAAATCAGGATAATAATGTTTTGAGTGCTACCACGAAAGATCTATGTGAAGACTGTTTTCTTTCTTTGCTCGACAGGTTACGTAGTGGAAACTTTGCTGTCATACCCGATAAGTTTTTATTTTCTACTACAGTAAGGGGGCAAAAGTGAATGCCCGGCTCCTTCAACCGCGTTGACTGACTGAAATTCAGCCTAAGGAAGACGGCTGACCCTTGATTCCAAACCGACCAAGGGTGACACGTGAGATGTACAACAGTATGCTCACCGGTATCTGTGGCCTCATCCGCAGAGCAAATGAACTGAGCATGCAGTTGCCGGTTCCCAGTGGTTTCCAGAAGAAACGAATGAACCACACCATTAGCCACGAGCCCAATTGGACCGATCCTGCTGTTTTGCAGGACGCCCTTGGCTGCTCAAAGGCTAGAGGTGCATCTGCGAACAAAAATGCCTCCTCTGAACTGAGCGACCGAGTAGTGAAATAGCCTGTAAAGAAAAAAAACCATGACAAACTCTACCGTCATGATTTTCTGCTTTTCCATAAGCAAAAACGAGCACTATCCTACACCGTACAAAAGTTGTTCTCCTATTTTTCATTCGCTCCCCACTTTCTGTTCAATTTTTACACCCCACGAGTTTTTTGGTCAACCGTGCTTCACGTATTGCCACTGAAGGAAATCCTGGCTGTGTTCTATTTTGCCCTTCTTCGACAAGCCTCCGAGTCTCACCGAACCTGCTGCCATCCCCTGATGCCCTGCTTCGTCCTCGATGCCCATTCAAACTAGCCACTTTTACAGTGCAAATCATGATATGCATAGAACAGCAGGTGAATTTAGCTCATTCGCTTTAATCCCTTGCCACTGATGTGTGTTGCGTTCAAGAGACTCGCTTCCAAGACTCCAGTTATATCACTCGTTGGACTCCCCCGTTTAATCTTCCCGTGAAAATTCACTTACACCTTTTTGGGGACTCTGAGACTGTGGCTTCTGTTCTTGTTGGCATTGGCTTTGTTCTCTATGAAAGAGCTGAAGTGGTGCTGCTAGACTGGATCCCAGCCGACAGTCTTTTATACGTAGTGAGACTCAGGGATTCGTGTAAGGTGAGCAGTAGCCGCTCAGACAGACGAAATCTGTTCGTTGTTTCAGAGCATGCACCCACAGATAGCAGCTCAGATGCAATCAAACATACCTTCTACCAAAAGATCTATGACCTCTTACACAAATGAAACCGGGCAGATACCGTGACTTTGGCAGTGGATGTCAATGCTAGAGTGAGTCGGCTTTCATCGAACCAGGGGCACCTAGAATGCCCATCTGGGCTAGAATCCTGTCGCTCCGAAAATGGGGAATGGTTGTGCGGTAATCAAAATTCCCGCACGGTTAGGACGTATTGAGACTGCTCTTACCCAGAAACAAGCAAACCAAAGTAGCAAGAAGACCAAGGCTGCGAAACAGCACGTTAATTGTATTGCAGAACAGGTTTGTATAAATACCTTAAGTCGGAGAAAATAACCGATAGGCTAGAAGTTAACCAATCACAGTGGCTTTAGTCGTACCTGTCCACGGCAATCCTGACAGGTTGAGGTTCATTTCCAAGCATGGCTACGAAGTTGTACCTCGCCGTATCACATGTGATGGCGACTGAATCACAACAGGTTGTTGGCCTTGTGGCCAGACTATCGCCTGTTTCTCTCTAGTACGAACTTCAGACGTTCTAATCGCCAGTACACCATGTGGAGTCCACTCCCTTTAAGTCAACAGTGGACCAAAATCGACCGCATCGTTACAAGCCACAAACGGCTGGGTTGCATGCTAGACTGCAGCTCATACTGGACCACTCCCCTTGAGTTAGACTACGCAATAAATTCTACCAAGCTTCCCATGGGTTTCAGCGGACTCCCAAAAAACATGCTGCAACTACAGTGAGATAGCTGTAATCACTCAGATCCATCTCTCTTATCCGTCTTCTAAAATGCGCTAGCTACAGCTCTACCTGATGACACAAACCAGCACTGGTCCCTTGTCCAGAATATTTTGCTTCCTGCTGCCCTAATAAGTCGAGGCCTGCTTCGTCAAGTTGCAAGACCCTGGGTTTTTGCTGAATCTATGCCCCTTCTGTAGGCGTGCCAGCTGATTCCTGCTGAAAGCTAGTATAAAGCAGCCCGTCTAGTAATGAGAGGTGCACTTAACATCAGTCTTCGTAGAGACCGAAAAACCGGATGGTCACAAAGCGCATCAGACATGGAACATACTGCCGCAGTGGGAAGTTCCTGCAAGCTGTTCCATCTCATTTGAGTCACCAGTAGGAAGCCTCTAGGTGTGAGTGAAGCAATCTGTGAGGCTGACGGTTCGCCAAGTTACAATCAGAAGAGGCGTCTCGAAAGCTGGGCAGAGCGCTTCCAGACACAATTTAGCTGGCCTTCGGTATCGGCCCCTCCTATTTCTCTTCCGACTCAAGAGCAGTTGTGCGTTTGGACAGATACACTTACCAAGACCCAGATCCGAAAGGGACTCCAAGCCTTAGGACGTCACAAACCTCCGGGCTCCAATGGCATTTCCTCAGCCTTATTTAAAAATGAAGTGAAGCTCGTTAGAGAACTTTGTGTTTTGTTCTCAAAAGTTTGGAATTCTGAGCAGGTCTTCTTCTTGTTTGGGGGGGAGGAGTCGACTGTGGTCTACATCCTTACGAAGGGCTTGCACAGAGACTGCTCTAACCACAAGTGTATAAGCCCAGTCCCAGTAGCGTCAAAGCGGATTTCTTCTGTCACACTTCTCAGCTTGTACCAAGCGCGTGAAGAGCAGACTAGCGAGAAGCAAGTTTGGTTTCATTAAGGTAGTAGATGTGTCAATCAAATCTCTACCCTCCGACAACTGCCGGAGCACCCTCACGCCTTCTAAAGGCCACCGATCGTCCAGTTCCTAGACAAAAGTGTCGTCTTCGACTCCATCGATAAGACTGCACTATGAAATTGATTGTTGAAAAATGGATTACATGCGAAGTACGTGTCAATCCCCAAAGAGTTTTGTCGTCACTCCTCGGGTCGGGCAAAGGCCTACAATCACCCTTCGTCCCCCTTTGTCTTTTCCCGTGGAACTAGATGGAGTTGCTTTATATCCCCATTTCTCTTCGACTTTGACATAGAGGATGTCCTACGGAATGTCCTATCTGGTGCTCCAAACGGTGGAGTTGAACTCCTAGGGAACTGAGTTCTCGACCTGAAATATGCCGATAATATCGGTCTGCTGAGTGGTAATGAACGGGCGATATGATATGCTTTAGACCACATGGCGATTGAGGTAATCAGATACAGAACGCATTTTGAACCTTCCGAATGCGAAGAGCTTTTGCAAGATTAACAGGATTCTGCGCCTGTTATTACTCTCTGCGGTGATCAGCCTAAGTTAGCTGACAACATTAAGAGCCTATGGAGCTTGATAACAGCTGGACATGATGTTGGGGAGGATATCAATTCAGGTACTGCCATGGCTGGAGCAGCCTGCGCAAACCTGCGTCACCTGTGGCGTCCCCGTCACATCCACCTCTCTCTTGAAGGACGGGTGCATGCCACTGCGTTTTGCAATGTTTTACTTTAAGGTTGCTAGACCTGGCTACTTCTCGCTGAGGATGTTCGGCCTCTCTTGTGTTGGACAACTGATGTTTCCGAAGCATCGCTCGCATGTGGAGGGAACAGTGAATGAGTAGTGATGAGGTGGGTCGTCCTGTGTTAGGCAAGGATAGCCACCCTCTTAACGAAGTGGTTGCTCTATACCTCCTCCAATGACTTGGCCATGTTCTACGAATGCGTGCCTATCGTCTGCCTTAGGTGCCTTTTTCGCGCGTGTTGAATAACGCTGAAAGAAGTGACTCAGTGGTCAGATCATGACTTGGAGCAGAGGTATGGAAAATCTACCATCGGAGAAAGCTCCAGTTCTTGCTTTTCGCTTCCTTCGTTGGGGCCCAAGGAATGAGGAATACAGATGGTTAGTGACTCTGAGGGACGTGGATGAGAATACTTCAGTAGCTCGAATGCTGTGCCGTTTGTCTGTCGAGCTCCCGTGCCTTTTGGCAAACAAAATGACAAAACATCAAAAAATGTACGGTATGAAACAAAAAATAGCCACTTTTTTCTCTCTACTCCCCCCCCCTAACTTTATGTTCTACTGTATTGTGCTGCCTTTCCCCCATTTTGTACTTGTTGTTGTTACCTTGGCACCTTGCCCGCTCTCAAGCCGATTTACACATATCACAACTGTGATTTCTCAAAGTTATTCGTGTCTGGGTCACTGCTAACCCAGCGAACAACGAGGCTGCGTGTGCAAGCGCTCATGTTGATAGTAAGTAGCAAGTATGACGCGGACACGAATAACTGTGAGAAATCACAGTTGTGATTCATTCGTGGGCTTTTCAAGGAGGAGTATCCATTCATACTTCAGATGATTCAAATTGGATCCTAGTGAACATATAACATCGGAGTGTACAGGTATGAGGACGAGTGGGAAGAGGAGTACCGGGTACGTATACCCGATGAGCGGCAATAACCGCGAAACCGGTTGTGTGCTTCCGGGGAAATTTTGTCCACACTTTTACATACTATTTATTTGCAATTGAGTAGTAGGAGATTCGATTTGTATATAATATGATTCATCATGCAGCTTGAACGCTCAACTCACCATTGAAAACCATGGAAGCACTGTACAGCTGTTTCATCCTTGTTGGGAATCATCAGCAGTGCACATCCACCGAGCCCCCACGGGGATATGATGAATCATATTATATACAAATCGAATCTCCTACTACTCAATTGCAAATATTAACCAAGCTCTGTAGGTTGTTCATAACGGAATGCCTTCGTTGTACTTAGGCCCCTACAGAGAAGTCATCCATCATAGGAGTCGATCGCTGTGTGGGAGGCGGGTTGTTACCGTTCGAAGCCAGTGACGGAAGGGTGCTGTATCATGTAGTGTAGATGTTCAACAAACCGTTGAGAGCCAGCCCGGATAGCCTTGTGGTTAAGGTGTTCGATTCACAATCGTTCACCCCGGGTTCGAGTCCCCGTGGGGGCTCGGTGGATGTGCACTGCTGATGATTCCCAACAAGGATGAAACAGCTGTACAGTGCTTCCATGGTTTTCAATGGTGAGTTGAGCGTTCAAGCTGCATGATGAATCATATTATATACTATTTATAATCAATGTATATACATATATACTGCTGTGTTCTGTTGTTCACTTTATTTGGTCGACGTCTCATGTTCCTCATCCCGATCACGCAATTTGTACACGTTTATCTGATGTCCTTCTCCGAAATCAACAATGGGCTTCTTTGGCGTACTTTTAAAAAACATACAAGGGCTGACAATCCTAATCCGTCTATCAGAAAAGTCCACAAGGTAAATTTGCCAAGTTTATATGTCTGAAATCATTATACAACATTAGGCAAAAGTAAACAACACACTCCTCTAGGGAACAAAACGTATTCCAACACACTGCATTTCTTCACTACGTACACATTTTATTTGGTACGACTTAATGTCACTGGGCACGATAGAGAAGGGGGACAGACCCAATACTTCTTTGACTTCTGCTGCGGCAGCGAACAGGCAATACTCAAATTTATGGAGTGTGGGAACCCTCGCTGCCACAGTATGTTGATAAATAAGGTAGATTCAGTCGAGCGTCGAAGCAACGGTAAATATTGGATCACATCCGATAGGCAGTTCGAGGTGAGTTTTTGGCGGCCAGGAGCACTCGGTGTCACCCCACGCGTATGAGGTGGTTCAGAGAGTTACAAGACTGCTGGCAAAGAACAACATATCTTCGTGCGAGGAATCACCAGAAAAAATGGAACGGTAAAACTGTTCAGCAGAGAGCAAGTCATACGGTTCGCGAGACGAAGGTATCTAGTGGCTCTGCCCACATGGCGAACACCTTCACAAGCACTACGGCATTTCGAATCTGCGGGTGCCGACCTCTCTGTCTTACACCGAAAGGATTACATATGCTCGATTGGACCCTAGGCGACCACCAGTCTCGTAAAACCTGAATCAAGCTGTACTATTATGATCCGGGGTAGACTGAACTACTTAATCTAGTTGAGCACTTCCCTCAAGACTCATCGACGATTTGAGATCCAGCTGCGCATCAGACTCATCAATACGTACATACCTTTACAAGTACTTGAAAGACAAAAGGTACACCATATGCGGACTTGAAATTAATGTAGGAAACATCCAGTTGTTTGCCTTAGAACAAACCCTACCTCAAGTTGACTCAGTTTCATTGTTGACACGAGACGATGATGTCCCCAGGGAATGGACGTAGTATACGTATGAGACCTCCCGTGTTTGCGATATCTTGTATTGTCATGTTCATATCGGCAATTCTCCTTTGCCTTATACAGTAATGCTTTCATTTCATGCGTTTTGTAGCACCAACTGGGATTTCTTACTCTGAAATCAAGGGGACCTCACTGATGAGTCAATAACTGGGTTTTTTATATATTGCTTCAATGTATCTTATTCATTATCGCTTTCCCAGTACACTTGAATCGTGCGTTGCTTCTTTCTATCTCGCTTGGTGGGTTCACATGAATTGTTGCAGCAGAAAGTACGAATCGTTCGTGCGAGCTGCAGGTTGTTTCTGTGGATGTTGGTAAACTCTGTGTCTAGCGTTGCATAGGACTAGATGATTAGAGACTCGCCCAACAGCTAGTCCATCAAGAGTACAAATTTGACTAAGGTCAGATTAAAGACGCTCTACCCAGTTCACGCCGGGTTGACGGGGTCTTAAATTCTGGAAGTTTTGAAATGGTTGCCGATCAGAAGTCTCATGTCCGAATATTCGCGAATATTGGAAACGTATTGTTTTCCTAGTAGACATACTAAAAAAAAGTGTATGAGTGCCGAGTCGTGATTTATCAAGTTTATCCTTTGACTTCTTTGGCGTATCCCAAAGTACACGATGAAGACCTATACTCAGTCCATATTATTAAGGTTTCAGTAGAAAACTTGTATCTGGATAGTTTGCAATTTTTTGTTTTACAAACTCCATTGGTAAAACTCTCTTTTGATGTATCGAATTTTACTTGAACGTAAATAATATACGTTTTCTTCTAATCACACCTCTGCGTAATGCGAAAAACTATCACTAAAGCGCGCCTTCTGGAACAACTTCACGGTCTGATTCCTGTCTTGAAATTAATTCGACCAGTGATCTAACAGAGATCGGAAAACCTTTAGACCGTATCGCGGGGTCATTTAGTACTCTTCTCTACATCAACGCGATCAGTACGACGCAAAGCTATCCACTCTTGGATGTTGCAACGATTTTAACTAAAAATGCTGGTTTACTTTGGACGTTTGGTATACCGGATTTCTACAACGAGAACTGTGAACAGACGTGAGGTATTCTTTCCGTACCATTATTTTCAAATTTTATTTCTACTGTGTATGCTTCTTCTGTATACTCATATGACCACACTCCTTCGCCTTTTCTCGTTCGCTAATGTTATCTTACTTTGTTTAGACATTGAATTAGTGTACACTGGAGACTGATTAGTATCTTGTAAGTTGTTGAACCCAAAAAGGCTGTTTTGTTTTCCTTTTTTGAGCCTTTTTCCCGTAAGCATTCCACACCTCACGTCCGATAGCACCAGAGTCAGTGACCCCATTGACAACCAATCCACCGCTGTAAAACTGTCAGGCTTTGCACCCAGTATCCCTCAAGTTAGGTTTCTGCAGGTTTTGAGAGTGTTTATTGCACGTGGAATCACCAGCCAAAGCGTCTGTTACTCCTAAGTGGCTCAGCCACTCCCTTTTCAAGTTGAGGTAGATGCTGAAGAGCTCCTCAGTCTTATTCCTAATTAAGATCTCTACATGAAGCTCATGCAGGCCTTTATCTGAAGCACCGGTAAATCCACCTGCGAGAAGCTGCTGGAATTTTTCGCTTTTGTAGAACTTGGTGACCAAACACCTTCGCAGCCCATACGGAGCAAACGTTCCCCACTGGCAGATCATCGTAGTAAACATGCAACCTTCCGTGAGATTTGGGTTTCCAAACTACCGCTACCAATCCAACTCCTTTTGAGAAGCTGGCCCGACAAGCTGACCGAATCATGAAGTGTGACAGTTCTACTTTCTTGTTTCACCATTTGAATTCATTTAATAAGGCCCCCACACATCCAATCGTGTCTCTGGTTTTTCGGCTCCACCCTGAGGTCTTCGAAAACCTCCATTGGACCCGGTGTCCTCCCATGTCACCAATCATTGTATCCACTCCCCGCTTCGATCACTGGCCTTTGACAGCTACATAAGCACCCTTCGGGGACTTTCGGTACGTTGCTCAATCAAATAGACGCCATGTATTCGCAATGGTTCCTTTATAGCCGAAGCAACGGCCAAACTACCAGCCTTTAAGATCAAGATCGCGTAACAGTCGGTCTTCGATATTGTGCTGGCATCACGGAAATTTCGGCTTGGAAGCACAACATTATGACCACCCGTGTCTATTTCCGCATCTTCCATCAGCTTCAAACGACCAAGCTACCCACTGGGGACGACAAATACCATTGCTCACAAAGTCCAACATGCTTATTTGACATTATCAACACCCTCAGTGGTCTTCAATTTCCCGTTGATATCGGACTGGGAGTTAGTGTAATTCCACCTCCAGAACTCACCGCACCCAGTTGCCCAAGCTCATTTTACAGGTGGCTAATCAAGCAACGTTCAAGACTTGTGGCCATCGTTCTTTCTCCATGGACCTTAATCTTAGACGGCGGTTCCAATGGATTTTTTTGGTAGACGTTTAGGCCCCATCACTGAGGCCGATTTGTTTGTCACACTTGCTTCCTTAGTTGACTTGAAACGTCTTAAGCTAGCAGACACTGCCAATAAACTATATATTTTTGGTACGGGACTCATTGCGTAACCGATGCTCTCTGTTTTTCTATCCCTACATCACTTTTTGCTGCCACTTTAAATGACTTCTTAATTCTCACTAAACCTGTTTGGTTCACCAAGCTGATTCAACATTCGGTATGCCACAATGCCATCAACCAAGGTGAGCTCATTCAATTTTATCCTTGTCAGTTGAATCCCGATAGACTATGTTAAACGCAACTTGAATACGAACATATGATGAATCAAGGCGTCCCTCTTCCACCGTCCAGTCCATGGAGGTCTCCTATGCATATGGTTCAGAAATCATCAGGCTACTGAAGACCATATGAGGATTGGTGTGCTCCAGAATAGTCCCAGTTCCTAACCGGTATCCCTTCCGCACGTACGCAACTTTGCATACAACCTCTGTGGCACAACCAGTTTTCGAAAAGTGATCTCGTAAGTATGTATCGTCAGATTCTCCTGGCTGTAGAGGGCTTTCTCAAGACTGATATCATCACACAGTTTGACCGTTTTGGGTTCTTTCTCATACGTTTTGCGTTACGCAATGAAGCACAAAAACTTCAGCCTTTTGTCGACGAAGTTTTACACATTCCAGCCCATATCTCTGCATACATCTATGAAATTTTAATCGTCAGCGGCTCGTAGGAGAAAGGTGCCGTACATATCCGACAGCTGTTCACTCGTTTTCAACAATATAGCGTCCAGGTCAATATCGACAAGTGTGTTCTTGGTGTAGCTTCTCTCACTTTCATGAACATGGTGTTTCCCCAACCACCGACTAGATGAAAGCGTTCTCGTATTCCCGATTCCCCAAACCCCCATACACTTAAGCCCTTTTCTAGGCATTTTGAACTTTTACTTACGTTTCATTCTTTGTTATCCTGCTTTTCTAGCGTCCTTGACTGACTTTCTACAATCTATTTCAAGGTTACCGACTTCATTCTCGAGACTGAAGCAGGTTTTGATAGGTCTAAACAGGCCCTGACCAATGCAACCCTGCCACACCATTTCAGTCCAGATCGCTAAGTCCAGTTGATCCTAACAACGGACGCATTAAATACTGCTGTCAAGGTAGGTCTCCACCAAAAGATATAGTATGTGCTTCAACTTCTGGTTTTCTTCTCACAAAAGCTGTAGCCCACTCAGGCACTTTCTACCACCATCTTTCGTGAACTTCTCTCTCTCAGCTTGATCACTCGTCACTTCCGCCGTTTTTTTTGAAAGGAAGACTATTTCGTGTGCAAACTGATCACAAACTATTGATTCATGCACTTATTACCCATTAAGTGATGTCTGCCACATGGATTACATTCCTCCTTTCAAAACAGATATCCACTACGTGCGTGGAGTTGTTATTATGGCTGACGCTTTATGCAGACCAGGCATTACCGCAGTGCAAAAAAAATGTGATGTTGCTGGGCTAAAATCTTCACCGGAATGATCTGTCGCTACCTGACTTGTGCATAGTGCCCACACTCCAGTGGAAAGATTTACCTCTAATTTTCGGTCGATGTTACAATTCTATGCGACTGGTCTACGGATAATCCCTCTCCTTGTCATTCCGACTTCCAGCAGGGGCTCTTTTTAAGCATTTTCGCTCACTTTCCCACTCCGATGTTCAGGCTTCCCATAAGCTCATTGGTGTCCGCTTTATTTGGCTCAGTATTAATTCAGACATTGTATTATGCAGTGAACACTGTTTAAGTTATCAGAATAACAAGGTTCATCAACACACTTTTTCACCTCCTAGCACTTTCGCCGTTTCCAACTTTCGTTTTTCACACGTTCACACTGATCCCTTCCGCGGACTCCTTCCGGCGCACGGATATGCACACATGTCGATGGCTGGTAATCATCTTACTCGACGTCCTGTGGTAGTTCCAATTGCAGACACCAAGTACATACTTACAACACTGAATTGCTGTTTTTGGTGTCTCGCCCACCGTCACTGTGGACCGTGGTAATCAATTTCAATCCCACTAGACACTGTCGAGGGGGAAATGCAAATATTTGGTCAAACATTCCTCGAGAACGGTGACCCCAATTCTTTCGTTAAAATGTGCAGCATTCAGCTTGAGAAAACAGAACGACAACAACCTGCACCAAAATTTAGGATTTTCTCACAAATTCAGTTCAAGGGCGACGACGTAAGTAGCTTGTTGAAACATGATTTAAATTCATCCATCTAGCGAACCTATCAGACAGCCGTACTAGTCATCGTTTACACCCGTAAGAAGGTACCGATTTCTCCGGTCAAGCAACCGCTTCCGCAGTATCCCGAGTCCCACCTATTGTGCCATTTTGTATGCGGGTGCTCGGCCATCTACATAAGCAGAACCGAGCTGAGGCTTAGATAAGGAGTAGTCGAAAGCCTCCCTTCGTGAGTTGAGAAGTTCACGAACCGTTCACTACCGAACAATAAAGATCAAAGGTCACCCCAACTTCGAGGGCCGGCGTCATTAATAACTCTTTACCCACTAGAGACTGGTCCACAAGTAAACATGACCAAAACACTCATAAGTGTCTTCTTTGCCCGAAAACCCCAATCGTACCGTTGGCAGAATTGGACTCTACCAAACAACGGAAGCCCGAACTGTGTAAGCAAAAAAGATTTACTTCTCACTTGCCTTTTCGTGGTAGAAGTTTTGACATTCTCAACACCAACAGCCATAGAAAGGTATATATCATTTATTTTCTCGCTTTATTTTGATTGTAGTATGCTCCTGACAAGATACAGCGGAATTACACCGGACATACGTTATGCAATATCACACTGTTGTTCTCTTTTCCAAAATCCCAGAAACTGCGGTGATTATCTTATTACATTGAACTAGTTGCCGATGCAGTTCAGTTGTTTTATTCTCGAACCTGATGAAACTATTCATCAATCCCATGGCTCAAAGTATTTGTCTAAATTTGACTTGAGAGATTTATTTCTATAGATCCCACTTGATGAGGAGTTTCGTAAACTCACCACCACTAATGTGCTTTTTAATTTCTTCCAGTATATTTTTTGCCTTTTTGTCTTGGTGTTCCACCTGTTACTTTCCAGAGCATCAGTAAACCTCTGATTTCAGACTGGAACTGTGCTTCAGGTTATCAAGATTCCATTGTTGTGCACTCTCCCACTGAATAATCGCTCTGCAAAAGTTCACTCTCTTTACTTGACACATCGCATAAATACCATGCTGCAGCCAGTCCTAATAAGTGTGTTTCCTACTTATGCTTTCTCCTGTTTGGGTTATTTGTTTCATACACGTGGCTTTCGTAGCTACCGCAAACGTTTGGCACCTTTACCTAATGCAGTTTCTCTTATTGGTTCTCTCCAGTATTATTCCTTATTTATTCTCAATCTCTCAACCAAATGTGTTCCTTTGCCTGATCTTGTCATACTACAGACATTCCATTGGTCATTAGTGCACGAACAGTGCGTACGTAGCCCACTTCGTTTTCTATCAACAGATGCTGTTCTTTGTTCACTCTCGCCCCGTCTACCCTCTGAAGTTATCACAAAAGCATCATTCACTTGCACGGAAGCTGTGCTAGAACAAAATAGCCTACTGGTTTTGCGTATTTCCCGATGTCTCAGTGCAGCCAAAGGCGGATATTCCCAAAACTTAACGCGAAGCTTTAGCTGCATTTTGGGTTGTTACCCGTATGCGCAATTATTTTTTGGTACTCAGTTAGCAGTTGTGACAGATGATGAAGCCATGATTAGTCCCACGTTAGATTGAATAAGTCAGCCTGCCTCACAGGTAACGCTCAGCTGTCTTTGAAGACGTGCATTCCGGACACTTGGGCAGTGAGAAGATAGAGTTTCTTGCGGGACTTACTTGTTGGTGGCTAGAGCTGAACGGTGATTCGTGTCGTACTTCCAGGTCATGCGGTAATTGCATGCACTATGTTCATTCAAAACCATCATTGACGGCCCCATAGCCAATGTCCTCAAAGCCCTGGCAGCATGTCCACGCAGATTACTGTGGTCCCTTCTTGGACAAGTACTACACACGGGTTATTATTGGTTCATTCTCCAATTGCCCAGGAATCCATTTCACCTCCAGTCCAATCAGTAATTTTACCATTACTGCTCTTCGCAAGACTTTTAGTCGGGAAGCCAATCCACATGAAATCTTTACCGATAATAGAAATCATTTTTCAGCCAAGAAGATGAACTTCCGGTTGAAAAAACTTAGTTGCCGTCATGTGCTGACTCCATCTAGGCGTCTACAGTAGAACGGAAAAGCAGAGGATTTTGTTTCGAAGGTAAAAAATGAAACTGCCTTTGCATGCGCCAATACATACGATAGGCTAAACAGAATTATTGGCAGTTTTTTTACTGTAGTACCGAAATGCTGTTCATTCGACTACGCGTGAGAGTCCTTCCATGCTATTCCGCAGTCAAGTCCAAAAGAAAAACTTATTAAGTTTGGAATCTAGTGAAGTACTTCATCATCGGAAGAATGAATTAAGACCCTCAAAAGGCATTGTGCTCAACCAGATAAGGAAACGACTTCACTTAAACGATGGTTCTGCACACTGCAGACATTTAGACCAGAGTACTTTTAATTCACGCATTTGAGAACCCCATTTCTGATTGTACTCATTATGACGTTTCTGAATCAGTTTCAAAAAAGAATGATGGTAACTATCAAATATGAAATGTATGAAGGTCCGAAGGATTACTTAACAAAGTAAAGTCAAATTACAGTAGTCCCGAATTTCATTCAACCTGTGGCAGACGTAGAGCTTGAAGCTGAACTGTTAACCTGTTTGTCTATTCCTATATAGACTTTTCCGCAGAGTATAATCCGAGCTCCACTCCCTTATTCCGTGTTTTGTTTCTCGATCGGATTCTAGTTCTCGGTCAGAGCCTATTGCGTGTTCCCAATGTATTCCGTATTTCTAGCGCTATTTCGACCGGAAACAGCTTCCCACCATGCGAGCGGCTGCTTTGCAAGACTAGCATTCTGGACACCTGGGTAGTGCAAAGATGAAACCTCTTGGCCATCTCACTTGATAGCTGTCGGAGTTGAACTAAAGTCTGTGTCACACTCCCTGAACTAGCAATGATTATCTATGAGAACTTCATACGCAACCATCAAATGAAAGCCGTGGCCTATTTCTTCAGGGTCTTGGTAGCTTATTCAAGCTGGTTATTGTGATCTGCTTCCAGACAGGTAACATTCTCTGATCAGGATTTATTCCTACACCAGTTGGCCGGAGGTATATTTCATTTCTTCGCCCAACACTAATTTCTCAGTTACCGCCCCACGCAAAACTCTCCGTCGAGAAGGTTTCCAAGTGTGACTGTTACTGACAACGGCGGCCACTTCGCGGGGAAGAAGACGACTGACTGGCTGAAATCGTTGGGTTACCACCGTGTGCTAACTCCACCTCAACACCCGCGGTCTAATGATGTGGTTGAAACCTTTGATCGTACTTCGAAGAGTGTGACTATTTCGGTGCATCTCAGTATAGTCCGCAAGCTCAGCAGATAAGTTTTCAATTTCATATTGCAGTACCGTAACTCCGTTTATTCGACGACTGGAAATAGTTCAATCAAGTTGTTCAGAAACAAAGTATTGGGAACAAATCCACTCCGTTTGGAATCAGCTGAGGTCGTTCATCACTGAGGAGAAGGAACGCAACCCTGTCATGGTATTGTTCTCAATCAACTGGGCAAAAGATAGCGTAAGATTCTTGGTTTGGATGATGATTCTGTACAATGGAGGCACCTCGAAAGCAGCATCATGCCCAACGCTAGTGGGTGACTCTTGTGCTAACGCTGGGATAGAGCGAGCCGTGCCAATTGCTATGAAACTGTAGATAGCTAATAGCTAAATTTTACGATAAATATAATAATACAATCAAGGCGACATTTACTGATATAACTGAGTTACAAAAATTGTACATTTTGTTCTATTGGTCAGGCAGTGTCGTATTGGTTGCCACGGTTCTGCCGTGGTATATTGCTCCGTCTTGGTGGTTACTCTGGTAAACTTCGGTTCATGGATTGTGGACGTGAGTGATACACAGTTTTTCTCCATTCGTCTTCATCGAATATTATGTTTGAAGCTGTACTTGAGACGGTATTTCATACTTGTAAGGAAACCGATTGTTCTAGGTTGATTTATTAGAATGGCAACTTAGTCTTTTTGCCGTACCACTTTATTTGAAATGCTTCCGTTGCTACGTACGATTCGCTATTTAGGGTTAATCAGGCAGTGCAGAAGCACATTTTTTAGCAAAAAAAGGTCTCGTGAAGGACCATTTCGGATTATGCAGCTTCAGATGAGTTTGTCACTTCCTTAGATTAAGGAAACTGTAAAACTGATAAATAATATTTTCTTGAAATTCGTTATGGTCTATGAGTCCAGTCAAAACAAATGGTGCATTTAGTACCAAAACATTCCTTCTGGGAACAATCATTATCGCGTATGTAGTAGGCAACGATAAGTTTTCCTACGCCGAGGGGGGGGGGGGGGGGGCTCGCGTTCGATCTTTAAAATACAAAGAACAGGAAATTCCGCGAGCACAAAGCACAGCAAACGTCTCATCGGGAAACCACACTTACAATAATTGAACACCAACATGGCTACTAACAGCCTACTCAAAGCACTACTCTCCCAAACGGAAGAGTACGGCCCGCAGAGTTATATACTCCCTGGTCACACACAAACCGGAAGTATTCGGTTCTCCTGGACCGCCAATCTGCAAGCCACTTCAAAAACCGCTATCTGCTACTGTGCCTAAAAATCAATCAACTAACAAGGCCTCCTCTCATACTCGGTCCATTCTGTCTGGGTCGCCAACGTGTAGTGTGCAAGGATCGGTGTTTTTCCGCGGAGGGTTGGTCGTATACTCTCTGTGAAATGTACTGATATAGCTGCCAAAAACCAGCTCTTCACACGTGGTATAAGCAGCAGAATTTTACCAGTTACCTTAGACGGGATCTGAAACACGAAGGTATACTTTATTCCCTTGTAAAATGTGATTACTTCTAAGTATACTCGGCACCAAAATGTACGTGGACCGGAAGGTCAGAGCTGAGAAGTTTCGGTGGAAAGCGGATTTTCAAAGGACAGGTGAATGACGTTTTACCGAACTGTCGATTTTAACTCACTTTGTGCTAGCAGTGGTGGTGATTCCGAAACAAGCATTGCAAATGAGAAAATAGCCAAATGACTCGGTCTTGGTGGTAAAGAGTGTGAAATTATGGTTCGGACATTGGACTGTTTCTTATTCAGTAGTATTTAGGATGTTCTCCGTATACGATGGCTCTTCACTGTTGACGAACTTCCAATAGGTGATGTGGATCCAACCAACGACAACGAGCTTAAAAGATGGACCCATCCACTTTGTTTGGAGTTCAGGAAACTCAGTAGCAACAAAGTTGGGGTTTTGCTTGTTTGTGATGTACCGGAAGTCCATTTCCAAGCAACACATCCAGCACGCTCTCAATTAGGAAAGCTTGACCACGACGGGCCAACGTTGGACTACATCATTAGAAAAGCTGGTCAATACTGCCTGCGCCCAACTGGAAGCGAGCTGGGCCATGCGAAAAATCGCTGGAAGTGGGAGCCTCTAATTTTCCTATTCCATCGTAATTGGTCGTTTTTTTTACTCTGTCAGCCTATTATCCATCCCTTCGTTCAAAACCACTTAATCGCCATTTATTAAAAAACACTAGTTTAGAAAAGCAATAAGTTTATATTCAAAAGGCTTTAATGAAAATTTATACAAATTCGCAATTCGATGTCAGCTTCACTCTGAATTTTCGGACGGTGTTCGTCGCTGTCGTATAATATGGCCACCAGATCTGAAAAATCAGGATGTAGAAAGGTGAGACAGTTGCACATGCGAAAATGTTGGACAACAAAAATGATCGCTTCAAACTTTCGGAGAAAGAGAGAGAGAAAAAGAACTAGTGTTCTATGTACCAAAGCCGGTATATTTAATGACAAAGAAGAATATCAAGGAATCAGGAGACAGTACGTTTGACAACGTGGACGTTTGCTCCGCAAAAAATAGGACTGTGATGTACAACTTCGTATAACGTGTGAAGTAAATATGAGGAACAATTAGAGCTGCCATCTGTAATGATTCGCACTAATGCCGATTACTCAGAATGAATCAATTAGTTCCAAAAGAAAAAGTAACTTGAGATTTATTTCGGTGTTTTGGTCTTTCACCGTCTTGATTTCTAGGGTTAGTAAACTAAAGCTTTATATCTTTCAATGACAGATACCGGTTTTTCTGCGAACTTTAGAATAGAACAAACAGCTCCCGGGGTTAAGTCAAAGACAACGAGTTTCATGGGCCTTCCATCGAAGGTGACAATGAGCTCGTTTTTGAATGTCTTTTCTTTGCATACTTCCAAACCAGAAGCAGACTAATGCCACTTCGTACCCAATAAATTCCCTCTGTTGTCACACTCAAAGACGGAGAGTTATGTGAACGTATGCGAAATCGTAACAACAGCGTCTTAGGTGTAATTGGAAAGCGATAAACAATGATAAGTGGTGGTGTGAATGGGCCTTTTAAGAGTGTCCGATAGTACGCCATCCACGGAAAATACGTACGGACGATCTGATGGTAAAATGTGTGAAAAACTGTCCAAAACATAAAAACATGCGTCATAGAACAAGGAACAGTTTTTGCTGGGCATTTTTTGATAACGGCTGTTCTATTTGGTTGCACTACGGAGTAGAAATAATGCACATAGAACACAGGATGAACGGTATGGCACAAACTGTAAATAAATGTTATCCAGAGAAACATTATTTTTTTTATTTCGAAGCACTTTGCTCACTTCGTTAATTCTTCGGTATACTTGTTCCACTGGTCTTCCGGGTCTATTGATGAAGGACCAGCGGTGATGACTGTTAATGACTTTCCTTTATGTGGTCTTGTTAGGTCCTTGAATGCCTGTGCACAAAGACTGTGCACGGTAGTGAATAACTTTCCAGTCCAAACGGTGCTCTCATTCTTTCAGTGCGCTTAGTTCAGGTCGGAGCGTTTACCACGTTCATTGCGATAGTATTAGTTCTCGAGTGCACGTACCGATTGCAACATTTGGAGTCGCGGCCAATTCCCAGGATGGACGTCTGTAATTTGGAGATTCTAAATGTTCACAGCAGTGCACGAGAGGTTGATTACTACATCGAGCGCTTCGAAGTCCTGTGTTCGGCCCTTGGATTCAGAGAAGAGGACTGCGCGTTTGTTGACAATCCTTGGAATAAATACATGTTCTCTGGTGAAGAATCTGGCTTGTCTACTTTCTCCAGTATCTTTATCATGCGAATCCTTGAAGGAGTTGCCACTGGAGCACCTTCAACCGGCAAATTTCGGAGCTGCTGAGTGGGGTCAAAAGTCCACTCACTGATGCGATGCATCAATCAACCAATATGGGATTTTGTGTTGCGATCGCAGACACAGTCCATGAAATGCAATTTTGGTGGTCAGTTCGAGGTTCATTTACGAGACAGACTAATTGCTGGTATCAACTGTCCCGAGTTGGAACAGTGGCTTCTTTAACTCCACGAATTCAATTTCCAGTCCGCCAAACTTCTTTGTGAGCAGCTACAAGGCGTACGTGGCGTTGTCAGTAACGAGACTCTAGTTTTGCTCAGCGCGAAAAATTCGAACTCCTCTTTTGACCCACCACTGAGACAAGTGAAGTACTTTCCTCCGGCCATCAATTCGGCCAAAATTCTTACTCTCGACCAGTAGCACCAAACGAGCGGTAGAATCCTTGCAATTCGTCTGGTCAAGAATATTCTCCATTAACCTGTAGATTTCGTAATGCGAAATGTCGCAAATGTGATAAAGTAGGTCACATTCAGTCCGTATTTTGAAGTAAAAAGACGTTTCACTGTGTGCCCCCTTTCGAAAATAGTTGTTTACCTTCAGATTTTCAGGCTCTTGTCTTATCTGTTGTTAGTTCCGATAACTCTAGCCGCAATACTCGTTCGTTTATTGCTAATCACTCTTTTTGACATTCATTCATTACGGTCACCAGGTGTATTGATTCATTTATTCCTCAGTAGGTTTTTCAGAAAAATGATTTCCTTCACAGATCCAACCCTCATTCATTGCAGTTAAAGGCACCGAAGGTCCCTCTTTTCATGTGCCTGGCTGATATGAAATAATTTTATCGATAAGCCACCCAATACGTATAAGTGTCCCTTTCAAGCAACTGACGTGGACGTTTCCATCATTGGTTTGGACTGCGTGAATCGTGTATGTTTCAGTGAAATTTGTCTGATTCTCAACAGTCCCGTGATCGGCAATTATTTATTGATTGTTACAAAGTTTCTGAGAGTATCAAGAGAGATTCTCTGCATCTTGAGTTTAGCGGCTGTCCAGTTTTTACAAAACACAGCATTATCCGTCACAAACTTCGTGATCCCGTGAAAAAAGTATCAAATGATTTGGTCCGTAAAGGAGTTCTTCAGCTTGGGCTACGTCGACTGTGAATCCGTTAAAACGCGATGGTGACTGCCGCATTAGATTGAGCAAATTGTTGAAACAGTCCTGCGGTGCCACTGTCGAACCTAGGGAACCTCTCCATCAATTTTACGGTTCTAACGATTTCCCATAATTGATCTGAAAGGTGCGCTTTTACGGATTCCATTTGAAAAACAGTCCCGTAAACTAGTCAGCTTTATTACACCATTTGGCTTGTATCAGTACAGTTTTCTGATCTTCGGTCATAGTATTTCCCCTGCTATTTTTCAAGACAGTATCGATTCTCTGGTTTCCGTGGTAGAGAGTGTTTGTGCTTACCAAGATGACATTATTGTATATGCTCCTACCAAAGATGTGCATGATGATCTGCCTGCTTTTATTGCTGGACAAACTTCTGAAACAGGATAGCCGTCAACCCTGATAAGTGTTTTCTACATTTCTGAGTTATTTTGTCTGGGTTATTTGGTTGATGCTGACGGTTTTCACCCTGACTCCAACCATTTTGCTCCGTTATCCAAAGCGCCCTCTCCCAAATCATTGGTTGAATTACGTCCTCAACTGGGTTCTCTTGATAGTTATTCCAGATTTATTTCCAAGTTTGCCACTAAAACTGCGCTCTCATTTAGATAAGAGCAACAGCAGTAATAATAGGCTGAATTAGTTGTACAGTGAGAAAAGAAAAAAATTTATTACTAGCGATCTGCTTTATCTAGAACATTTACAAACTGCCGAAAACCATGAGAATTAATTAGGCTGTTGTCGATAATTCCTAATTATCTCAGTGAAACAGCAGTTCATTTCTTTGTTTACCTGTGTACCACTGAATGGGGGTTTCATTAGTTTGATCACTGCCAACCGAGAAAGATGAATAAATGACCGTAAATAGGATGGAACACTGGAAGGTGAACGCGCGTTCATATTACAAGATGATCAGTATAAATTGGAATATGAAGAACGTATCTGCACATAATTGCTAGATACGAAGAACAGCTGATTGCTGAGAAAAAAAGATTGTTCTTATATCATGCGTCTCTTGGTCAAAGTGACACGTAATAGGAGACGGTGTTATTTACTGACTCCAGTTTATTGTCATTTATTAGCATTTTCCTTTCTTTTACTGTATACAATAAACATTCTGTTAGTAACATTTATCGATCACGTTATCCGTAGGCAAAGAAAAAAAACGATAGTTTTATTTGACGTCGAATAAAATTGCACCCTCTACTCATACAATGCTATCATACCGTTTTTAATTCCACAACTTAGTCACCAAAGCTTGTTTAGTTTCATGAATCCTAGACAGTAAACCATTAATTAGCTTCATACCCGTGCACCTTATGATCGCTGGACGAAGATTGTTTATTATTGTACACGATAATCCATTCACATCGGAATCAGTCTTAAGTTGCTCACAAGTGCCCAACTTTATAAGAAGTTATTGTATTGGGGATGATAAGTACCACTTTGTAAAATAAATTATGACAAAAACTTTTCATCCTTCGTTATCGTACTTTTGGAGCCTTTTGACAGTTCCTGAAATAAAACAGAAACAATAGAAGTGGCTGTGAAAATAATATTGCCCAAATAATACAAACTACTTCATTAGTTGCAGTCGAGCGACAGTTTATTTTACGATATGGACATATTTATTTTGATATTGATATATTATTTGCCACTGGTTATCAACTTCATCTACGATTAATTTGCCTGGGCCGTATGTGAAACATATTTTCACCTGACACGCTCCTTGGGCTGACCTTTGCTATAATACTAAAATAGTATGTTTTGGACAGTGTGTAAAAAAACCTTCGAATTTCATGTGTGTCTTATACATGTGGTTTTTCGCTTCAACCCAGATACCTATATCAATTGATACACAAAGCGTGCTTATTTCTCACAGTATTCGTCAACAATTTAGTGAACATTGCTATACTACTTTAGTAGCATGTGCTCAAAAATGGACGGAATTCGTCGAGTACCACTGCCTCCTCTGGGTGCCGCGACATTGCCTAGCGGAAGCATATCATCAATTCATTGGTTGTTGGTAAGCTGAAATATGAGACCACTTAAGTGCACATGTGTTCCCAATACGTTTTGTCGCCACTGGTAGACGACATAAGAATGAGACACTAGCCCGAGCATTGGATTAACATAACGACCAAACAGATCACAGGTTACTTACCTGGGGGAAGAAGTGCGTAAGCACACGAGTAGCCCGCTACATTTTACTCCACTTGTGCTAGAAGGGCATATGCTCTTTTTTTTTCTTAGGAATTTTACGGAGACTTGTGATGTTGTGGACGGATTCTGCATCAACAACCGGTTCAGCTCATTCACTGCAGATTACAACAACTGCGATTTGAACCACTTGCGGAATTCCGTCGCAGATATCGTGGATGGAATGAATACCATTCCTGGAAAGCAACCGAATTCCGTCAATTTTTATTGTATTTGGACATAGCTTGTCCTAAAGACACTGTCCCTCTACAACTTTACAATCATTTCTTACTCATGTCTTTGGCAACACACATGCTGGCTCGTCCTTGCGATGAAAGCACTCTCACTGAGGCATCCGGTATGTTGCTAGATTTTGCTCTCTTGCATAAGGTTCTTCATGGTTTCGAAGGAATGTCCCTGAATGTACATCTACTAATCCATTTAGCCGATGACATCAGACGCCTCTGTGCTCTTGACGTATTCAGTGCCTTCCCCTGTGAATCACATCTGTTCAGGGTTAAGTCAATGATTAAGGGGAACAAAAAACGTAGTGCCAATTATTTAGAAGATATTCAGAATCTACAACTTCAGCTACTTGGATTCCTCGTCAGATAGACCTTATATATAAAGCGCGGACACATAAACTGCTCTACCATAGTTTTCATCTTGTCAACGACAGCACCTAATAGCTTGGTTTTAGTAGGTTGAAGTGGATGACAATGGAATTATACGACCAGGTTTTTATCGGTTCATTCACGTAGATAATTTATTTGAGGCCCCTTTTCTATCTACGGACGGATTATTTTCCGTTAAAAATTTGTTGCACGCTGTGGTTCACTGTTATGCCCACCAGATAGATTGCAAGTGTGTTTATTTCACAGTGAAGGAAAGCAGTTGCATTATTCCCCTAACCCATACATTCCCCTTCTGATAACTATGATTCACGATACCTACCTGACCCGTACAGACATTTATTGACAAATACAAGCAGCCGGGGCTCAACTCTGTTCTGCTTTGGATCGTGGTTTCTAAGAAGTCAACAATTAAGGTTTTTAGTTAATCAAAAGTCTTCAGTTCTTTGCTGTAGTATTCCTTTTGGACATTGAAAACGAAGATGTTTGTATCTTCACTAAGTCCTGGCTAATGCTGGATGAGACTCATGCTTACGTGCCCAATGTGGATAGTGCACTTTTTCACCGTTTGGACAGAAATCATGCAACTCTCTTGGCCGACACGCCATTGAGTCCAGTGATCAAACTAATTCACACAAGCAGGTCTAGTACCAGAATAATTATACAATACCTCATAGCCCGTTACGAAGAAGTTTTGAAATGTCAAACGTGGTCGAGGAAAACCAGTTTCCGTCCAGTGACGTGACGGTACGGTATCTTTTGGGTCACCTCGGAAAGAGATACAGTAATAATAATTTAAGGGAATTCATTACTTCACTTATTCGGGAAACGAAATCGAAACCCCTTGTCGGATGGCGATACTCCGAAAAAGCAATGCCACATGTCCTGAAAGAGCGGAATAATTTTATGCGCCATCACAATTCATTTCCACTACAGAGCAAACTTCATCGCCGTTGCAGGCCGATGGAGTAGCTGCTACGAAGGAGGACCGTAAGTATTTGGAAGCGTGATATAATTGTGAAAAACTTGGGCCATCCTAGCTACTTCTCGAAAGTTACGCTTTCGACCTCCCTGTCGCCGGTATTCACTCCTACATCATCGTGTCTGACATCCCCAAAGATGTGATTCCGGAATACAACGCGGATTTGGATGCCACCGAATTTTGCAATTCACTTGAAACCTGATTTTATGTTTACTATAAATTTTAAAACATAACACAGCGTCGTATTATTGCACCGATTTTTGGATATAGCATTAGTCTTGTAACCGTTGTCGTTCATAATTTCCGGTAGGATATCTGGTTTCCAGAGGGGCAGTTAGAACAGAGTAGATACTGACTGGTTCTGCTATCATGAAGAGGTAGGGTTAAGTGCGTAGGAGTGGCGCAGCTCATGAGTCTGCCATATTGTTGGTCAGTATTTCCAGGAGCCGGACCGGTGAAATGAGAGAATGAAGGAATTTGAACACTCAGAAGAAGGGGGTAAGTGATATTTACCGGTTGTCCGGAGGAGTTAACGCAGTCTGATTGATGATTCATTAGAGCTTGTAGTGCCCGTTAGGACGAATCAAGAAAGGTGGTCGAAGTGGCTAGACAATATTCGCTCTATAACAACTTTTTGTATGAGTAATTGTCTGGTACCAGACTTGCCATCCCGTAGAACCATTGTAAAGCACTTATATTGCGACGCTTACCAGCGAGGTTACTGTGCGTCAGTGTATCTATGATGTGAGGACAAAAATAGCCATCGCTGCTGCTTCTTCTTGGGTAAATCGCGTGTGGTGCCTCGAAAGGCCACGGCAGTATCACGGCTTAAGCTTAAAGTGACTGTTCTTGCTTGTAAACTCATGGAGAATATAACCGTGGAGCTGTAAATCAAAATAGATCGTGTGTTCTTACTGACAGTTTAGACCGTAGTGTTACAATATACCATAAGCATGTCTTCTCGCTTCGCTACCTTTGTAGCTAATCCGGTTTGAGTGACCTTGGACCGGTCTGAGATGTGTCGATGGAGACGTATTTCTACCAACAAGAACGTCCCCGATGTAACTACTAAGGGGGGGGGGGGGGGGGGGTAGGGACCTCCGTGCATCATCCAAAGAGAGAGACTTGTGGTTGATTGGTCCATTATTCTTGCGCGAAGCAGGGGAAAACTGGCCCAAGAACCCTAGAATACTACCTTCGATTAGGGAAAATGAAACAGAAGTGAAACAGATTTGTTCAGTAACAGTGAATAGAAAAGAATTACAACTCATAACTCGATTTGCTACACGCTTTTCACGATGATGGAAACTAATAGAGACCTTAGAGTTACCGCGAAGATTTATTTTATATTTTCTTGCCATGATTTTGAGGGGCACCTCAATTATTGTCAGGCTGAGACCGTTGTCTGTGTTCGAAATACAAGAAGCCCCGAGAATTGTCGTTAGGTTAACTGCGACTTGCTATTTCATAAACGAACTAAGAATGTTGGAAAACAAACCGAAAAATGCGTCCGTACTCCCAACCTAAAAAGTTTAGGTCCACCTCTTCACGACGTTATATTGTGAATTGGTGGCAGAGCTGATCTGCCTAGCGTGTTACCCAATAGTAAGGTAATGATTCTACCCCTCTTGGACGAGTCTCCGAAGTTTTGGTGCAGCACCACCACAAGATGCGAGGAGGCATGAGCTTAAACCACTTCCTCGTTCGGCCGGTGTGCTTGATCCTCAAAGACTCATAGTAGGGACAGGAGCTACAATAATGACGAGGCTTACCAAACCTTACACCACTAGCTATTTGAATATCACTATCGCCACATCACACGTAATGAATTTACAGCTATAGCCCCCAGATATTAATGTCTATGGAATCTACGATTAATTCTTCTGTCGTCCTGTTGGTGCACCACGCAGCTAATGAAAGGGACTAAAATGGGTTTAATTCCTTCATTGTCGCCTAAATATTTGTTTACTTACTGGAGTCCTCCGGAAAATACTGTTAATGAAAACTGTACTGTCCGCTTGTACGACGACCTCAGCTCTTACAATGTCTTTATTAGAGAGCGTTCTTCACCTTCATAACATATGGGCTGAAACACAGATAACAGAACTTGGATTGGAGATATAGCGCAGCAACTGACAAACTCTGAAAGGAGATGAACGTTTCATACACGGTAGTGGATTCATACAGAACCATTCACTATGCGGATAACAATAAATGGTTCTGTAGCGACAGCCATCTTCATTCATGCTGTCAACATGTTTATTGTTTAACTGAAAGCTGACTGCCAGGCTCGGTCGCTATTTGAAAGCTGTTCTTGCTCACGCTCTCAAATACTCTCTAACTACAGTCTCTCCCTATCGCCTTCTTGTGCTCACGGGTCGTGGAGAATACCGTTCCGTGTGAAGTATTGGTACTGTGCCGAGCATTAGAATAGCATGCAAGTGGTCCACGCAGTATGAAGGATCGAAGAGCGTGTTTCTTAAGGAAACCACGAAGTAAGTTTTAGCGACCTTAAAATTGGTGAACCAGACGTGATCTTCGGGTCACTTGAATTTTCTTATTTCCCACTATTCACGGTCCCGTCTGCGTACGTTTTCGTGTGTTTTATTATTCCCCCATTTTGTAGACTTTATTGGTCGGTTTTCCAAATCATTTTTTCGTCATACCTCTTTTCGGTGTCCAGTTCGTCGCGATTATTTTTTAAAACACGATTGCTACATTGATCTTTGTTTTTCTTTTTCCCCGTCTTTATTCAATAAAGTAATCGCTATGACTGCTGAGCAGAAACCTTGCCCAGACCCCATCTTGGGGGGGGGGGGAGGGTTCACGCTGCACTTACCGGCTTTCATCTCTGCTGATCAAGAACTCCGGTTCACGCTGATCGAATAGGAATTTGAAAACTGTCGTATGACCACTCACACCAGCCCTTTTCAGGTAGGTAGAAGGGTGCCTCCTACCGGAGGTCCCAATGCTAGTGAGGGACGTAATAATCTCCTCCCGAAGTTACGAGGTTTTGAAGGAGATAGTCATTGGCCGCACGGTCTCAACCCAGGACCAACGCATGTAACAACTTCAAAGCTTTGAGCTTGGAAGCAGGAAGCCCTCTGAACTGCTGCGTGAGATGCAGCGCTTGAGAGGACCGACAGTTGGCGAGGACCCTCTCTTAGAGGAAATTTGTCTGTATCGTTTGCCGCACAACATTCCAGTTTTACTAAGTGCAACGCGTAAAAGCTCGCTACGGGAAACGGTGGCGATAGCTGATGACATTGTCACGATACAACCCCGCTGTCGCTGGAGTTACCAGGTTTTCCGTCACCACGGTGCTTGCCGCGCCAGCATCTAACGATCTCTCCTCAGTTTTGTCTAGAATTGATGCGAGCCTGCAAAGCTCAGCAGTGAATATGTGATATTCAAGATTGACTCTTTCTGTTTTGTGTTAATATATCTTCGCTGCTGTGATACATACTTGTATTGTGTCACATCCCATTCGGTCTTGGAATTCTTGATTCTCAGTAGTTCTGTGCGGGGTTCAGCCCGGTCAGTCCATTCGATATCACATTTGGCATCGCGCAAAGCAGTTAAACTACGATTGCTTCTGAACGGAACCACTTGATGTAAATTCTACGTCACGACAGATGGAGGACTACATGGAACGTTTCAACATCTGGTGCTTGACTCAAAACCATTTGGATGATGAAAAGAAAAAATAGCATTTGTTTTCACGATTCAGTTGGGAAGGAAGCAGACAGCCTCGTGAAAAATTCGTTTTCTGGATCCTCCATCAGTTTACCATGAGATAAGCTCAGGACCATCATTCTACAGCCCTTCAGGCCAGTCGATTTCGTTGATGCTGACAGAGCCAAATTTAACTGCCTCACTAGACCTGAAAACCAATCAGTACGTGAATTCATTCTTCAGCTGCAGACGCAAGCAGTGAAATGCGGCCACCGTCTCCAACTGGAAGATCATCTGCGCGACTGCTTGATTGCATGAATCAACCGTTCGGATTTGCAAAAGAAGCTGTTACTTTCAACTGATCGGACCTTTCATCTCGTTCGCTATACTTGTGAACAGTATCAGGACGTAAAAGCTGTAACAGCTGTGTCAGAGTCCGTATTGTTCAATTCTACCAAACATCAAGGCAATCGATGCACTCAAAAATTGCCGTATTTGAACAAGCCAATAAATTATCGTGGCAAACAGCCCCCACTTCAGCGATTGACTCGCTCAAAATCTAGCCACGCAAGTTCGAATTTGGGCAAGTGTATTTCACGAGGTCAGTTACATTCTCGTTTCGCATGTCCCCATCGACGAGCTACGTGTTTTTCCTGTGGCTAGGTTGGCCACGTTAAAAGAGCTTGAAGGAGTTTCCCAGCATGTCGACTGACAATTCCCGCAGCACTATCTGACACTTCTTCACTTGGTATCACTTTTCCGATACTTGCGTCAACCTTTTTGCCAGAGAAAGTTTCATATGTTAACCAGACATTGCTTACTCCATGGGGGAGAAAACACACTTTATTGTTGACACTGAGAGTGTAGGATCCATAACTTCACTCCTAGCTCTGGATTGGTTTAATTCCATTTCTAAAATTAATTCCACTAATGTGACTATTCGAGGTATTACTGCACACAAGCTTCCACATGTCAGTTCTTGTTTGTTTCCACTTCAGTTGCATGATTATGATCCTTTTTAATGTGATTTTTTGGTTTCTAATTCCTGAACTTCAGTTCTTGGTTTGGAAATTCTTCGTAAATTGCTTTCTAATGTAATTTTCTTAACTTCCTCATCTGATTCATTGCATATACAACCTCTTGTTTTGAAATGTTCTAAGGCTTCTGGTGAAACGCACATTCCTAGAGTAAAATGAGAAACATCTGGCAATCTTTTTTTCTAAAGCGCAGAATAATTCCTTTTGGTATGAGAGAACCTGTCCACAAGCACTACAGTCTGTGACAGCACGGATATATTAGCCCTGTGGAGTCGTCTAACTGGGTCACACCGATTGTCACTCCGCTGAAGGCTGATGAAAAGACACCAAGGATTTGCCGTGACTACCGATTGACATTTAATGAGTGCTTATCACAGAGTACTTGCACATCTGAAGAACCCGAAGACGTGCTCTACCGACTTGCCTGGTCTAGTGTATGCTCGAAGATTGACTCAAAGGATGCGTACTCACAAAAGCCTCTGAATAAGGAATCAAGTGCGGTTAATGCTCATCAACACTCCTTTTTGCCTTTTTGTCTCAATATCTCGCCCGCTACTTTTCAACAGTCTCTCAATCATATTCTTCAAGTTATCGAGGGTGCTGTGTCATACCAAGATGATATTAGTGTCGATAGTTCCACTCCGGCTGTACGTGATAATCGTCTTGGTTGTTTGCTGTTGCAGTTCATTGAGTTCAACGTTTCCGGTAACCCAAACAATTGTATTTTCGGTGTCTCTTAGTTTTCGTGACTTGGTTACGTTGTTAATCCTGAAGGTTTCTCACCGGGCCCAGCACTTTTAGCCGCGCTCATTGACGTATCTTCCCCCACAAAAGTTCATATATCGCTTTCTGTTCTTGGTGTTCTTCAGTACTACGCTCGTTTTATTCCGAATTTTTCCCAACAAGCCAATTGTTTGTTCGGTATCCAGTCCACTAATTCCTTCTTTTGGAATCAAGCTCGTGAAAAGGCCCTTCGTCAGTTGCCGTCTTACCTACAATCCGGCATTGTTCTAAAGCCTTTTTCTCCGAAAGATCATTCAACTGTTATTACTGATGCATCTCCAGCGGCCATAGGTGCTGTTACTAAACAATGTGACCGGCCAGTCCTTTGCTTTTCAAGGAGGCTCACTGAAGCTGAGCAAGGATATTCACAAACACAAAGAGAAGCCATGGTAGTTTACTGGGCCATCAAATATTTGCATAAATATTTATTTGGTCAGAAGTTCACCATAGTTACTGACCATGAGGCATTGCAGTTCATCTGTCATCCACATCATTCGTCGTCGAAATCGTCAGCTGCAATGGTTCAACGATGGAGTACTTCGCTCAGCTTATACGATTATGATATTCTGCATCGTAGTGCTAAATATATACCACACGCTGATCTTCTATCCAGAATACGATGTTCATCTTGACCACCAGTCACTCACGATTGTTTCCCAGGCAGCACGCCCAAAGAGCTCCTAGTTGGGCGCTTTGGCCCACTTTGGACTAACGTTGGGCTACGTCATTGGAAAAGTTGAGCTGCTCTACCTGCGCCCAATTGAGAACGAGTTGGACTGCACCCAACGTTCAAAAAAAGCCGGAAATGAGTATTTCTTTCTTCCCTGATCCATTTTAACTAACTGTTTCTTAGTCTAGTTGCCCATTATTCTTCCTTCCGATCGAAACCACTAACTTCCCAGCCAGCTCAAACGGGGTCAAAACCCCTGAATTGGCCCCTGTTTTTCACACTGCAAACAGGGGTCAAAAGAAAAGTCTATAGAAATAGCAATCCCAGCTTTTTGACCCCATGTTCATGGACCAATCGGTTGGAAGGAGGATTACGATCCCTACTCTCTAGTGCAATGCAGTTCCTACCCCCTCAGCCAATTAAAAGTCTGGAACGCATGAAAGAGCTATCGCTCCTCTCCCCTGGAAGCATCATTTTTCCTCATATGAACCAATGAAATGACACAGCTAAGAGATCGTGGTGCCTGTGCAAGTTCGCCAAAACTTTGGATTTTCATTCCCAAAGAACCCCTTTTTGGCCCCGTTTGTATTGTGGAAAGTAGTGGCCAATTCAGGGGATTTAACCCCATGTTTCTGATGGTTTACACCGGCACTTTGAATGGGCCTATATTAAACTCTTTTCACGAAGCCCATCCATTTTCGATGCACTGTTATTCGGAAAATACTTATTAGACATATCGCCGTAAATAAAACTAATTTTACCCACGATTTGTCGGTATAATTAACTGAATATTGCAGCTATAGTTGCATGTTCGCCAATACCACCGCGAATAAAACCGAGGTAACATCGTCTCCGAAACCTCATCTAAGTGTAATACGGATTGTTTTTCACGGCAACATTCATTAACTTGACAGATTTACAGAACAGTTAAGCATCCATGTCCACATTTTCCGATGGAGCCACATTTTATCCAGCATAGACTGTTCGCTGCGAAACAAAAAAAGTAACGACTGTTCACTGAAACGTGTATACCTCCGATAATGGATCGCGCCTTTTGATGTTCTTTGCTGTATCATGCAGCCATTGTTGCACGGCATAGTTTATACATCTCTTACAACTGCAACCTATGTTCCTTCTGCTAATGGCATCGGAGACATCAATGGAATAACACATCAGTGATAATTACCACTGACAGAACTTTGTTCGGGAAAATCAGATAGTTTATCATAAAACGGTATGCTGAAAACTTGTAAAATGAACTATGCCTTTTTTGTAACACCGACATATTTTAATAATCACTGTAGTATTTTTTTTATCACATCTCTTGTAAAATTTCACAAACTTCTGTGTAATCTTTCCGGGCGTATGTTACAACTCATTTTAGTCCAACGTTTGCCCAACAGCGTTGGGCATTGTGCTGCTTGCGTAGTTGATACAACCACTACCAGTGCGGCGTGAAGAACTTGTAAAGGATACAAAAGCGTATTTTTCTCCAGTCTTTTCAGCTCTACGTCGGGGTTCGAAGTCGAACGAAAAGCAGCCATTCCCTGACTTCTACTGTCTTCTTGATGACTTCGTAGCGACCTGGAGAGGACTGAGTTTGAATTTATGAATTCATGACCAAAAGTTTCTCTAGACAAACATAACCGGTTAGCACCTAGCTCTAATCAGTTTGTATGTTGTTCGATCCCACAGGGCTGTGCGTTATCGGTCTGCTTGCTGTGAGGACTGTTGGTTTCCGCCAATCGAAAAACACTTTTTTGACCGCTCCGCTTGCGGACGGTTGAACCTTCAGCTCCCTTAACCAGTACCGCGTCCGGTGTCGCCTCTAAACGCAAAATTGAACGACACTGTTTCAATAAAAACGTCCTTCGCCTATTCCATCGTTTTTTACCGTCTCTTATCACGAGTTGGAACTTTTGGCTTGTTGCCCGTTCCATAGACCATCCTCGGGATCTAGTTAGTATCTGGTATCTGCGTCACTAGAACTTGTCGATCACTCCAGATGGATCACTGTGGCTTTACGACCAAGTGGTCATTCTTCCGTTTTCTGTTCCGTTATATTGGCAGATCTCCATTCAGGACATTTGGGTGTCTGCAAAATGAGGTCACTGGCACGACTTACTTGCTGGTGGCCTGAACTGGATGCTGACGTAGTAAGTACTGCTAAAAACTGCAAGCAATGTTTACATAAGACACATTCGAAACCATCAAAGTGGCTTCCTTGGCCAGTGCCCCGTGAGGCTTGGCAGTGGGTACATGCGGACTACTGTGGACTCTTCTTGAGTAAATACTACACTTTTGTAGTCACTGATGCTTTCTCCCGCTGGCTTAAGGTAGATTTAACAAACTTCTCATACTGCTGACTCCACACGCACTGCGCTCAGGAAAACATTCAGCAGAGGAGTTTGGTTTGTGATAGCTACTGAATATTATACACATTTCACTGTTAAACCCTTGGATTATTAGTTAAATGGTCTTGGTTACAAACGTGTATACACTGCTCTAAATCACCCACAGTCTAATGGTCTTGCAGAAAACCTTGTAGGCACGCACAGGAAAGCAATTCATTCTAGAATCCTTATATGTTTTTTTAATTTCATCGTGCTATTGACCGTTTTCTTATGCTATGTCGTAAGCAGCACGTACTGCTACTGATGGAAGTCCTTCTCATTTGTTTAAATGCCGTACTTTGAGAACCAAGTCTAAATGTGTATTAAAAGCTAATGTACGTTATTTCAGAGGAAATGATTTACGACCGGTGAACAGGATTGTCATTTCGCGCAAAAAGAGCCGGATGGTCGCTATCCCGGATCAAAAAGATCTCTCCAATCATAGACGTCATGTTAACCAGGTAGTGTTCAGTGGAGAAGGTCAGCGTGTTGTCATTTCACCTTTTGGTGCACCAGCTGATAATTCTGATCTAGATACTTTTGAGTCTGAGAATCTCATAGAACAACCAAGTATCCGAAGATTTGAAAGAACCGGTACTTTACCAGGACGAGATTGCAAACTCCCTCACTTCATTTCGGCGTGCTGGCTGTTTCTGTTTTGCGTTAATATATTCTCTCTGCTGTAATACATGCTTCTACCGTACGCGATTCCGCGCATACAAAATATTGCGCCACATTCCATTCGGTCTTGGAATTCTTGATTCTCAGTAGTTCTGTGCGGGGTTCATCTCGTTCAGTCCATTCGATTTCAAAGAGTCGAAGTGGGTCACAGGAGCTGTACCACGCACGCTCACCTAGGCACCATAGTCCGCCTCTTCTACTTAATTTTGGCCCCTCAAAAGCGGGGTATTTTAAGTACCACAATTGCTTCGGTTAAGGGGCCAACCGATGCGAACCTGTGTGTAAAGGATTTCCAGAAACCCTATTCCATTCATCATCATTAGTAATACAAACAACATCTTCTCGTTTGTATGAACTATCTTTACCGGAATTTCCATTGTCCGTCTTATTGCCTTAAACCTTCGTTACAACTCGGACCCACACAGCTGCCTCGAGCGTGAGTCCCTCAGCTTGGGCTTTGATGTGACCGTATTCGGTATTCTCATCCGTTCCTAATCTTTTGTTGTGATTCACCTGCAACTGTTGATTTGTTGTTCAATTTGAAGCATAAGAGCCCAGAAGGAACACTACTGAGGTTTGTTTATTGTAAAATTGCTTACATTGTTGTATGCCGTACCGTAGCTATCTGGAACCAACTTTGTTTTGAATTGTGTCAAAATCAGTTACTGCGTGTAGCTCAAACGTTCAATGGGCTGGACTTTACACAGGGCGTACATTTCCCAATATTTTTCAAAAATCTAAGCTTTCGGACTTGAGGGATACCATTTCTAATAATCTGTTCCTTGTAGACATCGGAACCAAAGTGAGAAGCATCACCCCATTTTTACCGAAAGGAGAAAATAACACACTGCAGGCCAGATACTACGCACGGCCAGTGACACGACCATTTCAGTATTTGGCCAGCCGTCGGTCACCCCAAATTTAGGTTCAAAGCGTATTTTCCTTCAGGAATTTATCAGAGCCGGTGTCCCGAAACCCGCATTCCAAGGAGGCACTTCTCGCAACACTTTGACTTGTTGGATGACTCACCACCCCGCAGGATAGTGGACCGCCAGACCTCTCCCTCTGTGACTGGTTATAGTTCGCGGGCGAATCACATCAAACCTGTGTGCGTCAAACCACAGACATACCAACCTTATGGCGAACTGGTCACCGCCTACCGCGCCGTGATACAGCATGCCGGCCCCCTTGGCAGTGACCACCAATGTCACCGGCCACATACAGGTACTAAGGGACCCACAGTGTTCAGCAGGTCACCTTGGTTAGCATGAGACAAGCTTTGTGTTGCGCAGGCCAATTTCGAACACATGCTAGAACTCAGTATAATATGCTCTTTTAGTGGCTTTTGGGCTTCTCCTCTTCATATGGTCCATAAATATATGGGCATTCAACGGCCCTGTGGTGACTACAGAGTGATTGCAAAGTCACCTTCCTTGATGGATACCTTACTCCCCATACACAAAGCCTCACTTGGTCTTTCTCAGGTTTCCTCGTCTTCAGCGGTATCGATTTGGCTCGGGCTTACAACCAGATCCCGGATCAGGATCCAATATCCCTAAAACCGCCGCCACTATGCTTTTTGGTCTGTTCGAGTTTCTACGCATGCATTTTTGTCTCAGCAGCGCAGCCCATACCTTTCGACGGTTCATATACCAAGCAGCCCGTCGTTCAGAAAATGTCTGCGTACACCTGGGCGATATTTTGGTGGCTAGTTCTTCAGAGCAAAGTCACGGTGCATACTTACGGGCCCTTCTTGAAAGCCTTGACCAGTGTGGAGTAACGACCAATATCGAGAAATGCGAATTAGTTTGGTCTGATATCACCTTCGTTGAACACTGTTTTTCATCCTCGAGTGTCTGCTATCTGCCAGATAAAGTTTCCGCTATTCACAATTACCCTGGACGCCAATCTTTTCACTACTTGCGTTAATTTTCCGACCCGGTGAATTTCTACTACCGATTTATTCCTCACCGTACGAAAATGATGTAACCCGTCACCGGCCTGTTGCGTGGAAAGAAGTGGAAGTTCGTGTTTCCCGACATGGTACAAGTCGCATTTGCCTTGGTCAAGGATTCTGCCGTCAACACAGCACCACTTACTCACCCCGACTCTGTGGTTTCTATTTTGGTAGTGACAGATGCCTCAGACACAGCTGTTGCAGCAGTACAGCAACTGTTCATAGGTGAGTCTTAGCAACACCTAGCACGCTTCCCTAAGCGCCAACAACCCGCCGAATGTAGCTAAAGTTCATTTGGTAGGGAGTAACTGCCATTCCTTTGGGCATTCGTCATTCTCGACAGGCATGCGACGGCCGTTCATTCACGGCTTTTGCTGACCACAAGCCTTTGGTTTACGCGCCGAAGCCAGCTTCCAATCGATACTCGCCACGCGGGGTTCCCCTGTTAGACTTGGTCTCACAGTTGGTTGTGAAAGCACGGCTCGCCTCTGGGGTACCCAGTCCCGTCGCCGAGGCCTGTCACTCGTTATCCCAGTGAGTTCTTCACCAACGCCTAACCTTGACTATGACGACTGCACAGGTCCTAGATACCGACCCCGGGGTCGAACAACTTCGACAAAACTGTTCTTTAAACCAGACGATAATACTTATCTCAATTTCCTAGAACACCAACGTGTGCGATATGTCTCAAGGTCGTCCTAGGCAGGTGATTCTTGTTGATCATGCAATCAAGCGTGCTTCGAATTTTCCCGAAATAAACCATAATAATAATAATAATAATAATAATAATAATAATAATAATAATAATTATCATTATCCCACTTTCCTGGCACTCCATAATCTGGCTCATCCGGGTGCGACCGCCTCGGTGAAAGGGGGAACTGAATGTTTTGTTTGGTACTGCGTCAAACGAGATTCCTGTCAGTGGGCCAGTGCTCGCCTGCAGTGGCAAAATTCTAAGACCAATAGGCACACTAAGACGGCCTCGGCCAGTTTTCCGTAACCTGAGACACTTTTTCATCATGTGCACACTAGACTCGTAGGACAACCATCACAGTTGCTTGAGTCTACACAGTAAGGAGAACCAAAGACCACGTTTGATAAGGAAACGGCGAAGTGAGCTGCAACAACCTTACAGTCCGCTTATTTGAAAAAAGTGGGTATCCAGTGGGTAATCGTGATATTAACTAAAACAGCCTTCCAAAGCGATAACTCGCCAGTTGAGAACAATGTCATTCAGTATTCCTTCTCTTGGAAATGTTCCACAATAAAGCTTGTTAATCCGAGGATTGTTTCGCGACAAGCTTTGTGCATGTGCCTTATTTTTACTGCTTCTCTTGACACTACTGTAGTGGCCCATCAGTTAATAAAAGAATATCCATGTTCCTTGTATAACAGAAACAGTCACGCGTACCTCTTTAGTAATCAGCCAATCACACGCCATCCATCACTTGTTAGACTGCACGTTTCGAGCAAGCCTCCGTCGCTAGCGGTATCTCCTACATACTTCCTCTGCACAAGCCAGCGTGAAGTCTCCGCTCTCAGACCAAGAATACATGCTGGTGGAACTGCACAGCTGTTTCTCATTGACTTCCTCGACAAACGCGGTCTTAGAAGTTGAGGGAGTTTGCACCATTTAATAAGTAAACCAGTTTCATTTATCATTTTCGTTTCAATCATCTGGGAGGGTCTAGCCGATTCATGTCCTAGGAAGATTTAACGCTTCTTGAGCCACATGTTCGGTCTAGATAAACCTGTTTATAGGGTATATATGGCCCTGCTATACCCTTCCAGCTGCTCCCATTTTTTGAGGGCACAACTGTCATTTTATTAGTGACCATCATTATTGCACTGGTCAATTTTTGTTCCCATTTATTCTATTATTTTGTATATCAGGCTTGGCGATCAGCCTTTTGAAACCCCTACCCAGCTCACTTCCATAGAGCACTCTTTTCATAGTTTGCAAAGAGCCTAAGTTCGATCACCAACCAGATGTACCACAAAGCGCACATGAAAATGCCGGATTTCGTAACGGAAAATCCGGAGGTTTTCATTGCTATTCTCGAGTCTCATCCCCAGAAGGCCTGCGCATTTAGTCGACAATCTAAGTATAATAAGCTGCTCTCGGTATTTGCAGGCTGTATGATCTCACGGATAGAGGATATTTTTACGAGCCCTTTAGGTCACAGTATGTACAACGTGCTCCAATGGCCTTCGTTAGGCGCTTGGCAGCTTCGTAATAGAAGCGTATCCAGCACATTCCTCCTGAAATCTAACTACAAGGTACTATCTTTTCACAGTTGCTGAGGAAAAAGAGCTCATTGATAGGCACGACGTCCGTGGACGAGGCAGTCACACATCATCCGTGGATGCAGTCAGTTCCACCGTATTTCCAAGGCATTATAACCTCTCTTATGTAAACTGAGAGCCCACACAGGCGCGCAGGTGCCACAAATAAGGCCCTTGAGCAGGCTGATGCATTCGCTCCACAGTCCCAAGTGTTCACCAACGCCACCTCTGCTCCACTAGACTCTTTCGGTAACCCGGCAGCGACAACGACTCATCACAGAGCATCTAATGCAGCTCTGACATTAAAACACCACGTCAAGATGCTTGCTTTTTGATGCAGGTGGGTAAACACCAAGAGTGCGCCCCCAACATACTTCTCAAACAAAGTCCAAGCAGCCTTGATTTTTCAACTTCAGCCTCCGGGCCAAATTACTTATCCGGCAAGTGTTACTTCCTCAGCTGTCTCGGACCTTCAGCTCGCAATTGAGGGAAACCCTGTGGTTTCCTTTCTTTCCAGATGATGGCGACAAGCTCTACCCGCAGCCCCGCTTCTAGTTGCCCATTTTACTTGAAAAACAGGACCACTGGCTTGCTTTTCTTGATCAACTGGGGAAAGTAAATTAACTTGAAACCAGCTTCAAAACCGTCCACTATTTCTCCTGAAGCTCTCACACTGCTAGCCGCCAATGGCACTCAAATCGCAACATACAGTAGTAAGTTTCACCCCAGACCTTAGCCTAAGTGGTCCTTTGCAGTAGATTCCTGTCGTCACTCAGGCGCGCCAGGCTATTCTAGGCTTAGATTTATAAGAGCGTCAAGGTGCGGTAGTCGATCCCCGTAAGAGACAGCTCGTAGGTATAGCAGCACCGAACTTAACATTTGGTTCCCTGACTCAGGCTCAGTCGCGTGCAGTCCTTGTGCCAACTCCCACTTCCGGACCGGAAATTGGTAGTCTATTCAGTAGGTACCTTAGCCTAATCCGCTGGGACAACAACCTGTCTCCAATCACCACTAGTGTGGCCCATCGCATCGCCCCACAAGGACCTCCGGTCTACGCTTGGCCTCGCAGGTTATCTCAAGACAAGCTCCGTGCAGCCCGCTCCGTGTTCTGGCATATGGTCCACCCGGGAATTATCTGGCCTTCGAACGGTCCGTGAGCTTCACCGCTACACACGGTGCCGGAGAAGTCACCTGAAAACTGGAGATCATGCAAAGGTTATCGCTTACTCGGCCGAGTGACTGCATCCGATCGATATCCTATCCCGCACTTCACGGGCCTCACAGCTGGTCTAGTTGGCAGGACAATTTTTAGTCGAACAGAGTTGGTGCGGGCATATAACCAAGTACCAGTAGCTAGGTCACATATCTCCAAAACAGCCTCAACAACTCCCTGCGGCCTTTTCGAGTTTCTGCGAGTGTTCTTTGAACTTTGAGAAGCCGGGCAAACTTCCTGGCATTTCATCTACATGGTGCGCAGTGGTTTGGATTTCTCTTTTGCTTATCTTGAAGCCCAATTTCAATTCAGCCTAAGGCGGAAAATCTAAAACTCCTGTTCGCGCTTTGCCACTGCCTGTTTCAACATGGGGTCATGGTCAATGCGAAAAAGTTTGTAATGGGTGTCAATGCCATTTAATTTCTAGGCCACAATGTTATTTTCACAGGGGCCATACCATTAAAAGAATAGGTGCAGGCCGTCCTAGACCAGCCAGAACCCACGTTATTCAAGCAACTGAGGCATTTCCACTAGTTGGCCAACTTTTATCGGCATTCCAGTCCACTATGCCCACAGTTAACGCAAACGGTCGCAGATCTGGTAAAAGGCAAAGCAAAGCGGCTGCTTTCGCAAAAGCTGCTCGAGAGGCATTCGCTACTCTGGAGCACTCTCTCAGCAACGTAGCCCCGTTATCACACTGAAAGCTAACGGCCTCAAAAGCTTCAGTAATCGAAGCATCCGACAAAGCTGTAGGCACCATGCTGCAAGAATACCCATCCGATCTTTGCAACCCATTTCATTTCGCTCCACAAATCTTTTGTCGGCCGAGGCCAAGTATAACACTTTTGGCCGCGAAATCTTTGCTATCCGCCCAGGCATCTGCCACTTCAGGCAATTTTTATAGGGGTGCGAACTTACCGCACACACCGGCCACAAATCAGTTACCCACGCCCTGTGTGTCACAAAGAGAGGTGCTCCTCAGCTAGGCAGAAAGTCTGGATTATATCGCTGAGTTCATGAGTGATGCACGCCAAATCTCAGCTGTCGATAATGCTGTTGCAGATGCACTGTCCCACTTTTACTGCCTGGACCCCGGCACCTCCGAGCCGGCCGACCTCGCAGCTATTGCGCCTTCACAAGAAGACTATCTCGAGGGTGAGCAACTTCGCGGAACTTCATCGCGGTGGCTCCAGCCAGTTTCCATTACCTCAGCCGAAGGCCGCACAATATACAACATGTCCAAAGGCCATCTAAGTCCAGGTGATCCACCAGCTTTTGGGCTATAGGTTTCCGAAACCTAAGACGGGTCTTCCCATCCAGGCGCAAAAGCTTCAACTGAACTCATCAACAACCGTAATGTTTGGCACAACGTGAACCATGACTTTGCCGCATAGTCCCGTACTTGCATCCAATGTCAACAGCCAAAAGTGCGGAAATACACAAGAAACATATTGCCCAAAATTTCTTGCCTTCAACCCATGTTTTCAAAATGTGCAAATTGATCTAGTAAGGCCGCTGCCTCCCTCAAAGGGTAGCATATATTTTCTAACTTGCGCAGGTCGTCTCACCAGATGGCCGTTGGCCGCATCTTTCTACAAATCTGTTAAAGAAACAGTCTCCCAAGCCCTCTTGAAAGACCGGGTTGCAGCACTTGGGTGTCCAGTAGCGATAGCTACTGACCGTGGCTCACCTTGAGGGAGCCTCAAGTAGTCTTTCACATTGTTTAGATACCAGAAGTCAAAAACATAGATTGCACGACGTATCCTTGATCATTTCGCTGCAACTTTACAAAGTCCATACTGCAGTCATCGTCATCGACTGGTAAAATCTGATATGCAGGATAAAGTTTATGAACTTCTGTGCTGATGAAGTGCGTCAAACCCGCTTACTAGAGATCAAATGTTTGAAAAACTCCTTAAATCATGAAATGTTGGTGCCGTCATTTTCGGATAATCCGTGGATTTATGTTCGAAATTTATTCTCTTAACAACTAGACAAGTTACAACTCCAGGCATTTTCGTTTGGCCTTACCTATTGAACTCGACCAAAAGAAAATTAACCACATTTCTTCACAAGCAAACTTTGAAGCGTTCTTCGAAAAGATGTCCTTTTTGAAGCCAAAAAATGCAGATACTTTGAGCTGGTTTACGGCGAAATTGGTTGATTTGGAATGTCAGTACCGAACGACAACAGCACAACTACAATCGTTGTTAACAAACAGGCACAGTGAAGCTCTTGACAGACTGAAGAGGAACTCTAACATAGTAATCCTGCTTCCAGACAAGGGATCGGGAGTTGTCACTATGGATAAATTCTCATACGTGCAAAAAGGGTTAACTATTTTAGAAGATAAAACAAAATTCCGGAAGGACTCAAGGCCAGATGATCCAAGTGAACTAGAACAGCAAATTACCACGGAACTGCGAACTCTAGTTCAGGGGGGCCCTATTTGCGACTCAACAGCCAAGTCACTGAGACCCAGAGGGAGCCAATCACCACAACTGTATGGCCTACCAAAAGTACACAAAACAGATATACCAATGCGGACAATCTTATCAATGGTCAACTCTCCACAACACAAACTGGCAAAATGGTTAGCTAAGTTACTGAAGCCAGTCAGAGAGACAGTTGCGAACCACGCAGTGAAGGACAGTTTCGAAATGTGTAACCTATTGCAAAAAGAAAATATCCAGAACCGACATAAGCGTACTATGGATATTACCTCACTTGTTACAAATATCCCACTGGAAAAAACTATCAATCTAATGTGAAGTTCAGGTTTCCCAATGAAGGATATCGACGAATTGACGGAGTTGCCATGGGCAGTCCATTGGGCCCTATTCTGGTGGATATTTTTGTTGCTCACTTAGAAAACAGGATTGGGAAGAAAACATCCGACATGATACTCTACCGCCGTTACTTGGATGGTATTTTTGTCATCACGAAGAGCAAACAAGAAGGTGAAGAGTTGCATGCCTTGCTTGATAATCTACACCCATATAGCAGGCTGAAAATCCACAATGAGGACAATGACACCATGCTTGTGCACAAGCTTCTTAGACACTGAAATTCTCCCCAGAAAAGATGGTTCAATCAGGAGGTCCGTTTATCGAAAAGACACCTGGTCGGGGCAATATCTACACTTCAGCAGTTTCGTCCCGATAAAGTACAAGATAAACACAGTGCAAACACTGTTCTACAGAGCACAGAAGATTTGCACGGCGGACACTTTGGATGAGGAAATAGATCACATCACTAAAATTCTGAGGGGAAATGGATACCAAACCTCATCCTGAAACCAAGAAAAGGTACTTCAACCACAGTGTCTAAGGTGAAAGTATACCTAAAACTCCCCTACAAAGGTGATAATATAAGTGAGTTGATCAAAAAACGCTTTCAATCAGCCATCAGCCGCACCTACTATGCAGCCGATCCGGTGATTATATTTACAACTAATCTGTTAACTAGGCCATCGATGAAAGAACCCTCGCCTATCCCCGCCAAATCAAACTGCATATACCAATTCAAATGTGAGTGCTCAGCCACCTACGTAGGCAGAACGGAAAGGCAGTTACGTCATCGAATGGCTGAACACAATCCAGTGTGGCTTCAGAAGACAATGAGCAGGGATTTTACCACAATCGCACCATCAACCGAGCAAAAGTCAATCAGGTCATCAATTGCTCGACATATTTACGAGTCTAAACATTGCTTCAACGCAAGTCAAGCATTCAAGGTGATCTACTCGGCCACCAGTGCCAAACTATCAAGATACATGGAGGCCCAGTCAATACGTGCACACAAGCCTGAAGTTTGCAAACAACGCGAACTTGTAATCGATTTATCATTGCCGTGGTAACGAGGTGTGATAATTGTTGTGTGAACATCCGATAGATGTGTGTGAATGTGTGCTTTATGTGATTTTGCCTTTGTTTATAAACATTTCTTTCATTCATTTTGCCACAAAAATAATCATTTCGATTGCAGTATGCACTTTGTAAAGATGCAGCGAAATGATCCAGGATACATCGTGCAATCTATTTTTTCGACTTCTGTTTTCAAATTTGTAGCGGGGACAGGTTGTTTCTTGTTTAGATACCAGTCGCATTCATATCGTCTCCCGCCACCAGTCAGCAAACGGGGCGGTAGAAAGTTTTCATCGGCCGTTCGGATCAGCCTTGGTAGTTTACAAAACCCCAAACCCTCAAGTATTCCTAGGTTGCAGCAAGGCTCTTAAGGCTGATCCACAGGCCTCATCAGCTGAACTCACATTCGGTTCCGTTTTTCGACTTCCTGGTCACATGGTGGCTCCAGAGTGCGTCGTCACTTTGACTACACGCGGATTACGCCACCAGGTTACCGCACAACATATATACGTTGCCCTTTCCCGCGGCTCGTGAACAAAACACCATAGTTCACGTACACCGGCCTCTCCAAGAATGTATGCACGTACCTCTTGGAGCAGAGATACGTGCTCCCTCACAACCCGCCTACTCCGGCCCCACAGGTTCCTACGCTACCTAGAGACAACACTGGTTCTCGGCCACAACGGCAGAAAGGGTATTGGTACTGTTGTATCACAAATCACAGCACGGAGCCTTCTTAGCTTAAGTAGACGAGCATGCATGTGACCTATATAAAACTCAAACTGGGTCGGCCTTATAGGCAAACCAACCAGTCAAATTACAGCAGCCTTGTGGGTGGACTTGGACAATTAATGCTGGCATCGTATGTAAGCACAAGGGAGAGGTAGTCAGGCAGATCATGTGGACTACCAGATCGAGTGCGAGCATGCCCATAGCTAGCAAACTACACCACCCCACTCCCTCACCACTTACCAAGATCTTACGCGTTTAATGATAATAATAATATTAACGGTTTATTTTGGAGACGCCTGAAGCATGCCAGATGCGTGATCAAATTGTTGCGAGCAATAAAATGGACAGACAAAATTCGTGGAAGTTTGGAAACATGCATGACAAAAATAGGATAGATAGACTCAGAAGGGAGATTAATGGGAGATGAAGATATGACAAGCGCCTGCGCACCAAAAGAAAAATAATGGGAGTTTAAGTGAACTCGAGGACGGATGCCTAGTAAACTTGAGAGTCATAGTCAAACTGAGAATCCAGGTGGATAAATCTGGAAGTTGGAGATAAACACTAGAGGGGCTAGAAATCGGTGAAAAAACTGTTTAAGAGGGAGACGACGGAGGAGAAAGTGAGATGCATTGGAAGTGGTTAGATAGCAATGAAGCATTGCTACGCTGCAATAGAAGGTTGGCAAGCAGGGCACAAAACTTATTGTGAAACAGTGAGGGAGCTTTGAAAGATATGAAGGGTGGACCAGAGGGCAAACATTATCTGGAAGGATTGGATATGGCAGATGTGAAGCACAAATGTGGAAAGGGAGGACGAGTATCATGGAAGCCAGTGAGGTGATGGTATGAGAAATGGCCGACGAGGAACTGCGGGATGCGGGGAATATATGTATATAAACATATAACTATACGAGTAGTAGGATCAAGGGGCAATGGAGTGCTAGAAAAAAATATTATTGATTGGAAGAGGCATGTGCGGCAGGATCGAATGGTAAAGAAATAACTTAGGAATATCCTGATAAGTATTCTTCATGACAGGTGAACATGTTGGATCTTTTGGGAGAGATAGAGGAAATACCTTGGAGGCGCTGGAGCAATGACGGCTGTGATAAGCAGTTCATAAAAGAGAATAGGCAAAGGAAAAAACCGAGGAGAACTGGTAAGGATGGATCTAATAATCTGAATAATGCAAATGAGATATGTGTTGAAAGTCGAGAGTGAGAGAAGCCTTAATAAGTTCACAAACGGTATTCGGCGGGAAGATGATGGAGACGGAAACAGCTGAGGAGCGCAGAGGAAATATCTCTACAGATTGGAGAAAGGTACCTGGGAGGAAAGGCCGGCCGTGATGCAACAATGCAGCTGCAATGACGAGGAATGGTGTTGCAGAGAAATAAGTTAGTAGACGACTGGAGGAATCAGGAGATTGCAGGTCAAACGGATAGAAACTCAAAGCGAAAATCATGACGTAATATTGTCTCCACATCAGGTGGAACGTGAAAAAGCTGACCAAGCTGGAAGGCACACAGAAAATGCCTGCAGCCAGCAGTATACGAAACAGGAGTTGAGAGCACTCACCGAAGAGACAGGTGAAACGTGGCCAAGCGGATCGCATCGCTGCAGGGGAAACTTGAAAAATGCTGAAAAAAAGGGAGCACCAGGACAGGTGAACCTGTGGTAGAACAACGGATATGAGAAATGAATGCGCTTTGGAGTTGGGGCAATGGAACTGGAGGGCGGCAAGCCTTCAGGCAAGTGTGTGGGTGGCTGGATCCGGAAGATGATAATCGAGGTACCGCCTAATGGACAGATCCAAACAGGAATCGCGGAGTCGGGGAAAATATGATAGTATTGGTTAGATGGTTATTGTAGTTGTAAAAGATGCAAAGTTTGGAACGGCGAGTTCTGAAGTGGGGATTGGTCATGGGTGTGGGTGAGACTCGCGCATAATGGAGTTGGGCATGAGGAGGGAGAATTAGGGAGGACTTGACAAAACGGTAGGCAGTGAGGCATAAGAATGCGATCAGTGGGCTGTGTGAGCACAGAGTGATACCAAGTGAATAGAGGCCAGTAGCCGGCAATGACTACTTTGGGGGGAAAGAATTGTTCGCGGTCGTCGGCAAGGTAGAGTTAGTAGGACGTGATGAGAGTCGAGAGGAGAAGGAACAGAACGGGTTGGTGTACTTGCCGTGATAGAACAACAAAAACCAAGGCGATAAGAGTGATGACGCGGACGAAGTATGGGCCTACCTTGGAGGGACAAGGATGACGGGAACATGCCATCTGCAGCCAGCAGCACTGAATGCGTTAGGGTGGGGAGAGAGCTAATGGGTGCGATCCGCAACCGGTGCTAGTGGGTGGGGATGACTGTGCATTGGACACTCAACCCGAAAAGCACTTCGAATAGAAAACGGCCCCCGCACTTCGTTGCAGACTGCCTGTGAGCCAGATGTGCGCCGGCCAAAGCGGTGAATCTGACCGTGCCCCGCACCGCAGTAAATGACACGGGCGATCTTTTGATGGGTGTACATGAGGCAGAGCAACCAAGACGGGATCAATAGGCCAGGTTGTGAGACCATGGGCGGCGGAGCCAAAGGGAACTGCGAGTGGTGGACGGCCGTGTAGCATTATTATCCACTTGTATCTGCCAGGGAGATGATCGGTGCAGTGGTTGAAGTGATTGACCGTCATCAAAGATCACATGAAGGGGGAAAAAGACACGGAACCGCGGTCTGGGTATAACTCAGCTGTGGATCAATGGATAACTAGAAGAGGGGAAAATAAAGCACATGCTCATCGATGCAGTGGATCCTTAAGACAAGTTGTGGCTACAACCTGACAGTGACGAATGGGGTAGGAGCAGGGGGCAGCAAATGAGACATGATAGGAAGTATAGACTTGGTTATGGATCAGCTTAGGGAGGAAGACAGGGCTGAGCCTCGTGCGACGAATCCACAGGGGCTCAGTTTGTAGGAGCCCACAGCGTTTGCGGTATGTTAGGGATATGGAAACGCCCGGGAGCCCAAGAGGTTAAAGTAAGCCGAACGATCTCATGGGATACTATAGAGGAACATGGCCAGAGACTGGGGTGATTGGACAGTGTTCTAAAGGTGGTCCTGCATGTGAGATACATGCAGAGGTGACTGGCTGGTAATAAGAGACATCGGTGCATTAGGCCCGGGGTTCCCTCAGCTTTAGCCATTTGGAACGACGCCCGTTCTAATAAGTTAAAGGAACAGGGGTAGAGTATACCAAGACCAATAGCGGCTCAGAGTAATTTGGCTGGGAGATGCAGTGCACTTGTAGGGTAGGAAGAAGCTTTTCTTTGCAGAGGATTTCGTGAACCACGAGACTTACCGGATATGGAGAGCTGATAAGTCACGCGGTATTTTGCATGGAGTAAAGGATGGGCTATTTGAGAGAAAGGAGTACAGTGTTGTTATACCTTCAGCAAAGAGGAAATGGGTGCCGTGACAAACAGAATCGAAAATGTCATTGACATAAGCGGGAATAATAATGGCCCAGGACACTGCTTTGGATGACACTTGGATGATGGACATTAACCAACACGGCTCGTGGTCTGTGAGAGAGGTTTGGGGATAGCCAGGAGAGGGGAGGATTCCTAATAAAAAGGGCTCGTATTCTGGATATTGGGTGCATACCGAGGACACCGCCAAAAGCCTTAGGAGTGTCAAGGTGCAGGACAATTACGGGGTTTCCGCCGTCAGCTGCAGACTATAAGATATTGAGCAGATCCAGCTGGCGGAGAGAACAGGAGTGAAAGTTGAAAAAACCTTGCTGGTCAGGGTTCAGCTTTCTGTTGGGTGAGAGATAATGAAAAATGTGATTTACCAATCTTGCCATGATTTTGCTGACTACTGGGATGTGTTAATGGGTTGACGGTCATCCGGGTCGCGATTTGCACCCTGTTTGATGCTCGGATTTGAAACAGAGGTTTTCCAATGAGGAGGGCGAAGCCGTAAAGCATAGAGGTTGAGTATACACTACGTAACACCGAGGGAAGGTCAGGACTGCCAAAACAGCGGAGGGCCGGCGGGAGACCCTGTGGGCCCGGTAATATGGAGGGTTTATTAGAGGAGACCAATTCGTCAAATTCTAGACGAGTGAAGGGAATCAATGAAAGAAAGCCCGAGGTGCAGGAATGGATGGAAAGAGAAGGGACACCGGGGCGGATGATTGGGGGGGGGGGAAGATGACTACTGAGGCCGCAGGGATAAGCCATGGGGTATTAGCGGTAGATTAGCGTCATGTGAGGAAATTGGACAGGGTAAGGATGAAGTGGTTGAGCCTTTTACTAAGCAGATTTGACAGGTTGCCAGTTTTGTTGAGATGTGCTGGAGCGATGGCCTATTGCTTTTTCAGATGCGAATCGGCCTTGCGACGTAGCTTTAGTTACAACCGGTTTATGCGCAGAAGAATTGTGGAGTCGCGTGATCTGACGAAGGTAAGTTGCAGCTAAGCCAACTCACACTTTAAAAGCGACAGAGAGAACTGCGGGACTTGGGGCTTGGCTCCACTCATTAGTCGGTGGTGTTTAGGCATTGTAGGAGAATGGAACAGAGTCCACTACCGTGAGGGGATCGGGAGAAGGAAAGAATACGTCCTAGTCGAGGGAGCCGATTATCACTTGTACGAGAGGCCAGTTACATGGAAGGTAAGAGGTCGGAACGGGAGAGAGGATCAATTCGGATGGAACAACTGAAACAACGGAACTTATATATGATAATACGGTGGTCCCTACGCGGAAGGCGGTCAGCAACCCGAGTAGTGATATCAGGAATATCATTGGAGAATACTTGACCCGGGAGGCAGTTCCCCTTTTTAGGGCAGGGGACATGTTGGGTCCATCCACGAAGACGAAGAAGAGAAAGAAGGGTGGATAGAGCTGAAGGGCTAGTATAAGAGGGCCAGCAGGTTGAAGGAAGGTTAAGGTCACCAGCAATAATTTTTGCACTGGCTGGGTAGTCAAGTGCAACAATAAAGATATCCAAGGCAGAGCGAGTATTCGTAAGCCCCAGACCCGTAAGGATGTAGATGCAGCTGAGGAGGAGGTTTTGTCCGGAGGCTTGAAGAGTCAGTCACGGTAATCGTTAGTGGGGACAGAGAGGTAGCCACTAACGCCAGCTTGGATGGAGCATTTTAAAAAGGCTAAGCAGCCCACTCCAAGCCTGGACCCGCGCGTTGGAGAATCTTTGGTACTCAGCTGTGCGAACAGGGTCAAGCAAGGTATCATCTGAGAGCCGAGATTCAGTTGCTAGTATAATGCCAGGATTCGAGGTACACGCCAGGGATCGCAGAAGCGATATTTTTCTAATTACTGATCGAGCAATAATGAGAACTATTGGGAGGAAGCTCATTGTCGGGGCACTCAAAGCAATGATGCCAGGGGCAAGACCAATGGGACCTCTGTCGCGGCAGGACTTGGGTTCAAATGGGGATAGAGCGCAACTGGGTGGGCAGTGTTGAGTATGGGACAATTATTAAATATTAATAATATTGATATTGGTATATTTCTCGGCCACGGTCGAGACGCACGCGCTAGCTCATGATCATGGTGTAACACGTTACTCAATAAGATGAAATATTCACAAATTCTAAGTATGAAAGTCGAGAGAATCAGAGAATGGAAAAACAAAGACAGCAGCACTTTGGATGGATCACTCTGATAATGGTTTACGCTGCAGTTTTGAACCAGTTTCGAATCCGGGCTAGGCAGTGGTGCGCTGTGGAGATATCGAGAAATCGTTAACGCAGTGCCAAGGACGCATTATGAACAAGAATGACGCAAGCCAAGGAAACCGGAGGACCACTAACGTTCTGCAGATGGAGTAAATTTTGAACAAGAAAAAGGGGGAAATTGTAAAGAAGTGTATCGGGCAAAATCGACGCATGCAAAGAGGATAGCGATCCATGACGACAATGCAGACCCTGAATGACGGATTTACCGGAGTTCAATAAACGGATTGAGTTTTGAAGCAGGTAGACATGAGACAAATTTCGTGAAAGTGAGCTGGTGGATGTGGGAGAAACAGCAGTTCACAAAAAGGTGAGTTTAGATTCAGGATCAGTAACATGTACTATTCAGAAATGAGAAAGCGCAACTGGAGAGTCCTCGAGAAGTGGAGAGTCGATTTCCAGCCGGCTGCCGTTCGGAGGAAAGATAACCTGTGGTAACGGATAATAAAGTGGGAAAATCTCCGCATGGACTTCAGCTTTATTATGCTGTTTCACTGACAAATATATATGTATGTATTGAAGCATTTGCCTTCAGTGTTATTCAGCGTCATTTCTGGTAGCTTACAACATCGAATGCGTAAGTTTTGTCTGGCAGGGCAAAGTATGTGTCGGTCAATCAGCTGAGTGTGGCTGTATATTAGCGGCATGCGCGTGAACTGGAATTCGTGTTGGTTGCGTTGGAAAACGCTGAACGATCTGATAAGCAATTAGGGGTATCCTCTGTTGTGTGGTTTGATTTCGGTCCCAGTTGCTATGGTAGGTTCCACTTGAGTCTCTGTCCGTACGGGTCAGAGCAGCATCCTTGGTTAGCCAATTTGGCGACTGAGATAGTGGAGGACGACGAACCCGAAAAAAAGAGGGATTGCAGTCTGGACGTGGTTCCAGCTGTGGGTTGCGATAATATATGAAGACAATAAATAATGGATTGGTTAGGTCTATGTGAGTGGGGCATCGGTAAAATAGGCTCGCAGTGGATTTGAGCTATATTGCTGCAGGCTGACGAAGTTGCGTACACTGGCTTGGTAACTGTGTATGCATTTCAAAGGATTTATGATTTGCCCGTGGGCACGGCATTGCTCGGATACTAATAAAAGACCTAGGGCTTCACGGGTAAGATTGGTTAGAAATGATAACCCTCAATACAGTTTGCTTACTCAGAACGCAGTTTGGCAACGAGGCGATAAGATAAGTTTGAAATAACAGACTGAGCGAGTAGGACTAACACACCGTTTGCGTAGCTCTACGCTGTTACTGTCTCTTTCGGTTTGTGGTTGTTCTATACTGAGTAGTTCCTAAGGAGTCTGAAAGTAGAAGGAACTGTTGGGGTGACAGTGGTGATACATTATAGGTAATTGATCACATGCCTTGGAACATTAACGTGAGTTCATCTATGCTCTTCCTCGATAGTGCTGCCGTACTGAGATTAGGCCCCAGTGTGGGCAAGAAAATCTGATGTGGATATCGTTGCAGGGTTATTGTGGTATCTTTTCCGTTGTTATCGTATTGCGAAGCAGGACAACACCGATGTGAGGACTGGTTTGGGGAACCGTGAGAGGTGGGAATCAGATGGGTCCGAGTTTTCGTCAGGGAAGCAAACTTTAACGGTCTCCATTCGGTGCTCATGGTAGGCGGCACAAGGGCCAGCTTCAGGTGGGGAGGTAGCACCATACACAACCACTGGCATTCAGCACGTGGCGCTCCAAGAATGATCCACACTATTTTAGACGTTCTTATTATTTTTTAATGGTTTCATCACGATCAAGTATCTGGCTGTCAGAGAAGGCGGAGCTGCTTTTGGTGGGAAACCACAGCTCTCAAACCCCGGCCGAAACATGGACCGCATGTAACAAGCCGCGTTTGGAATAGGCCTACCACACCAGTCAATCCGTAGCAACGCTACAACCTGGAGACATGGGTCACATGTGACGAGGCTGGTTTGCCTGGAAGACAAAACAGTGGGGTATTTTTTCTCTCGCTTTTTTGTGCCGATCTCTTAAATTTTGGTGTTCATGTCTCATTGGTGGTCAACTCTGTGCAGGGAGACCATCACGGCCAGGAATGTTTGCAGAAGTGCCGCGCTAACATTGGCCTTATCCGTTAAGTCAGAACACCCAGGCCGTTTACATGGGACAAAAAATGCAGGGAGGTAGAGTCGGCCACAGCCTGCGATTATTTGATAGGGTTTATGTTCAACAAAACCACAGTCTGCACAAAGATGGGGTACAAATTGCAGCACTAACAACGTGATTCGTCAGTACGATCCACAGATTGTTTGTTGTTTTGCTGGCTATGTATCAAATGTTGTATAGGCCAATCGTGGAGGATGCTAGATTTCTGTGACAGGGCCGGAAGTTGAGCTGTCAGTGAGTCTGACAGGTGCTACGTCTTCGGTTAGAGACAAAGGCGAAGACTAAGTGAAGACAGCACTGGGAATGTTTAAGGACTACCTTTCATACCTCCAGTGGTATTTCATATAATCAAATACGACTTCTGAAGCACTGGCCTCAGTCATGAGAGTTATCATGTTTAGGCATTGTGAACTGGTAGGTTTACGCTTAGGTGATGGCAACTACGGTGTATGGTGTGGCACATCCTAGATTTCCAGGGGTTCAGGTTAGTATCCAAAGCTTTCCTCATAAGTTCCATCAAAAGACATATAAGGATTTGTAAGAGCGATCAGTTTTTGGATGTCCAGAGCTACGTGTAGTCTAGACTTAAACATAATTAGGGAATCTAAGGAACGGATATCAGCTGGGAGTTTATTCTACAGAGTTGCATATTTCAGGAGGAAGAAGTTTTGCCTTAAGGATTTCCGAGAAGAAGGGATCATTATACGGTGTTCCCTATTACGCAGCTGATGTGTCGAGTTTATACTGAACTGAACTTGGCTGGAGGATACAGCTTGTTTGTGGAGCAAAGTAAACAAAAACGCGAGGTTGAGTTTTATTCTCCTAAGCCATAGGGGATCAAGCCGTAGGAGTGTACACCGCTGTCTAAAGGTCAGGGTCGTAGAAGGCAAAAAGTTAGCATGGGGCGCCGCAGATCTTTGTGAATAATCAATAAAATGAGTGTGCAAGAGACTGGTGATGTGGGCCGAATTGTGTTCACATAGCACAGCAGGACAGGGTAGGCAAAGTGACAGATTTAGAATGTCGGTCGAAGCGGAGTAGACAAGGGAGATTGCAGGACTCAAGGTACTTAAGGGAGTGACATCAAGAGAGGAGTAATCAGTGACGTAGGTCCGAGAAAAATAATCGATATGACTGATTGGGAGACTACCGATATGGCCAGAGGTGTGAAGGGCATCGGTCAGGAAAAAAGTGAGTTCCTGACAGCAGATCTTCCACCCGTTGAGTGGAATCAGTATGGGGCTTGCGGCTTGGCTTGGGGTTGTAAATCCGTGGGTGATTAACTGGGACGCAGTGTGGGGCTGGGTCGGAAATGGATCGGCATGATTCGGAGAGGCTTGGAGGCTCATCAGGGGAACGGGAGGTGGAAGAGGGGCTGCTCGGTGAGTGTAACGGGGAAGCTGGATAAGGCCACGATCCTGGATTATCTGCTAGTATAAGTAAGCGGTATTTTGGACTAGGTGGGGGCTGGTTGAGGGAGGAGGGCAAACGACAGGGACTTGCTGAAGCTGCAATATGGAGGGTTGGTGCCTGAGGCCGGGAAGGCACAGGAGGTAGCAACGAAGATGAGGGATCGGCACGGCCCATTCGATCAGAAAGAGGGAGAAACGGTGGAAGTGAGGGTGGGGCAATGGAGGGGTGAGTAGCACTGGTGTGACTCTCAAGGTTGCTCCTGCTTATAAGAAAGATGGTGTAAAGTCCAGCCACCGGAACATTGTAGCGACGCGTAGCAACCAATTTCGACACAGATGGAAACAAAGTCGATGACAAATGGCTACCATACTCTATACAACAAATCGATTAATTTTACGATGATCGAGCCTAAATAGTGTTCCCTTTGGGCTCTCACGTTCTAAATTGGACAACAAATCAACAACTTCATCTGAATTACAGCAAAAGGTTGGATACAGAAGATGAGATAACCGAATACAGTCAAAACGGATTTCAAGCCTAGTGACTCACGCTCGAGGCAACGGTAGGAGTCCGGTTTGTGACAAAGATCAAGTGCAATAAGACAAGCAATCAGAATTTCGGCAAAGATAATTCATACGAATGAAAGGTGGATGCTAACGCATGGAACGGGGTATCCTGAACTCCTTTACACCGGCCCCCAAAATCCGTGCCGGATTTTTCTTGTTCACCGCCAGGTTTGGTCAACCTCATGCATCGGCTCGCCCTACGGTTCCCCAGTACCTCACACTGACCACCGTCAATAACAGCTTCAAGTTTTACAGGTGGACGAACTCTGAGTGGTCCCTCTCGGTTCGGCAGATCCGAGGCCCCACCTCCCGCTTGAGGAGAGTTGGCCTGTAAACTTACACCACCAGTGTCAGATTCGTCTTCAGTAAGACAAATCGTTCTAATGTCGCGGAGCATTAGTCCTTCACTAGTTCGCACTATTACCGTTCACACCAAGCCGTCGTCCGAAGCTAAGATGCTTTCGATAACTCCTGTTGGTTACCGGCCACGCGGCAAAGCCTCCGAAACTAGTAGCACTACATCACTCGATCTAAAGTTGCGCTCTCGAGCTGTCCAAATCTGCCGCCGTTGTATTAGTGGAAGATATTCCATGGTCCATCTTTTCCAAAACAGATTTTAGGTAGTTTGCCTGCCTCCGCTGACTAGCCATTCTATCTCGCAACGAATTCGTCGGAATATCTCGTGGGTTGGCCTTCAGGATAATTAGGTCATTGGCGTGAATACTAGCAGACTATGACAGTCCGAGGTCAAAGGCACTAGCGGTCGTCCGTTTACTATTCGCCCACTTTCCGTAAGAAATGTCAGCAATATTTCGTCAGTCATCGGCTGTTCGCCGCAAACTGAAAGAAGCACTCCTGTAACCGAGCGCACCATGATCTCCCATATGCTACCACGGTAACTAGCATGAAGGGGTTGAAGTGCCACTACATGCCCTGTTGCAACAACCTATCGGCAACCTTATCACTAGTCCGGTTTTCCACTAGGTTTTTCAATTCTCTTTGAGCTTCAGCAAAGTTTGTATCATTATCATTAAAAATATAGGACGGTACCCCTCTCCTCTACACGAAACGCAGTAGTGTCATAGTGAATGAATCCGTGCTTAGAGAATAAGGAACTTCAATATGTACCGCACGCATCTGGAGGCAGGTAAAGATGCATTCATGTCTTTTCTGCATGCTGCGCACATGTTTAACTGAAAATGGGTCAAAATAATCTATTCAGACGTACTTGAACGGAAACCAAAATTGTCGGACTCTAATGAATGGTAGAGGAGCCATCACCTGTTTGCCTACGACCGCCAAATGCTTCCGACATTTCCAACATCTTCCAAGTACCGGCTTGACTGCAGCTCTCCCCTGTACAATCCAGAATTTTGCGAAGTTCCGCGAGTATCTGAGAGGGTCCTGCGTGTCCTGCCATTGCGTGATACCATCGGATTATCGAATCTGAAATCGGGCGAGTCTTGGACAGTATCACTGGATGTTTCACACCCTGAAGTTGACTGGAGTAGTTCAGTTGTTCTCCAAACACAAATAATTTCATTTAATAAAGCTGGATGGAGTTTTAATAGAGTCCCGTTCATCGTAGATTTGTTAGCGCATGGATCATTATTTCTGTCTCGTAACCATTTTAACTCTTTACCACATAACTTAGCTTGTACAATCAGAACAACACTTTCCTCTGCTTAAGTAATATCGTGTAACTCCAACGGTCCAGTTTTCAATCCTAGGTCTGTGCGTCCGCCTCTCATGACCGCAGTGTACATTTTAAAACGGCCTAACCACGCTACTGACTTCAGCAGGCGAAACCAACTGGAGTGCCCAGCTAGAAGTGCGTCCATCCATGTGTCCTGCAACATTGTGAGAACCGTATTCGAAGGCTGCTTCAACCCCACGTCCGGTGGTGCTGCATCAACCGTAGGACTAGTCGGCTGTAGTGATCTCGATCGTTTTGTGATAATGACTGTTTTCTGGACATCATTTTAGATCTGTTTTCTCTACGATCTTTTCTGACTTTTGACATCAACCTCATAGTGTTCTCCGGTTGCGTACGTTTTGCTGGACTGTCTTTTCGGAGGTTTCCGTCAACCTCGTTTTGAATGACTTTCGCTTTCGGTCGTTAGCCGATTGTACACGCTCGCGTCCGCTTTCTGCACAGCCGTCGCGTTTCGTTCGTTTTCCGTTCGGTGTATCTCTCGTATCGGTACCGTTTTGGTAACACAATATATAAAATACACCTCGCATCTGTAAACCGACTTGCGTCTTCTCCATTCGTCCGATAGAGGAGATATCGTTGGTATTTCGCTGCTAGACCCAATAGGAGACACGTTCACCAGCCGCTCTCGAACGTCTTATATATTGGTGAGCCCGGGACTTCCAGAACCTTCTGGATTATTCGCCCGCCCGGTGAGTCTGTGATTTTTGCTGTTTCATGTCCTCTTTCTGTTGCACGATATGTTTTTTACGATATATTAGCGCAACGTAACCATGTCAGAGGATAAGATGCAGCTCGACACATATCTCACTCTGTTTGCTGTTGCTTTTAAACCTGTGGCGTTTATCTCACATGGTACTGAGATTTGATTTGCAGCCTCAGAGCTGCAATTCGAGGCACGTAGGATTATCGGCCAACGCCAACGATTTTTATATGCCTTAGAGGTAATCCCGGGCGATGTTATCGCCACTAAGAGGGATTCAGTATTAAATCTTCCTCAAGAGCAGCCGTACGATCGGCTTAAGGAGGCCATACTGCAACATTTCCTTCCTTCGCGGGAGGAAGGGTTCGTCAACTACTGGCACGGCACCCCATGGGTGATACTAAACCCAGCCGCAACCTAGCTCATCTCAGGTCCCTGGCAAGGCCCGCCGATAAGGATTCGGAGATAGTCAAGGGACTGTGGTTGGACTCTTTACCCTTCCATGTTCAGACCACCATAACTGCTCTCCTCGAGGACTCGTCCTTGGAACGGGCAGCCGTCGTGGCTGACAAGATTGTCGCACGTGTCGGCAGTGGGTCTAATCCCCCCATGGCCACGACATCGCGCAATCCTAGGGGTGTTGACCTGGATGAATCGCCGGAGAGGTCTCAGCACTCTCGATCTTTCCAGCGCCGCCTGTCCCTCAAGGACAGAGTGAAAATGCCGACTCCTCTCAGTGGCCCACGTGAACAACGGAACGGACGGGCGCCCTACACTGCCCACGTCCGCCGTAAATCCGCCTCACCTGCCTCGTCCAAACTAGACCATCCTACCAGCGGATTTTGTTGGTTCCACCGCGTTTCCAGACCAGCCGCCTTTAGGTGCAGACAGCCGTGTGCAAACGTGACAGGAAACGCACCTGCCGGCTAGTAGAAGCGGCCGTACTCGCCGGCAATCAGTCTGAGGATGGCCGTTTATTTTACATGCATGATTCGTGCACCAACGCTAGGTTCCTAGTCGATACTGGGGCCCGAGTTTCTGTCTTGCCGCTTGGTAACGACAAGCCACGAGCTTCTTTGCTTCGGCCGTCCGTAGTGAGTGGTTCCTCCATTCCTACCTACGGCACGAGTCAACCTGGGACCACGACGATGGTTTCTGTGGACGTTCGTCCTTGCGGATGTTCCCACAGGAATACTGAGAATCGATTTTCTGCAGCACTATGAATTGCCTGTTGATTCACGTAGGCTGCAGCTTATCGATCCTTCGTCGAACACTAAATTTACGGGTCTTGCAGCTCAAACAGATGCACACGGAATCATAGCACTTTTTTTTACATTCCGCACGATTTTCAGTTTTTTGTTTATTAAATTCCTCATATTGACTAAACCATTTGAAGAGGTAGAGACAGTGACCGATCGTGTGGCACACCACATTGTCATTAACGGACCACCAGTCACGGCAGGACCCTGCCGACTGGCACCGGACAAATTGGCTTTTGCCAAACGTCAGTTTGGCACTTTACTTTCTAAAGGTATTGTTCGTCCTCCTCACAGTACATGGACCTCATTTCTGCAAATGGTTCTGAAGAAAGATGGCATTAGCTGGCGACCATGTGGCGACTATCGCGCATTAAACTCGGTTACCCGTTACGATGGCTATCCTATACCCCACATACACGACAGCACGGCATCGCTTCACGCCACGACTGTATTTTCTAAGATCGGTTTGGTACTAGCCTTTCACCAGATCCTAGTCGCTGCTGAAGATGTCGATGAAGCCACTGTTACGAATCCTTTTGGTTTGTTTGAGTTCCTACGTATGCCTTTCGGTTTGCGAAATGCTGCTCAGACATTCCAGAGGTTTATTGATAGCATTACACGAGACTTGGAATTTGTTCACGTCTATATCGATGACTTGCTAATCTCATCGTCGAGCGTAGATGAACATTTCCAATATTTGACGCCACTATCTCAGCGTTTGTCCGAACATCGAATAGTAGTCAATCCTGATAAATGTGAACTTGGCGAACCGGAACTTGTATTCCTCGGCCACAAGATCACTCGAGAGGATATTACGTCTTGCGAGGATAAAGTGCGCGCTATTCTAGATTACGCCGTACCGTCCTCAATCAAGGAGCTTAAGGCATTTTCGGGGTTAATTAACTTTTATCGTCGTTTCATACCCCACGCCGCTGAATGTTTGCTTCCACTAACTGACCTACTTCGTGGCAATCCACGTAATTTGTCTCTTACGGATGCCGCACGAGTAGCGTTTTCGGAGATTAAAGCGACATTAGCTCAGACCATGCTCCTCATGCACCCAGTTCCGTCCGCCACGCTAAGCATAGCGATGGATGCATCCGACTTTGCCATCGAAGCGGTCCTGCAACAGTCTGTTTCTGGGATTTGGCTGCCATTAGAGTTTTTCTCTCGACGCCTCAGTCCTACGGAAACCAAATATAGTGATTTTGGTTGCGAATTGCTGGTTGCATATAACGCCGTTAAGCACTTTCGCCATGCAGTCGAGGGTCGATATTTCATCCTCTATACCGACCATAAGCCTCTGACGTATGCATTGCATACTAAGTCTGGCCGGTACTCCCCACGAGAAGTCAAACATTTGCATCGTATTTCTCAGTTCACGACTGACCTACGACACGTTAAAGGTGAATCGAACTGCGTTGCAGATGCTTCGTCGCGTATTCCGCCTAATGCCGCTAAATCTCCGGTTCTAGACATCCCTGCCATTGCTGCAGCACAGGCACATGATTCTTTATGTACGGAAGCAGCTCAGTCAGCGTCGCTTCAGTGTTAGTCCGTACCTCTGACCAACAGTGTTGGGACTATACTCTGCGACATGTCTACTGGCCTACCTCGACCATTCGTACCCTCTGCATATCGACGTCTCGTGTTCGATACCCTTCATGGACTCTCACATCCAGGCATCGCAGCCAGTCTCCGATTAGTAGCTGCACGATACGTCTGGCCGTCCATGAATAAAGATGTTTGTATGTGGGCAAAACAGTGTCTACAATGTCATCGATCTAAAGTGCATAGGAACGTAGCTTCGTATATCGATACTTTTGCTACGCCTGACGCTCGCTTCGATCATATCCACGTAGATATTGTGGGTCCACTGACCCCATCACACGGGTATACCTACTTACTAACGTGTATCGATAGATTTACCAGGTGGCCAGAGGCTATTCCCATCTCTGTCGTCACGGCCGAATCAGTGACTCGACGTCTGATAGAACGGTGGATAGCTTTATATGGTTGTCCTTCCACAATCACTGCCGATCGAGGGCAACAATTTGAGTCCGATCTATTCTCTTCAATAACTCACATGCTGGGTACGGAAAGCATTAGCACGACCACGTATCATCCGGCATCGAATGGTTTAGTCGAACGTTTTCATCGCCAACTCAAAGCGCCTCTTAAAGCACCCAAGAGCCCCGACTGGTACGAAACGTTACTGCTAGTTCTGCTTGGTATCAGGACCTGCATCAAGGCATATATCCAATGTTCCACCACAGAACTTGCCTACGGCACGACATTACGACTGCCCGGGTAATTCTTTACTCCATGGAGTACAGAATAACTTGCCGTACATACTTACGTTCACCGTTTGTCTACGTGCATGCAAAATCTAGCCCCGGCGCAGACTCGAACGCAGCCACAAGAGGTTTTTGTTTCGACCGAAATTGAAACTTGTTCGCATGTATTCATTCGTGTTGATTCGGTGCGGAAACCATCACAACAGTCTTTCGAAGGTCCATTTCGAGCGATTTTTCATCACGATAAGGCCTTCAAGGTTGATCGACACGGTTGTAACGAACGAATACTGAAAATCCTTCTAAATGTTCAACGTGCTTTGTGAATTTGACTATATTTAACATTATCTTGGAAAGCTCGCTCATACACCACACATTTCCACGTTTGTTTATCCATGTGAGACATTTGAATTTGGCCTTGAACCGTTTCTGACTGTCGTGCTTGAGCCACGGGGCTTTGGACCTTTGGGTTTTACTGTGAAGTCTATTTGGCCGCATACTTGAGGTTCGTATATATTTGTATCCTTTGTGCATTTCAATTTAGTACCGTAGAAACTACGAATCAATCTTGTTCTGGTTTTGGGATTCGTTTGAATTGGCTACGCGTTGCTCGATTTGCGAGATTCGACTTACAGTACTCAAGTGGAACCTGGACAAGAAAACTCATTGGAAATGCCCAGACGAGGAAGCAAGGACATTTTGAGACAACAGGAAATAACTCGGCAAGTCTCTGGGGATGGTTCGGGTGTTATTGATTCTCTAGATAATACTAAGTTTACTAGCTCTGTCAGTGCCAGGTCATATATTTCTAACCGCGATGCGTTTGACGATATTAGTACTTATAGAATGAGAGTAATAGAATTAGAAAACGAGCTGCGGTTAGCCAGAAAGGAAGCAGAGCCCCTTACACAAGGAACTGGTCTCAGAGAGCCAGCAAAGAGTCCACGTAGTTCACAATGTCAACATCGAAAAGGCACTGTGATCGACGAATATAAACCCTTGAGACAGCCTGAAACTACCGAGGTTTTGGCTCTTGACCTGCCGAGAGTGGAGCTGTCCCACTTCGACGGGCACCCCGAGCAATACTGTATATTCATGAAACAGTTCGAAAATTTTGTTGAGTGCAAAGTTGCAGATCCTGGTCAAAGGTTTTTGTATTTATTACATTACTGTCGCGGGAGAGCCAAAAGTGCAATCGAAGGCTGCGCGATGCTTGATCCACCGATGGGGTACATCAGGGCGCGCAGAATCCTGAAAGATTTGTTTGGACAACCATTCAAGGTGGCTAGAAGCCTAATTGATAGTGTTTTATTGGAGGCGAAAAGGACTGAGGGCAAGGCTGAATCACTGTCGAGTTTGGTGATAAAAATGCAGAATTGCAGTATAGCACTGGAGCACTTAGGATACCAGTCTGATCTGAATGCATTGCACACACAGGAATGCATTGTCCGATGTCTATCTATTGATTTACAGAGCCGATGGGCAGAGGAAGCTGAAAAAATAAATATGCTTGAGCGGGAATCTACGTTCAACGATTTGACGGGGTTCATAGGTCGTCAATCCCGTATCGCCAACAGCCGATTTGGACAAATCGTACGCGAAAGTTGCAGACTGGCGCGAAGGGAACCAACATCTCGAATTGTGGAGAAGGACTGTAACCAAACCCAGTCTTTGGCTAACATGCACATGATACGTCAAGAACCCGAGAGGTCAGCTGAATGCAAGCTATGCAACTCCCTGCATCGGTTACCAGATTGTCCGACCTTTCATGGGATGAGTGTACCCGATCGGTGGTGCGCGGTAAAAAGGATTGGCTCATGCTTTATGTGTTTGAACAACTCTCATCGAGCCTCTGAATGCAGCTTAAGAGTGAAATGCAACCAAGACGGATGCCTGGGTAATCATCACTCGTTACTGCATGGCCTTCTCAACAATAGACCTATTCAGCCAGATGAACCCAAAATTGTCTGTTCAACGGGACATGATGATTTCAAACCGGCAAGATTAGGCATCGTACCTGTCGGTATCGTGACACCTAAAGGACTGAGGAGGGTCAATGCATTTTTGGACACGGGGTCGGATACCTCGCTGATTACTCGCGAGCTTGTAGAAAGCTGTGAACTAGTAGGCGAGCCTACCTCGCTCACTATCAGCACGATTGCAGGGGGTCATGTTAGCAATTCTAAGAGGCTGACCCTGCAGTTAACGTCTTTATCTGATGAGGGGACCGTAGAAATTCCGGAAGCTTTTGCAATAGACAGCTTGCCAATGAGACCAGTCGACTCTGTTAGATCGATCGCCAAGAGATGGTCTCATCTCAGGGACATAGAGTTTGAAGAAGTTTCTAGCCCCCACGTCGACATACTAATTGGATGCAATGTACCAGAGGCTCACTGGGTGCTTGAACAGAGCATAAGCAATCGAAAAGAACCATTCGCTACGCGAACGATACTAGGCTGGACACTTCTCGGACCCCTGACGAGCGAACTTCAACAATCGGCATCAATAAATTGCTCAAATGTTGCTGAGAGAAGTGCCTCTGTAGAACACGATCAGCCTTTCGATATTGAATCCAACGGTCCATCTCAGGAAAGCGAAGTTCACTCGAAGGATCAGTCGGCGCTTTCGATGGCGAATTCAAAGACGGGACTTCACAGTGGGCAACATGAAGTTGCTATACCCGAGAGACCACCGTCAAGTCACTTATTGAGAAAAGGAGAAGTTGCCCGGAGGCTTTTGAAATATCTCAAAAAAGGACACCAGCAGGTCACCCAAAGCAGCTTGAAATTTGCCGACCCAGTGACAGTGTACGGTACCTGGGTGGAACTGCATGGCCGGCGGCGAAACAAAGTACCCTTTGCCAAAACAAAAATTGCTGAGCTGAAGTCAGTATCCCTAAACGAGCTCAAAACGACTGCACTGGTATTGGGTTTTAAGGTAGCACGAATGCTAAAAGAGAACTGCACCACCGCCGAACTGAGCCTTGCCTATTGGACAGATCCTACAGTTGTGTTACATTACAGGAAACGGAAGAAACGATGAACGTGTTCGAGACATCAGAGAGTTAATCCACTCGTAGCAGGAAACAGCGAGGAAAATGTTGATGATTCGAGCTCGAAACCACCTACAAAAGACAAAGTAGCTCGCAGATCGCCTCGCTCCGAGTTACTCAGCACTTTATTGCATTTCATGCCCTACAACTAAACAACTGGACCCATTTTTTCTGAAAGATTGCAAATGTACTTAGTTCCAGTTTCTATCTAGCGTGCACATAGGTGAAGAGGAGAAATTCACCAGTATTTCACTTGAACAGTTCAGGTGAGGCATACTAGCTGCGAGCACATTGTGAAACTATTATTATCTTTAAAGAAGAACATTTATTTACATTTTATACAATATTGATTGTCACATATTTTGTGCACAGAAAAACTTTGAAATACTCTGATAGATGCCAGTATTCGATCAATCGCCGTGTTCATGTGTATTTCGATACTGTCCGCCGTACACTTGTTTTCGAAATTTATTCATAATCAGAAACCGGTTTTCATTTCTTTCGGAAGATTTGGTGCGTTAATTTTATGTAATTCCACTGGTTCGTGACCTGTCAATTTTACGCGATATCTCAATAGGCGGTGCACCTGCGTTCAACTTCTGCGCTCAAGCTTGTAAACAAAATTAGTCTAACCAGTTGCTGCAATGGGTTACTGCTTGTGATGCTTAGACTTATTTCGTGCGGCGAAACACTTCACTCTGCGAAGCCTTCATCTTCATCGTGCGTCTGACTATATGCGCCGGTTTCCTGATGAATATGTCAATCTCAAGTTGTGCAGCGGGATTTGGAATTGATTCCTTATGGATTGTGCGATGATGACTACGGCAAAAACCTGTTTCACGTTCAGATAACACAGGAAGTTAGTATCCACAGGCACTGACAATAAGTTAAAGGTAGATAGGGTGAGAATCATGACCCCTTCCTGAACCTTAGACAACCATTTTCGCGGAAGGATTTTGGCCGGCGGTGTAACGAACGAATACTGAAAATCCTTCTAAATGTTCAACGTGCTTTGTGAATTTGACTATATTTAACATTATCTTGGAAAGCTCGCTCATACACCACACATTTCCACGTTTGTTTATCCATGTGAGACATTTGAATTTGGCCTTGAACCGTTTCTGACTGTCGTGCTTGAGCCACGGGGCTTTGGACCTTTGGGTTTTACTGTGAAGTCTATTTGGCCGCATACTTGAGGTTCGTATATATTTGTATCCTTTGTGCATTTCAATTTAGTACCGTAAAAACTACGAATCAATCTTGTTCTGGTTTTGGGATTCGTTTGAATTGGCTACGCGTTGCTCGATTTGCGAGATTTGACTTACAACGGTCGCGTCGATAGTTAGCATCGATCGTCTCAAAGTCGCGTACGTTGACGACGGCGTGTCGCCCTCTGACATGATATTCGATGTTAACCCTGCACCACCTGTTGACGACACTTCCGTGTCACTTCAAGGTCTGCAGTTAGCGTAGCCTGCTACGACTTCGAATGAGGTTATCTTCTCACGTTCAAGTCAGCAGTCCGTTGGCCCTGCTATGTCCTCGAATGAGCATGCTGTCCCACATTCGAGTCAGCAGAGCACGCCTACGCCCCCGTCCGTGAATGAGGTTCCCGTCTCAAGTTCCGGTCGGAAGATCGTTTGCCCAGCACGTTTTTGTGACTAGAGCAAACACGATTTTAACCATTGCACTTCGCAGTAATAACTTTCGTGTTTATCGTTTCGACACGACCTAACATACTTCATTAGTTATCACTGTATTCCAGTCAGGTCCATTGCGGCTGCTACACCAGTTTTTCGTTTCTTTTCGTTTCATGGAAACTAGCCATATGGTACGCTTCGCTAGTCCCACGAAATCTGGAGAATTTTGGCACCAACGGTTGCATTCTGGATCGGCCTTGTCGCCTCCGTTCCTTGTCATTGACGAACCTACCGATTTGGCTTCTGGATATCATATTGGTTACCGGTTACCCGACGCTGAACGTTATTGGTGTGGCATACCTGGATGACGATTCACACAACCGATGTCATTGGCAACGAATCTGGTTTACTCTCTACCATCATCCTACGGTTCCTGCGTACCACGGATTTTGTCCGTCAGCATCCTAGAGCACAGCTACATGCACGTAATTTGCTCGTATTCACGCGCACGAAGATTGTTTGTATGCCTTCTCCTTCTTGACATTTTTCGAAAGCTTTCCGTGATTTCTAGAGGGGGGCTGCTGTAGTGACCTCGATCGTTTTGAGAAAATGACTGTTTTCTGCACATCATTTTAGATCTGTTTTCTCTACGATCTTTTCTGACTTTTGACATCAACCTCATAGTGTTCTCCGGTTGCGTACGTTTTGCTGGACTGTCTTTTCGGAGGTTTCCGTCAACCTCGTTTTGAATGACTTTCGCTTTCGGTCGTTAGCCGATTGTACACGCTCGCGTCCGCTTTCTGCACAGCCGTCGCGTTTCGTTCGTTTTCCGTTCGGTGTATCTCTCGTATCGGTACCGTTTTGGTAACACAATATATAAAATACACCTCGCATCTGTAAACCGACTTGCGTCTTCTCCATTCGTCCGATAGAGGAGATATCGTTGGTATTTCGCTGCTAGACCCAATAGGAGACACGTTCACCAGCCGCTCTCGAACGTCTTATATACGGCCATAAAGTTTAATTGTTTATCAAGAAGTAAGGACCTTCGAACCAGCAGCTGATATCACTCGGTGATGTTGTGCCTCTGGATGCCAAGTCTGCAGGGCTAGCCTCCCATCTGACATGACGCCACTGCCAGGGTTCAGACCATTGATGGATTTCAGCCAAACGGTTCGCAACGTGCGTACTGAATCTCATTTCACTGTTGTTTATGTAGTGCAAAACCGTGGCAGAGTCCATCCAGTAGTTAGTTTCAACAAGTTTGGTTCCAGTTTCCTCCGTAAGGATCCGGGAAACTCTAACGGCCAGCCCTGCCGCGGCTAACTCCAATCGAGCGATCGTGACGGTCTTTAGAGGAGTTACCCTTGATTTGGAGAAAAGTAGGGTACAGTAGGGGGCTGTGTCCCTTGAAACCAATCTCGAATACGCCAACATTCCATAGCTGACTTCATTAGCGTTACAAAATACATGAAGATATACACCTCCGTTCAGTGAGGCACCTCCAATAACGGAACGCTACAATTCAATGCGCAAAGTTGTTCCATACTCCTTGAACACTCGTTCCAGCATCGTAAAGGATTTTCTCCAATTGGGTCGTCCCAACCAAGCTCCAAGCGACACAGCGATTGCAATAACGCCTTGCTTGGCAGGATGGAAGGTAGCACCAACCCTAGTGGGCCGAACACTGATGATACTGTGGACAACAAGCCACGCCTTGTTTGCCGTTTTTCGCGTATTGCGAATGGAAACTAGGAAGTGTCTTCTATTGCGTTCCCTTCTAATCCCAACGTCTTCTCCGGCACTGGCGCGCAACCATCTTCTTCCAAAGTGAGATGAGCCAGCTCAGATTTCGGTAAAATATCCAGCACCTCCATACCATTACTCACCAACTTATGAAGCCGGAATCCGCCTCGTGATAGTGATTCGCCCATCTGGATGGCAAAATCTTTTGCACTCTCCGGAGTGGGCAAGGATACAAGACAGTCGTCTACATAGACGTTATCATACACGGCCCTGGAGATGTAATCCTCATACTATCCTTCCCAATCATCTGCTGTGAGACGTAATGCGAAATTTGCGCAAAATGGGGTGAAAGTGGCACCAAATGTGTGGTCATTTACCTAATATTCAACGAAGTTACCACCTAGTTGACCACTTTCTCACCAAAGGATCTTTAATGATCCTTTGTCTCTCGTCGGCACTCGAACCCGCACAGACATTTCTCCAATATCAGCAGCTAATGCGAAAAATTCCTTTCAAAAACGAAGCAACACTCCAAATAAGTCATATATAGAAAACACGAATAGCGAACAAGCTCGTTTTCGGTAACATCATCCTCGTGGCTAATACAGTTACATTTATAGGTTAGAAATGCATAAATTATGAACAAGGTCTGTGTGCTAAAGTTTGATTGGATGGTCATCAAAGTTGGTGTTGCGTAGTTAGGAAGGATAGGAGGGGAAATGTTGTTGTTTCGTGGTTGCAGTCGTGTCTGGTCCCTGTAGCAAGTAGTTATTCAAGATGCGTCACTGGAGTGCAGCCGAACAGTCAAACATCACCCTCAACTTGCTAGGCCTTTTAGGGTTTGTAATGGCGTGATGTGGCAAGTACCACTTTGGCTCAAAACCCATTTTCAGCCGTATATCGGGCACTAACTAGGCGTGACCCTTGCGCACATAACCTTCTATTATTGTAGAGTACTTTTCAAAGAATTCAGGGTCAGGCGCAAACCTTATCCTCAGGCTGTTCAATCTCTCTTTGGCCACAATATAATTATTTGGAAGTCTCACTTCGGGATTCCTCCACGGAAGTGCAACTTCATGGTGTCCGTTCAACCAGGTTATGGCATTGGAAGTCATATCAACAGCCTGTTTGTCTTGTAATGAAAGAGAGTTTTTCGATACACACTCATCGGCGTTGTATAGTCGATCGAACTGTTCTGCTAGGGGATCGATTCCCCTCTCAATGTGTTTTACCGTCCTCACAAAGCGTGGTTCCTGGTTTATCGGACCAAGAAAAATCCATCCTACAATCTCCCGCACGGAAAAGGGTTGTTTGATTTTACCGCATCTTTGCTCTATTGCCCAATGTGCTTCTGGGACGTCGGCACCTACCATGATTTGCACTCCCAAATTTTCCAGATTCCGCTTTTTGACGCAATGTAGGTGAGGCCAAGACAGAACGTCCGCATCTGTGCAATACTGGACTGCTTGGACTGGTAGCCCATCAACACAAAAGGCTCCCTCTATATTTACGAAATCATTTTCTGACAATGAGTTCAGTCGCAGCTCCGTTATTCCCAAATTCCAAGTGGTAGTCCCATTTACGGTGGAAACCGAAGGTGAGGTCGGGGACGCCTTCGAGCCTACCAGCTCCATGAGGTCTTTTTGTAATAGAGTCACATCGGACCCGCTGTCCAGAAGAGCATAGGTCTCCACAGAGCCTCACGGTCCGTCTACCCGTACTGGTGGCACGCCTAAGCTGACGAGGCGTTCTGGCCTAAGATTAGCCGCACAATTATTGGTCCACTGCCCAGGCCTTTTTGCATTGTCCGTACCCAGCTTGTCCAGCTGTAGCCCTTGTGCATTATCCTACGCGACTCGATCTATACATCGCTTCTGTGCAACATACAATAGATAACGGTGCCGTTTCCAACAACCTGGTGTTGAACATGGTTTGGAAACAGGACGGTTGCAAGACAGATGTCCACACTTGAGACACGGAAAACAAGCCTTGATTTCTTTAACCAATGTCCAACGACCGGGTACATCACGAGACGGGAATCGCTGACATTCCTCAAGGGCGTGTATTCCATTACATACCGAGAACCTATTGGCTGCGACCAACAAAGTAATACTCGGATTTGGAGTGAACCGTGTCGCTTCTGGATGCGGGTTTTGTGCATTATTCCTCCAACTGGATGACAGCGAATCCCCCTGGGCCGTGCCTTCGGCAGCCAGTTTGCCAAACCTACTTCGAGCAGTCCTTGCCTCACGGGACACTATGTGCGGCAGATCTTGGAACCTGGGTTCATATCCTCTTCCCAAGATGTCATCAACGGTCTTGGCCCACAAATCCTGGAGACGCGTTGGTAGCACTCGAGTAATCCGTTTCATGGTCTGCAGTGAGTTGAGGTCTGACATGCAATTCATCTGTGTGAGGGCAACTTCACAATTCAGCATTTTCAAAGACAACTTGGTCAGGGCATCCGAATATTCTGCCAGAGGCTTAAAACCTTGCAGCAAGCCGTAAATCAGTGAACGAGCCACTACATGACCATTTTCACACAGATCCTTTAAGGTTTCCCTAGCCCTATTGTATGCCATTGTTGGAGGCAACACAACACATTCGGTCATCGCGTCCCTTGCTTGTCCCTTGCAGTATTGCATCAAATAAAGTAAGCGCTGGCCATCGTCTCGAACTCGATCTTCAATGCGATATTCAAACTGTTTCACACACCTCCAGTACGTTGACGAGCAGCCTGCAAGCAACTCCAGTTCCAACCTGGGTAAATCCAAACGATAATCCACTGCAGGTTCCGCCGCTGGAACCAAACTTGTTTTTCGTGATGCATCGTTCTGCAAGTGGCAATCACCTAGGTAGCGAGAAAGATGTTTACTGACCGTTACTCTAACCTTGACTTCATCTCTATAGACCAGGTTTTCTTCTTTCTCAGCTAGTGTCAAACGAATTTTCGCCGTTTCCGTCTCATTCCTCAACTGGGGCAGCTTCCGTTGCTTATCTAACCCTAGTTATTCTGCAATATGCTTCTCCCTCAACTCAGCTAACAACAGGTTAGCTCTAGATTTATGAGAAACCGAACTAACCCTAGAACAATCTCATATATTAGAGCCTGAGCAAGAAACATGACAAAAGCCTACTGGCAAAAGGGTTTCGTTCACCTGCAGGGTATTGTCCTTTGATTCGGAACGGTTTGCCGAGTTGCTGCGTAATTTCATGTTTCAGCGATTACCAAGGTCATTGAGTACTGTAAAGTCTAACCACCCTAAAGTTCGAGTGAAGCGTAGCAACCAATTTCGACAAAATTCAACAAAGTGTCGAGTCCAAATAGCTATGGTACCATATACAACAAATTGATTAATTTTACCATAATCAAACCCCAATAGTGTTCCTTCTGGGCTATCACGCTCTAAATTGGACAACAAATCAGCAACTGCATCTAAATTATAGCAAAAGGTTGGATACAGAAGATGGAAATACCGAATACAGTCACAACGAAGCTCAGGCTGAACGACTCACGCTCGAGGCAACGACAGAATTCCGGTTTGTAACAAAGATTAAGTGCAATAAGACAAGCAATCGGAATTTCGGCAAAGGTAGTTCATACGAATGGAAGGTGTCGTTTGTAACATGGATGCTAATGCATGGAACTGGGTATCCCGTGCTACTTTGCCATTCCTCTCCAACCGACTCTAGCATTTGACCTTAGCCTTCAAACTTGCCCGACACCATTGTCATTTTAATCAGCGGTAATGCTGTGATTGCAATTCCGAGCAAACACTTTGTGCACTTTTGAAAGCTCCGACTGCATTGTCTCTTGAACCTTCTGATCATGCATCCTAGCGAGCTTCTGGCTCATCCGAAATATACCATCGCTATCATTATCAATAAATGCCACCTGATCCTCGAATGGTTATTGCTTTTTGGCAATAGTAGGAAAGTTAGCAGCTCGGTCTCCAAGTAGGGTCACGTCATGGTGTAGCGTAGACTAAGGAGAGCTGAGCAATTGTCGAAGCCTACCCTTATGTACAGTCCACCTATTAAGTTATTTTTGTGAAGGAACTTCATACAGGCTTTCCGCTTCAGAAGACGGCGAAGTGGGACCTTAAGCGGGATAGGTTCTTCAGGGGATACCGGAGAATGTCCGCTTGGCAAAGGAGAACGGTAAGGATCGGATCGAAAACATTTTCGTCTACCATATATCCCAAACACTTGAAATGCACGATTGAAAAATGCGTTTATCAGGATAGGTAGCATCAATATGCACGCGGAAACTTTCGGGCGGAAAGCACAAACTTTCATCGCGTATGTCTCTGGTTGGAGGGTGAACCACAATATCGTCCTTTTAAGCGACGTCAGCCTGCAAACCAGAAATAATGGAATAGATGGCCCTTCGAATATCCCGAGTGACACGTTTAGACCGAAAAATGGAACGTTCTGAAATCGTCCCCATGTGCAGCAAACTCGGAGGAGTTTTCTTCAAGCAGTTTTTGTGGGAATTCATTTGCAGGATCCAGCTTGGAAAAGGACTCTGAAGCTTGAAACTGATTTACAATATCTTCCAGTTCCACGGCAGGAAAACTAGTTTTCTCCGGTAATTTGTTCGTGATAGTAACGTAATCTCCATAAATCTTCGGATTTACCCTTTAAGTGCTACCAAAGTGGCAGATACTTGAACACACCAAAGAATTCGTTTATCTCGATGACTGCCAAAATTGGTGGCTCTAATCACCCCAATTGAGTACGCTGTCAGCTCGCCCTCGCCCTCCGCAAATGCTCACGTCCTCCTGCCTCAGCGTTCCAGATCTTCACCTTTGCCTTCTACCATGTACGATCTTCATCATGTTACAAACCGAGGACCAAGGGCTATAACCTCTGTACGGGAGCAGATCTTGACTTCACGTATGAGGGTCCTGAACCCGCCCTTCGACAATGGGATCACGGTGGGGGTAGCCAAGATGGCGCATTCCCAGTTGTCAGGAGAACTTTCAAGACCATTTGATCGATGTCCTTTTTCACCGGTTGAAGAAATCCTAAGTATAATTTGCGAAGTTCAATAATTTCTACGGACCTTGGTACCCCAAGAAAGATGGGTGCCATTTTGACGCCACCGAGCTCCTGGAACACTGGAAAGTCTATTTTCCAAGCCGGGGCTGATAAGAATCAGAAAAGAAGGACAAAGAAAGGAGAAGCTGTCCCATGCAATAAAGATCAATAATAGGAAAATGGAATCCAATGAAAGGGAACGATCACTGATAAATAGCCGAATTCAAATCTATTTGAGATAGCCCACACTCCCGTAATACACACAAATCATGGCCAGTTATAACTTTGACGGAACAGCTATCGTGTTTCATATTTACTGAGGGTTGAAGTTTCTGAACATCAGAAGTAGAAACGAATGATTTTAAGCAGTTGGTATCCAAAGGGATTATATGTTCAGTGGAATGATTAGAAACATAGGTGAGACTAATATGGCAAGATAAATGACGTGGTACCGGCCGAAGCTTGAGGCTAAATATTTGGAGATAGGCGGGGCAGAGTCCTGGAACTGTCAGCAGCACAAGCCCTAGCACCTCGACAAATAGACTGATGACGGTCAGACTTAAAGCAAATCATAACTGCGAAAAGTTAAGTTACGAAAGCAAAGAGCTGAACACGGGTGCTTCGCGCCACAAAGCAGATGGTCCCTCCGTCATCGCCGATCTTCCTGTTGAACTAGACAGGAACTTCTCATACCGCTTGGCTCACAAGGAGTATGAATCCGTGCGGCTTTTGGGGCCTTGGCCTTTAGGAGATAGCAGCGTTAAGCAGCACAGGTGACTCCCCCTAAAAAGCTGCTTCTACGTCTTTATACCGTGCACGCTAGTGTTGGGCAGAAAGCAGCTTTCGAATGTATGTTAAGCTCACGCGACTACCGCTGGCGCTACTTCCGACACCCTTCTTCTGAGCAAGCCAGCTTACGATCTCTATACCCGGGATCAGTGAGGACACTCGTGGTTGGCAATCCACAGTCTTTTCTTGCTGACTTTATCAACGAAGGCTATAATGGAAGCTTGGGAAATGCGTCCTCCCATACAAGGGAATAAACATCCTTCCAAGCTTTACATAAGAAGTGAGCACTTCTCGGAACCCACCTTACCCCCTTAAAATGCCAGGTTTCAAAACGTTTCATGTAATCCTCAGTCTTTAGGGAAGTTTCATGATTATTTTTGGGTTCCAGGTTACGTAAGTCCACGGAAGATTGTAGGACCGTGAGGCTGGACGTGATAGTAGGAAATGGCTGTTGAGTACTATGACTGTTCGCGATGAACACACGCCTGCTAGAACAAAATGGGCCAATGGGTCTTCCCAATATTGGCCAAGGCCAGAATTTCACCAACAAAAGCCATACTGCCACCTGAGTGACAGTTAAGAGGGCGAGAGAAAGAAATGCTGGCACGCCTAGAACTGCTACAACGAAACACATTGCGCTATTGATACACGTTTGACGCACTCTCGGATTAAGCTTTGCTGAGAAAACAGTAAGCTCAAGTATAGTGCGGCCTTGAAAGTATCGTGGTGTACCACCGTACGGCATTATCTATTACCACCATTACTATTTTGTTTACTAATGGGGTAAAATTACCGTATTTTCAAAACGAACCAGTTTCGCTAGCACCGGTCCACGGTTGGAAGGCAGTGGAGGCGGCTCTGTGTGGAGGGCTGCTGTAGAACGGCTAGGCAGTCGAATTGCTGGCGTTGGTTGCAGCTGGAAGCGCTTTGTGTTACTTTGGGCTATTTTTGGGCTTCACCATTAGCTACCTTGTGTAGTGCTACCTGGGCTTATTTGGGATGGCTTTGGGCCAAGCCCACCTTCAAAAATCCTTTGAAAATGGGTCTTTATTCATTTCTCAAACCATCTCAACCACCAGTTTCTTTCTCTATGGGTCTAATGCCCATACTTTCGATCAAAACCACCAATTTATCACAGATGAAAAATTCGTTGGTGAAAATCAGATGCTTTATTATGAAAATGGTATGCCCAAAGCTTGTGAGCCAGAAAGCCTCGTTTTTGTAAAGCAGATATATTTTAATAATTATTGTGGTACTTTTATTGATAAATTTCTCGCAAAATTTCAGGAACATGGCCATCTTTGAGCGCACATGTTACGAACCATTTTAGCCTAAACTTCGACCAATGGCTTTGGGTGTTGTGTTGCTGCGGTTGGAATCAGTCAAGGTGGTGTTGAGAAGAGCACCAAGTGAGGCAGCTAGAGCTTCTGAAACGGTTGGTTTCTCACCTTTAGGTCTGATTAACTGTGTTTCAAGAAGCTTTGCTTCAGAACTTGAGACTATACTAGAACAAAAGGCTTATTGGCAACCCTTTGTATTGCCTGGTGACAATCAAAAAAGGTGTGTCCTGCTATTCACGGTAAGAAGTCCGCCCAACAAAAGGATGGAGCACCAAGGGACACCGAAAACCATTGGAGAAGTTGAAAATATACAGATACGTACAAACGTTTTCTCAAGTTTGATACTGAACCGTTTGTATCACATGCCGCATACGGCAGAATACAAGCCACTAATTGGTTTCCTTTCATCCCATGCACTTTTCGTGTGCGGGGTTCTGCCGAAGGGTTTGAGTTCGGCTCCATCAGCGTGGCAGAGGTTAACGGCTCATTTTCTACCTGAGCCCAAAGGAGGTATTATTTAAATGATTGACGTATTCTTTGAACTTCTGAACTGGTGCTTGACTGTAATCTCCAGGCTCTGTTGGATTCTCCTCTCCGGTTAAGCTTGCGCTAGAATATGAACAAATGTGTGTTCTGCACAATTGAGATATTGTTTCTAGAAAGTATCATAACCGAGGAAGAGGTTCGTACTAATGCTGAAAATTCGAAAGCAATCAAAAATATACTGGACCCTGCCGCAGTAACTGAACTTAAAAGCCTTCTCGATCTTTAGTCCCCTTATTAAAAGCACCTACGGAATTCCGGTACCATGGTAGAGCCACGGTGAGCACTGATGAGTGCTGACGCAGCATTACAGTGGACCGATATTCTGCCTGATGACTTTATGCATGTGAAACAAATGATCGCATATGTTTCCATTGTCAACAATTTATTGAAGCACGTAACATACGCTTCATTGGATGCATCCGACATTGGAGTGGGATCTGTCCTGTCTCGAATTGAACATGGAAGAGTAAAGGTTACAGCAAGTGCATCAAGGAAACTTCGGGCATCGAAAATAAGTATTCAGCCCGCGGAAAGAAGCACTAGCCAGTCTTTGGGCCTGTACAAAATGGCGCTTGTTCCTTCTCGTTGGATGTTTTATCCTACAAGCCGATAAAGTAGCTCTAACTACGATTCTGAGTGGTGAAAGTGAGGGTAATGGGTCACTTCATATCTGTAGCCAGTAAGTGAAACTACTCCCCTACGATTTCGCAATGAAATACAGCTGTGGGTCTGAAATCCAGGTTGAGCATATACTATTGCGTTTGCCGTTAACTGCAATACTATCGGAACTGAAGTAAACGCTTCTTCGGGAGACTTCAGGGTTGGTGCTCCAACGAGACTGATTGTCTCTGAAAGCCTTGGAGGACGGCTGCGAGGCAAAGAATACATTCAGGGTGGACGATCCATCAAAAAGGTATTATTTCAGGTAAAAGAAGGTGATACTACAGTCTGCGGGAGGAGTTTTCAGTGACAGATGAATGAATTACGCGGATATTTAGATTTATTCCACTATCCAGTCTAAAACACGAAATTACCTTTTGCGCTCACGGAGGAAGTCCTGGAACTAGATGGACCCATCGGGGGGTTAGGGAATGGTTTGGTGGCCGCGTGTGTTCTTCCTTTGAAGTCATTGGTACTAATTCTGGACTTTGTCAATATTTTGATAAAACAATCGTTATCCTACCGGCACCAATAAAACCGGTAGATTAGGCCATGAGGCCCTGGAAAAGACTGGCCCTTCATATCACGGGACCATTTTTAACAGCTACAATTCACAAACTCAACATGCTTGTTGCCACGTGTTATTGAAGCTATCGGCCTGAAGTACACTTTTGAGGAGATGTAACCTTTTCTACGGTAATTCAGCTGATGGAACATCCCAGAGCTCGTTTTGGTAAACCAGAAAGGATCGGCACGGACGACGGCCTAAAGCTCATCAGCTTCGAGTTCCAAAAATCGGTGGGCCAGCTAGGAGTCAAACATTCAAGGACCGCCCAGCATAATCATTCAGGCAATGGCAGGGTGAAAAGCCTCAACCGTCTACTGAAAGGAAGTATTCAAACGTCTCAGTTAAGGGGAGACTCGTGAGAAGATTCCATGCCTCGAGCGCTACTTACATACCGTGCCAGTTATCACATTGAAACCGAAAAGACTCCAGAATTCACTTTTGGCAAGGCTTTAGATTTAAAGTTTAAAGCAGCAATTCAGATTACGAACAACAAAAGGGGGCCTGAATGGCTGAGGAGACAGTACTATCAAAGCACTAACAGGAGAAGGCCTGGAATACTGAGTCCTGAAACTTACATTTTCTGTGGAGCCAGACAGAACGAAAGGGAGAAGAGAGTCTCTCACTGCCAATATTATTCAAGCTTGTTCTGTGACCAGACACACGAATAGGCCAACGGCAAGAAAGTTAACTCCAGTCTGCTTCACGCTGAAAGCAAGCGAGAGCGATTTCTCGACCAATCTCCCCTGAACAATTCTGTGCTGGTTAACCGACCTTGTGTTCTTCCTCACGGACTATGAAGCCCGCCGGGCGCTACATTTGTCTGTCAAGGCCACTCTGACGTGGAATCCCGGTCGTACCGTATTTTTATTTTGTTCTTCCCACTGTTTTGACTTATAACTGTGTCCATCCCAGTATATAGCACCTAATAACCCGAAACAGTGACCTAACTGTGTAAATAACCGCGGGGCACCAACTTGCGGCTGCTGGCTATTCTCGCGAGTTAGAGTTGCAGATTATCTTTGATGTTTTCATCCTTAATTCCCTTTATTTACCTTCTGCAAGACTCAACTAGCAAATTTTCTTGTTTCTCACCACAATACCATCTATCCGGGTACTTACATCCCGCTCCCTACCAGCCATTTCCCACCTTATTCTCGTTTGGCTTCTATCGGTGCACCCTCTGAAGTTTCCGTCCTACCTCGAAGTTTTCCCCTGCTTGTTTCTGGTAGCTTACGACCGCCTACTTTGTCATCATTCATATTATCCTACGAGAATGTACTCTCTTTCAATTCACCTCATGGTTCCTGTACTAAAAGTATAGTTGTCAGTACGGCTGGCTGTTTTGATTCAAACAGTGGTACAGTTTCCACTGTATCCTGCGTAGATTTTATGCTTCCGTACCTCTTATCGAAGTTTTACTTGCTCGCTATCCCTCGCCGTACTTAAGTCTCCTAACCCAAACTATAATGCTCACTTCTTATATCGTGTTTTCGAGTAGATGACACCAAGACCTATGCGCATTTAACCCCCTTGCACACCGACGGCCCGCGTGGACCTTTGACTTGTCTCTGTCCGGTCGACCGACTCTCTACCACCTCAGTACCTTCGTGCTGCAGTTTTCCCTATCGTGCCATCACGGTCTTCAACCGGTGCTCGAGAAATTCGAATCAATGAATTTGGCAAATCCAAAAGCAGCCAACTCCTTCCCCCTACAAAAATTATGCCGTGTTCTTTAGACTAGGCTTACATAAACGGCGAAGCCTGCAACAGCTCATATGTCCAATTCGTGAACGACTTAAGAGCTACACATTTCAGTAGCAGCAAGTCAACCACCGCTGCCATCTCGCCGTTTAAGGACATCAAGATGTTCCCTGATAGAGCTCCTCTTCAGCGGGAATTATTTCGATCTCTGAAAAGCAACACCGCCTTACTGTTGCAAGCTGACCCCACTGGAGCCGACACGAAGATTACCCAAAGCCTCACTGGCAAGATGCCACTGGCGAGTCTAGAGCCCCATCCTGTCTACCTGCCAAATGTCGACCAAGACATGTCTAACTCCCCACCTCCGGTTATAATTCTTTGCAAGCTTTCTTTCTACCATTTCCCGCGAAGCCTCCACTTCCATTAGATTTCCCCCCCCCCGACCACAGGCCCCAAACGGTACCACGCGTCACCATTAAAACCAGCTCCCACATGTTATCCTAAAAGTCAAAACATAGCGCTGATACAACCACCAGCCTCCGTAGAGATACTACCCATCCGTCCCCCAGTCCGTTGGTAAACGCCACCAACCACCACTTTGGCTTTAACGAACCAGAAGACTACCCACCTGATGCAACCTCAGACGCGCCACTTTGTGGTGATCCTCAAAAGAGCCCTCCTAAATTTCCTTTGAGCATACCTGGTGCTGCAACCAGGTCAGCACTTGTTCAGCTAATCACTCCACCCATAAGCCGTTTCTTTCAATCGACATTAGCTGAAAGCGTACCCTAGGTCGCTGCCGGAGGAACCCAGTTGATCCGCCATACAGCTTCGTCTAACGCCATCGTCCTTATAAGTGGGAGCAACCTTAAGAGCCACACCAGCGCCACTCAGCCCTCCATTGTTCCACCCTCAATTTCACTGCATTGCAGTCATTCTGATCGAGGAGTGTTCAGGAAACCCCGTTCCATGCATTAGCATCCATGTTACAAACGACACCTTTCATTCGTATGAACTACCTTTGCCGAAATTCCGATTGCTTGTCTTATTGCACTTAATCTTTGTTACAAACCGGAATTCTGTCGTTGCCTCGAGCGTGAGTCGTTCAGCCTGAGCTTCGTTGTGACTGTATTCGGTATTTCCATCTTCTGTATCCAACCTTTTGCTATAATTTAGATGCAGTTGCTGATTTGTTGTCCAATTTAGAGCGTGATAGCCCAGAAGGAACACTATTGGGGTTTGATTATGGTAAAATTAATCAATTTGTTGTATATGGTACCATAGCTATTTGGACTCGACACTTTGTTGAATTTTGTCGAAATTGGTTGCTACGCTTCACTCGAACTTTAGGGTGGTTAGACTTTACAGTACTCAATGACCTTGGTAATCGCTGAAACATGAAATTACGCAGCAACTCGGCAAACCGTTCCGAATCAAAGGACAATACCCTGCAGGTGAACGAAACCCTTTTGCCAGTAGGCTTTTGTCATGTTTCTTGCTCAGGCTCTAATATATGAGATTGTTCTAGGGTTAGTTCGGTTTCTCATAAATCTAGAGCTAACCTGTTGTTAGCTGAGTTGAGGGAGAAGCATATTGCAGAATAACTAGGGTTAGATAAGCAACGGAAGCTGCCCCAGTTGAGGAATGAGACGGAAACGGCGAAAATTCGTTTGACACTAGCTGAGAAAGAAGAAAACCTGGTCTATAGAGATGAAGTCAAGGTTAGAGTAACGGTCAGTAAACATCTTTCTCGCTACCTAGGTGATTGCCACTTGCAGAACGATGCATCACGAAAAACAAGTTTGGTTCCAGCGGCGGAACCTGCAGTGGATTATCGTTTGGATTTACCCAGGTTGGAACTGGAGTTGCTTGCAGGCTGCTCGTCAACGTACTGGAGGTGTGTGAAACAGTTTGAATATCGCATTGAAGATCGAGTTCGAGACGATGGCCAGCGCTTACTTTATTTGATGCAATACTGCAAGGGACAAGCAAGGGACGCGATGACCGAATGTGTTGTGTTGCCTCCAACAATGGCATACAATAGGGCTAGGGAAACCTTAAAGGATCTGTGTGAAAATGGTCATGTAGTGGCTCGTTCACTGATTTACGGCTTGCTGCAAGGTTTTAAGCCTCTGGCAGAATATTCGGATGCCCTGACCAAGTTGTCTTTGAAAATGCTGAATTGTGAAGTTGCCCTCACACAGATGAATTGCATGTCAGACCTCAACTCACTGCAGACCATGAAACGGATTACTCGAGTGCTACCAACGCGTCTCCAGGATTTGTGGGCCAAGACCGTTGATGACATCTTGGGAAGAGGATATGAACCCAGGTTCCAAGATCTGCCGCACATAGTGTCCCGTGAGGCAAGGACTGCTCGAAGTAGGTTTGGCAAACTGGCTGCCGAAGGCACGGCCCAGGGGGATTCGCTGTCATCCAGTTGGAGGAATAATGCACAAAACCCGCATCCAGAAGCGACACGGTTCACTCCAAATCCGAGTATTACTTTGTTGGTCGCAGCCAATAGGTTCTCGGTATGTAATGGAATACACGCCCTTGAGGAATGTCAGCGATTCCCGTCTCGTGATGTACCCGGTCGTTGGACATTGGTTAAAGAAATCAAGGCTTGTTTTCCGTGTCTCAAGTGTGGACATCTGTCTTGCAACCGTCCTGTTTCCAAACCATGTTCAACACCAGGTTGTTGGAAACGGCACCGTTATCTATTGTATGTTGCACAGAAGCGATGTATAGATCGAGTCGCGTAGGATAATGCACAAGGGCTACAGCTGGACAAGCTGGGTACGGACAATGCAAAAAGGCCTGGGCAGTGGACCAATAATTGTGCGGCTAATCTTAGGCCAGAACGCCTCGTCAGCTTAGGCGTGCCACCAGTACGGGTAGACGGACCGTGAGGCTCTGTGGAGACCTATGCTCTTCTGGACAGCGGGTCCGATGTGACTCTATTACAAAAAGACCTCATGGAGCTGGTAGGCTCGAAGGCGTCCCCGACCTCACCTTCGGTTTCCACCGTAAATGGGACTACCACTTGGAATTTGGGAATAACGGAGCTGCGACTGAACTCATTGTCAGAAAATGATTTCGTAAATATAGAGGGAGCCTTTTGTGTTGATGGGCTACCAGTCCAAGCAGTCCAGTATTGCACAGATGCGGACGTTCTGTCTTGGCCTCACCTACATTGCGTCAAAAAGCGGAATCTGGAAAATTTGGGAGTGCAAATCATGGTAGGTGCCGACGTCCCAGAAGCACATTGGGCAATAGAGCAAAGATGCGGTAAAATCAAACAACCCTTTTCCGTGCGGGAGATTTTAGGATGGATTTTTCTTGGTCCGATAAACCAGGAACCACGCTTTGTGAGGACGGTAAAACACATTGAGAGGGGAATCGATCCCCTAGCAGAACAGTTCGATCGACTATACAACGCCGATGAGTGTGTATCGAAAAACTCTCTTTCATTACAAGACAAACAGGCTGTTGATATGACTTCCAATGCCATAACCTGGTTGAACGGACACCATGAAGTTGCACTTCCGTGGAGGAATCCCGAAGTGAGACTTCCAAATAATTATATTGTGGCCAAAGAGAGATTGAACAGCCTGAGGATAAGGTTTGCGCCTGACCCTGAATTCTTCGAAAAGTACTCTACAATAATAGAGGGTTATGTGCGCAAGGGTCACGCCTAGTTAGTGCCCGATATACGGCTGAAAATGGGTTTTGAGCCAAAGTGGTACTTGCCACATCACGCCATTACAAACCCTAAAAGGCCTAGCAAGTTGAGGGTGGTGTTTGACTGTTCGGCTGCACTCCAGTGACGCATCTTGAATAACTACTTGCTACAGGGACCAGACACGACTGTAAGCTTATTTGGAGTGTTGCTTCGTTTTTGAAAGGAATTTTTCGCATTAGCTGCTGATATTGGAGAAATGTCTGTGCGGGTTCGAGTGCAGACGAGAGACAAAGGATCAATAAAGATTCTTTGGTGAGAAAATGGTCAACTAGGTGTTGTCCAATTTAGAGCGTGAGAGCCCAGAAGGAACACTATTGAGGTTTGATTATGGTAAAATTAATCAATTTGTTGTATATGTTACCATAGCTATTTGGAATCGAGACTTTGTTGAATTTTGTCGAAATTGGTTGCTGCCCGTTGCTCGAACTTTCCGGTTGCTGGAATCTACAGGGATATTTTATGCGCAAATATTATCAGAAATGATTACTTTATCAGAAATTCCAGCAAACGTAGATGGTATTCGTTGATTTCTTTAGAAATGTTCACCAAGGTTAATTCGAAGTTTTATTTGCATGCTGCAGGGCGTGAAACGTTTATGGACAGGAAACTGGACGATATACAACAGAAATTTTCAGGGATAACAAGCAACTAATCAACCGCCTGTTTTGTGTTAGATTTTGATGACGAGGCGCCGAAGAATTCAAGCAAAAGGAAAGGGAACCACGAATACGGTGGACGAAGGGTGAGATTTCATGAGCGGTGAAGGAAGAAATAGCCATAGGAGAGCCAGTAATTGATCAGCAAATTAATATATTATTATAGGTATTTTGTAAAATATCAGCAAAGGTACAGAATTATGATACCAAGCCAACTTACGATGCATTGTATAGCCATCACCGAGGTGAATTGCATGCAGAAGCTATAACGGAGTGACGGTAAACCAGTAACTCGAAGGCCTTTTTGCGGACCATAAAATAATGGTAAAGAGACAGCTGTGGACCTTTGATAGTTATACGAAAAGCGGAAACAGAATATCGGATTAGGAGTGAAATAAAACAGTCCTCGATAATGACAGTAGAAACTGGTGGTTTTTACTGGTGTGGCCTGGTATATAGCGAACAGGGGACACCTTCGCAGGCTCAAGGAGACCACCAAAGTGATGACAAAGGAAAGCCCGAATAAAACAAGTAGCGCAGAGCGAGTTGTTTGCCTATATTAGGCTAATCGAAAGACATCAGAGTGAAGTAGAGGATGAGTCAGTAAGGCATGAGTATAGCTACAGTGTTTAAAAAGACGGATAGTCCTCAGAAGGGGCGATAGTGCGGATGATTATTTAATTCCCAGCTGGTAATGAAAGTTGCCTTGTGTGTACTATGCAATGACGACAGGAAATAGAACTGCTTATCACGTACCTGAGAAAGCTGGCGCGTGAGAGCAGCTGCAGCGTAAAATAATTCAAGCTTCAGAGGCAGTGGTAGAACAAGGATGCTGGTTAGCTGCGGACTTATTTATATAATAAGCAAGTCAAACAAATGGTGAAGGACAGGTAAGCAACCAGCTAGTTTTATCGTAAGATGGCTGAATTTTGATATATCAACATGAACATGAAGGTAAAAGCCGGACGATAAACCCATCTGGGGTGCGTAAAATGTGATGGCTCGGGCAGATATCGTGCAAAGGTGATGTTGTAGTGGGTGGACCGTAAGTGAATAGTGTTTCATGACATTCTGACTGGAGCCTCGAGGTAGCAAAGAAAGAGAAGCTGTGTCACAAACATATTTCAGCAAAGAACACCGGTTAGCCATTTCGGCAAGGGAATAAACGGTGGTGAGGAATATGCTCGTGAATGAATGGTGGCAGCAAGTTCCGACAAGAAGAATTGGCAAGTTTACAGTGGGGGGAGGAAAGTAATCGAGGGTGAGAAAGCAGTGGGCCTTGGCACCTGGGTCCCTACCGAGATCAATCGGCACTTGTATGGGCAATCATGGTTTGCCATGAAAAGAGAAGTTGGAATTTGATGATGGAAGCACTGAAGGAACCAATCGAGGGAGGCAGGAAAAAGGTCAGCCCCGTGGAGCCTCCTGCACTAATGATATGCCCTAAATGAGCCACCACACAGCTCTTTTGTTGTTCTCATTATTGGGCACAGTCAGATTTCGTACCACTCAGTTTTTCTCATTCAGTAAATGGACTATTCCTCTCGGACTTCATTTCGTCTGTTTTCAGGCTTCAGTTTCGATGAACATACTAAGATATTTTTTTTAAATAGAAAGTCAAGGGTCGGTGAAACCTGCTACGTCCCATTGCGGCAACAGTGGACACAGGCGGAGGATGAGTGAAGGAATTATTTCTAATACCCACCGCGCTTGGTATTGCAGGAATCGCAGAGACCTCTCTTCCGCTGACCTTTGGCTTTATACAGAACGCTCTAGCTTAAAATGGACACGTGTGGTCTGTGTGGTCACATCCAGGAAGCACGACCTTCTGCTGAATGTAAGCTGGAAGTCACCTCAAAGTCTCCTGACCGCCGGGCGAAATTCCACTTTGTATCAAGAAAGGGACACTCAGGTGACCACATGCAGCGAATAAAAGCAAGCAAGAGGAGTGATATTTTCAGTGCCTTGGCGTGTTAACTAACAGATCTTGGAACCAATAGCAAGATACCGTTTATCATCACCTTCAAATAATGAACACGTATTAGCTTTTTAGATAAAACGGAAATTTCTAGTTATCATATGTGTTCTTTGAGGTAAATCCTGGATTGGGCGGACAAATAGCTTTCTGAAAATTTATTAACTTTGCAACCTAATAATTACCGCTCTTGTCAAATCATTTGATATCCGAAAACGTTTGAGAGGTTTCATGCGACCCTCCCCTGGGGGACACTTTGGTTACTGTCGAGAGTCCCACTCTGCTGCCTGTTCACGTAGAACATTTCTGTTGGAGTGTCCGAGGGAAAAACGTCTATCCAGAAGGAGTGAAACCAGAGAGCTGCACGACTAGCAGCTGGGAGGCGATTCCAGCACAGGAATAATGAATATCATATATGGACTAAGGGGATCGAAGAAGACTCTTGCGGAAATGATCTCCGGCTTATATTATAAAGTGAACAATAGGAATGGGGAAACTAATTGGGTAGGACCTCAGTCGATCCAGATGGACCGTAAACCGATGAAACTTGAGTAAAAGGCGGTTGCTTTCATCGGAAGACAAAGAGGCGTCATGAGGGATACCTGAACCAGTTGGTCTGCCACTAGAAAGCGAAACGGGGTCCGAAGCACAATTTATTCAAACTGATGGGAGGGATGGCTGTACCTAAGAGGGCAATATTTAAGAGACTTTGGCTGAATGGGTGGTCAAAGAACAGCAACGTGATCCAAGCACCTCAGTTAGCCATAGTAAAGTTCAGTAATCCGCTCTTTAGGGTACATTCTCGGCTGCTCCAAATCAAGCAAAAAGCCCGACGAATAGGAGAATGCTTTTTGAGCCGGACCGCCCCGGAATGAGCTTGAGCGGTTAACTTGGCCCTCAGCCTACTATTAGGGGAGCAGCTTTCGCCACAGTAGCGAACTATGTTATTGAAGGTTATTGACTCACTGCCACCACTAGTGTCTTTTGCAAGGGAGCTTCCTGACAATGAGCAGACTCAACCCACGAAAAACGCAAAGTGTGTCATTAAGTTGGTCCCACCAAGTCTAAATGGCGTCACATAGACCAGAGCTCGGTGAAGTGGTGTGCCTTGCGCTTGAAAATCAGGCAGGGGATTGGGTAGTTTTAACCTAACTGCCTGTGGGCCGTCACCTCTCAGCGAGAGAATAAGTTGACTTGAACCAACCTGTGTCCGCAGGCGAAGTGAAGGAAATGACGGCTAAGATGTGGGAGGCCCACCGATTTGCGTTCACAAGGACTTGGTTAGGTCAAGCTAGAGCCACGGAGCTTCTGCAGACGAAAGAATACAGGGTCTGCCGGATGGATAGGGGGGCGGAGCAAAAGGATGAGGAGCTATTCTGTTTATGAATGAAAACTTTGCACTGCACTCGAGGGGGGTTTTAATTTCCTAAATATACAAGCAGCCATGTGTCGTCCTCTATATCTTGACCTCTCAGTTGATTGCAAGTATGTTTACTACAGCCCAAATACGGCGAGCAGTAAGGATGTGAGTATGATAGATTATATCATGTCGGTGGCCTATCGAGAGATCGACCACTAATCCTGGCAATTTCAACTTTCCGCAAGCGCAACGGAAGGACTCCTGGTGCCCAATGACAGCTCTTGAAGGAGACCGATCGAACTTGTTTCTGTATACAGGTCGTTCAGGATACAACACGACATACCCGGTACGGGGAGGGACAAAATTCAGGTCTGCTTGACTTAGTGCTTGCTCGAGGTTCCGCGGAATTAAACAACTTGGAGTACAATGGCCGGCTGAAGGAGTGGACACGTGGTCCAATGGGCCCCGCCATTCTCACGAAAAATGGAGGGACTCCAGTACATTCAACTTAGTGGCCACCCAAGAGGCAGCAGAAAGGATGGGCTGGAGTGCCACGCGGATGGGGAGGGGTGGAATATCAAACGCCATCTCCTCAAACTAATCGGTGATTTTGCCCCACTGAAACGAGTGTGTCGAGTAAGTCATCACGTTTGTCATGCCAGGTAACCAAGACACAAAAGGAGAAACATAAGGCCTGGTATCGTCTACGATCGCGAGGGGGCCACCTTCTTGCCTTTCAACACACAGGGTAAGAGACCTTGCAGGCTGAGCGCAACGATAGTGCTGGACAAAGTACAAACTGGGTGTAGCTCATGCGACCAAGGCTTGTCCTAAAACCTAATTTGGCTGCTCCCAGTCCAAAGCCTCTTCAAGGGTCTCTGTGTGACATGTAGTCAACCACAGTGGCAAGAAAACGACCACTTCCTGCGAGGAGGTGCGTACGTTGAAAGAATTTCTTGAAAGGTTGCACATACAGGATGCTGGGAGACATTTGAGCTGTTGCCATCTAGTCATTTTTCGTGGTGGACGTCACGTGCACCTTTGCCGGAGGAGTAGAGCTTGCCTTAAACCGGTTCGACAGAAGCGAGGCAGCTGCACTAGATGGTATCAAACCCGCTATTCGCAATCTCTTTGCCACTGTGTTAGCCACTCCAGCAGCACCGTTTTATTGTGCCATCCGAAGCAGGGATATTCCCGGGTAATCTGAGGTTAGCTCAGGTGATCTCTATTTATAGAAGCTGTAGACGGGAAGTAGCCGCAAACTAGCAAACCGTAGGCTTACCATCTTCCTTGCTCGAAGCTCTGGAAGAACGGGTCAAAGACCGCTTCACTGAATGTGTATTTCATCACCATTTGAATGGCTCACGCCAACACGATTTCATTAAGAGCAGGTCCTGCTTGGCTAGTTTGCCACTCTTCCTGGGTGAAATAACTTCCGGAGTAAACCAAGGGAGACCTGTGGAGGTTTGCATTTTGGGTTTCCATAAGGCCTCCGACTCAGTAAATTATTATCCGTTGGTGGCCAGGATGGAAGTGCTCAAAGTGGCTCCGCGAGTTCTGGAATGGATGGGAGCACATATACCCTGGAGGTCTACCCTTTTTAGAATTGAAGAAACTGGGTCCACACTAGCAAGGGCATGAGGTAAAGTGTCTCAGATGTCGGTGTTTGGCCCCCTGCCGTCCTTGCTCTACTTGAAATACCGGATGGTTACCCCCGATCGACCTAGTTTTCTGTTTTCTGACGACATCAAACTGGTGGTCGGTTTGAAGAGGGCCCAAATAAACTTTACGAGTGGGCTCTAAAGTGAGAGCTTCCCTGAATACCGAAAAAAGCAGACGCTTACTCTCGGGTGGGACGGACACTGAGGGAAGTCTCATAAGACCACCCATCCCAGAACAGACTAGGCTAGCTAGTGTAGAAAGTAACCTGGGGGCTGTCATTCACAAGAGCTTTGAGCTCACTCAGCGGTGTACTTGTGCAGTGTCTAAGGCCAACAAGGCTCTCTTCAACCCCAGAAGGTCAATGGTGCCCTGAGATGCCCGAGCACCATTGCCTCGATACCGAACACCGGAAATACGTTATTGGGGTAGTACGTGCAAGCATGGGTTCCCAGCTTGGTGAAAGACCGGAATGCAGAGGAATCAGTTCAGAGCAAATTTACCCGAACTTTTGGTGGTTTACGAGGAGTCTCATGCTGGAGCAGACCAACCATTCTTGATTTGTTCACGCTTGAATTTGACGACTCAGAAGACCCCTGATATAAGCTTCAAAGCACTGCCACGGGTTCATTTTCACAGGCAAGACTCTCTCGATCTGTGAACATGACCTTGCAAACTTGGGGCACCAGGGCAAACTGGCTAAACCAAGGGATAACTAGACATTAGGGGCTCAGTTCTTCAACCATTGAATCACCAACAGGTTAAAATGGCCACCTCCGCATGTGATGACAGCCACCAAGGCCTCGGCTTTTGAAAACCAGGTGGAAGCCTGCTGGTCAGCAGTTTATCCGGGCCATAAATAAAGGGTACCGAAAAGATTCCTTCGTCCGCACCCGCTTTTGTAACCCTAAATTGAGTCTGCACCCAACCAACTGGTTTTGGGCCTTCGGCCACACCAACACCGTTGCCTAGCCTTCTGTATCCTAGCCACCCTCCATCATTTAGTTCCACCATCCGACGACTCCGATAGAGCCCCTTCTGGGGGTGGCAGCGGTTTTAGGTGCAGAACCTGTGTCCTTGGGCTTATCTGAGGTTGAACTGAACTGCCGTTTCCGAGTGCCAACTTGCTCCCTTCCCTCCCCAAAGCCGACAGACTGTTAACAATTTGTGCGTAGAGCGTGGAAGTCAAAGAAAAGCGGAAGCCCCCGGGACCCTGCAGTCTAACAAGCTGGAAGCTCATGGGCTCAAGTCGCATCCTCTGTAACCTGGCCTAACATGACACGCACATTCACCCGAGTTACCATCTACCGTCAGCAATCTTCTCCCAGTGGCACCGGAGTTTTGCTGGAATTGGACGGCCATCTGGAGCTGTGTACCTAAAGTTTACTTAGCCCTGCAAAGCACAGATATTCACAGACAAAATGTGAAGCTGCAGCAGTGTTTCGGGCACGCATTCGATAAAACAGATGCTAGCTAGGAGCACTCGTCACAAAAGCGACTGATTATGAAGCACTTATTTTCATCAATTATCCACAGACTTCTCTAGCAAAACCACCGGCAGCCTCAGTCCAAAGGTGGAATGTTGCTCTTAGAGCGTTTCCTGATGATGTTCAATAATGGTAGGCTGAAACCATTCCCCATGCAGACATTTTCCTTACACCACTTCTAAGGAGACTTTCTCTGGCTGTCACCTAACTCCACCAATTACTCCAAGTCGATCCGAGCTTCTTCGTGGAACTTCGGAGAACAGCCATGAAATTTTGTCTTGTCAGCAACATGGCTGTAAAGCTGATAACAAATGTCGATCTTCGGAGTTTTACAAGCCCCGTGAAGACCTTCCTGTGACTTTTGTTGCCGTCTCAAGTTTCAATGGTCACGTTCCTATTCCAACTAAACGGTGGCCAACTGTTCCGACTAAATGTTATTCAGGATAATTGTGCATGGGAAAAACGAATTCCTTGGCCTGGCTAAACCGTTGGTGACCCGAAGCGAACGGTGATTTGTGCCCAGTTGCCAAACTTTGCACCGAATAAGTGCGATAAAGAATTCTATAAAAATAATAGTAGTATATTTCTCAGCCATAGTCGAGATGCACGCGCAAGTGCATGATCATTGTGTACAACGTCACAAAATTAGATGAAGTACTAGCAAATCCTAAGGATAATGTTCATAAATGTCAGCGATAGAAAAGCAGACAACGATAGTTTGAATGGATCATTCTATGAATGGTTTGCGCTGCATTTTTGAACCGGTTTCGGGTTCAAGCTGGGCGGTGGCGTTCCGTGGAGATATCTAGAAGATCGGTAATACATGGTGCTAAAGATGCACCATAAACGAGAATGAGGCACGCCAAGGAAAACGAAGGCTTGCCGGGGTTTCGCGAACAGAGTAAGTCCCGAATAAGAAGAAAAAGAAAAAAATGTATGGGAGTGTGTCCGGGAAGACCGATGCATGCGAAGAGAATAGCAATCCATGAAGGCGACTCGAACTCTGAATGACGAACTTACCGGGGTTTAATAAACGGGCTGAGCCTTGAAACAGGGAGACATGAAACCAATTTTATGAAAGTGCACTTTGGAGCCTCAGTGGATGTGGAAGGAAGAACAGTCCAAAAGAAGGTGAGTTTACTTTCAGGATCAGCAATCTGAACCATTCCGAAATGAGAAAGCGCAACTGGAGGATCCTGGAAAAGTGGGGAATCAACTCTAAGCTGACTACGGTTCAAGGGAAGAATGAACTGTTGCAACGGAAAGTGGAGCGCAAAATCTCCGCATGGACTTAAGCGTTATTATGCTGTTTCACTGACAAACATATATGTATACATTTATTGAGGCATTTTTCCTCATTGTTATTCAGCTTTATTACTGGTAATTTATAACACCTTATGGGTATGGTTCGTCTGGCAGGGTAGAGGATTTGTCGATCAGTGAGTTGGGTGATGCGAGATATGATGGATTAAATTGATGATTGGTATTGACCGGTATAGTGGCGAGTTGCTCGTGAACTGTTATTTGTGTTGGCTGTGGAGGTGACATCGTCAGGAGAGGCTTTGCGTTAGAAAACGCCAATCCATCTGATGAGCAGTTGGGAGGCATTTTCTGTCGGGTGGCTGGATTGTAGTCCCAGTTGCTATGACAAGTTTAACTTGGGTCTCCGTCGGTACAAGTTAGAGTGGCATCCTTGGTAGTCCGGTGGGGCGACTGAGACCGTGGGAGAAGAACCTGAAGTAAATGGGTATTGCAGTCTGGACGTAGTTCCAGCTGTAGGTATTGATAACGTATGATGACAGTAATTCTGAACTGGTTTGGATTATTTGAATGGGGCAAGGATGAAGTTTCATTTAGGCGGTCAATGGCACCTACTCCAAGCCCTGGGTAATATAGGTTCGCGGGGGATTGCTCTATACTACTACAGGCCAGCAAAGGTGTGTACACCGGTTAGGTAACTGTGCATGCATTCCGAAGGATTAATGGCTTGCACGTTGGTGTGGCAGTGCTCGGATGCCAATGAAAACCTAAGGCCTTACGGTTAAGAGGAATCAGAAATGATAATCCTCAATACATTTTGATTACGCAGAATGCAGTTAAGCACCGAGGCGATAGGATAGGTTTGACAGAACAGTGAACTTCGGAGCCCATATCATGCTCGGACTCGCGGTGTGTTCACACCAGTTACTGCAGACCATCCCTGAAAACAAACTATGCCATCCTTATCATCGAATCTCATTCCGAATGACCAGGCGTTTATTTCACTATTTCAGCAGGTTTTAAATTCACCACCACTGAGCTTAGCGAGACATTCAACGGGGAATGAGTACCATATGCGCTTGTCGCTGATGACGAAAGTCATTTCACTTCTCGGAAAATGACAGAGTGATTTGAGTTCATTGGTGGTTCCATGTGCTAACTCCCCCAAGTCATCGGCATTTAAAGGCTTACATGAGAACTTTGTGCGAACTCTAAATAGTGACATCAAGCTCAAAATTCAGGAACTTTCAGCTGTCTTGGGATAGCCGCAGACAGTTCTTCGTTGCACAACTACCATTCTGTCCATTTAACTGTGGGCGTGTGCCCGTAGAGGCTGATCTAGGGCTGTACACTAAAAATCAACCGACCCCAGCTGGAGCCCACAGAATAAACGATCTGGGGTACTCAGCAGGCATTGTAATGATAGTGATGATGGCTTATTTTCGAGGGGCCCGTGAGATGCTGCTGGGCAAAGTCAGGTGACACGAGTGGAGATGAAGTCGGAGATCCCACGGGGCAAACACCGATATGTGCTCATGAAAGGAGAGACAGAAAATTTGAGTGGAGCCAGACGATAAAGAAGCCCGACAAACTCAAAAATGAAGGTTAGATGATCAAGTCGGCTGGTAGCGCATGGAGTTACTTGGAAAGGTGGGGCATAGGCATGAATTTATTAAAAAGGATAATAGTAACCGGGAAAAGCAGAATAAAAATGGTACTTTGATGGTCTTGGTTTCCTTAAAAAGAGAATATTGTCACAAGTGAGGGACGCAGAAATAAGCGAGCCACAATAAATGCCAGGGTATGGGCAGAGAACAAAACAATGGACCAAGATGGAATAACAGAAACAGAACTTATTGAGAGAATAAGGTAGTAATCCGGTGAGGTTCAACAGCAGCAAACTGACGGCATTGTTCATACAGAAAGTAGCACACACATACGGTGGGGAGAATATCGGTGAGTTGACTGGGGGAATGGACGGAAGAAGACGGGTATCGGATCTGTGAAGCAATTGCTTGACAATTGATGGGCATGAAGTATTGACATAAAGGTAGGAATATAGTGATAAATCAGTCTTCGGCATGTAGCTAGGGCGAGAGTGGAAATCAGTGGCGTCTGGGAGGAATAGTGGAGCGTATAGAGCACATTGAGGGTAGTTATACGTCTGATAGTGGTTATTTGAATACGGTGACCGTGTGAAAACTACCAGGAACAAATCTGCATGAAACTGATCCAGAAAGCAGGATCGAGATTGGAAGTCGGATGTGGGATACGAATTAAATGAATCAGTCGATAAAGATGGTAGCGGTAATTTCCATATGTGCCACTTGATAGAATCGAATATATATCAGACCAATAATAAGTGCGGAGATGGGGGGAGGCTACCAGAGCAATGACCAAGGAATTTGCCGAAGGGAAACAGGTAAATGTTCAGCACATTGACGATGAGGTTGATGATATGCTCTTATGAAGACAGTGACTGGATAATGAAACTATCTTGGCTACACAGCCAAGGAGATTACATAGCCCATTAGCGTAAGAGGGTGATGGTGTAAAATACTGAAGGTACCTGCACATCAACTAGTTGCTTTCTTGATAGGTGCCATCCAAAAGCTACGGAAAATGAGTTGAGGGAAGGATTCTCCTGAGGCGTGCCCATACAGATACGGTATGATGCTTTGCAATACCGGAATGAAGCAACCTAAGGTCATTATGTTGAGAGGCAAGTGGGCTTTTGAAATTTACGGATGATCACCAGCTGCCTACCAGCTGCTGAAATATCGCAGAAAGATATTTCGACGAGGGACGGTAACAAAGTGGACAGCAACAGCGACCGTACAAATGAAAAATTGTATTAATAGTGGCAGCACGTTTTGTCATTGGGAATGGATTTAATTACTGCTGGGACTGGTGATTGGTTAGATGTTAGTCTCACGGAGTGCACGTAAAGGGGAACACGCCTGAGCATTTAGATTACTTATATGAGCCATTAGTGTGCACTGAGAGAAGACAATGATAGCTAGAGGTGGGAGGTATACGTTATTGATTTCACAAACAGAACGGAAAATATTTACCCGGAATAAAATGGGAGTGGTAAAGTGATACAGACAGCTTGCTGAAGGAGAAACCAATAAGGATCGGAGAAGGCAGCACGAATGACGTGATTGCAGTAGCTATAATAATAATAGTTTATTTCGGATAACCCCGAAGCTTGCTGCAATGCAAGATCAAACAGTACAGTTGAAAGCTGAACGAAAGTTACGGTAGGACTGTACAATTATGCGACCGCGATTGAATCCAAGAGAAGGCATTCAAGTCAATTGTTGCGATACCGCCCGGTGAATTTAAACTCAAGGTCAAGTGGTCGATCCGGCTGGAGGTAGGTGTAGTTATTCTGCCAAAGTGTGGGGTGGGTGGAGAATGGTACAAAATCACACAAATCCTACAGAAGGAAGACTGTCCTGTCGGAGAATTAAACTAGATTGACGGATACGTGGATATCGTGAAGAAGAAACATTCCTGAAGTAAACGTATTCAAGCAATAGAGCTTTGCAATGTATGAGAGGAGTTGCGATGAAAAATTAGACGATAAAAAATTGTGGCATAACACAACCAAGAAAATCGGTCGAGGATAGCAATTTTGGGGTACAGTGGCCGTATATCGGTTGAGCCAGTTGTCAAACGAAACGGACAATACACTGTACTGTGGATGTCAAATTGATGGTGAAGGAAGTGACCGGATAAAATATATGGACTTTGAGTGAATTGTTTTGCTTTCAGAAAAAAGGAATGTAATGCCTCAGCAAGAAACTGGTTACTGGCAAAATAATCGACGTGCGATGCGTAGCTACGATAGTGGCAGAAACGTGGCTTGCAAGAGAGATGACCAGCTAAATGACAGGTAAGTATTTACACACTGATAATTCTCAGCAAAGACTTCAGGTGGTGAAAAAAAATGTATCAAATATCGGAAGTGTCTGAGACGATCTACCGGAATGGAGCATGGGAAGGGAAATACACAGAACAACCGATGAATAGGTTGGCAAAGTTCGGCAGCCGGATATAGGCGGAGTGTGTGTGATAAACCAAATGGACTACACATGTGGACCGTGGTTGCCAAAGTGATGATGGAAGAAGTGACCGGATAAAACACATGGACTTTGAGTGGATCGTTTTGCTTTCAGAAAAAAGGAATGTAATGCATCAGCATGAAACTAGGAACTAGCGAAATATCGTTTCGTGGTCCTCAACTACAAAAAAGGTTGGACACAGCTGGCAAAATCGATGAAGTGATGGGCAGAAGACTATCAATTTATGTTTGATACAAAAGGTGGACCGCTTTGTGGCGACAGAACAGAACTCTAGCACAAGAGCTTATCAGATGTGCATATGTGGGACACGATACCTTACAGTAGATTTGCAATCCGTTAAAGGTGCTGGTGGATGAGACTGATCGTGCGCTGAGCACTCAAAACGAAAGCCACTTCTGTGGCCGAGGGGTGCAATCTCCCTCTGGCACATAGTTGCGGACGTTCTGCGAAATCGATGTGCCCCGTCCGAACAGGTGGATTTAACCGCGCCCAGCCCCTTTGGGATAGGCAAAAGTGAGCATCCTTTTTTGAATATGGTGGATAACGCAGCTGACGGACTGTGGCCTGCCCTGACTTTGTCAGGGTTGCCAAGGCTAATGAACATAACAGTTGACCTTCCGACATGAAACAGATTCCTATTCAAATGCCACGGCCCGGATAGCAGAAGAGGTGGCGCCCGGAGCGACAGAACGTTGCACGATAACAAAAGTATGACTGAAGAACTGAAAAGGGAAGGTAAAAAAGAAGACTCAGTCCGGGTGAGTCCCAGCCGAGGATCAACACCGAGCAGCTACAACAGACGGGGTCCGAGCTAAAAGAGGCTATACGGGTGAGTGGGGATTGCTAATGGAGGTGGCAAGTCCCGCCATAAGGGCAGATATGTTGCAGAAAGGGCATACGATATAATGTAGGATGACCTTAGTGCGTACTGGAATGCCACTTTGAGTGCGAAAAATTTATGTAGCTTATGACAAGGAAAGGAATTTGCGGCAGAGATCGAAACAATCATGGCTGATGCTGTGCTGTGATCACACCAGTCAGACACTAGCTGGACTTTAGGTGTTGTGCATATGGGCTGAGACTTTACCAAAAGTGTAAAAGGAACTTAAGGGCAATGGGGCTACATTTACAAACCCAGCACTGACGGCCACCGAATATGCCAAAAAGAAGGCAGGGGGTGAAGGAAAATATGGGCATTCTATGTGCGGAGGGGCAGTGAATGGCCCCACAATAGTGCTTGAGGACTAGCTAGAGTCACATGCGGCTATTCATTCGAATGTCTGCTATTAACTCTCCGATACAATTGAAGCTTTATAGCTGATTTACGCGGTGGAACTGGAGCGGAGGAGGCATGATTTTGAAGTAAGAGACCAAGGAGTAAAGGGACAAGTGGCAAGTTGCGTATGCACGGTGGAGGATCAGATTAAATAGGAGGGTCAGATCCAGCTGAAGGCAACGAATCCATGGTAAATCGAGCTTGAATTTGCTCACGACTCTTACGATAAATCATAGTAGAAGCTGCAGCAACCAGTTTTTAGTGAAGTGGCTCCAAACATTCTTCAGAACAACTGTGGCGGATTTGGAAATATGGGAGGAGATAATAGGACAAAATCTAGGCAGGGGTCGGACATCGACGACAAAGGCACAATCGACGGTGCTGCAGCCTAAAGCATTAGGGAGTGGAAAGAGTGAGTCGTTTGGCCCCAGCTACTCTGAATGCAGTGCTTTCGGAATAAGAGCGAAAGTTACGGTAATGAGTGCAGCTAACGTCGACTAAAATGCCAGGCATGCAAATTAGTGTATTGGGTGTTTGAAGCTTAACACTGGAGGTAGAGCAGCTTGCGTGGGGAGTTCAAGGCGTTATTATCTGGTCAGTCTCTCGCGTAAGGGCCGAACCCAGGCCGACCAACATGGGAGATTCGGGCCTCTAGGCAGGTTCAGATACGAGCTGGTGGGGGATGTACCCATAACTGAAGGTTGGCCATTGTCCTCACAATCCGATATCAGTTGTATTTGGGGATCGCATCAACCCCAGTAGGTCATTTTGGTTACCATTTTGCTTTTTGGTCTTCCTTAAATAGCGGTATTCAAGCCCTTATAGGGAATTTCCATAACACCCCCCACCTGACCTTCATTTCTCGCGTGTTTGGTTTTTTCACGTCTGTTGATGGCGGTCTGTTCTCCCTACATCCAGACAAAGCTACGATGCAAATGCTGTTGACATCAAATTTTTTCTAGCGCAGGCCGAAAAAATGCGGAGTGGCCCTTGGCGGACAAAAGACAGGATGACGAAAGTTGCAAAGTTCAGGCCTGCATGTATATCAGTCCTGTTCAACGACGGATGGTGCTTCACACCATTAGAGAGCCATTCCAGGCTAACTAGCACGGTGTTTCTAGCTGGGTTTATGGGAGACGGCATGGTACATACGCAAAACAAAATAGTAGGTGTAGGTGGGTGGTAGGTTTAGAAGTCAGGGCATCACATGCAAAGAAATGTGAGGCGAGGAAACTGAGGCCCAAGGTTTGCAATCGAAGGGTGGGCTTCTTGGATAAGAGATTTGAAGCAGAGTGGTTAAGGAAGGCAAAGTAGGGCTGGAGAAGAAGACGGGTGGAGACCGAAGTCAATATGAACGGTACAGACTTCGAAGAATCGAGGCTTAAGGCAGCGGATGACGGAACTCAGTATCTCAGGAGCCAGCGTCACCTATTTGGCGCTGCATGGGACATCGAGGATTCAAAACATTTGGATGCGAGAAAATAGCTTCATGTTGCCGGTCACACATATAACATAGGGAGGGGAGAAGCACATGCCCGGTTGCCGTCTTGAAAATCGGCTGGTAAGTCATTTTAAGCAGGGTCTTATGTGGACTAGCCGGCAGTAGGCGAACATGATCAATGTCTAGAGTTGTTAGAGTCGGGAGGCCTTTACCCTGTTTTTATTACAAAGGGCAACAAAATTTTACAGCAGAAAATATCGCTCGCCGTATAATATGACAGAAAGGAGTCGGCTTAGAGTTTGCCATCAAGGAAGTAAAAGAACTTTTGTGATACTGCTCGGCCTTCCGGGTAACCGAAACCGATTTTGAAGGCCAGCTTTTTAGCGGCTATTTGCTGTATGAATGATCAGCGAAGAACTGTTCAAGTGAACCTGTGAAATGAGAATCTGGAGCTTACTCCCCAGGTTGAAATATTTTACGTAAGAAAAGTGAGATATCCTAGCCAGTCTCCATCTGATAGTAAAAATGCAGTGAGCGATGGTGTGAGGATTGGTTTTAGGGTGAGTGGGGTGGATGGGTTCAATAAGTGAAAAGGCCAGGCTGTGATAAACCATAGACAGAAAGCTTGAATCAGGTTTCTTGTAACGCGCTTTTGAGTAATTCTTAGCCGAATCCAAGCGAGTTCCAAAACCGAGACACCATTGATCCGTAAACTCCATGTTAACTAATAATTGAATGAACAAAAAGGTAAAATGTTTACAAGCATCAATCACGGGATCACACAGGCTCAGAAGACGAGAACCAAGTATACGGCTTGCGAGAGACAGACACATGCTTCGCGCAGGTCTAAGATGGGATATGATAAGGTAGCGCGTTGGACGCGAACAAACAACGGTTGGTCTATGGAAGCATAAAGAGTATGAAAACAGGACAATAATACATGTAAGAGAGGAATACCACGAAGACGCGAAACTATAGTGTCTTCGAAGGATTTTCTACGACTAATTCTAACACTCCGTGCAGAACTGCCATGGGGCATCAAGACTAAGCGGGATACACCAGTAGCCGTAGAATGACCTCAAGCTAAGTCCCACTAACTGGTAAGAAAGAGCTGTGCACATTCAAGAAATGGGCCATCAGACTTCATCATGTCAGTAAATGTAATGGATAAATGTTCAGTGATAGGTTTGGAGTGAGACTTGAGTATGATAAGCTTGCAGTTTTGTAAAAGTGAACAGTTTCGGGGATAAGATCAATTATTTTCCTCCGCTTACCATTCTGGAGTGGGATATACCCCAAGAACTTGAGGCTACGCGAGTAATGAGGACGAAGACTTAGTAACGACGGCTTGTACGAAGCTGACAGGTCGTGAGTGTGCAGGGTGTATGGGGTACGGCCTCCTAAGGATCACCCGTAACCTCTCACCAGCCAAGGTTCACACTTCTCCGGTTTGATTCAAGTGGACTACTTGCCACTGGTTACATTCTAAGTGGAAGCCTGACTACTATTAGGTTCTAGATAATGAGCACGTTTGATGCCACCAGCAAGAGGTAGAAAGGTAGGATGTGAACCACAGGAGATATGTCCGTAATATGGAGTAGAAGAAACATCGGACCCAAAACACTGCCTTGTAGTACCACGTTTGTTATTACAGCTGGTCTTGATTTACGGCCATTCATGAAAACTATTCAGGATTGGACTTAGAAATATGGAGGAAAACGTGTGTGCAGAAAGCCAGAATCCCGCGCGAACAGAACCTAGGAAGCAAGCTGAAGTGAAGAGTTCCGTCGAAGGCCTTCGCGAAATCCAGAGAAAAGTGGTCAGTGATTTTGATTTGACTGAAGCATCGGCGAACAGACTGCGAAAAGCAAATCGGTAAGTAGCAAGGGAAGTGCCTGGAGGGAGTCGTCCTGATAAGTCTGAGTAGAATAGCCTCCTCAGTGGATAGATCTCGGGATTACCTCTCGAATGTCGATTCCTAGATCATCTAATTTCAGTCGAAAAGTAACCACAAACAAGGAAGGAAACTGTATTCGGTTATAACGAAAAGTCAACACTCCCATAGCATTAGGAAGGAAGTAGGTACGCACGTACGGCTTTTGTTATAGGTTGCCCAGAGTGGTGCACGAGTGTGATTGACTGGGTCAGATCATGATGCTTCATACGTGTGATAGGTTGGCGGGTGTGTTCGAATGCTAGGCGGTAGGCTGTCTACCACTGGTTCATACGGGTTACGCATGTGACGGGCTGTTCAGTCCATGAGCATGCGCGTCAACACTGCCTTGCTTTGCGGGACATGTAGGCTCTGCATCTGGTCAGCTTTCACAACGCATCTTGTCTGCAGGTTGGAAGAATCTGGGCTGCATCCTTGCTGGTGACTTGTTTCCAGAGAGGTTTCTGGCTTCTTTCAATGTTTCTGACTCAGAATACAGTCAGTTTATTTTTCTGCCACAAGAATCCCCATTGACCTCGATATTCAAAGGAGGCAGCTATTTAGGCGTGAATTATTGAGGTCGTCCAGCTGTCTACTCTACAATGAGGATTTGTTACGGAGATCATGCACGGCAGAATGAAAGCACTATACCTCAGATGGAGGTTGGATACATTAGGCAGCAAAGCTGCCACGTCGATTCCGTCTCGACTTGAGTCTGTGGTGGGATGCTTCCGAGAAGAGCCCTGAGTAAGGGGGAATTTGTGACGGGGGCTTGATTATGTTCTGGAGCAAAAATTCTAGTCAGCTAAGAGTGCAACAAGTTAGAGGCTTTAGGTTGTGAACATTGACAACTGAATTATATGCGGCTGGTGCTGAGAATGGAGGGCAAAATGTTTCAGTGATTGCAACGGATGATAAGATATATACGTTGTTCGTTGGTGGATGTGGTATACTTCGGGATGCTTTTAGTTTCTAGCCGCCGATAATCGGGACATTTTGGAAACCTTTTCCTGCTTTTCGGATCTTTGTATTTTTGTTTTATAGCAAAATTATCGGAGGCCCAGTAAATATGCTTAGAGAGATGACATGTGCTTACCAACGAAAATGTCGTGTAAATTCAAATGAGCACGAAGGGTTTTCGCAGTTCACTGGGCGCCCTTTTTAAGGTCGACCCACACGGTTTTCGCTGTAGCTGTTGTGCCAAAATTTAACTAGCTGTATGCATCAGAATAGTGTTGAATTATTCAGAAGTGAATTGTGGGTCACTTGTCACGAAGAAATCGTCCCAGTTTTTGCACTCAACAATGGGGCTGGTTTGGCTCATCCGAGAGTCGGCGTCGGCTGTCGGAACTTGAAAGGCTAAGGGCTGTAATGAGAGTTGTAAATCTGCAGGACACCATCTTGCGGTTGCTACTAAAGAAATAATCCATGGTTTAAGCTATCATATCTGAAATTCTCAGCCTGGAATCCAAGTCCAGTAGGTCATTCTTCCTCATGGGCGACGACCTTGTTGGTCCGGAAGTCCTCTTCTGTGCAAAGTGTAAGATTTAACGGGTTGCCTGGCGCTGAGTGGGTTCGCAAGTTAATGTTAGGGACGCTTAAGTCACCACTAATCAGCTTGTGGCCTGTAAGAGTTAAGACGAGCAGTCGAAGTTCGATTAAGCAGGGATTCTAAAGCTGGTGAGGCATCCAAATTGTAGAGACGAATTATGTATTGGGATGGTTAGGCAAGTGGATTCCCGTGTGGCATCAATAGTATGGTGGGAGATGACTTAAGCAGAGAATCTGAGGCTTACATAAATGAAGCAAACGCCACAGTGATCGGTTTTGTTCTTTCTAAATGCCGGACGGCCGGAAAGCGAGACGTGGTCAGTCGGGGTGGGAGCACTGGGACAGGATTCAGCGACAAATATTAAGTCAGAGCCCTTGAACCGGGAAACTTCTGGACGGAACTGAAATAATCCAAGTGCGACGAGCTTTAAATTTGAGGAGGGAAATGTGGGCGGTGGTAAAAAGCGGTAGGAGAGCAATTTTCCGAGATCGGTAGGTCGAATCTTGGCAAGCATTTCCGGACGTCCTTGGTTGGGAGGATTCATGAGGTATAGCGTTACCAGTGGCCACGAAGAACCCTAGTGCATTTCATCTCTGAGTTTGCCTGAAGGGGCGGGAGAAGGACTAAGTTAAAGGCAAAGGTTGGCAACTTGCGGATAGAAGGTTGATAACTAAAGGGGAGAATCGAGGAACTTCGGAGTAGCAGTTAAACCGGAGTTCAGGTTGCTGCCCAAGGGTGAGGCCAAAGGAAGCAATGCCGTGGGTTGCTGCGGGGAGCAGGACATTCTGATTAGTTCAAGGATCCGGACGTGCAGGCCGTGAAGAAAGATTAGGGATGGTCTCATACAAGTGTGGCACACGTGTGTAATGTGTGACGTGAAGTAATCAAAAGGGTTATAGCACCCGTCCGACGGTTGTTTCCAGTGCTGTTGCAGGATAACATGTCGGAAGCTTTCGGGGTCGAAAAATGGGCTATGTCCACAGCCCATTCTAAGTTATTTGACTTGCAAGCATGATGCTGGGTGCGTGGTAACCTCACACTGGGGAGGGTTTCATCAGCGGCAGTTCTGATCCTGTCAAAGGGGGAAGGCTTTGGCTATATGGCTCTGCATGCATTAAACCGCACAGCAAGGAGGTCAGTGGGGATCATCACGATGGTTGGAAAGCTGCCTCGTATAGATGCCATGCGCAGCCTTGTTATCAGACACGTAGCATTGAAAAAGGACCAAGCGGCAAGCAATGTCCTCATGACTGAATCTACTTTAATCTTGTCTGGGTGAATAAAACTATAGTTTGACGGGAGTTATGGGGTCCCCTAGCTATGCTGGACTCAATAGAGACAACTTACGGTCTCACAATCCGTTAGACTATAGCTTCCTGATATCTTATCAGGCTCGGCAATGCACGAGAGAGGATCTGGCCCCGGGAAAATGTCCTCAGTCATGGAAGTCTGGCCATTAGCGGCTAACGGTTTTTCTCCTGGCGGACCAGCTAATCGCCATCTAAGCGACGAAGCCATACTCTATAGTTATGCATTGCAAACAGGTGTCCGGAATGTCGGCATTTCCGTGTGCACAAGTTGGTGGATGATATCGGGATCCTTTTTCTCAAGGAACAAGACATAAAAATCTGTTTTTATGTGCTTCAAGAAGTTCTTCTCAGGTCAGAATGAGGCCGAATAGTAGTGATATGCTCTAAAGTAAGTGACTTTGTTTGCTTTACCAAGATGGCTCCAGCCGCATTCTTTTGGGATATTGAAGGACCGACTGGACTTTCCTGATTAAGGCTGGAGTCTCCTCAAGCCGTCATTGTAAGAAGCCGTTCGGAACCTAGCTTTCTAAAGGTTTCAAATTCTCGTAGTCTCGCAGTAGTACACCAGTGCTAGGCTAAAGCCCAGAAGTTTCCGGATTTTGTGATTATCTTGCAATTTGAACATCACCGGTGAGCTAGAATATAGCCCATCGGACAGTGGGGCAAGGAGGAAGAGGAAGAAGTTTCAAAATGCCAATCTCGACGGTATACCGCCTCAGGTATTGATGATGATCCAGAAGGTGGATCACTAGACAACAGAAATATTTTAGCATAATTGTTTTGACCGTATCTTGCGCTTATTTAGCCCGTGAGCTGCAGCGTGGGTAAAATGACATCGAGAGAGGGTTCAGCCCTGCGGCACTTCGTTAAGCTTTATTAAAGCAAAATACTTCGTCTTGGGAAATCCATCGGGCATCAAGTAGCAGACCACGCGCCGTTCGTGGGCTCGGAACTGTAAGCCCCAAAAAATCATTGAAATTTTCTTCCTTATAGAAAACCTCTAGAGGTTGTGATTTTTAATATTACACCAGACAGTTTGTTAAATCCTTTGTTGATATGGTCCACAAAACAGAGCTGTCTAGAGCAGACTATTACTAACCTGGCCAGTAGGTGAAGCCTTCCGCAAATTTGATTATCTACGCTCACACAAGTGTAGTTGGCACTGGCCGTTTAACTTTGACCTGTGCGTGGTGGAAAAGTGTTTCTGGTCCCGGGAACTTGGCTTAGGCTGCCTTAATTTTCCTGCCGGCCTAAAGGCACTGACTTCGTAGACGAACCTGATCCCACTGGTGTTCATCTCTTTCGACTTTGTGCCAGACAGAAAGCTTGGCTGCCACCTTGACCGGGGCCGTACCACCGGGGGAGACAGTCTATGGAGTTTGAGAAAAGACGAATAAAGATAAGTATCGAGTGTTTAGATTGCTTTTTGATTTTAGAGTTTGCTTCACATAAAAGTTACTAGCTTTGAGGCGCCATTCCTCTCTACTTATTCACGGCTGACCGCAATACGTTATTAATGAAAATGTGAACAGAAACCCCACTTTGTCTGCCGTTTGAAAGCATTTTTAGCTCACATTTTATACATCTTTGGCTACGGACTATTATAATTTTGGCCCAAACTCTAGGTTTGTGCCAGCCTATGAGCTACTCAGCGGTTTCTAGGCACCTCTCAGTTATCGGCCATACTAAAATGCGCGTTACTTGCACCCGTGCGCCCTAGGATAGATATCGGGAACCAGTGCCTACAGAGTCCTGAGGACACAGTACAAACAGCATCATTCTGGAGGTTTGAGATAGGTACCGTCGCCAAAACTATTGAAGCATTTTCGTCGAAATGGTTTGCCATCAGGATCCGCGGTTTAGGATAGTGTCATTGGGCCCGGGTCCACTTCAGGCACCTTTGACAGGCTCAGCAGATGGACGCTTGGTGAAGCCTCGGAAACCTGGGAACATGCCCCAGAGATGTGTTGTGTGTTCACAGTAATCTTCAAGGTGAAGTCTAGGTGACGAACCTTGAGAGGTGAATAAAGACCGGGGGCTGACACTACCAAGTAAACCAAATCCCTGCGATCTGTAAGCTGCTTTAACAAAAGGTCATTGTTTAGTTATTGACAACGACGGACGCTCGAGTAGTTAACATGTTATTTTTGACCAAACGTTCTATACCTAGGTGGAGCCGGTTGTTGGTTCTGAGTGAAATATACTGAAGGCCACCAGGGATAGTCTACTATCTGCTGCCATACTGACCCAGCGGCTGTTTCCAAGGCTTAAGTTGCCGCCGAGACAGCAGCCCAGGAATCAGCATGTGCTTGGAGCCCTTTGTCGCCCATAGCTTCTTTGATGGAGGCAAAGTCGGCTCGAATTGCTCAAGGGAACAAGAACTTTTACACTGTTTCGTGCTACAGGTAGGTGACAGGTTGCATCAACTCCTCACGGAGAAGAACGACTCGGCCGCAGAAGTTCACCAGGCTGACACACTGACGAAAGTAACGGGGCATTTTGTGTTCAGGATAGGCGCAAGCAGGGGAAATTATATCTGGCAGACGGAAAAAACTCTTGGCCTAAACAGAATGTCTCATGTAATTGACATGATACCAGCCTCATTCAAATTGTCAGTGCTGATCGTTAGACGGTGTTAGGTGGGGCCCTCAAAAGTGTCCGTGGGCGTAAAGCATGATCCCGCTCTGAAGAACTAGCCTCCGTTTCACTACCTGGATGCAAGTTTACTTTTTCTAAACCGCAGTTTGCCACTAGTATGAACCGCTGATGGGTCTGCATTTCGTTGCTTATTTCAAACGGCATGCTCAGAGAAAGGGATAGACGGAAAGGCTTGCTAAGGTCAGGTTTAAGAATACCGACCTCCTCTTGCAGGATCCGATTGTGAGCTATCTGTCAAGGAATATGGCTTTGCCTAAAGCCTTGTAATCACCACCAGGTCGACATGAGCCATGCAATGCGGAAAATGTGCAATGCCTAAGTGCTCCCGTTGGGGAGCTTTACATCTGGCTTCAGAGCGAACCGGAATTCAGCCTGCGCAACAAGGAGCTTGTTGGATGCTAACCCATATGTCATTTTTAACACTGGAGTTCCTTCGTATCAGTAAGATGAATGGCATTTCTGGTCACCGCTGACTCATGACGAGGTGGACGGAAAGCAGTTCTCCGTGGAATTGCCTACCAGTTGTGGGGTGGACACATGCGTGCCACGATTCGCTTAAGACTTATAAACAGTAGCAGCGAGAGAGTTCTGACAGCTCATTAACCCATGGAGTCGTGCTACGAAAATAGGTCGTAGTTTTGAAGAAATTCAGTGCACAATGTGGGATACTGGAAGTCGGCGATGGATACCCAACGGAAGTGACGCTTTAAGTTCAAGTTTAAGGTGATCGAACAGGGACCAAATGTCATGATGGCCGTACCATGGCAGTGCCTGCTGACCGGATCTGCTAGGTGCCAGTGCCGCTTTCCCGTCAGGCTGTAGGGCTCAACTTCTGCGCCGGTTTCTTCGAGGAAAAGAATATTTATGAAAACATCCCTCCAGCTCCAAAGGCAACTAGTGCTCCGTTTCCGGACCAGAGTTTACTATTGTTGGCCAGAGGATCCATTTTTTGGAGAGCACCGGGAGAAATACACCCCAGTTTGCGTGGGTAGACTCGCTCACTGTAGCCATTGTGGTATTTGCAATACCTTTTTCATGGTTTGCTGAAACTTCGCTATAATTGAGGACTATATCGCCTCTCTGAGGGGGCTTTCTAAGGTCCTAGTGGCCAGTCCCCACTCATTGTTAGACTTTGCGGGCTTCATTCAGTTCCGGACAAACTGAAGAGAAAAGGTCGGATGTGGGCAAGTCGCTCGCCGTGGCAATCAAAATCACGGTCACACCGGCGACTGCTATGTCGAGCCGTGCTACGTCGCCACTAGTTATCGCTGAAATTTCTTCCTGCAACCAACTACTAGTGGAACTCAGTAAGACAGGCAAGTTTTGGAATGAAAGCTGGCGCGGAATTCCTTGTGGAAGGAGATTCTCATCAGTTGTCACCGCAGCCCAAAGCTGCATTTTTCACAGCCTTTCAGAGGCCCTCTACTTTCAAGTTTGAGGCTTTGGAGTTGCGGCACTCCCTGGGCCTGCTTCGGGTTAGTGTGGCAAATGGCCGTCACTTTAAAGACCGCATAGCTCTGGAAAACAGTGGTTGCCGTCTAACTTTCCTCTTCTCTCCCTCCCCCCGAGGGAGGAGGCTTCTGTCCGCCGGAAATGACCAGTATGACAGGATGCAAAGTAGTCCCCAATTCAAGCTTAGCCAGTTTGGAAGAAAGACTAAGATTAGGCATATACAGCCTCATTGCTCCGATGGTGGGGTCTGAAGATGGATTTTGCCTAGTAGATATTCCCTCAGGGATCGGCCCGTTGAAAAACGGAAACCTTCACAGTGAACATTCCATTAACAGAGACAGTCAGCTAAAACGACTGTTGCGTGAACTGGACAAACGTTCTATATGAACCGTTTATTTAGGAGGCCCGAAGTTTGCTTGAACGCATGATTGTATGATAGAGGCAACAACGGACCCAGGCAAAAGTGAACTAGTGTATCACGAAGAACTTAGAGAAAGCGGTAAATGGACGTTATGATAGGCTTCTCAACCCAAAATCACAAAGGCTGTTCCAAACCCACATTGAGACTTCCATTGCAAAATCCTCTCAGCTACGCCGGCCAAAAGACGCATTGGGGCAACGGAAGCCCGAACCCCCTCTTTGTGCATGTATTTGGAAAAGCTCTGTCTGGAGCGACTAAAGAGAGCCCACCGCAGAACTATCCAGACATACGATTGGTTTCAGCCACATAGTCCCTTGCAAATCGAGTTTGAAGAAACCAAACAGAAGAGGTATCTCCGCCCAGCAAATAAGAAATTCGAGGCCAGGTGGTCGGGTCTGCCAGAATCCAGCACTGATATTTAGAATGGTGAGAAGATGCGCAGATGAAACAAAATCCGGTTGACTCAAATAAGAAATCAAGAAAAGTCGAAAGTGCTTTGTGCTTCTCTGAATTATGCAACTAAAGAGAACGTTATGAGACCCTAGAAAGCTGCAGAAAATAGGCGGGATAAAAGTGAAGGTATACTGAATCAAAACACATCCAGCTTTGAATTAAAATGGGTCAAATAACAAAACTTTTGCAGGATCTGGCCGACCGAGGCTTGACGGAATGTTTACTTCGAAGAATAAAGTGAACCAAAGAGGAATCCACAAAAGCGAAACAACGGTTGGGGGCAGAAAGCTGTGATAACAGGAGCGAATTGTTCAGTTCATAAAAAATTGACTTTTGTGTAGCAAAAATGGGGACTGAGAAAGAAATGAACCTGATTTATGACAATGTAGCCATAAAAAGGCTAGTGCTAAATAGAATCCATCGTAGTAGAGATCATCGGAGACAGCAGGCGGATGTGGATGAACCGTTTTGCATTCTGATGTCAAAAAATAATTCCCCTTACGATGTGCTTATCACTGTGTATCACCAAGAAACTGTGCGTACTCATAGCGAGAGTGAGGTCGAAGAATAAAGAAACAGTCTGATAAACGTACAAGGAAGATAGACAGACAGGTGGATAGATAGATAGGTAGATAGATAGATAGATAGATAGGTAGATACATAGATAGATAGATAGATAGATAGATAGATAGATAGATAGATAGATAGATAGATAGATAGATAGATAGATAGATAGATAGATAGATAGATAGATAGATAGATAGATAGATAGATAGATAGATAGATAGATAGATAAATAGATAGATAGATAGATAGATAGATAGATAGATAGATAGATAGATAGATAGATAGATAGATAGATAGATAGATAGATAGATAGATGGTTTGGTGGATAGGTAGGTTGAAAATACGACTGCGAAATGGTCCTATGACAAAGACTAGCATAACAAATCACTGAAACAGGCTCACAGGCAGGACCTGGAAAAGCGGAAATGTAGAAAACTTTAGTGACCAGGCAATTAGTTCTACCCCGACTAGTGTAGGGTTGTGAGGCTCTGCTAGACAATATTTTAACTATGTGTGGACTGCTTTTATGTCACTTTATTGCTCGGCTGCGTGCATACGTGGCTTACAAAACAAATTTTCCTGTAACAGGTGCCAACGAGAAGTCGGTCGAGGGAGTCAGCTTTTATTGTGTATTTGATGACGGGCTTGCATGGTGTGCAGATCAGTAGTCAAATGACGACTTTGCTTGATAGTAACCTTTCGGCTAGACAATAGCACGTGTCATATGAGTAAATTTGGATGAAGTTCACCACTGAAGTCATTCCTTTCCACAACTGTGTTCGGTGGGTTCATTCAAGATCAGTTCTTCATTTTGCCTGGTGGATCCACTATGGAACACTCGAACTTCTTGTACTTTCTCCTGTTCAACTCATCGACCACCAAAAGATTTGCGAACGATGAAAACTCTGCTAGCCGGAGTGTGGAAAGGCCAATGCATACACTGGTTTTTTGTATCTAGATAGTTAACGGTGACTCGTTACCAACCGCTTCTCTCTGGACTTTGAGTTTTGTTGGAAGATATCGATGGGTAGAGAAATCCGCAAGTTGAAAACCTTATCGAATATTGGCACATTTATGCCAATTATCCAAGAACGTAGATGCTCACTTTAATGTGGCTCTTCTCGTAACGAAAAAGCCCACACTTTGGAACACCTGTTTATACCTTTGTTCGACCTTGTCTACGACCCCGCCCTGGTAATGGCGCTTCGTCTTGGGCACTGACCAAACCGAGTTCTCTCCTACTGAGGGCTTTTTGCCAAACATTTGGGGTTTGCTTTCGTTCTTCACATTCCTACATGTAAATCTAGAGCCGCAGAATTTCGTATCCATCCCACTTATCTTAGGGTTCTACATGATTCTCCAAGGTATGATCAGGTCTTCCCTCTACACACTATCCTTTATTCGTGACTCAATAACTAACCGTGAAAAAGCCCCCCGAAATCTCTATACCACTCCCACAATGAACTAAATGATCAATATGGAACGAGATAAAATGCAAATACACTCACAGTAGGATCATGGTAGTCAGAAGCTGGACAGAAGTCAAGGCTGTGGGTCGCATAGGGGAGCCTGGGTGTGTTTGGTTCCATAGATACTGTTAAAGCTACCAGTCCTATGGGTGCAAACCCAAGTATCTCCTACAGTATGGCTGAATATAAGAATGCTGGTGTGCTGAACCTAAAGGTATTATCGCTATAATAGCAATCTATTTCAAAGAGGCATGAGGTTCTCGAGGCAAGCGATGAGGTAAGGCTGGGCGATCTGAAGCCACGAGTTACTGGAAATTAATTAAACGATGAACCACACCATTAATAATGACGAAGTCCCAAGCCGTCCATCAAGCAGGCTGTTCCAGTGCAAGCAGAGTGGAGTTGACCATCTTCGACGGAAGCCCAGAACAATAGCACAAGCATGCCGGGCATTTTGAAGCCTACCTCAAAGCTGTGACAGGTTCAGAGTGAGGGGTGCCGTACCTGACTTACTATTTCCTAGGGCGACCGAGGGAAACTCTTGATAAATTTGAAACGCTCGATCCACAGTGGGGCCACACAAGGTCGGGGAAGGTTTTGCAGGAGTTATTTGGTCAACCCCTTGAGGCATCCCGCTGTTTGGTTGTCAGCCTGATGTCTGAAGTTAAGCAAACTAAAGGTGATGTCTACGCCACGTTAGACTACGCAGATCAGCTTGAAAATTATGCAGTGACGCCTGGCAGTTTGAACTGAAATTCTGACTCTGAAGAGACGCACTCCTTACGAACAATAGTGTGTTGTCTCTTGCCAGAACTACGGAGTCGCTGGGCCGTAGAAGTGGAACCTGTGGGCCGAGAGACCTTGGAGCCTCTTTTGAATGCCTGACGGACTAGCTGGATAGGCACGCAAGAACATCCGACAGTAGATTAGGTCATCTCATCTATGATGGTGACACTGTGAATAGACCGAGCAAACGCGCCGATAATGTAGCCGAAGTAGTGCCTCGAACCAAAACCGTGGCAACTAAATATGCTGCCGCCTGTTGAGGTACGAGACTAGAGGCCTGTAAACTCTGCGGGGCGCCCCATCGTTTGTCAGAGTGCCTCAGCTTTCTGGAATCGGGCATTGTTGATGGATGAACTATAGCCAGGAATAATTGCACCAGCTTTATTTCCCGGATGTATCACATCAAGCAGTCGTCTGCCAGCCTTGAGGGCTGCGGAGGCATCCTTGACTCTTCTTTGCACACCAACCAAAATATCTGAGTTTCCGAATTCTTTGTAATTCAAAGGTATGTGCCGCTTACCAGTAAACTGAATAAACACATTCTGCTAGGATTCATATCAGCGGGGGTGGCGATGAGCAAAGGATGGGCGGGGGCCGTGGCATTTTTGGAGGCTGGGTCGGAAGAGATATAGGCGACTCGCATATTCACGAAAAAGCTACCTGGGATTTCAAACTGAATAGATGACGATCAGCACGGTCAAGAGTTTCAGCGCTAGTAAGTTGGGAAAGGTAAAAGCGGGACTAACATACAGTGGATCTAGAACCATTTGACATGCTACGGGCTTTCAGCGTAATTAGTTTACCAGTGAGACCGAAAGACCCGGTTGTGGTGGCTGGCGGTCAGACTCCATCTGAGACAGCGACAGGTACGCACATCAGCATGCTCATTTGCAGTGAGGTGCCTGAAGTTACTAGGTACTTGGACAGTGGATTGGAAACCGTAAAGAACCTCAGGCGACTTGGACCATTTTAGGAAGGACATCATGCAGCCTACTACTAGGTGGTATTCAGCGATTGATCTCCAAAAGCTTTATGGTTCACAGCGGTTTTGGTAGTGAATCCCAGCCGAAAAGCTTGTATGGACTGGGGTCCGTGGTGTAACTGACGACAGCAGGACTGTCTCACAAGACGACCGTAGTGAGTTTTCCGTCGTTCAAACTGTGGCTCGACACGATGACTGATTTCAGGTATCTGTAGCTGAGGGTCCTGGAGCGGTCGACCATCAGGTATCAGAGAAACGATTTCAAAAAGCGGACCTTCACCCAAAAGGGGTTATTTCTTGGAGTTATTGCCCTGATATACATGGGGAAATTAGGCAATGGCGACAGGATGCTGGTTACGCGCTCTGCCCACATCCCACAGTGATAAACGAAAAAAGGTTGGAAAAAGCTAAAATACTTTTCGATGGCACCGGGAAATGTCAGAAGCTATGGCGCAAAGTTTGTTTTCTTCCAGGTGTAACTGCACTAGGATTTTTGTGGGGTGCCAAAGTGGCCCCCACTGAGAGCTGATGGAATATTACTTGGCACCTGACGAAGTTGACAATCAGCACAAGCCGGATGTTTACCAAAAAGAAGCAGTGACGACTGTGAATATGAAGGTGTCCGGACTACTCGCCGAAACTGCTTAGAGAGATGAAACGTAGAACTTGCCTGGCCAATAAGACTTGCAAGCTGTTGATATACGTTGACTTCTATCTATGCATGACCTATGGGATTTTAACCAAACATCCCCCTGTCCTTCACATCCTGTTGCTTTTGGACCTTGTGCAACCCCCTTTGCGCACTTTGCCCTCTTTCGACATTTTCCTCACGGAAAATCTATAGACCTGCACAGCAGGTTCATTAACCTTTGTAGGCTTTAGTCGGATGTGCCATAGATGCATGCAGCTTCCTTCATTTCTTTTTACTCAACTTTTGATGCCACTTTTCCGACTCAACTCCGTGGCCACACCACAGCATTGCCCTTGAAGTCACTAAGCTTTCTGTGGCTGATGAGAAAATACGGTGGAAGCCGGCATTTCCTGACTGCGCTCTACTCAAAACCAATCTAGCGGGTTTTGAGCCATGGTCCTTCTTCTCCTTGCTTTATATTTTTGGGTCCTCTTATATTAGTTTTTCGTTCTTAAAAATTGTTCTGAGGGAACCCAACGTGTTGCAAAGGTCGACACCTATAGCCGACCACCCAGCACTAACTAGCCTTGCTTTTCATTCCACTTTTACCACTTAAGTATTTCATTTTAAAGTACTCCCAAACTCTTACGAAAACATGTTTAACTTCAATAGTTTGTGCCACTAGTGTAAAACCAAAAAGGGGGAACTTGCCGAAATTTCAATTAATTGAATCAAACGGGGTTCATTGTTTGACATCTTGTTGTAATATAGGTCCGGTTTCGAGTGAAAACACACGTGTATACCCGCCTAATGTATGAAGTCCAAGTTTGATCCGATATTCACTTTTGGTGCCGATTTTCAATGTACCGCTAAGTCATTCGCTGGGTTTTCTGGCGGTGCTTGGCAATAAAAGAAACAATTATATACTGTGATCGTTTCTTCGGGCTCCCACTTATGCTCGCTATAGTGGCTTCATGAAACGAGAACTAACGTGACGAGAAGCGATAGGAACACGGGAAAGTGGTTAGGTGTAGGTTGAGTCGCGAAAAGACGACGGTGAAAATGCCGGCAAAATGAGTCGATGTACTTGCATTCGCAGGAAGACGGTAATGAAAACCAGTAAGAGTAATGATAGGGTCTTTTGATGAGCACATCGTGGCAGAACAGACGCTATGGAAGCATGCCCTGCTCAGACCGCTGTATGAAAGCGGTCGTGCGACTACAGTGGAAGTCTGCGACTGGCAACCGGTGCTGGGCCGACCGTGTGCTAGACGCCCGACCGAAACAGTACCTCATGAGGTGAATGTGGTTCGTGTGATCTACCAGCCCAGTTGCTCTCGCAAGCCTGCAATCCGATAATAGCGGGCCGCAGCTGTCGATCTGGCCGCGCCCCTAGCCTTTGTGATTATCACGAGTGATCACCGACGATTATACATGGTGAAGAAGGCTTACGATCTGGAATCGGACGGTCAATTTTTGCGAGATCTTGAAAGAAAGCCAGAGGGGACAGCAACTTGCACAAGGCCTTGTGGCGGCGTTATCCAGATGGATCTTTCAGGAAGAAGACCAGTAGGGTATCCAAGACGGATGATCATTTTGAGGCTTAAATGCCCTTGGGCGAAGAACTGGAAAGGGAGACCTAATAAGGAAACGTAGTTTGAGGTAACCCAGCTATGGATAGACGGTTAACCGAGAAAAAGAGCGAGGCAATGACCCGTCATTCCGGCGGGTCACTAGAGCGAGTTGCGAGACACTGAGAAGAGTGATTGGCTACTACCTGTTGGGACAAAAGAACCATGCCGTTAAGGTTCTGTCTTAGGCAGAGACATTGACCTGATTGAGTGACTGAAGCAACACATTAAAGTAAGAAGATTAAATAGAGAACCAGAAGTGACCGCTGAATTCGGATGGAAAATCCAGAGGGAGATTGATTCGAGGTAGTTGTAGTTGAATGGCATCGAAAGTGATGACCGGCTGGGAAGCTAGAGCACGGCAGACAGAAGCATTTTGTTGAGGAGAACGCAAGGTATAACCTCCTTAATGTACCAGCAGAAGGAGGAGGAAAAAACAGGTCACAGACAGGGGGAACAGAGGTCATAGTGGTACGTCTATGTATGATGGAAGTGGAGAGAGTAGGCTGTCAATTTTAAGAAGAGCAGTGAATCAGGGCTCAAGCAATGACGATGATGGTACATGATATACTCTGGACATGGCACAGTATTGGACGATAACAAGGGTGTAGCCTGTGGGGAACTTTGATAGCCTTAACTCTACAAGGAGAAATGAGAAGAGATAAGTTGAGGTATCAAAAGCTGAGTTGGGGTGGGCAACATGGATGAATGTGCATAAGAGGCAGGGTTATCTTGCTGAAAGCAGGAGATTTATTTACAGCGCAACAAGAATGGCAATGAGTATATTGCTAGAGTCCAAGATGTTGTGGATAGACAGGACATGAAGTGTAGGTATGGAATAATGAAGGACGAGTATCGAGGTCAGAGGAAGAGTTTCCTTGGGAGGGCCGGACGGGTGGAGAAGCACTCATAAACTGACAGCATGGCATTTTGCACGGTCAGGTGGGTGTAAAGTGCGCGCACAGGAGCACGCATCGAGGTAGCTCTAAGTGAACGAGGGTAGTCGAGAGAAATCGGGATCTTATACCGAAGTTGGGCCGAAGCACAGGGAAGGAAAGACACGTTTTCCAGAGAGATCAGGGTAGGAAGTAGGGAATGAGATATGGCTGAAGAGTGAACTAGGTTGTGGAGTGACTTGAACAGTGAGGCCGGGTTGGGTCTGAAGCGGCGAATGCGTGGGGGTTGGGTATGGGGACGTTTATAGAGTTGGCGTTAGGTTGAGGCTAAGGAAAGGCCTAGGAGTGATTTGATGAGAGCTCCTTGGACATTCAAGAGACATAATAGAGGAAGTCGGTCAGTGGGTGGAGGTGGTCAGGCAGTACACTGGGAGTAGTACTGTACGTGTAAGGTAGAGAAAGACGGATGGTGATTATAAAACAAACCGGTGGATTAGGCCCAGGGTCCGCCTAGCTTCATTGATCTAGAACGACGCCGTTCAGAAAAGTTAAAGGGGCAGGAGTGGAGCATGCCATGGTCTTGCGGCGAAGCAGATGGGGATGTGTAGGCCTCCCAAATTATTTTGACCGGAAGGTACGGCGTGTTTGTAGGGCAGATGGAAGCTTTTATACGAGGGGAACTTCATGAAAGACCAGGTGCGTCCACTTCGGATGTAGGATAAGTCATATGATCCGTTGCGTAGGATTGTGTGTCGTTGAAGCTGGAGAAGTATACCATTTCGATGTCATCAGCGAAGAAGAGCGGGGTACCGCAGCAAATAGATCAGAATATTTTGTTGATATAGATTTTAAGTAGTACTGGCCCTTGGAAATTACCCCGGACGAGGAGCCTGCTGATAAGCTTGTTGGGAGATAAGTGTCCTTTTACCAGGACAACCTGTGATCTGTGATACAAATATGAAGGTAGTCAAGCGAGGAGAATAACTGATACAAAAACGTATTGAATTTTGGCTCCCAGTTGCACATGAGGTACACGGTCTGTAGCCTTATATATGTCCAGAAGCAACTAAATTGCAGTTTTCGACTCCAGCCGTAGATTTCATGACACCATGGAAGTCCAGTCAGCATGGGGTGCAGGGGAATGAATTAATAAATCCATGTTGAAAAGGGTTTGCCAGGTTGGTAACAAATGGAGGTGATGCAACGCCCCGGCATAGTCCGCCATTTCCATACTCTCCGGTGCTGGTGTCGGTACCTACCAGCGCACTTACTGATCACCGGCTTATCAAGGTTTTATACTTTCTATGGACTTTCAGATCGTGTCCGTGAAATCCTCAAGTGGGAGAGCGGTATCCAGCCCATAAGACGGTCCCGCTTTTCTCTGTGGCTTTGTTGAACAGCCGTCATCGCTGTCGTCGCTGCTACCTTTGTCCTACAGTGGGCTCAGTTAGAGCCACACAACAGTGAACAGCCTTCTTTCAGTTATTTTTTGCGTGATTATACAGACTACAGAGACGTGGGCAAAAGGCTGATAATTAGCAGGGTCGTGTTTTGGACCCTCACTAAAGCTAGGTTGATGGCGGAAGTTATCCTTTGTGGTGGGAGAGGCTGCAGTGGGTGGGGAATTTCCACAGACTTGGTAACATTAAAGATAACCCAGCACCACTCAGACAGGGAAGGGCCGGCAGGGGACCACCTGGGCCCGATGTCGGTGAAATTTTAGCCGGAAGGGGCCAAGGGGTCGATATAAAATTGAATGAAGAAAATGGATGTAGGGAAGGCTGCTGCGATGGAATAAATGAAGGGTGGAGGGGGGCCAGTGCATTTGGTGGACAATGAAGGAAAGTTTCCATTGATCGCACTAGAAGGAAACGCTTCGGTTTGAGCAGTATATGAGCCACTGATGAGGAATTAGGGCTGGGCAATGGTGAGGTGGCTGGACCCATCATCAAGCGGGTTCGACGGGCAGCCAGTTTTGTTAGGGCCTTCACAGGTGATGGGTTTCTGTTGGCTCCAAAGCAAATCGGTCTCGTGACTTAGTTCCGGGCTCATCTGGTTGAAGAGTGAGGGAGCCTAGAAGATGCTCGGGATGGCAAAAGTAACCTGCAGTTTGGCCGGCCAACTCTGTGAAAGATAGCGGGAATGTAGTGCTTGATGCTTGGATTAACTCATGGTTTTGCAACATTTACCTAGTGCAGGTAATCACAGTACAGTGAATTGACAACCAAGTGGGAATAATGGGGAGGGAATAAAGTGAACTCAATTGAAGAAGCAGATTATCATTTGTACCAGTGGCTGATGGTGTGATACGTGGGAATTAAGAACAGAGCAAACGGTCTGGACCGGAAGGGTGCAGATGAACCTACGCGGAACTGTACGGTGGTCACTACTTGAGAGGTGGTCGGTGAGCTGAGTAGTGGCGTCAGAAATATTAGTGGGGGACATTGGGTCCGAGGCACTTTTTCGTCCGGTGAGCCGGCTGGATTCCTCCGGTAAGGTGAGCACAGAAAACGAAGTAGGAAAGGGTAGGTCCGGCGTTGTGAGAATACCAGCAGATGAGAGGAAGGTCGTGGAAGCAGCCAAGGAGGCTTTGGGCGACGACGTAAAGGAATAGCCTTTTCGAGTCTTAGACGGGGACAAAAGAGGGGTGGTCACTGATACTAGTGCTGACAGTGCAATTGAAATAGATTGAACGAGCACTATCTTGCCCTCAAAGACAAGCGTTGGAGAAGTAATGGTATCGAGCTATGCGCACGAGATCCAGTGGAGACCGTTCGGTGAGCCAGGATTCAACTATTTTTTATATGGCAGGGTTAGAGACCAAAGAAGAAGTTCACAGATGTGAGATCCCCTAAGAGGGCGTCAGGCATTAATAAAAGTCGGAAGAACAGAATGCCTTTTCTGCTTGCGGCTCATGCCGGGGTCAAGCATTTGGTCATAGGTGGCGCTGTGGTGTTTGGAACTGTACATAAGTAAGGGAGTTTTTAATTAGCAGTGGGGATAAATAATGTGGGAGACAGAGTGGTGAAAGGGGAAAAGTGTTATTAAGGGACGTACGTGATCGTTGATGGCGATAGTTGACATAAGCTTTGAAAATCTCAACAACGTTATGGTTAGACGATTAGCGGTATTGCTGGGGGTGGCTATGGTCAGGAAAAGGGTCGATATTTATTCAGCGGAACACTCACATTTACGTCAGGGCTAGCCTTACAAGGCGGTCGGTGTAGGTAAGAGGCTGAGGGGTTGTTTTCGGGGACAGGGGTTGGAGTGGGATGGGATTTAGAGGGCGCATAAAATCTGGAGGCTCGTGAGGGGTTTGGGAGCCGGATGGAGTGAAGGGAGGATGCGGTGGGCTGGAAAGGGTGGGTCAGAACCTGGCCTGGAGGTATTGTTTGAGAATACCAGTGGTGTCTCGGAAATGTGTAAGGTTGATTAGACCTTACTTCGCGGTTTCCTTAGTAAACGCGTGCTTCGGTCCTTTGTACTGCGTGAACCACCTGCACGTTACTCTAATGTGCGGCACTGTACAAATATGTTAACCAGAACAGTATTCTCCACGACCCGTGAGAACGAGAAGGCGATTGGGAGAGATAGTGGTTAGCGTGTATTTTGGGAGCGTGCGTGAGAGCGTGCGCAAGAGCAACGGTCAAATGGCCACCGCGCTTGGCAGTCAGCGTTCAGTTAAACAATAAACGCGGTAAAAGTATGAACGAAGATGGCAACCGCAACACCTTCACCTTCGGAGGTCCCAAACCGACAGCGTGATGCCATACAAATTTCAATAAAGAATAAATTCTATGGATCGTCTAATTCAGGCTACCGTATACGTTAGTTTAATCCCATTTACCTAAGGCCACGCGAGAGTTTCTGCGGGCTAGATAGCGCAGTCACGAATAATATCAGAACGACCTTCCCTCACTTCCGATGTTTCTTCCGACAATGCAGAGGTGGATACTGGAAAGTGTAGCCAGCCGTCCTCTCAAGGGCTCAAAAATTCGACTGCGAAATCCAAAGTTCACTTCCGGCTTCATTGTGCTGGCAACTCCCGCCGAATTCTGATCCGTCGGCACATATCGCTACCGGTGGTTACATGCGACTTTATGAGTCGAGCTCTAGAGGCAGCAGAGGTAGTACTTGCGAGGTGATTTTACTTCTGCGCTCCAAAACAAGGGAAGAATGATTCCGTTCAACAGTAGGGTCAGAGAACATTTATCACTCGTGAGGGGTTTGGGAGCCGGATGGAGTGAAGTGAGGATACGTTGGGCTGGAAGGGTTGGGTCAGAACCTGGCCTGGAGCTATTGTTAGAGAATACCAGTGGTGTCTCGGAAATGTGTCAGATCGGATGGAACCGTGTGAGGGAAGGTTGCGGCAGCATGATGGAGCTACCACACGGGGTTTCAATGACAGGTGAAAGCCAAAGTGCCATGGGCTGCAAAAGAAGTGTTTAAATTATATTACCCGAGCTACGGGAGGAAAGGAAGGGAAGCCGGTTCTGTCGGAAAAGATCAGTGAGGGACTGATAGGAGAGGGTGCTTCCGGTGAGTTAGTGGGAGGGTGGGAGGTTGGGGGGGCACACTGCGATGGGAGAGACCAACTGGGGAAAAGGCTAGGGGCTCAGCAGGGATTTGGAGCCTGTAAAATTAGACGAGGTGTGCAGAGACTCGGGATGCAACTTCGATTCTGTGTCTTTCATCAATGCATGGAAGCGAAAGTCCGGGATAAGACGGAGACCGGCTGAGCCGAGCAGGAGGAAAAGCTGGAAGCCTACTGGGGCTGCTTTATGGGGGTTGGTGTGCAGGGGGGCCAGAACGAATATAGGGTGTAAAAAGAGTTGGTGAATAATACGTTGTTACTACTAGAAGGAGAGCAAGATGAGGGAAAAAAGAGAAAACAAGGAGATCCGTGGTACAAGTACAACCGGGACAATCACTCCAAAATTTGAGGCTGATGAGTCAGATTGAGCTGGGGGATAGCCCCCTGGCTGGCTACCACAGAGGCAGAGAAGAGGCTTTCAGGGAGTGTTCATGGGCGGTGAGGTCTTTGGATGAGTTGAGTAGATGCCCAAGTGTAGACCTGGGTGAAGTTTCAGGCAACCTCATTTTTAGGCTTGAAAGAGCTTCTGTGGTGAGCACCAAGGTGAGGCAGATCTAAACATACATCGAGTAAGTGGTATGTTGATATTGTTTTTGTAAGGATGGCGAACAACAGCGCGTTAGAAAGCCCCAGTAGACGATTGGGAACTAGTACGGCGAGGTTTAGTGGACATACCAGTATCTGACTTAGAATCTGGATCTGAGATCGGGGAAGGTTTTCGGTAATGAGAAGTGTGCATTCTAGGGCTGGTGGTCGAAGGGCTGGAGCTACTAAAAGCAGAGGCGGTTGGAAGAGAAGGAAGGTAGGAGCTTTTTCGAGGAAGGGTGACTGGAGATGGGTATTTAGTGAAATCCAGGCTGACATTCTGAGGGTAGACGACAAAAGGTGTTGGTTTCATCGCCTGATTTGTTAATACAGAGCGGTGAACTGGCTCCTATTCTGAACTACCGATCGGGGTGTGTATGGGTATGGTGGTAGTGCCTTGAATTGATCGAGATGTTTCCTCGTGAATATGCGTTTCACCTGAAAATATCTCTGCAACTTTATGGGCAGAAATGGCAAAGCCTGACATTCTAGTGACCCCATAATTCTTCCGTGAACTGGAATAATTGGGGAAGTTATAACTTTGGCAGGTTTCATTCAACCTCTGCAATGGCATCTATGGCGAGTCATATTGCACCCTTTCAGTGCGGTGCTTTTCATGGGCAACGGGGGTAGAAGGTCAGGAAACTCAGAGACCACGGCTTCCTTGGAATTGTCAAGGCGGTGGACCTCGGCGACGGTGGAGTCAAGATTCCTCACTGACTCCGCTTTGGGGGAGGATGTAGTAGCCCCGGGGCAGTCGGGATGGCAACATGGTATAACTGTATTAGGGTTTTGTAGATTAGTATAGTATAGTATAGTATATTTCTTGACCGTGGTCAATACACATGCACAAGGCAAGATCAGAGTATACAGCAGTACATGTCAATGTGACTGAACTGAACTATTCACAAATTCTAAATTTATAAATCACAGCAACCGAAATACACCAGTAAAGTCATGCAGTGTTTGAGTAAACAAAAAAGGGTAATGGTTGAGGCGGGAATTCCGAATCGGTTTTGAAATCGCTGGGGGCGGTGTGGATAGCTGGACAGCCGTGGAATTGCTGATATAAGCGACAAATGGACGGTCACTAACAAGTAACCGTGCGGAAGAGATGCCAAAGAACATTGTTAGAAGTAAAGCAAGCGTTGGGCTTTCAAAGTGCAGTCAGAGATACCGGCGGAATATTGGACACTGATCCAGCATTGGGTAACTAATTGTGGGGGAAGCATGTGAAATAAAGGAAAGGGATTCAAAGGTGATAATAAAACGGACCTTTTGTGCAGGTGATTACAGTGTCATATGGAAATTCAAATGAAGGCGAAAAGCTTCGCAGGGACTTCAGTGAACTTTTGAGGAGCATGAATGGTGTATGGATATATAACGGACTATTAAAGAAAAGAAAAGCCGTCAATAAAACGGATTAGTGGAGACAAACGTCAATGGTTCGGCTAGGCAGGAGTTGGAAGAGTGTAAAATGTTTTTTTTTGTATTTGATAGAAAATTGGTAATCAAATTATAGTTGGCTGCAGATGGCTGGTATTCTGTTCCGTAAAGACCTTGGTTGCAGGGAGAATGTTGTGGGAAGCAGGTAAAAAAGGGCTGGTTTGACGAAGTTGACAGCTGCGAAGGCTGGGTTCCGGTCATTGGTTCCGTACTGCAACGCGGGTAGAATTGAACTGTTGGGTTGGATTATTTGGGAATAGACGTTGAGCGGATGTGTTGATGGTTGCTGTCAGGAATCACCTCTGCGATCCGGTGAGACTTTCGTGAGGTTTTGTTAATCCATGCACGGTGCCCCATGTAACGTCAGCAGGCGAGAGTATAGGATTAAACCGTTGATCAAATCGTCCAGTCCTTACGGTAATCCGGAATAAACGTCGATTTGGCCGATGGATACCCAAGTAACCAATGCAATCTGGAAGAGATCAGGAGTGCGGCAGTCTGGAGAGTGTTCCAGCTGTGGGTTATGATTATCGTTTATATGGAAGCAAGAAAATGAACATTTTGTTATCCGAACAGTTAGTTATCGTTTGGCTAGTGGACAGGTCTATTAGGGATCCCTAGACGAAGACTGGTAGCTTTCTAGGGTAGTTGGGTGATAGTAGAGATTTGGGGCGATATCAGGTAGGCGGTGGATGAGGAGAGGGTGTCCGTTTGGGAACCAGGAATAAAACAATAGTAGATGGTATGGTCTGGAAGAAGAATGAGAAAATAGGAAGATAACAGTCTGGTCAGTTCACCAGCTGTGGTCGAGGATGGCAGACAGTAAAAAGGGAGAAAAACACTGGGTGTTAAGGTGAAGATTTTTCATGTGGGGGCAAACGTGCTGGTATTCGGCAGGGGCATACGGATTCCGGTTGGAATGGGGTCTTTACTTACCATGAGCATGTGCGTAGAGAAGTGAAGCCTAGTTAATAAGGACTGGTAATCCGTGTGGCAAGGCTTCGGTGTACGAGAAAGGCACAAAAAAAGCAGGATAGGACGGCTGAGTTCTAGCCTGAGCCAGGAATTAACTGAGAGCGAGCACCCATCGCTAAGGACAAGTTTTTTAAGGTGCGGGAGTTTGTCAAGAATAGAACGCGAGTTGAATAAGGCTAGAGATATACCATTTGTGGGAGGTGGTATAGGCACATCAGAGGGGTGGTGTAATTTGGAAGGAGGCAGGCTATCGCGATTGGAAGGAGCGGAGGTTAGGGTCAAAGGGGAATATGTTGATGTTGGGGCTAGTAAAGGTTCAGATGGGGTGGCTTCCAGCCAAACTGGATTAAATGTTGCAGTGAGAGGGACTGCTGAGGGGTAGAGAGACTGGGCATCAACGGAGGGGGAAACATCGGAGCAAAGGGAAAAACCTGTGGGGTTTGGCGGGTCGATATCAGACAGGGGTGATCAGGAGCTGTCGAGAAATACCGGCCAGTCGGAGTCGAGTATTGGCTGAGGGGGGGGGGTGCAGAGGGCAGGGTTGAAAATGTGTGAGGAATATGGGTGTAGGGTGGTAGGTTAAGCTGCACATTGTGGTAGGGGTAGCTCAAGTTGGGTGGAACACCAAATATGGAGCAGTTAGAAACGGGAGCAGTGGAGATAGTTTTTGGGTGAGAAGTACGACGTGTGGCAGATTGGATGGCATGTGGAGGCCGTATTTTGGTATTAACAGGCAGTGAGCACGGTGAATTTGTAAGGGATCACCGATGCATTGGAGCAAGGGGTATTTTCTAAGGTCGAAACCTTATTCCATGAGTTAAAGCGAGTTGATTTAAGAGGAAACAGTTGAATGAGGGAGGGGCTTGTGAGAAGAATGGGAAGACTGTTAGACCTATTTCTCTGGACGGCGAGTAGTTTATCACCGGAGGGAACAGAGGGCGAGTTAGAGTTCGGGGTGTATCCAACAGGCGATGAGGTGGGAGAGCGAGGCAATAATTGGCGTCTCTTACTGGGTGGCAGTAAAAGGGGAGAAGCGGAAATGTCAAGATCAATAGTAATGGGATTAGATTTTAAAGAGTACAGTACGGGAGCAGATGAGGAGGCAGTGGGCGGTTGTGAAGAGGCGGGAGACGCGTGTAAAGGTAAAGCAGTGGGGACTTGAGAAGGAGCTGTGTAGCAACCAGCCGTCTGTGTTGAAGGCTCAGAACTATCAGGCGTCGTTCTAGTGGGGAAAATCGAAGGAGATCTGGTAATTTCCCTTTGAAGTGGGGTTTTATCTACGGCTATTTTTATGTTTTTATAAGAAGAATTAAAAGCTATAGTGGAACGCATTTTCATGAACTCTTTGGCAGACAGATCATCTGCAAATCGCATAAGGATTGGACAGTTGAAGCGCTGAACGCGCTTACGCAGCCTTGTTGTTTGACAAGGAAGGTGGGCCATACCACATGCATTCAACAGTGTGTGCTTGACATGCTCTAGAGGTATTCTCTCTGGGACATTAAACACGACCGCATTACGAGAGTTCCTCACTCTTATGAGAACTTCGGATGCAACAGAGTCGATAAAGCGGCCCGCAGCTGTCAGGTTTTGTAAGGTGTAATTTTCGATGCGTTCAGTGATGCACAGTAAGGGGGCGAGTTTAGATATCGTATCTTCCAAATTCAGAAGCCGAGACTTTATATCTGAAATACTTCGGTCTAGAACAGCTGTTCTGTCCGTCGCCAAGCCTACAAAGTCACAGAGGTCAACCAAACATTGTTTTAAGGCCACGGGAGTTTGAAGAAGCCTATTTTTCCTAGTGACCGGGGTATGAGTGGACGGGGTAGTATTGGAAGTCTTCTTTGCTACACGTGGCATTTTGAAATATCAAAAAGATGCTGTGAATAAGGTGGAAGAGTAACGGAAACTAGAGCTGGGTCAGAATTTACCACTGAGAAAAAAAATACCTGAATTTCTATGGGTTAACGGAATACTCTAAGAAAATATAATTTTTAGTATTTCCTAAGACAGATGAATGAAAACTATATCGATAACAGCACGCAAAACGACCTGGTGTAGCGCAAACGGATTGGCTGGGTCCTATAGTTTATTCAAACAATGGTTTTTCCGTATATTGTTTAGAAGCTCTCAATAGTTTTAATTTGGTGTAGGAGCTGTTTAGAAACTAAACTTCTTACAAAATAAGCCTTTGCTTGGCCAACTCAGCATTATTGTTGAACTTCAATTCCAGCCTGACTAGCATTCAACGTGAAGAACGCTTTTGTTTTACTTCATTCAAACTCCGCCGAGTTTTACTTCACTGCTCCAGAAACCTCCTGCTCTTAGTTTGAACATTTCGAGTGTTCAGTCTTCCGGAGTGTTCTTCTACACCACGGTCGTGCATTGATGCTTAAGTCTTGGTCACGGTTGAGAAAAATATCATTACTGTGACTGTTATTTAGGATGCAACTGAGAGCCTGAAGCTTCGGTGAGCAAGGTTTGTTATTAGGCACCTGCATCAAGACTGCTGAAGGATTGATAGCCACCCCTCAGGAGCTTGTCCGATTCTGGCGCCAGGTCTTTCACTAGCCACCGGCAGCCGGACGTTTTAACTCGGATCGCATTCCTTAATATTCATGAGAATCGGCTCTTAGTTGGGAGCTATGATATCTTACAGTACTAGCCCATATCCAAGATGGAGGGGTTCCCTCCAGAAATCCTGTTTGAGCATAGAGTGACTCTCATTATTTATCCGGTAATATAAGTAAATGCTCAGTAAAAACGCTGGCCAGCGTCATCGGTATGTTAGAAATTCAGACTATCCTCAACCTCTCAACTCACTGGTTGTCCGAAGACTGCATAGTTAAGTCAGGGGCCTGGCTTGTCAGCTCCAGTGGCAGGCCCGTCCAGCATCCTACCTGCCAGTACAAAAAGAAAATGGTATGGAAACAAGCCTTCCAACACTGATTGCTCCTCTCATTTTAATCGTTCGACGGAAATAGCATCCGTCACGATCACTCCCGAGCCTCAATCCTGTTGCCCAACCCTAATTTTTTGCCATAATGAGGCGGTGCCTGCAAACTGGAGGAAGGTTTCAACGAGATTAAATCTTTTGTGAGGAACGAAAGGACGTAATCTCCGAAGTTGTGATGAATTTTGTTTCACTTCACTAATATCTACTATGTATTGAGGTTCACCAAATTCGCTTTCATCAACTGTCGGGTTTTCCCCCGCTAGCCTTGTCCATTTGACTGGCCTAGCGATTGATCGCTCTCAGACAAACTTCTTGTAGGGGCCCGTGAGATACCGAGGCCCGCCCTAGAAGAAAGTTAGGCACTTCAGCAAGGCCGCAAGTCTGGCGGTCCTGCCTGATCTGAACCAGCGGCCAGAAGCGTCTGCAACTCATTCCTGGAGATAAGAAATCGCTTTTCATTTTTTGTGGTCAGAATGACCGAACTTATGCTATTATTACCGAGCATCTGTTACTCGATAAAAGCATATGGCGTTTCGTATCGCTGGTGAGCTTAGCTTTGTTTATGTACAAGATTCAGGGTACGATAGTTACCTTTTTAAAAAGAATTTTCTGTTGGTCAATGCAGCTACCAGCTAATCAGCTATAGAACTGTCTTCCTGAGCAGCATGCGGCTCGTTCCACTGTAAGCACTCGCATCACTTTTGGAACGTGTTCATTAACCAGCAATATCACTGAGAAGCAATTTTTTAGATCGTCATAGTTTTCCGTAAGGAAGTCAAAAATATAAATATTTACACGCCGGTTCCCATCGACCGCGCTAAAAATCCAAAGGATTTTTTCCAATCAATGATCGACTTTCACGGTGTATCTGATTTATTTAGTCTGGTGTACTAAAACACTCTGTGTACTTCTGAAAATATCCAATAATTTTCACGGCAAATGAATTTTTCAATAAAAATCGGTTCTGTCTAGTAACATGTTACTTTGAATAACACGCGAGCTTTAGTTTGGGGTTGGTCCTACATCAGTCAATCTCTCATGCTTGGGCCAGTCTAGGAACTCTCATTTTTGGTCTAGACCAAACCCTTAACTGGAGTCGGCTGGTTCCTGGTTGGGCTCTCTTTGGGATCTGAGAGGACTAGGGCTGGGTTAAGTAATGCTTCCGTTACGAAAACTTATTCAGCTCACCATTTTACGCCAAATGAAGCCCTGTCCAGTGATTTTGTCCAAGGTTGAATTTAGCCTTGCATAACTTGCCCGTACACCCTAACATACAACCTAAAAAACAATAAAACCTAAGTTCGGTTTTCTGATGGTGAAGGAAAATTCACCTACGGGCAAATTTTTACAAAATGTTTGTGACTTTTGATGATCGTGAAATAATATTTTGTTTCTTAAACAGGAAGGAAAATAATTAGGCTAAATAACTCGATGCGTCTTTTTATGACTGCATTAAATTATCTAGGTTGGTGTGGGGCAATTGCCAATCATCAGACCAATCACAAACTTTTCTAAGCATGTTTTCTATGAAATCCTTGTATTATTATGTACACGTCTCTGCGTTACCTTTTGCGCTGTGATCTTTGCCCGATTTAGATCCTGGATCCTTGTTTACACCTTTGACACCTTCGTTCCAGGACCTGGGGCAAACAGTAACTGATATTCAGCCATGCTTTCCTTGTAAATATTGCTTCATCCGCTTTCCACGATAAAATCCTTTTCATCGTGCTTATGTCTGATGGTATATCCAACATTTTCCGTACCTCACGCCCAAACTGGCAGGTATACTCCGCGTAAATGCGCAGCATTTTACCTCGTTCATGCTCGGTTAAGTAGAGTCAAACTGTTGCCAAAGTAAGGGGATTATCCTTGCAAAAATGTGTAAACATTTCATCCTACTGATCAAAGTTGTTCACTGCGAGCGAGCTCCCACGGCCAAGAAGCTGAACCCGCCCGTCGTCCTATGGGTATCGGGGTTAGCACGCTGGAAGTGGCTTGTATGAATGAACACCGAGGACGAAGCAGGAAGTAGGCCGGCGTCAGTTGGCTTCTTGAAGCTCGGCAACTAGTCAGGGAAGGACAAGAAGGAACATGGCCAGGATATCCATCGGTGGTATTACAGCGGGCATGGTTGTCCGAATAACCGGTGGAAGTCGAGATGGAACGGAAATTGGGAAGATAGCGAAAATGGGGGAATAATTTGTGCGTGGTGTAGGAGAGTGTTCATTTTTGTCTACAGCGGAGCAGCCAGTTGTGATAGTAGGGTCTGTCATGGTTCTTCGTCTTTATTAGCAGCAATTTTTGGTCATGAGTTTGCACATTCAAACCGAGTTAGTTCCAGATCGTGACATCGGTTCGGCCTGACCAATAAGGGGGAAGCATTGCGCGGCTCCTTTGTAAGGTTGATTAGACCCTACTTCGCGGTTTCCTTAGTAAACGCGTGCTTCGGTCCTTTGTACTGCGTGAACCACCTGCACGTTACTCTAATGTGCGGCACTGTACAAATATGTTAACCAGAACAGTATTCTCCACGACCCGTGAGAACGAGAAGGCGATTGGGAGAGATAGTGGTTAGCGCGTATTTTGGGAGCGTGCGTGAGAGCGTGCGCAAGAGCAACGTTCAAATGGCCACCGCGCTTGGCAGTCAGCGTTCAGTTAAACAATAAACGCGGTAAAAGTATGAACGAAGATGGCAACCGCTACAGGGGCCTCTTCCTAGAAGTCCGACGGAGTTGGGCTTCGATCGTGAAGGTAAGCCGGAATCATTGGTTGCCCAGGAACTCCTCATAGCTTGTCCGTTATATTGTTGTTGACGTCGAACGACTGCTGATGAGTTTACCGGTGCCTGAACTCTCGAGGTCCGATGTGCGTAGGTCCAACTGTGTTTTGGCGCCCACGGGTCTCATACGAATGCGAGCCAGAAAATGCCTCGTCAGGTCCATCCAAAAAGGCGTCCAGTTGCCGTCTCCAGTGCCAGGCTGACCAATCGTCCCGTTGTCCAGTGAGCGGTTGGCTCCTTGAACGTGCACGGGAGTCAGCGAGGCTACGGATGAAGCCAATGTGACTGTGTAGATCCGTCTGAGAGAGGGAAAGGTAATCTGGAACGAAATAGCGCCTGAGGGCGCCGGCGGATGTTGGACTGTAATGACAACATACAAATGATGTTCGGTGTTGTTGTAGTCGCTAGGAAACCAGAAGAAAATGAAACCATAACTACCGATTGTAATTTCACGGGTCTGTTGATTGGTAAATCCATGGCGAACTTCCCAACTTATTGCTAAGAGTCGGTTGTAAAAATCGTCACGAAATCGGCGAAGCCGACGGGATTTCGTAGTTGGCGACCGCGACGGCTACTTCGCGTTGCGGGCACGGTTGGAGAATCTGATGAACTAGCTGCCGAGTCCTCTTAAGGCGAACTTGGGGGTGGTTCGAGTGGTAACACGCTCGACGCAGATGACTGAGCGACTTGAGTGGGTGTAAATTGGCCGAGCGGCTTGCACTCAATGACGGCAGGCTTGAGACGGTCGATAGATACGGTGTCGTGTCGTCCGCTGATATCTATGAAAACTTTTTTTGCCCTACGTTTTATCATCCGAAACGGGCCAGTGTATGGTGCCTGTAGTGGTGATCGAACGCCATCGACGCGAAGGAATACGTGAGTAGCGGTTTCTAACGCAGTTGGGACATAACTTGTAGACTGTTGTTCACGCGGCGGACTGGCCTTGAGCACTCGCATGTGCTGCGTAAGGCGTTGAGCATAGTCACCGTAGTCGAAATTCACGGTTGATGAGGGGGCTACCAACTCCCCAGGCAGACGAAGTGTGCAACCATATACTAGTGCGGCCGGTGTTGTGTGTAACTCCTCCTTAACGGTACTACCCAGGCTTAAGAGTGCTAATGGTAGTGTTTCACTCCAAAGGGGGTTACCGTTTGCTCGAAGGGCGGCTTTTAATTGCCGGTGGAAACGCTCAACCATACCATTGGCCTGAGGGTGGTAAGCTGTCGTCTTAACGTGTTGGCAACTGAGCGTAGCGAGTAGGCTGCCGAAAGCGCCGTCAAAGTGTGGACCGCGATCGGTGGTCACTATTGCCGGGCAACCGAAATGACTAACCCAACCGGTCAGAAAAGCTTCCGCGGCCTCTTCCGACGTGGGACGAGGGATAGGGATGGCCTGCGGCCAGCGAGTAAAACGATCCACGCATGTGAGTATGTAGACGTACCCAAGCGAAGGTTAGAGTGGTCCTACGAGGTCGACGTGCACATGATGAAAACGTGTTTCAGGTTCTGGGAACCTGGCTAACGCCACCTTAGTGTGCCTATGGGTCTTAACACGTTGACACTGCAGACAAGCACAAGCCCATTGACGGACATCTCGTTTGACATTGTGCCAAACAAAACGCTCAGTTATCAGTTTCACTGAGGCAGTCACACCCGGATGAGCCAGATTATGGAGTGTCAGGAACGTAGGATAACGGTGGGCAGCAGGAACTACTGGCCTAGGGCGACCTTGCGACACATCGCACACGATGGCATTCTGGGAAGCTGGGATAAGCACTGTGGTTAAACTCAAAGAACCGTTTTTTCGAAGTTGTTCGATGTCAGGGTCCATAGTTCGAGCCTGTGCCATTGCGTCCAAGTTGATGTTCGGCGTTTGTGACAGACTTAGTTGATATACGCGCAATAAGGCGTCTGCGACCGGATTAAGTACCCCGGAGAAGCTTCGTATGTTCACAGTAAACTGTGAGACAAAGTCTAAGTGGCGAATCTCGCGTGATGAGTACCGATCGGAAGCTGACTTCAGTGCGTAAACCAAAGGCTTGTGGTCTGTGAACACCGTGAACGAACGGCCTTCGAGTGCATGTCGACAATGACGGATTCCCAAGTAGATGGCTTACAACTCTCTACCGAAAGTGCTGTACCTTGATTCCGCGGATTGTAGCGGCTTGGAGAGGAATGCTAAAGGTTGCCAAGAGTCATCTACGAACTGTTGCAGTACTGCTCCAACCGCTTTGTCCGAGGCATCCGTCACTTCCGAAATAGGAGCCAAAGGGTCGGGGTGTGTAAGGAGTGCTGTGTTGGCGACAGCATCTTTGACCAAGGCGAATGCGGCTTGTGCCGTGTCAGGAAACACGAACTTCCGTTTACCTCCGCGCAACAGGTCGGTGAGGGGTTGCATCATTTCCGCACAGTGAGGAATAAATCAGCGGTAGAAATTCACCAGGCCGGCAAACTGACGCAACCGGCGAAAAGATTGGGGTTCAGGGTAGTCGCGAATAGCGGAAACTTTATCTGATAGAGGGCGCATACCCGAGGATGAAATAGAATGTCCTATGAAGGTGATATCAGCTCGGCCTAATTCGCATTTCGCGATATTGATCGTAACGCCGTGCTGGCTAAGGCGTTCGAAAAGTGCTCGTAGGTGTGTAGCGTGCTCTTGCTCTGAAGAACTCGCCACCAAAATATCATCAAGGTATACGTGGACATTTTCCAAACCACGAGTTGCCTCGTGCATTGACCGTTGATAGGTCTGGGCTGCATTGCTGAGTCCAAACGGCATTCGCAGAAACTCGAACAGCCCGAAAGGTGTAGTGACGGCAGTTTTAGGGATATCGGCCTCTGCTACCGGGATCTGGCTGTACGCCCGAACCAAATCGATACGGCTGAAGACGGAGCAACCTGATAAAGACAAAGTAAGATCCTGTATATGGGGAATCGGGTATCGGTCCGGGACGGTGACTTTGTTAAGCGCTCTGTAATCACCAAAGGGTCGCCAGTCGCCACCAGACTTAGGGACCATATGAAGGGGGAAGCCCAAGGGCTAGTAGAAGGGCGTATTATACCCAGTTCCAGCATATGTTCGAATTCGGCCTGTGCAACACGAAGCTTGTCTGGTGCTAACCGACGCGGCCTACTGAACACTGGGGGTTCCTTAGTATCGATATGGTGAGTGACACTGGTCTTCACTGCTGGGAGAGGCCCGGCCTGCCGAAACATGGCCGGGTAGGCGGCGATGAGTTCGCCATAAGGTTGGTGTGCCTGTGGTTGAACGTAAAAGGGCGTGACGTGATTCACTCGCGAATTATGACCCGCAACAGCGAGAGTGGTCTGACGATCTACCACTCTGCGGCGCCGTGCATCAACTAACAAGTCAAAGTGTTGCAGGAAGTCAATGCCTAGAATTGGGTACGGGACGTTGGCAATGATGAATACCCAACGAAAATTACGCTTTAAACCCAAGTTTAAGGTGAGCGACCGCTGGCCAAACGTTGGGATGGCCGTGCCATTGGCAGCGCTTAGTGTTTGGGCCTGCGGTGTGCTATTGTCGTCTTTCGCTCGGGGGAGGACGCTCACTTCGGCACCGGTATCTACAAGGAATAGGTTATTTGAAATGATGTCCCTCACGTTCAAAAGACGACTATTGGTGTGATACCCGGCTTCGTGGGTCGCCACCACGGGCCGGGGGTTTAGTTTCCCTGATGAGCACCGGGAAACGTACACCCTAGTTCGCATCGTTTGGCTCCCTCACCGAAGCGACTGTGGTATTTACAATACCCTTCTTTTGAAGAACCGACGAAACGTCGTCGCAATGACGGACTATGGAGCCTAGGTGAGCGTGCGCGGTGCCGCTCCTGTGACCCACTTCTAACTGCTAGGCGTTGCAGGCTCGCGTCAATTCTAGACAAAACTGACGCGAGGTCATTAGATGTTGGCAAGACAGGCACCGTTGCGACGGAGGGCCTGGTTACTCCAGCTACAGCGGGGCTGTATCGTGACATAGTGTCATCAGCTATCGCGACGGTTTCCTCCAGCGAGCATTTGCGCGTGGCACTTAGTAAAACTGGAATGTTATGCGGCAAACGCTGCAGCCAAAGTTCCCTTAAGAGCGGGTCCTCGCCTATTGTCGGTCCTCTCAAGCGCTGCATCTCACGCAGCAGTTCGGAGGGCTTCCTGCCTCCAAGCTCAACTCTTTGAAGTTGTTGCATACGTTGGTCTTGCGTTGGGGTCGTGCGGGTAATGACAGCCTCCTTTAAAGCCCCATAGCTTCGAGAAGAGATTATTATGTCCCTTACTTGCATTGTGACCTCTGGCGGGAGGCGGCCTGCTTCCCACCTGAAACGGCTGGCGTCGCTGGTTATACGGCAGTTTTCGAATTCTAACTCGACCAGCGTGAACCAGAGTTCTGGATCAGCAGGTGTGAATGGCGGTATGTGCAGCGTGATCGCCCCAACGGTGGGGTCTGAGCAGGGTTTTCGTTCAGAAGACATAGCGATTGCTTTATCGAAAACAGACGGGAAAAGAAACCAACGATCAATGGGGCACTATAATCTTCGCGAGAAAAGAACAAAAAGCACGACGAACTAGACACGAAAAATACGTATGGGCAAACAAAATTATTTGGTAAACCGACCAAAAATAATCAACGGATAGGGAAACAATAAAACACAAAAACGTACGCAGACGGGACCTTGAATGGTAGAAAACAAGGAAACTCACGTGACCTGAGGATCACGTCAGGCTCACCAATTGTAAGGTTGATTAGACCCTACTTCGCGGTTTCCTTAGTAAACGCGTGCTTCGGTCCTTTGTACTGCGTGCACCACCTGCACGTTACTCTAATGTGCGGCACTGTACAAATATGTTAACCAGAACAGTATTCTCCACGACCCGTGAGAACGAGAAGGCGATTGGGAGAGATAGTGGTTAGCGTGTATTTTGGGAGCGTGCGTGAGAGCGTGCGCAAGAGCAACGGTCAAATGGCCACCGCGCTTGGCAGTCAGCGTTTAGTTAAACAATAAACGCGGTAAAAGTATGAACGAAGATGGCAACCGCAACACCTTCACCTTCGGAGGTCCCAAACCGACAGCGTGATGCCATACAAATTTCAATAAAGAATAAATTCTATGGATCGTCTAATTCAGGCTACCGTATACGTTAGTTTAATCCCATTTACCTAAGGCCACGCGAGAGTTTCTGCGGGCTAGATAGCGCAGTCACGAATAATATCAGAACGACCTTCCCTCACTTCCGATGTTTCTTCCGACAATGCAGAGGTGGATACTGGAAAGTGTAGCCAGCCGTCCTCTCAAGGGCTCAAAAATTCGACTGCGAAATCCAAAGTTCACTTCCGGCTTCATTGTGCTGGCAACTCCCGCCGAATTCTGATCCGTCGGCACATATCGCTACCGGTGGTTACATGCGACTTTATGAGTCGAGCTCTAGAGGCAGCAGAGGTAGTACTTGCGAGGTGATTTTACTTCTGCGCTCCAAAACAAGGGAAGAATGATTCCGTTCAACAGTAGGGTCAGAGAACATTTGTCACTCATCAGTAGTGTCGTTCAGTAGCTGTTTTCCAAGGAGAGATGCTGCTGGTTTAAGTCACTGCAAACTGCGAAATAGGGGCAACTCTACTTCTGATTCTTCTGCCATGAAAAGACGAATGGATCCACAATCCGACTGAATCCGCAAGTACCCTACTGCATATTAACCTTTTTCTGGCGCTTCACTGAGGATGTGCAGTCCAAATTTTCCATGCGGCGGACGTTTGCTTATCGGGCATCTATCGACTCCAACGAAATTTATAGATTGCGCGTTATTCAACCACTTTTTTCATCTGTGTCGCTCACGTTCATCAACTTCATGATTCCAACCGGGACTTTAATTGGGTGAATCCTGAGTGCAGGGGGCCTAGGTGGTTTCGTTTCGGAAGTGAAGCAATAACTAACGACATCACATTGCCTTCCCAAAGCCCTCTGGACTTCAGGCCTCTGCACAACCGTTTTATTATTATCAGCGGACAGATCACCGCCGTTTCAGCGGGTGAGAACCTCTGGATAAATTCGTGCCCATTCAATCAGGTGAAATTCCTCCTTCTGACGCGTAATACTTAACTTCTTCACCAACTTAGTGGCATTATCCACGCTTTCCTCAGGAACTGCACAACTGGCGACATGCAAGTTCTCGTGAACGGCACTAGACACCATAGCCCAGCTTGCAACACCATGGCGCTCGGTTGCACATTTATGCGATTTTGGAGCGGAAAAGGGGCAAGGCGGCTTCACCTGGATTCATGTTTTTCCTTAAACCTCCGATTGTTTACTCAAATTACCCAAATCCCAGGACAAGAACCTGACAGGCCCCCTGCCCAAAATCGGCACTCAAACCAGCAGAAGGTTTCTACTTTATCCGCGAAGAACACTGCGGGATGTTCTCGGAGGCACATGAGAACCCCCAGAAAAAACTGTGGGATGCGATCCAACAGATAACTACCCCAATCACAGAAAACAACATCCTAACCCAACCTCGATCCCATGAACAGCCTTCTCAACTGCGATGACTATTCCCAGGAACACAACCCTCAACTTGCTACTGAGCTACTCTATGTTAAACTATCTAGTTGTTTATCATCAGTCACTAGCATTGGGACCATCCACTCGTAAGCCCGCAGCTCCCATCCCAAAAGACTGCGGAAAAATCATAGAAAACTGCAGATTTATAACAGGGCCAGAGGTTTCTCAATATTTTCGTGACTCTATCTTTGCCCTCTAACCACCATTTTCTCGGACTAAAGCACTGCTGAAAAACCAAGAAATATCGGGCTTCAGTTGTCATAGTATGCTCTGCCGACTGGTTTGATCCTTGGGAAGCGGAATTGTCTCAACCTTCCAGTATTACGGGTTCAATTTTGAGAAAACGTGTGCAAGTTAAACATGCTGGTGAAATCTCTCATGCGCCCGGTACTTTCTTCTTCGGAATCCATGGCTCTGAAGTTTTTCCGACCGTGAGTAACCCGTGGTCAAATTTCCAAATTCCAAAGGCAAAACAAGATTGAATTGCAGGCTCTACGGTACTAGATTAACAAATTTCACGCACGCAAATTATTCACAAACCTCAGTTGTGAGATGACAACGAAAAACAACGAGACCCAGGGTTCAGCAAAACTCACTGTCAGATACGACCTTCAGGGCAGTCAGATGTCGAAGCAAAATGATGCCTCGGCGATGAACTTTTCAGCCGAAAGTGTATTTTTCTTACGAAATGCCGGGTTTCCCCCGGTTCCTTATGACTCTGTACTTCGCCCGTATACAGCCATCCCTTGGCAAGTTACCTTGGTTTCGATCATTTTTGCTCTTTTGACTTCCAGAAACATGCTGCTTTCCAAAGGTCGAAGGCTAAAGAGCCCCTCAGGCTTCCGTTTAGAGCTTTCCGCCTAAAAATGCACTCTTTACATTTAAAATCATATGACGGACCCATTCTTTAATATTATCCTACAATGTTACCCAGTATGTGAAAAATCTGAGAGGATCATTGTTGAATGTATTCAGAGAAGATTAGCGAAACACTTCATTGGGTGGTCGACACAGGCGAAATACGGAGAACGGTGTTTACATTTCATAATCGAACCACGTTGTCTTCGTTGCAGAAAGCTAAGCCTAGTATTTCCGTTAAAGTTATTAGCCTATCCATTATTTTCCTCGAACCGATTGTGTTTCTCTCCGGATAGTGCATGTTTGCTACCTAACAGGGGCCCCTGAGAAGAAGCTTTTCCCCTCCGTTTGCATATCAGATCTTTTTATTTGGAGTTTCCATTCGCGCATGTTATAGATAAATTTTTTTCTGTCCTAACTACTTTTCGCTCATTCAATGTTCACGTGATAGGAAGCCAAACTTACGAAAAAGGCCTCTATTTCTGAGTCGTTATTCCGCTCTTTCGAACCATTCCTCCTTCCAAGAACATGTCATTATTTTTCGTTCTCTTTGCTGACCGAATTAGATTTATCAATTTCCTGTTTGATCTTCTTATTGAAGTTTGCTACTGACACTTATGAAACAAGACTCCGTCCACCGAATGTTTTCCCCTATCTACCTATTGAATCCTGCTGACTTCAGTCCGAAACATTTCCTTTCACATGCCTTTGGGTTTTCAGAGGCCTTTGTAAGAATACTCACAAACCTATAAGAAGAGTCCTCTGTTCCACCAATAAACACCGTTGTCTAATCATACCAGGTCGGCAGTCATGAATCCAACTTCATTGTCGGTATAGGAACTGCTCCAGTTTCTACTCATCGTTTCATTGTCTCTTTTGTCCACTAATCAATAACAACAGCATAGTCCCCAACTCCATGCACTTTGATATCCACTTGCTCACTTTTCCTCTTCTCCACATTAGGTATCACCGTGTAGGCTTCTGATAACTTTCCAGCAAATTTGGACAGGAAATTCAATCTCAATTTTCCCCCTTGAACTGGCCCACTAAATGGAATCAACCTCAGGTTATAACGTCTCTCATTCTGTCCCCGCACATTTTCCCCCGGTTAACTTTGTTCCACAATTTGATTTACGGTTTTTTCCTTCTATGCCAACTGACTACTCCGAGTCTGGTCTTAACTTTGTTGCTGCATCTTTAAGCTATTTCTATTCCAAAGATTCACGGTTCTCCTTTTTTTATCTCACCCGCCACAGTCCCAATATCACCGTAGTCCGTTTAATTATCAACCATCATTTTCGTTAATCTATTCCACGGTTTTCTTTGGTAACTCTCTTCCTCAATCCGGTTCTTTTGGTTGAATCTTCATCTAAAACCAGACCTTGCAGTTTCTAAGGTTTCAAAGTTACACCATCCACTGAGTCCCCCCTCACCGCCCCAGACGCGCTATCACCTTGCGCCCTATCCATCTTACATGTTCACCCAAATTTCCTCCTTCATTGGGTTTAACAGTTTTGGCTTTAAACCCTCGCTACAAATTCGCAAACACCAGAGAGTCGATACCTTTATTTGATGCGCCCTAATAATTGATCTCACCCCTCAGTCACGACGGCTCTGTTTCGTTAAGCGCCATTGTCCATAGGCTTTTTCCAAGTTTCCTTGTCGGCCACATACCAACCTTAACCTAGGCGCCTTCGAGGCGCCTACAAGTTCACTTAGGAATTCATTTCCTGTGTGATATACCTTGGCCCTTTGTGCGTTATACGTTGTCCGATTATTTATTTGAATCCGTCCGAAAGTCACCCTTTTTCAGATAATCATAGATTTCCAACTGGGACACGCCCAGATGGCATCGTTCCTATACTTCACTTCCAGACACCCCAAAATGAGCTGCCTAAAACTAAAGACATTTTCAAGACCCCAGGGCTGTCCGCTATCAACCCAATCGGAACCTCGGACCGATGCGTCGAACAAAGTACACTTGTGCTACCCCCAATTGTGCGAGGAGCTGTCAGATCCACAGCTTCGGCCAGCCCGCGTCGGAGAAGCAGGACGTTGTCTTCGATGTGCGGGCGCAGATAAGATCGCTGATTGCACCCCCTGCGTTCACTTCTCGGAGAGCTTTTTAGGTTGGGTGCCCAGCGCAAGGCCATTCTCATCCAATACCACCGGATGAGGACTGGTAGTTTCCGAGTTTCTTGCTACTCTGTCCGTCAAGAGCACACCTCTGTATGGCTTACGTTGATCCCATCGATTGCTGCGTCCGTATTCAATACGTGTCAATATCTCCATAACTACTTACTCATTCTGAGCCCTGCTGAATGAGCTGTTGAGTTACTATTCGTCCCAAATTCCACAGCTACGGCTTCCATACATCTTCCTCCACCGTGGACGTTATTCGCATTCTTGCCTGACCTTTGATATCGTCCCTCGGCGACAGCCCCTTTAAAAGCTTTCCTGCCATTCTGCGCCTAAAGCTTCACCTGCCACTTTCGGATGCATTTCCCTTTCCTATCCCAAAAGGAGAACTAGTTAATACCATTGTATGGAACTCATGGCCATTTCTACTGCTGCCATGCTCCGCCGCAATGGAGACCACAGTTAACATAACCGTTTGAAACTTATCTTCGTTTCCGTCCAGCCGTTGTATATTTTGATCGGTGAATATTTCTCCTATTTTTCGGCTCAGTTGGTCCTCCGTATTGAGGTATTATTTTACACCTTTCTGATCCTGTAAAGCACATCGTTCGCGCTCTTGTTAACCACAAGTTAACTGTTATTTCAAACCTATCTTATCGCCTCGTTGCCAAACTGCGTTCGGAGTAAGCAAACGGTATTGAGAGTTATCATTTCTAACCACTCTTAACCTTGAAGCCCTAGGTCTTTTATTAGTATCCGAGCAATGCCGTGCCCACGGGCAAACCATAAATCCTTTGAAATGCATACACAGTTACCAAGCCAGTGTACGCAACTTCGTCAGCCTGCAGCAGTATAGCTCAAATCCACTGCGAGCCTATTTTACCGATGCCCCACTCACATAGACCTAACCAATCCATTGTTTATTGTCTTCATATACTATCATAACCCAAAGCTGGAACCACGTCCAGACTGCAATCCCTCTTTATTTCGGGCTCGTTGTCTCCCACTATCTCAGTTGCCAAATTGGCTAACCAAGGATGCTGCTTTGACTCGTACGGACAGAGACTCAAGTGGAACCTACCATAGCAACTGGGACCGAAATCAAACCACACAACAGAGGATACCCCTAATTGCTTATCAGATCGTTCAGCGTTTTCCAACGCAACCAACACGAATTCCAGTTCACGCGCATGCCGCTAATATACAGCCACACTCAGCTGATTGACCGACACGTACTTTGCCCTGCCAGACGAAACTTACGCATTCGATGTTGTAAGCTACCAGAAATGACGCTGAATAACACTGAAGGCAAATGCTTCAATACATACAAATATATTTGTCAGTGAAACAGCATAATAAAGCTGAAGTCCATGCGGAGATTTTCCCACTTTATTATCCGTTACCACAGGTTATCTTTCCTCCGAACGGCGGCCGGCTGGAAATCGACTCTTCACTTCTCGAGGACTCTCCAGTTGCGCTTTCTCATTTCTGAATAGTACATGTTACTGATCCTGAATCTAAACTCACCTTTTTGTGAACTGCTGTTTCTCCCACATCCACCAGCTCACTTTCACGAAATTTGTCTCATGTCTACCTGCTTCAAAACTCAATCCGTTTATTGAACTCCGGTAAATCCGTCATTCAGGGTCTGCATTGTCGTCATGGATCGCTATCCTCTTTGCATGCGTCGATTTTGCCCGATACACCTCTTTACAATTTTCCCCCTATTCTTCTTGTTCAAAATTTACTCCATCTGCAGAACGTTAGTGGGCCTCCGGTTTCCTTGGCTTGCGTCATTCTTGTTCATAATGCGTCCTTGGCACTGCGTTAACGATTTCTCGATATCTCCAAAGCGCACCACTGCCTAGTTTAGTATGTGGGATGCAGTGTCTTCCTTGGGGGTTGCTCGTGTACGATCTGCAAAGACAGAAAGAAAACTCGGTGAGCCGGAGCTCAGTAAATGCATCAACAAGCATCAATACTTACACCGATAAAGATGGGAGTGGCGATCTGTCTGAGTGTATTACACCTAGCCCGGATTCGAAACTGGTCCAAAACTGCCGCGCAAACCACTATCAGAATGATCCATTCAAACTGTTGCTGTCTTTGTTTTTCCATCTCTGATACTCTCGACTTTCATACTTAGAATTTGTGAATATTTCATCTTATTGAGTAACGTGTTACACCATGATCATGAGCTAGCGCGTGCGTCTCGACCATGGCCGAGAAATATACCAATATTAATTAATACTGAATAAGTGACTCGTTCCACAAAGCCGGTTTTCCCTTAATACCTTGTGATCCACTTAGTGACTAGCAATATTGAGGGCATTATTTACCTTTTTTCTCTGGGAGTCTGTTTATATATCTCGGTCATTATTTACTGCTGCGATGACTTTATTGTTCACCAACTCTCCTCGAGCGCACCTCCATTGCCAAAAACAACTCGCTGCCAGTTTGTCACATCATTCATTACCACATTCTGTCTTCGCCATGCTTTGCAGCAACATAAACACCGTTCGATATTGACTGCCTAGAAACCGTCTCCGTATTCTTTCAGCTGTCGTCAATTCGACTGGCGAATATTTGTTCTCTTCAACAGCTCGAATGACCATTCGATTTGAGACATTTCATTGCCTCATCACAATCTCATGAAGCACCATGTCCTCCAAATTTTCGCCGGCTGAATTTTATGTGTGGACATTTCACCATCTTTCTATAAGGGCTAATAACAATTGACCTATCTTGAACTCGTCTTGTGGGCCTTTCTTCCTACATCCCTTCCCGACATCATATCCGTTCCGGTGCCTCTATTTACCTGCCAAGTAGTGTGATCATGCTCGTTTTCATTACTTGCCGTTATTTTGAGAACGTCAACTGTCCCAAGTTTACTCTCCTCACTGTTCCATTTCCTTTTACATTCTCTCGCTCAATAATAAAAACTTTTTATTGGAAAGTATTTTCCAGTCACCTGCCTCCAAACATTTCAGTTAACCGGTTGATATGCTTTCTTCATTTCACTGCTGTCTCGTTGCTACCCTCCTTGCAAACTTCTAGACGAATTCGTCTCGTCCACTGCGACTTTTTATTGATTTTTAACAATTTTCAACCAAGTACTGGCTCTCTGGAAATTTCCATTTTTCCTATCTGACTCCCCAATGGAGCCGCTTAAATTTATCTGTTTTATTTTTATATTCCAAAACCTCAGCCTCCTCGAATCGCCCCGGGCGAATCTATCACCTGTTTTCGAGTTTCAATTTTTCCGGGCTCTATTTTCCGTTTTGTTCGTATTTTTCGCTCATGTTGGGATTTTATATGTGTCTGCTTTCTCGCAGCTAAAACATATTGACCTCATACGTACCATACGATCTTGTTATTAAGCATGTCTCAGGCTTTCCCAGAAGTAAACTAAAATTATAATTGAAAACGTTTTAAGCAATTATTCAAAAGTGACAGCTTGTGTGTGCCATATTTGTTCCATGACCAAAAAAAATGAATAGCAAAATCTAAACATTGAAATTGAGTGACAATGATTAGGGAGGGATCCCACAACTTTACGTGAAGAAGACTACTGCTCAAGATAGCTACCCGCCAACCCTGCCCTCCTCAAGGATCATGTTCTCACTGGCATTGAAGTTCGCCCCAACAGCCCGGCCAATCCACTGCTCGGAGTTACACCCTACCCTGGCCCTTACCATGATGGTTCAGCGACATTCAACCCCGTTCATTTGTTTAATACAATGTTGCTTGGTTGCCATTTAACCGTAGTTCTTGCGCACGCTCTCATGAACGTTCTAAACTACTCGCTAGTCACCATCTACCCCGATCGTCTTCCCATTCCCACGGGTAGAGAAGAATACCGTGCTGCTTAACAAATTCGTACAGCTCCGAGCATAAGAGCAATATAGAGGTGGTCAAAGTAATGCAAAGGACCGAAGAGAGAGTTCAATAAGGAAACTGCGGGGTTATGTTTGTGGACCTTAAAATGGTATCTCTACATTACATTTTCATCTTGTTGGAACTGGAGTCGCTGCTGCCTTCATGAATCTCCACAGTGTATCCCTTAAACATGGCATTTCCTCATTTCAGTAGAAGAATTCAAACATTATCCTCATCCACAAAGGGTCCTTTGCACAACCCCTTGAATTACTTCCCTTTTGACCGCCTTCCTTTACCTGTAAGAATAATGAAACGTCTGATTAAATAGAGTATGTCCGACTTTCTCTTTTATAATCTTGTTGACGGAGGTCAGATCAGGTCAGATCAGATGGAATAGCCAGATATGGAGGCTTGTAAGTCAAATCTCGCAAATCGAGCAACGCGTAGCCAATTCAAACGAATCCCAAAACCAGAACAAGATTGATTCGTAGTTTCTACGGTACTAAATTGAAATGCACAAAGGATACAAATATATACGAACCTCAAGTATGCGGCCAAATAGACTTCACAGTAAAACCCAAAGGTCCAAAGCCCCGTGGCTCAAGCACGACAGTCAGAAACGGTTCAAGGCCAAATTCAAATGTCTCACATGGATAAACAAACGTGAAAATGTGTGGTGTATGAGCGAGCTTTCCAAGATAATGTTAAATATAGTCAAATTCACAAAGCACGTTGAGCATTTAGAAGGATTTTCAGTATTCGTTCGTTACACCGCCGGCCAAAATCCTTCCGCGAAAATGGTTGTCTAAGGTTCAGGAAGGGGTCATGATTCTCACCCTATCTACCTTTAACTTATTGTCAGTGCCTGTGGATACTAACTTCCTGTGTTATCTGAACGTGAAACAGGTTTTTGCCGTAGTCATCATCGCACAATCCATAAGGAATCAATTCCAAATCCCGCTGCACAACTTGAGATTGACATATTCATCAGGAGACCGGCGCATATAGTCAGACGCACGATGAAGATGAAGGCTTCGCAGAGTGAAGTGCTTCGCCGCACGAAATAAGTCTAAGCATCACAAGCAGTAACCCATTGCAGCAACTGGTTAGACTAATTTTGTTTACAAGCTTCAGCGCAGAAGTTGAACGCAGGTGCAACGCCTAATGAGATATCGCGTAAAATTGACAGGTCACGAACCAGTGGAATTACATAAAATTAACGCACCAAATCTTCCGAAAGAAATGAAAACCGGTTTCTGATTATGAATAAATTTCGAAAACAAGTGTACGGCGGACATTATCGAAATACACATGAACACGGAGATTGATCGAATACTGGCATCTATCAGAGTATTTCAAAGTTTTTCTGTGCACAAAATATGTGACAATCAATATTGTATAAAATGTAAATAAATGTTCTTCTTTAAAGATAATAATAGTTTCACAATGTGCTCGCAGCTAGTATGCCTCACCTGAACTGTTCAAGTGAAATACTGGTGAATTTCTCCTCTTCACCTATGTGCACGCTAGATAGAAACTGGAACTAAGTACATTTGCAACCTTTCAGAAAAAATGGGTCCAGTTGATTAGTTGTAGGGCATGAAATGCAATAAAGTGCTGAGTAACTCGGAGCGAGGCGATCTGCGAGCTACTTTGTATTTTGTATGTGGTTTCGAGCTCGAATCATCAACATTTTCCTCGCTGTTTCCTGCTACGAGTGGATTAACTCTCTGATGTCTCGAACACGTTCTTCGTTTCTTCCGTTTCCTGTAATGTAACACAACTGTAGGATCTGTCCAATAGGCAAGGCTCAGTTCGGCGGTGGTGCAGTTCTCTTTTAGCATTCGTGCTACCTTAAAACCCAATACCAGTGCAGTCGTTTTGAGCTCGTTTAGGGATACTGACTTCAGCTCAGCAATTTTTGTTTTGGCAAAGGGTACTTTGTTTCGCCGCCGGCCATGCAGTTCCACCCAGGTACCGTACACTGTCACTGGGTCGACAAATTTCAAGCTGCTTTGGGTGACCTGCTGGTGTCCTTTTTTGAGATATTTCAAAAGCCTCCGGGCAACTTCTCCTTTTCTCAATAAGTGACTTGACGGTGGTCTCTTGGGTATAGAAACTTCATGTTGCCCACTGTGACGTCCCGTCTTTGAATTCGCCATCGAAAGCACCGACTGATCCTTTAAGTGAACTTCGCTTTCCTGAGATGGACCGTTGGATTCAATATCGAAAGGCTGATCGTGTTCTACAGAGGCACTTCTCTCAGCAACATTTGAGCAATTTATTGATGCCGATTGTTGACGTTCGCTCGTCAGGGGTCCGAGAAGTGTCCAGCCTAGTATCGTTCGCGTAGCGAATGGTTCTTTTCGATTGCTTATGCTCTGTTCAAGCACCCAGTGAGCCTCTGGTACATTGCATCCAATTAGTATGTCGACGTGGGGGCTAGAAACTTCTTCGAACTCTATGTCCCTGAGATGAGACCATCTCTTGGCGATCGATCTAACAGAGTCGACTGGTCTCATTGGCAAGCTGTCTATTGCAAAAGCTTCCGGAATTTCTACGGTCCCCTCATCAGATAAAGACGTTAACTGCAGGGTCAGCCTCTTAGAATTGCTAACATGACCCCCTGCAATCGTGCTGATAGTGAGCGAGGTAGGCTCGCCTACTAGTTCACAGCTTTCTACAAGCTCGCGAGTAATCAGCGAGGTATCCGACCCCGTGTCCAAAAATGCATTGACCCTCCTCAGTCCTTTAGGTGTCACGATACCGACAGGTACGATGCCTAATCTTGTCGGTTTGAAATCATCATGTCCCGTTGAACAGACAATTTTGGGTTCATCTGGCTGAATAGGTCTATTGTTGAGAAGGCCATGCAGTAACGAGTGGTGATTACCCAAGCATCCGTCTTGGTTGCATTTCACTCATAAGCTGCATTCAGAGGCTCGATGAGAGTTGTTCAAACACAAAGCATGAGCCAATCCTTTTTACTGCGCACCACCGATCGGGTACACTCATCCCATGAAAGGTCGGACAATCTGGTAACCGATGCAGGGAGTTGCATAGCTTGCATTCAGCTGACCTCTCGGGTTCTTGACTTATCATGTGCATGTTAGCCAAAGACTGGGTTTGGTTACAGTCCTTCTCCACAATTTGAGATGTTGGTTCCCTTCGCGCCAGTCTGCAACTTTCGCGTACGATTTGTCCAAACCGACTGTTGGCGATACGGGATTGACGACCTATGAACTCCGTCAAATCGTTGAACGTAGATTCCCGCTCAAGCATATTTATTTTTTCAGCTTCCTCTGCCCATCGGCTCTGTAAATCAATAGATAGACATCGGACAATGCATTCCTGTGTGTGCAATGCATTCAGATCAGACTGGTATCCTAAGTGCTCCAGTGCTATACTGCAATTCTGCATTTTTATCACCAAACTCGACAGTGATTCAGCCTTGCCCTCAGTCCTTTTCGCCTCCAATAAAACACTATCAATTAGGCTTCTAGCCACCTTGAATGGTTGTCCAAACAAATCTTTCAGGATTCTGCGCGCCCTGATGTACCCCATCGGTGGATCAAGCATCGCACAGCCTTCGATAGCACTTTTGGCTCTCCCACGACAGTAATGTAATAAATACAAAAACCTTTGACCAGGATCTGCAACTTTGCACTCAACAAAATTTTCGAACTGTTTCATGAATATACAGTATTGCTCGGGGTGCCCGTCGAAGTGGGACAGCTCCACTCTCGGCAGGTCAGGAGCCAAAACCTCGGTAGTTTCAGGCTGTCTCAAGGGTTTATATTCGTCGATCACAGTGCCTTTTCGATGTTGACATTGTGAACTACATGGACTCTTTGCTGGCTCTCTGAGACCAGTTCCTTGTGTAAGGGGCTCTGCTTCCTTTCTGGCTAACCGCAGCTCGTTTTCTAATTCTATTACTCTCATTCTATAAGTACTAATATCGTCAAACGCATCGCGGTTAGAAATATATGACCTGGCACTGACAGAGCTAGTAAACTTAGTATTATCTAGAGAATCAATAACACCCGAACCATCCCCAGAGACTTGCCGAGTTATTTCCTGTTGTCTCAAAATGTCCTTGATTCCTCGTCTGGGCATTTCCAATGAGTTTTCTTGTCCAGGTTCCACTTGAGTACTGTAAGTCAAATCTCGCAAATCGAGCAACGCGTAGCCAATTCAAACGAATCCCAAAACCAGAACAAGATTGATTCGTAGTTTCTACGGTACTAAATTGAAATGCACAAAGGATACAAATATATACGAACCTCAAGTATGCGGCCAAATAGACTTCACAGTAAAACCCAAAGGTCCAAAGCCCCGTGGCTCAAGCACGACAGTCAGAAACGGTTCAAGGCCAAATTCAAATGTCTCACATGGATAAACAAACGTGAAAATGTGTGGTGTATGAGCGAGCTTTCCAAGATAATGTTAAATATAGTCAAATTCACAAAGTACGTTGAGCATTTAGAAGGATTTTCAGTATTCGTTCGTTACAAGGCTTGAGCCATATTTGCATCCAGTTTCTTGCACTCGAGGCCCAAAAGATCCTCAAGTGAGGCAAAAGCAAAACAAAAACAGCATTCGCTTCAGTGACCGCGGCAATGCTGCAGGTCTCTAGTAGTCTGAACTTTCATTTCCTTTTCCCAAAAACCAAGGAATCCCGGCAGAAGTTCAAGCGGTCTCAGACCCCACTGAACCATGAGACACAGTGGCATTACAAGCAGCCTTCGTCGGAGGCGAAACATTGACGCTCACATTCTTTGGTTCTTTCTCTAGACCACCATGGTGGAGCTCGCTTGGACGATACTGAAGGCTATCTATCTTTCTATTGCCTCTACGATCAAGGCTGAGTGTGTTGCAGTAAATGTGGAAGATCAGAAAAAAGAGAAAGGAAAACAGGAAATTAATCATGATAGTGAAGAATAAAATAATAACACGTTGATATGAAGTAATACGACGAAAAGAAGTTCAGCAATTTGGAAACTGGTTAGAAGTAGCGGTGATGCCGGCTTCGGCGATAGTGAAAATGTTCTAACTTGAGATGTCAGATATAGGACAATTTACGGAACTAGGATTCCACCCGCAACGCGATATAAGCCAATCTCTGCTGCATGTTCGGCTTGATTCCAAAGACAGTTTGAGGGCCAGTTGTGCTTTGGGTGATGGGTGATATGTTGTGTCATGAAATGTGAATACAAGAAGGCAGATCCGTGCAACCCTTGTCCAGTAGATCTCCCTACATTTTTTCCTTTCTAAGACCTTTGAGTTTAAAGCGTTTAGGTTTCCCTGATATCCTTCGGGGCTCTCTTAAAACCATTAATTTATTGGCGGTCTTTTGTCATACCTCACTTTGTTGGTCAGAAAAAGCGATCAGGGCTTGATGACTCTCTTTATCACATCAAATTCTGACCTCGATTCGCTAAGATAGGGACCAGCTGGAGAGCACAATAAATCAGTCTTTGTTTTTGTGGTTTTGTAGGAACCTTCCGCCAGGCCAATGATCACTGCCCTATTGCAGCGACTATTTTGGGGAAGGCAATGGGAATAGTGTTTAGCTTCCTTGTGTTTCCAATTATACTAGTCTCTTCCCTTATGGGTGTGTCCCACTCACCGCGCTTTTGGGCTGTGTGCGGGGCCATAGGAGTTCAGTCCTAAGTGGTTTCCTGCAGGGGTTTGGAAAACAGGTGTGACGACATGTGTACTCAATTTTGCTGGCTAGCCCGTAAAAATGGCTTTCAATTTATCTTTGCAGGTTGGCAGCGGAAGTTGGATTTCAGCGTCTTCCACATGAAAGCGTCACGGCACGGTCCAGAACTGTCGTTTCCTGATAAAACTGTTTTGATGTAGCTTCAAGCACTACGCATCCTGTTACTCAAGGGGCCGTGAGGTGGTCTGCAGTTGTACACCAATTCTTCGAAGAAGCTTCCCAATGGGTATCTAACTTTCTCTTGAAGTCATCCATTGTCTGGGCCCCAATCACCTGGGGCAAAAGTTTATTCCATCCAAATATACTCATTAGGAGAACGAACGACCCAACCAACGTATCGCAACGGCGTTTTTCAAGCCTCAGCTAGAGTCCCCTGAGCCTTTCACCTGTCCTTCTTGGGAAGTGCTGAAGCCCTCCCAAGTCCGAGAGGCCCCTCATTATCCTGAACGCGTCAATGAGATCCAATCTTACTCTTCTTCGTTCCAAAAAGAGCAGCTTTAGTTCTCGAAGTCTCTCGTTGTAGGGCCTGTTTCAGAGTTCAGTAACTATTCGTTTGAATTTCCTTTGCACACTTCCAAGGAGTTGTCTGTCCCGAATAAGACTGGGGTGCCAAGCTTGAACGGCTTACTCCAGCAACAGCCTCGCGTGGGCTGTGTAAAAAGGTAACAGCACCCACAGCTTCCGCGAGGCAAAGGTTCTCATTGACTGTGAGAGGCCATTGTTACCTCTTTTTGCGGCTCCCAAACACTGCCTCTGGATTTGAAAGCAGCGGACGTAAACACCCCCAGACCCCTGGTGCTATCAGTCCTTTCCAGCGCCACCCTGATGTCTCCGTCCCCAAGTTTCCTCTGGCTGACTTGAAGATTGCCTTCGGCGAGTTGCTTGCATGTGGTGGTGTTAAATAGGGCCCCCATTCTGTGCACTACCGGCACACCTTATCAAGGTGGCCCTGCAAGGCACTTTCCTTGGGATCTCTTACTATGTTAACGTCGTCGGTAAATACAAAGTGCGGGCAACCAAGCCCATGAGTTAAGCCGTTTATATATAACAGAGACAGCCGTGGTCCAGGCATTGGCCCATGAAGGACTCCACTGGCAACCTTACCCACGCTGGACCCGTGGCCCTCCACCTCTACAAAGATCTCCCCTGAAAAACTCAGCTATCCAGTCACCTAATGACGGGTTTATTCCACAGGCTGGAAGCTTGTGCACTAGCAGCTTGTGATTTACTGAGTCGAAGACTTTACTGAAGTCCAATTAACAGACATCCACCTTTTCAACATCTTTAAATCTCCTCGTAACTTCGCCCAGAATGCACACGAGATTTGTTGCACACGGCTTCTCCATGAAGCCATACATGTACATACTTATCAATCCAATCCCGCATAGGAAAGCAATCATTTGGTTTCGTAAAATCTTTTCCGGGACCTTCAACACCGCAGATGTCGGGCTTACTGGTCTGTAGTTGGAAGCTTCTTCTCCACTTTCACTCCTGTGGATGGGCACCACCTACTTTAGCCTTCAGTCTCTTGGCATTTTCCAGTTCCTCAGAGACTAGCTGAACACCTGCGAAGGAGGTTCGGCCAACAGGTTGGTTAGTATCTTTAACAGGGCTGGACATATTTCATCCGGGCCTGCTGCCTTACGCAGTTCTGGTCCTGCTGGCTCCCTTTTATTTTTGCCTTTCTTATTTTGGACGAGTGAGATTCCTGTCCCGCTGATTAGAGCGAAAGACTGGGCTTGTTTCTACCACTATGGTTGCTACGCGCTCCCTTAAAGTATTGTAACAATACATTGGTGTTGTCTTCATTCGTTTCAGTTTGTTCGCCCCCGAGTCCTTTATATTACTAACAGCAACCCATAGGGTTGTCTTTACTTGGACGTGAGTTAAATATGCTTTCGGGTTAAGTTTCACCCCTCGAGTTGGCCTGTCTTCTTACTATCTTCTGCACTTAAGTTGGGTTCTCAAAGCCTTTCCGCGAGCTATCATATATTCCGATAGTTTTCTATGGCTCTCCCTCCTCCTAAACCTGCGCCAGGCTTTGTGTTCTCTGACATATGCTTTCGCACCTTGGATTTCCACCATGGTGGTAAGCCTTTCCGCTTAGTCCTCACTAACGGTGCAAAAGCACCCAGAAGTGTCTTTAGGTTCCCCTTGATGTGATTCCACTTCTCTTCCTTGCTCCCCCAAGTCAGCTCCGCCGCCGCATCCACCAGCTCTGGTGTCTTTAGTTAGCCAAGCTAACGGCGGTTTTATTCCGGCGGTGCACTTTCACGTTCCGCAATCTCGGTGTTAACCATCCCGTGATAGCTCTTCTCCAGTGGTGCTGTGAAGACCACTGGACCTAGGTCCCCTTCGTACTTCGTCCCTTCTAAGTCAAGTATCGCAGAGTTCTGGTTTATCCTCCGACGCGTTTCCAGCCGCGCGTGTTGAGCGAGTGCTTCTCCCTGAGACCTGCAGAAGTGCATCCCCGGAAGATCTTGGTGGAGCTTCCTCCAATTCCCAATCTAACCCCGGGGTGTGGGAATGCCCCAAGACGAGCACGGCTTCGCCTTTGCTGACCGTGTCAGTCACCGCCCACATTTCAGTATCCTCCACCCTAGTAGAGGATGGGCTTCGATAAACTAAAAGGAGGGTCAAAGGGCCTCTTCGCGTTCCAATAATGCAGCTAATACAGTTCAGATCTGACAATCCTACTTCCATTCCTTCTTGCTGGCACAGGGGCTTGGCAGCCAGCAACAGCAATGCAGGGCCCTGGTCTGCCGAAGTCCCTATCGTTTTGTATGGTTAGGGTCTCGCACACTACGCGGACAACCGATCAATATTCCTCTCATGAATGGACATACTCCCAATTTGCCTTGATAGTTAACCATGCTTTAGCGCCAGCAGTGTTGACCTATCGATTTTGCTGTGTACTGATTGATCTTCTTCTGCTGCGCGTGACGGCACAAGTAGTTTATTTCTTTATGCCAATTCACTTGCTTTTTTGCCGCTTAGTCGCCGGCTACGGCCGGGTTTTGTGTTTACAATCGCATAAATAAATGTAAAGCCACCATTACGTGTTCTGCTACCGGTCGTGGACACAACATTTGGCGTCGCGGGCATCGGCCCGTTTTAATGGATTTATAAGTACAGTTGACATGAAAATTAAGGGTGGTTTACCATTTTCGGCGATTCAGCGAAATTATTTGTCTGATCTACGCAAGAATGCTCTGGCACTGTGGCCACAAGTCTATCTGCAGATGTGAGTGATTAAGACCAGAGTGTTACTCTTAACTTCCGAGAAGTTTTTCGTTGATAACTCTTTTTTTATTGTTTTCATTGAATTCTTAGTCCACTTTTCTCGGTTTTGTCCTGTATGCATCCTTTATTCTAACGACGCCGTTTTGTGTTATATTACATGCGTAATGCTAATACTACAATTGCTGCTACTACACTATTATTATGATGATTACCGCTACTCTGCTACTGCAATGACTACCAGTGTAACTCATGCTACTGCTTTTGATAATAGCAGTGCCACTACTACTACTGCCACTGCTACAGTGAACAATAATACATCTACTTCTGTTGGTACCACATTTCACTTCCCAGCCATCATCTCGGTAATGAAGTTTTTGTTCTCGTTTAACGTTTTGCCCAATTTTCCACCATTCTTGCTCAAGTATGTCCTATGTGCTTCCTCAGTTATACTGGCGCTAGTTTATTCAGTGTTTTGTATCGTCACATGCGTACAACAACAACCGCTGCTACTATTGTAACTAGTGTTGTCGCCAGAGTTTCTGTGAATTCTACTGCAAATACGGTTCCTGTTACTACTACTGCTACTGATACAATTACTACTACGAACGCTGCTATGAAGAACTACTGTTACAAATACTACTACTCCTACTGCGGATACCGCTACTTCTGTGAACATAGTTCCTATTACTACGACTTTGAACAATGTTGTTGATGATACTGCTGCTTTGGATACTACCACGACAACTGCTTCTAATGAAGGTACTACTGATATAACCGTCGCTGGTAATACTACGAATACTTTCATCCGTTGCGAGCCTTGGATCTTTTTCCTTGGGGGAAGGAGAGGTGATGTTGTGTCTGGTTAGGGTCTCGCACACTACGCGGACAACCGATCAATATTCCTCTCATGAATGGACATACTCCCAATTTGCCTTGATAGTTAACCATGCTTTAGCGCCAGCAGTGTTGACCTATCGATTTTGCTGTGTACTGATTGATCTTCTTCTGCTGCGCGTGACGGCACAAGTAGTTTATTTCTTTATGCCAATTCACTTGCTTTTTTGCCGCTTAGTCGCCGGCTACGGCCGGGTTTTGTGTTTACAATCGCATAAATAAATGCAAAGCCACCATTACGTGTTCTGATACCGGTTGTGGACACAACACCTATCATTCCTGTACTGCATGATACCCCCCACTCAAGCGTGAGTGATGACATCCTGCGATGTCAGACAATTCTTGGTGTGCGCAACGATCGTTGCATGGCACATTGCGGCCACCAGTTCATCTCACGTGTTTCGAATACTACGAGCATTTGCATGTATGTTTGGCAAGCACCCGGGGGCCAGCGGCCTTTTCGTCTTAAGACATTTACGGGGATGCTCTAAGCTCCCAAACTCGCCTCGAGAGCTGCCCCGTCTTTTTCGTTTCATCAACCTCATCTTCTTCAACATGGTTCACGAGTTCCACGAGACAAGGTTCAGAACTCCCCTCCGGCATCCCTCTTTCAGCACAATTTTTCCCATCTTCCAGGTTAGATCACCTACTGTCCTCCGTAAACCACTCATCCGCGGGCACTACAGCTCGTCTTATTGCCAACTTCGGAGATTTCAGTCTGGGAAGCTCTATGCCTGCTTTCAAGATTTCCTGAGTGGTATACTTGCCGGTCGCGCCATCCGGCTCGACGAAAACCAGACCTTTAGACGGCCCCATCATTTCTCCCGAGGCAGTCAACGCCCGGTCTCTGTGCCTTGGGTTTGTGAACTCCCTTGAGGTGGTTCTTGGCTTTCTGCCGCTTTCCGATATATTTTCCCTCCACTTTCCCAGCCGCATGCTTCTTTTTATTGTGGCCTGGTCAGACTGGCCAACACATCTTAGCCAGTTCAAAGTATGATATCTCATGGCTCTAATCCTTATTCACTTCTCCCTTATATGCGATTCCGGAATTCCGTGAACCACCACTTCGCTACACATTCTCCTATCTATTTCACTAGTCTTTTTTAGGTTTTCAGTCTGTTGACATAAACTCTCCCTGTCCTCGGGTAGGCCCTCTACGAATTTATCGTGATACTCTAATTTGGTGGCGATTTTTAGAAGCACCTCTTAATAGCTTGCATTTTTATTGACCTCGGTGTCTCGCAGGAAAGACCCGCTTTTTCCCCTGGTTGGTCACCTAGTCCGCTTCAGTTTCACTTCTTCGTTTGCTCTACCTTTACCCGGTTTGCCTTTGGCTTTACCTTACACTCGACGGTCTTTCTTATCGGCTTCTTCCCCCGGATCTGTGCGCTCGTTTTTTGTATGTGTTTTAGAGTCTTTATTACTAGTTCTTCCATCTCCGGCCGCTCCCCAGGGCCCTGAACAAATTTTTATCATTTCTGATTGGTGATCCTAGCAGAACCATTTCAGGTGCTTATGTCTCATGTATACCTCATACCCTCCCTCAGCAGTTTTACTGCATGTCCTGTGGTACCAAGGTTTTCAGGCGTGACAAAGAACCACTTCATCCCCTGCATCCTCCTTACATTTCTTGTTTCCGCATGATGCCTGACTTTCTATTTGGCCATCTTTGTCCTTCCTAGTCTTCATTGTGACAGTAAAAGCCATTTCAATTTATGGGGATAAAATGTCTGCCTTTACCATGGGTTATGGAAAATTATACAGCACGATGGACACAGCTTAATTTTGCACGGAATACCAATAAATATTCCCAAGGCTAAGCAGCAACAGTAAACGGAAAAATAACTTATGCGACGAAGAAAGAAAAAAATGATTCAGACAAACTGAATTCTACGGCATGCTGCAGCCCAAAGCTTTCTCGAGGTTTTCGGGGCAGCTTCTGTTGTCCCTTCTCGCGGTTATTCTCTACCACAGATAATGTCTTCACGCGGCATCACTTCACGGATTTACTCCCTTCTCCGTCAAATCAATGTTATTTATTTGCGCTTGGTACCTCGCTTTCTATGTTTCTCTTGAGTCAGTGTGCTTTCTTCTTCCCCGTCTTCCAAGCAGCCGGAAGTCACTGTGCAGCGCAGTTTCAGGTCACAGAACGTAGAAGGCTTCCTAAAGTCAAGATCTTGTACCACATAGTCATTCGATCTCCTTGACTTCATGTTTACCACATATAAGTATCATTTGCCCCGATATGACCAAGGCATTCGGCGGAGTTTCCTCCCTCCCCCGCTTGCTAACAATTTGAGCCTGTGATATCCATGGTCCGTTTTATTGTGGATCACTTCATGGTTGTCAGAAGGAACCCAGGTCCCATGTGCTGATAATCATTTGTAGCAACCGGTGCCTGCCACTTGTGTGGCTGTGAAAAAAGTGCAACTGGTCCGCTACTCTTTCTGCTCTATATTGACAATATTCTTCGGCGGCTGAGTGCGGCAGTCCCCTCCTCTTCACCTATGACACAAGAATCATTTTTCACTTCCACCACAAGGATCTGGGCACAGTGCTACCAAAGAGGTATCAACCTAAGGCAACTTAATCAGTGGTGCTTTTCGTGGCTTATACGCTTGTTGACTTTTACCCTATCCATCCCGTCACTGAGTAGAGAGCCCATCGCGCGGGCCTCAGTATTGCCGGACCTTCGGTTTCGACACTCTAGTATTCCGCAATTCTCGGGACAGTTATTATTCCAGAAAGCCGGAGCTAGACAGGTGATGGAATTTGTCTTTGGTTCATTTAAAATTAAACATTCTCTCTACCGGCCGATCCCGGGCTAAACCATATCTCGACCACTGCGCCATTATTTTCTCCTGAATGTCTTAATCGGAGAGAATGCACCTCGAGAAAATCCAATGTTCACTTAGCAGAAATCTGATAGGATGCTCTTCCTTGAGGGGTTGCAAAGGAGCTTCTCTATATTAGACCTAAATCCTTCATGGCTTACACACTTCAGACTTACCGTAAGCTTTCTATGTAAAATGATTCGTCGCTGAGCGCTCTCTTCTACCAAATCTATAGTCTCCCCGAAATTTATCCTATCCTTCATGCCACTGGGAACATGGGTTTGCCATCCCATGGGGGCATTTTGCAACAAGAGCCGACTTCTTATTTATCAAATACTCAAGCTTTGGAATAGGCCACCCCGAGCTATTTTTCAATGCCCATCCATAGCCCAGTATAATCAAGCCCATAAATGACAACCTACTATCAATTATCTGTCATCTTTTGTCAACACCTGCATATCAAAGGATAGAGCCTACAAAGAGGGCGTAGAACTATAGAATTCTGGATTTTGACTCCCATCCCATTAGTTTTTCTCTCGTGTCGTCCCATTCCTTCTTTACCGTTGGTCTATCTTCTCACCGATTTATTCCTACGTACATTTATCCAAGGTGGCATAGTCGAACTCCATCTGGTTGGCCGGACCGGGTTGGGTTTCTAGCAGCTCGTGTTCACGCTTTTGTTCCATCAGAATAAGCTCCGCAGATACTGAATCCCATACACCACCATGACGGGTTCTGTAACGTGCATGCGTGGAAATCCTCCCAAGCCATTATCATATACTTGTATTTTTCAGACTATCCTCTTTACCTTATTGACCCCGGAACAAATACAACATGCATCAATCACTAAACTTCAACATTTGTTTATATTTTGCTCACGTGAAGTGGCATAATTTTAACTCGAACTTGTGTAACAGCCAGAGTGGAGGCCGCCATCTTGTTGTTCGTTTAATGTAAGTGCTGGTGCCGTTGATACACTTACTGAGCCTCGGATCATGGAGTTTTTCCCTTTTGTGCTTTTGCAGATCACACGTGCTACCCTCATCGGAAGAGCATTGCCCCTGCCTGTTACATTTTTGGCACCCACGGCGGGACCGCATTGAGGGGAGTGGGAGGCCTTGGAGATAGACCTGATGTGGGCCGAGGAGATAATTGTGAAGTGATCTGAGGCGTAGATTTGGTGTGGCCCAGGAGAGGTCCTCTGGTAAGGCCTACCCAAGGTGTGGTTCCCGGAGAGTTAATGCTCCTGTAGTGTGTTGGATTACGGAACACTGGGGGCAGTGTTCTTTTGTGGGGGGAGCAGTGTAACGGCCAGAGTGGAGGCCGCCATCTTGTTGTTCGTTTAATGTAAGTGTTGGCGCCGTTGATACACTTTTTGAGCCTCGGATCATGGAGTTTTTCCCTTTTGTGCTTTTGCAGATCACACGTGCTACCCTCATCGGAAGAGCATTGCCCCTGCCTGTTACACTTGGACTGCCTTGAAGGTGGTACCTGACATTGGCACTTGTTGAACTCTGGTCCTCGCTGTTAGGCGTTGTGGCCGTACAGTTGAGGTTTGTATATATTTATATGCGTGTAACTTGATAATCCCGTACCGTAGAAACTGCGAATCAATCTTGTTCTGGTTTTGGGATTCGTGTTGAATTGGCTACGAGTTGCTCACAGTCGGAATAATCGTTACAGGTTCAACCCGACTGAATTTTCTTTGTTTAACCTACCGTATGCATCCCATTCGTTCTTTCTTTTCTTTAACTTGACCCTCCGTTACATGGTTGTTGTGCTGAATAAGTTAATCGACCCTACTTATGAGTTCGCCCCAGTTTATTTTCCCTCTTTTATCAAAACATGACCTTCCGATCTTAAAACCTCGGATACTTTTATCCATGCTGAGTAGCGTGCTTGTCCCCGGGAGCTTACCCTGCCGAAACCCCGCCCTGACATTTTCATGCGATCAACAACCTTGCCGAGGCATCTGTTTTGGTGGCGAGGCCGTGATGCCCCCTCCTTTCCAAAGTGTCTCAGCGTAGTGGACACGCGAACCCAAAACTTTGTACCCCACCCTCACCTGTTACCTCCAGCAAGGACGCAGAAAAGCCTGCGGAGACTTCAAAAAAATATCATGCTTTTCGCTATAACAAAGTAATGCAGCCTAATCCCAGGCATTCGACTTACCGTCATCCTTACCTCAATATTTTTGTTCCTCTGTGGTATTTTGCACGGCACTTAATTCTTCACATCTTTGGGCTCCATCCTTCTTCCTCCAGCCGCGGACTCTCTTCACTAAATGATACTTGTCACTCATCTTGGCAGTTACCTCCTTTTTCCCAGGGGATCCTGGCTATTTTCACAATTTAAATGTTCCCTTGCGAATCTATACGCAGCTTTCACCTGTTCACTCGCCTTATAACAACTTACTTTACTCAGCCAACCTGAAGAGGTACTCACGGATTACTTCTGGCGCCCTCCTGCATATATTGTATCTTCCACCATCCAAGACGGCTTTCGTTTCAACAACTTCTTTGCGTCAGACTTTTACCATTGCCTATACAGAAAGAAAACTTTGCCCATATCTACCGCGCAAACCGTTATCGCCTTACTCCGTTTATGCTCTGCCCAGCTCTATTCTCTCGAGGCTAAAATATGTGACTCCTTTTAAACTTGGTATTCTTTATTCTTGTTCAGTAGCATTGCTCTCTCTCACTGTGAGTCCATGCGTGCTTGTGAGCCAGGGTAGAGATAAACATCACTATAGTTATCGTTATCGTGCTGTATAATGGAATGCGCAACTTTACATATATAACAAACCTCCTGTAAGCATCAAAAATATGCAAAACGAGTGCCTGCACACGTCAAAAATAAGCACTGCGGTAATGCAGGTCTAAATGATAGTGTCCTGTGGTCCAACCTCAATAATCTTCAGCTCGGCGTTGTGTGAAAATTAAAAAATGTCTGAGGATGATGAGGTGCTCATGTGGAAAATGAGAACAGCGTTCTCACTTCTGTTGCCATTTTTTGTTTAATGTATCTAATAGTCGGTGCATTGGTTGTGTGAGGCCGTCTCCACAGAGAACTGCTGACCTCTATGGCTGGTGTTAGTGTGCTAGCCAATAAATCTGAGTTATTTTCAAGATATTTTGATGAAACCTATAAATTGTTCCAGAGGTTCAGGGAATGAAGTTGTGTTTTGACAAAAGAAGTGCCCTTCTTTCTGTTTTAAATACAGAGTAGGTGCCACGAATGTTTTCGTAAGAGCTCCTGTGCACAACTAAAATAATTTCTCCATTACTGGGTAAAGTTTTGCTATGTCGACAAATGACGACTTTATAGAACAACCGTCAGTTAAAATCCATACAGTTTTTTGCGTATAACTCATTTCGGATATAAGGAAGCTCGACTTCCGGTCTTCTTGCGGATCCATGGCGCGAGAAATCGATAAATCGTAGTCGCTTGATGTCTGCAGCACAACAACGACTCTAGTCTAGTCAGTGATAAGCTCTACCGCCGCAATGGATGCCTTACTCCGGAACAAGTGTCTCATTTGATAGAATCGACGAAAGTATCCCTAAGATCCCGAGAAATCTGCGAATTTCCTCAGAGAACGTTCAGCCGGTCGTTAGCCTATAGGAATACTTAGAGCAATAGAGCAAAGACTAATCCCGTGCACAAGACAAGTGATGTCCTCAAAGTTCAACGACCGGGGCATACCGTCGGCCACCTCTAGTCCGTATGACCCACCCTGCCCCGTTTCCTCCTGGCTGCCACCCGGAAAATTCTTACAGCAGCGGCTTCGTCGGAAGAAAATTGGCTGCAACCAGCAGCTTGACATAGAAGACAGACAAGAATGGGAAGATGTCCCGGTCCATCTAAGGAGATTGGGGGACGTACGGATTCCCGAGTGCCCACCTTCTAATCGTGCAACCCACATGGGAGAGTTTCACTTTTTTTCTGAAGCGTCCAATTTGAATACAGGGCGGTAGTGTACAGAGGATGGTGTCTGAGTGATAGACGATGCACCACGGAGATCTCGTTTGGTAGAGCTCGCGTCACCCCTCTGAAATCGGTCTCAATCCCGCCCCTCGAACTGAGTTCGGCCGTGTGGGTCGTTAGGGCTGTACAAGCGATAAGGAAGTGCTTTGACTCCACTAGTCTGTCAACCGGGCCTTGGACTGACTAGAAAACAGTGATGCTTTACATTGACAATATGAGAAGCAGTTTCAGTACCTTCATAGCCAATGGGCTCACAATAGTACACAATGAAACCGCCGTAAATCGGTGGCAGCATGCTAAGTCCTTCGACAATCCAGCGGTCAGTTTTCGGGGGTCAAACACACGGACGGGTGGGCCGAAATTCCTGTACATGCCTGAAAGGGACTGGTCCATTAACTAACCGAAACCATCTATTGAACCTGAAATGGAGACCAAATGCACTTTATTGGCAGTGGCGGCCGCCGAGTCCGCACATGCCTTGTCACCGTTGGCTAGTTTTTACTCCTGCATTAAAGCTCCCTCATCATTGGTACTGTTGTCCAGGCTTAAGAGACATTTGTTGATCATGAGAAGTTCCCATCCTTTCAGCCGTGTACGTGTGGGTCCAGTAAGCCCTGAAGAGCCACAATTCGCGAAATGTGATCTATTCAAGATGATACAATCCGAGGCCTTACCCCAAGAGTTCGAAAACCCCAGAGGGAAGGGAACAAGCGAAGAAAGCGCATTATTTCCAAAGAGCTACTTGAAATCTCCAAACCCAAAATTTGTCGATGGACTACCAGGGGTGGGTGGCAGGTTGACGAAACCACATCAAAGTTTTGACGCGAAGCTTTCAATATTATTATCGGCTAGGCAACCCGAGATGGGCTTACAGGCTCAGCATATACACACAGCTGAGGGACAAGCCGGAGAAAGTTACTTGACGAGTGTTATCCGGAAGCGATTTTGGATGATGGGAGGATAGGCTAGTGTGAAGAGTGTAATCCGAAGTTGTGTACAAGGAAAAGGACGAAAGGTTGTCATGGACAGAGAGTGTATAGCTCCGCCACCGGACTTGATTAGTTCGAACATTTATGGGTCAGGTAAGGGTAAAGGATGGAAAGAGATACGGCTGCATCATGACGGGCATAAAGCCCCCAGCAGTTCACTGCGAAGTCGCGCACTCCGTGGCCACTGACTCTTTCCTTCGAGCACTGGGGAGCTCTATCAACAGAAGTGGTGTATCGTGGGACGCTTACTCAAGCAACGGGCCGAATTTTGTGGGTGCTGAAAGAGAGTAGCAGGGTTTAAACTAAAAACGTAAATTGAGAAGAACTGCAGAACCGAATAGGGACAAATAGCATCCGTTAGCACTTCAACTCCTTGCAGGCCATCCAGCGTGGTGGAGCGCGGGAAGGTTTTATTGGATCCTCTTAAAGGATATTGTTGTCGCTAATTTAATAACAACCGCTAGAAGACGAGACAATGAGCACAGTGATGACCGAAGTTCAGAGAATCTTCAACAATCGCCCTGTGGTTCCAGTATCTTCCAGCGACCCATCCGTCTGGCACTCACCTGGAAAAACCTACTGACATTAGAGTCAAAAGTTCGATCCCCTGAGCAGGCGAGTCTCTGTGTTAGCTACCTACTACGATGGAATCTGGCGAAAAGTTCAGCCAGGTTGTTTTGAAAGGGACGGACTGATATTACCTACCGATCTTGACAACGCGGCAAAATGAGGTCATCAAAGAAAGACCATTCAAAGTTGGTGTCATTGTCATGATCCTTGACGAAAATGCTTGCTTGGCTTCTTCGCTGTTAGATAATGTCGGGAAGCCATTAGCTGTTCTGACAGGCTGGCAATAACAGTAAATATTAGGACCGCCAAAAGAATATTGACTCCTGATGTGCGCCGCATCAGTAGTGTAGAGGGTGAAGAAGGATCAATCGAAGCCAGGGATTGTCTCCGGATAGCATGCAACTGCAAGTTTCAGACCAAGGAAACGAACTCATGCAACTGAATCATAGCACACTTTCGTATGGTAACAGTTCAGCGCTCTCTTGCATACACATCCACCTTGGTTACCGAACACATACTATCGTCGATCAGCTAGTTTGTCACCGATTTTTAATAGACTCTTTGAATTCCCCTTGATAAACTCCTTTTCCTTCTTTTCTCTAATTTTTATGATTATTATTCTTCTATTCACCTGAAGTTTGTGATGTGATTATTTTCGGTGGTATCTATGCATTTACTCACTCTTTTTAACCAACTCCAAACACCATCAGCCGGGTCGACGGTTTGACCCTAACCTTCTAATTTGCCGGGTATTATCCCCATTTTGGTTCACTTTAACACTATTTAATACTCTGTGAGCACGTGTTCTACCCATTCGTAAATTCTCATTCCAACATCACTATAATCATCAGATCATGCACTCCAGCATGCTTCGAGCGCATCCGAAATATACCATTATTATTATTATTATGCCCTGAGAGCTCACTTATTGTTTGCCACTCACAAGACGGCTCAGCGAATTGTGGCTTTTGTTTTCTCACATACACAGGCCCACTCATACTCACACCCCTATACCATGAAAGGCCGTTCGTCCCACATTTCCATCAGAACACGACATAGTCTAAAGAGTTCTTGTTTTATCATTGACATCGATGAAAACGATTCACTCTTTGATAAGTATCGTGGATTCTTCACAAGCAAACGCGAGTACACACACACGAATGCCTTCTCAAAGAGAATACATGGCCTTGGAGCTTCTACACGTCTCCGCTCGTGCCAGCGGCCGAGCAGCTGCTCCCGCGGACAGTGCAGATTAGCAGCGGTCAATACGTTGTTTGGAAAGGAACAACAAGTCGGCTTGGCCACAGAATCGTGCGCGGTGGTGAATATATATGGGGGTAGATTACGGATTGGAGCAGTATTAGTTACATGCACTAAAGTCAGGGCCCAGGTTGGCGGGGAGAAGCGGTGACTCTGCTAAGGCAGGAAGAATTTTGGTGGGCGGAGTAACGATAGGTTGTCATAGAGCCCTCGAAGGCATTATAATATAGCAATCTCGTGAAAATACTCAACTGCGTACTTTATTTGCGCCTCTCGTACAAACTACTTATATGTGTACTAATTTTTGTTTATTCTTGTTCAAGGCTCCACTCTGTCATATCCCTTCTTGGATTTGCTAGTAACGTGATTTACTGTCGGTAGGGACAGTTTGGCAGCTTCAGGAGGTTTCGGTAACAACAAATGGTAACACTCTGTCCGTCAGCTGCGGAATTTATCCGCTGCCATAAGTTCTGGACGGCATGTGGGCAATAATTTTTTCAGCAGAGCTACCAATACAAAAGTAGACTGGAAGAGCGATAGAGCCATTACCAAGCATCTAGGGGGAAAATATCGCAAGGCAGGTCCTTACTGTTCGACTATTTGCTGAAAAAACGCGAAACGTATCAAAAGCCATGGTTGTTCCTACGGTTTCAGAGAGCTGAACAGCGGCAGTGGCTGGAGATACCAATGAGCAAGATATTCAATGACAAGTCATCCGTTGACTTTGGATCAATTTCTATGTTTGCAAACTATAACGAGCGCACGGTATTGGAATTTGAAGAAGATAAATCGTCTGGAAATGCCACTTTTGGTGGGTACGGGAACAGAATCCTCTTCGGCCACTCTCAGGATGCCGCTGCGGATTTTTAAAATAAAACCCGATGGGTCCGGTTCAGTAGCTGCCAGCGGCGGACGCATCATCAACTCCCAGACTTCAACAACGAGAAGAACTATTTGTTTTTGCACTGCTTCGCGGATAGCAGCCGGCCATGAGGAAAGCCAGGTTGGATAACGTTGGACAAAGTATTTTGCTTTGAAAAAGTGTAACAATGATTATAATGTTTCGTATCTTTACGTTATACAGAGGATGCACGGTAGAAGCATCAGAACTTGGCTGTTTTGGCATCCTTGTCCAGTGCGCGATCAATCCAGCAAAGAAAATTGTATGAAGCAATGATTTTGTACAAATGAACAACTACTACGAGATAAAATTCTCATCACTCATTTATTTTCAGTTTTGCCATTAGCTGCGCAAGGTGCTTATTAAGTTCCAATTGGGAGACATTTCCTAGGCGGAGCGTATTCAAAAACCATTAATAAAGCGGTTTGAAGGCATCAGTGATATTGCATCGGTCGTTAACCGACCAATGGTTATCTTACTTTACGGACATCAGTAAGTCAGTTTGATCTTGGGGCTTTCATCTGCTTGGGTCCATCTTCAGTTCAGATGCTCCGGCAACCTCTGTGGATGAGATCCTCAGTCACAAAAGTTACCGTATTCAGCAAGTATGTACGTACATCTATATATATATATATATATATATATATATATATATATATATATATATGTACGTTTCGTACAAACTAAACGTTTTTCTTACTGGCTACTAACATCTTGTTAGTAGTCACATTCTACATGTGAATCTCTTCCAAGTCATTCTCCTGTGTTGTTGGCACAAAGTTGGTCATTTTACTGAACTCAGTCCTGATTCGTGATTGGTCCTTATTCCAATCTGACGGTAACGTGACAATATGGTTTTGTTTTGTTCACATGGATTTGATCTTACTCTTTCATGTGATTTGAACAGTCTTATCCGTTTCCCACTTTCTGACATTGACCTGAATTTGTTTGAATGAACGTAAGACGCTCCCGCCTGGTTTAACAGCAAATTTGACTATCCACGATCTGTGTCTCGCTCGGTTCAAAATTTGGCTGTATGTTTTGTCTATTCAGTGTTCATTAACGTTGTACTGATTATAGAACCGTGTTTCGGATTAATACGTCTATCAGTTGAAGTCTTTTGAAATTTGTTCGAGACGCGAAGTAAGCCACACCTAAAAGGAGCAGCCTAGAAAGGCTTAACGCAGCTAGGTCGTACAAACCTGAGTGGAATTCAATCGAAACGGTCAAAAGTGACGGTCGAAAGGGTTTCGCTTACAATATATATGTACACTTAGAAATACATACGCACGCAATTATATAAATATATAGAGGTGAGCACACGAAGGTGAGAGGTCACTAAACAGTACCATTCAATATTCGCATTAAACGTGCTCTTCGGTCCTTCGCGCCAAGCCGACCACCTGCACACTAACCCAAAGCTCTATGCTGCACGAATTCGTTAACCAAGACGACATTCTTAATTACCCATGAAAACAGGATGACCACCGGGAGATGGTGATTAGCATGTGGTTTAGAGCTTTCATGAGAGCGTGCACAAGAGCTATTATCAGATGGCAACTGCGCTTAGTAGTCGGCGTCCAGTTAGGCCATAGACATGTCTAGAGTGTGAACGAAGACGACTCGCTACAAAGGTGTGTAAAACGGGGATTCGCTTCAAGTGTACGTGAATGTGCGCATATATCTGAATACATATACAAGCATACACATAGGTGGGACAATTCTATATGTATACGTTTATGTGCATGGTAGAATTTGCGTGTGCAGATATATGTTCGTAAGAATGTACGCACGGAGAAACCCCTCCGGTGTTTTGTAAAGTACATACTTACACAGGAATATACAAAAAAATGTGCAGACAAATAAGCCGGTAGATACATAGGAAATTATACGTGTACGTAAGTATACACATTTTTTAGGTTTATATAAAGGCCATTACACCTCTTTCCTCCATAATATAAAATAACTGGAAAATCCCCCGTCCTGCTGAGCACTTCGCGGCATGGTGTGTCAGCTTCGGTGGCCTAGATCTCTCCGAAGCTCGCTTTACAGTTCACTGGTGGCAAATTCGCTGCCATGCTCTCAAAGAAGTTGACGCCAAATCTTCAAAAAGCGAGCCATTTGGCATCAGAAAGCTACCGGTCCGGACTAGTTATGATAGAACTGCGCTGTGGATGCGAATAAAGCAAGATTTATGCGCAAGTATATGGTTGGTAAGAAGCACAAAAATATTGTAAACTACGGAGTGTTTTCACTGAGGCAGAGTGTTAGGACTTCCTTGGGGGGTTTACCATTACTGGTTCTTACATTCTGCCTGGTATCTGAGCATTGCTCCTATAATTGAATACTCCCACAACTTTTGGATATATGCGATAGCGCTGTCAGTGGAGGGCATCTACTGAAGTTGACGAACGAGGGATTTCCAAGTGGCCTTCAGTGTAAGAGTTGTTAACGGCTGGAACTGGCTCCCGATGGAATCACAAACAGCTGGCTCCTTTGAAGAAATTCTGGCATCTGCTTAGCTCATGTTGGGGCAGTTTTCACTACCTACTATCCTTATTTACTTCCCTTGTTCTTACTACCCTTGTCACTGTCGTGAGTCCCAGCCCCTTTTCGTTAAGCTTTCACTCCCTTTCTTACGCCTCCTTACTTCACCACCACCCCTTCGCCCAGTAACGACTCACGTTGTATTATACCACCTCCAAAGTTTAGACCCTCATGACTTCTGTTCATGTATTGAGCACGAGGCTTGCCGGAATTCATCAGGGGATAGTGTCCCCGTTGGACTCCTCAGGTTGGGGCACAGGGAAGAAGACCCTCTTTCTGTTTGTCCTTACTAAGCCCCCGAAACAGACTTTGCTCTCCCATTCGTCGTAGCCCCCACGGATCCAAGGAGCTCCAGGAGCACAAACCTAGACAAGCTTGGCACATCACTGTCTACATCCTGCGATCTGAAGTAAACTGATCTCCGGAGTGAACTCTAAACAAGACGGTCCGATGAGCAGCCCTCATCATTGTTGCACAAGTTGGCTGGTGTTTTGACTTGGCATTGCAGGTTGGGCGTAACAAGTGAACGCAGATGAATCCAAATGTTCGGGCAGTTATTGTGCGATGAGGTTTTACGGTTCGCTCCGGTTTTACCGGAGAATCGACGCAATGCTCTCTGCAGTGGTTTGTAAAATAGGCAAACCTCTCAGCTTCTATGATCGCACTCATCGAGGAGATCACTGGGAAAAGTCCATTGAGGGCCAATTGGTTCCAGCCTCATTAGCCGGACGCTGGCTTGTGCAGAGGATATGTGTCGGAAGTGGCGCTAGTGGTTACGGCTTTCATGAAACATGCAGTCTAATAAGTGATTTATGGGGCCGATGAGTGGATCACAATAGGGGTGCCTAACTTTCGTGCACTCCCTGAAGGAACTCTGGACGCTCCATTCACCTGGGCCGTCACCTATTCTGTCCAGGGATTAGGGACACTAATATTTTTCGATGATAGAGAAGTCTGCAAACATCAGAACAAAGCAAATACACTCAACAAACATTTGTAATGTATGGAACGAAGGGATGGGGGCATCGGGGGTACCAGAAGACCCAGTCGGAGCGATTGACATGCCACATGCGTCTGTAGCGGTGGGGAAGTAGATAATAATACTGGAGGGGCCGGACAAGAACAAGCCAGCGTAGCCAGGTGGCATATATCCGGGCACTATCAAACCATCGGCTGCTGAAATAAGTTGACATGCTTGCGGACAGTTATGTGCAACTGTTGGGCAAGATGTGTTGATGACCGACAGGGAAGCAACAGAAGTAGAGGCTATCCACAAAGGTGGACGGAGCTCACAGGGGCGAAACCACAGGCCTGTAAGCCTTACTTGTATTCTTTGCAAATGTTTAGGGGGACCGGTAAGAGAATACCTCTGCAAGCATTTGGCAGAACACAGGCTTCAAAGTGTGGCACTGCGTGGGATTTTGAGGAGAAGATCATGTCTGTGAAACCTTCTCGGGCTCCTGGACGAAGCCACAACACCACTGGGTGAAGAAGTTCGATGTATATACCTCAGTAAGGCTTTCAACTCAGTGAATCCGCGACTACCTCTTGGTAAGGCTAAGACCTATGGGATAGGCGGAGAGTTACACAGCTGGGTAGCCGAATTTACGGCTAACAGGGTTGGAGAGGCAAACACTGGGCCAGTTTGTGAGACAAGAGGCATCTCCGGGAGTTGGTTCCTGGGAGCTCTTATATTGACCTTTTAGATAAATAACTTAGCTCGAGCCCTGATGCAACCGGGTTTTGTATTTGCAACTACGCGAGAGTCCTCGGGTGAGGAATTACTAGCTGGTAACATCCAGGAGGTGCTCAAGTAGGCAAATACGTGGGATATACCATTAAACGGGGTTAAAAGCCATCCACTCTCCACAGCATCAGTGGGCTTAACAGTTGCGGAGGAAAATGGACCATTCACGATTGTAATGGTGCATCTGGTAGAAGACTTCAAATGGGCGGGGCACAGCAGGCTGGCTGCCTGTGGAGTTCGAAAGGAGCTCTATAGACTTAAGTGAACAACTTCCGCAAACAGGCAGAGGTGTTCTTATCCTTGCAAAAGGTGGTAGCGAGACCTCATATCGAGTGCTGTGCACGGGCTTGGGCACCTTTCCTCAAAAAAGACACAGCTTATCTTGAAAAATTCAGCGACTAGCCATCATGATGGAGGTTCAGTGAGAAAGCCCTATAGCCAAAAACTGCAGAAAGCGGGATTATTTTCTCTAGGAGGAGGACCAAGGGGGACCTCATTGAACCCTTTAAAATTCTGAAAGGCTGCCGAGACTGAAAGCCGAAGAAATGTTTGTGATAGCTGCTGAAGAGCGGACAAGAGGGAGTGACATAAAGCCATGGATGGCGCACCCAGACTAAACATGAGGACCAACTTCATTTGCATTAAAACGGTTATATGGTGGAATTATTCGTCCAAAAGGGTTAAAGGGTCTGAAAAGCGTAAAGACTTTCAAAAGAATGCTAGACCATCAATGAGAGAAGACATTCCCACGGGCAGATTTTTAGAGCCGAATGGGAACATCGGAAGGGGAATCGGGCAAGGTGTCCTGCAGAACAAAGCGAGACTCGCTGCTTATGGTAAAAAGCCGACACTAAGGTTGATTCTTGTCTAGAAGATGAGACGCTTCCATTTTTTCATTTTAAGCAAAACGGTATCCATGAAATATACTTTCAAACTGAAGAAACAGGGAGAACACACCAAATTCACCGTGGTGGGTGCCGACCCAGGTGAATACGACCGAAGGAAATCGGGAAGCTGCATTGTCCCTGGCCCCTACTGGTAATGTGAGAACTGAACTAAATTGGACTGAGCCGCGCAGGACTGGTTTGGTCTGCTTTCTTCAAGTCAATATGTAGGTAACTTGGGCCGTTGTTTGCCTTTTCAAGGTCGCTCGCGGGCCACTTTTCCTGGTACGGCGGATTGGGTGTGGCTTTCTCAATGAGGGGTCCCTAAAACTTCAGCTTAGAAATAATTCATTCATCAATCCTCAGACAAAAAAATACATATTCCGTACATTCGTACTCGTCTAGAGTTTTTCTTACCTGCCCAGGGGTAGGTTATAATCTATAATATAACCTAGGTTATATATCCTTGATAATATATTGCCTATATGTACACATGTACATAACCTGTATACAACTCACCTGTAATGGACTTGTTAAGTACACATCAACAGCGTTTGCATGGCGAAAATATACCACCAATCAACAAACTAGCATGAATGAACATGCCGTGTTCTTTAATAGGCGTAATTTGTAAAATACATGATATATGTGCATTTTTCACATTAATTCGTTGTTTTCAAAAATATTGGGGAAGTATACTTTCCCAATACATTGTAAAGGTTTAGAATGACAAGATAGGGAGACTCCCTTTGTAGCAAAATCGGTTCAAAACCGCTCCGAAACCGATGAGTTTTCGATCGGTGTGTACTATTACGCCGATCGGTTTTCGGTCGGTTTGTTTAGTAGCCATTTTACACAGATAAACATTGAACTTATACGAAGGAAATGGAAGACCGATGTAAAATGCAATGCTTGGTTGGCGTTTTATTTTAATGTATTGCTTTACTTCATCGGAATCTCTTGAAAACTTCAGTGTGGTTCGCTCTAATTCATTTCCTCCAAATGGATGAAATAAGGATAATTATTCGGAGAATCACAAATTAGTAGATAGAAAAAAGCATCGTAATACGTAATTTGGGTTAGTGAAATAAATCAACGATGCATATGGCGTACTTCGAACTACTGACACCAACCGCTAGGAAACCGTTCAGAAACCGTCCAGAACCCGCTCGAAGACGGATTGGCATAATAACACAAAACGGTCAAAAACCGGCCAATAGCCGGTCGGTTTCGCGGCGATTTTCATACGAAAGGAAAGTCTCATTTGGAGGACGTAGGCTGGATATTAATGTCCCGCGCGTTTTCCCGAGAACTTTTGGTATCAGCCTCGATATTACCGCGCCGTCTGACACCGCCTCGAAAAGAAGAACGCCGGCGAGCAACAAGCTGGATTCCGCCCGGGTCGTGGACTGGTCGACCAGATTTTCGTTTAGGTGGTTGTTGTGCCTTATCCGCTCAGCGCACAGATGAAGAGGATAGACTTCCTCAGTTTTGTGCAGATAATTGGTTATTCCTGTTTAGTGCAAATTTCCGACATAGCTCGCGTCACATGGCTACATGGCGTTCTAACGCTACAGGTATTCCGAACCAGATCGATCATATCGCAGTAAGCTACCGGTGGCGCAGTTCTGTTCTGAACTGTAGATCCTACTGTCCATGCATTAGTTTCAATGCGATTATCGCTTCGGCTCCATGGTCATCGACACAAACCGCAAACCCGGTTAGCCGTACAACGTTTGTGTTATCCAGAAATTCGCACCCGTTATGAACCGAAGTTAACACAGGAGCTAGGATCTAGGACAGACAGTAATACAGATGAGCATTAGGCCCATTTCCAGCAGGCGATGCACTTTGCAGCAGGTCTCGCCTCTGGTCCCAGATCCAATGTCCATCAGAGACACTGGATTTACCAAGCATCGGTTAGTCTAATGGAGCAAAAACGTCAGCTCTCTCTCGAACTTTGAAGAGATGAATAAGATACGAAGACATTTACATAGGCAAGTTACAAATAGCCTTAAGGATGATCGGTAAAATTGGTTGGTCAAGGTAGCCGAAGAAATGGAAGTAGCAGCTACTTCAAGTAACAGTTAAAAACTGTTCAAACTCATTCGCGACACAGGTGGACGGCGAACCCCTGTCAGTGAAACGATATGCGCTAGAAATGGAGATCCTGTTCATGACAAAGTGCAAGGGCACGACCAAGGATTAGAAGAGGAAGTTCCGCGAACAACACACTGGATTCCGCCCGGGTCGCGGATACATCGACCAGATTTCTGCTCTTCGTCAGTTACTTGAGACGCGTCACACACACCGTCGACCGATAATAATGGTTTTCCTCGACTTGAAAAGCGCCTTCGGTTCGGTTTACCGAACAGCGCTGTTTAGTGCTCTTCTCAAAAAAGATGTGCCACAGAAGTTCATGAATCTACTGAGGTCCTTGTACTGTCATAATTTTGGCCGCCTGAGGGTTTACGGTGAACTAACCAGTCTATTCGAAACAACCATCTGTGTTCGACAAGGATGTCTCGTTTCTCCATTCCTGTTCAACTTCACCATGGATGAGATAACGGAAACGCCTTGCGAAATATTCACGATCTAGGCGTTGAACTTGCAAGTGAAGAAAAGCAATGTGACCTAGATTACGTTGACAACCTTGTTTGCTTGTTCGAATGTACGGATCATGCGTAACGTGCACTAGATAGACCCACTAGAGCTGTGGCTGTATTCGCTATGCGCCGTGCACCTTCAGAGTGTAAAAGTGATGTACAACGAACTTAGGAAAGATAGGTTCCTCATGTCTTCGTGGTTGGGGTCCAAAACTCTAATAAGCGGTGGCTTCCTTGGACATTCGTTTGTCGACCGAGAAACGATTACACACTGTCGCTATTGGGCCATTTCTTTTGCATGGCTCAAAATCGTTTTTCGTATGAGTGCAGTGAATGTTTTTTATTATTTCCGATTGAAATTGCTGCTGAGAATTAGAAACTACATGCTTCGCACCCAGTTCACAGGTATTCGTTGTGTGCAGCGAATTTAACTGGTACAAGTGGGAAATAGAGTGAGAATGTTAGTGTTTGTACATCAGTATCTTCGTAGCATTCCTTGGGCCCAAAATAAGCTCATGGCCGTCAGTATTCAGATTGGACGCAGTGTTATGTGTATAAAATAGTAATGATAAATAATAAGTCTCGCTAGTCTGTGGTCGTTGGGATATATGTTGCGCAATTCGCCGGATAGAATTCCTCGGTGTGCCGTTTTCGCTAAAGCGACTGGACAATGAAAAAGGGTAGCCGGTTGATGACATGTGAAGTACCTAAGCACTACTGATCAATCTGAGGATGAAGCAATACTGCAAATGAACAACGCCAAAAAGGCATTTCTCTAGCTACGACGAATGCACTGAATCCGCAGTGAAATCAACCTTCTGAGTAAGGCACGTGTCTACCGTACCGCTATGCGCCCCGTACTTAGCTACCGCTGCGAAACTTAGTCACTGGGAGTCGAGAATATCAGAAAGTTGGGGGCGTTTCATTGTTAGTACCTGGAGCGTTTCTTCACAGTAAATAAGCACGACAAAGTGCCTGATGACGAAATAGACGAAATCTCCACCTTCTGATGCCGCCGACTGCGGTTTCTCGGTCACATTCTGCGGCGACCTGAGCCAGAACTAACCAAACAAAAACTCAGTCCACAACCCCGCCTGAATGACACTTTCGTCTCGGTGATCAGCTAAAAACTGGAATCAGCACTGCCAAAATGGATACAGAACGCCTAGGCCTAGGCTGCTTTATGGTGTCCGCCAGTGGAAGGAAAACTGGATCGAGATCTGCACCGATTTCGCTTCTAACCATCTCGAATGCTTCGCGATACTCGTGAAGTCGACTTACCTTCTAACAGGAAATCAGTGTGTGACATAAAGCAAATGGTACTCCAACCAGCAAACTTGGCCATTCGGGTCGTGCTAGACTTTTTGGGCGATGTCAAAAAAATCCATCAACTCAGTGGCTAAATAATTGGTTATAGGTGAAAGTGGCGAACAGTTATTCGTTTACTTGATACCGTTCACAGTTGTTATCATTGCTTCCTACTACCATTGTGTGTCGGTTCCTGAGCGAATTTCCCTTGAGAGATAATCGAATAGTAACGGCGCACTCGGTACTCGCTGGACACTTGTTCAACCTGATCTCATAATATTCATTGTTTTTTAATATTTCGCAATACATCCAAAGCCTTCGACGCGTTTGGAAGATCACTAGGTTTGCCGTCTAATGCTAAAAATATATAGTCTTCAAATTACAGATCTAAGTTTTGCGTCTCATGGATATATATATATATATATATATATATATATATATATATATATGTTTCAGGATAAAAAATGAGCCAACGCGTAGGGATAAATGAAAAGTAATACTTTGCTCTGTTTCAAGGATCACTTTTTGTGTTACCGAACCTTACCCGTTTCGAGTACAAATTAAGTGTGATATATAAATCTCCTAAACGGACATCGTAATATCCGTCTGTTCTGTCATATCATTGGTTTAAATGCCTGAATCCTCAGTTAACTTACTGACTACTCGGAAACAATATGGGTTTGGAAAATCAGACTTTTTTTTACGGTAACCATTTTCAGGTGTCCTTGTCTTTAGCCATCCAATTTCTTAAAAGCGCAGTCTATTTCTAAATCAGAGTCACATTTAATTTCACCTGCTGGTAACTCAAACTACTCTGGTATCCATTACGGTATGTGATTTTCAAGCATGATAAACTGTACGCATTGCCTACGTTTGCTTTGTATAGGACTTTGCGTTTGCTATCATGCATCAGGCAAAACTGAAGTAACTTATGATGTCGACAACAATACACGAGTACGACGCCTCCGTCCGTTCCGACAGAAGCCGAGATCGCGCACATAGACGTAAAAAACAACGCGAAGAAAATCGCAGTGACACTGCACACAACGAAACTAGCAACCATCGATCTCACAGACGAAGAAAAGAGAATATAGAGTCCACTGAAGAAAATGCTTCAAATTATCATACAAACGATGGAGAATACGCTCCGCGGCTGGCAAACGACGACTATGCACAACCAGGGGAAAGTGAAAATTACCCGGAACGAAACGAATCTGTTACGAAAGCGGGGGGAAATCACAGACATGGAGAGAGGCGTTCCAAGCACCGTAGTCATCGTCGACATTCGTCGGTGAGAGAGTCGGAATATGTGAATGCCCCAGTTTCTCAAGCACACGATCGCTATCATCAAGAGAGCAATCCTGCGGAATATCCATACGGGCATGAGGAAACGGAAGAGTATGTGGAAGAGCAGACTGGTTACACTCCCAGTGTGGACGAAAATTATCCTGAGCACGAAGGTAGTGTGCTATCTGGATCACAAATACCAAACGGATCAGTTTCATACCAACCAGAGTACGACATGCGGCGTCGTACAAATTATCCCCGCTCGGGTTCTCATCTAGATCCCTCAGCGCAGTCCGTATCAGACTTCGGAGATCATTCGGTTCATAGTGGCACTCCGCATACTGTTGGGGGAGGCGAACCGGGATATTGGCATATGGACGATGAGCGAAACAGTTCTATACCTCCTGTTGTTACCAACGACGCCGGACCTGAGTGTGTCTCGGCTCGCCCGAAGCCACTACAGAAGTTCCTCTCATCTTTTCGTCGCCTGAAACCGAAATCTTTACAACGTCCTGAGCCACAGACCACCGATTCTTCTGGAAGTTTGAGTGCTCGCGTGATTATGTTAGACGGCGAAGAAGCATCGTATCCGTTGGACAAAAATGATCTAGGTTTAGCTTTATTCAACAAAGTTTGCGAAACATTGGATCTGTTAGAAACTGACTATTTTGGTCTGACTTACGTGAGCAACAAGCTAAGAACATGGGTGAGTTTCTTGTTTTTGTTGATTGTGATGATTCGTTTTTCGTTTCCACGGAGATCGAAGGGCAGAATCTCCGCCACCACTGATCAGTTTGGGGGTAGGCAATAATCCCCATTGTCGTCTGGCTCGTTGCCACCCCTAACCTGTTGGGACCTTATGTGAGTCTGGTTGCCGGTTATCCCTAGTAGTGCAATGGTCCTTTGTGGCTATGGAGTATACCTCTTCCACTGCACTCTTGCGCAAGCAAGTAATAATAAGTCATTACTCACTAACCATTTTCACAATTCCAGTTGGTATATATTTTCTCTTGTAATGTTTTTTATTTTATTACATGTTTTCGCATGAGTGCAGTGGAAGGTTTTTATGCCCCATATCCACATAGGCTCACTACTACTAGGGATAACCGGCAACGAGGCTCAGAGAATCGGAGTAGATAAGGTCCCAATAGGTCAGGTGTAGTAACGAGCCGAGCGACAGTGGATTACTGTTTACCATCGAAATGACCGATGGTGGTGTGGATTCTGACATCCGATCTTCGTGATAATAATCACTATCTTTGAGATGATGGTAAATCACTGAACCTAAGGATCTTTTAGTGTTTGTTCACAGCCAACGTTTAGGGAGCTGGTAAGTTGTGACGTGCCCAGGAGAATGGTTTTATGGATGACAACTACTCAGTGAACTTGATAAAAAACATGTTAATCCTTTTTAGTACTCCTTTTGTCCGGTTATTACGTGGAAATGGCTCAGGTCACCTATTTCAGAGTGGAAAGCCACTGCGACTTTATTTCAATAGTCTGTTTTTTGAAATGTCTTAATGGTTGAACAGAAAAAGAGGGTGATCCACCACGCATTTCAATCAGTTAGTTTGAGGTGGCCCTTAAAGATTTAAGTAAACTATTTTTAGTTGTCTGTATCGCTGTAAAGTCGTTTTCACGAATAAATGTACGAAGTTTTCGGGAATTGAATACGACTTGCGTCATGGAATCTTTCGGAAGGGATTTTTATGATCGTCATGTCTTCTTTGCTTAGTTCGTTCTTCGTAAAATTATTTAGTTGAAACGGTCCCAACTCGTGTGATGTTACATCTAACTTAGATTTGTTCTACCTAACAAAGTTTCACATGATGTGTATCTTTGTATATTTCTACAACGATTTCTAGTTCTGGTTGGATATGGACAAGAAGATCAGCAAGCAGTTACGAAGTAAGTACCCACATGCAATTCCTTTTTATTTATTATACGTATTTTTCATGTAATAGTCCTTCCGAACTGCACAATCGTGTGCGTTCGTGCGTTTAACAAAACGGCTTTATCACAGATTTTGTGCACGTTAGTTTGGATGGATGTGTGATGAGTGGTAAGCAGCCCCCAAAACAAATATGGGAGTGCACTAACAGGCACATTTATGGGCTAGCATTATAAAATGCGTAATTTCACTTCATAATACTTTGTTTTCGATTCCGTTGTTTACTTTCAGTTTTACTCGATCTCAAGAAAATCAGGAAAGTAACAGTAAAGAATGTGTACGGAGGAAAATATTGAGACTGAATGGCTTCGCTGCATATCCGAGCTACCGAATGGGCTCTGAATGCGGAACGCACCGTTCCTCTACCAGTAAAGGCCTTCCTTTCTAATTATCACTTCATATGAAGGGCATTTTTGTCCACCTTCCAGTCACTATGCAGCTAGCAAAATAAGTGACTGGAAGTTACTACAGAGAGACCTCACAATCAGTAGAAGTCACTGATTGTTTGCTTTAACTGATTCATCATCATCATCATAATCGTACAGCGTTAAACAGCAAAGCAAGCCCCACTGACCACTACCTTTCTCACCATGTTGTACGTGGAAATAGAAAGAATGAATATACAAGATGGAGAGGGAGTGGACCTGCAGGGGTGGGAAAACGAAGGAATGCCCTTACAGCCAACACACCAAATACACAATCTAACTGTATAAACGCACATTGATCAGTCATTCTGATTCGACGGAAAGTGACGACACGATCGCCGCTGTTCACGGTTCGCTGCCATATCCTTCAGTGTCTCCATCCAACTGGTTGACGGATCTTTTGGACCCCAACCACGAAGACGTGACGAACCTACTTTTTCTAAGTTCGCTGTACATTTTCTCATTCCCCATTGTCACGTCATCCGATGGCCTCCACGTGGGTTCTTCCACTCCTGAGTAGTAACGTAAAATGGGACAAGGTATGATAGACGTGCCTGACATACGCAAAACCTATTCCAATCAACGAAGTCCACTAAGCTGGATACGCTGTCAAAGAACATTCTCTGAACTAATACCCAATATTCGCTTTCTGACCTAAGCATTGCTCACTCGGCTATTCCATCTAATCTCAGCGATATTAAGCAAACACCGATGGTTAAAAATCTCAAGGCGACGAACATCGTCCAGACACAAACTTCACGTCTTGCAACGATTCAGCAGAACTGGGCGCACCGCGACACAGTCCTATGTACGTAAGACCTTTTAACTTCAGAGAAATATCAGGTCGGCGCCACAAGTATTTCAGTCCAGCGTATGGCGCTCGAGCCATGGATATGCGCGTGTTCACCTCTACTACCGTGCGCCCATCCGTCGTCACGCTGCTGCCGAGGTAAGTGAAGCGGTCAACAACTGCCAGCACATCCTCATCGTGTATTAAGCTCCGAACCGTCGACGTCTAGTCTTGCAACATCACTTTTACACTTTGAAGGTGCACGGCGCATAGCGAATATAGCCACAGCTCTAGTGGGTCTATCTAGTGCACGTTACGCATGATCCGTACATTCGAACAAGCAAACAAGGTTGTCAACGTAATCTAGGTCACATTGCTTTTCTTCACTTGCAAGTTCAACGCCTAGATCGTGAATATTTCGCAAGGCGTTTCCGTTATCTCATCCATGGTGAAGTTGAACAGGAATGGAGAAACGAGACATCCTTGTCGAACACAGATGGTTGTTTCGAATAGACTGGTTAGTTCACCGTAAACCCTCAGGCGGCCAAAATTATGACAGTACAAGGACCTCAGTAGATTCATGAACTTCTGTGGCACATCTTTTTTGAGAAGAGCACTAAACAGCGCTGTTCGGTAAACTGAACCGAAGGCGCTTTTCAAGTCGAGGAAAACCATTATTATCGGTCGACGGTGTGTGTGACGCGTCTCAAGTAACTGACGAAGAGCAGAAATCTGGTCGATGTATCCGCGACCCGGGCGGAATCCAGTGTGTTGTTCGCGGAACTTCCTCTTCTAATCCTTGGTCGTGCCCTTGCACTTTGTCATGAACAGGATCTCCATTTCTAGCGCATATCGTTTCACTGACAGGGGTTCGCCGTCCACCTGTGTCGCGAATGAGTTTGAACAGTTTTTAACTGTTACTTGAAGTAGCTGCTACTTCCATTTCTTCGGCTACCTTGACCAACCAATTTTACCGATCATCCTTAAGGCTATTTGTAACTTGCCTATGTAAATGTCTTCGTATCTTATTCATCTCTTCAAAGTTCGAGAGAGAGCTGACGTTTTTGCTCCATTAGACTAACCGATGCTTGGTAAATCCAGTGTCTCTGATGGACATTGGATCTGGGACCAGAGGCGAGACCTGCTGCAAAGTGCATCGCCTGCTGGAAATGGGCCTAATGCTCATCTGTATTACTGTCTGTCCTAGATCCTAGCTCCTGTGTTAACTTCGGTTCATAACGGGTGCGAATTTCTGGATAACACAAACGTTGTACGGCTAACCGGGTTTGTGGTTTGTGTCGATGACCATGGAGCCGAAGCGATAATCGCATTGAAACTAATGCATGGACAGTAGGATCTACAGTTCAGAACAGAACTGCGCCACCGGTAGCTTACTGCGATATGATCGATCTGGTTCGGAATACCTGTAGCGTTAGAACGCCATGTCGCCATGTGACGCGAGCTGTGTCGGAAATTTGCACTAAACAGGAATAACCAATTATCTGCACAAAACTGAGGAAGTCTATCCTCTTCATCTGTGCACTGAGCAGATAAGGCACAAAAACCACGTAAGTAACCTTCTTATGCACCATGTATGCTAACTTGTTCAATCAAATCACCAACCGGACTACAATGTCAGAACCTTTACTCCTGCGAACGAAAGTGGGTGTTCATCATAGCACCCATCTTTCTGCGTGTCGTAGCTGCAGTCTGTTGGAGTGTATGCCGAGATCACGATTAGACTGCGATGAACGCAGCTATCCTTCCGAACGCCAACTGACCCCTTGAGTCTGGCAGCTCATAGACGACCATTAACCGGTATCCAGTCGGAAAGGGCATCCTCAGCCTTGTCAGTCAGGACTATCCCTACACCAAGTTAACCCACAGTCCTAGCTGCTTCGTTTCCTGAAGTGCGCAGGAAACACCTTGATGGGATTCCAGGGGCAGTTAGTTGAGTCTTACTGCTCGAATCCTGGATACGCGTTTCACTCACACAGCAGACATCAATCATCATGTAATGGAATGTGAGGGCTAGGCACGTCTGCTGACCGGCCTCCATGAGAACACGCACGGCAAATAAGCCGAGATTCAGAGGCTGACGGGGCTTAAGAAAATGTGAGTTACAAGACAGGTTATTATCTACGGCATTATTTGACAATAAACCGTTGCGAGTATCGGGTGTGTTATCAGTTGGAGCATCATAGGTGGATAAAGGGGGCGAAGAGAGGTGGTTGGGGACAGAAGACAAAGGTTTAATAAAAGAGGGAACTGTAAGTAGTAGCGCACTTATCACTACCCACCCCGCTCGATGCAATGGGCAGCGCGGTCCTGATTAACCTGCATGACGACCGATGCAGTATGGAATTCCTTGTAGCCGTGCGGTTCGTGAGAGATGTTGGACGGGTACTGTTAGGGTGTCCAGTCGCAAAGCAGGAGAACGATTAGGGTTCTTAACCAAAGCCTTTAGTTCTAACGAGAATTCATATGCGAAGTAGCAAAGTGGCCGAGTGGAAGCCCATTTTATTGAGTCACTTATCCTTCCAATGATTTTACCGAGTAAGTTGCCAGCTCAGACCGACCCCCAACCTGGAGGACCGGGTGACTGGACTTCGTCTGACCGCTACCCATTGACCTTTCAGGCATGATTGTATTTCCGGCTTAGGGAAGCCATCCTGTATAGCTCGTTGGGTCGTAGAGACACGCAATTCATCACACCACGTCAAGGTACAATCTCGTCGTGATAATTTGATGGATTTCATCACTTGGGTACAATGTGACGCTTAAAAAAAAAATGCTGATTTGGTCGTTTCAGGAGCCTCGTGGAATGGGTCAAAGTTTGAGGAAGGTCTCTAATTGGCACAATAACACTAACTGTTGTAATATATACTCATTGAAAGACAAGTCCAGTGAACTTAAATGGATAGAGTGGAATTTCCATGCACTTGCCTTGCCCCCTCCATTTGGCCATCCTTTGAGATACCGTTCCCTCGGTGACCAAATAAATGTCCATCCGATAACTTTGCTGTGCTGCTAGGATGACGTTTGGCACTGAACTTGCTCCAATCGAAAGGCTTTAATTTCCTGGATTATGTATTTTGGCTTTGACGTTCTGTTCTCCTTATGATGTGCTTCCTGGGGCTCACACCCCAAAAACGTTGGTAGAAAGTGTGTTAAAATTGCTTGTATTTGAGTGGAAGTTCGTGTTCATTAATTAAGATGAACCCGAAGGTCACCTGTTTTCACGGGAGCGAATACAACCGTATTGGTCTGAAGGCTAACTGGTTTCAGTTGCTTTTTCCTACCTGTCGGCGGGCATAACATTTATATCCACAAGACCATTCATTCCCACACGCCATCTCTGAGGTCAACCTCTGCGTTCTCGCCATCTTCACACTCATAATGACGACACATCCATATATACACTCATCACCTCGGGAATCGCTCAGAGCTGAAAACCTTGCACCAGGATATCTCACCTTCTACCGTCGGACTGACGAAACAGCTGAACAGTAAAAATAATTCCCGACTAGTATCATCCAGATTGGACTCGGCTGAAAATCTGTCGTGGATGTTTGTTTTCCCCTAATCTGTCGTCTGCATATCTTTTTGACGCACTCCTCAGATATAGTCCACAATTTCAGAAAGATCTAAATCCCGATTGATTCTCATGCGTGTAAATCTAAAGAGCTCTTTATGATCATTAAGGTAGAACCCGAGCATGCAGTTTTATCGCCATGCTATATATATATATATATATATATATATATATATATATATATATATATATATATATATATATATATATAGCATGGCGATAAAACTGCATGCTCGGGTTCTACCTTAATGATCATAAAGAGCTCTTTAGATTTACACGCACGCGAAACCGGTTGTGTGCTTCCGGGGAAATTTTGTCCACACGTTTACATACTGCTTACTATCAGTGTGAGCGCTTGCACATGCAGCCTCGTTGTTCTTTGGGTTAGCAGTGACCCAGACACGAATAACTATGAGAAATCACAGTTGTGATTCATTTGTGGACTCTTCAATGAAGAGTATCCACTCACACTCCAGACGATTCAAATTAGATTCCAGTGAATATATATATATATATATATATATATATATATATATATATATATATATATATATAGTCATTGATTTACAAAATCTTGGAACTAGAATTGATTGGGAATTGGCCTCATCTGAATCGTTTGAAGGGTGGAAGTACAACGTATTCACCGCAACTGTTACTGGCTGTTATCTTTTTACAGGTTTCCGAAACGAATGAAAGGGAGACATAAATTAATACGCAGATAGATAATATTATTATGATAAAGCGAATAGTATATTCAAACATTTCGGGAACCGCCGGACAAGTTGATAGAGCATATCAGTTCACGCATGTTAGATAATTTACTTGTGACTTGGACCCAGCTCATATTTGACATACGGCTCACCTGAGTATTTATTGGATGTGTTAGTTTTCACATCAAAGTTTCTGTATCAGGCTTCTTCTCTGTCTACTAAGTCACACATCTTTTTCATAGGAGACTGTTACGATAGCAAACACATCTAACTCGTTCGAAAGGAACACACATGGGGCGCATTGAGTACCTACTTGACTTGACTTGGTCCAGTGCTCGTATTATTCATGCATACACTGTTCATGGTCAGTTTGTCGGTTTATATAATCATTACTGGAAATGAAGCATAACGTGGTATGCATACCTTTCTATTTGACCTCATTTGTAACCTCTCCTGTTTTATTATGTTGCAGATGACGAACAGTGGATATTTTCTTTTCAAGTACGATTCTATCCTCCGGAGCCAACTCTTCTCCAAGAGGATATCACCCGCTACTTACTCACACTCCAAGTACGTCAGGATATCTACACTGGCAAACTGCCCTGCTCGTGGGTTACACAGGCTCTTCTGGGCTCGTTCATGGTCCAGGCTGAATTGGGCGATTACGAAGAACGTCAGTTTGGAGGATCCACGGATTATCTCAACGAGTTTGAATTTATTCCGTCACCGACACCACAACTGTTGCAAAAGATCGCAGAATTGCACAAAACTCATATGTATGTGTACAGTCCATCTGACAGTGTCCCGTTTTTGCTGTGCTTCTACATTGATTTTCGGCGATTTTTTTGTGCTCCGTTTTCTAATCACCTGGATTTTTGAAATGAGCGGGGGAAAAGTCAACTTTTTGACGAACAGTATAAAGTTCGGATAAATCAAATGTACTCCTGGACCGTGCCACACTTTGTTTGTTTGTTTGTGTGTGTTTGTGTGCGCGTGTGTGGTTGTATTTAGTGCGCCGCAGTCACTACTGTTGTCTGTCACCGGTGGACGTTTTTACGAACACAGACAAAGTGGTTACATTGCGATGTCATCGATCGTCATTGAGTTAATCTTAAAAAACCGTAAGCTTGCTGCACCAGTAATTCCACATGATCGTTCAACTCTTTTGCTGCTACGGTGTTAGTGGTTTCCGAAAATTACAATTATTGTCACTGCTATTTTCGTGGCTTGAAATTCCGATTTTCCTACATTCTGATTTCGTTCATCTCCAACCACTACATAGTATTATGTAGCCCAGATAAAACAAACGAAAATGTAAAAATCATTCGGATTGGGATGTGTGCCAAGCTGGAAGGGGCAATGGAGCGCGCACACCAGTTCGCTTCTGCTGATTCACATGTAATCCGTGTGATCCCATATCAGTTGACACAAATGGATTTGTATGTGTTCTCCATTTCCCCTCCCAGCTTTACACATATCCCAACTGGAGTCCAGTTTCGTTGTATGGGTTGCCGACCTGGGGTCCGCCTGCCGAAGATATTCGTCGTCTTCAGGTTTTCGAACATCGATATTCCCGTGGTATTGCTAAGATTGGGTGGATTGACCTAGTGAACAGTACTTAGGTCAGAAATCGAGCATTGGGTACTACACCTTTTTTCACCAAGCTTTAGGCAAAACCCGCAATTCTTTAGCCACGACCCAACATTCTTTAGCCTTGACGCACAACTTTTGGCCATGCCGCTGCAAGCCAGTCAGGTCAAAAGTATCGGAATATAATGACATCAAGAAATATTGCAACAACTTGTTTTTTTCTCTCACAAAGATTGGTGTTCCAAAGCTAACGGAACACATGAGAAAGTGTGACGATCAAATGCTGCGCAGTTGACCGTAGTAATGGTATCAAATGCTACACTGCAAATTGATTGGAGAAGGTTTAAACGATGTGCCCGTATCGTCGAAGCATGTGGCACAGCCCTTACTACTGTTGCATTTTCGGTGATATTAATGGTGTCAAATGTTGCAGCATAAGTAGATTGATGACACTAATGGGGATGTGCTTACGATAACTGTGTGTATTGCTCTCGGAATTTTAGTGTATCCATCTATCTAAACGTTTAAGGAACCAAACCTTTATTTTATTTCATCATATCTGGTTCTGATGTATTTGTCCGTGGCTTGAAATGCAAAACAGAGTGCCGTTTGCTACAATAGTGATTTTACTTACATGACTGCTTGTTTGTGACATTTTACCCTTGCATGGGAAGACTCGTTTTCGATTTGTTGATATTTCGTTCAGAGGCAGTCGGGTGATATAATCACACCGCGGCCGTTTGTGATAGTATTTGCCGTACTTTATCTGGCACAGTACGCAACACCTCTCCACAATATGAAGAGGTTAATATGGGTGAGAAGAACAGATCGTACCGTTTCGCCAGCGCTGAAGATCGATGTAGGATAATCAAATGTGCACGAAGAGGAGAGGATTTAAAGGACATTGCCAAACACCTCAACATCGAGATCAAAACATGCCGTGCTATTGCAGCTACAGATCGGGAAATGGCATTCACACCTGGGTCCTACAAGACGAAGTTCAACGACGAGTTTGTCAGGCATTTGTGTGAAGTGGTGGACGGAAGCCCCACAATCACATTGAGGCAGTTGAAGGAAAGTGTGGAGAAGGATTTCCGAAGCACTACAGTCAACGATTCATCCGTTAATCGATTGCTGGATGGGTATCACTATTCAGTTCAGAAACTGACTATCCAACCAGTGGAACGAAACTCAGATGCAGTCAAATCTAAATGAGCAGAATATGCCGATTGGTTGCAATGATCAGGTACTGCAACTTTGAGGTTGTATATTGATGAGACCAAATACAACGTATTTTTCAGAACTGGTTCACTGAAAATGCAACAGTAGTAAGGGCTGTGCCACATGCTTCGACGATACGGGCACATCGTTTAAACCTTCTCCAATCAATTTGCAGTGTAGCATTTGATACCATTACTACGGTCAACTGCGCAGCATTTGATCGTCACACTTTCTCGTTTGTTCCGTTAGCTTTGGAACACCAATCTTTGTGAGAGAAAAAAACAAATTGTTCCAATATCTCTTGATATCATTATATTCCGATACCTTTGACCTGACTGGCTTGCAGCGGCACGGCCAAAGGTTGTGCGTCAAGGCTAAAGAATTGCGGGTTTTGGCTAAAGCTTGGTGGAAAAATGTGTAGTTCAGAGAATGTTCTTTGACAGCGTATCCAGCTTAGTGGACTTCGTTGATTGGAATAGGTTTTGCGTATGTCAGGCACGTCTATCATACCTTGTCCCATTTTACGTTACTACTCAGGAGTGGAAGAACCCACGTGGAGGCCATCGGATGACGTGACAATGGGGAATGAGAAAATGTACAGCGAACTTAGAAAAAGTAGGTTCGTCACGTCTTCGTGGTTGGGGTCCAAAAGATCCGTCAACCAGTTGGATGGAGACACTGAAGGATATGGCAGCGAACCGTGAACAGCGGCGATCGTGTCGTCACTTTCCGTCGAATCAGAATGACTGATCAATGTGCGTTTATACAGTTAGATTGTGTATTTGGTGTGTTGGCTGTAAGGGCATTCCTTCGTTTTCCCACCCCTGCAGGTCCACTCCCTCTCCATCTTGTATATTCATTCTTTCTATTTCCACGTACAACATGGTGAGAAAGGTAGTGGTCAGTGGGGCTTGCTTTGCTGTTCAAGGCTGTACGGTAATCATGATGGCTATATAAATGTGCTGTTTTTAGCTAGCTAGTGAAGTACAGTAATATGTCCGCACTCGATCTGACAAGGGTTGTCTGTCATCTCGATAACAGACGCAGCATGTCTCACTCGAACCTTGCAAGCAGCGGTCGGGTCCGTTCTTTTATACTGTTCAGAAACAGGGCAATTAAGAGTAGAAAATAGGCGATGTCTGTTAGTGTTCGAACACCGACATCTCCGTAGCGTTTCCCGAGCATGGTAGGAACACCGTATCATCAGTGCTGAGGTTAGACGTCAGGTGTTAGGAACCAGAGGCGGTCAGTCCATGACATGGCAAAAAGATATGAAAACCCTGAACAGTGGACTTCGCGATGTTGAACGTGTTAGACTTCCAGGTTGGGGTCCACACGGCCCACCTACCAAATGGTTGGGGACAATAAGTGATACTATTAAGTGTCGCGGCCAGTGGCGTAGTTGCATTCAGACTCTTCCTTTGTCCTCTTGATTTCCGCTTGATGCTTTGATTTTTTGGATCTTTATTACTTAATGCTTCTATTTTTTACTGGACGATGCTAGAAGATAGCAACCGAAATCAGAGCACAGAAGCGCGAGGTTAACGGTTGGATAAACTGAACTGAACTTGCTAGCTCAACCGCGTAATCCTGTTCATGCTTAAATTCGGAAAAATTGGTGATTGAGACTCCATAATCGGCGGATGTCTTCCATGCGTTGAACTCGTCTGGTGACCTTAAAATGGAACTGATTAAGCAAAATGGCGATTCTGCTCCGCGGCGTATGTGTTTGAACCGAGAATTTTCACAGTGTGTGAACCCGGGTCCCTTCATCCCGAAGGCGCGTGTGTTACCACTGCGCCACTCCGCTCCCGTACGAGATGATCCGAATCACCAAGTTAACCTCGTTCAGATGTCGTCCTCGAGTCTGGTGCTTCCGAGTGCAGGTTGGTTGGATGATCTGAGGTTTATGCGTGAAACGTGGAGTCCAAAGGACAGTCAGCCAAACAAAGATTCCTCAATCCCATACACTGCTCGCAAGCAATTGTGTGATATGAATACCAAATGCGAAACAGGTTTATAAATGTGGGTACGTTGGCCCCATTCTTTGGAGAAGACGTGATTTAATGGGAGGCATTCGCTTGGAGTTAATTGGTCAGGTACCGTGTCTCCATTTGAAGCTGTCGGCATTTCTGGCTGTCATAGAAGACGACATCTGAACAAGCCTAACTGGGTGATTCGGACCGTTACCCGCGGAATACCAGAGTTAAGTAAGGAAACTTCTGAGAAGCAGGCCATGTCGATGCTGTCGTTTTGAAGTGTCCTCATCGCGATACTTTGGCTACGCCCAGTTAACAGTGTCCTCAAATTCCAACAGGCTGTGTGTATCTGCTTTCTGCTGTTGAGTATTTCAGCTCGTTTTACTTGACACCGACCTGTGGAGCACAAGGCGCGCCGCTTGCCGGGAACGCCGTGGCATGATAAGAGCGGAATTTCCCAAAGCTATACATGAGGATTATCAGGAATGGGATACGAAGCGACGTTCTCATATCCGTTCTGCTACTGCTCAGTTGTCCGGTCCGGAGTTGTAGTTAGACTGACGGAACCTCAGCCGACCTTTTTGTTTGATTATAAACCCCTAGTTTTTGGTCGGCCAAGCGCAAGGATGGTGGCCTATCGTGCTGCGCATGCGCCTGTACCTGTCGGGATGTTGGCCTCATTTGGTGGTGGACCAAATTCGCCACGTCACAGTGCCGTCCACGGACCTATGTGGATTTTATTGGAGAACGCTGACTGGGTGAAAACCCACCACGTCGTTGAGCACCACGGCTGATCATCTGCGACCGAGTACGGACTGACCCTTGGTTCATCTTATTCACAGCTGACCACTAGAAATGTTTGTCAACCCCTATCCGTGACTTGGAGATGGGCTTGGTAACATACAAATGTCGACTGGTCGATACTAATTCGACCGGAATGAAATGTCAATAGGATCGTCAGTACTGACGAAGCGTTACCGTATTGTTCTTGAAAATGGTGGCATATTTATGTTCTCATTATTCTTTCAGATTGTGCTCAAGGCTGTGTTCTTGTCGCTACCGTACCGACCGGTTTCTAGCCACGAAAATGATAGGCTACTACAACCTAACTGGGTTTTCTCATCCCTAGGGTGATTACTTTAAAAGTAAACGAGTTTTCAAAGGCTTTCATACTCGCAGTATCTTGGTGAACAACTTTATGGTGTCCGGGACTTTTCGACATTTTTTTCCATAATGGTTTCAGATTTGTTGTTTCTCAGACTATAGGTCTTGAATATCAACAGGGGATCGAGGTTTACGGGGTTTTCGAACAAACCTTCATGTTCTTGGCCCTGGTTGATACGCACTCGTTACCAGTCTTATGGGAACATTGGGTGACATTGTGGAAACACATTGCCGTTGATCTTGTTGTCAATTCTTACCGAAGCAAAACGCTCGAAAGTTTGTGTATGCTTGTGTGCACAAGTGAACCGATCTCAAACGCTTTTGCACCTCCCGTTTTTCAATTGCTGCTGAAGACAAGAGGTGGTAGAATTTGTTTTTCTGTTCCTAGCCTCTTACAGGTCTTGTTAAACGATGGTCCAAGTAGACATTTTCCGATGTTGTTTCTACGGTTTTATTGTCTCCCATCGGCTTGGTTCATTATGCTGAACAAGCGTAGTGAAGGTTGCTATGACAGCGGAAATGGGTGTCTGTGGAGTCCTGCTTAGGCCAAGCGAGAGCTGCAGATAGGAGAAGTGTCTGTTTCCGTAGCAGTCCGCAACGCACAAGACGGACCCTACCGACAAATAAGTGGATCTCAATAGAACCCCAGGTAGGTAGAAAGATGACGGAGATTGAGAACTGTTTATCACGACGTCAGTTCAGACAGTATGGCAAATAGAAGAATGGCGTGCAAAGAACGCCCACATTGTGCCTTCTCGATGCGGTTGCTAGGTCTGTGTTCCCCACCAATCTTGCGTGGACATATGTGATCGGTGGTACAACCCTGTAGGATCAGTAAACCATAAATGAGCTGTCAGTGATTTTGAGAAACGTAATCTTTCTGTGTACCACTTTTTCATGCGCATAAAGCAGCTCCGGAATTTCATGATTAATCTAAAACATCTGGTTCTTTTAACCAGTTGAAACATAAGAGGGGCACTATTTGATCAGTAATCACTATGGCTAGCGATTCTGTATTATCTTGTTTTACTCAACAGATGACTGTCTATGCAAGCGAAACCGATGAACAGCTCAGTTATTCAACTATTGTGTAAGGTTTGAGAACAGAGGGGTCATCTGGGGAAGGGAATGAGTAGTGAGTCAGTCAAGGGCAGTGATAGTGACTGACTAGTTACACAATAACAGAATAATGTAACCTGGTGTTTATTCTCCGCCCATGGTTGTCTGCACTGCCGTACTTCATAATCTACTTTTTCTGTTTCGTCTTGTGATTGTTTTCCCATCTCTGACCACAGTGTTCATTTCGGCATTTCATTTTTTTGTTCTGCAACTCATACAGTGGAATGAAGCCAAACCAAGCAGACATCAAGTATTTGGAAACGGCCAAACGTCTGGAATTGTACGGTGTCGATTTGCATCCGGTACGTGACATGGAAAACGTGGACATCTATTTGGGCGTTGGGTTTCACGGGATCGTGATCTACAGGGATCGATTACGAATTGGTCGATTCGCCTGGCCCAAAGTGTTGCGCATCTCGTTCAAGAAAAACAACTTCTATTTGAAAATCCGACCAGATAACGTAAGTGAAAAAAGAGGATTTTGTTGGAACATCCTGACTACTTCTGTAAATGTTCGCGGGTTCCTGTGCATCTCATTTCAAACAACCACTCAGTGGAGGTGGTGGTTCCGGTTGCGATCTTTCCTCGGAAACTTGATTCGAAAATTAAAAAAAATCCACAGTATGAAAAAAATAAGAAGGGCGCTACAAATAGTAGTGTCGAATCAATCAAGAAAGTGTATGAATACAAGACCGCCACTGATCACAGCACCTGACAAGTCAAGTCAAAAACGCTTTCATGCACCTGTCATTGGGTGAATTTTTGGCACGTACGTGATTTACAGTGGAATCCGGGAAAATAGTATCACAACATGGATAGGAAGGTATGTGAGCAAAACGACGAAGTACATACACTTAGATTAATGACAAAGATGAATAACGCGGTCTACGAGTAAGCGGATACGGTAAAGAATGAGGCTATTTCTATATTAAGTAGTATTCTGAAATTCGAGCTAGTGAAAGGATAAGAGAAGACTTTGGATGGTGTGGAATAAAGGCAATCATTGGTCCATTACGACGAGGCTGCACCATGACGCGGTGCGATGGCTTGCGTGCCTCTATGACCAAAACAACTGAGCAGAATCTATTCCTTAAACCGGAGATGCAGCCATGCCTTACGGGTCAGTGGGCAGAGGCCAGACGAAGTTCATTCTCCGAACCAATTAATAAGCAACATCTGGTTCTAACCACTGCGCCCCTGAAGTGAACACTCCAGCGAATGAACATGGAGAGAAACAGTTCCCTGGTCTAAAACCTCCACTAGATGGACGTAACAGTGGAATACCTGGAGTTTCTTTCGACGGTGGGAGAAGTCATCGCACTTCATTAGGCAGCTATCACTCGACTAAGCTGGGCAGTCCCCAGCCAAAAGAATGCTGCCCGTCCACGCTCCGCTTGTTGCATTGGGTGCATGGGACTAAGGACTGAATCTGAGAAATGGATCGATAACGAAGCACCAGTGAAGACAAGACAAAAATCAGGTCTCACGTAACAGACCAGAAGAGGTTCCTTCACGTGTGCCTCGGTCATGTTCCCGTGCTGGGTTAACACCCCACTGCCTTGTGGGTTAGACTGTTTAGTCAAAGGCTCCGGTTGGGGTTGCCAAAGAAAAAACCTTCTGCGATGTGGACAGGAGCCGTGGAGTATGATGTGTGTCCAGAAATCTGCAAAGGTCCTTCGAGAAACATTTCTTATCTCTCTCTGCTCTTCATTTTTTATGTTCCAATTCTAAGTGGATAGGAGAAGCCACAAAGAGTGTTGACCGAGAACTTGTAACTCTCCGTGGGGGCAGTAACTTGTAGATGGGAGAAAATAGGGAATCGATCATCAGACCTATGCATTCTGTTTACTTAGATGCTCTCAACGTCCGAACATTTTACCAAGTGGGGTTGATAGGCCGCGCAAACTAGAACTCTTGAAACCTTTAACCTAGATGTGTGTTGTGTCTCCGAAACACGCATACAAGACCCAACTTCAGTGCTATCAGTATGCTCCCTAGATACACGTTCAGCTTTTCGTTTGACTGTTCGCGTGTTCGTTAATTTTATGTCTAGTGCTCTTAGTCAGGCTGGCGTTGATATTGAAATGAGGATGAAAGCTGAGCGTGCCTTGCTCGACTGGATTTCGGTCAGCAGTCGTTTTTGTGTTATTCGGTTGAGTGGTTCTATGCATGTCAACAACAATAGACTGAAGCGTTGATGCCTGTTTGTCGTTTCTGGGTATGCCCCAACGGACCGTAGCTGCTCCGCAACATGCGCTTTGCTGACATTTTGATTGTTGCTGGTGATATCAATGCTGAAATTGGAGCCTAGACGAATCAGAGGAGAATGTAGGTGGCTGATTTGGCGTTCCAGCTGATTGAGTCGATGACGTTGATCGATTAGTTCAGCTGTGTTCCGACAATGGACTATTCCTATTCTTATTTCTCGCATGGAAGGTGCCATCGACTAACCTGGCGCCTCCCGACGCATTCACATGGAAGCACTCAGATCGACCATATTGCTATCAGTTACCACTAGCGCGGATACTTTCGAGGCGGTCCATCATTTTGGTTGGCGTCTGTAGATACTGATCACGCTCTTATCCGTGCGCGTTTCAGTCTACCTCTCGTCGGTGGCCGAAACAAGGTCAAAGCCAACCGTCCCCGACAGCTATCACTGGACGATAACCATCGATCTGCTTTCCAAGCATAATCATCCGCCAGGTTATCTATGCAGGTTAATGCCTGGGATTCAGAAGAGCGGTGGAAAGCGATCAAGTGAACGCTGAGTGAGGCTGCTAATGCTGCCCAGGGTCCAACACCCAGACACACACAGAAACGATGGATATCTGCATCCTCAATTGCACTGTTAGATGCGCGCAGATCGATTCCCCCGGATTCTACATATGATAGGGCACAGAGATGCCTTAAATACCAACTAATTCGAAGCCTCAGAAATAACGGTGATCACTGGGGGATTTCGAAGTGTAGGGAAATCAAAAATGCTGCGGTCATTGGCAACTGCCGCAGCCTTTTCCGTCTAATTAGAAATACTGGTCGAGGGAAGCCGGGCGTTAACGAACGGATCAATGATTCAGACTCAGGAGCGTCGTCTAGTTCGCTGGGCAGAGCATCTCGAGAAACAACTTAACTGGCCTTTATCTATGGTAGGTTTGTTAACTAGCACGATCGGCACAGCTCTCGCTGTAGATACCAGTATTTCGTCAGAATCGGACATTCTCCGTGAGATAAGCTATCCCAAACAACATAAGGCTGCTGAACCGGATAGGTTGCCTACATCTGTCTTCAAAGATGGTGACTCAACATTGTTGATGGGGTTGACAAAACTCCTCGGTTTGAAATTAGATAAGGAACAAGTTCCAAGGAGTTGGTGGGAATCGGTGGTCGTACCGATTTGAAAGAAGAGCGATAGATCCTCCTGTGAAAACCACAGGGGAATAAGTCTGGTTAGCATTGCATCTAAACTGCTCGCTGGTATTATTGTCCACCGCTTATGAACCGCTCGCGAACGGTGCTCGCACTAAAACCAAACTGGGTTTAGACCTGGTCAAGGTTGTATTGATTACACCTACTGTTCGACAGATTCCAGAACATAGGCGTACTTTCTGTAAGCCAACTAACTCCGTTTTTCTCGATCTGAAAGCGGCGTTCTACCCAGTCTACCGCACAGTTCTTAGGCGTTGCCTCTTGTTGAATGGTATACCATATACCATATATACGAACAACCAAAGCCGAGTTCGGGATTATGGTGATCTTCTACTGGAGTTTATCACAAAAAGTGGTGTACGTCAGAGTTGCCTTCCTCCTTCTTTTCTCTTTAACTTTGTGATTGACATGGTCTTAGAGACTGCGATTTTGCCAGGTGGTGATAATGACATTGAACTTTTCCCGGATGGAAAAGCGTCAGACCTTGAGTGAGCGGACGACATGGTTCTTCTTAGTGAAGATCCAGGTAGGTTGCAAGCTTTTATGGACTGCTCAAACAACTGCGCAGCAATATTCGGTATGCGTTTTACACCTTCAAAGTGCAAGATGCTGTTGTAGGACTGGGTAGGTCCAACACCAAACCCTCCAGTGTTTGGGGAGATTATAGACCTGGTAGATAAGTTCTGTTATCTGGGGAGCTGGATTTCACCCGGAGGTTTGATATCGGATAAGCTGTGTTTGTGTATACAGAAGGCTGTTTAGCACTTACCAGCCTGAGTCATCTGTGGCGTCGACATGTATCCGTTTATCTATCAAGTGTTGAATGTACGCAGCAGCAGTTAGGCCCGTGCTTCTGTATGGTTCGGAGATATGGCCACTGCGGGGAACGATGAGAGAAGAATGTCAGCATATGAACACCGATGTCTTCGCAGCATTGTTCGTATATATATATATATATATATATATATATATATATATATATATATATATATATATATATATATATATATATATATATATATATATATATATATATACTTTAACCATGGTTGTATATAATATGCCAAACAAAACATGGTGCGATCGGGGAGGAAGAGGTTGATGGAATCCGATTCCATGATTTGTTTGCAGGCGCAGTACACTGCCAGATTGCCTAGGCCAAAGCAGGTGGCTTTCTCAAGGGTTCAAAACTGGAGCCTTTAGCTATCCAAAGCTTAACCCGCAAGGCAGCGAGACGAAGCGTGGGGTCCGTGACCTAATGGGGGCCGATGAGTGATTGCTCAGTTCATACGCCCTTAGGATGAGACCGGACGTCTTGGGTGCCCAGTACACCTCTCCGCCACAGATGCCGGTAAGCATACCGTTGTACGCCTCTTACGCCACCCGTGGTTGGTTTGGAATCAGGGCTTAGCCATCTCCCTAGACTGACCATCAGTCAGTCAGCCAGGTGGAGAGTGCCGGACCTTCGCTTTCATCCTCTCACTTTTGTGAAAAGATCGCCACGAGAAGGCAGTGAGTAGGACTTGCTCAGCAGAGACTGTAGCGAACTCACGGTCATTTGGGAGCATTTAGAAAGGCGTGCAGGTCGCGTAGCCATCTCGAGGCCTGAGACACCCATCCCCGACGCACACTGAGGTATTTAGAGGCTGGATGGTTAAAGGAAAAAACACAAAAGTCAGGAAACCAGTAAATGTCCTAAGCTCACTGAGATTCTCAGAGGTGCCAAGTAAGCACACAGACTGTGCGGGAGGAGTGCTGGGAGCTGGTCAACGATTTACTTCTTACGATACACTTTAGGATACAGGAGTAAAGTACAGTTATCAGAAATGCTAATAGGGACACGTTTATGTACATTGAAAGTTGTTGGAAAATCAACCAATACTGATTCCAATAGGGTACTGTAGTTTCCTGGGCGGTGTATAAGATCCATAAAACCCTGGCGATTATAAAGTATAAGTCAAGTCTATTGAAGTCGCCTGCTATTCTACACCAAGACTGATCAGGGATTGTAATGAGATATCTGAAAAGGCTATCAATGAACCGTCTGATATCATCATTGGGGGTATTTGATGCAACATGCGTTGACGGGGACAAGGTGTTAAAAGGAGCTTAGAAAAAGTGGCCTACAAGGAGTGACAATGCAGTTGATCTTCTTTGTGTTGGATTGAAATGATAGATGAGAGGACTTACACCATTTGCGGTGGATGTAAATGATTACCCCACCTCCGCGATTTCGTGGGTACGCAGGCCGATGGCCTCTGAAAACAACATACCCATTACTTTATACAACCAGATTTCCTGAAGGAGAATCGCCTCCCCTCTTTCACTTCGTTTTACAAAGTGACGTTGGATACTTCATCAGGTTTCCACAGAAGGGGACAAACGTTTGAGATGATACTGATGGTATCGGCATCTGCAAACAGTATAATGTCTTAGAGCAGCTCTCCAACCAGTATTGCTTATACGGTGTTCCCACCGGATTCGAACAATGCTACGAAGATATTAATGTTCGAATACCTATGATACTTATATGTCCATCACCCGCGGTCATCATTTTTGTGAACCATACTGAGAAAATAATCTAACCGTTTCGGCGTACACTCGACCCTTGATGGATAAGTGAATGTTACGTGGACGACATAGATGAATTTGGTCGACAAAAGCCGAACGAGCCTCCAATGTGCGTGAAGACACTTCATCCGATATCCAACCTCCGAGTGAAATGCAACGGCCTAGGTAACAAAACATATCTACCTCGTCTATGGTCAACCATAATTTTTAGGGACTCATTTCACTCCGTTGCATGCCGCTCTCCTTTCAAAATCTGTGATCCACACCTCCGCATCTTCATCCGCGAACGGAATGAGCCAAGGTAGCCTTATTGCGTGTGTGCGTGTGGTCACGGCATCAATGTAACGAAGAAGGAAAAACAGATGAGGAACACCTGTATTTGAGCAGCCAACCAAGTTCGGTTGGTAAAACGTACAATCGTTTATATAGCTCCTTTTCTAGACCGCGATGCAGCATTGATCCTCTGGCTGCCTGAGTATTTCCGCTCCGTTTTGGCCAGGTGCCTGCCGCTATTGGGGTGATTCCTTTGACCGCCATTCTCGTTCGATTGGTGCGATTGATCCAGTTGATGGCTTAATCGGTAGCCACTCCCCTGCGCTATCTTTCCGATTGCCTCAGATTCCACAGAGTTTCACTGACGACTCCGCATGCCTCTTTTCGTCTGTTGCGGGACGCTTTCGATGTATTTACCATCCCTTCTCTGGTCTGTAGTTGTCGATTGGCTGACCCGGTCAGTTTGGTATTCGCCTTGTTCTATTTCCACAGCGTTCCCCGTACACTATAGTTCTGAATGATTTGTTAGAATATATTTCAACTGCGAGTCACGACAGGTCGGGCCAAGATAAATGTCATTGGGATTAAAAGATGAGAGTGGATACGTGGGCACATGTTTAAAGATGGTATGAAGATTTTCATCAATCAACGGTACAAGAAAGGGTGGAATGAATCATTGGTGGGGATAACTGGGCATTGTGAGCTTTCTGGTTTAGTCTAAACTTTCGTGATAATGATTTGGTTAAAGCGGGAAAATTTACGACGACATAAGACAGATACGCAGTCAGTCCTATTAAAAGAGTAGGAAAAAATGATACTAGATTTGCTACATCCATTGAAGTTAATATGTGTGATAACACCACCATCTATTTTCTTCATGGGATTCTGTCTATCCTGATACAAGCATGAGCAGTTTTCCATTTCAACGCGTTTTTGGTACAAAAGACGATACCTCATCCAATATCCCACGACTAGGTTTGGTGCTGCTGCCTAGGTAACAAAAGTTATCCATTTGAATTGTGCTAGGGTTTACTGTCCGATCATTCCACTTCTACAAAGATGCATTGCATGTCAATTTTTTTTACTGCATCATTGGTTTTGGGTTGGCCGATGAAAGCCGTTTTACTTGGCAGACCAAACGCGATCGATTTAATTGATGCCGATATCGTATCATCGGTTGAATGTTTGGCATTGGACGACATTTCCACTGCTTGATTTTTTTGAGGTATCGGATTTTGACCAAAGTTATAGGACTCATCTACGTTATTTCTGCATTGTGATTCAAATTTTCTGACAAAATACTTTGTTCGTTTACACAAGAGCTGAGAATGTTCCCCAGATAAGATGGTTCTTATAAACATGCCAGTTACAAAAGTGGAAAGAAGTTTAAATTATTTGAAGCCTTGGTGAGCGCAATCTCTCGGTGCAAACTCCGGTACTCCTTCTCGGCCTAAGGCAAAATCTGATTTTCGCTATTGGTGTACGGAAGTTGAAAGAGAGTAACGAATTCCTCCGAAATGTTCTTTAGTTTTAGGCAGTCAAATAATACGAAGGGCACTTCAAGATAAAAAAAGTAATGGTTAGCCTATAGAGCACGCGTTTGAATAGGTTTGCGTGGAGTATCTCTCCTCTCTCTCTCTCTCTCTCTCTCTGTGTGTGTGTGTGTGTGTGTATGTGTTCGACCGATGTGTCCATCAACCGTGTGTCAGTGTGTTGCTAGTTGTACACCCTAGGCACACAACCGCCTATTCACTGATGCATATGGCTTAATGCACAGGCTACTCATGACGTGTCCTTTGATCACATTCTGAATCGGTTGTCGTCTGCACGCTGGTGCGCCACGTACATGCTGGGGTGCTGCTTGTAACACATGACACCCCCCCATCTTGCACGTGGTCACATGCGTCGTTGTATCCCGCATCAAGACATGCATGATGCCCGTCGTAGCTGCATGTTTTTTGAACGCTTCTCACTCTTGGAGTGCCATATGCTGGTCTACTGCAGCGTTTCGTCCTGGTGGGGTGAGTTGAATCACACGAACAATTATGTGAATCTTCACGGGACACTCGTTGGGTTTTGGTTCGTATATGTGCGTCGTTGTGCTGACTTGTTTGTGGATGCGGTGTATTCCGCGTGATTTGTCCTCGCGTCGATCGGCTGTTTTTGCAACACAATGGTTGACTGATTTGGCGTTTTCAGATTTTGTTTCATGTGGCTGTTGGTACAGCTTCATTCATCTCGTCGTTTTCTCGAAATGTGCACCCAGTCGAACTGAATCATTTGTTGATAGAGTCACGTGTGGCCATTTGAACCAGGTACTGTTCTTCATACAATAGCCAGTTACGATTTCCCACTTACGGAATCTTACGATTATGTGCGTATATGCGTGTGAGATGTTTCTCACCCTGCGTGGTTCGTTTGCTCACGTGTTCTGCTTCACGTTATATTGTACAGCCGTGCCGGTTTTACAAGGGAATCGTGGTGAGCGTTGTATGTTTCAGTTTTGCGAACGGATGGAGATCGATATTTGAGAGATCATTACCACGCGTGTGATTGTATAATGGCTTACACGCTCTTCTATTGATAAATGACGTTTCTCTCTCTCCCATACCATCGGTACACACTTCCGTCTAAAACCCTGCCGCGTGTCAGTTCAGAACTAAGGGAGTATGAAGACAGACGAACAATGGGGCTATGTAGAGAGAACCTACAGGAAATTTCAAAATGCGATGTGCGATGGTTGCTTTATTGCAGAATCAAGATGTCCGGCAATGAAACCGCGTTCAACGAGAACGGAATGTTATTGATTTTCGCGTACAAAAAAATTATAAATCGGTTGCTTAACACACCTGTCTCTCTTGTAATTCCAGATCGACACGCGCTTTGTTTGGTCTCTTCTGAGTACTGAACCATTATTTGTAGTCTCTAGTTTCTTTAAAACAGATTCTTTCTTTTACTTACACAAACTCGTCAGTGACACTGATCCTGGACAAACAGGAATTTTCAATGAGCCAAGTATTCATCTCTATGGTGCTCGAAAATAATCTTGGTAGCCCGTTTGCTGTTCACTCATGAGGACATTCCTTCAGTATCGTGCACACGACCGGCAGATTGACAAATACAGGCGCGGTCAAAATTCACTATACGTCATTTTCTCCGCACTAAGATTCTTCTTCCAAAATTTTGCATATTATATCACAGTAAGAGGTTAGAATATAAAATTCTATATAACTTGATATTTCTCACGTAAACTCTACGGCGACCCATACGCAGTTAAACCTGTGCGACCTTATTCATCATCGTTCAGTAAATCTTATTCATAAATCTATGACGACAAAGTTTGCCGGATGCGGTTTTCGTCGCTTATAAAAGAATGCTGATCTTACCAGAGACATTCATTTTTTCTGATTTGTTTACCATGTGTCTGTCTAAAATAAAGAAGCAGAAACAAATCGAACACATTCGAAGAATAACATTTTCTTGCTGTTCAGCAGCAAACTACGGTGGATATTAGCCTCACCGGAGGAAATCTTTTGAGTTATTTCAAATACATGACCTAGACTTCAAGGTCCTATGAGCGCGGTCCATTGAATGCCCATCTTGTTTTCACTGTACCGGAGAAAGGTTTATTGGGAAACTGAAAATTTTGCTAATTTTGTGAAGAGGAGGAGGATGACAATGTGCAAGACCATCATGCATTTATTTATGTGGTAAAAATTTCTCGGAGTCTTCTTGTGAATGACAACGTTTTTTCAGTGTTTATGTAAAAAATGGTATCACAACAAGCTATGGTGTGCAAAAAATCAACGTATCAGCCTTGGATAGTGATGTTAGCTGCACAGGGATAAAAAATAACATTCAACGAGCATTAGGCATACAGCCTAAGAAAAAATTTCACAGTAAATCCCCGTACGCCATTGGGAACAAAGGGGGGGGGGAGGGAGGGAAGTTGCTTTAGGCTTCGACAGGTCAAAAGCTAGCGTTATGCGCACCACGAAGATGGGTACGTATCACAACCGCGAAGATGTTCGAATCACACCGTAATTCCTTTTGGTCATCAGTTTGCTTTGCACGATCTGCATCCGAAATAATGGGTCTCAGCAGCGCCACCCGTGAAATTAAATTCCCTAGGGAATTCGTCCCAGTAGATGTGGTCCACACTAAATCACGATCAGCCTCGTTCGTTTAGCGCCGGATGCTGATGTCGGTGGAGTGACATACGCAAGATATCGATGTTACTAGTGTTTGGTGTGTACTGACCAGAGTGGCACTCAATAAATGCGGAGTTTTTAATTTGATGTTTAGACGGTGTTATGTTTATCAGAGCTGCAAAGTTCTCCTGAAAGGAAAGAAGTAATCTCACCGTCACCTCAAGTGACGGAAATTGCAGACAGTCGTCTGTGGCTTCGCTATTCATTTTGCGATAGGGTTGCATTTAAAACCTTCGTGCTCCGCGATTCTTTGCGTTTGCGTTCATCATCATTAGAGCTCGTAGGTTTAATCTTGAAACATCTTCAGTATTTGGATGAAGCTTCCTTCAGCAGGACTTATTAGTCTGGCTCAGTTTTTTTTGAGTTCATCAGACTTTGTTCTAAGATATTGGATACCACATCACAGATGGACAAAAACAAATGAGTAACCGATACCGTTGAACAGGAAGCCTTAATCCACGTTGAATAACGGTTTTTCAATGAAATCGATAGTGAAACCCGTGCTTACGTTGTAGATATACCTCCTACGTCAACGAACAAATGCCGTTTGCTCGCGCACCGCTCAATGCAATTCATAAGTTGTGGTCAGGTCATTTCTCTTACATTACGCTCATTCATGAATACCATCTTGTTTATTTCAGTCTAAACTGTGTTGTTTGTCTATTGGAGTGCGTAGATATACTTGTTTGCTGATGTTAGTGCCGTATATTTGATGATCAAAAATGAATAGACAACGATGGCTGTATGATTTGATCTTTTTGTACACCATACCGCAGTATTCATGAAACCCCTTACTAGTTGCGTTGATCCGGTGCTATGCTGTTCGGATGATAGGACACCCACAGGGAATTGTGGGCTTGCAGTTGTCATTGTAATTTAGCGATTGCCTTGGGTGATCCTGCTCATCAAACATGTGACCCTCTGATTGTGTTGAGTACTGTCACTGTCCTTCTTGCTAATCAGTCACTCACAGTTGATCGAGATGAATTGTGGAAAAATGAGGTAACTTCATACTACGGTATTTAGAGGTGAGTGCGAGCACAGCAGTCGGTACCGGTTCAGGTATTCACACCGGTGAGCGCAGGCGTGACTCGAAGTGGCGCTAACAACTTTATAACCCGAACACTGTTTGGTCCAATCGGCAGGCCTGATACGTGGTCAAACTGGATCTGATTCATTCTTTTGTATTATGGCCATTGGTTCACCCTGTTGTCCATTTAGTCTTCGAGATATTGATATGCCCCTTGTCTACAGTGTCATAGCTGTTCTCGATGCTTTTTTGAAAGAGATACATAAAGAGGAATCGTGCTTAAGCTAACATTTTATGCATTCACCAAACGGACTAAAATAATCGAGCTTGGTGTTTTACACGAATCACATTGATATGTAATCTCTACTCATCCTTATATCAGACGGAGCCAGTCGAGGCTGTGATTGGATTCCGCCTACTCAATCATTATCTGGCTAATCGGCTCTGGAAAGCGGCGGTCGAGCATCATGCATTCTTCCGACTTAAGGAAGCACGCTTACCAAAGGGTCCATCAACTCCGTTGAACCCCACTCACACGTACACCGGGCGGACGTTCTTCCAGTATCGCACAATGAACATCAGTCGACCACACCCACAGTTCAATCGATCCTTGATGAAACGTCGAACCTCGAGCATGCCAACCGGGCTAAATAAAAGTGAGCTTACTTTGTTTACCTGTAAAATACTGCAGAAAGATGAAAAACCGTTTTTTGGCATTGGGTCTGTTGAACTTTGACAATTAATGGAAATGATCCTCGGTTTCGGGGAGATTCCAACGCATGAAGTTTGTGGTGTGGGTTCTAAGCTCAGCTGGTATTAGGTTGAGGAGTAAGCCATTGCGGTTTTATTAAATTAGGCCGCAGCCGCTGTCACATTGGTAATGAGGGCGGGCGTTGTCGTGTGCTGCAAAAGGACGCCATAACGTCGATGAGGTCGCTTTTCCCTCATGGTTTTGTTAAGTAGATACATTTGTTGAATGAATAGATCCGCATTGACATTTTGAACCCCAATGACTTATTCCTCAACCCAATAGATCGCAAGCGGTTACGAAAGCGTGGACTCTAAGTCCACTGACGCTAAAGATGCTGTAAACCTTGGACCACTTCAGAACATGATGCATGTGTTGTATTAATCCACATTAGCGAAAATGAATTACTTAGTTCACCGACTGGTCTCTCTGTGTTCAGCGTATTTCATTCTCCATTGATTTGTGTTGCCAGCTAGTAGCTAAAAACTGGAGTAATAAAGTGAAACTGTAATGCTTGTAAATAAATGACCTGAACCTTTCCACAAAATTCCGTATGCGTACGCAATGAACGCGCACACGCAAAAACGCACAGGTGAGATGAATGAAAAAGTCGAAAGTACCGTTTATAGGCTCTACTTAATTTTGAATTAGATCATGCAGCTGTAATGGAATCAGAGAACTATTAACAAAAATGCGAATGAAACGCACGGAATGAATACATTTTACCACATCGAACTATAAAATAAACTCAGGAGAACCATCTGTGCGAAATAGCGCGCATGGTGTGCCAAAAGCGGGTTACTGAAGATAAAACTTCCATTGCAGTACTCTCTACAGTTGAGGTTTTATTATCTAAAGGCCTCCATCGTCTATCTTGGAAAAGACCTTCCCAGATGTCCTATATATTAAGGATTTTCGGTGTTTGTTTTTGACAATTGCTTCCTTTTTCGAGACAGTCGACGTAACAGGTCTGACACGCAACTGTTTGATCACCTAGTCGGCTGAAAGCTAAAATCTGTTGGTAATACACCGCCACCGCTCTTTTTTGATCAGCTGACTTGTAATGGTCAGAAGCTTGACTGTTGTAACTGTCCGCCAAAATATCACTGGCGGCGGTTGCGTGAATTTCTCCGTGTGAAGTGGTGTGTTTGTATGTTGTGTGTGTGTGTGTGTGTGTGTGTGTGTGTGTGTGTGGTTGATCGATTTTCGGCGAGTTCTTGATTGATTTATTGTAAGATGGATTCCAAATAGCATTACGTATTCCGTTGTGCACGAATATGTTGACATTCACGTGTAGGTCTTCTGCATGTCAGATAGACAAACTGCCTAAAAGCAGATTCATAAATTATGCATGCATGCTTTCTATATGTCACTGTGGAAAGTAAAACTGCATAGCTTTCTTTGGAGCCACTTTTCTGCGGGAGATTTGTTGCACATGTCCTGGCAATATGTTGGTCGTGAATGGACACCTTAAAAGTAATTCAGTTAAATGTTTCCGTTTGACCATGTGCATATTAGATTAAAATTCTAAGTCTGATCGATAGTTCAGTTTGATTAGATCCAGCTGAACAGTGCCATGAACAAAACCATTCCCAAAAAATCAGCATTCGGTAACGCGTTTGTTCTAGTTCGGTGCGCTGAATAATTTTTTTGACGGTTTACTTGAATCTTTGTCTCTTATTCATATCTCTGGGATAGGATTCTTGTTTTATTTTGGTGACAGATCGCCAAACTGCTATCCGGATTAATATAATATTATGCCTAATCAATTTTAGGCGTTGTTCGATTCGTCATTCCAATTTCAAAAGCCGAGGTTGTCTGTTCAGTTAAATCGCACTGAGGCTTCATAATATTCGCAAGGATTAATATTACCGACAGCTCGTTCGAAACCGTACTGGGTACACCAGTTTCTCTTTGTGGTTTTAATGGGACCAACCAGCCGTTTTTCAGTAACGCGGTAAGATTGCTTTCCTCAACAAATAGAGCTAAAATTTTCTGACATGATGCACTTTCCCCTTGAAACATTCAAGTTCAGTAAGTAAGTCGTGTGCTTTTCAAGAAATACCACTCTTACGCGCCTGGTCTTTTGTCCTAATCACCAACATGCCCGAAAATATACAAAGAACTCACACCGAGGTTCGTTGAAACCCAATATTGATCAAAATTTTTGGTGAATCTGTCGTTCGGGAAATATTCTCATAGTCTGAATTTAGAAAACGTAACGTGGCGAACACAGATCCGTCTTTTCGGTACTTCTCCTCAGGCCAGTACAGTACACAAATGCAGCGGAAATGGATTTAACACTTAGTTTTATGCTTTTACGTTAATACTCTGGATCAGATTTTCGAAAAATGCTAAAACTTTGCACGTGTACTGCACTGGCCTGAGGAGAAGTACCAAAACGACAGATCTGTGTTCGCCACATTACGTTTGCTAGAATCTGTCGTTATTGATAAGACCATAAATTGCGAGAAATATTAGATTTTATCACCTTCAGAATTTTTCAAATGTATCTTCCATACTCATCTCACTGCTGAAAACCGTGGAATCACTCGCTGTCCAGCTGTTTCACCCGTGTGGTTGAAGTGTTCGAAACGCTTCAAATCCAGTGGTGCATCATGCAGCGCTAGTCCTGTACACTGACGTACATGAGGACAAGCCTCACTTGATAGTGCGGTTCACATTCTCTTGCATGCTTCCGGTTTGAGTCAGAGCTGATACATGCACGGCTGATGATTCCTGACACGAGTGATTTGGGCGTTGATCCCGCTTAATCATGGATCATTTCATGAAGAAAAAACGCGCTGAAATCACTTGAATTCCCGGTCAACCCGCTCAAATTGTTGATTACCATATCTGGAAATATGAGAAGCGTTTCATCTGAAACATTGATGTTATTGTGATCTGACTGTGTCGTTTTCCTCTGGTGTAGTGTACTAGATTTCTCTCTTACATTTTAGAATTTATCATAGTGTTATGTATGATTCTTTTGTTTTAATATGTTTTCAGTTAACCGGAGAACATTTATAGTCCCCTGGCTCCACGTTACTTACCAACCAATCTTGCATGTGAATTATAAAATGATGGAATGAATGCAAGTAGTTGTTCGATTTGCTTAAAGCACTTTTTCCAGTGATTGCAAAATAAAGATTCATGAATGTATGGTGTTTGGGTAGACAGTTCCAGTGTCGCCTCGGTTTCTCCTGGGGATTATTTTGCAATCTGACTCAAAAGCCTGGCCGTTGTACATGAAGATATCCAAAAGGCTCTTGGGGTTTTAAAGCACCAGCACATTTATGGTCACACTGGACTGGCTGCTACATTGCACAGACCTTCGTATTATCGAGGATCGCGGTCTGTGATGCAATTGTACGCGGCTAATTTTTCGTTATTTACTGCTTTCTTGTTCGTTATTTCCGATCGGGTTGTGTTTACCGGTAGGAATTGAAGTCAACTACGAGTTTAATGTTTGTTTAAACGGCCTTGAACTGAACTACCACATTGTTGTTTTTAACAGAACTCAGTGAATCAGCGTATATGCCAGTTCACCTTTTTCTCACACTTTCTACGTATTTTTATCATCTATTCTGTCTTCTCCACTTGATGGATGCAACAGCCCACAATGAGGGTGGCAAATGTTGCTTTGATTTGGGCTGCTTCATTTAGGCAAGCGTGTCGTTTTGACCGATCGGTTCACAACGTTTGTCGACCAGCGAGGAGTGCGGTAAAAATTAGTGCCTTGGTCAAAATCTGGATGAATGAACTGAACTGAGTGAAACGTGCCAGTTTTGGTCACACGTTTCCACGAATAACCTCGCACTTTTGTGCTCTGAATTTAGTTGCAGTCTCGCAGTTTGGTCGAGTCGTGAGTTAAATGAATTGAGTCAAAAAGCCAGTAAGACAGAAAAGCAAGTTGTAGATGAAAATCATTTTAATGAAGAAAGAGTTTGAACGTAGCTACGTCACTGACCATGGCACTTGGTCATGTCATCTGTCGTTTCCAACCATACGATGAACGGGTCTCGTGGATCCCAACCGGCAGCACTTTAGCAATCTCTGTGGGTTGTTCCACCGACTATTGTGAATCCCATGTGGCTGTTCATGCTGTACCATGCAACACATACGGTATCCAATTAATGTTAACTTATTACGATTGCGTCTGTATTAGGCTAAAACTTTCTTCGGCTCATTCCTCGGATAGATCCCAACAATTCTGACTCACTGATCTCGGTGTTCGGTCACGAGATCCGAAACCATTTCGGTTGTAAATGACACATGTGAATTTACCTGCAAACCTCAGACGATTTTCATATTTGGCCCCTGATTTACGAACATCTGTTTTGTTTTGAATTCGGTCGCACGACATACTCGTCAGCCAGTAGGTAGATTTGGTCTTAAGTAGCAAACACAAACATCATGCCAAATAAATGTTTCTTTTATGTTCGTGCGTCCGTTATTTTGACTGAACTATCTATAAATTGACATACAGTTTCACTGTCTAGATTTTTTTCTTCTGTGACCAACAGAAATGATTCCAGATTGCCAGAATAGGTATAGATGAATTTTTAGGGCTGTCAAGATTCTCAGTCGTGATGGAATTCGAATAAAGCCCGTGACAAAGCTCCTTCATATTTTCCTTGTTGGGTTTCGTCATTTGGACACATACTTGCTCCAAAAATTCATCTCTTACCAGAAATTGAGGATTTCTACCCTAATCTTAAATAGCCAGTTTCAGTCAGAAATGTACTGGCGCTAAGATATCGGGTTCATTGGGGAAATTACCCCGCAATAAGAATACCCTACCCCCTAAGAAAAGGTCATTCTCTTGGTATACGATGACAAAAACTCTTCCTCCTCTGCTCATGGCCCGAGTGAACTTACAAGACTCCTATCAGCAAATTCATCCACACAATGGGACATTATTTCCGCCCATTCATGACTCAAAACTGCCAGATGGATGCTATGTTCTAGCATGATAATGTAGCCTTTCATAATTCACATGTAACCAGGACTTGGTTACTGTTCTGTTGGATCAAGAACAGCGTGCAACCTTTACTTCAACCTAATGGAGAACCTATGGGGAATTTTGGTTTGCGATGTATACAGAAATGTCTAGGTGCATGCATCAGAAAATGATCTTATGATGGCACTGAAACGAGAATGGAGCGGTGTTGGCCAATTTGTAATCCAGTCTCTCCTGAGAAGTTGTGTTGAAGTCCTCTAGGGAAATGGCCCCAGCACGCGACTTTAGAGAGGTTTATTTAAGGGTGGGGTAGTTTTATCGCCGTTAGTTTTTCTTATTAGTCCGGTGTTTTCACACCACTACAATGTGTCCGACTGAAAGTCCGTTTTCTGGTTTATTACAGGACCCCTTAGTATCTGGCGCGGCATGGCTTTTTTGGAGCAACTATAAGTGTCCAAACGGTAAAAATCAATAAGGGGGACATATGAAACTTTCGTCCTGGGGCATACATGTGTGGGATCGAAACTGAGTCATCAGACCCCAGATTATTCTGACATCTTCACTTAGTTTCCAAGTAGAATCCGACATAAATCAGTTGTCACTTCGGGTACTATCTGAATTTTTCCCTGCGTCCGCCCATGGCGCTCATCATTTAGACATGGTCATGGTGTGACGTGCAGAAATTTCATATCCAACTCACCCAGTGTCCATTCAAAAGTACGACACTGCTATTTCACATCATTCCAAAATTACGTCAAATTTATTCGTAACTGCCACCCGAATGGCTGTTTGAGATGTCCTTCTAATTGGTCTGAAGACGGACACATCAGTCACACTTACGCATCTCGAGTAGGCGGCCGCATCGCGCGCTCGTCGTCTTCGCATCGCACCATGTGCGGCCGCAAGTACGCACATGGACCCGACCTTGTTGCGACCGTATCCAAGACCCTCAATAACTATCCCGTGACCATACTAGGTGACTGTTCACGACGAGACTACACATTGACGTGGTGCGACGGCTTGCGTGCCTCGATGACCAAGAGAACCATACAGGATGACCTTAAACCGGAGATGCAATGACGTCTGACAGGTCAATAGGGCGAGGCCAGACGAAGTTCATTCTCCGAACCAATTAATAAGCAACATCTGGTTCTAACCACTGCGCCCCTGAAGTGAACACTCCAGCGAATGAACATGGAGAGAGACGGTTTTCTAGTCTAAAACCTCCACTAGATGGACGTAACAGTGGAATACCTGGAGTTTCTTTCGACGGTGGGAGAAGTCATCACACTTCATTAGGCAGCTATCACTCGACTAAGCTGGGCAGTCCCCAGCCAAAAGAATGCTGCCCGTCCACGCTCCGCTTGTTGCATTGGGTGCATGGGACTAAGGACTGAATCTGAGAAATGGATCGATAACGAAGCACCAGTGAAGACAAGACAAAAATCAGGTCTCACGTAACAGACCAGAACAAGTTCCCTCACGTGTGCTTCGGTCATGTTCCCGTGCTGGGTTAACACCCCACTGCCTTGTGGGTTAGACTGTTTAGTCAAAGGCTCCGGTTGGGGTTGCCAAAGAAAAAACCTTCTGCGATGTGGACAGGAGCCGTGGAGTATGATGTGTGTCCAGAAATCTGCAAAGGTCCTTCGAGGAACATTTCTTATCTCTCTCTGCTCTTCATTTTTTATGTTCCAATTCTAAGTGGATAGGAGAAGCCACAAAGAGTGTTGACCGAGAACTTGTAACTCTCCGTGGGGGCAGTAACTTGTAGATGGGAGAAAATAGGGAATCGATCATCAGACCTATGCATTCTGTTTACTTAGATGCTCTCAACGTCCGAACATTTTACCAAGTGGGGTTGATAGGCCGCGCAAACTAGAACTCTTGAAATCTTTAACCTAGATGTGTGTTGTGTCTCCGAAACACGCATACAAGACCCAACTTCAGTGCTATCAGAATGCGCTCTAGATACACGTTCAGCTTTTCGTTTGACTGTTCGCGTGTTCGTTAATTTTATGTCTGGTGCTCTTAGTCAGGCTGGCGTTGATATTGAAATGAGGATGAAAGCTGAGCGTGCCTTGCTCGACTGGATTTCGGTCAGCAGTCGTTTTTGTGTTATTCGGTTGAGTAGTTCTATGCATGTCAACAACAATAGACTGAAGCGTCGGTGCTTGTTTGTCGTGTCTGTGCATGTCCCAGCTGACTATAGCTCTCCTGAGGCTCTAGATGATTTCTACCATGATCTGTCTCGACTGCTGCGTGGCGTGTGCTCCACGGATATAATGGTTGTTACTACGGATTTCAGTGTTGAAGAGGAATTTAAGAGGCCGATTTGGCATTTCAGTTGATAAGATTCATTGGGCGGAACATCCCCAGATGCATTTTAGTCGGCGTTCATCCGCGACAAGTTTGGTAACTAGCAGGGTCGTTACAGCTCTCAGTGTGGATAACAATACTCCGCCAAAAGCGGAGGTTCCCCGCTGGGTAAGGTATCTTAAACTACATAAGGATGCCTGCCTGGATAAGTTGCCTCCGTCAATTTTTAAAGACGGCTGTTCAGTGCGTTCACTAGAGTTCACACAACTCCCAGGTTCGATAACGGGAGAAGGAACAAGTTCCAAAGAGTTGGTGTGAATCAGTGGTCGTACCGATTTACAAGAAGAGCGATAGGTCCTCCTGTGAAAACCACAGGGGAATAAGTCTGGTTAGCATTGCATCTAAACTGCTCGCTGGTATTATTGTCCACCGTTTATGAACCGCTCGCGAACAGTAGTCGCATGAGAACCAAACTGGGTTTAGAGCTGATCGAGGTTGTATTGATCACATTTTCACTCTCCGACAAGTTTTGGAACATAGACGTGCCTTCCGTAGGCCCCTTATCTCTGTTTTCCTTGATCCAAAAGCGGCCTTCAATTCAGTCGTTAGCGTTGTTCTCAGACACTGCCTTTTGCTGAAGGGTGTACCAGAAAAATTCATTTCCATCGTAAAATCCGCTTACAATAATAGCCGAAGCGGAATTGGGGCTTACAAAACCCTTTAATCCGAATTTACTTCAGGGCTGCCTCCTCTCCTTTGTGTCTTGAGTTTTTTAATTGGTATGGTCCTAGACACCGCACTTTTGTCATGTGAGGATAGTTGCGTTGGGCTTTTCCCGGGTGGAGAAATGTCAGACCTTGAATATGCGGACGACATGGTTCTTCTTAGTGAAGATCCAGGTAGGTTGCAAGCTTTTATGGACTGCTCAAACAACTGCGCAGCAATATTCGGTATGCGTTTTACACCTTCAAAGTGCAAGATGCTGTTGTAGGACTGGGTAGGTCCAACACCAAACCCTCCAGTGTTTAGGGAGATTATAGACCTGGTAGATAAGTTCTGTTATCTGTGGAGCTGGATTTCACCCGGAGGTTTGATATCCGATAAGCTGTGTTTGTGTATACAGAAGGCCGTTTAGCACTTACCAGCCTGAATCATCTGTGGCGTCGACATGTATCCGTTTATCTATCAAGTGTTGAATGTACGCAGCAGCAGTTAGGCCCGTGCTACTGTATGGTTCGGATACATGACCACTACCGGTGGAGGATATGCGAAGATTGTCGATATTTGAACACCGATGTCCTCGTAGCATTGCTCAAATCTGGTGGGAACACCGTGTGAGCAATGCTGAGGTTCGGCGGAAAGTCTTAGGTTCAAGGACCAAACAATCAGATGAAACACTAAAGTTCACAATGCTAAGATGGTTGGGACATGTGGTACACTTGTCCTCTGACAGGATCCTTCGACGCGCAGTGTTTGCTGGGGCGGATAATGGTTGGAAGACAAGTGAGGATAGTCAGTCTGTGATGTGGAGGAAAGGTATTAAAAGCCTAACCACTGGACTTGGCCATATAGAGCTTGTTGGACTTCGTGGGTGGGGTTCAAAAGACTGTCCCATTTTATGGGTATATATATTGGAGGATGTGGCTAGGTGTCATGATCAGTGGCGCTTCAGTCTTTGTTTATCCACTCGGTACCAATATTCTGTGGTTCTCTTACTCCTCACGTACTCTTTTTTATTTATTCATATAGAGGTTGCCACTTGGAGACAGCAAACAAACCACGGTACCTAGTGCGAGGTCAGTGGTTGTCTGGACTGAACTGTACTAGGTGATTGATAACAAGACCAATAAACAAAGGCAGGCCTCTCAGCCTTCGTGTCCCAAGTGGGCTCTTAAGTGGACAGAGCTCTAGTTGACCGGTCATATTTTTGTTGTTACCTCATCTAAACCACCAGCGTGTAGTTTTGTTTTCTGTTCTAAATCTCACGATCTTAACTGTCGGTTATTCTTGGTAGTTCATCGGGTTTCTATGGTCATAGCGCATGCTCCTTCCGCTGAACTCGTGAAATCATAGGACAAACAACGCGACTCATAAACTAATCTGTGATTGTCCTGATAATTTTTTTCTTTTGAAAGTTTGGAACTGATGGCACCAATAAGCAGTATGCTTTCTATCTATGATTAAATTGTCAATGTTATGAACGGATATTAATCTTTTTATCGGACACCTGTGTGATTCCCAATATCCAATTCTCACACACCTCATTATCCCTTTTTTATTTTTTGGAACAATACGATAAACCCATTCTCGTTTTATATTACAAACCCGTCCCCTCACCGCCATCGATTTTCACATTTAGCCGGAAGTATGCACACATTAAGTCGAGCCCATCCACGCGACATGACAGTTGGCCGTACACAGGAAACGGACGGTTTTGGCAAAAGGCGAAGTGGGTCCGCTCAAATTTCACTGGCCACCACGGTGAGTGTTGTTGTGATTTCGGAGCTTGGAGAGTTACCAGGTTACCACAAGTTTGAGGTTAAAGTAATGAGCACATCATCTGATTCCGTGTCAATGATTCTTATAAATCGAGGTTCATGTCCATCAGACTCATTTATTAGTTATTGTTTTTTCGTTTTTCATAACCGACGTTGTAATTTCCTTTCAGCTTTCGATAGTCTGTGTTTCATTGGTTTCTCTGTTTTCAGAATACTTGTGAATCGTAATTCTTGGTGGTTGCACTATTATTGATCTCGTTTGGTCGCGCTTTCCAATACGATCGAGAGGCTGTTTTTTCTTACCATACAATAAAATTCCCGGGCAAACGTGCCGAAACGGTTTCTTTACCAGCTGTATAGAAAGGTTCGGTTAGTTTCGGTGTTCGTGCGTTAAATCGCATATGTATACTTTTCGACTGACCCGTTCTCCGAATTTTATGAAACTGAACGGTGCACAGATTGTTGTCCAGTACATACTGTTCACAACGTGGACCAACTGTGTGACACGACGAGATCGTGACAAACCTAACTTTTACGGACACTTTCATTAAGTAACGGATTCACAGATTTGGATTCCTTATACTGCTCACGCAAACACGATAATTCACTCGTCAGATAGTATCGTTCCCTAATTGGTCGCATCTGTGCGTTTTACTCCAATTTTCATCCGGTATGTTTCTGTGTTTAACATAACGTGCGGCGCGCCTCAGTTTGTTGGTCAACCGTTGCTCATTTATTCTACAAGATTGAAATCACTCACTGTGTCTGGCTGCACTTTTTACGTAACTCACCTCACGACGCTCCGGATTGATTTCGCTAACAATGAGGCTGTCGCCTTCGTTATCCTCACCATCACCACCACTTTCATCATTCAGATTCAGGTATTAGCTAGCAGTGACTTGTGTAGTCATCTTGAACACGTGAGTGGTCAAGTTCAGCGAGAAAAGTACAACATCGTGAGGTGTGCGGAACTGGAGTGACTCTGATCATCATTCACTCTCAGGTTCTGTATGGAGCAATGAGTCCAAGTCATTTGAAACCCCTAGTGCGTATTTAAGTGAAAGAACTAGCCAGATACGATTGATTCATTGTAACATACTGCTTGGTATTAAAAACCTTGATTACACCAAACGGCTCTCTCATTCTTCTTTCTGGTAGTCAGCAAGGCGAAGGTATTTGTGTATCAAATAGAGGCTTTTATGTATCGAGTTCTAATCCGACATGAACGAAGTCTGTTTATGGTTAAAATCAGTTGTTTGTTATCGCGAAAGTGAATCTACATGCTCTGCTCCAGATAACTGCCAAAATGACGTTTTACTGGTTATAAACTTCGTCAGTGCTTATTCAGCTTATCTCGATTTGATTTATCTGGGGATTTACGTTCTCAAGTCCACTTCGTTGTTCCGCAAAGCAGGGACACGCCAACTCCACTGGACAACTATACAACACAGTCCCCCGCGGTTCTGATTTCCACGACGGTCGATCTCAGTTAAGCCGAATGACCAACGAGACTGGAGGTCCTAGCATTTCGTACGCATCCGGAGCTCGAGGCAGTTCGGCCAGTCATTCCCGACCACATGATTATGTGAACTACTCTAAAGGCCAGCCAGAGTGGTACGACAAAGCTGAATCCATTGTCAGCGGATCTGTATTGACCGAGTCGAAAGCACATCAATCAAGCGTCAGCACGCGACATTCGGATCGACGTACTAAAGACCGCCGCCCACTGTCCCCGGTTTATGTGAATGAACCGGCTCGTTCCGGTCTGAGTGGTAAAGAAACGGAGACACCAAGTGAGCTAGATCAGGCTAGTTCAGCTTGGCGCGCAAGTGACCAGTCTTCTGGCCGTAGACAGCCCCCACGTGGTGGGGTCCCCGCTTTGGGAGGAGCAATGCTTTCCTCTCAAGGCTCTCGGAGCAATCAGACCGTTACTCCGACTCCGCAGTCACGACATCGTCAAGGACATTTGCAAGAGGACGAAGAACCTGAACAGCTAAGTGACGGAATGGATGATGTGAATTATTACACGTCAGAGGAATCGCACACAGAAAGGCACAATTCACACGTTAAAAATCGACCACCAAGATCACCGCCCAATCAGATTGTGAGTTCCGGGCACCGTCTTAAGTCAGTATTGACCACAAATCCGTTGATTTCGTTTTCTACCCGGTTCATTGTATCATATATGAGTTTATAGGATTTAGAATACGTGAGTATCTGTCCTATAACCGTTGAATATCCGGCAACAACTAACAGACCTGGACCATGAGAACAGGACTATAAAAATATGTAGTTCCTGGCAGTGGCGTTTCGAATTTTGTATGGTTGTTTTTCCATAGGAAGTGTGTGATTTTGTTTATTTAGAAAATCGTGGTTAGAAAATTACACGGTCGTTTTCTCTCGTCCCTTTTGTATTCTCTCCTAGTCTAGAAGACGTCATTCCAACAATGAGTTAATGCTATGAAATCGACAGTATTCTCCACTCCATGGGATATTTGCCTTACACGTCCCATCCGCACAATGCCCGCTTCCCGTGCTGCAATCGAATCCCCGATCTCCAGCACAGATTGTAGAGAATGATCACTTCTTTCCACCGTTGGTCAATTCTCCTTCTTGTTTCTGAGTGTCTCCCTGAAGGAGGACATCCACGTCAATCATCTGCAGATCAGACAGCTTTATTGTGGGCTATTTCAGCAGCGCATTGATTTTCCTTTGACTATCCACAATTCCTTCCGGATTACACGGTCTTCTCCGTAACTTGTCGTTTTAACTGAACGCACACATATACACAGCTGACAGTACATATCAAAGTAATCTGCAATGGGCTGTGAATGATATCCCCTGTTATTTTTTTATCCACGCAAATCCTACTGGGAATATATTTGACTCCATGGGAAGATCGGTTTTTGTATACACCAAAACGATTTTCGATTGTTGCTCCTCCTTGTGATTCTTTTCGCTTATTGATCACCTACTCTCTTCACTGTGCAGATTTTTCTGCCCTCTAGTTCATTGGCTTGCATATCCACCTTGTTGCTACCTTTTGTGTTCCCCTTTTTTACTTACACAAAATTTACATACATACAATCTCTGACGTTGCCTACAAGTGACACCGCTGTTCTGTCGAACGGATATTTGACAATAATTTCTTCGGACTTACCGCCCGTTGATTCAAGTCGCTGGGTGATTAGAGGGTGAATTAGTGATTCAACGATTTGTTTGTGGTGAAACAACGATCTGGAGTAGAACCCCTTTGCGAATAGAATAGACCAAACAGTCTGTCATGTGCGACGTTTTTCCGTCATCTCACTAGGAGGCGTCTACAACGGATCATAACTCGGCCCAAATGACTAAGTCTCCCTGTTCCCAGGAACCAACCGTTTCGGCGGCTATGGTAATAGCATCTACATGTCAACTGCCCGACGAGAGATGCCGTATGAAAGCTTTGGGGAAAAGGGTCACTTTCAGAGAGCTAACCGATCCAGGGCCATGTGTAGGCATGTTGTTTCTGCGTTGAGTTCTTTCTTTTCTTGAGTGACGGTTGTTGCTGCACCAACATGCCTGCGGGGTGCTGTCACTAGTATTCAAGTAAACGGAAATATTTTACAAGCCCCTACTGATACTGCCATCTCTGAAAGCTACGTAGTTCATACCATAGTCCATAAATACGGGTTGGAAGTTAACTACTCAAGAAGTAAAATAACCATGGCTTCCACCAACCTATCTAGTGACACGGAAGACCATTGTTACGTATCTGTCGTGTATAGAAGCATTTCATATCTCAACGTAAAGCTTTCCATTCTGCCAACTCAATGCGCTGATGTGTTACCGGGCCATGACTTTCTAAAACTGCACAGAAAGATTGAAGTTCCTTTCGAAGGAGACAAGCTGTCCTTCTGGCTGTTATTTGGCTACCGCTCGTGTCATGGGACCATCATTGTTTGCAAATCTGACACCCAACAGCAACTAAATCCAGACGACATTCTGCTTCAGACTAACATTTCATTCAAGCCGAAGTCGATCAGCTTTTAAAAGACAACATAACTGAACCTCCTACTTCCCCTTGGAGGGTGCAAGTACTGTTTACCACCAACGAGAGACACGAGAAGAGAATCGAGATCAACTACAGCCCAACCAATAATCGCTTTATTTTCCTGGATGCATATCCATTCCCCAAAACTGATCAGCTGACCGAAAAAAATATCTTGGTACGACATCTACAGTACAGTAAACCTCGAAAGCGCCTACCATCAAATACCCCTTCACGACGAAGATATAAAGTATACAGCCTTAGAAGCTTCTGAAAACCATCAGTTTCGACATATTCCTTTTAGTGTTATCAAGGAGTCGGTTGTTTCCAAGGAATGAGAACTTGACTGACACCGTTATGTATGTTGGCAACGTCACTCTATGGGGTCGGAGTGCTCCTCAGCATGAAGACATGAGAAAATTTCTCAAAACTGCCAAGAAGCATGTTATTGCACTAAACGGAGACAAATGCATCATGGCTTCTAGGAATGTCAAGCTCTTAGGATTTAAAATATCAAATGGGGTTGTCACGCTCGGACTGCGAGCGACTCACACCGCTACAAGAGCTGCCATTTGCAACCAACCTGAAGTCCCAACAACGAATAGTGGGGATGTTTGCGTACTACTCCCAGTGGATGTCACTTTTATGATGAAACTCACCTACTAGTAGAAATAGAACTCCCTATGTCATGCCACTCACTAAATTGGTTTAAAGAATTAAAAACGAGTTAGAAAAAGCAGTCGCCGTCACAATAAGCACAACTCTACCTCTAGTAGTTGAAACTGATGCTTCTGATATTGCAATGCCCGCAACACTGAATCATGGTGGAGACCGGTTGCATTTTTTCCTGGAGCTCTTTTTCCCAGTGAGCGACGTCATTCGGCCGTTGAAAAAGATTATGCAATTGTTGAAGCCGTTCGGAAGTGGCGACATCATTTGCTTGGTACACACTTCAAACTTCTGACAGACCAGAGGTCTTTGGTGTTTTTGTTTGACAGCACTCAAAAGGGAAAAACAGAAAACCACAAAACAGCTTTGGCATGTCGAACTCCCTCCATTTCTCTCGGTGTTGTCTGTCGTTCTGAGCAGAACAATCTAACAGGTGGTGTTTTCTTGAACATACTGCTTTTCGATTCATCGCGAAGCTGATTCGAAAGCAATCCATGCGTCGTTGTGCCACTTTGGAGTAACTAGAATGGTATATTTCGTTCACTCGAAGGATCTACCTTCCTCGTGGGTCGAAGTGAAGTGTTGTCCACCAATGCCGAACATGTGCGGAAATCAAACCACAGTTTTATCGACCGGAATCAGGAAGACTGATTAAAGCCACCCAAACATTTGAGAGACCAAGCATTGACTTCAAAGGGCCTCTGTCGTCCGTCACTCAAAATCGCTATATACTCACGGTGGTAGACGAGTAATCTCGTTTTCCCTTCGCATTTGTATTTTCCGGTACAACAGCAGCAAAAGTCACCAACTGTCTCTGCCAGTTGTTTCCATTCTAATCGTGGAGCCTCATTGTCAGGCGAACTTCCGAATTTACTCCACAGTAAGCGCATCGCGGCCAGCCGGACTACATAAAATCCTCAGCGAAACGGGCGGGTACTAAGGCCAAACGGAACGCTTTGAAGGGCGATAAGGTTGGCATTAACTGATAGAGGTCTCCTACCCGGTTCGATAAAACGATTGCTTCTTGACGCCCTACATTCGACTCGGTCTTTACTTTACGCGACTACCAATGCCACTTCGCACGAAAAGATTTGCACGTATCAAAGGAAATCAACTTATGACACCGCCTTGTCAACTTCGCGTACGAAGGCCAGCCCAGTGCTTTTAAAGAACGCGTAGGTCGAATACGGTACGGTTTTCTATTGGAAGTCAACCCTGAATATGCTCGCACTCGCTTTCCTAGTGGTAGCGAGGATACGGTGTCAATTCGGCATTTGACCCCCGTTGGCGCGTGCCCAGCCGATCACGGCGGTTGTCAGACTGATGCGGAGACTCCGATGAATGATCTATGCCCAGGACGTTGTGAATGAGATACTCCAACACACAGTCCAGGTGGCCAGTGAAGCAAATCAAGACCCAACAAATGCTTCATTTGAAAAAGAATCTACCTTTGAAACTTTGCTGCAACGACAACAGCGAACTCGGCCACACGATTTCAGAAGCGGAGAAGTTTAACTGCGATTTTTTGCCCGGTTGTGCCGGTTCCACGTTCGCATCTATTTACGGTCCTTAGTCATACCATCCTCCCACTCAGAACATCACATTACCCAGAGGAGGAAGATGTTATAAACTGTCTGTTTACATGCTTCCCACAATTGATTTATCCTTTCCATTTTAGCTTTTATGCCACTGTTTTGAGGTGAATCAAGTTTAGATCAAGGCTCCAGCTTATTTATTCAACGCAACCATCTGTGTGTGACTGTTTCTTTGTCAGGGAGGTGCTCACTAGCAACAGCAGGTCAGTCGAAAGTTGATACATCGGTCAACAAGTATGAGATGTCTGTCATTGTTGCTTTATTTCTGGGCGGATGAACAGGACTGTCCTCCAGTCTACGTGTGTCTTGCGTTCGCTGCGACACTTCCGCCTTATGTTCTGAAGGACCTGTGTTCGGATTAATTACTAAACGGCTTAAGCGTACATCAGTGCTGACCTTTATCAAATATGATATTCGGAATAGGACTTTGTCATACAGAGCTAGACTACCTGATTCGAAAGTATCCATATTCATCGTTCGATTATTGAAACGTGTCACACACTGAGAAGTTGGACGGGTCTTTTATTCCGTCTTGTTCTTTAGACGAAAATCCACTCGATGAGTCTTATTGATGATTATCGGCATGTAGCTTGATGGCATTAGTATCTACACTACTTTGTGAAGTCAGTTCATTTCTCAGTCCCATGGCGCTACTCAGTGACTGATTAATCAGTCCAACAAGATAAATCTACTTACTCCCGAGTAATCGATTATATAGAAGAGTTTTGTCATATAATGTCAGTGCTCGACTCTTGAAAAATCCATGAGAACATCGTACAACCAGGTCCTTCTTGTTAAACATCGCTAACACTGCATGCTCCCGAATCTCAACTCTAACTAGAACTTGACGGACCTGACTGTGCACCCCACGAGTGAACTGTTATTCTCCTTCGGTCGGCTCCCAGCGATTTGCTTCAAGCCGACTCTGGATTTATACGTTTAAAATAAGCCAACCTACATGGATTCCCCCGTGAGGTTACCTGTTTTGCATTTGTTTCGCTTAGGCCCGCACCGAGATCTTCTTCATTGGAGTCCGTCGCTGCGTGAGCGAAGAGTTGCCAATGCCCAAAACCGATGGTGGATTTGGATCGTACTATGTAGAGTTAGGTGAAACAAGCACTCGATGCCCAGCCCGGATAAACTTTCGACCAGTTTTTGTGACTCCATCCTACGCTCTCGGTCCCATTCGTGACTGGGTTCCGGTGGATATTTATCGTCGATGATTCCTAGCGAGAATAAAGCAGTCGTGTACTGTCTCCATGTTTTGGTAGTATAAGAAAGAACATTTAGAATCTTTCCCCTTAGTTTGATTGAGTCACTAAAATAGAGTTCTTCAGGAAAATATCGGTTTACTACAGAGATCTAAAACACTAAAATCTAGGTTGAAGTTCAACAACCAATGACTTATTAAGCCCCTTTTACCAATCAGTATTTCAAATAAAAGGTGTAGCCTGTTATTAATGTGCCACGAATTTTCGACGAGTCAATTATTTCACATTCCTTTACTGTCTCTTGTTCACCATTTGTGCGGTGATTGTGCCCTGTGTGAGGGTTGAGGAAGGGAGGGAAAAAGCCGAACTCACCGACTATCACAAAAAGTAATCTGGCTGTAGTCTGTCCAAAAAATCCGAGATCATCTCATTTCGGTTGAAATCCTGACACACGGTCGATTCCAGTTCATACAACTGATACCTTTCTCAGTAGCCAAAAATATGCAACAGACGCCATTGTTTGGCGAGACATTAAAATCGGCACTATAAACTGGAATCCGACCGCATGTTAGTTTAGACCAAATGGAGGTGGTCCCAGGTTTTTCGGAGAGACTGTGCATGCGTACATTTTTCGGTTGGATGGAAAATCAAAATCAAATTGTGATTTATGGTTTATCAAGATGAGAAATCACAAGGTCTTCCCGTAGCAGAATCATGAGAATGAATTATTTAAGTGCATGGGGCCAGTTGAGAGTGAGGTTCACCACTCTCCGGTGTCACATTTGACTCATGGATACAAAGGAGGTTCGTCGCTCGGTATGAGGATTGATTTTCTCCTCTTAGATAAGGTTTTTATCCCCTCCTATTTCATTTTCCAGTTGGAGGTCCTTGAACTCCCCCTTTTTTAATGATATGTAAGCTCGTATTAAAATGCGTTACAATGAATTCACAGTTTTCGTCAGTCCAGAGACACTACTATCCAGTAGGCACTTCGCTCACGCCTCGCATTCTCAGATGATGTTTTTGCTGGTGCACTGAACTACCGATAGAGATCCAGCGATGACGCTGAGCGATAAATCCACTGGTATTTCATTCATCGATCTGATTCACAACAAGCTATCGCAAACAGTAACAAATATCGTACAGCGAGTGGTCGTTCTGTGAGGACGTTGGTCTCCAAGAAATTATCATTAAAATTGCCGTTTTCGAAGCGCATCAAACTAAGTGAAGGAATGCTGCACTGATACGAAACAAACTGTTGTAGTCATTAACTGTGATGAATTAAATATGTTAGCTTAGTGTGATAAACGATAACGCATGTTCCCGATGGTAAACAGCTCTCTATTGTCTTGAGATTCATCTACCCACTGCTCACAATCAAGATTATGGACTCACCGCCGCTACAAATAATGCACTAGGCCTAACCAGTTAACTGCGGCATCTCTTGCCTCTGCACCACGCGATGAAAGTGAGATTATCGAGTTGTGACGTTACTAGCATGTGGATCTCAATTTGACTTGCGTTTCCGGTTTCCCTGAGGCGAAAATTCTTCTATACAGCACAAGCGGGCCTCAGTGCTTCGACAAAGGTAACGTCCAGTGTTTCTCACGCCACAATATACTTACCTAATGCACATCAAGAGGCGCTCAGTACCTACCTCTCTATCACTTAGTAACACCAATTAATCCAAAGGGGAATGGGATTCGTACAAAGTGGAAAGCATCAAACTTAACCTGAATAGATCAGTGCACGCGGTGCAGACCACACCAGTTCACAACCAACTAATCGTTACGTGAAAGCCATACTAGCACGACACGTGTCGGTATCGCTCGGAGAAAACGCCATTGCATGTTAGCAGCAAAGCTTACATGAACGCTTCTGACTGTGTGACGAAATAACAACACGCATACTCCTATTCCTCGAGGGTGTTGTCTTTGTTTTAAATACATTGGTATATTTCGACACTCAAGGAACTTCCATTCAAAGCGGATGGAGTCTTGAAGCGAATCCTATGTGAAAGCCACATCATCAGTGGTGGAGAATCTCGTTTACTATCTTAGGCAGTGAGAAAACACAGTTTTTCTACGTTAAAGTCACTAAGGATTGTCACATTTCTCCCAGGAAACCAATGCGTTATCTCAGGTATTGCAAAACTACAGGATAGACTAGACAAGGAAGCCGAACTACAGGGAATTCTCAAACACTAACATTTCGTACGTAGATTGTGGACGGGTCACATTAACCTAGGAGTGGAATAATTGAATGCGTTCTGCATGTACTCACAAGTAGCGGGTGGTGTTTACGTCAGATGAATCACAGATCCAGACTCTAACCGACTCAGAACCGTCGGTCATAAAGCATTCAAAAACCAAAAGCAGGAAAAGATGCAAATTAAATACTATGGAATAATGAAACCATATTTTCTTAGATGTAGAAATTCAGGATGATGTCAGCACTTTGTTACGTAACATCAAGGTTTGAAACTCCCAACTGGTGACTATTTTGTGTGTTGTGTCGTTGATTGCTTCAACTTTCAAGATCAAGGCCGTTGACTGTTCCCGGTGCAACACCTTCATTCTGAGGTGAACGAAACCATATTTGTCTTTTCAGATAAAGCCACACAGATATCTTTAAGAATGTGGTGAGTTGAATGGTGCCGGCTATGTTCCCCACCTGGGTGCGAAGCTCCACATATGACCAGTCGCGATGCTGTTAGGCCGAGGGGAATTTCACGTTAACCAAATCCGTCGTTTAAAATTGAAGCCGTTATTTTCCTCACTAGCTGGGTTAAACTGATATTCTAATATTTGGAAGCAAGCAGCCGATAACCAGAAAGCCTTGCATAGACCACGCAGTAACCCCGTGAAGGCACGAAGGTAAGCAAACTTATTTACTACAAACTTCATTCCAGAATTGCGATCAGGCGTGTATCTCGATACCCAAATGGCTTTTGTAGCCGAGAACCTTTGAACGACTGATGCTACACCCCTGCCTTAGTGTTAAGGTTTCTACTTAATCAATGGCCCCGAGAAGAACCATCGGATGGCTCTTTACTTCGACATGGGCCTCCGGAATGTGCTTTATCCGCACACGCTCAGTGTTTCTTAACACTCAGATGAACCTTTCATGGGATGCTGTCATTAGCAATAATTACGCTTCGAGTTAGATTAAGCTTTTTAGTAACCCCACTCGAAAGCAATACCAGAATATATATATATATATATATATATATATATATATATATATATATATGCCAAAGAGACTATGGTAGTAGGAAAACAATGTACGAAAAGAAAGACGACAGAAAAGTTGAAAAGATTCTTTTTTCCAAGTTTTTCCACACACGGTATTTTGATTTTTTTTTGTTCGTATCATCTGTGATTTTCATATATGGAAGGGGAAGGATGGGGAGCCAGCACAGTATTCCATACAGCATTGACGCCACTGACCCCGGTTTCGGGCTACATCCGCCAGCGTATCTAGCTAACTGTTTTCGGTGTCATTCTTGCTCCAAACCGGTAGGCGACAGCAAGCATGTCGTAGCGCAGACTAGTGCGTGATCAGAATCGAGGCAGGTTGACCAGTAAGAGCGATGGTCTAACACGCTGCCGCGCCAATGGTAAATAATCGCTACATGATCGACTTGAGACCACTCCTGTGTTGAGGAAAGAGGACGTCATTTGGAGTTGAATGAAAATTTGTGCTCGTTAGAAAAAGCTAGCGATCAGCACGTTCCCATTGTCCGAACGACTAGAGTTGAGGCAAAACTGCCCTCCTAGATCACGTTCATCGCTGTCAGGCGGCCGACGCGCACGTTAGGATCTTCGGCGAGGGCCACGATATCTGTCCAGCGCGCTGTGAGCAGGAGCATATGAAGCTGTTGGTAGATTCATCTTTGTCTGCCTCCGGACTGCAGTCTGTCGGGGCATTGGCGGAAATGATGATTAAGTCGCGTGTGTTATCTCGATATCTAGTCAATCGTTGGGCAAGAACTTCGCATCCGGACTGCACAAAGTCGGCTACTGACAAGAATCCAGTCTGACATGGCCGCTTCTGCTCGAGAGCTCAGACCAATTCCAACAACGACCTGACCGGCTGCGGTAGTGTCCCGGTCTCCAGATAGACGTAGATGAAACTTGGTGTTGGGATCAGCTGGGGACGTTACTCTGATGGCGGAGCTTGCGTCTTGCGGTCTTGACTCTGATGCAGCAAATATCGATCGAAAGTGATTCCAGTGCTCGAGCTACACTCGCTCGTTGTCCGATTTACATAAGTGTACGTACGTTGAAGCTAGCCAATTTGAATCGTACACGAGGATGAAAAAAGGTGGGTTCGGTGGCGTGATTTGCTGTGGCAGTCGTAGGGGAGAGGGTTGTAGCGGAAGTCTGGTCACAACCGACGCCAGTAGTGAGGTAGTTTCGCTGCAGCATAGAGACATGGCTGGCACATAGAAAAACTGGAGAGGTAGGGAGAGGATGGATAGGTTCAGTGTGGTGGTGGATGAGCACATAATCTTGCGATGGCGAAGCGTGAGATGAAAGCGAATTTGTCTGACAGTTCATGGTTTAGCTTGGGGGCGTTGTGCTGATAGGTTACCCAGGCCAAAACAGGTGATTTTCTCAGGGGTCCACAACCGGAGCCGTAGGCTACCCAGAACTTAACCCGCAAGGCAATGAAGGGCCGGTGAATGATTATTAGGTTCATACGCCCTGCGGATGAGGACAAACATCCTGAGTAGCCAGTACCCCTCCGTCACGGATGCTGTTGTACGCTTCATACGCCACCCAAAGTTGGTTCGTAATCAGGGTTTGGCCATCTCTCCTGGACTGACTATTAGTCAGTCAACCCGGTGGAGCGCCGGGCGTTCGCCCTCGCCCTCACATTTTTGTGGGAACACTTCCGCCACGAGAAGGCAGTGTGTACGACTTCCTCAGCAGAAACTATTTGGTGCGCGCGGTCATCTGGGAGCATTTTGAGAGGCATTCAGGGCAAGTAGCCAACTCGGAGCCTGAGACACCCACCCCCGACCATGCTACGTGTTCAAATTCGCAGAAGCACTGCATAATCAAGGGAAGAATGTCAGTAGTTAAGAAAGTGAGATGATAGTAACATCTCGTATTTAAATCTATTCACGAAAATAGCAAGAGAAACAGAGTATCGAGTGAATACTGTGTACTGAAATTTAGGGATCAAGGATTCTGGATGAAAAAAATGGCATCATCGCGACTGCAGGCGATGATTTCCATACAGTTCATTTATGTGTACACTATACAAGATGCCGAAACTGAGAAAGTGTCCGTAAATTTCCATCTTGAGCCCCGACAAATCAATCAAAAAGGAGAAGCGTTACATCAGCCCGGCTTTCCACCTTTCGTAAAATTTAGACGACCGCTTTGATACGACATGGATGACGATCAGCAAATCTCGACGTACACAGAAGCTGATGTGGTTAGGGGAACAGAATGAAAAGGTAGAGCGACGTGGGCTGATCCATTAAATGCAGACACTAAGCAGTTTAACCAAGAAACGGATAACGAGAAAAACTTGGTGAAAAAATGGCATCAAAGGACCAGCCGAACATCCAAACAATACCACACTGCAAAGATCAGTTTTCAGATGGCGACGAAGGAGAAGTCGTACACCAGAGACCTCAACAGATTCCAAGGCATGGCAGACACAAAAGGACATCGTTTTTCACCAAAATATACTATCGTAAAGTAACAATGTTTCGTTATCCAATCAAAAATCCCTTCAAGCAATGTACAGCTGCTACATTCTTTTTAAAAATTAACGTCACACGACAAACAGCCTACACATCACTTGTTTCCAAAGTGTACAACCGTCCCACAGTGATCAATTGCGATGTTGGACATCACAACAGGCGACTGGTAATATTATACTGCATTTGGCTGTCTTAACATTTATTTGGCACCGACTAAAAGACACACGGTAAAATTGGATCGCCACGAAGTGAATCGATAATGAACTTCCAAATGAGACTATCGGAGTGAACGATGAGTCAGAGCACTTCTGTCACCTTCGACGGCGAAAAGCAATGCGTTGACGTCCGGCACCAAGCATAAGACTGAACCATGAGGTGATCTTCCGCTCCTAGTTTTAGGGTTTTGCTTGACCTTCCTCCTTGACAGCAGACCTTTGTGGCTAAACGGTATACTATGTTCAAAGCGTTTATGAATAAACGCAAAATAAAACCATTGGAAGAACGAAAGATAAATCCACGAGCGTCAAACAACACAGGGCAAACTTAGAAAACAGATATGAAATCTAAGTAAAATCAAATCAAGCCACAAGGAAACGGAGAGACTTCTTTGGGGTGCCCAAAAGCCCGGGGAACAGCATCATTTGGTTCCTCACTCCAAGGTTTGCGCAAGAATCTAAAAGTTACATAGCGTACTCGCATGTATACCTAAATTAACGGATTACTTCCCGCTGCTTAGTGAACTATCAGCGAGTCATCGCTTTCTAAGTCTCAGGGTCAAGTTGTTGCTTGATACTTCGTCTAGTGGAGATGTCCAAATCCGGATTTGAAACTAACCATAGACGGCGTACGAAGCACACAGCACCATGCTCACGGGCATATGTGGCGGAAGGGTGTACTGGACGCCCAAGATATTTAGCCTCCTCTGGAAGACGTATAAAATGAGCAATCAGTCACCATCCCCCAGTGGGTTACAGGACCCATGCTTCGTCCCACTGCTTGCGGGCTGAATTTCGGATGGCTAAAGGCTCCGGCTATGGGTCACCAAGATAACCGCCTGCTTTGTCCTCGGCAATCTGGCAGTATTGCGCCCACAAACAAATCATGGAGTGTGACACTGTACCCCTTCCTAAGAATTACAAGGCCGAGGTCAGATATCACCGGCTTGTACAGAAGGTTAGCTTCTTTTACTGCGAGCCACATACTTCATCGTCGACTTACAATACGCAGCACTAAAAAGTTGTTTTTCCCAGCCCTTTCCCAGGTACGTTCGATTCTCGGTTGCATAAACCACTGAGTTACAGTTACGTTTTTCTGTTTGATTTCCAGATTTCTGGGTAAATCATACTTCGCGGCTGCCCACACCGCAGAAAGAATTTTTCTTTGGCAATCCTAACCGGAGCCTTTGACTCAAAAGTCTGACCCACAAGGCAGTGGGGTGTTAACCCAGCACGGGAGCGTGACTAAATTTCCGGAGAAGGAACTTCTTCTGTTTTTTCAAGCGAGACCTGATTGTTGCATGCATTCTGTCTTGTCTTTGCTGGTGCTTTATTATAGATCCGCTCTTAGGATTCAGCCCTTAGCCCCAAGCACCCACTACAGCAAGCGGAACGTGGACGGGGCAGCATCCTTTTGGCCAGGGACTACCCAGCTTAGGCGGGTGATAGCTGCCCAATGAAGTGCGATCATTTCTTTCAACGTCAAGAGAAACCCCGGGTACTCCACTCCTACGTCCATCTAGTGGAGGCTTTCAGACCGGTAAACTGCTTCTCTCCGTGTGTATCCGCTATAGTGTCCTCTCCAGTGCCGTAGAGGTTAGAACCAGATGTTGCTCACCAATTGGTTCAGAGGGTGGACTTCGTCTAACCTCTATCCATTGACTTGTCAGACATGACCGTATTCGCGGTTTAAGGGGGTCATCCTGCATAGTTTTCCCGATCGCAGATGCAAAGCTACTAATCGGGTTAAACGCACTGAGTCGGGCCAACCACTCATTCCACTCCACCCATGCATATGGCTGAGCGAGCCATGTGAACATTGGAAAAAAACGGTCCGATCTAACCGGAGAAAAAAACCCAATCAACCAGGGTCCACGAGGCAATTATCCGACTAGATGAGCTCGTTGAAGATTATTATTTTTCGAAGAGAATTCGAAAACGTAGGTTTCCACAATATATCCGGGACCATTTCGCTGCATCTGTACGCGTGCAAACTGCAGTCAATGGGATTTTTTATACAGTTAGTAAAATGTTGATGAACCAGCAAGGATACTGCTTCTTTGCACATCAAACGTGAGTTTTTTTTCCTCAGCGAAGGCTTTCAGCTAATAGATGAGGTGGCCATGAGAAGTCTCCTCAAACCTATTCTCGAAGATATTTCTGTTGGTTACTTGGAACGTAAATTACAAAGGGACGTTTCGATACTCGATCTCTACTGGCGGTACGTTGATGACATTCATCATCAGTGACAACAACAACGATGCACACAGGTTATTTGGTCACTTTACCAGCGTCCACCGAAAATCAAATTCACTCGTCGTGGAGTAGAAAACAATCACACTTCTTTTCTGGCCACAGATATTTCTTGCCAACCGGATGGATAAAGTAACAGATCAGTTTCCCGGAAAAACACGTGGACTTGACGATATCCACATTTCACGGACTTCGTGTCTATGAAATACAGGACTAATCTCATTCGAACACTGTTCCACAGGGCACGTGAAACACGCACAGAAGATACATTGGCTGATAAGTGCGAAAAGCTTATTCCTACGCTACAGCTCACTGGTTATCCAATACAATTTATTCTGAAGCATTTTGTAGAAAAGCCATCTATTGCGGAGCCACAAAGTGTGAAGAAGTTAAAAGTTTTGGTACAACTGCCAATCAGAGGCGACGACGTCAACCAACTAATCAGTAAGCGCTTGAATTCAGCCGATTCAGTTACTGTCTTCCCAACCCTACGGATACCAACACCGTTAGTGGAGGAGCCAAAGCCTCCCCGCGGCAAATCAACCTGTTTAAGTTCACATGTGAATGCTCACTCGTCTACATAGCCAGGACAGAGAGACAATTGCACCACCGAAGAAGTGAGCATATTCCGGTGGGGCTTCAAAAATCGATGAATAGTCAGTTCACAGTGATGACGTCATCAACGAAACAAAAAGCAATTAGATCGTTAAGTACACAACATATGATTGACTAAAAACAGTGTAAGTCCAAACAACTCATTTTAGGTCATATACAACACTGCAAACACAAGATTGCTTAGATATGCTGAGGCCTTAACCACTCTCAATTATAAACCCGAACTATACAAACAGTGCGAATGGCTCATCAGTTTGACTACTCTAGTGACCTAACATTTGGTCTTGTTCGCTCTTTATCATTCACTTCAATCTTGTCTCAGTTTCATTAGTTATTTTACTGACCATACAAAAACCACATTGACTGTGCTGTGCACGTGTACAGATGCACAGGAATGGTCCGGGATACACTATTTCTGACTTCTCTTTTCAACTTTTTGACGGGAAACTGTTGTCTCCTGGTTCATTTTTACTTTAAATTGCCCGTCATTTTTCACACCAATATATATCTGATGTGCTGTGCCTTTGCCTTCTCGTTTACGTTAGCGGCCTGGGGCGATGGGAGTTGTGAGTAAAGATCGATTGCTCAGGCCGCCCGTGGAAAAATCGCAGAACAGAAACACCAGAGACAACAACAACCGCCTCCCTGTTGTACAAGAGAAATTGCGATGAACCTGACCGACAGAACTAAAAACAAGTATTCTTTCTAGCCATAACCGCAAACCTCAAAGAATCTGGTGTAATGTTGAAGTGGAAAAGGTAGTAAATGAGGCTGAATAACAAGAAATATAGTGTAAACTCAGTGTTACTGACGTGCACTAAAACCCAAGGATTTATTGTGCTCCAGCTAAAATTCGAAATCAAGTACTTACTCTTTTCTTCGTGTGAGGCTTCTTAGAGACGTGTGCGTAGGAAAGCTGACAAGGCGTTGTTCATTCAAGGAATCCTCAAAATACACCTATAGGATCGTGAACAGATAGGACAGCGGAGGAAACTTTGCGTACAAACTGAAACTGTGCAAAATAAGTTCATCGATCTAATAAAACGGGATTGAATGAACTCGAATCTTACTGCTGCACGGTCGGTCATATGAAACACATCATACAGTTCATCTCAGAATAGACAGTGATCAACTTATCAATGAGGTGTGACAGTTGCTCGATGACACAAGAGTATACCCACAACAAAATGGAAAACTTTGTCCACAGAAAACCTTGGCTTTCGCAGCCGCCTAGGGACAACATGGTTTTTCATTTTAAGACGAACCTTAGCCATAGCAAACGGAACCTAGCCACTTGTGAAGTATGCTACGAGAATTCTCCGTTTTTTTATTCCAAGCTTGCGCATGACTACATTGCAAGGGGATACTCCATGACATCATAGACCCGCTGATCCATAAAGGATAACCATAAACGAGCCGGTCGTCAGTGGATTAGTGTCTGCCACCAAAGTGTCCAGCGGTATCTTGGTTCGAACATCATGCATCAGAGGTGATAGAGACTAATGATATGCGAGCATTACCATTTTAGCGCTTAGGTTTAGATGAGGTGGATAATTACAGTTGTACGTAATCATTATTAACGCAGAAAATTACTCCATTCTGTGTCACTGTGATGTTTTGTGCGTAATCAGAATGTTTACTAAATAATTCACTAGTGAAAACAGGATATACATACATCAAAAGCGACAAATAGCTCTCTCTCTCTCATCCAAATATAGCAGGATTAGGGTGAAGTTCAAACGTTTTTGAACTCACAACGTAGGGCTAAGCTGGCTGATTGATAACGTATCTAGTGTTCTTAGGCGTTATCGATCAGTCAAATATAGTAGCCTCAAGAATTAAGACAGGTTACCGCACACAAATATAGACAGAAGCGGTGCATTATACTGCATTTTTATGTATGCGGTTCAACATTCCAGTGGACAACAATATCATCACACAGAAAGGGGCCATACAAAACAGGAAGCTGAGAAAATGTGATCAAAATACACCACGTACCAACAGAGCTGATGATGACGCATGGGCGGATCAACCGATCCACGCAATTTCGGATACAAGAAGCCACGTGGTATGAGAAAACGAACAATGCCACGCGAAAATGAACAGTATCATGTGTTACTGTGATCATGATACGAACGCGTTTAGTTAACGCTTTTCGACATCATGAGATGTAAATCACCTCATGATGTTGCCACATTTCTCTCTTGAAAGTCACATGACCGTTGAACAGGGCTAAAAGTGTTCGTACCACGAAATTAATTTGACTAACCAGTCCTAGTACTTAGCCGTAACTTGAAAGCGTCCGCAAACTTCGGTTCCAGACAACCAACAGTACCAACCCTTAGTCGCACAACTCACACTAAGCTCATAACTTTCTTCATTGTCCAATAAAACAGTTCACTGATCATGAACTGACTTTCTTTTATTATATGATAAACGTAATATATATATATATACCGTTGAAGTGAGCTTCTCACTGAACTGCACTCACAAAAGAGTGTGGTGTAGACGGGTGAGTCGGAGATCTTGGTTTAATCCAAGTCCAAGCGATCGGAAAGATCAGAAACGCTTCTCTAAAACAAAACAACAGAAATTGCAGAAACACTGCGTTTGCAGGAATTTATGAAGAAGTTCGAGTAATACGCTTCCTGATGAAAAGCAACATTTTGGTGGAACAGTAACGTTCCCAGAAGCACGGATCAGATAGAATCGGGGCAGTAAATCATGCAGACAGAAAATCCAAAGATGAAACAGTAACAGACTTCAAGGTGATTGCAGCACCTGTGTAGTTGAAATACAGTGTTCAGGGTAGGAATCGAAGTACACACTGCTCCGATATGACGCTGATAAATAAGACTGAGCAGTTATAAGGATATTGATACATATCAATGCCTGATACCGGAGACATCCGAAAGGTTATCCACGGAAGCCTAGCACGTGAGAAGACGATTTATGAATCCTCTATCATCGAAGTCACACAGCTCGCTTAACTGTGAGAGACTCACCTCAAGGGAATCGTCCGCGCAAGAATAAACACGATTGAAGTCCCACGTAGGTGAAGGCTCATTTGGGTTGAACACTATTTGTAGACAATCACTCACCCTAAATAGAAAGTGACGGAATAAGGGAAGCAAAACTGGTGTTGTTTTCAGGCGGTGTGTTGCCTACCTCAAAATTTGCGACAAGGAAACTAGACAAATCCGATACTACTCATAAAAGAGGCCTTGGGTACCAGAATTCAACTGTATTTCATCAAAACCACACAGAAGCGGAGTGAAAAAATACTAACCTGGGTGAACCGTAGCAGACGTAAGTAAAGTTTCATACATGTTACACATATATACCAATTACACTTTTGTACTGCGTGCATGGCCATCGTCACACTGCGTTAAATAGAAAGGTGTGCCCCACTGACTACTGCCCTTCTAACCATGCTGCAAGTAGAAATCGAAAGCGCAGATATACAAGGCGGACAGGCGTTGCGTCGACCACCGACGAAAGGTAAACTGAATCAAGCGCAGACAAGAGCGCGGCCAGTGTCTACAGATGTGGACCAAAATAATCGATGGTCTTGAATTGATCCGCGCCATCAGTAACCGATAACAAGATGGTCGATCTGAGTCCATTGTTGTGAAGGCGTAGGAGGACGCCAGGTTAGTCGGTTAAGTTTTTCGTGGGAGACTTCTATACTCGTTAAGGATAGTCCATGGACGGAACATAGTTCGGTCAGTCGGTCACTGTTATCAGTCCAGTCGGTTGCAACACCAAACCGGCCTCCTATATTCCTCTCCGTCTCGTATAGGCTTCCAACTTGGACACTGAAATCACCAGTAAACAGTTTTGGTAGAATTCGTCTTTAACCTCAGGAGAGCTGCAGTCAGCTGGGATGCACACAGAAAAGACAAACAGGCATCGATGCTTCAGTCTATTGTTGTTGACATGCCCAGAACCACTCAACCGAAAAATACACACACGACTGCCGACCGAAATCCAGTCGACCAGTGCACGCTCAGAACGATGCCAACACCGGTCTGACCACGAGCACCAGGCATAAGATCGCCGGACACGCGAACAGTTAAACGAGAGACCGAGCTGGTATCCGGGGTGCGTACTGCTGAAGTTGGGTCTTGTATGCGTGTTTCGGAGACACAACACACATCTCGGTTAAAGGTTTCAAGAGTTCTAGTTAGGGCAGCCTATCACTCTCTTTGACAGTGTTCGGAAGTTTAAAGCAGTCCAGTGAAACATCATCATCATCATCATCGTTCTACAGCGTTAGACAGCAGGACAAGCCCCAGTGGCCACTTCCTTTCTCACCATGTTGCACGCCGAATTGAAAATTTTGAATATACAAGATGGACAGGGAGTGGACTTACAGGGCCGGGAAAAGGGAAACGTGCCCTAGAAGCCAAAACACGCTTTATACCGTCCAACTGCACAAACGCACATTGACCAATCATTCTGATTCGATAGAAAGTGACGACACAATCGCTACTGTTCAGGGTTCACTACCATATCTTTCAGTGTCTCCAGCCAACTGGTTGACGGATCTTTTGGACCCCAACCACGAAGACAAGAAGAACCTACTTTTCGTAAGTTCGTTGTACATGTTCTTATTCCTCGCTGCCACGTCATCTATTGATCTCCATGTGCTCACCTCTACTACTGCGCTCCCATCCGTCGTCACGCTGCTGCCGAGGTAACCGATGCGGTCGACAATTGCTAGCACCCCACCCCCCATCGAGCATCAAGCTCGGAATCGTTGGCTTCCAGTGTTGTAACATCACTTTTACACTTTGAAGGTGCAAAGCGCATGCCAAATGGAGCTACAACTCTCCCAAGTCTATCTAGTGCACGTTGAGCATGTTCCGTGCACTCGAACAAGCAGATTTAGGCCACATAGCTTTTCACTGTCTCCTAATTCGACGCATTTATCCTGAAGATTTTGCAATGCACTCTCCATTATTTCGTCCATGACGAAGTTGAACAGCAGTGGAGACATGGGACATCCTTGTAAAACACAGCTGGTAGTTTCAAACCGACCGGATAGTTCCCCGTAAACTCTTACGAGGCCAGAATCATCAGAATACAATGATCTCAGTAGGTTCATGAGCTTCTGAGGCATACCTTTTCGCTGAACAGCACTGAAAAAAGCGGTTCGATCAACCGAATCGAATGCGCCCTTCAAGTCTGAGTAAACCATTATTGTCAGTCGACGGTGCGTATGACGCGTCTCAAGTAATTGATGAAGAGTAGAAATCTGGTGGACGCATCCTCGACCTGGGCGGAATCCTGCCTGATGTTCGCGGGTGTTCCTCTCCCGAACCGGTGTAAGACGGTGCAGAAAAACCGAGGCTAATACTTTAGTGATTATTGGAGTTAGGCTAGGCCCGCGATGGTTACTACAGTCATTGCATATTCCCTTCTTGAAGATGGGAACAATCAGTGACTCGTTCCATATTAACGGAATACGCTCCGTGTTCCAAATGTCACAGAAAAAAGCGGTAAGTGATTTTATCAAAACATTTCCACCCAGTTTGAAAAGAACTGGGGGAAGTTCGTCGGGATCGGCCGCTTTCCCACGCTTTAGTAATCGAATGCTCGACTCCACTTCCACTTCCGATGGGGGCTCAAGTGATACCACCCAAGGAGTCGCAGTTGTTGATACAGGGTTAACTACATCAGCGCGCGGTCGGCTAAACTGCTTTCTGAAGTATTCGGTCCAACGGTCGAGCCTTCGCTGTTTGTCAAGGATGGGTTCTCCATTTCTGTCGCAAATCGTTTCACTAACCTGGGTGCGGCGTCAACCGGTGTCACAAATAGGTTTGAAAAGTATTTGACTGTTACCTAAAACAGCTACTGTTTCCATTTCTTCGGCTACCTCGACCGACCAATTTTACCGATCATCCTTAAGGCTATTTGTAACTTGCCTATGTAAATGTCTTCGTGTCTTATTCATCTCTTCACAGTTCGAGAGAGAGCTGACGTTTTTGCTCCATTAGACTAACCGACTCCTGCGAAACTCAGCGGCTTTGATGGACATCGGATCAAGAACCACAGGCAAAACCTCCAGCAACGTGCATCGTCTGCTGGAAATGGGCCCAATGCTTATCTACATTACTGTTCTTCCTAGATCCCGGCCCATGTGCTAATTTCTGTTCATAGCTGGTGCAAATTTCTGGATCACAAACGTTGCACGGCTAACCGAATTTGCGGTTTGTGTCGACGACCATGGAGCTGAAGCGATAATCGCATTGAAACTAATGAATGGGCTGACTCTACGTATGTGAACCAGTAGAATCTACAGTTCAGAACAGAACTGCGCCACCGGTGGTTTACTTCGATACGATCGATCTGGCTCAGAATACCTGTTGCGTTAGAACGCCATGTCGCCATGTGACGTGAGCTGTGTCGGAAATTTGTACTAGAGTGGGGAGTTCAGCATAGAACTCATCTTTCTGCGTGTTGTAGCTGCAGTCTGTTGGAGCGTATGCCGAGATCACAAACAGACTGCGATGAACGCAGCTATCGTTCCGAACGCCAACTGACCCTTAGAGTCCCACAGCACATAAACCACAGTTAACTGGTATCCACTCTAAAAGGGCAGTCTCAGCCCCGTCACTGGAGACTACTACACCACGCTGGTCGGCAGCTCTAGGTGCTTCGTTTCCTGAAGTGCGCAGAAAACACCTCGATGAGATACCACGGGCAGATAGTTGAGTCTTACTGCTCGAATTCTGGATACGCGTTTCCCCCACACAGCAGACATCAATCATCAACAAATCTATTGGGAGCGCTAGAAATGCCTACTGACCAACCTGTATGAGAGTACGCACGGCAAGGGAGTCGAGGTTCAAAGGCTGAAGGGGCTTGAGAAAGTGTGAGCTACAAGACAGGATATTATTTAGGGCATTATTTGACAATAAACCGTTGCGAGTATCGGGTGTCATCAGTGGGAGCGTTACGGGTGGATAGAAGGGGCAAACAGAAGTGATTGGGGATAGAAGACAAAAGTTGAATAGGAGAGGGCGCTTTGAGCAGTAGCGCACTTATCACTCTCCACCCCGCTCGATGCAATGGGCAACGCTGTCCTGATTAACCTGCACGACGACCGATGCAGTATGGAATTCTTTGTAGCCGTGCAGTTCATGAGAGTTGTTAGACCAATGCTGCTAGGAGGTCCAGCTGCTAAACAGATGAACGGTTAGGATTCTCAAACGAGGCCTCTAGTTATAACAAAAATCTGCCCGCAAAGTGGGAAGTGGCTCAAAGGAACCCCGTCCGCTTGGATCAATTCTTCTCCCAACGGTTTCACCGACTGAGTTGCCAGCTCAAGCAGACCTCTAATCCGGAGGACCAAAAGACTGCCCCGTCAGTCCTCCTCCCACTGACCTTCCAGGTACGACTGAATCTTCGGTTTGAGTTAAGCCGACCTGTATAGCTCGTTGGGTCGTTGAGGCGCGCAGGTCGTCACACCACGTCAAGGGGTAGTCTCGTTGCATGCTTGCGCATGAGTGCAGCGGAAGGGTTGTACCCCACAGCCTCAATGGCCAACTGCAATATTAGGCAACCAGACTGTGAGACTTGGAGTGGAAGATAACCATTTGAGATTGCATTAGGTCAGATGTGGCAACGAACTGGGTGGCAATGCATTGCTGTCAGCTACCAATATACCAAGACACAATTTTACTCCAATCTTGCAAATTTCCGTTCTTTTTGCCATACGACTATCAATGAGTACTATGGATAGAACAAATGCCATAGTTCAAAAAAACCCAATGAGCAATCCGATATGAAGACAGTCAGCAACCATGACCATTAGGAGTTGAACAGAACAATCATGTAAGACCAAACATAGTAACAGACCAAATTAAAGCGCGTTTTTTCTGCCATCAATCAGATCGCGAAATTATACGATAGATAAATTAAAGCGATCTCCCAGTGGTGATAATTAACCGAAGTTATTTGTAAGACAGAACCTACGGAGTGTTATTCCACCTGCATTATGGATCAGTACCGTAAAGCATGCTGTTAACTGAAAGTATGTTTGCTTGACAGTCTACTGACACTGTCTGCTATCCTACATTGGGAAACGCACAGAACTTACTTCGATGTTTCAACCACGTCGCGTAAAAAATCTGTCTGGCCGAATTCCGGATACATGAACAGGACAGACCAATGCAACAGGTTGGAATTATCTCTGTAGAACAGAGCTCCAGCTGCTTCAGGGACATTCAATGGTGGCAGTTTGAAATTGATATGCACACCGTGCTCCTGAGAAGACAGAACAATAAAAAGACTACTGGCAGACGCGCGATTTGAATTCGAATCCAATGAAACTGTTAGCAATTATTCACTGAAAGAGTGGTACTACTTGGCCACAGAAGCATCGATAACGTTTCTTGAAAATCGATTCCACGGCATGCTAGACGACTGCTTACTTTGATCATCGTTATAGACATAGAAACCACACGTTCTTCGTGACTGACTCAAACGGTGGTCCGGATACAGTACTTTTAAGATTCAAAGGGACATGTAATGCGGTGCACTTCACTGTTTTCCGATGTGATCCTTACCGTGATGGTGGACAGTTGCATCCAATGAATGGTTCATTGTAAGCAAACTATGATACAAACTTCCTTTTTCACCAGCTTCTAATCACAGAAAAACTGACTGGAATATCCAGACATAAGAGTAAGGAATGTCTCCTCTGAAGAACCTCTGGCACACGACAGCAGACGTAAAATATAACGATCCACTTATCAGCTTGAATTTTAAAGGTGGTACTGTTTTCTTAACTCCTATCTGACAACAGCATTCGGTTCGCAGCCGAGAGATCGGCCACGGATAACACAACTAAATGCTACTGGATGCGTCCGCGCCCCCAAGCCGCGAATAGGAGACTCAACATCCCGATGGTGAGCTGCGAATGAGGCGCCAGATCTCTAAATAAGCGATCGAGTGTAATCAGCCCAAGGAAGTGACGGGTATTCATTTGATAGCCAACTTTAGCATCCAAGAAACAGTCACACAAGTTTGCAGACCGCATCGTGACGGGTGCAAACATTGCCTTTTTGTCTGCCTGGTTAGAAGCGAATGAACCGAGAACCAGCCACCGATTTCCCCATAATCCTCCTCAAGCCTAGACTGGAGATCCGGGGCAGCTAGATCATCCAAGAAGCGTAAGAACAACTAGCGTTCACCGAATCCAACAAAACGAGGCGCCTTGTAAAAAAATCAATGGCACCGGGGATGCCACTTTGCATACCACCCCCATGTTTTTTCATGGATTTTTCTCTGAATTAGGCACTGATCGGACTACAGGGACCCTGAGATGCGATGTGCTCTGTATTTTTTCTGTGGCTCAGGTCACTAAAACAGAAAATGGGAACCCTAACCGTAATACCCGATCACATGTACACAGGTAAAGCTCAGACATAGATCGCCATACCCATCAACTCTGATGTAAGTGTTGGCACCTGCTGATACACCTTCTGAGCTCCGACGAACCGAGTTTTTTTTCCTTTGTGCCCTTGCAGACCGAACACCTGCAACCCTGAATGAATGTCCCTTAAGTAACAACTCCCGACAGAACTCAAAACCTGTCAAACGATATCATCTCTGGTATTGGACAATTCTTGATGGACAAATGCTAAAAGTCTGCTTTAAAGGGCCCGCCCTTGAACATCTAGACAAGACATCCGAAAATAAAAGAATGGATTCATAATGAAACCCACAGCCGTTGTTCAAACGCTCCGGAGGCGAAAATCGGTAATTCACAAATCTGAGATCTGCAAGGTCTGTCAACCAACTCTGTTGGACGGCCTCATTCTGTGATTCCGCTTTATTAAGGTTACTCTGCAGATACGGGAACTTCCATCCCGCTCCGTACAAGGAAGAAGGAAATGGCGCCATATGCGTAAACTGCATCGGCATCGTCCGCACCGACACAGCGGCTAAAATCTTCACAAGTATTCTTCTAAGCTGCTTTTACGTCGAGGGAAGCGTGAACGCGTACCAAGCAATGCGGTTCCTGCCGAGGGAGTGATTGCATTGTTTAGGCCTTTACTCAGACGAATCCGCGAATTAGGAAAACCAACCACTATCTGCTTCGTAGACTTCCCCGTCATTCTCAGTTCCGTCAACAGGCAGTCACTCTGATGCATGCTGTGATCTCAACAGATGCCCGAACAGTGCACAAGACTGTTGAGTTTATACAACTTGGTTACGCGAACACCCGTCCGCGACTATGGCGAAGAATCTCCAGAATTTCTCCTCGACTTTGACGTCCGTCTGTCGCCACTCCAGTTCAACAAAACTACAGGGAAAATATCGCGTCACGCCCTCACCGACTGCCGAGGAGTTCATCACGGCCAAAAGTCCTGGATTGTGGATCTGAATTTGACAATGACCTTGTCGTTCTATATGATGAGTTCTTGTTTCTCAACCGCATCGAGTGCGAGACTAAAGCAATCGATCTGAAGATAAACACCATAAAAATCGGGATATTCATGATTTCCTCAGACCCGGAATGTTCCATCGACGTTAGCAGTAAAATACTGAGACAAGTCCACGACATGAATCTCATCGGATCTACGTCACAATCAAAAGGCCAGGCAAAAGATTCGCATTGACTGCTCAAGGAGAGCATTCCCGTAACTTCGCAAAATATTGTGGTGCGTTACATGAATCCTGAAGTGCTAAAATCTGGTGATCTTTCTCTATAAAGAAATGGATTAGTCGAAGTTGATGCATACACAAAATCAAAACTGGACGCGAGTGTGCCAACTTCTTTGAACAAGGTGCATGAAATCTGATGAGGCAGCACATACAAAAAAATGAAGCAGATAACGATACATTGGAGCAAATCACACTAACTGAAAAGCAAAACCAAACGAATATCGGATAATCGAGTCGAATAAAGATAACAGAACGTGATCACAAGACCATACTTCCGTCCGGTGGGGGTCGAGTGATTGAGAGCGTTTGGTGATCGCCTCAAAGGTCAGAGGCTTGAATCCCGCCACTGCTGGTTACTTTGGTGGTGGATGGTATTCCAATGTCGAAGGGGCCCATTACTACATCTGGTTCACCATCCCAAGTCTCAGGGTCTGGTTGCCGCATAACGTAGTAGTGAAGGGGGCCTTTTAGACTGTGGTGTACTCCTTCCACTGCACTCATGCGCAAGCACAAAATAAAAAAGAGACTTAAAACTGATTTACGTGAGCCAATTTGTAGTACAGCGCTTGTTCTTCTAAGTTACGCTGATCCGTTGCCCGCCTCGCATTTGCTGTTCGGTCATTTTTCATTTGCATCTTGAGCGCCTCCAATTGAAGTTGAACCAGCTGTTCCGCATTCGGAAAATGTGCCAAACCTCGTTCACAAAACTCCAAGCATTCATCTATTTTCGATATCGCTAGAGCAGCCTGAGAACCTGAACAAAAATAACGAGGACGATCGCCATGTTGTACAAAGGACACACCAACTCACCTTTCACGTAGGCTTTCATGTGTTTCGGATTAAAAGCAATTGCTGCTTTGCAGTCACGAACGCAAGATCCAAAATTTTCTAATCTCACAAGTACACACAGGTATGAAAGGCTGCGAGGAGAGCAGCAAGCTTACGGAGATAATTGTGACAAATTGCACGATTCGTATGTAGAATGGCCAAGAGGTCTTTATCTGTTGGCTTTGCGCGCAATCCTCCGGTGTATGAATCAATAGCTGTTTTGAATTCTTTTCGCAAATAATAATAGTTCCCCTCATCTTTATAACTCAGGGCGTTCTCTATGCATATGGAACGCAAGATAACTTAATTGAAAACCGCGTACCATTTGGATCTTCCGATTCGTATTTCAAAGCCTGGAGCCCGGCAAATCCAGGATCGTCAACTGATGTGTTAAAAGTGTTTGCAAATGCCGGATGAGTTTCCAAGATCTAATAAACCAAAAATGAAAGTGATCAAAGGTTGTCAACCTTTTCAACATCGAATTCATCTTCCATTTTCTTCGAATCCATCGTGGTGGAGTTTATTTTAAGCTGTAACCGAAAAGAAAATGATGCATGGATGCGAAAAAAACTTCGTGAGGCAACTACTCGAGTAAAAACGCCTTTCACTCCCGACTTATGACCTAGTATTCGCTACCGTGGGATCCTGCTGTATCATTGTAGGTTTCGATGTAACTAATCGCTGCCATTGTATAACGACAAGTCTTGTGTATGGACAGTTACGGATGGGCATCACGTCACCTGATTGGTGGTGTGAAGCAATGAACTACGGGCCGGCCCAGTGGATCTCTATTTGTGACACCACGAGTTGGGTCCTTCATCCCCAGAGATCGACTTTTTCACTATGCATTTCTGACAACTGTTAGCATGGACAAAAATCTGTAGTGTTTTCATGGCACTTTATTGATGAACAGATCACGGAAACTGCACGACAATTCAGACTGTAACGAACGAGGAAATGTTACTCTGATCAACTAAGTTGTATGGACGTCTTTGTCAGCTTGAGGAATTGGAATTTGATTATTGAGGTTGTGAGAAGCGTCATCAGGAAAGAACTCGACAAGAGCTTAAATCGTATATTTCACTTGATTTCGCCTTCGTCCAACTCTAACAGAAACTATGGTCACGGACGAGGACAAGTTTATCAAATACTTTCCGTCATTAACTTGCATACAGTTATTCCCCAAGCGCAGATAAATCGGCTTCCTGGGGGTCTCAACGTGGTAAAAACTGAATAAATCATAGGAATACCACCAGGAATGGCATCCCGGTACAACTCGGATTCTTCGCCTGGTGGTGCATATCTAACTGTAGCACATGCAGGTTGCAACTCCTGCTGATTGTCAGAGGCCTTTTATTCAGTGAACTGGTTCTCATTTATACACTACTGTTCTATCCTACCCACGCTCACATTCAATGAAGTGCACAAATCCCTGAGACGACGACTAACTAAGAGCCTGAAAAATGCCCACGAGCAGCAGTGAATTGCGAAATGTAGGGAAGTGAAAAGGGCTGCGTCCATTGGCAATACTCGCAACCTTTCCGTCTGATTAAAAGTACCGGTCCACGGAAACCCGGTGTAAGTTAATCAAAGAACTCAACGGCTCACTGACTCACTCTTAGAGACCTCGTCTGCATCGCTGGGAGGAGCACTTTAGGGAACAAATCAGTTGGCCCACTTCTGCAGTGGACCTTCCAAATACACCTGCCAAAAAAACGATACAGGTGGACATCGCTCTCCCATCAGAAATGGAGGTTATACGGGAGATAGGTTACTTGGAAAGGTAAAAAGTCGCTGGACCGAATGAGTCGGCTCCATCTGTTTCAAGGCTGGAGGCGAAACTTTGATTTCTTCCGGGTAATCTGGAATAGTGAGCACATTCCTAGGAAATGGTGTGAATCGGTGACTGTGCCGATGTATAAGAAATGACGGATCCTCTTGTGAAAACCACGGAGGAATAAGCTTGGTAAGTATCTCGTCCAAGCAGCTTTCAGACCCGGTCGGGGTTGCATCGACCATGTTTTTACTCCTCGGCAAACCTTGGCGCACAGACACATTTTCCGTAGGCTCACGATCTCAGTCTTTCGTGACCTCAAAGCGGCGCTCGAATCAGTCGACCGCACAGTTCTCTGGCGCTGCATCTCATCGAAGGGTGCACCAGATAAGTTTATTTCTCTTTTCCAGTGCTTTTATACGAAGAGCCGAAGCCGACTTCGTGCTTACGGCGATCTTACACCCTAGTTCACCAAGGAAGATGATATTCGTCAGAAATGCCCTCTTTCACCCTTCCTCTTCAATTTCGTGACTGAATTGATTCTTCAGATAGCCCCATTCTCGTGTGAGAATGGTGGCATCGTTCTTTGCTCAGGTAGCAAACTGTCTGACTTGGAATGCGCGGTTGATACTGTTCTTCTGAGTGAAGATCCAAGTAAGTTGCAAGCTCTTTTAGATAGCCTCAACAACAGTGTAGGATTGTTTGGGATTTGTTTTGCACTTTCAAGGTGTTAAATGTTGTTGCAGGACTGGGTTGGCTCAACACAAAACTCTTTCTTGGAAGAGGAAGCTCTAGCTGACGGGGATAACTTTTGTTACCTGGTAAGTTACATTTCATCGAGCGGGCAGATACCAGATGAAGTGTCATCGCGTATGCAGAAGGCACATTTAGGTTTTGCCAACCTCCGTCATCTGTGGCGCCAGCGTGACACCCGATTGCCTATTAAAGGTAGTGTGAAATGAGGCTATTAGGCTTGTACTTTTATACGGCTCAGAAACAAGACCATTAGGAGTAGAAGATAGACGAAGAATGTCGCTGTTCAAGCGTCGATTTCTCCGCAGCATTGCCCAAGAACGTTTTCATTACATGCTTGCGCCTGAGTGCAGTAGAACGAGTATTTCTACCTCATAGCCATGAAGGCCCGCTGCACTACTGGAGATAACGGGCAACTAGACCTTGAAACTTGAAGTGGCGAGGAACCCAATAGGTCAGGTGTGGTGACGATCCGAACGACAGTGGACTACTGAGAACATCGTATCAGCAAAGCTTAGGTTAGATGTTAAGTGTTGGGAACCAGAGATCAGTCTCTGGATGAAGTACTGAATCTAAACAGCTTAAGGTGGTTGGGGCATGTGTTACGTATCCCCCTCCCCGATAGACTTCCTCGGAGTGCGTGTTCTCTGAGGCAGGTCGAGGTGGTCAGTCCATGACATAACAAAAGGTATGAAAACCCTGACCAGCGCGCTTGGCCACGTTGGACTTGTTATACTTCCAGGTTGGGGTCCACGCGACCCACCTACCAAATAGTTGGAAATATTAAGTGATATGGTTAAGTATCACGCCCAGTGACGTAGATGTATTCGGACTAGTTCTTTGTCTTCGAGATTCCCGCTTACTACTATGATTTTTTGGATCTTTTTTCACTTTATGCTTCCATTCTTTATACGCCGAACTGGACGATGCTAGATGATAGAAACCGAAACCAGAGTACGGGTTTGAGGGTACCGGTTGAATAAACTGAACTGACGCCCCATTGGAATCCCGTTGAGATTTCCGAAACCAATTCACCGGCTAAGGGCTCATATTTGAAATCTAGGTGAAAAATGTAAGGGATGTCTGCCGTCATGTTAACAAAACCGCAGTTTTGCGGCATAATATGCATTCGCTGAACGACATCTGAACTACTTTTACCTTGACCGAGTTGATTCGAAGCTTTTCACAGTTTCTAAACGTAGGACTGGTAAAGCGACCAAATATATGATGCTGTTAGTTTACACGGCTGATTCGACGGTTAAGTTTTATTACCTGGGCAGTGGCATTTTACCCGGTTGTAGGGTATAGAATGAAAAGTCTTCGTGTACAGAAAAGGCGCAATTTGCATTTTGCCACTGTTACATCCCCAAAGTCGAAGTATTATTCGCTTGTCCACTGAACAAACAGTAAGCTGAAGTAGTTCAAGCTAGCACTCCCACACATCTCAGAAACGCGGTCGCTATGAGGGGATAACAAATGAGGATCTTCGGTATCTGAACGCTCAGAGACCGTTGCGCGCCAAAAAGGCCTGATCGACGGTGGTCAAGCAGTTATCATGCTCGACTCTGGCTAATAACGACCCGGGTTCGATGTCCGACACCGCCGGTCACCAGTTTCTCATTAGCCGCGCCGCCTTTCCAGAATTTGTGTATTGTGAATAGAAAAGGAAGTAAAAGGTACTTAGTACTATATATATATATATATATATATATATATATATATATATATATATATATATATAATCAGTCGCAGTCGTTCGGGTGCCACGCATCATCATTGATCAACCAATCAACACTGTTGCTGGTTTACTGCACCAGATAATATAATAATCGCAACAAGAAGCGTAGCATCGTGCTTCATGGAGACGGATAGAACAAAGACCCCTTTCATGGGAATATCAATCGTCATGTATTTCGGCACATGTGAAAGAAGCTGGATATCCATGCCGTGGTTGCGCAAACCAATCCAGGAAAGGTGACCACAACTACTGGTTAAGAGATGCAGGGTTATGGAGGAAAGTGTGAGTATGAGACCGATGACAGGATAAAAAAAGAAGCAAGTGAGGGGTGTAAGGTTAGTGAGAGCAGTCTAGTGAATATGGCTTGGATAAGTGTGAGGATCAAGATGAGAGGAAGAATGGGGTATTGGAGCCCCAGTTTTGATGTGATTGGGTATCCGGGAGAGTACATTACTCTGCGCGTCACAATCAGACTGTGGTCACAAACCAAAAGAACCAACACCATACCGATAAGTCAAACTGGGGTAGCTATCCAATTCTATAGCACAGCTATAAGACACAACATAGCAGATAAGAAACGTGAAAAGAATAGGATTAGGTACTCCATGTGACTAGAACAGACCAGAAAGGAGCGAAGAGATAGTTAAGAGAGGCAGGACAATAGATGACCGACGTGAATCGCATGCTCGGGTAAAGAGCGGGAGACAAACTAGCGCCATCTTGCACTTCTTTCAGTGCTTGAATCGTGAAGAACGAAAAAAATCGAAGTTCGAATTGGTGAAACCGCAAGGACCGTGTCATCTTAGAGATGAGAAAGAAAACTGTGTTGTTCGCAAGAGCACAAGTGAGGAACAACAAAAACTGCGCGCTTAGTTTGTGGATAGAGGAAATTACCGATTCTGATCATACTGAAAGATGACAAACGAAAACGTCATGTAGGAACTGCCCAAGTGAAAGCTGTGTCGTGAGTGAATGGGAGAATCTATTCATGTAGAAGCTATATGAAAACAACAAACGGTATGATGATCCGTTGAAACAACCATGGTTTTACTGGCATCAGCCAGATGAATAACTGGAATCACAATGTCTGGACAAGGTGGGACTGTTTTTTAGTGTGTCGTAGACAGAGCAGATTAGAAGTGAAATACATGGTACGATGAAAGTTATGGTAAAATTACCAACACACACATGAACAAGGGGAGGGGGGTACTGTATCGTACCAAATGTCAGGAAAAAATGATACTTTATCCAATTCAGAAAACAAAGCGAATGAAGCCACAAAGGAATGAGCGGACAGATCGAAAGAAATCTTCACGCCGGATGGCCTGTGTGTGTACAAGTACTGAAAACTGCGCTTTGGAGATTCGAATGAAATACCACAGAGCACACTTGCTGGGGATCCGAAAGAGATATGCCAGAACAAACTTGCTTGGCAGAGTCAGGGAACCAATTCGGCGAAGTCGTGGACTAAAAACTCGATACAGCCATCAAAACAACAGAGCCAAGAACTCAGATCTGGTAGACTGTGACAGCAAATATCCAACAGAACAGGCAAAAACTGATATTCCTCATTAACAGTGTAGATATAACAGGATTCTATCGATCACGCAGAGGCACTCGCTCTTGCACCGGGTTGAGGAACCACAAAGGAAGGAACAGTGGGTAAACGCGGCAACTTTGTATAGCTGAATGCGAACCACTTTGAAAGCGGAGAGCTCCATTCAGACAAAGGCTCAGCGTTTACCGTGATGATGAATCTGATGATGATTTTTCTGGGATGTATAGGACACAGTATTGCAAGACCACGTAACCGTACCTAATCTATCAACCCGTTGAAACCTTTCAGGTTGGGATGAGTTGAAAGCAGAGTACAAAGGCTGAATAAACCGTTGAACAACGATACAGTAAGAAAAGAAGTCAAACACGGACGGCAGTCCGTGCATAAATGTGGCTAAGGCAGATTACACGTTGGTTGACGTTAGTAAATAGCGGTCAACAGCATGCACGATCTCCGAGGCCAGTGTGCGAATCAGCCGAGCACAGTCCAATTGAGAGCTATCGGGACCAGCTGATGCTGACAATCCTGCTGCAGTTTGTCCAACCGGTTCCCCCTGATTTAGGGCACCTGGACCGACGGATGCAATGCCGCTAACGCTCGCACCAGATAGACGCCTGGTCACATACTGCGATCCCATGACCACGCTGGACGGTACGGAAGGTGCGCCCAAAATGTCTCCAGAACAACCCGGACGAGAACCTATTCCGAAAGACGATGGATCTGAGGTGTGTTCTGTGTCCATGGAGTCTTGCCATATGGGGGATTCTGTGGATGAAGACTGGAAACTGGTGAACGGACATAGCAATCTAGTCATCTCCGCTTTCCCGTTGACTATCGTGAGATTTTCAGTGGAATCCTCAGTTCTCGTTTGACATGACTGACGAGGGATGCTGTTGGCGCATAAAACGGCTTCATCTACGGACACGACATATCGTAAGAATTCCAAAAGTCGGCGGCAATCACATAACGCTGGCACGTATCGGGCTTCTATAACAAACAATAATGATATACGAAAATTCAGCAGCTAGAAAAACACCTGCGTGATAGCAGGAAAAATGAACGGGACTTTCAAAAAATTTAAATTACAAAAATAGGACATTGTGTACAACATCAGTTAGATTTAGATAAGCTTCATCACATGGAGGTATATGAGTAGAACGTGGGATAGAATCCATATTAGCGCACTTCTGTCTCATCACAACTAAATCCTTAGTATGTGGATAAACAGCATAGGGTGGTTGCGCAGAATAAGCAAGATACGTCAACAGTCTTGTGTGAAAGCACCTGGTTATGTTCTTCCTATGCTCATGAACGCGGTGGAAACAGCGCACTCAACGACCATCGAATGTGCGTTGTACGACTGTTGACAGAAAACCGCAAAGTTTCACCCCGAGGCTTCCAGTGATAAACTGCGTAATCAAACAAGTCAAGCGTGGTGCAGAATCGATTTTTTTTTACTTGTCATCAGTGAAGTGGAAGAGGTTTACTCCACAGCCTCAAAGGCCCACTGCGCTAATGAGATGACCAGACTCTGGGACATGCAGTGGAGAACCACATATGTGGTAACGGGCCGGGTGATAGTGGCTTACTGTCTACTATCTAAAACTGTAGCTGGACCAGTGAGGGTGAGATTTGAACCTTCACACTAAAACTCCAATCAGCGACTCATAAAACTTAGCAACCACGGGTTAAAATTAACCCAATCTCCCAGGATCAACAACGTATCGAAACCGAGTTCGATTCGGATTGTGACAAAATAGACGATCCGCCGTGTAATATGTAAGCGTTTGTTGTTCGGCAACACAGCGTTGTCAGTGAGAGATACGTAGCCCGCGGTAACCGAAAAGTCGACAGATTACCATATGTGGGGGAATAGTTTGACACATTGTCAATAGAAGGCTTAGTTCGTTTGCGAGCAGCCAGCAAGTCTTCGCCTACCATGAATCGAGGACAAGATTGGAGCGAACGAAGTGGACCGAAGGACCAATTACCATCTGAATCGAATGAACCATCACACACGCACTCACTCTTTTGCGCGCTTCGCTCGCCCTCACAATAAGCAAGAACTCATATCCGTCACTAACATTAGCGGACTGAACCACTATATCGATCATGTATATTAATTACTCCAATATCGTCCTCATGCTCTATTGTTGACCGAAACTCAAATCTCCCCGTCACCAGAGACCACCCACCTCCGATTCTCCAACCATACCCTACACTCCTTCTTTTCACCCAAAGCTAGTGTTTGCACCCTTGTCCGTCAGTCAGTCGCCACATCCAAGCTCCAAAATCCTAACTTTTCCAGTCGTGAATTTCAGTTGATGTGGTTGAAGCTTTGACACTCGTATTTTAACCACTAGTTCTGCGTTGTTTATCGTTCATCCAACAGTAGCGACTCATCGATCTTCGAACATTGAGCATTTGTTTGTATCAGATTCCAACTGCCATATCATCATCTTAGATTTTAATGTCCATAATCGAGATTGGTGATTCACTCATCGGATACTTCGGCTCTGGGACGCGAAGCCTAACATTTTGCCCTGGTCAATAGCAATAGATGACCTCCCCATACGTAGCATCGATCCAGCTGGCGACCGTGCTCATACTCTTGATCTTATTCTCACTTCTGTTCCTTCTCTCCTCTCAGGCATCTCCGCTCTTCCTCTAATTGACTCCACCCACCACGAGACACACATTCTGGCACTACAGTTCAACCATCTGAAACGGATTTTCCGACTTACTAGATTCTTATCCTTGTGACGACTGCCGTCTTACTTTGAACGTTATCACTTCACTGGCATTGTTGTTCAAGGTAAGCAAACACGCATGTGATCCCGCTGTACGCTTGAAGCGTTCAGCATTCCACCACTGGCGCCGCTCGCCAACTCCTGATTTCTACTACTGTCTTGTGCAAGCCAGGAACAGATGCTCGTCGACCATACACAGAGCCAAAGAACGCCACGTTCGCCGGAAAGCCGAACGACTACTCTCATCTGCCACCGGTATCCCAACATTTTTTCCCCTTGCCAAAGCAGTCTCTAACAATTTTTGCCCATCCAATTTCCTTCCCAATTGTAGTTCCTCTGGTGGTCTTGTTTGTGAACCATATGGGAAAGCGAAGATGTTTGCTTCCCAATTTACCTCCAATTTCCCTTTATCCTCTTATCCTACTCCTCCCGTTCCTTCTCATCTCTCTGTTCTCCATTTTCCTGTCTCACACTAGCACTAGGAAGATCCGTCAGGCGCTGCGTTCTCTAGGCGTATGCAAAACATCCGGTGCGGATGGTATACCACCCATCGTCCTTGAAATGTGTGCCCCTCAATTGGTCCCTCTCACAAGTCTTCTTTTCTGTCTTTCTCTCCCTCTCCAACTTTTCTGATCCCCTGGAAACACACGGTGATTTCCCCCTATTCCGAAAGGCAACGACCTTTCTGATCTAAATAACTGCCGTCCTATTTCTCTCCAAATTATTATTTCGGAAGTATTCGAAACTGTCATCTCCGATTGCCTGCGTACGTTTCTCGGACGTGAAGGGCTACTGAGCGATCGCCAGTAGGGACTACGACCTCGTCATTATACTGGTGATCTACTGACTTTCGTCTAACATTCCTGGTCGGCTGCACTCGACATCCACGGTGAAACACATGATCCGGCTAGATATCTCTAGGGTCTTTGACCGACTTTGGCACGAAGGTCTTCCGGCGAAACTGCCCGTTCGGGTTTTTCTACGCTTTCGTATTATGGATATCAAATTTCCTCAGTAAGCGACCCATCTCTGTTCGAGTTGATGGGGTTTTGTCTCAGCCATTTTTTGTGAATGTTGGCCTTCCTCAAAGTTCAGTACTTGTGCCTACCCTCTTTTACTTATAATTGATCTATCCACTACTTCTAACCCAATCCATTGCTTTGCCGATGACGCCACCCTCCATCGTTTCCTGTCTTACCACACTCCCCGCCGTGGCAACACCAACACCAACATCGATCATGATCGCAAGGCAGTTAGTGTATCTTTAGACTCCAACCTCGAACACGTCTCCGGGGGATCCCAGTCACGTGCCACTTAGGGCTTCCAAAACCTTTCTTCTCCCAATTTCTCTGAAATGTCACCCATTCTTTTGCATCTATTTTTCGATCCAACTGTACTGCATTTCACAGATTCTATTCCTCTTGGGTTACCCATGACTTGTTCTTTTATTAGTCCACTTTCATATCTCAGCAAGCCTTTCATGATGCACGCAAAAAGTTGATTTTCTGCTCAGTGCCAGACGCTTTCTCACACCATTTCTTCTTCTTCTGCTGCTGCACAAAGCTCAAATCCGCTCCGCACTGGAGTACTGCAGCCACGTGTACAGTGAAGCTTAGTATACTTCTCTTTTCTTGACCGGGCTAAACGAGACCATCCAGCTGATCGACGACCCTTCTTTAAAATCAATTCCGCAGTCACTACCCCATCGTCGTTCGATTGCATTCTTGTCCCTCTTCTACCGATACTATTTTCGATTTTGTTCTTCTGAGTATCCTTCGGCAGTTCCCCTTCCCGAAACTTTTCCTGACCATCACGTACCCAGGCAACTAATCATCCTTATCAATTTTTTGTTACTAAATGTCGTACTTCTATCTTTCAGTCTTGTTTTTCTTCTCGGACCGTTAAAGTGCGGAACATTCCCGCTTTTTCTGTTTTCCCTCCCACTCACAACCTCTCTCTCTACACAAACAGAATCTGGTTCTTGCGTGAATCACAACCCATTTTCACAATGTCTTTTGATTATGGGGTTAACCCCCTATGCTGTAATTCATTTTACGTGTAATAAAAAAATCAGTTGGCTTTGTTACCATACCAATCACTCAGAAGAGCTGGCTAGGAAAAGCAAGTGAACCAATAAGTGTGCGAGCCAAGATTTGGTTGTGACCACCATCCACCGTTTATGAACTGTCGTTTTCATACTAATAAATTGGGATGGTTCGAAGGCAGAAACGTCTTCTAACTAGAGTTAATGGTACAGTTCAGAACACCAACATTTTCAACAACGTCATTACCGATCACTAACCATTCACTCTCTGAATCATATCTGTGGATCGTATTTCGATCCAAGTGGGCCCTAATTTCTTGAGATATGAAGGACGATAGAAGAGAAGCAGGAACTCACCTAGTGGGAACCACACGGTGGTAAGATCATGGAGCAGTGACAGGTGGTTGTAAGAGGCTAAAGAGAACTTTTGAGTGGACTCAAATATTGAACAACCACGAAAGACGTGGCAATTTTTCCATGCGACACCAGGACTTTCTGTCAACACGGTAAGTTTCTAGAAAACGGACTCTGGTGACAAGTTATCTCTTTGTAATAATGATCTGTAACCCGAAAGCAGGTTTGATATTCAATCAACTTAACATGTTCAAAATGAATCGTTATTTGAACTGCAAGACTTGTCCCATAATTATTCCAAATGAAACAGTTTCCGACGATCACAGTGGAGGTATTCAGAAGCACAGAAACCGATCCCTTGTTGTCAGACCACAAAAAATATGAGCCACTGACTAGCTTAGATCAGCCATACTTAAAACAGATCTAACTGCAAATTTCATTGAAGATGTGAGGATATTTGCACATTATACCATAAATGAGATGTACTCCATCTCAATCTAAGCAACATATCCATTCTGCGTAATAACTGCCGACAGAGAGTGGATTCATAACGTATACGGAATAATTCCAAAAAGATGCAGAATTAGTGTCCAATCAATTTTGTTAATAAGTTTCTTTCATTATATGCTTGCGCGTGAGTGCAATGGAAGGGACATACCCCATGACCACAAAGACCCACTGCACTATTAGGGATAACCAGCCCAGATCAGACCCTGACACTTAGAGTGGAGAACCACATTAGGTTCTATTAGGTCAGACGTGATAACGAGCCGGATGACAGTAAATTACTGTCCACTATAAAAGTAACCAGTGAGGAAGGCATTAGGTTTTGAACCAATTTGAGCCGTTTTCATACAAATGCTTGGCACTTTTTAGACTAACCAAACCACGCCAGGCGCCCTTTAGCATTGCAAGTAGACCCAAACGACCATTAAGGAATATAACTTCAAAATCCTTCCATCTAAATCAGTAGTGACCTCGGTCTTCAGTGAACATTATGTCAAAATAAGCACAAACGATACAATATTGTCTCACAGTGACTGCAGATTGATACACGTGTCACAAACACGGGATGATGGGACTTTACGATGTTATCTTGCATCTAAATGAGAGAACTAACTGGAAATGTTGTACAGAAGATATCCAGTATGTGATTAGTGCATTCCAATTACTGACATTCGTCACGTGGACTTCTCCAAAGTCATCTGAATGACCTGACGCCTATCACGCTGGCTCGTGATGAGCGTTTACAAAGGCAGATAGTACTATTTATGCTGATTTGGTAGTTATAAAGATAAACTAAAATGTCAGCACGGGCGGACGAGATAACATCGCTTCGAACTTTAAATCCTTTAGTTTACTATCGGCACTGGACATCAACATGGAACGACATAAATCTGACCGGCCTTGAAAGATATTATTCAACCATTTAACCCACCTTCAGCTTCTATACGGCGATCTTCCACACTACGGATCATCTATGAAACAACAGCAGCGTCCAGTCCATCGATTTCGATGCGTCTATCTGCAAAAGTTCCGCTTGTCTCACAGTCACAGCAAATCAGGCCTTATTCATGCCTATCACTAAGAAACACGTACTGACCTCCAGAAAAATTTACCTGCAACGACATGCTACGGACCGATATACTGACTTCCGGTTGATTCAGGTGTAAGAACCCGGCGGTTACTGAGAATTACCTTATGCAACTGTCCCCCGTTTTTTGTGTCATTGCAGAATGAACACAAGAGATCCCCACTGGGAGACCACCGCCCCCATATAACACGACTTAATGAGGGCCCCTGAGATCTCGTTTACTTCCGAACACTTGCGGGCCAAGCTATTTCAACCCATGAAACCGATCGTCTACTGACTTGCCGACAACAACCACAAAACGCCACTGATGGGACGGAACAACGGAGGAAAAAGTAACGTCACCCAACAGACGTATGCACTATTGTTTGCAGGGGTATTGTCGAAACTGATGCATACTGGTGTCCGACGAGTATGTTTTCTTCTCCCCACCAAAGCTGGGTAGTGCCCGGACAAAAGAATCCTGCCCCGTCCACGTTCTGCTTATACCACTGGGTGCATGGAGCTAAGGACTAAATCGGAAAAGCGGATCAATAACAAAGCACCAGCAAAGACAAGTCAGAATGTATACAACAATTAGGTCTCATGTGTCAGACCAAAAGGTGTTCCTTCACAGGTGCATCGATTACGTTCCCGTGCTGGGTGAAGGCTCCGTCTGCGGTGGACAGCAGCCGCGAAGCATGATGTGTCTGGAAATCTGCAAAGGTCCTTCGACAAACATTTCTTACCTCTCTGTCGTTCATCCTTTACGTATCAATGCTAAATGGATTCGAGAAGCCACAATGAGTCGTCAACGCGGACTTCTAGATCCTCGCCAGGGCAATTTTTTATCACATCCTTGCGCACTAGGGCACTGAAACAGGCATTTACCCCGTAGCCACGAAGGTCCACTGCACCACTGGGGATAACCAAACACCAGGCCCTGAGATCTGAAGTACCGAAGAACCACATAAGGTCCCAGTAGGTCCGGTACAATAAAGAAACGGACGACAGTGCATTACTGTCTACCACCAGATGGGAAAAATGGGGAATTGATCATTACACTCATGCATTCAATTCACTTAGCTGCTTTCAACGTCCGCACACTTCGCCAAACAGGGCCACAGGCTGCCCTAGCTAAGACTTTAAACGTTTCACATGGACGTGTGTTGTGTCTCCGAAACATGCATACAAGGCCGAACTTCAGTGTTAACACTTCGTTCTCCAGAAGCAAGCTCGGCTTCTCGTTTTACTCTCCGCGTGTCGGGTGATTCGGTGTCCAGTGCTCGTGGTCAGGCTAGCGTTGGCATTGCTCTGAGCGTGAGCTGTTCGACTGGATCCCAGTCAGCAATCGTCTGTGCTTAGTTCGGTTGAATGGTTTTGGGCATGTCAACAGCAATAGACTGAAGCGCCGATGCCTGGTTGTCATTTCTGCATGCAGACGCCTTAAATGCCAACTGATTCGGAGCCTGAGAAATGACCGTGAGCAGTGGTGGATTGCGAAGTGTGGGGAGATGGAAAAAGCTTCGGCGATTGGCAAAAGCCGCAACCTTTTCCGTTTGATTAGACAAACCGGTCTACGTAAACCAGGCGTTAGCGAATTGATCAAAGAGGTGAACGGTTCACTGATTCGAACTCAGCTGCGTCATCTATTTGGCTGGGCGGAGCATTTCGAGATGCAGTTTAGTTGACATCCATCCACGATAGGCTTGCTAAGTCGCATCATAGATGTAGCTCGGGTTGTAGATATCGATCGTCCGTCAGAAGCGGAGGTTCTCTGTGGGATGGGCTATCTTAAACGACATAAGGCTGGGTGGATGATGGGATTCGGCGAAACGTTCTAGGTTCAAGGAGTAAATCATTAGATGAAACACTTAAGCTCACCAGGATGAGATGGTTAGGACATGTGTTACGCATGTCCCCTGACAGGATTCCTGAGCGTGCTATGTTTGCTGAGGCGTGTACCGGTTCAAATATGAGTAAGGGTGGTCAGTCCATGACATGGAAGAAAGGTATGAAAGACCTAACTAGTGGACTTGGTCATGTAGGGCGTGTTAGACTTCCTGGATAAGATCCAAGACGCCCTCCTACTCAGTGTTTATATACGTCAGAAGAAATGGCTAAGCACCGCGATCAGTGACGCTCTTGTATTCACAAACTTTCTTTATCGATTTGATATCGGTATTCGTAGTTCTTTTCCTGCTCCTTTATTATTCTTGTCACTTCGTATTGTTCCCAATTGAGGCTGCCGCCAGCAATGTCGAAGTAAATGAGCCCGAGACTAAATACAAATATTCTCGTTCCACTGGGAACTACAGGTGTTGTCATCATCGTAATTAAGTCATCTTTTTGGAACTTTTCGTAGTATATTATAATTCAAGGCTGAAATGTTATATTGGAGAACAAGATAACTAGTGATTTCATCACAAGGTTTGTGGACTCGATGCTCAAACGCAAAGTTATACGGAGAGATTGACCATTTGAAAAATCTCAATGTCTAAGGAATTTCGACAACCCCTGTAGTTCTGTCAGGGAATAAAGCTGAGAATCTCTAAGTCACAAAGGACGGGACTCGAAGTGCCCCATTTCAGATGTGACTTACCAATATTCATTCGCAAGTAGAAAGAAAAATTATACCGGCCAAACTCGTGGGGATCAGGATCTTTCGATTTGATCGCAAACCGCGCACTCAACACGCTACTCTGCTGCCTGTTGTAAAGAACCAACGCCGTTTGAAAAACGTTCGTCCTCAAGTGATATTGTTAACTCTACTCGTTATCCTGCACTTCCAAAAAATGAACGGTTCAAGGATTAAGCACAAGAACTGATTACATGAATGAAGCGTATCAGAATCGAGGTCGAAATAGACGATAAGAAAGAGGACAAACAAAAAACAGCGGGTCATACGCACCTTTACGAGTTAGAATATGATGAATAGCCCATACGGCCCACAGATGGACCTCTAACCGACTCTCGGAATGCATAACGAGTTGTTCGAACGGTTCGAACGATCGATAAGCAACCATTTCTGATTGTGGTGGTTGCCAGCTGCACACAGATTGGCCCTGAAAGTTAAGAAAATATTTCTGCATGTTACTCATGCGGTTAGTGGGTGGCTTACATGGAGAATAGCATCACCCAATCAACAGTGATGGGAAAGAAGGTGAAGGACTGAGATATCACAAAATTGTCTACTTTCATCTACTGCTGAGTATGAATGATAAACAATGTACAATATCGGAGACCGCAGTAAGACAGCAGAAAAAACAGATGGACACAATGCGTTGTCACGTGTATCGAATAACGTTGATACCACTTAAATCGATGTCGTTGAGGTACGGCAGAAAAACGACATCAAAGATTGTCCGGACAGCCATTGTAAATTGTGGAGGGGAAATCTTTCGGTGGATAAGAACAGGGTAACAAAGCACACTGTTACTCTAAATGCGGTTAGTATTAGCGGACTTGTAGTCTGCATTGAAAGCTCAACAAACCAGAACACGCACTGATTTTATCAGGGGATTCAACTCACGTTGCGTGCCATTTTGGTGATCGGTTCATTTTTCAGATGAGTGCCAGGTGTGACAGGCCATGGAAGGCTTAAAAAAGTCATTTGTGGTAAGGAATTCACCCGACAAAGTAGTCCATGGGATACCGAGATATTACACCCACCGAAATTACGGATCCTAGTCGGAATACTTCATGGTTACTCTTCACAGCGAACTTCAAATAGGGGTACTTCACTTAGTTGGAAAATGTTCACCGTTATAACTGAAAATTTCCGCGAATTCAACGAAACGGTGTCACTTGGGTAGGTAATCAGTTTTCATGATGATTTTCCATGGTGTCTCGCCAGGGGTTTGTCAGTATATTCACGCAGAACGATTTGTCTACTCATTGTTCATTTTTAGACTTGGAATAGCATGCGCTGATTCAAGGTCCAGTTCATACAGTCACCCCATAATGGCCGGGATTTAGGCGTAATCGTAAACACATTCTGTTTTTATAACTTATGGATTGCCTACGCACTGATCATTGTGGTCAAAAGCAAAAAATGCGATGCGGCATAAGATAAAGAATGATCTTATAACCAAAATGGTGGACTCTATTTTGTTATTACAAACGAAGTGAGTCACAGTAAAAGTTCGAGAAGCACTGTAAGAGTCTGATGGGCACATTCACGTCAAAACCAGTTTGTTAATTCCGCTTTTGAAAAAGAGAAAGGGGAAGGGTGTTTCATAACTTAACCGTCCAGGTGGAAAAAGAACGAAAGACCGATGTCCCAGATCGAGCGACAGAAACTTGATAAGTGACTAGCTGTCTGTGTTTCGGATTGGCATTGAAAAATAATGAGAACAGGAATAACCGAGGCAAGCTCGGAGGAACGAAACCCAAAATGATAGCGGCCGAATAGGGACGATGAAGCAACTGCTCGGCGATGGGCAAGAGATCCCAAATTAAACGCTGAAACTGGATCATGTACTGGACGAAGAGCTTTATGTCCCACTTATGATCCACTCGAGAAGAGACAAAAAAAGGAGTCGAAGCTTCGCATCACATGTGACAGCAGTATTCAAGTGTGAGACGAATTTGGGCACCGTACAGTAAGAGGAAATGAGCTAGTTTGAAGAAACGCCCGGCGTGGAATAGAAAACCAATCTTGCTCGCAGCACGAGGGGTAATCGAACAGATATAAGAACAGTAAGATAGAGAGGAGACAATCGAAAGATCTAGGAAAGACATCGAGATGGAGGAACGAAGGGGAACCGAATCAAAATTCAAGTGGTGGGAAAAGGAATGGTGTTTGAGAGAAACCGAGAGAAGGGGTGCATCGGAAGCACTGAAGAGAACACGATCTTTAGAGCCTCAAGAGAAGATCTGTCCAAGGGCCGAAATGAGTGGTGTTACAAAAGAACATAACAGTCACAGTCGATGTTGGCAGTGGCATAGTGAGAGGTGGGATATGAAAGGGAGTAGTGAAGGGTGGGATCGTCGTCAAAAGCGTGGAGTTGGAAGTGGCGGATAAGACATCACCAATGCAAAGCAGAAAGAGGATGGGTGAAAGTACAAAACCTTGACGGACACCTGCACTTATGGGAAAAGCTTGTGACTGAATCCCCATCGACTCGAACGGAGATGGTCCGGTTAATAAGAAAACTCGACATCCACAAGACAAGGCCTAGAAGAAACATAAACGTGGAAAATCTAGACAGTAAACCTTCATGCCAGACACGCTCAAAAGCCTTTGACATGTCTAATCAGACCAGGTGTGTTTCATCGTGGTTACTGAGTGTCGCTGACCAAGAGTGTGATAACATAGCTAGTAGATCACCCGTGGAACGACGAGGTCGGAAACCGTATTGACGATCGCTTAGCGGTCCTTTATGATTGAGGAACAGTCAAAATTGGTAGGAAATTATGGTCTCCATAACTTCCGAAATGACAGAAGTTAGGGAAATAGGACGGGTCAGAACAGCCGCTATGTTTGGGAACAGGAACAATTATGGCTTTCCATGGGGCGGGAAAGCTACCAGATTGGAGAGGAAGGCAAAAAGGATGACGTATAATTGGTGTTAACTTTGGGGCACACATTCTCAGGACGAAGGGCGGAATATCATCCGGACCAGGTGGTTTTTTTCCGGGTGATTGTAAGGCTTGGCGAACCTTTTCGGTTGTGATAAGGGGAAGAAACGGACGGTTAGTAGGACTGGTTGTTGGCAGAATAATAGAAGAGTTAGGTGAAGCGGAATTAGAAGCAAACCGGGAAGCAAAAACCTCGGCTTTCTCATGGGGTTCACGGACTAAGAGTCAGAGGAGTTAGAGATGGCGGGGAAATTACGAGAAACGGCTTTGGCGAGTGACCAAAATGATCGGCTATCAGTAGCGGAAGAAGCTAAACGTTTGGTTTTGTGGTGGATGGAGCGATCCTTGGCTTTCTGAATAGAAAGCGGGCATTTGTTTCTGGTCTGCACGAAGAGACTACGAGGTTGGGGAGTAGCGGAGCAGCACCACCGTCTGAATGCTGAGTTCTTCAAGTGCACGGTGCGATTGCAGGCGTGGGTAAACCACGTGGGAGAACGAGGTTTCCCGGGTTCGTAATAAAGGAAGGCATGCCTTGAAGAACAGTCTTCGTGAAGTTTGGAGCGGCGAAAGAAACATCAGAAGTGAAGAAACAACCACCCCAGTGGTAGAAGGCCAGAAAACCACGAAAACTATTCCAGATGGCTGAATCGTAACACAAAAAAGCGCGCCCCCAGTTGCACACATGAACTAGGCGAGAAAATGTAGTAGAAAAGGAGGTAAGACAGTTGTCCGATGAGCCAAGTGGAGGAAGGGAGGTAATATCAAAAAATACGAAGAGAAAGGAAGTAAGAAGGTCGGGGGTATGTGCGTGACCGCCAGCCTGATCGGGAACGCGTGGGGAAATCGAGTTGATCAAAGCGAAAGCTTCGACTTCGAGCCTCACAGCAGTGAAAAAGCCAGTTCTTATTGAGGACATTAAAGTCATTAAGAATGGTAAATTGGCAATTTGGACCTGATGCTAACAAGTTCTCAATACCAGAACATAATATATCAAAAGTTGAGGGATTGCTACTGGCTGAAGGAGGGGAACCGGAGATTCAAATACATCAGTTGGAACCGGCGGTGGGCGAAGTTGAAGTACGGGATACGGAAGGTAGCGACTGGTTGGTGGGCACAGGCGCCAGCTTTAGACGAAGATAAGGAATGGTTAATGTAGTTCGGATGGGCTGCATCCGACGAGGGAGAGATTCCGATCTCGGTCAAGAAAAAGGCAAGGGGGCGAGAAGACTGGAGGAAATGATGCACAGAATCAACATTATAGTTTAAATCACAAACGCTGGTGAGAGTTGGAATTTTTTCTTGGTGTGAATACAGAGTAGGTATGGGCGTTGATTTTCCGTGAGTTGTAAATCTCATGTGCTTTTCGGTGAAATTGGTAATCCAACCCACATGAGGCCCGAATAAGAAAGGCAAGGGTACTACCCCGGGCGACGGCAGGACCGTTTACCACTTTGCCCAAGAGACTGAAAGAATGAAGGCAGACAAAATGATCCTTATTCTGTATAGTTTCGTGAACATTTGGTAAGAAACAGTCAGCTTCCTGCGATCCACATGACAATTAGCATAGAGTGGTCTTATACTGGCGCCAAAGGTGTTGTATCTCAGTGTAAATAATAGAATGACCTGGGACAAATTTGTATTAATTCTGAGTTACCAAAATGTCAACCTATGGTTAAAAAGCGTACTTGGCAGAAGCAAGAACTAGGCAAGGACGACGAAAGCGGAAGTGTATGGGGTGTTGATAGGAATAGCACTTCTGTGTTATTAGGCCGTCGTGCCTTCGGGGTATCTTCCATCTCTTTGGTCTCCATCAGGTACCTAGCTCTCACCTGTGGTTCCACGAGGCTAAAGGATGCATCGACGGCCACACACCAGCAAATCATTCGAAGCCAGTCGACGGTAACCGAGGTTTAAAAACCTCAATAAGACTGTGTTCGGCATGTGAAAGCAGTTCCCCCTGAACGGGCGGAAGAGGTTTATTGTATAGTCCAACGGCTGTGAGGTAAACCTGTCGATTTAACACGGCAACATGGACCCCTGCGTTGGATTTAATTCAATCGAACAGCGAACGAGCTCTCAGAGAGTGACCGGCAAACATGCATTGACACGTTGCGGCTTTGTAGCCCACATGTGGTTCTGAAAAGGCTAGAAGTCTGCCCTCGAGAAAAGCTATGACGCTGGAGACGTTTCTTGTACAAAATACTCGTGTAACATCATAATCACAATCTAAACGCTTTCTTATCCATCCTACGGCATCCTCGGGAAGTGACGCACCCTGCATCCCTCCAGTGCCTGGGGTGTCAAGAATGTGAACTGAACCACTTTACTTCCGAAGGAACCTCGATATAAGATGATTGGAAGTCAGGCAGTGACTTTGCACACACTACACGACTACCAACTGGATACTGCCCGTTTATCCCAAGTCAGACTAGGCAGTACCGACTCCCATAATACCAAAATTCCCGGCACAGATAGCCATTATTGATTTTGTCACAGTGGACCAGAAATCCCGGGTCAGCAAGCAGTAGCAGCAGCTTTAGGTCACTGCACTAATCCTGCTCTGCTCTCTTGGGAACCAATGCCATCAAGAATTGTAGTGGCGCGTTTCAAAGGTTAACCCGTCAACCTTATCGTAGTTCCGAATTTACGCCCTAACCCTTCCATCCGGCATTAGTGTGAAGGGTGAGCTCTACGACTGTTTGTAAACGGTGCTGAATCGCATCCCCAAAAGGGATATGCTGAATATAGTCAGCGACTGGAAAGCCTGAACAAGCGCCAGATGCCTCGACACAGCACATTCTCGGGTAGTTCGGCCCGGGCCAGGGCCGTCAAAGTGGCAATAAGCCAATGAATTTCTCCGATTTTAACTGGCTGTACATAACCAACACACGGTTTCAGTACCCCAGGAGACATTTTCTCACATGGCATTCCAATGACTATAGCAGCTCATCAAACTGATTACGTACTAATCAGGTTACTCTGGATCTCATCAGCAGAAGACTGCAGATCGTACCGCGGCGATGAGACAGGCTACGAAGGTAGATCAGATCACGTGCTGGCACGTGCAAGGCTTCGCCTTTGGTTGACGACCCGAATAAATCCAACTCCCCCGAAGCGCCTCAACGTGGAACCACTAGTCTCGGGAGAAAAGAAAAGCTCCACCTAAGGATATTACACTGCGGTTGTCAGCAGACGCATCCACCTCACATCACACGGCGGAGTCGGTCGACCAGCTGCGGACTAAACTGAAAGTAACAGCACACCAAAACGCGATGGGTCAATCGGGAACTACGAAATGCCGTTATAAAAACTGGGTATCCGAGGGTTCTATCCGTTCCTGCACCGTGGCTAACTAGGATCGGTTAGACAGACGCCTGTAATATCAACATCGCACAGGCAAGGCAACCCGCTCAGCAAAGAAAGATCGATACAACTATTGGCACGAACTTGCGAATAAGATGGAAACTGTAGCCAGTGCTTATCACTTCGCAAACCTCTTTCGTCTCATGCGATCAGCATCGGGTAGAAAGTAGTCCATTCAACCTATCTTGCACGATTGTCAGTGAACTCATCCTTGAAAAGGATGGTAAGATAACTAGATGGTTAGAACATTTCAGCCAGCTCAATCGCCATATAGAAAGATCGGTGGATTTCAATTCGGTTTCGGTCCCCTCGAATAGAGTCATCCGTGATCCTCCCTTTTTAGAGATAGCTAATGCAATCGACTGTTTAAAGTCTTGCAAATTCCTTGGGAAAGACGAGATGCCGGTAGAAATCTACAAGGGGTGTCTTCCGGTGGTCACCGAGCCACCGTATACCCTACTCAGCTGGCTCTGGGAAACCGAAAGATGTCTATCCGATTGGAACACCTCGGTTTTTTTTCCACTTCCCAAAAAAGGTGACAGAACGGTGTGCGGGAATCATCGAGGTACCAGTCCGTTAGACGTAGTTGCAAAGCTTTCTCCCAGTTCGTGCTGAGTCACTTCGCTTCATCGAGACATGCACGTACTCGATCCAACCAGAAAAGCTTCCGCCTAGGTAGCGGATGCATCGACCAAATATTCTTTCCTCGGAGTATTCTGAAACGTCAATACAAATTCCGACGACCCACGGTCGTAAGATAAATAGACTTCCGCGCCACTTTTGACTCAACAGATCGCGAGTCATTGTGCAAGATAATGACTGCAGACGGTGTCCCAATTACACTGGCCAGTCTGACCAAGTCGTATTAGGCTGAAACAACAGTACGTGCTCGAACTTACGGTGAAGAGTCCATTCCATTCGAATCGAATTCAGGAGTATGAAAAAGGTGACTGATGTCTTCAGTGCCGTTCAACATTGATGTAGATTGGATTATGCAGAGCCCAATGGCCGGTCCAAGTTTTCACAGGAAGCAGCGTTACGGAACCTGAGTTTGCAGACGAGGTAGTGGTGCTTCTCATTACATGCACGTCATGAGTGTAATGGAAGGGGTATAAGCCACAGCCATATATGTCCACTTCACTATCAGAGATAACCGGCCACCAGACCCTGAGACTTGGAGCGGATGATCACATAAAGTCCCAATACGTCAGAGATAATAACGAGCAGGACAGTAGTGGGTTACGGTCTACTACCAAAGTGGCCGGTGGTGGCGGGGATTCGAATCCCCGACCTTTGAGATGATAATCAAACGCTCTAAACCATCCCACCACCATTGGCTTCGAAAGCTTGACCACCTTGGGAGCGGCTCTTGATTGGGTCGATAAATACGCTTCGGAGATTGGTCTTCAGACCAATACGGCAAAAACCAAGATGTTCGTAGTACCCGTTAGTCGTACAAATCGATCTCTACAACTGGATGGCCAGGAAACAGAAACTGTCTCTGATTTCAAGTATTTCGGATGCACCATCCTGTCAAACGGACAAGCCACAGATGACGTGAAGTGGTATATTGATGCGTCCCGGACGGCGTTTCCACAGCACCGAAACACCCTCCGGCGGCGGGACGAGATTAGCCTTAAAACCAAGCTCAGGGTGTCTCATGAAGCAGTCCAACCAGTCTTACTGCATGGCTGTGAAACCTGGCGAATAAAAGCTGAGGATATTAGGTGACTAGAGGTTTTTGGTCACTGGCGCTTGACGTGACACAATCCCGAATGAAACCATTAGAAATTGTCGCCGCACCACTCTTCTTTCAACGCATATAATTCTGCCGACTGCAGTGATTTGGGCGTCCTTCGAAAACCCGACCACTTCTAAACAACATTGTCCTGGTACCATCACCATGCACAGACTGGCGCCGCCAAAGAGGACGTTTAAAAACCTGGCTGGATAGTTTTTGAAGACAAACCAACTTGGCCTTCATGTGGTATACGGCATTCGTCAACAGAAATCGAACTGGATCGACATCTGCATAGGCCTTGCTGCCAACCACTCAGCATGGGCAATCGACAGAAATGCATGAAGCTCGCTTATCCTCTCGAACGAGCCAGCTGCAGCAAAGCAAGATAAATGAAAGTCAAGTAGTTAAGGCGGTGCGGGACAATAAACAAAAGCAACATATAACCTCAAGTCGTTTTCAGCTGCAGCAGGCGAACATAAGGAAAATGGGATGTACTCACCAAAATTTTGATGTAACTTTCTTTATTGGAATGAAGCGTAGCCATCCAAACCTCGTCTTTGAGACATGACAAGTGGGCAATAATACCCGCAGCGAAGTAGCTGATGTGGATACTGGGATGGCGCAGCATTTTACTGTTGGGTGACAGAAGACAGCACGAACGAACCAGGGAAATTGTTAGATAATTGATTAGCAAATGCTGACCGAGTGAATAAATGCAATCGAAAGCGACTTGACACGGCTCAACTCACTGAGGTCGGCCAAGTACTTTTTCACTTGTGATCCACCGTGGACAAGCATACGGCTCATTGTATAGCTGAGCATTACGGAAGGAGTGTTGTTTTGTGAGTAGTAGTTACGGAGTACTATTTACATCCAACTAATAAGCCCAAATGTGATTTCGAATCCCGTCGTGACCAATAAACAGTCTAGGTACTGCTCACTTCAGCGTCACAATTAACCTATGGGGTTCTTATGGGTTCGAAGTCGTGAGTCTTGAACGCAAACTTTGCAATTTTCTCCTATGGTACATTACAAACTAGTGATTCTTTCACCTTACTTATTGTAAGTATTGGGTCAGCAAACTACAGACGACTGCGGTATACACAAAAAAGAAATCCGCGACTTTGAGCTTTACCATTTGGCTCTCATCCTCAAAGAGGAGCACAAAAAGGAGTTGGACAAAATAGATTGCAATAATTTACCTAATTAGCTAAATATTGCATGGCTTATAGGCAAAGAAATAACATCCAAACACGGTCTCTATGTTACGTAAAATGCAAGAACACACTTGCGGGAAAAACGATAAACTCACAAGAAGAAATCCATCAAACTGTCAACTAAAAGTGTCTCCCGTGTTTGATCCACTTCGGCAACATTATTCTGGGAGTGAAAAAAGGAAATGAACCTGTTGAACTGTGGCACACAGCTCTATATGAATCGGAACTACGATGGTTCTATCAGAACTTTTTTTCAAATGAGCATAACTTTCGGATACCTCCATATTCGGGAATCAATTTATTATCCGAATAACAGTGATCAGGAAACATCGAAGAAACTTAAATGTTTCCCCGAAATAAATAATACCTCCCAACAAGGAACAACCCGAACATTCTTCCACATATTAGCGAATTATCTGAATATTTTCAGTCTTTATGCCTTTGGACGTACCTGTTCCCCGCTCGTGTAGTATTCACGTGAAAGTAAAATACCCCATAGCCTCGAAGGCCTATTGCACTGCTAAAGGTAATGATGACCTGACCTTGAGGTCATGAACCGCATAAGGTTCCAATCGATCAGCTGCGAATACAATTTTTAGATGAAGATGAGGACAAAGGCTGGTGTAGATAAGACAGTGTGACTGAAGAAGTCTAAACATCCCATAAGACTTCAAGTAAAATCTACTCAAAACTCAATTCTTCTTTTCATCAGCTTAGAATTCCTTTCAATAAGAAATTTCGACGAATAACAAGGATGTTTATGAATACAGTGTTTACAAAAATTATCGTTAACGATACTGACTATTTTTTGAAAGCATCATTATCTGGCCAGGTAGTGGTCGCAAGACCCCACAGTTTGAAAATCATGTGAAGCAGTACAGGAGGTAAAACAGGTGGATTTTGTTATCATCATGGCATGACCATGAGCATGAGCCTAGACCAGTCTAGTTAAAAAGAACCATAAAGCATGCAATGTGTGCAGCGGTTCTGGTTTCTATCTCGCAGCGAGAGCCTCAATCAGAAATAATCAAAAAAAGAGCGTGGAAAAGGAAAAAAATAGAGAGCTTCAACTGGTACCGTGAAGTCGAAAAAGAAAGTTTGTGAATACAAGAACTCAACCGATTGCGACACAGAGCTAAATCCTCTGTTGTATTTAACAACTGTGTGAGGAATTGACTTCGATCCAACAGGGAAGCCTGACACACGCTGCCTCCAAAATACCTCAGTATGGTCCGGGGTGGGTATCACAGACTCCGGGCTGGCTACTCGTCGCGAACGCCTCTCGCAATGCTCTCTGTTGACCGTCCATCCCAAATAGCTTTTGCTGAGAAAGTCTTACGCATTGCCCTCCCGGGGTAGAGGTGTTTTCGCAGAAGTGCTGCCTGACTAACAGTCAGTCTAGGGGAGATGTCTAAACCCTGATTCCAGACCTACCACTGGTGGCGTACAACACTAAGCGCACCGGCATCTGTGGTGGAGGGGCGCACTGGACGCCCAGGATACCTAGCCTCATTCAAGGGGCGTACTAGCTGAGCAATCAGTTAACGGCTAACAGAGGTTCACGGAAAAGGCAAACAAACCACACGATTGGCCGCCGGCTCATCTGGATCAACGATGCTCCCCTGCAGGACGGGTTTGGTTGCGCAAAGGCTACAGGTGCATGCTCGAACGAAAATGCCTACTCTGGACCGGGCAACCGAGTAGTACAGTAGCGCACAACGCTAACAGCAGTGAAAATAGTGGGATTCATACAAAAAGTTCGCTACGCTTTCCGATGACATGCCTGCACTGATGCTCTCACACCGTACACACAGCGACTATTCTGATTCCACATATCATCACCCCCTCCAACACATATTTTCATATTCTTCGAGAACTACAGTAGACCGTACTTGCGGTAGTGTCTCTGGGGTAGTGCTCAATTCCTTGGGACCACAAATGAAGCAGTCTATTTTAAAGGACCACTGCAGAACCACGCAGTGCATCAAAACCGTACACTCAACAAGGTCTCCCGTTCCATCGCTTCGGGAAGGCCAATTCACGGGACCTCTACTGGGCGATATCAACATTGTACCGCAATTCAAAGAACAGAATTACCTCTACGCGGGATACCCTTGCCGTCAACGTGTTATACCCAAGACACTCACATCCAAGACTCAAGCTAGGTTGTTCGACTGGTGCCTTCATCTAACCCTTCCGCAAAGTCTCACTTGCATTTGTCTGGGGATCCTGAGAATGCGGCTGCTGGTTTTGCTGGCGTAGGAGTGGCTCTTAGTGGAACGGCTGAGGCTGCGCTACTTGACTGGACTCTAGTCGATAATCGATTGTCCGCAGAGAGACTTAAGTAAGCAAAGTTAGCAAACGCCATCCTAACAGGTGCGATTTGTCTATCATCTCGGTTTATCCCCCTACAGAATGCAGCCTAGATGCAACCAAAGATGTCTCCTACCAGAAGACACACGACCTCCTACATAAAGCGAACCGGAGTGATATCGTGATTTTAGCTAAGGACATGAATGTCAGAGTAGGCCAGCTGTCCTCAAACAATGCGCATTGAACAGGCACTATAAGCCTCAATCCCTATCGTTCAGAAAACGGGGAACAGTTGTTTGCTCTGTGGTCAGATCACAGCCAGTTCGAATTTCAAGCATTCTAATCACCGGTACGCTACGTAGTGTCTGCTCTCATAGAGTCAGGAATGAACCCAGATACACCACGTCGCAGTAAACTACAACCAGCATTATCATCATCATCCTAATCATCCTAGAGCGGTAAAAAGAAGCGCGAGCCCCAATGACCACCAATCACGTCGAAAGAACGAATACACAAGGTGGACAGTGAGTGGACCAACAAGAATGGGAAAAGGAAAGAACGCCGTAATAGCCAACAAACGGAATACACAGTCTAACTGCACAAAAGCACACTGATCAATCATTCTGATTCGACAGAAAGTGACAACACGGTCGCCACCGTCCACGGTTCATTGCCATATTCTTCAGTGTCTCAAGCCAACTGGTAGACGGATTTTTTGGACCCCAACCACGAGGACGCGAGGAACCCATCTTTCCTAAGTTCGCTGTACATTTTCTCATTCACTGTGACCACGCCATCTACTTAGCTCCACGTGACTTGGTCCACTCCCAAAGAGGAACGGAAAACAAGGCACAGTACGGTAGACGTGTGTTCGTCATACGCAACACGTGTCGCAACTAACAAACTCTACTAAGCTGGATATGCTGTGATAGATCATTCTCTGAATCAGTACACAATACTCCATTTCTGACCTCAGCATTGCTCACTCGGTCATTCCACCCAATCTTAGCGATACTACGTAAACATCGATGGTCGAAAACCTCAAGACGACGAATATCGTCTGCACGTAGACCCCAAGTCTCGCAACTATACAACAAACTGAACGAACCGCAACACAGTACATACGACCTTTCAACTTCAGCAAAATATCAGGTCGCCAACACAAGTACTTCAGTCCAGTGTACGCCACTCGAGCCTCGGATATGCGCGTGTTCACCTCTACTACAGTGCTCCCATCCGTCGTCACACTGCTGATGAGGTAACTAAGGCGGTCGACAATTGCCAGAAACCCCCCACCCCCGTCGAGCATCTAGCTCAGAATCGTTGACGTCTAGTCTTGCACCATCACTTTGCACTTTGAAGGTGCAAAGCGCATGCCGAATGCAGCAACTGGGTCACAGCTTTTCATTGTTGCGCAGTTCGACACCCACATCCTGAAGCATTCGCAAGGCGCTCTCCATTATCTCGTCCATGACGAAGTTGAACAGGAATGGAGAAATGGGACATTACTGTCGAACACCACTGGTTGTTTCGAATGGATTACATAGTTCACCGTCAACCCTCATGCGACCAAAAGTGTGATAGTACAATCAACTCAGTCGATTCATGAACTTTTGGGCCATTCCATTTCGGTGAAGAGCGTTGAATAGCGCTGTTCGGTCAACTGAATCGAATGCGCCCTTCAAGTTCGGGGAAATCTTTATTGTTGGCCGACGGTGCGTATGACGCGTCTCAAGTAGTCGGTGAACAGTAAAAATCTGGTCGATGCATCCTTGATCTGGGCGGAATCCGGCCTGCTGATTGCGGCGTTCCTCTCGCGAACCGGTGTAAGATGGTGCAGCAAAATCGAGGTTAATGCCTTGGCGACTATCGAAACTAAGCTGATTCCACGATGATTAGTAGAATCGTTGCGTATTGCTTTCTTGAAGATGGGTACAGCCAATGACTCGCCACATAATAACGGAATACGCTCTTCATTCCAAATGTCGCGGAGCAAGGCGGTAAGTGATTTTATCAACGAACCACCACCACACACTTTGAAAAGAACTGCGGGACGTTCGTCGGGACCGGCCGCTTTTTCACGCTCCAGTAATCGAATATATGACTCCACTTCCACTTCCGATGGGGGTTCAAAGGAAACGCAGTTGTTGACACAAGAGTAACTACATCTGCGCGCAGCCAGCTGAACTGCTCCTCGAAGTATCCGGCCCAACGGTCGAGGCTTTGTTGTTTGCCGTGAATGGGCTCTCCGTCTGTCCCTCTATTTCACGACACTATTTGACAATGAACCGTTGCGAGTATCGGGCGTGTTATTAGTGGGAGAATTATGGGTGAATAGATGGGGCAAAGAGGGGTGGTTGGGGACAGAAGACAAAGGTTGAATAAGAGAAAGGGAACAACTTCTGAGCTGCACACAAGTCTGCCGGTCGTACTGGAGCACTCCCCTTGACTCTGGCCACGAGTAATTCGGCGCTAAGCTGTACATGTGCTAGCTGAAAAGCTAAGATCAACGCCATCAGATAACATCAACCAGCACCGGTCGCTAATTAGGAATGTTTTGTATTCTGCTGGCACAGTCAACTGTGGCCTGATCCGTCGTGTCCTGACACCCTGGATTTCTGTTGGGTCTCTACATCTTCGTAATGCACGCCAGTCCATCCCGAATCGTAGTGAGCATAATGCAACACGGCTCACAACGAGACGTGAACGCAACAAAAGTCTGCGTATAAATCGCGAAATCTGGTGGTCATAAAAAGCACCAGAGACGGAACATCCTACCACTATGAGAAACTCCCGCACGCTGTTTCATCTCATCTGAATCACCGGTAGCAAGACATTGGGTGTAAAGGAAACGATCTGCGAAGCTGACGCTTCGTCTATCCACAGCCTGCAGCAACGTCTCGTACGCTGGACTGGACACTTTAAAGCGCAGTTTAGCTGGCCTACAGCGTCAGCCTTTCCCATAGCTGTTCCGGCACACGTCCCGTGGTCTGTTTCGACAGATCCACCTTCTGAGGCGGAGATCCGCAAGGAAATCCAAGCCCTAGGACCCCACAAACCGTCGGGCTCTGATGGTCTTTCCCCAGCCCTATTTAGAGCTGATGGAATGGAGCTTGTTAGAGAAATTCAAGTCTTGTTTTCCAAGGTCTGGCACTCAGAAAATTCCCTCTTTGTGGAGGGAATCGATTATTGTTCCTACCTTTAAGAAGAGCTCGCGTAGTGACTGCGCCAACCATAGTGGTATAGGCCTAATCCCGATAGTGTCTAAGCTGCTGGCGTCCATCATTCTTCGTAGATTGTACTACACGCGTGATGAGCAAACTCGCGAGGACCAGGCTGGGTTTCATACCTGTCGTGGATGATCGACCAAATATTAACTCTCCGACAGCTGTTAGAGCATCGTTACGCTTCCCCAAGACCAACGATCGTTGTGTTTCTAGACACTCGCGCGGCCTTCGACTCTGTCGATGGGTCTGCACTATGGCACTGTTTGTTAGGGAATGGTGTACCTGAGAAGTATGTGCCGGTCCTCAAATAGTTGTATCCTCATACCTCAGGCCGGGTTAGGGCTTATGGCCAGCTTTCGTCACCCTTTGCCGTCTCCAGTGGAGTACGACAAAGCTACCCTATATCCCCGTTTCTTTTCAACTTTTCTATGAAGGATGTCCGACAGAACGCTTTGTCTGGTCTTCCAAACTGTGGGGTTAAACTTCTCTCAGGGAGCAGAGTTTTTGACTTAGATCACGCCGATGATATCGCCTTGCTGAGCAACAGTGCAATGGCAATTCAACACGCATTGAACTGCTTGGTGACTGAAGTGCTCCGATATGATATGTGCTTTGCGCCTTCAAAATGCAAGGCACTTCTTTAAGACTGACATCAACCTGTGCTTGCACTCACCGTTTGTAGTTATCACTTAGAGGTATTCAATAGCTTTACGTACCTCGGGAGCTTGATCACAGTTGGTGGCGATGGTGGGGAGGGGACCACATCACGAATTGCAAGAGCCAGAGCAACTTTCGCGAACCTGCACCATCTGTGGCGCCACCATGACACGCGGCATACTCTCAAAGGAAGGGTGTGCAGTGCCACAGTTTGTACTGTTTATCTTACGGTTGTGAGACCCTTTTGCCTTGAGAATGCTTGGCGGCTCTTAGTATGCGATCATCGATGTCTCCGAAGCATCACTCGTGTCCGGTGGGAACATCGAATGCGCAATAACGAGGTTCGTCGTCGTGTTCGGTGTTGATAGTCGCCCACACACAGTGATTGAATACATCACAGGATTTAACTCTGTGTCACAATCAGTTGGGTTCTTGTATTCACAAACTTTCTTTTTCGACTTCACGGTACCAGTTGTAGTTCTCTTTTTACCCTTTTCACGCTCTTGTTTCTTTGATTATTTCTGATTGAGGCTCTCGCTGCGAGATAGAAACCAGAACCGTTGCATCACTGCCGGATAATGGTTGTCTGAACTGAACTGAATCCCTTGAGATACCGAACGGTTCGCTTTTGGACCAGCCCAACCCAGCAACAGCAATCTGTACTTTGAGAATGCAAAACGCATACCGAACATTGCTACACAATTGTTCCAGCTGTCTAGAAGAGCACGTAACGTACCCGGATCTTTACTCAGACGAACTGTCATTTACATATTCAAAGTCTGACACTTTTTCACGCGGAAACAGCTCAGTATCACCATTCTCAAATGACAAAAGGACGGTCTCTAGGACTCCGTACATATACACGCGTTGTTAGGTAATCTTAGTCTTTGGGACATGGTAATAGGAAAGGCATTGCTCGTGGGTCTCTACAGCATACTCATTGTCAACACCGGAACCAGTAACAGGACCACTCGTATTTTAATTGAAAAAATGATATATGCTTGAGCATTACTGCGAATGGAAGGGACATACACATTAGTACAAGGACCTACACCGACAATTGAAAAAATGTTGAAATTCATTTACGGTGTAGCTGTTACATCGAAACAATGGTGAAATACGGTGGCCTGAAGAGCAGCATCCAATACATACACTAACAAGAACTTGATTGACGCGCATTCGCTCTGACACAACAAAGCGCTCTTTGGCCGTTGGGTGGGGCGGACCCAGCTCACGAATCTCTTATTCACCAACAACTGAAGTGATATCACAGCTATTTGCAACGGGCTGTTCAGATCAAAATACTGATCATTTGACAACTAAGTCTACCTCTTATTGACCCCCGAAAATAGGAAGATGTCTGCGCATGAGTCTTGCATACACACAATAATCACCTCTGGAGACATAAATTAATCACTTGACCAGAAAAACGTCAGCCAACTGGATCACGAATTGTTTAAGTCTAGTGCCAATCGAAGGGCAGTGTGTGCTCAAGCGAACAAGCACAATAAGCGCATTAAACGAGACAGAATCAGACAAACGAAACAGTCATCGAGTCAAACATGTGAGTTTCTATTGGCATAGCGCAGCCATCAATGGTCATGCACATTGGTTTATCTAATGTGAAGTACGTGTGCGATTTAAAATTAGGGGATTTATGGGTTGATCAAAATAAGTGGTCATGATGGTGGCATTTGAGAATTTCTGAACCGCAGAAAACGTCGGATATCGAGTGAACAGCCAAATATTACCAGAAAGTCCTGTAAATGCAAGACAATAAGCAAAGTAAATCACCAGCAGAGAACTAAATACATTTTTTGGTAGATCAGAAATATGAAAAGACGTACCAACAAGCCCAGACATTTGGTATATACATGGTTTTTCACTTCTTCTTCTTGATCGGCGAAGCGCTATAAAATTTGGATAAAATATCAGGAGTAGTTGAGTGGTGAGTACACTAAAGATTGTAAGAATGAATGAACAGTTTAACAAAACGGGTGGCAAAGTCGGTTAATTATAGGGAGATTGAACCGTTCCGGGATGACTAATGGAATAGGAGTCGTTGAAAATAATTGTTTGCTCTCCAATGTTATCGTCCTAATGAAACCCTGAAGATATTCAAAGTACTCATTTCACAATAACTTTCGAACAACTGTGATGACAACAATGCGAACCCGTAGGTAGAAACAAAGAATCACAATTGGAGAAGTGAAAATGTGAATGAAGATACTCGTTATTTAACCGTGGAAATCCACTAAGGACGCTACATGGGTTCGCGGCATTATTCTGAAGTTTACCCAATTATTAACGGTCTTTATACAACGGATCCCAACACAAAAGTTAGAACCCATCAAATGAAGACAATGTCGACGCCAGTTTTTTCACAGCCCTATGTCAAGTTTGGCAATCACGAAAATAAATACAGTCCTAAATGGAGCACGTAAGTATGACACTGTGAGCAGACGATGGTCAGGCATGAACGAAACCAGTAGTATGAGTAATTCCTTAATCGGTTGGCTATACTCACAAAAAACAAAACGACGAACCTCATTTTCTGACCAACTGGTTTTCCCTAAAGGAACGAACAATACCTTAGATGTATTGTTTGAAGCAGCAACCGGGCCTCGCAGTTGCAGTGCAAAATGTAATACATCGTAGCGCTGTCCATTTGATCCCTTAAAAGAGTCGAATGCCGTAACCGTGATACAAGTGTCGCAATCTAGAGGAGGTCAGTATATCACTGAATAGTCCCGACAAGATATAATCTGCAACATCGCCATCAGCCTTGATGAAGCTTCCGTGATACTGAGCATCGTTGATTATCTCTAGCTGGTCGCCACAAAGGTGATTGCATGCGCGAGCTCCTCCTGTCTGGGACGCAAACTCATTTCGCAATTGGGTGGGACAAAGTATTCATCATACTATGAATTACTTATCATTAAACGGACTAGGACGTATTGAATTGCACAGTGTCACCTAGAAGGGTAATGTCTTCGCCGCCTTTTAGTGAAAAACAGTGGCCCTTGGGAGGAGGTTAACTCGGCGGTTTGTTGGACGAGATAACGCGATTTTTATTACGCCCTCTACAGGGAAATATAACAGCAACCGTGATGTATATTAGTTCTGTTGGACCCTGCAGGAATCGGTACATAGTGATGAGAGTTGATCAAATTTTTTAACCCGGCCCAATATATGCTGGCAGGACTCTTTGGGGGCCAGGAATTACTCTCAGCTACTATATTTTTCAATGAGAGCCTCATTAATGCAGTATTGTCGGTAGAAATTGAGCATCCGGGTGTGACTACGGAGACAAAAGCATTAAATATGTGAAAGTATGGCGACGTCCAATCAACTATTTGAGGATGAAGAACAGATAAACGCATTTAAGATTGGCACGAAACACCGCCACCTTCTCGAGGATCCGTTTCATGCTGGAGCATGAATGCGGTGTAAGGGGTATGTATCCCATAACCTCGAAGGCCCAGTGCCGTACTTGTGATAGGCGGACAACAAATTCTGAGACTTGAAGTGGAGAACCAGACAGAATTCCAATAAATCAGGTGTCGGAACGAGCCAGACGACTGCATTACTATCTACCGTTAAGTTTAGTACAGATCAGCCCACTCAACCATCGACTTCGCACCCGTGTTCTGGTTTAGGTAGGTACCTCCCAGCATCGTCGAGTCAAGGGCAAAAAGAATAGAAGCATAAAGTGAAAGAGACGAAAACACAGTAGTAAGTGGAAATCAAGACAACAAAAAAGAACCCGAAAGCAACTACGACATTGGCCGCGACACCTAGTCATATCCCTTAATGCCTTCAATCATCTAGTGGGTGGGTCGCGTGAACCCAAATCCGGAAATCTAACACGTCCTACTTAACCAAGCCCACTGGTCAAGGTTTTCATACCTTTCTGCCATATGATGGACTGGTCATCTCGACTTACTTGCTAACCACTGCCTGTCTCGGGAAGCAGCGTACGCCGAGGAAGCCTATCGGTGGGCATGCGTAATACATGTAGCAACAACTGTAACCTGTTTACATTCAGTGCTTGTTCCAACGAATGACCACTGGCTCTTAACACCCTAGGCCTAACCTCAGTATGGCTGATACGGTGTCCCCACCGAAGTGACCGGCAGTGGCGGGATTCGAATCTCAAATCTCTGAGATGGTTGTCAAACACTCTCAACCACTCAACTAGTACAGGTCACCTTTAGGTACTAAAAGGATCAGGACAGTGCCCGTCGCAGTTTGCACAGTCGATGTTGAAAATGGATTGCACTGGTTCATCAGCAAAGCAGCGAAATGCCCTGCAGTCTAAACTTTAAATAACAAAACACGAATTCTTCTGACAAGTCACAATCTTCTTTGAACAGGCATCGGAACCCATACAGCTGTAAGGTCCCAAGACTGGAATTTCTTTCTTCATTCTAGCTGCTGGAATAGGATACGGGGGTGTATTTGTGATCCAGCCGCGGGAGATTCAGCCACGGACAGCCAGTAAAAATTAGCCCCAAGTTGTTCCTCCCGGTGTTTAAGATAGCTGACGATGTAGGTTACTCTGCCGTCACGTTTACAGATAGTTTCATCTAAATCAGGCAGATCTCTAAAGATTAATCTGAAGAAACTGTGCACAACAAGTGATATTCTTGGACTTGTTCACACCAGAAGCAACTAGTGGGAATGTAAATAGTCCAAATCACTGCGGTGTTTGACGAGCACAGTCTTTGCGCTATCGGGGTTCCTACGACTCAAATGACCCAAAATTGTGAGCAATGTTTGATGTCGGTAGAGTTCGTAAACTCCCCTAGTCAGCACACCAGATGTTGCCATATAGCTATCGGTGAAACAAAAGTCAACGATGTTCAGCATAGAAACATTGACTTCTCTGCTCCCTATTCAGCAGTTCCAATTACTATGGCTAGAATGCTGCACCACTATATACAACAACAAATGAAGTGAGTAGAATCACTTCCTTTTTCTTTGAAAATTACCGAACCGTTCCGGCAAACCAGAATGATCGAAGATTGTGGAATGCAAATACGAAAAAATAGACCAAACAGTTGATGACATAAATCAGAGTGGATGGCGAACATAAAGTGAGATCGATAGACTGCACTCTGTGTCCAGATCCAGGATAAATCAGAGGTATCCGGCGAAGCAAAGACAAACGACATGATACGTCTGAAATCAGGTCGAAAGGGTCCAAGTTGGAATTACTTCCGCATCCGTCTCTCGGCATTTTTGCAATCAATTCCTTTTTGTCTGCTTGAACGTGTTTCAAGAGTGAGAGAACTGTCAAGTGTGTGTGTATTTTTGTGAGTATCTATCTATCGCAGAATGTAACACAATACATCAATTTACGTCTTACCCGAACGGGCCGCATCCCCTTGCCCGGTACTCCATTGTATAATGTTGGTGTGAAATGCAGGCAACGACTAGATCAATAACGTTCACACCTACCAATGTGCTCGGCTAACGAGGTTCATGTTTATCGAGACGCTGACCGAAATGGGCATTAAAGAAGACTACCGTGTATCGAAATGGACACTGTATTCCTAGCAGGGAGGAAACGAACAAAAAATGTTTTATTCTTCATCTCGTTCGTTACCGTCCGTTGAAACAGAATTTGTCTGATACACCGTGTGCATATTCCACACAGAGTCTGCTTGTTCCAAGTCGTACAGTTTAACATCGGCTGCATATTTAATGCCGACAGCTCGGAGCAATTTGATGGCATTTCCCGACATTTCGCTATAGAGGAAATACAACAAGAACGGTGAAATGGAGAATCCTTAAAAAAGCTGTACCATTAACCGGACGTTTTTATTTGAACGCGGGTACGTCGTTTAAGTGGTTACAATTTATAATGTTTCATAGAAGAATCAACCGAGTCGGGCATTTCTTTGACCGCGGTCGTTGAATGTTGTTTATGATCTTATTCTCGCTTGGGATGAAATCCGGCCTATGGCTTGAAGATATTCATCTTCCGAAAGGTGTAAAACGGTTTAGATTAACGCCACTGTAAGCGAGGTTGACACCGCAGTGGCTTCCATAACTGACCAAATTTATACGAAAATAGGGGCATCATTGATATAACCGACGACGGGATAAGCATTTCATTTTATGTCCATTAATTTACCAGATTGTGAAAGTTGTGTGAAAAGAAAGAAACAGAGGAATAAAGTAACGTCTTAATGGAATGTCCATTGGCAACTTATCAGGGAGCGCTAGTTGATGGTAGGATAAATTTACTGTCGGCGGGTTGTTTAGTTTAAAGTAGTCAGTCCAACCAGCAAATCACTTCTCTTTATTGTGGATTGGTTTTTCAATGTTGTCACAAACTGTCCCATTAACCAGTATTCGCCAAAAACAAGTGTAACTGAAGAAAAAACTCGAATCATAATTAGTTGCTTTTTTAGGGAAATGTGGTACTTTCATTTGATTGACTCTACTGGTTCTAGATAAATCCGATGTATTTCTGGAAGATCGTCAGGTCAGAGCCGCAAACGTTGCTGGGATGCTCGTGCGTTCGACGCGGTTACATCGAAAATCCACAACATCACTTTCCAACATGTTCGGTTCGTTCAAGAACCGATCCTTTTAGCAGGAACGACTTGGAAAAACAGCATACTTTTAGTGGAATCTGACCTGTGATTTAGAATCACGAAATAGAGTATGCATAGCAGATTTTCTCGCATGTCTTGCAACTGGCCGTGCTGCGTTTCGGGACAGGATTGTTTGTTCTGAACACATCCAGCACGATGTTTTGAATACAAACGAATGGTTTTCAAATTATGCTGATTCTCAACAATGATTTTTTTCATGAGAGCATATAACATTTGCCTATTTTACTGGGACCGACCATCTTGGATCTAGCGGAGCTTACTTTGAGTACGCGCTCGTAAATACGCAAACCGCCTTCCTCGACAAAGCCTAGACAGGCTTCCGGACACTCGTCAGTCAAGTTCCATAGTGCAGAAAGAGTGAATCGGAGTGTTGTGTCGAAAATCGGAGCACCTTCAGATCGGAATTGAAGTGGAGATAGATAGCTGGGCATTCGAACCCCCATCGTTCGAAGGTCCGAGTCAAGCAGACACTTTTCCGCCACATACATAAGCAGGCATTGGATACGACGACGTTCTTTGGCCAAGTCAGATAGACCAGCCGTAGAAATCTAAAACGCCAGAGATTGAACTATGACTGACATTCACGAATTGAACGAATGAATACTAGTAGATACTCAGTCAAATAGTAATCAGTATTACAGTTTATTGTGAGTGGATAAATGGGTGAATATGTGAATTATTAAATGGATGAGTAAATGAACGAGTTGATCACGATGAGATTGCACCTTGAAATGGCTTTCTTCCCTTTACCCAAAGAGCTACGCACGGTGGCTTCTTTGAGCCGATGTCATCATATCTGACAAGTCCATGGGTTATTAATCCCACCTGCCATAACATTAATTTTAACTGCAGAAATGTGGAACATGTTACCCCTTTTTGTATATCCTTTTTCTTTTGATCGCCACGATTCCAAGCACAGAATGAACAAACTAATTTTTACATAAATGTTCACACTTTTTTCCTATTAGACAGTAACTTTTTGGACTATGGGATTTAGCTCTTCTGCTGTAACTCGTATTTAGTATGCAATAAAAAAACGAAGCTCAGCCTTAGAACCAGTTGCTGGAGAGCATCTGGCTATGTACGATTAGTCACTGTCCCTCAATACCAATAAGCGAATAAACGGGGAGCAGTTTGTCAATCAAAAAATCTCCGCGGCGAAAATGATCGTGCTTCACTGGGCAAATATCCCCCGCCGAAACTGGGCAGCCCCCAGCCCAAAGGATGTTAACCCACCAACGTTCCACTTGCTTTATTGGTTGGATTGACAATCATCGCACCTAGGATCACAAAATCGAGAAACAACGACCTAGCCTCGTGTGGCAGACCAAAAAAGGTCTATTCATGGGTGCTTTGGTCACGGTCTCGTGGATGATTAGCGCCCGACTACCTTGTGGATCAGAATGAGGAGCGCAATGCTCTGGTTAAAATCAGTCTCCAAATGTGCGTTCGACGGACGCAGTGGTCACTACTGGCCACTTTGCCATTGAATTTGGATGTTTCGGTGGGACGGAAACACACATACGAGGTCAACTGTTATTGACAAAGGTGGTCGTTTCATTTCACTGGTTTGCCAGCGTTTATTCTAAACACTGTTCTTCGTCGTATCAAAGTTGTCATCATAACCCTCTGTAGACTGCTCTCAAACTGCGTACACAAGATCCGCGAGAAACAACGAAAATTCAGTCTCAACCATGGACTCCTTGACTAAAATTTCATTATCCGTCAAGGACTTCGGTTTCGCCACTGTTAGGAAATGAAAAATGAAGAAACTTTTTCAGGCAAGTCATTAACCAGCTCGAGCGTGCCAGGCCGGATTGGATAATCAATAATTATTAATCTACTGGATCACTCAAGACCCAACTTCTTTTGCTGGTCGAGCATTCATCTACAGACCAGCGCAAATAGGGTCAACGGATCAATATTTAGTCAGGCAAACGTTTTTATCAACCTAATCCGCCCAACATTGCTTGAGTCTAACTGGATGCCTGAGTCAGGGAATGCTCAATCTCTGCTTTAAATGCCACACAGTAATTCCTGTAAACAGACAGTTGTTTTGCCGAGCAGAGTTGTCGTCTTCTGATTTGCCATGGCAGGTTGGAGCGATCGGAGTCGTAATCTGAGACCGAGTGCGCAGGTTTCCTATTCATATCGTAGAAAAAAACCCGTGGATTATAACAACCACAAATCGCAGATGAACATTAATCGTTTGTGAGCATCCGAACAAACTAGTTTTTTTAACAGAACGGTACTTTAGTATAGTTTCTTTGGAGCTTGAAAAGATCAACTTCATCCAAGGACTTTACCGGCAGACATCAGGCTAGGCGCGGTCAAACAACTCATCCCACGCACAAGAAATTTACTATGTATACCAGCAAAGACTAAAGACCATCAATGGATGCTGAACTTTAGGAAAACTTGCACAGACTGTCCACTTCATTCAGAAACAGTGATCTGAAACTGAGGCTGCAATTGAAGACTGGAAAGTGATCTTTGGTGTGACAGTATCCTGAGCGTGTTTCAGAGACAGAACTGTTCAGTTTCATTCTTTTAACTATCAATCTCGCAATCTTGTATTCCGGTTTAAATTGGTACCTCCCAGCATCGTCGAGTCAAGGGCAAAAAGAATAGAAGCATAAAGTGAAAGAGACGAAAACACAGTAGTAAGTGGAAATCAAGACAACAAAAAAGAACCCGAAAGCAACTACGACATTGGCCGCGACACCTAGTCATATCCCTTAATGCCTTCAACCATTTAGTGGGTGGGTCGCGTGAACCCAAACCCGGAAATCCTATTAGTGAACGCTCTCATAACTTTTTTGCTGTGAGATGGACTGATCACCTCGACGTGCTTTCCAATCACTACCTGCCTCGGAGAACAGCATACGCAGAAAAAGACTGCCGAGGGACATGCGTAACACATGCCCCAGCCATCCTAACCTGCTTAGATTCAGTGCTCGTTCCAGTGACTGACCACTAGTTCCCAACACCTTACGCCTCTCTACTGCAGTTAGGGCTTCTCTTACCAGAACAAGGTTTGATGTGGGGCCAACCCAGTCCTGCAGCATCGTTTTACACTTCGGAGGTGTAAAACGCATCGTACCCATTGCTACACTGCTCTTTAGACTATTCATAAAATGCAGCTTACCTGAATCTTCACTATGAAGAACAATATCGAGAGTGTATTCTAAGTCAAGCAGTTCACTGCCTGAGCACAGATCGATGCCACTATTCTCACACGAGGATAGGGTTATCCCAAAACCATTTCAATTACAAAGTTGAAAAGGAAAGGATATAAAGGGCACCCTGATGAACGATACTTCCCGTTGTGAACTCAAGTGAGAGATCGATGTAAACACGAACTCTGTTTCGGCTGTTAACATACAAGCATTGAAAAAAGAGGATTAAATTTATCTGTCACACTTGTCAATAAGAAGCAGCGCCAGAGAACTGTGCGTCCGAATGAGTCGAATGCTGCTTACAGATCAAGGAAGACAGAGATTGTGGACCCACGGAAGGTACCTGTAATCAAGAATTTGTCGAAGGGCAAGGATACAAGCCCGACTGAGTTGACGTCGGTTGAAGCCGATGGAAGTTTTGACGCCTCAACTAGCGAATATAAGCTCCACCTTAACGGATCCAACGTCCGACTCACTGTTCCACGTTTTTGATTTTATTCGTAATCCTAATCCGACGTCATTTTCGGCTCCTGTTTCAAAATACATGAGGGCATTCACCGTAAAATTGGAACAAAAGGATGGTGAAACCACGTTCCGTCACTCCACAAGCTTGAACCTGCAGAACATGTTTTTTTTATTTACACCGGCTTGAGATCAAGCAACGTGCCAATGCAACAACGACAGTTACAAAATAAGGGACGGAGGATACAATACAGTAACACGGACAATTAGTGAGAAGAAAATGCAGAACATGTCTACAATACAAACTTCATCTTCTCCAAACGAACCTCGCGGTCGGTTATTCGTAGCCAAAGTGAACACTATCGAAAATCTCCGGTGACGCATCGTTATTGCTCAACACACATTACCAATGCTTAGGAACAGTTAACTGTAACGTGGATGATTTTGTGACTTATGCCGCAACAGTCAATCGTGAGTATCGTCGTTTCAAACTGGACTTTCTCCGTTGCTGGCGCGCGTCTCACTTCACCTTACAAAGCGGTTCCAGCCTTACTGCAGCGTGTTGTACTGAAACGATTTCATACTGCTGATCCGGGAATAGTTTGTATGAAGGTAACAGCCAGAAGTTATGCATACTGGCCAGGAACGGGTAAGTACATCATCGATTTTGTTCGTCAATGATCGGGGTGCCAACAAGCATCAAAAATGCCGCCACGCCAAATACCAGTCCCACGGACAACCCCAGAACATCCATAATCAAGACTCTACGTTGATTCCACTGGACCACAGGCGGTAAGTCCTATCTCCTGGTCATCTACGCCCTCTAGAAATGGTCAGAAATAGTAGCGGTCAATCCCACTGCACCGCATGGAACAGTAAGTCCTACGACGAATGTTTGCACACTATGGACTACCGACTAGATAGTGTCCGACAACGGATCTCAATTCACATCGACCCTTTCCACGATTTTTGCCAGAAACTCAATCCTGAACACGTATTCTCACTTCCATACCATCCACAATCCAACGGACGAGCGGGACGCTTTGTGGATACCTTCAAACGGGCACTGATTGAATCGAAAAGGGAGTGGAGAACGAATGAAATTATCCAAAAAATTTCATTAATGTACTGGACAGCAGACACCAACACTCCATGAGGTGGACTAATGAACTGGACACATAACTGCTAAGATGTCGCTGGTCTGATCGGCCAAAGAGCCCACATAGAAATGCAGATGGATCCTCGTCATCAAAGGTACACTTCACAGCCAAAAAGGGGAGGTGGCAGGGAGTTACAAAATAACTCCTCAGAAGAAAATCAGTAGTTAGTTTTGAGCATGCCAAGCCGGGTCGATTAGACAACAGTGAATAAGCCACTACACTACATGAGGGTTAACCGTTTTAGCTAATCAAGCGTATATCCGCACGTTATGAACTAGTTTGACGTTGGTCTGTCATTCCCTTGTTTTTTAATACTAACGGTTTTCGTTTTTTTCCTTTTCAGTACATGTACTCGGATTGTTAGAAGATTAAAGCCTCCTTTCGGATCCGTTCTCTTTCACTCCGTCGCTCAATCATTCGAGTTCATAACAACTTAATCTTCTAACAATCCATGGAACGCCTATTCCGTCCGGAACGTTTCGAAGCTGATCCACACTCTCCACCAACCGCAGAACAGCGGATTCATTGGCACGAAACATTCACAAATTTTCTTTCTGTTATGAAGTGCCCAATCTCAACAAAAAGAAACTTCTTGTGAACTTCATTTCCCGTCCATCTACCAGCATGTGGTCGACTGTCTGAGTTATGAGGACGCCATACAAACTCTTGAATCAATTTACTTTAGGCCGAAAAATGAAGTGTTATCTCGACATTTGCTAGCTACTACCAAACAAAAACCCGGCCGGACAGTAGACCAGTTTCTACAGAAATTACGTTGTCTTGCTAAAGACTGCAACTCTAGGGCGGCTTCTGCTGACTAACACCGCGACAAGCCCATCCGTGACGCGTTCATCACTAGGCTGCACTCTAATATCATCCGTGAACAGCTACTTGAAAAACAATTGCTGGGCCTCCAACACGCTTTCGACGAAGCTCGTATGCTGGAGCATGCTCAGCAGCAGTCTCTTTCCTATGAATCGACTACAAGCGGGCCATGCGGCGCCACATCAGAACTGACAGAAACTGCTGTCTCAGCCACCTCTCTAGGTGCTCATGAGTCACAGCTGGAAACCAAGGAAATGATCGCAACAACTGCTACCAATTGCTTCTTTTGTGGTAAAGTTTGGCACTTGCGTTCAAAATGTCCGACCCGGGAAGTCTTTTGTAACTCTTGCGGAAAAAAGTGGCGTTTCCAGGCTTGCCGATTAAATCCCGAAAACAAACGCACTGCGTTCTCATTAAAACCTGCCATTTCATCCCTTGTTGCCACATTTTTACCGGTTTACCCAAGTCTACAATAAGGGTTCTGATCACGATGTACCGTTGAAGGCACTTATCGATAAGGGGAGTTGTGAGAGCTACTTATCAAGTAATATCGTTCCACAACAATATTAGACTGTACTACCTTTTACTAGTACGATTTCTATGGCATCAACTCAACTGCCTTGTGTTACCCGAGGCCACATATACGCTTCTGTTGGATACAAAAATACTCAATACAAATCCGTTAAATTCTCTCTCTTAGATGATTTATGTACTGACTCCATTCTCGGTCTTGGTTTTTTGAGTCAGCATCAAAATGTGACCATTCCCCTAGACGGTGATCAACCACCCTTCTCTGTTTGTACGCTTACTGCTGCAAAAGTCGACATCCCATCCCTGTTTAACAACCTGGCTCCCAATTGTAAACCTATTGTCACTAAGTCCCGCCGTCATTCTGTTGCAGACTTAAAGCTTATTCAAAGCGAAATTGATCGACTACTAGATAATAATAGCATTGAACCTTTAACATCCCCCTGGCGAGCCCAATTTTTGGTCACCACGAACGAAAGACACAAGAAACGTATGGTGGTCGACTACAGCCAAACCATTAACCGGTTTACGTACCTTGATGCTTACCCTCTGCCTCGAATAGATGACCTCGTAGGGGTGTCCCAATACGCCGTTTTCAGCACGCTGGATCTTCAGAGTGCCTATCATCAAATTCCCATACGTGAGGATGAAAAACCGTGTAATGCCCTCGAAGCCTGTGGGAAATTATACCAGTTCTGCCTTATACCGTTTGGTGTGACAAATGGGGTAGCTTGTTTCCAGCGCGCTATTGACAGCATCATAAGTGATGAATCCTTACAAGACACATACACCTATGTGAACAGCGTTAGTGTGTGGTCACGACTTGGAGGAACATAATGAAAACCTGTAGAACTTCCTTGATGTTTCAAAGAGACGTGGCATTACATTTAACGAGAGCGTAATCGCTGCAACAAAGGTCCGACTGCTCGGTTACGAAATTTCTTAAGGCTTGATCAAACCAGACCCGGAACGCTTCCAAGCCCTAAGAGAACTCCCTCCTCCACGGGATATCCAATCACAGAGGAGAATAGTGGAAATGCTAGCGCACCATGCCAACTGGATCCCACACTTCTCTAATAAGATTCACCCCCTGGTGCACAACCGTATATTTCCAGCTCCTGATAATGTGACGACGGTCTTTCGAAATCTTAAAGACGAACTGGAAAGAGCTGCTGTGTACACTATTGACTACAGTCGCCCCTGATTGTCGAAACGGACGCATCAGATATCGCCATTGCGGCTACAATGAACCAAGATGGCCGTCCTGTTGCTTTCTTTTTACGCACTTTGTCTCCAAGCAAACATAGGTATTCTGCGATTCAAAAACAAGCCTGTGTCATCATAGAAGCCCTGAGAAAATGAAGGCATTATCTGTTGGGGAACCACTTCATTCTCGTCACTGATCAACGCTCAATCGCCTCCATGTATGACCGGTTGCATAAGGGCAAAGTAAAGAATGACAAAACTCAGCCATGGAAACTGGAGCTTTCTTGCTACCATTATGACACTCAGAATCGTCCTGGAGTCCACAACAAAGCGGCAATTGTGATTCCGCCGTATCGCGCGTTGATCTAAAACATCTACACAATACGCTATGCCATCCTACTATCACACGCATGTTACATGTTGTCCGCTCAAATAACTTACATTCTCTGTTGACAAAATTCGATCAGTCGTTAATCAATGTGAAATTTGTGCAGAACTAAAACCCCGTTTTGTTAAACAACAGTTCGGCAAGCTGATAAAAGCTACTCAGCCATTAGAAAAAATCAGCATTGACTTTAAAGGCCTCCTACCATCTAGCTCCCGCAACAAGTACCTTTTGACGACGATTGACGAATATTCACGATTTCCCTTCGCTTTTCCGTGTTTTGACTTATCTTCTTCCAAAGTTATTCAGTGTCTTACCCAACTATTTTCCCTATCTGGAATACCCTCCTATGTCCACTCCGACCGTGGCACTGCTTTCATGTCATCTGAAGTTCAGACATTCCTCCACGACAAAGGACTGACAACCAGTCGAACCATTCCGTACAACCCACGCGGAAACGGTTAGGTGGAGCGGTTGAATAGGACCCTATGAAAAGCCATCACGCTGGCACTGAAATCACGACAACCGGACATTTGTCACTGGGAATCCGTGCTCTTGGATGCCTTGCATTCAGTTCTTTCCTTGTTGCACACCGTTACTAATGAGACACCTCATGAACGCCTTTCTAATTTCCACCGCAAGTCTATCAGTGGAACCTCCCACCCTACCTGGTTTTCAAATCTGGGGCCTGTCCTATTAAAAAGAATGGCTCGGTCTTCGAAATATGACCCCTTGGAGGAAGAGGTGGAACTTCTAAACCGTACTCTACAATAAGCTCGAATTCTCCCCTCAAATGGCAACGAAGACACTGTGTCATAGAGGCACCTTGCCCCCAAACCGGTCGTGTCGGAGGTCTCACATCAAGGGCAGACGAAATAACATGCCTTTCTAACCGCCGAACCATTTGAACATACGTCCGACTCCCTACATCATACATCTGGAGTCGAAGACGAGGGTTCTGCCATCCCATATCCTTGATCCCTCAGAAAATGTTCAGCAGTTTCTGAAAGCCTAACAACGAACCAGACCATATAATTTATGGAGTCATGAAATTTGAGTGCCCGTCAAGTGACCGCCCCTGTTATTCTACACTGAAAATCTATCCAGCGGGAGAATGTCATGAACTAGTTTACGCTGGTCCGTCATTCTCTCGTTTTTAATACTAACGGTTTTCGTTTTTCCTTTTCAGCGCATGTACTTGCATTGTTAGAAGATTAAAGCCTCTTTTCGGATCCGTTCTCTCTCTCTCTCTCTCTCTCTCTCTCTCACTTCGTTGCTCATTCATTCGAGTTCATAACACTGCAGTTCAACAAATTTTTGGCCAGGGATCAGTAAATCAGACTGGCAGGCGTCTGATCAGCCCGACAAGCAGAAATCTGACTGGACACTCGAGTTTGAGAATGTTCTGTTTTCGCTTCAAATATCATGTTGTTTAATTTATGTTAACACACTGTCATTCAGCGTGCTCTGTTAGCGCTTTCTGACTGTCACCTGCGAGCTGGAACTATAGGAGTTGCAAGCGGAGGTCAAGTGCGCAAGCCGTCCAGAGAAAGCGCACAGTAGAACTCGAGGGTCCCAACATGCAGCCTTGTTGTGATAGAGACTTAGAACAGACCTAATTCAAACGTGTCAAGATTTACGGCAACTTAAATGATCCGAAAAGAAGTATGCTGATTTTTTCTGCAACCAAACGAACGAAGTACTGGAATCTGGTAGGAAAAATGAACATTGACCTAATAGCTACTCGATGATTATGGAATCTTTACATTCCACGGCGGCACAAGCATGGAAATGAGCTTTACTTCTGGAATTCAAACCAGACCACTAGTAGAGAACAGCACCCGCAGGGTAATCGGGATTGAAGTGTTTCTTTAACCTTTTACAACAAACAGATTGATTCACAAGGCAGCGGGACGTTAGCAAAACGCGTGAACGTAATCCGCGCAATCAAGTGAAGAATTATATTCTCGTGTCAAGTGACATCATGTTTGTTGCTCATTTATTTTCGTGGTGCGTTGACTGCCGGCGTGCTTTTCCGATTCCGTTTTAGCATCATGCATTTACTGAGGCGAAAAGACATTCAGGACTGCAGGCTTCAGATTGATGGATACTCAATTAAGCGAAGACGCCCTCCACTATGGGGAAAAGCCGCAAGTACTACGATACAATTCACTCCGATTGAATAAAAGTGTCCTAATTAGTAATCCATCGTCGGTTTTTATCGCTGGGGTGTTTTCTCCAGAAGTACGACGTTTGATCATGAAGAATCGGACAACTCTCATTAGTTGGCTCTGGGGCTGGAGTCATTACACTTTCGGACTGAGAAACCCATCCTTCAGGAACAATCGAGTTGTGGGGTTACACGCGGTACCCTGATACGTAAACGCGCAATATCACTGTAAAAAAAACTAGAAATCTCAAGGTTTATGTTCCTCGTTACATAGGTCTTTCAACAAGAGATAAAAGATAGAATTGTTATGTGGGCTAGACGGTTAGCAAAAGTGAACTGAACCGTACCATTCACATAAAAATGCACAAAAGTGACAGGCCGCACTTGATAATCACTAACCTCAGCAGCCAATATTGAGATGATCGCCACACCCATGCGTTTCATATGTACATCGTCATACGAGATGAGATTATTGAAGACCAATTCGCAGCACTGAATGCAGCTGAATGTCTGAGGAAAGAGAAACCACCATAAACGTAAGTGTATTAGTAGTAATTCGAGTGAGGCGGATTGGCTGACGCCAAGAAATCTGCAAAGAAAGGATGCAACACAAATAATCTGTTCGATAGTGTGGTTTCCATGCACGGGATTAAATATCGCCGAGGCCGACGGCTTTGTAGTAAACTGAAGAAATTCAACAGACGAAACGTTATCTAGGAAAGAAGGTACCTCTGTCTTACAACATAGATTACCTGCGTGTGCGCTTGTTCCAAAACAGGAAGACTGAGAAAACCAAAGCCGAATGAAACAGACTGCAATAGAAAGCCGTGGTATTAAACCGAAGATGCCAGACAGAATCACATGGAAAGTGTTGATAAAGGAACCCTAACCGGACCACTACATTCTTCACTTTGTTTCCTATCTGCGTTGGTAAAATATGCTCAAAATGGTGCAATTGAATAAAGAAACCCTAAAAGGTTTTTCAGTGATCCATCTCGTAGAATTTAGACGGCAGTCAGACGGCAAAGAGTGAATTAAATCCAAATTCATGCGTTGATCTAAGCCTTCATGACACAACTTAGAATAAAAATGAAGTGAATAATGCAAGTTTGTCTCATCAGTGTGTTCGATCCTTGTCCTCAAACAATAATGCCAAAAAACGTACCGCCCGATAAAGAACCGTATCGCTGCATAAAGTCAAAAAGCAGTTCTTTTGTAATTGTCGATTGTTCGGGAATTTTTCCATTGCTGTTAATGTCATCCGCACCGCTCTGTTGAGCAGATCCAAAGGTAGTTGTCCACTCTGCTCGCTACGAGTCAGGTTGTAAATAACTGCAGTGCCTGCCAGGATCATCTCCATTCGACGCAGGTGGAGTCGCATCACACGGAGGACCGCCTTTAAATTGAGGAATGAGATTTGGTAAAAAAAAGTATAAAAACATCGTAGAAGCCGATACGCACACCCAGAAACCGATAAATAAAAAGACGGGGAGAAAATGAAACACGATTTTATGTATATTATATATATATATATATATATATATATATATATATGAAATGGAAAATTCACTTGCATTTTTCACATCGAAAAGTCGGACGATGTAGTAAAATCAAGCCCAGTACCATGGTGACTATCGGAATTAAACTGATCCCGTGATGAGCATTACAATCACTGCGTATTTCCTTCTTGAAGAAAAGTGCAGCCAATGACTCGCTCCATAATAACGGAATACGGTAGTCGTTCCAAGTGTCACGGAGCAAGGTGGTAGGTGATCTTATCAACGAATCATCACTCTTTCTGTATGTCGATATTACCATCGGCTGTATTGTGTAACCTATTGCTGAGTTTCTCTATTTGCACTTCAGCCACTATACGCTCATTATTAGTCAATAAAAGGCACTGACATTCATTGATTTCACTATTCGCTACTCCTAATCTGCCGCTGCCGCATTCACAACAATTTACTTGATTAATAACATGGATCTTTCTATCATCCGGTCCGCGTTTTGATTTTCATGCAAACGCATCCTTCGAACTGGTTCATAAACAGTCACAATCATGTACAAATAACCAATCACTCTTACTGTTTGACTCCTTCCAGGTCATGGATACCTATCACATCCCATGCTTTTTCCAGCATACCTAGTCTGACATCCGCTGGCCAGACATGCTACTTTGGTGGATACAGCAGACGACTCCGTTCGAAATGTACAGGCCGAAAAGCAACTTGTAAAAAGTGTGGCACACTGGGTCATTTCCATCGTGGTTGTAAACCCGAACCCACAAAACACCACGTGAATTCTGCTTTCGACCCCTTACTATCCAGTATGTTTGTATCCGTGGCCCCAAACTCTTAATCAAGCGCAGCCACCCGTATTTTTGTTAATGAGACACCCCTTCAGGCATTGATCGATAATGGCAGCTACATTCACCCCACAGTTGTACGTACTCATAAGTGGGAACGCTCGGCGAAGCCAGAACCAGTACTTTACCCAAAGGGATCCGCCTTCTCGGCTTCCTAGTCCGCAAAGGGGTAACTAAACCGGGCCCCGAAAGAACACGGCCCATAAAGGTATTGCCACCTAATCGGGATGCAAAAATACAACAACGAGTGGTGAGGTCATTTGCTTACTGTTTACAGTGGATTCCATCCTTTTCCGATGAGACTAACTCAGCGATGAAAAAGAATATATCTCCGATCCCAAGGCATGTTCCAGTGGCTTTCGAAACCCTTAAGGACATCCAGAACACTACAGTTGTTACAGCGGACTGTGACACACCACTAGTAGTTTAAACCGACGCCTCTGATATTGCTGTCGCCGCAACAAAGCCGAAACAAGCAACTGATTGGTTTCTCCCACACACTGACGCCTAACGAGAGGCATCACGCGGAAGTCGAAAAGGAGGCATCTACTATCGTGAAAGCAGTGCCAAAATGGCGACACTATCCATTCGGTCGATACTTCCGACTAATGTACGATGGAACAAAAAGGATAACACAACAGAACAACAGAACCCAGTGATGGAGAACTGAGCTGTCTGAATTCAGCAACGACGTAATCTACCGACCCGGTAAGAATAATACGGTAGCTGACACCGTTTCCTGCAACGTTTGTGCAGCAATCGAGGACACCGGGAAGCTGCGAGAACCTCATAGTTCGTTATGCCACCCAGGTATCACGAAGATGGTCCATTTCGTTCGATCAAAAAGTTTAACATTTCCCGTTGAAGATGCCTGACGCACTACCTCTTCCTGTCAGGTCTGTTCCGAGGTTGAACCAAAATTTTGTAACAATCCCCCTGGACGGTTAATAAAAGCCATGCAGCTGTTTGAGATTGAGTATTAATTTTAAGGGTCCTTCACCTTCACACACTTACAATCCATGTCAATTAACAACTGGGGAAGAATATTCCCGTTTTTCCTTCGCATCTCCCTGCTCAAACATATTTAAATGCACCGTTATAACATATTTATTACAACTTTTTTGTTGCATCCATTCATTTCGACCGAGGTACGACATTCATATCCACAGAATTCACGAATTTTCTATATGACAAAGGAATAGCAGTAAGCCGCATGACAGATTATAACCCGTATCTAACGGACAAGTTGGACGCTTCGACGGAACCCTGCGGCAAACCAAATGCCTTACCCTAAAAACCGAAGGTCTCTAACCTACACATTGGAAATCGGTACTACTGAACTCCGTTCATTACCCACGATCACTCCTGTGCCCCGCGACCAATAGCACCTCGCATAAAAGACTGTTTTGATACGCCCGTCGTTCAACCACCGGAACATCACTGCTATCCTGGTTGACTGTCCCGGGCCCTGCCTTTCTGAAACGACACGACAGGTCTTCTTAATACGAGCCCCCGGTAAAAGTGGAACTGATCAAGTATGGCTCACAGAACACCCGCATTGTCAAAAAAGATAGATTCACCGCACCGGCTAGCACCCAAAGGAACCGAGTCACTAACGGAAATCAGACGGGAACAACCACAAGATCTACCGTGTACCACGGATCACCATGCTATTCTGGAAAGCCTCGGGACTGTTAGCGCCATAAACCAATTCATGAATGGGTACGATACCACTCTCAGGGAACCAACTGTGCCCACTCCTGACCACTCGAGTTTAATAGCACAACAACAAAAAGTACATCTCTGTAAAACAAAGAGATATAGTTATACACACGGCATCACACCTAACGCAATCCGTATTGTCGTCAAAATACCGGACAAACCATGGATTACAGTCGGAGTGAGTGTCATGATATTACCATTCACTGTACTTTGTGTAACCCATCACTGGGTTTACCTATTTATATCTTAGCCACTATACGCTTGTTATTAGTTATTGGTGGTAAAAAGTATCCGCTGCCGTCCGGCGAACTACCAATCCTGACCTACTGGGACCTTATGTGGTTCTCCGCTTCCAGTTTCACGATATGGTTGCCGGTTATTTCCATCAGTGCAGTGGGCCTTTGTGGCTATGGGGTACATGACCCCTCCACCGCACTCATGCGCAGGTAGGCAATAAAAAGTGAAGCGGTCATTACCACTCTCGAGTCAACTATTCATTATTCCTAATCTTCCGCTGACGCATTGACAACACTGTACTCACCCAATGGCATTCGTGTTTCTTCTTTTGCAATCCAGAAATAGATCAGGATTGTGTGTAACCCTCACGATCTCAAACATGCGCGCGCACGCACACACAGACACACAGTGTTCCATACATATTGAGACAAACAGCCAAACCAAGTTTGTAGAACTGCACCGCATCAAGCGATTTTCAGCGGACAGATACACTGCTCAACAGTTTAAACATCAACTCACATGTAACAGATCAGGTTTGAGTGATTCACGATTGCTGGTTGCCTCAAATATGCTATGCAATGCATTCTGAAGGTAGACTGCTCGATCTTTGTTTCTCGTGAGCGTGTTCAGCAACAACTGGTCACCTCTGTCACCCAACATCTACGAATGATAAACAGAAAAGTGCAAATACCTTCTAGGATCAACTGTAATAAAGATAAAACAACACAAACGGTGCCTTCCAGCGGCACAAAAACGGAACGACTTTATTTTTACAAACTAAGGCCGGATACCCCACATATTATATTATAGCAGCTCTTCATGGACACCAAACACGGTAAAATGCAACTGCGAGCTTAGAGCTTAGGTGCGCCTCGTTCATAAATAGGCATCTATACTGTCCACTATGGGAATGATTGCCACTCCCCAGGAGCATCCAATTCCGGTACCAGGTTTTCCGCTAGCTATAGGCAATTTTTCTTCTCGAATCATTCTTTAGCCACAGCTATATACAATCGTACTTCAAACTACTTTTCCACACCTCCGATACATGGGCTTATTTCAAGAGCCCTGGAGGACATCTGGGTGACTCTCATCAATCATCCATTGACGTACGTAACTGGTCAAGCAAACGTTGACCGGTCTGTCAGACAGGTCAAGAATTTAGATTAGCCTCAGTTCCTTTAATCGACTGGTTGTTTACAGTCTGCTTGTTTAAGTTCACCTGGTTCCGTCCTACAGAGGACAATTGCCATTTTAAATCATGCGGCTCTGGAAACAAGGCGCACTCTGACTTGTTAGCTCCGGTCATCAGCTCGTTTAACACTCCATCTCCTGTCAGCTCTACAGGACAACCAATATAACCATCAAACCCATCAATTCATATCGTTTTGCTTATTTACTTGTTGGACGGCAATCGTATCCGTATACATCGTTCTTGCATCAAAAATGCGCTCTCCACTTAAAACAGTCAATAAAGTAGGCGACCCAATCCGATGAAAAACTGGATAAGCCTTAAACAGAGGGTTACCCAGACATGATGAGTGGTCGTAACCGCTAAACAGGGGGGTTACGCGCGATAGTTCAAAACGGTAAACTTTAATGACAAGCACTACTACTACTGCTACTTCTCTCGCTCTCGACAAGGCGATGCTGCGGGGTAGCCACCAAAATCAGACCGCAGCAGTGTAAAGTTAATGATTGAAAAACCCGAGGTCTCAGATTCAACCTTACTGGTTGTCTCCGGGTCAAATTCCTGATATCCACTGCCGTAAAGGTACGAAAAGGCTGACGTTTGCAAAGTCTACCGTTGGTGTTTTCCAACTCCTACATGGAGCTCAAGGGACGGGGACTGTTGACAGATAGGTTACAGGGAATACGTAAGAATTAAAAACGAGTGTACATGTTGTACCAATTAAAAAACTATCAACCGCTGATTCTGAATTTGCTTTATGAAACGAAAATAAAGTAGCCAAAAGAGTTAACAGTATGATTTGTAAGAACATGATTTGTTTAGAACATTCGTTATTTTTTGTATTGATCTTTCTGTCTCATACAGTATACTGTAAGTCCAAAATCACCATGCTTAAACTCACCTCCCATCAGAAAACAAAAGTACTGAAAATAAAGCTCCGATGACCAGCGAGAAGGCAAATCTACCAGCTTTGTGAACCGACCTTTTTTGTTAAGACATCATCCTCGAGGGCCAGGCAACTGTTGTTAACTGAGTCAGCGAATCATGTTTCTGTGTCTCACTGATTTTGCGTTATAAACTCGGGTGAAGAATCTGATCTGTTCTGTTCAGACAACTACTAACCATGCACTGAGCGAGGCGGCTTTGGTTGTTATCTCCTAGCGGCAATCTCGAAAGGAAATAATGAAGGAGAAAAGAATATGAAAGGAGTATGAGGAGAACAACATCAATGGAAACAAGTCGATGAAGAAAGTTTGCGGATGCAAGAGCACCACTGATCGCGGTGCTTAGCCATTTCTTCTGACGTATATAAACACTGAGTAGGAGGGTCTCCTGGACCTCATCCAGGAAGTCTAACACGCCCTACATGACCAAGTCCACTAGTTAGGCCTTTTATAATTTTCTTCCGTGTCATGGACTGATCCCCCTTACTCATATTTGAACCGGTACACGCCTCAGCAAACATAGCACGCCCAGGAATCCTGTCAGGGGACACGCGTAACTTATGTCCTAACCATCTCAGCCTGGTGAGCTTAAGTGTTTCATCTAATGATTTGATCCTTAAATCTAAGACTTTCCGCCGAACCTCAGCATTGCTCACACGGTTTTTCCACTAGATTCGGGAAATATTAAGAATACATCGGTGTTCAAATACTGACAACCTTCGTGTGTCCTCCAACCGCAGTGGCCATGTTTTTGAACCATATAGAAGCACGGGCCCGACTGCTGCAGCGCGCACTAGGCCTTTGTTAGGTATACGGATGTCGTGTCGACGCCACAGATGACTCAGGTTGACAAATGCCAAACAAGCCTTCTGTATACGCAGAGACACCTCATCTGATATTCGACCTTCGGATGAAATGCAGCTCTTCAGGTAACAGAACTTGTCTAACAGGTCTATAGCTTCTCCAGATACTAAAAGGTTTGGTGTCGGACCTACCCCAATCCCGCAACAGCATCTTGCATTTTGAAGGTGCAAAACGCATACCGAAAATTGCTATGTAATCCGTCAAGCTGTCTAGAATAGCTTGCAACCTACCTAGATCTTCAATAAGAAGAACTATGTCGTCCGCATATCTCGCCACCCGGGAAAAGTTCAATGCCGCTATCCTCAACTGACAAAAGTGCGGTCTCTAGGACCATATCGACCACGAAGTTAAAGCGAAGAGGAGAGAGGGGGCAACCCCGACGTACACCACTTCTTGTGAGGAACTAGGATGAAAGATTACCGTAAGCCCGAATTCGGCTTCGGCTATTAATGTAAAGAAATTTTACAATAAAAATGAATTCCTCTGGTACACCCTTCAACAAGAGAACTGTGCGATCAACTGAGTCGAAGGTCGCTTCAAGATCAATAAAAACGGAGACAGTGGGCCTACGGAAGGTGTGTCCTTGTTCTAAAACTTGTCGAAGAGTGAAGATGTGATCAATACAACCTCGACCACGCCTAAACCTAGCTTGATTCTCGTACGAGCATTGTTCGCGAGCGGTTCATAAGCGGTGCACAATAATACCAGCTAACAGTTTGGATGCGATGCTAACCAGACGAAATCCCCTGTGATTTTCACAGGAAGACCTGTAGCCTTTCTTGTAAATCGGTACGATTACTGATTCACACCAACTCTTTGGAACTTGTTCTTTCTCCCATATCAAACTAAGGAGTTTCGTCAACCCCAGTAAAAGTGCTCGCCAACCGTCTTTGAAAACAGACGGGGGAAACCCATCCGGTTCGGCAGCCGTATGTCGTTTAAGATAGCTTATCTCACGAAGAACCTCCGTTTCTGACGGAGGACTGGTATCTACAACAAGAGCTGTACCCATTGCGCTAGTGACCACACCTGACGAGGACAAAGGCCAATTAAATTGCATCTCGAAATGCCCCGCTCAGCGAACTAGACGACACTCGAGTTTGAATCAGTGACCCGTTCGTCTCTTTGATCAATTCGCTAACGCCTGATTGGCGTGGACCGGTTGGTCCATCATCACCATCATCATCGTACAGCGTTAAACAGTAGGGCAAGCCCCAGTGACCACTGCCTTTCTCACCATGTTGCACGTTGAATTAGAAAGTATGAATATACAAGATGGACAGGGATTGGACCTACATGGGTGGGAAAAGGAAAGTATGTCCTAGTAGCCAACACACGGAATACACAGTCTAACTGTGCAAACGCACATCGATCAGTCATTCTGATTAGACAGAAAGTGACAACACGATCGCCACTGCTCGCGGTTCGCTGCCATATCCTTTAGTGTCTCCATCCAACTGGTAGACGGATCTTTTGGACCCCAACCACGAAGACGTGATGCACCTACTTTTCCTAAGTCTGCTGTACATTTTCTCATTCCTCGCTGCCACGTCATCTGTTGACCTCCACGTGGTCTCTTCCACTCCCTAGGAGGAACGGAGAATAGGACACGGTACGGTAAACGTGTGTTTGACATACGTAACACGTGTCCCAACCAACGAAGTCTACTAAGCCGGATACGCTGTGACAGAACGTTCTCTGAATTAGTACCCAATACTCGCTTTCTGATCTCATCGTTGCTTACTCGGCTATTCCAACCAATCCTAGCGATACTACGTAAACATCGATGGTCGAAAACCTCAAGACGATGAATATCTTCAGCACGCAGACTCCAAGTTTCGCAACCATACAACAAAACTGAACGCACTGCAGCACAGTATACACGGCCTTTCAACTTCAGTGAAATATCAAGTCGGCGCCACAAGTGCTTCAGTCCAGCGTACGCCGCTCGAGCCTTGGATATACGCGTGCTCACCTCTGCTACTGTGCTCCCATCCGTCGTCACGCAGCTACCGAGGTAGATGAAGTGGTCGACAACTGACGGCACCTCCCCATCGAGCATCAAGCTCGGAATTGTTGACGTCCAGTCTTGTAACATCACCTTGCACTTTGAAGGTACAAAGCGCATGCCGAATGGAGCTACAGCTCTTGCGAGATTATCTAGTGCACGCTGAGCATGTTCCGTGCATTCGAACAAGCAGACAACGTCGTCTGCGTAATCTGGGTCACATAGATTTCCACTATTTCCTAGTTCGACGCCTACATCCTAAAGATTTTGCAGCGCACTGTCCATTATTTCGTCCATGACGATGTTGAACAGGAATGGAGACAAAGGGCATCCCTGTCGAACACCGCTGGTCGTTTCGAACCGACCGGATAGTTCACCGTAAACCCTAACGCGGCCAGAAGTATGAGAATACAATGATCTCAGTAGGTTCACGAACTTCTGGGGCGTACCTTTTCGATGAAGAACACCGAAAAGCGATGTTCGATCAACTGAATCGAATGCGTTTTTCAGGTCTAAGAAAAGCATTATTGTCGGTCAGCGGTGCGTGTTATGCGTTTCAACCGGTTTGTCCAATCAGACGGAAAAGGTTGTGGCTGTTGCTAATGGTCGCAGCTTTTTCCATCCCCCTACACTTCGCAATCCACCACTGCTCACGGTCATTTCTCAGGCTTCAAATCAGTTAGCGTTTAATGTATCTTTGTTTCTCATCGTATCTGGAATCGTGGGGAATCGATCTGTGCACATCTAACAGTGCAATTGAGGATGCAGATATCCATCGTTTCTGTGTGCCTGGTTGTTGGACCTTGGGTAGCATCAGCAGCTGCACGCAGAGTCCGCTTGATTTGTCCATCGCTCTTCTGGATCCTGGGCATCTGACTGCATCGATAACCTGGCGGATAATTCTGTTCGGAAAGCAGATCGGTGGTTGCCGTCTAGTAGCAACTGCGGGAGACAGTTGGCTTTGGCGTTGCTTCGGCCACCGATGAGGCGCAAGCTGAAGCGCGCGCGGACAAGAGCGTGATCAGCGTCTACAGACGTGGACCAAAATGATCAGCGGTTTTGAATTGATCCGCGCCAGCAGTAACCGATAGCATATATATATATATATATATATATATATATATATATATATATATACTCACCGATAACCCGGTGCAATATACAGAGGCGTGGTGCCATGCAAAACATAAAACAGCAAAATGAAGGTGAAGAACCAAAGAGAAATTCCTCAGGAGTACGAACACAAGCTGTCATAACATAACCGCCACTGAGCACGATACGGAGCCATACCCGACAAAGTTTCCAGCCAGCTGTGTAATGGATCTTGAGGTCCCCAACCATGCAAGCGTGAGGAACCGACAGAAGCAAGTCCTGACGTCAACACTGACAGACCGGTGCCATGTCATGGTTTGGCCTCTAGATTGTCGTTTCCAGCCAACCTTAGGCTTAGCGAATGGAACACCAGAGACCAAATCACCCGACACGCGAATAGTGAAACGAGAAGCCGAGCTTGCATCTGAAGAGCGAAGTACTGACACTGAATTTGGGTCTTGTATGTGTTTCGGAGACACAACACACGTCCATGTTAAACGTTTAAAGAGTCCTAGCTAGGGCAGCCTGTTGCCCCGTTTGGCGAAGTGTGCGGACGTTGAAAGCAGCTAAGTGAAGGGAATCCTTAGGTCGGAGAATAGATTCTCCTTTTTCTCCTATCTCCAATTTGTCACCCCTTCCGAGAGCTACAAGTTCACAGTCACGACTCATTGTGGCTTCTCGTATCCAATTAGAATTGGAACGTAACGGATGAAGAACAGAGATACAAGGAATGTTACCCGAAATACCGCTGGAGATTTCCGGGCACATCATAGTTCGCGGCTCCTATACACCGCACAAGGGGTTTTTCTTTGGCAATCCTTACCGGAGCCTTTGACTCAAAAGTCTAACCCACAAGGCAGTGGGGTGTTAACCCAGCACGGGGACATGACCGAAGCACCCGTGAAGGAATTTCTTCTGGTCTGTCACATGAGACTTGATTACAGCATACATTTTGTCTTGTTTTCACTGGCGCTTTGTTATCGATCCGCTTCTCGGATGTAGTCTTCAGCCCTTTGCACACAATGGAGAAAGCGGAACGTGGACGGGGCAGCATCCTTTGGGCCGGGGGCTTCCCAGCTTGGGGGGGGGGGTGATAGCTGCCCAATAAAGTACGAGCACTTCTCCTACTGCCGATAGGAACCCCAGGTACTCCACTCTTACATACATTTAGTGGTTTTTAGACTCGTAAACTGCTTTTCTCTGTGTTTGTTCGTTGGATTGTCCTCTCCAGGGGCATATTGATTAAAACCAGATGATGCTCATCAACTGGTTCTGAGACTGGACTTTGTCTGGCCTCTGTCTATCGACCTGTCAGGCATGATTGCACCTCCGGCTTAGAGAAGCCATCCTGCATAGCTCTTTGGGTCATGGAGGCACGCAAGCCATCACACCACGCCAAGGTGTAGTCTCGTCGTGATCACCGTAAACCCCAAACTCAACTTTCACTATTCATTTACAGACACCGTCAGCGAAATGAGTTTCTCTGCTACACCCTTCAACAAGAGGTAATGCAAGAGAACTGGCTGATTTCCCACCATATTCCAGCAATACTATGGAGATATGGATGCCTAAACATTAATAGTCTTTGTCTACCTCCTACCCTGAACGGCCATATTTCCGAGCCGAATAAAATGGATCCAACTGCCACAGTGAACACTAGACCCTCGATAAACAATCGGATATCACGACAGTATCACGGGCGACTAAGACTGGAAAAAGACAAACGCGCCTTCTGTATACGTGATGACACCCCATCCGTTACTTGACCACATGTTGAGATGTACCTGTTAGGACTTCCCCCGCTAGAACAAGGTTTGGTGTAGGGCCAACCCAGGCATCACTTTACACTTCGAAAGTGTAAAACGTAATCCAAGCATTGTTGCAGTTGTTCAGATTATCCAGAAAAACTTTCAGCTTACCTGAATCTTCGCTCATCAGAACGATATTGGTAGCGCGTTGTAAGTCAGATAGCCAACTGCTTCAGCAAAGATGGATGTCGCTATTCTCACACGCGGATAGGGTTAAGAGCCATTTCGATTATAAAATTGAAGAGGAAGGATGACAGAGAGCAACCTGACGAACACCATTGCTTGTGATGAGCTCGGGTGGAAAGTCGCCGCAAGCGCAAACTCGGCTTGGGATGTTAGTATACAAGCACTGGAAGAGAAGTAAACTCTTCCGGCACATCCTTTATTGAGCAGCAATCCCAGACAACTGTGCGGTCGACTGAGCCGAATAACGCTCTCAGATCAAGGAAGACAGACTGTGGGTTACGGAAGATGTATATGTTTGAAAATTAGTCGAAGGGTAAAGATGTGCTCGATACAACTCCGACTGGGTCTGAAACCGGCATGATTCTCACGCTTACACCTTGCACGGGCATTGGATAGTTGATGAATGATCCGGTGAGCAGTTTGGACGCAAAACATACTAAGCGAATTCCTCTGCGGTTTCTACAAGGGCACCTGACCATTTTCTCTTAAGTTGGCACATTCACTGATTATCATTTCCTGGAAATCTGTTCACTCTCCCAAACTACCCAGCACAGGAAAGTGACCGAAGCACCAGTCTGTCACGTGAGACCTGATTGCTGCGCGCATTCTGTTCTGTCCTTGCTGGTGCTCTTTGGATTCAGCCCTTAACCCCATGCACCCAAGGAAGCTAGAACGTAGACAAAGCAAGATCTTTTGGGCCGGGGGCTGCACAATTTAGGCGGGCGACAACTGCCCAGTGAAGCGCGATGATATCCCCCATCATCGACAGGAACCCCAGGTACTCCATTCTTACGTCCATATAGCGGTTTTCTGACCAGCACACTGCTTCTCTCCGTGTTTATTCGCTGGAGTGTCTTTTCCAGAAGCACACCAACTAGAACCACGTGCTACCCAACAACTAATTCATAAACAGCGATCAACCTAAGCAGTTAGTCGTCTAATCGATCTTATTTAATTCGTGTTTGAACTTCAGTACACTGGGAGAGCAATATCTCATGACATCTAAGCCCCATTGCATCATAAGGGATAGAAAGGAAATCGACTGAGACCTAGCGTAGAGAACAATCAGCGATAAAAGATCCCAATAGTTTGATCAAGTGGTTCTCTTTACGTTAACAGTAACCGTATGTACCTGTTAGTCACAGCACTTACGAGGTTGAAACTAAAAACCAGAGATTTGTGTGAGTAATCTTTCGGTGTGTTGCTCCAGTTTTCGGTGGTTTGGAAGTCTGAGTAGGATGTTTGAGTACGGTGTAAGAATGCGCCAATAATAATAATAATGACGATAATAATAATAGTAGTAGTAATAATAATAATAATAATAATAATAATAATAATAATATCTCGGTCCTTTTTAGTACGCACAAATGGCCTGTTTTCAAAAGCGGGTGGCGGACAATTAAAAGTCATCGAAGGTGAAGCGACCGACGGCGGCAAGATCCGAAGCTTGGACTTGCACTTGAGGTTCACCGTGATGACTACCCGCCACCACCACCGCCAGCTAACAATGTAATGAGCAAATATCAAATTACTTGGAATTTACATGCACACAATCGTGATCAATTCAGTCATCAACAGGATTAAGCCATTTTCACCTATATTTCATGTCTGAATCTTACAGCTAATCCCGCTTTGGTTATTGTCTCGATGGCATATGGTATAAACAAAATCATCCCATTCACGGTAAAACGATACCTGAACAAAAGACTGGATAACGCAGAAAACAGCTTGGTCGTGTTGGGTTAAGGCAATTAGCTCCTCCTACAAAAGCATCACTTACCACTATGTTTGGATAGCGCAGTGAAAGCCTGTATATGCCTTCTAGCTCATTTGCATGACTGGACAACCAGGAAGCAAACCCCGCAAAGACCAATTTAGGATGGCTTTCTATCAAGAGTCTTTAAAAATAAGGTAAATATTAAGAACGCTACCTGGCATCCTCTAGCCTGAGGCAGAACTGATTCCCAGATAAATCAATGTGCATTAAATGCGGAAGGGCAGCTGCAGAGCAAAGGCGATCAACAGCGGAGAATCGGACTCCACTGGCACGAGGTTTATCAGAAACATCAAGTGTTCGTAGTTCATGCAGCTCTACTACGGCAGAAAGAAGTCTCTCTATCTCCTCACGTCTTTCTAGTTCTAATCTGTGCATAATAAGGCCTAGCAACCGGTCCCGTATTGAAACTAACGGATAAATATCAGTGACACGAGTGCGTGAAATATTTAGATACTGGAGGTTTGGGAGATCATCTGCGACGATTTGAAGGCACTGTGTGGTGAATTCAGTTCGACTAACGTTGAGAACCTGTAGGCTTTTGAAGCGCCCAAGAGCAACTAAGATGGGCAGATTTGTTTCGCATAGGATTGAAGTTCCCGAGATATTAAGGCTCCTAAGATTGCGCACTGTCCATTCACCCAAACAACCAATTATGCTGTTTAGATTAACCTCAGGCAAGTTCATAGCTGACAGGTTTGATAACTGGAACTCTTTCAGTACTCTCAACGAAGCAGGTCCTACATTGGCTTCTTTGATAACGGGAGATACAAGATCCATAAACTCCGACGAGAACAGAGTCATTCGCTCGTCATCTAAAGCATTGCGTTTGCATAACTGCAACAATATCTTCTGAGCCGGAGAAGAAGTGATGCGAAAACCAGGATATGGGAACTTCCAGCGTCGCTTTTGCTCATTTTGTGTTCTTTCCGCAAAAGTGAGCACGTTCAAATTTTTGCAGACGTATCTCACACAGAGATCCTCCAGAAGTGGAACAGAATCCTCTAAATATATAATGATTTGGTATTACTATAAAACCCACTTTTATCGGGAAAGTACGCCATAAAGCGGTATTACCAACACCCACACGACCACTACACAAAAGAACGTAGCGCAGCCGGCCTCATGGGGCCCGCGATTTCAAGTCAGTTCAGTTCAGTTCAGTTCAGTTCAGTTCAGTCTGCACAGGACAGGTAATGGCCACGGCCAATCGAGCGTCCAGAATTCCTTCGATGGTATGCACACCAGTTATGCACCCACCACTGCCGAGTATTTTTGATCGAATCCCCGCTAAAACTGAGAGGGAAACGGAAAACCTCATCACACATCAACTGCGAGAGACATTATGCATCGTGAGCGTTCATTGAGACAGTATGCAATGAGAGAAGAAGTCTGCTAAAACATACTCCAGAAGGACCACAGTGCTACCCGTCATCCATCTAGTTGACATTCTCAAGGCTCACTACAAGGAAAGATCTCGTACCACTTGCGATCAAGGGCACATTTGAAGGATTGGACTGTCTGCAGATCTACCATTTCACCAGTCAGACCGTTCCAACTGTTCACAACCCTGTTGCTGAAGAAGTGCGATCTAGCCATCAACCTAGATCGGGCTTTTATCAACTTCTTTTCATGTCCCCTTGTTCTGGAGTCTACGGCCACTTGGAATAGACTAGCTGGTCTAAGGCCAGAAAAGCCCTTCATTACCTTGAACGTTTCTATGAGATCCCCTCGACGTCTCCTCCTTTCCAACGATAAGAGATTCAGGTCACAGAGTCTCTGCTCGTAAGTCTTACCCCTCTGCCCTTCAACCATTCGCGTGGCGAGACGTTGGACTTTCTCAAGGCAGGCGGCGTCCTTTTTGTAGAAGGGTGACCAAGCCTGCACGCTACCTTCTAAGTGAGGTCGTACTATAGCCATGTAAATAGGTACGAATACCTCCGGCTTCCGGCAAGACAAAGCTGGTCGCAGTCTAAAGAGCTCCCCACGAGCCTTATGCGCAGCAGCGTTGCACTGCTCCGACCATTTGAAGTCACTTTTCATGATGATCCCCAGGTCTTCAACCCTACTGGCTGCCTCTACGGTGAACAGCCCTTGATCATGAGCGACAGTTAGGATCGAACTACCACAAATGAAACGGTAATATCAGCTGAAATAGACGTTTTGTGATGAGATAAATTACGTTTAAAAGAACGTGAAATAAATTCTGTTGGGTGTAACCAGAGGCAAAGAATATTACAAAATATTGTTTATATCATCAAATTTAGGCTGGTATATAAAGCCTAGCGCTACAAAATGTCAGCACCCATCTCGCTCGCTAGCCACGTGAACGACCATGACTGTTGACAATTCCGATACTTTTTCCCGATTGATAAAAGACTTTTACGAAGGTCTGGATGAATTCGCGACCGATTTTCGAGAGTTCCAGCGATGCACAAGTACCAGCTTTTACAATTACAATGCCCAAACATGGAAACAGGCCAAAAAGCGTCGGCTAACAATTAGCGGCGGAATGAAATATTATTTCGTGAAGTATTGTTGTGTCCATCGGCGTCGAAAAGGTGGAGGTGGTTCAAGGTTAGAATAATTGTTCGTTAATGTTTGACTTCATTGTAGATACAAAAACCTGGATTGCGGAGCATTCGTCACTTTGGTCGCCCAAGGAACTGGATATCGTGTCGCAAAGTGGTGCATGGTCCATAGTCATAGGTTCCAAGTAGGGAATCCTAGTTTATATGTAGCTAACCGAAGGCTGACAGCTTTTCAAGAGTCGGTGGTGTTTAACTTGATGGATACGTTCCATAATACTGCTGAATTAAGGGAATATACTAGTCGGATGTTCAATAGGCGTCTGAATAGCATGGACTTTCGGTCTATACGTGTCCGTCACAGTCACGATGCTCGTGGTAACGTACAGCTGACGAGTATGTCCTACGGTCGGAACCGCCGATAAGAGATTTAACCGTAAAACAGGGAACAACGTCTAGAAGGAAACCGTTAATGGAAGTTCGGTTTACCGACGAGAGCGATATTCAGGTTATAGGCAACCCTTTGCAGCGTATCCAGTTCCGCCAACATCGGACAACTACGGCCAACCAATTCCGGATAGCAAACAAGAAACGAAAACTGGACAGGCCAGCGTCTCCAATCAACAAGGACGTTTGCAGCGTTTGCCGGCGAGAGGATCCAACAGTCGACCTGGACGAGGACGTTCAATGGGTTCAATGCCAAACGTGTGGCCGATGGGCACATTATCAGTGCGCAGGTTTCACCAATGAGGACGACTACACTTGTGTGCATTGTCTTGCGAGGTGAACGTGGTCCAAAGAGATTGACAAAAGGCCCTATCCAGGGCCGCCGCATTATGATTCCTGCCATATTGGCATTTGTCCTCCTTATTGATTTTTTATTTAGGCTAGCACAACTAGGTCGTTATGGCACGTGTTCACTTCGTGAGTCTTCTTTCGCGCTAGTGAATACTGGATGGTAGATTATATATATATATATATATGCATATGTATATGTATGTGTTTATACATATGCACATATACATACATATATATGTATATCTTTATACATGTGTATGTATGTATATAGAAATACATATAGATATGTACATATGGACGTACGTCCAGCGATGGCCGGAAACGTTACCCTTTATATATATATATATATATATATATATATATATATATTTATTTATTTATACATATGTACATATATACGTACACATATGTATATATATCTATGTACATATACAGCCCATTCCCATAGGACATACGTCGAGCGATGGCCGGAAACGTTGCCATTTAAGTATATACATACATATGTATATATATATATATGTTTATACATATGTACATATACACATATACATACGTATATATGTATATCTTTATACATGTGCATGTATGTATATAGAAATACACATAGATATGTACATATATGGACGTTCGTCCGGCGATGGCCGGAAAAGTTACCATTTAAGTATACATATATATATGAACATTATATATATATATATATATATATATATATATATATATGTATGTTCATATATGTGTATGTATGTATGACGGTGCAACCTAGTAGCCCAAGTCCTACTGCATAATATTTCAGGTACCAGACTTGTATTGTTCCTGGCGAACCACAAATACGAAGGATCGTTTGACATTTCTTTACATTCCCCAAATTATGTCGTTCCAAAAAGGTATCCATTTTGCAATACAAATGGACATTATGGCAGACACATAAGAAACAGTCGGTAGACCAATTTCATAATCTTTTTTACGACATATTATGCCTTACGGCATTAACCGTAAATTGCTATTTTTGCGGTTCCAAAGGGGTATAAATTTTGGAACAAGACGCAACATTTAGGCAGATATGAGCAGAATTGGCGGCAGACTAAAACCGCCATAACCTCATTCAAATTTAGCGGGGTGATGTGTTCGGTGACCTTGCTCAACGGCGCCGGTTCTAATCCCATTGTGGTAGTTTCATTCATCGTTACCCTACACAAAAGAACGTAGCGCAGCCGGCCTCATGGGGCCCGCGATTTCAAGTCAGTTCAGTTCAGTTCAGTTCAGTTCAGTTTAGTCTGCACAGGACAGGTAATGGCCACGGCCAATCGAGCGTCCAGAATTCCTTCGATGGTATGCACACCAGTTATGCACCCACCACTGCCGAGTATTTTTGATCGAATCCCCGCTAAAACTGAGAGGGAAACGGAAAACCTCATCACACATCAACTGCGAGAGACATTATGCATCGTGAGCGTTCATTGAGACAGTATGCAATGAGAGAAGAAGTCTGCTAAAACATACTCCAGAAGGACCACAGTGCTACCCGTCATCCATCTAGTTGACATTCTCAAGGCTCACTACAAGGGAAGATCTCGTACCACTTGCGATCAAGGGCACATTTGAAGGATTGGACTGTCTGCAGATCTACCATTTCACCAGTCAGACCGTTCCAACTGTTCACAACCCTGTTGCTGAAGAAGTGCGATCTAGCCATCAACCTAGATCGGGCTTTTATCAACTTCTTTTCATGTCCCCTTGTTCTGGAGTCTACGGCCACTTGGAATAGACTAGCTGGTCTAAGGCCAGAAAAGCCCTTCATTACCTTGAACGTTTCTATGAGATCCCCTCGACGTCTCCTCCTTTCCAACGATAAGAGATTCAGGTCACAGAGTCTCTGCTCGTAAGTCTTACCCCTCTGCCCTTCAACCATTCGCGTGGCGAGACGTTGGACTTTCTCAAGGCAGGCGGCGTCCTTTTTGTAGAAGGGTGACCAAGCCTGCACGCTACCTTCTAAGTGAGGTCGTACTATAGCCATGTAAATAGGTACGAATACCTCCGGCTTCCGGCAAGACAAAGCTGGTCGCAGTCTAAAGAGCTCCCCACGAGCCTTATGCGCAGCAGCGTTGCACTGCTCCGACCATTTGAAGTCACTTTTCATGATGATCCCCAGGTCTTCAACCCTACTGGCTGCCTCTACGGTGAACAGCCCTTGATCGTGAGCGACAGTTAGGCTCTCTGTTGCCCTTGACACAAATGGCTTTTTTGAGCGTTTAGAGGTAAGTCCCATTTGTATTCGCAGTTCAGGACGGTGCCTATTTCCCTGCCCAAGTCCACCCTACCCTTAGATCCAACAATCTTCACATCATCCGCAAAAATAAAGCTGGGCGATTGAAGAGTGGATGCTAGGTCATTAATAAATAACAAGAATAGGACCGGGCCTAGGACGGATCCCTGAGGTACACCACTGGTGACGTTCACCAAACTGGAGCACATGTCCCCCACTTTGACATCAAGCGTCCTGTGGGAGAGGAAGTCCTCCAGCCACCTATATACTGGCTCACCTATACCGAAAGTCTCCATCTTGCATAGCAAAAGACGATGATTAACGGAGTCGAACGCCTTGCTAAAGTCGAGGTAGCATACCTCAACTTGCTTACCTTCGTCCAGTCGTCGAGTTACTTCATCTAAGAAGCACTGGAGATTGGTCAGGCAAGATCTATTTTTCAGAAATCCATGCTGCGCCGGGCTTAGCATGGAGTGCTGCAGTAAGTGCTGGCAGATATGGGCACGGATGATCTTCTCGAGGACTTTACAGAGAATGCTAGTTAGGCTTACCGGCCTGTAGTTCTGCACATCCGACTTAGGCCCACTCTTATGTACTGCCACGACTGCCGCGACTTTCCAGTCCTGAGGCAGCTTTCCCTGGTCCAACGTGGACCTGTACAGTTTGCATATCGATGGAGCTATGATATCCGCCAGCCGCTTGATGATAGCTGGATGAATGCCATCTGGGCCTGCTGACTTGTGGCTGTTTAACTCCTGTAGGTACTTACACACGCATTCCTCTGAGAGATCTAGCTCGTTTAACTGAGGAAGATGCACCAGAGCCAGATATACTCGTACCCCACTATCTATCCTATGTACACTACCAAAGTATTCCCCCAGGGCGTCTGCTTTGCCCTGGTCGTCAGTGACAATACCATATTCTCTAGTGGATAGCGGACCTACGGCATTTCTTGCTGAGCCTTTAGGCTGTACAAAGCTGTAGAACTTCTTCCGCTGTTGTCTTGCGGACTGGGCCAACTTGAGTTCAAATTCCCGCTTAGAAGTTCTCAAAAGGCTTACAGTCTCGTTTCTCAGCTTTGTATAGCGGTTCCAGGCTAGCTGACTGCCGGAAGCTTTGTACTGGCTCCAAGAGCGGTTTCTACGTCTGATGGCCTTGGCTATTGCAGCCTTCCACCACATGGGTTTGCCCTCCCCACTCCTTCGTTTTAAGGGTGCGAACTCTTCCTGTAGGGCAGTCGGGGATCCCTTTATGGCCTGCCAGCGCTCCTCCACAGTAGCCTCCTCTGGCGCGTCCCAGGTCAAACCCATCGCCCTATTACGAAGCCTATCTATGTCCATACTACCGAACTTCCTAATCAGCCTTGAGGGTACCTTCGGTTGCCGCATGCATAGAACTATTTTGACACACACGTGGTCACTCTTTCCCAGCAGTGCACAATAATGCAGTCCAGCCACATCGTTGGGGATGTTCGTTATAGCTAGATCCAGCAAGGATGGAACGCATCCAGTCCTATATCTGGTATTCTCCCTAATATGCTGATGCAACGCATTATCATGCAGCCATTCTAAGTAGGTTTGCTCCTCCGATCCCGGCACGCAGACCTCAGCCACCCAGTCGATGTGCGGAAGATTGAAGTCGCCCACTATGAGGGTCTTTTGTGCGCCCTTAACTAGTTCAGTCAAAGTCCGCAACAACCAAACGTCCTCTTCGTGGTTTGTGCTTGGTGCCCTGTAGACACAGACGACGTTAACCCTTCTGCCTGGAAGGATGATCGTAACGGCGCATAGCTGGATATTGCGAGTGCACATCTTGGTCTGGGACTCAAGGTGGTTTGCACCTGACCTGACGAGGATGGCTACTCCACCACCAAGGCGATCTTGTTCCCGATCCTGCCTGTAGACTGCAAAACCGTTACTTATTAGGCCTGGCACATGGTCTTCTTCAGAAAGCCGCGTTTCCGTGACGGCAACTATTGACGCTTTCTGTTGGTCAGCGGTTTTGGCAAGTTCCGCCCATTTGTTTCTAATACTACACGCGTTAGTATATAACACCACCGCGTTTGCTCCTTCGCCTAGGTGTTTTTTGTTATTCATTCCTGACTGTTTCTCAGGCGCAACGCCTGAGATGATGACACGTTTTTTGCTTCGGTGAGGCTGGAGCCAATAAAACGGTCCAGATTCTTGCACCGGGGAGAGTCGAGATGAATCCCACCAGGTTGCGACTTAAGTGTTTGCGTTCTGTTTCTGTTTTTTATTTTGTGGATCCAGTTCAGCTCAGTTCAGTTTGCGCAGGTCGGGTAATGACCATCTCCAGTCGAGCGTCCAGAATTCCTTCAGTGGTACGCGCACCAGTTATGCACCCACCTCTGCACAGTGTATTTCTTCGAATCCCCGCTGAAGATAGAGGGGAAAAGCAAAACTTCATCGCACATCAACCGCGAGAGATATTACGCAACGTGAGCTTTCAGTAACGGTGTGCAAGAATGTGATGATTGTCCATAGGGCAGTTATTCGTTATCACGCCTTTTTATCATTGCACACACATGTGCGACCTTTGATTGTGTGGATAATTAACTGTGATTTTACCTCAGTGTTTTGTGTTATGCTGTCCATCCAGAACTGGGATAGTTGCCACTCAACGTGAACGGACTGCCGCAAAGCTGAACGTTTTCCCACTGCCCGGTGGGCAGTCTTCCAGATCACCGGCAATTCAATACCTCAGGTTTCGTCAAGACTGGTGTCCTGAACCCTTTCCCATTGTGCAGCGGTCTATCTTCCGTATTGCTGGCTATGCAAGATGCAAAACACTGTCAAGATTTGTATTTTGAACCCTTTCCTCTTTTCCCATTGTCCTATTATCCAGTGAACTATCTTCCAGCTCACTGGTGACACTCAGATAACAAGAAAATCACTAGATCCGAGAACATTTGGTCTTCAGCCTCGTGCCCGTGACTCCAAGACCATAATTCATTCGCTGAGCTGGGATTTCATAAATAAACGAAAACGTCAATCACAACACATTTCAGACGGCCCAAAGTGCTACCCGTCGTCCATCTACTGAACATACTCAAAGCCCACTATAAGGAAATATCTCGTACCGCTTACGATCTAGGGCTCTGTTGAAGGACCTGAGGGTCGGCAGGTCTATCATTCCACCCGGCAGACTTCTCCACCTTTTCACTACCCTAATGAAATGGGGTTCAGACTCGGTTCGCTGTTGGTAGATTATAGTAGTCCCACCGTCGAGAATTGGGTCCTCTCACAAGTTTGTCCATACCCGAGACCACACATCGGACGCGCCGTTTGGCGCACACCAATCGAGATCTTCCGGAGAGCGGTTTTAGATGTCAACTGGCTTCCATGGATTCAGATGTCGACTGCAGTGCGAATGAGGCTTTGGATTTCATTCGCGAGGGTATCTTGTGCCTCAAGAATACCTGCTCTCCCCTCAGCTGACGCAGGCCCCGGGTGAATGGCCCGCGGTGTTTCATCTGGAACTCAGAAGCCTACTCCGATGACGAAATCGGCCTGGCAGATGTTTCGATCCCCTGGTGAGGGTTATAATCTTTATTGCAGGATTCGTAACCAGTTTGCTGGACAAGAAAGGACAAAGTGGATAGTGTTCGAGGAGGCCCTTGCTGTTAATGCAGCGCTGGCACCCAGGCTCCTTTTTGCCTAGCCCAAGAGCCGCACCAGGGGGAACGTAGGTATCCTGGCTCTGATGGACAAGGAAGAAATGGTTGCAACAGATGGTGGAAAGGCTGGGACTTTAGCCAACCATTACCTGTCACCGTATTCTGAGGAGGAATGCGCACGATCCCCGAGGGCGAGTGGCTCACCGCAGCTTGTTACGCATGATTTTATGGGCTAGAAATGAACAACATCCCCATATCCATTAAAACCCACAAGTCAACGGAACTGAACGATGTACTTCTGTTGATGTTGAGGGAGGTGGTTGACCGGCTAGCTCCATCGCTGACTCCGTTGTTCAGCTTATCTTTGGCCCCTGGTAGACTACCTCGGGAGTGGAAAAAAGCAATGGTCGTTCCGCTGAACAGGGGTTGGACGAAGTCCGCCTCGGTCTACTATCGCGCAGTCAGCCCCACCTCCGCAGATAGAAGGATCGTGGGAAGGCTGATGGCGTCCCGGTTACGGGAATATCTGGGGAGCTGCCAACTGCTGTACTCGGAGCGGCGCATATCCTATCTGATAAACCTGTTAACTGTTCGTGAAAGCTGGCCGAAAGCCAAGACCGAGGGATGTGTCACGGAAGTCATCTTTTTGGACTGGGGCAAGACGTTTGATAAAGCTCTTCAAGATAAGCTTCAACTTACAAGCTTTCGGAATTTATGGCAGCGAAACACTTCCCGCATGAGCCTAATCACCTTCTACTCTTGGCTAGGGCCTCACCATAAAGACTCACACCAGCGCTCTGTCAGATGTGCATCAAGCTTCCATTTGAAAAGTTTTCATGTGTCCTGTTCCACCACCTCAACTGGCAGTAAGTCGCCCTCCTGGAAAGACGGTAGCTCAGTCGATCGCAGTTTCGTGCGCGTCATCGAGTGTCCTTAGTGCACGAGTTTCCATGCACGGGTAATTCCGTGAGCAACTCGGCGCCTATTTCACTTCTGAGTATTCGCCGGATACACAATACCGCCAAACATTCTTCAATATGCCTCCGGAAACAGACCGGTTAACTCAAATCGCCTGTCACAACTGATCCCTCGTAGTCCAGAAGCGTCAGCATCGATAGCCCTAAGCCAGCATTCTTCGACCCGGAACCCCAGCCTACGGCGACGCCCACTGATGGCCAAAGCATGAACATTTGCCAGACTCCAGCATCGTCTAGCTCCAACGCGAGTGAGTCACAGGTCAACCCCCCGTTACTTTTCACCAGGTCCGGTAGGCATGTTCGTTTCCCCGCCGGATTCGTTTACTTTATTGTTCTTGCATAGGTGTTCGTTTTTTTCTTTGCGTACTGTCTCCAGTTTTTCTGATCTCTTCCAGGATCCTTCAAGCTGGCCTGGGAAGTATCTGGTGTAATACTAACAACGGACATGTAGCCATATGGACATTACCATTCTTTTGTTTTGTTGTTTACTTGCCCTGTACGTAAATAGGCACGCACATGTCCCCACTTAAGGTTTCTAGATATGCAGCTCTGGGGGAGGATACCCCACCACTTCACTCGTGAGTAACCTTTTCTGCAGCCATATAAGGCCCAGCGGTCCTCAAATCATCTTAGAGGCTTTGAGCATAAACTTTTTCCTACTGGAATTATTCATCTGATTCTTGGCTCAAACCTCAACGCTTCCTAAGGTCGAAGTTCTCCTACTCGGTCGCCCTTCTGGGAGGGGGGACTTATGCAGCGGCTTTGAGACACCAAACTTGATAAAATGCATTTACGAGCAAAGAGCTTGGGTGCACCCTGTTTGTTAATAGGTATCTTCACTTAGGTTTGCTTGGGACTGATAACCGCTCCCCATGAGCGGCCATCTCCGGTACCAGGTCTTCCCGCAGCCATAGGCGATCTTCCCCGACGGACCTCTCTTTTCTGTCACATGAAGTGGCTTATGGTCATGAAAATTGTGCTTCAAAGTACTTTCACACATCCTGACCCAATGGAGCCTGTACGGCATCATAATCGTCTTCGGTCGGACACTTCAGCTTAGTTTAGAAGTCCTGTAGGACTTTGGGTGATTCTCATCAGTCATCCATTGAGGTACGCAACTGGCTAAGCTAACTTTGACCAGGCTGTTCGATAATTTAGGAATTCGGCTTGGCCTCGGTTTCTCCAATCGACTGGTTGACTGAAGCTTGTTTGTTTAAGTCCACCTGGTACCAGCAGAGTCTACAGCATCGCCATCATAGATAGTCGGCTGTGGCCATTGGTTAGTTCATTCTCCCATCTCCTGTCAGTTTTACAGGATAACCAACACAATTAATATAACCCACCAATTGCTATCTTTCCGATTCTCCAGTGGTTGGACGGGCGTCTAGTCCGCATAAATCCTGCGAGAGCCTAAACTGTGGCCACTCGGCCACAGTGCAGTCTAGGACGAACTTTAGGTAAACGGGAGTTTAAAAGCATCGTAAGGTAGCTCCCAGACCTCCGAAGGATGGCACTATAGATGCTCAGCGCCGAGGCACAGATTTCGACAGGGTGATTGCGGATTTTCAAAGTAGATGACATCGTCACCGTCAGATTTCCTTCAGTGATGGACTCTCGAGAAGTAGTTCCTCGAAAAAAAGGAGGTGCCGTCAGACTTCGGTTTCCGTAGCCTCAGCGGTGTACAATTTTGTGCATCGATTGGGAGAGTCCACAAGCTGGACCACCGGGTTAGAGTATCCAAATATGCCTGTCACACCTCGTATTCCGCGGTAGTTTTGATCAAACGCCAAATCGTGAGATGGTTGGAAAAGACCAGACAAGGGGACACCAGTTGTTGTGGAAAGCCGTCGACGAACGCTAAGAAAAGCCGTAGGTCTATGACCGAGTCTTTTGATACTCCGCTGGAGGCCTAGTGCACCTCAGAGTGCGACGAAAATACTTTCAGAGAGAAAGAGTTCACTTTCAGAAAGTCTTTGATTCGCATGGACAGTTGTTCTGCCAATCATAACGATCTTACCTTTAGCTGCTGTTAGAAATTCTGGCCGTCAGCATTTCTGGGCCCATGCTTCACTGGATTGAGGACTTCTTGGTCGAGTGGACCCTTTCCGTGAGAGTTGCACGGTCCCAGTCAGCGTGGTACCCGGTCAGCCGTGGTGCAACGATAGGCTTCGTGCTAGGACCCCTGCTGTTTCTGGTGCCTGTGAACGACCTACCACAGACCCTTCAATTCTAATGCCCTATGCTTGCCGACAATCTGACGATCTGGTACATCATTCGATCGACGGAGGATAGAGAGATACAACAGATGGATTTTCATGCTCTAGTCAGTTGGATGACCATCTGGAGTCCACCCATAAATGTGAACAAATGCGCGTGCATGAAGGATAGCATCTTCAGTGATGCTTCTGGCTACTGCCTTGGGAACATCGCACTCCGTCACGCGCGGCAGGAGAAAGACCTCGGAATTGTTGTCACCAGCAATCTGGAGACACGAGCCCACAGTGAGAGAACATGCTTCTGAGAGTTGAAGCTAAATGGTCCAATGCGCCGGTAATTTGGTCCTTTACCCCCGGATAACTTTCGGTTACGGCAAGACGGAATTAGTCCAGCTTCGGGGGTTGAATTACCATCGCTTCTGCGGTGGTTTCTTTTGTTTGTCACAAGTGGGTGGCTTGTTTTTTGTAGTTAGTCCAGCTCTGCGGAGCTAGTCCGGTTCGTGTTCCTGGGTGATAAGGGTAAATCGCCATTGGTTGCTCTTCCCTAGCTGAAGTTTAATTCATACTTCCTGTTTGATATTCGTGGTAACTATAATGAATCTTAGGTTGTCATGTTGTTCATGTCATGCATTTTATGTGCTCTATTATATTTTGCTGTGCATGATACAAATACATATATTAACTACAATGCCAAACCATCAAGGTCCTCCAGACGTGGAAATCAGGTTGTCCCGTGTTTTTTGCTTTTCCGTTATTTAGGCTCGGTTCTATGCTACCTCTAGCAGAGATTTTCATCAACGATAAAGCATTGTACTGTAGTGGCATTCAACTCTGATTATTTGTTTAACACACATCAGTGTTTATGTGAACTCGCGCCACCAAGCGCGGTGGCCACTTGAACGTTGCCCGTGCCAGCTACAGGCACGCTTCTCCAATATACACTAACCACTCTCTCCCTACCTATAGTGTTCTCCTTCTCATGGGTTGTGGGAAATAATGTCGAGGTGATCGTGATGGTATAGTGCAGAGTACCACCGCAACGAACAGGTAGTCCAAGTGTGTTGGGAAGGACTGGCGAACGTACGTAAGGTCTAACCAACCTTACAGTACTTTCACAGCTGTTGGTTGTGCTACCCCAAAGTGAATTGGTAAATTATTATCACGAAATATCAACGTAAGCCTTCTCCAAGAACCTTCTGTTCAAACCTACCTAAAATTACCCTTAGAGACCCTGTCTATGAAGCATGTATGGATTCTCGGCTGGATCACCTCATTTAGGTCTCCACCCGTACCTCGTTGTGAGTTTTCTTCTCCTCGGCCTTACAGGTTATTCAGTGCTTGGTTTGGCATTTTTATGCTGAAGCTTCGTTCGGATACTCAAAGATGAATCCAACAATTTTTTCCTGGCGCCTAAAATCCCACAAAACTTTTGGCTGAAGCTATCACTGGTGTTCCGGCCAAATTTGAAATCCGGGCCCCTCAGCCTTCAATCACCTTCCTTAAGCACATTTTCACATCAAGCACACCAACCTTGATCGATCCGGGCAACCAGATTTATCGACGGAATAACTTGATGGTCTGTCAACACACTTTTCTCCCTGAGGTGTTGCAGCCCAGTAAAATCTCTGCACGGGTGTGATATAACTTCCGCACCCTCTACAAACGCGGCTGATCCTGTTTTAGACTCAGAAGAACGTCTAAGTCTGTGTTCAAAAGTTACTGTCCGCCTGGTCCAAAACGAAATATTCTGGCCCACAGAGTGAGAAAAAATAAACGCCGACAAAACTGCGGCTGTCAATACATGTTCTGCACCACTGGCCAGTATATACGGCGGGGCCGAAATTAAAGTCAGTGATTTGGGACTGGAGATAAACGACTTGTATGATGAATGGCAATCGACTGAGTGTGCTTTATCAAAGATTTCCCCACTGACCATCATTGCTGAACCAACAGATAAAGCTGACCCCGAAATATTATCTAAAGCCTGTCGTTATATGGACGAATTCGCCTGGGAAACTCGCAGAAGTATAAAAAAAAACGCTAACAATGCTATAGTGTTAAATGTCCTGGACACACCATCACCACACTCTGGTAAAGCCACAATACTGAACGCATGCAACATGGCTCATCACATGTGCCTCTGCACTAGGTTGCGGAAACCGTCGCCACCATACCTCTGCCATCTGCTCTTTTAGTTTTCCAACCAACTAACAGCAGCTGAGTTCATCAGTAACTGTCAAAGGACTGCTGCAGCTACATCACTTAAAAACATCAAAATAAGCATCCATAAATCTCCTCTGCAAAGGGGAATGTTCCGCATGTATAAAGGAAAACCAGCGCCCTCCCCTGGCCCTGAGTTAACAGGACCCGTAGATGCTTCCCTGCATACTCCTATGAACAGGGCTTCAGCCAGAACACTGACTACCCCCATGTCCCCTTCGGCATCAGTGGACCTTCATCAGTCTAGCATCCAGAGTCCCACGCAAGTTTCGTGAAATTTATACCAGGTTGCAGCACCATCTTCTTCCGGCATGCTGGAGAGGCCATCATAAAGAGAACCTGTAAAACCCATCAAGCTCGGGTTAACTGCAGCGAAAACCCAGGACAACAAGTCTGTAGTAAAAAATGCGTCGGCATTACCATCGGAGCTCATGACGCCTACAGCTACCGTAGATTTCGACATATCGCCGCATGCGTCCCTGACCCAACCACAAGGAAAATGCCGCCACCTTGCCTTCCAACGTACTACTTCCGCTAAAATAAACAGCGAAAACCGACCTCATCGAACCAGCAATCCCACATTTCCAGGGTCTTCCACAAATTTGCCTAGCAGTTCTCCTTCCCTGTTTAGTCTCGAGACAACTGGTCTACCAGCAACATAATTTCTACAGCCTATTATGGCCACCTGAGGGCCGCACGACATGAATGCGACAAAGCAGCTGCTGCGTATACCTGGAACTACGGTGACCAAGCCCAGTAAGCACTGTTCAACAGGCATGCAGCCAACTAACCCCCCTAGTCGTTATCAACAGCTACCGCCCCTCCCACAAGCCAGTTACCAAGTCATCACCCCACTTCACAAGTCTTCCTGTTCAGATGCCAGCGACGGAGTTCAGGCGGGCATCGGGCCTTATAGCCACAACACAGGCACCTAGCCCCAGCTCACTCCGACTAACAAGTCTGTAACACTTATGGGTCTACAAACCCCTTTCTCGTTAGAGGCCCTATCCAAGCCACTAAAGACGAAACAACCCCAGACAATGTAAGGCATGCCCCCACCATTCCTCCGACCTCCTCACCCATGGCCGAATTCTCTAAATCCCTATGATAACAGCGAGCCAAATAATGGCCACCGTTTTTCCTGGGCACATTCCATTACCGTTTGTGCCCCACCTTTGAAAATGCCCCTCGTCAAAGTTACCAGCTGCCTATTCATTACCCCTACCTTCGCGTGGAAAGGTATATCCCAAGCTGGGGCTGTTAACGGACTACAGTGCTATGGAGCCCCGTTAAACCATGTATCCATACCCGGCTATCAGGCCACTGCCAACAGTAGATCTGACCAAAGAGGAGGCGGCTGCATCATTTACACCAGGCACATATTCACGGCGAGTAGGTTCCATCATCCTATTCTAGACAACATTCCAGACTCGGTCTGGCTCACTATCAAAGAAGATCAACAACTACTTCTCGTAGGATGTCTCTACCGTCCTCCAAACCAGGGCAGGCACGAGTTGACAGCAATAATAGACGCATTCAACTATGTCTCTAACCTGTCCGTAACTGCTAAAATTCTAGCTGGTGACTTCAACGTGCCTGAAATATGCTGGCATTCCACGACGTCACCCCCAAAACTCCATGATTTCCTTTCGTGTATCCATGTGGGTAATTGGGTACAGCATGTTCTATCCCCCACTCGAGGGAGAAGTACATTAGACCTTATCTTCGCTATTGGTATCAAGAATTTAGATACCTAAATCTTAGGTCGCTTCACCGGTAGTGATCATAAGATGGTATCCTGTGTTTTTACTGCACCTTGGCCTCACACTGATAAGTCAGCAGAAACACACCTTCCGATCACCAATAAGCAATACCATAAAGCTTGCTGGAATAGTCTACCCTCTTTTATCCGTTCCTTAAACTGGGACGAATCGTTTTTATCTAATGACCTAGAGATAGCAGCTGCCCAACTGTATGCTAATCTTCACTACTGCCTCGACAAAATCAATCCAGCCTCGGGGCCTATCATACGCAAACAGCGGAACTCTCTAGATCGTCTTAACGGTAACCTAGACAAACTCCAACGAAGATTCACTAAAACGAGGGACTTCTCGTCGTATCTTCAAATAATACGTATATCCCGTACGATTAAATTGCGCTTGGATTCTTCTAAGAAGAAACAGGAACTAGATGCCTTAAGCCACCCAAACAAGGCGGAAGCACTGGCCAGGCTAATGAAGGTCAGAAACAAGCAACCTAACCAAGACATCCCATATTTGAACTATAACAATAAATGCTTGCATGACCCTCTTTTGGTTACGGAGGCTTTCAGCACATATTTTGCCTCCTCTTTAACGACGGATGACGTCACATCCTTCCCCGTTCTAGATCCGGTGACATCAGTAACTTTCTCGACGGTAGTGTTCTACCCTGATGAGGTTTCAGTCCATGTTGCAAGAACAAGACCGTCCTGCAGGCCAGGTCCAGATGCATTACCACCGGCCATTTTTAGTCGAGGTGGCGAAGATGTTCCAAGGTTGCTGACAAACATATTCAATTTGTCACTCAGGTGCAGCGTTTTCCCTTCCCAATGGAAAACTTCAACTATCATACCGATGCACAAAAAAGGATCACGTCTAGATCCAGTTAACTATCGGCCGGTGAACCACACCCCGGTCGTGTCCAGAATCATGGAGAGAATGATCAAGGAAAGGCTGACACGTCACCTTCTTGACAATAATCTAATCAACGCTGGTCAGCATGGTTTTCTGAAAAACAGATCATGTGCGACATGCATGACCGATTTCCTCAGTCTGGTCACAGAAGCTGTCAATATTGGTAAATCGGCAATCGTGATCTTTTTGGACATGACCGAGGCTTTTGACAGACTATCTCACGTCCGGTTACTACAGAAGATCAAAACATATGGAATCGTGGACCCGATGCTCGCTTGGTTTGCGTCCTATTTAACATCCCGAGACCAGGTTGTAAGTATAGGCGGAAATTTGTCCGAACCCCGTCATGTAACCAGTGGGGTGATACGAGGTAGTGTACTGGGCCCATTACTGTTCCTAATGTACGTTAACGGTATATTTACCATTTTCCAACGGGGAGTTCCCTTCCTGTTCGCAGATGATATCAAAATCGTGTACACTTTTGAGCCCGCGGCTTTAGCCTCTACCGTAGATGACATTACAAGGGAAATGCTTGCTCTCAGCTCCTGGAGTGATGATTGGAAAATGAGTTTTTCCGCCGGAAAAAGTAATATTATTACGTATAAATGCCACGTCCACACAGGAAGATTTAGTATAAACGGCAAATTCATCCCTAATAACTCTCAGGTACGTGACTTGGGTCTACACTACTCATGTACGTTTGACTTTTCGGAACACGCAGCCATCCAGGTGGCTAAAGCACGCCGTACGATCGGGCTAATACATCAAACATTTATTTTGCCAGAAAGTAAACTAAACATTTTTAAGTCCCATGTTAGACCTCTTCTGGAATACGGCTCAATCATTTGTTCCAACATGTGACAAAGGGACCGCATAGCGTTTGAGAACGTACAACAAGCATTCACGAAACAGCTCATAGGTTTTTCTTCGCCCTCTAATTACATGGAACGTTGTGAGCGGCTGAAAATCGATCCCTTATGGCTACGCCGCATAAGAAATAACCTTCTATTCTTTCACAATATCTTGAGGAATAGATCATATAATTCAGCACCGCAGGTAAGAACCCTTTCTACTTATCCCTTACGTAACAAAGAGTTCTTGGTGTCTGTCCCTTTGCCGAAACTTGCTCTTCGGTCAAACTTCTTCATTAACAAGTACGCTTCATTGTGGAATAAGCTACCACAACGAATTCGGCGTTATCACCGACATCGGTGGCTTTCAAACAGGAAATAAGCATAGCCCTAACGGAGGACACGCTGACTAGGTTATACAATGCGTATATTTCAAGGGCTCAGGCCTTTGAGGTAGGTATAGGGTAGTAATAAATCGAATAACCGCTCTGAGCAACCTAGGCTCAATTAGACCCGCATAGGGTTGGCCCCATCGCTGCAGCAATTACGGAACTCAGCGGTTCATTCATACGATCTAGGACAGAAAAACAATCCCAATTTTTACCATCAACTTCTTCCTCCTGAAGTATGCAACTCTGTGGAATAAACTCCCAGCTGAAGTCCGTTTCGTAGATTCCCTAATTATGTTTAAGTCTGGACTACACGTAGCTCTGGACATCCAAAAACTGATCGCTCTTACGAATCCTTATATGTCTTTTGACAGAGCTTATGAGGAAAACGCTGGATACTAACCCGAACCCTTGATAATCTAGGATGTGCCACACCATACACCGTAGTTGCCATCACCTAAGCGTAAACCTACCAGTTCACAATGCCTAAACATGATAACTCTCATGACTGAGGCCAGTGCTTCAGCAGTCGTATTTGATTATATGAAATACCACTGGAAGCATGAAAGATAGTCTTTGAATAATTCCAGTGCTGGTTATTATTAGGTTTTTGCCTCTATCTCTAACCCAAGACGCAGCACCTGTCACACTTTTCAACCTCCATCCAGTAGTCACCATTAGACATTCACAGCTCAAGTTCTGTCCCTATCACAGAACTCTAGCATCCTCCACGATTTGCCTATACAACATTTGATACTTAGCCAGCAAAACTACTAACCATCTGTGGGTCGTACCGACGAATCACATTGTTAGTGCTGCAAGTTGTACCTCATCTTTGTGCAGACTGGCGTTGTGTTGAACATAAACCCCATCGAATAATCGCAGGCCGTGGTTCACTCTACCTCCCCCTGCATTCTTTGTCCCATGTAAACAGCCTGGGTGTTCTGACTTCACGGATAAGGCGAGTGTTAGCGCGGCACTTCTGCAAACATTCCTGGCCGTGAAGGTCTCCCTGCACAGAGTTGACCACCAATAAGAAATGAACACCAAAATGTAAGAGATTGGCACCGATTGGGACCGAAATCCAACCACACAACAGGAGATACCCCTAATTGCTTATCAGATCGTTCAGCATTTTCTAACGCAACCAACACGAATTCCAGCTCACGCGCATGCCGCTAACATACAGTCACACTCGGCTGATTGACTGACACATACTTTGCCCTGCCAGACGAAACTTATGCATTCGATGTCGTACGTTACCAGAATAACACTGAAGGCAAATGCGTCATCACAAACATATATATTTGTCATTGAAACAGCAAAACGCTTAAGTCCATGCGAAGATTTTCCCACTTTAATATCCGTTACCATAGGTTATCTTTCCTCCGAACCGTAACCGGCTGGAATTTGACTCTCCACTTCTCGAGGACCCTCCAGTTGCGCCTTCTTATTTCGGAATAGAACATGTTGCTGGCCCTGAATCTAAACTCACCTTTTTATGGACTGCTGTTTCTCCCACATCCACCGGTGTTCCCTTTCACGAAATTGGCCTCATGTCCCCCTGCTTCAAAACTCATTCCGTTTACAGAACTCCGGTAAATCCGTCATTCAGGGTCTGCATTGTCTTCATGGATCGCTACCCTCTTCGCATGCGTCGATTTTCCCCCCTTTTCTTCTTTTCTCAAAACTTATTCCATCTGCAGAACCTTAGTTGGCCTCTGGTTTCCTGGGCTTGCATCATTCTTGTTAATAATGCCTCCTTAGCACTGCGTTAACGATTTTCTCGATATCTCCACCGCGCACCACTGCCTAGCCCGGATTCGAAACTGGTTTAAAACTGCCGCGCAAACCATTATCAGAATGATCCATTCAAACTTTTCCTGTCTTTGTTTTTTCATCTCTAATACTCTCGACTTTCGTACTTAGAATATGTGAACATTTCATCTTTTTGAGTAACGTGTACACCATGATCATGCTTTAGCGCGTGCGTCTCGACCATGACCGAGAAAGATACCAATATTTAACCCTCGTTGGACAAACGGAAATATCAGTAAACCAGTCATTTGAGCTATCCCTCGCATCTTAAGAGAATCATCTACATCGCACCCTAGAACCGCCCGGCACCACAGAGCAACTAGCCCTTCATTTTTGCATAGTGCAACATACTGCGAAACAGCTTACAGACCAAACCCTCCCACTCTTGGTGCCGATTCCCCAGCCGCATTGGGGTCTCCTAGTCAGACCACGAATCTAGACTATTCCGCACCACACCACCTAGTTGACCAACTAAGTGCCAGTACCAGTCACTTGCTGGCTCTTATTAATAGCCGATCCGTTATAAATAAAATTCGGCACTTCCTACATCTGGCCACTGGTTCTAACTATGATACAATCTTGATTACCGAAACTTGGTTAACCGGTTACACCTCAAAGGGTCAGATTTGGTAATAATAAAATTAGTGATAGTGTATTTCGGAGATGCTTGAAACATACCTTACGCGTGGTCAACATTCTTACGAGTGACAAAACCGACAGAAAAAGTTCATGAAAAGTTTAGAAATACGCAAGACAATAGGGGAAGGGCGAGGTAGGAAGAAATAAAGGGGGATGAGCGGGAGATAGGTGAATGAAACCAGGGAGTAATGGAGCGACTTTAAGTGAACCCAGGGATAAAATCAAATATGTGCTCGGCAGCTTTGGATGGCAAGGTCAAATGGAGGAGCTCGCTGAGCCAAGTGGAGGGGATCGGAACCCGGGAGTTTTACATAAGGAGGACTGAAAATCGGCATGAGAAGCCATGGTTACAAGAAAAATTGAAGGAAAAAGGAAAAAAAGAGAAGAAAGGAAGAACAAAATTTAAGTTGTACGGCTAGGGGTTAAGTAGCCATGAGCTATGCATCATTGCGATAAATGGACGGTGCTGATTTGAAGACGGGGAGCTACCAATGCGGAACGTGAAGAGCGGGTCAGATGGGAGCAGTGGCGCGGGAGGATCAAGGTACGGTAAATACGAGGCACAGATATAGACAAAGTGGTGCATATCATCAGGGGCGGCGCATGGTGGCAAGAGGACTGGCCGGTACAGAACTGCAGGTGGCAGAGAAAGTATGTGGATATGTATATATGCATATATATGTATATATATATATGAGCAGAGGCAAATAGCAGTGAAGGGATGGGGCATGGAAGTAGCGGTGCTTGGAAAAAACAAGTAGGGATGGTCCAAACTGTACGGAATTAACTTGGATAAACCCTGGTGAACTTGTTACCGACAGGCAAACATGGATTAGCAAAAGAGAAAGAGAAACAACTTTGGAAGAACAAAAGTGATGGCTGTGAGCAGAAGTTGATAAACGAGGGAATACGAAGGAAGGGATAGAATAAAACAAGTAAGAGTGAATCTAACAATCTGAATAGTGCAGGTGTGACTTGTGGTGACGGTCGAAAATTGGTGAAGTAGTAATAAATGAACGCACATTATGCAGCAATAAGATGGCTGTGAAAATGACTGGATAACTCAAAGCGAATAGAATAACAGGGTGGTTGGAGAAGTGTAAAAGTTCAGTGGAGAAGGGTAACTTGGAGGTTAGAAGAACCGTGGTGCAAAGATGCAGCAGTTGTAACAACGACTCATAGAATGGAAATAAGAAAGCGGAAGATCTGAAAGATCAGGTAATGGCGGATTACATGGTTTAAAACTGTGAGTGAAAATGATGACGCCACGAATACTTTATACCAGTTGGAACACAGAAAAGCAGAGCAGCCTGAAAAGCGTTAATGATCAGTTCATCCCCAACAGTCCGGAGGTAAGGGACTTGGGATTATAATATTTTTGTACATTTAATTTCTTCGAACATTCGGCCGTGCAGGTTGTTAGGGCTAGACGGCTAATTGGTCTGATTAATGGAATCTTCGGTCTTCAGGGGAGCAAGTTAAGCATTTTTAAAACTCGTCAGACCACTTCTGGAACATTGCACTGTCGTCTTTTCTAACATGCGTCAGATTGACAGGTTTGCAATTGAGAATGTACAACGTAGATTTATCAAACAATTACTAGGATATTCCTCGCCTTTAAATTATATGGAAAGGTGTGAAATATTGCACCCAGAGCCCCTATGGCTGCGCCGTCTACGAATGAACCTGTCTTTCTTTTGCAATATTGTAAAACGTACATCTTGCAATTCAGCCCCCCAGGTCAAAACTCCCTCCAACTATTCTTTACGACATAGGGACTCTATGGTCTTGATTCCAGTATCCAGGACTGCGATGCTGTTTGACGTCTTTATCACTAAATATTCTTCCCTCTGGAACAAACTTCCACGTCAACCTAGGTCAACTTCTTCGGCCTCTTTGCTATTCATAAAAGAAACAAATAAACATCTAACTGTCTAAAAACTCATCCGAATGCATGATCCCTACATGTCTATTACCCGAGCCTACGAACTGGGCCTGGGATACTAACCAGAAGCTTAACAAATTTGTTCGGTAGACAGTTATCACCGACCAATGGTAAGGAGCAAGTGGATACATTCTGTATTATAGTTAGCAAATAAAAGCAGTCCAGCCTATACTCCATGACTGCCAACAACGCACTCCACTTGTTTGTCTAGCCACTTCCTATTTTCAGCGCTCCTGACCACGACTCCTTACTGGCCACCGCTACTCTGTTGATTCTTTTGTCATGCTGTCGGATTTTACCGTAGTCGGTAAGGTCCTTTTTATCAGCTGCCGCCATGTATAAGAGCATCGCTAATGCTAGAAAATACATAGTAGCTTATACAATATTGTCCTCAAGGTACAAGTCTCATCCACGCGTCAGCTATTTACTCATTGATACCCTGTTTCAGCACACGAGATTCCAGGCCTCGTTCCGACGAACGAACCGCCATAATCCATGTGGTCCTCCATAAACCATTCATCGAACTACACATAGGTATTTGCCCAGGTGCCGCCCATTCTCGCCTCCTTGCTTTGTTGGCAATTATCACCAAGCCTCACGATAATTAGTCTCTAGTACTGGTCTTCTTCGCTTCCCGTATGTTGTTTAATCCAAAAAACCAGACCTCAACGTCGCGACCATCCATTTCTGTTACTGGCATGATTTTGGTGTTCTGTCTCCCCCCCTAACCCAAAGCTGGTAGAACTGTCAGACTCCAGCCCTCTCCTTTTTGTTTTCAGAACTTACCCCCTAAGGACGATTGTCGCCTTCTTCATCCCAGGAGTAACTTGGAACCTCCCTCGCTGGACAAAACAGCTGAGATTTACACACGAATTCATTTTAGCCCGTCTCACGATCGCTTTCCCCAAGATTCCCACCATCAGACTACTTGATCTCACCGAATTCATACAACTCATTTTAATCCCGGCCTTTCGGGACGCGGGCAGATCCACCGCTTCGGCCTGCGCACATCGGGCGTGCAGGACGTCTGCAACGAGTTGCAGGCGCAACTAGATTGGCGGATCGCACCTCCTGTCTCCAGAAACGGTTTTCAGGTTGGGTGTCCAGCATACGGCCAGTCCCATCCCCTAGCACCGCTTGTGGATTACAAGTTCTACCCTTATGCTCACACTGCTACGGTAAACGTTCGCTCCATTCCCCACCAGTTATTACCGGTTTCGATTCGAGCATGCTCACTATACTGACGTTATATCCTGCCTGGCACGAACTACCAGTATCTATGCACGCATCAGTGAACAGCTTTCATCCCTACCTGCCATCCATCTTTTCTTCTGCATGCAGTTGTTACTTATGCAAGTACTCACCGACCTTGGCAGTTACTTCTTGCCTACCTTCCAGGAGTGGCACGTCTATCTGTTCTTCTGCTTCATATGTCATCATGCCCGTTCCGTGTTAGAACCCGCTAATACTGTGCAATCACTAGCACATTTATTGTCACTGCCCATTGCCTCATCGGTCACCAAAAAATTGGCCGGCCCTGACATATCTTTCGGTAGTCCTCCAGTGGGCAGAAAAGTGATTAGTAACTACCTGCACTCTTCATCGGTTCATCCGATCGCATCCGCAATGCTGTCGCATCGAGTTGTTCGGGTTTTGCAGATCACCACGTTCCCTCCATGACTGAACGTCTCCGATACACTTCCCATGCAGCATCGCCGCTGCGTTCTCATCATTTTCTACATCTGTCAAATTGGTCATTAGAAATGTGAAACTCATCGTCTACTTACTATACCTTCACCGTTATTGCAACCTTTGATCTTCCAGATGTTACATTCGTGTTATATTGCCGAAAATGACCCTGTATCCAGCCTCTAAATCCCACTACTATCTACACCGGCTGATACTTTTTATTTCTATATTCGTTGATCCACTGCCGCTTTCCGCGATATACTGAGGCAGCTTTATTGATCTGTCATTTTTGCATGGTGCACATCACACAGCTTTCATCTGTTGACGCACAATTACCTGTGACCTACTCTACCATCCCCCTCGCAGAACAGAACACCTGTATAATGGCTGTAACCACACAGTCAATATTGATTTATCTTCCACTTCCGTTTTGACACTTCGTGCCAACCCTATATAAGGTTATTAATTTGCTGCACGCCCACCTGTTTTCCTCCGGCCGTTTCCTACCACCAGCATTCTGGCCGTCTCCCTCTCACAAAATACGCTGTTGTTTGCCACAGAAGATTCCTCCAGTGCGCAGTCACACTTTATATACTACCATCTTTGCAGACTGATATACTTCCATGTTAATACTTATTGACATACCTGTCATGAAGTGAATAATTTACCGAATGCTTCGACGAGATTTCCATCCATATGCCTCTCATATTCCGCAGCCCGTAAGTAACCCTTTCTACCCCGCTCGACAAATTCCTCTCTTCATGAAGACCAACGACATATCCTTTGAATGTGTTCGAATTTCCACCAGTGGTAATTATTTCCTATACCACTTACGCATATACTCCAGACCTTCAGCCGACATCACTCAAAAAAGGTGAACTGATTACTCGACAATGAGTTTCCTATTTACCGGGCTTTATTATCATTATAGTCCATTTCAAAGCTCTCCCATAGTCCTTTGTTTGCACCTATTTTATCCCATTGTAATCTCTGGCTTTTCATCAGTGCTTTTTCTGCTGTATCTGATTACGTATGGCAACTACGAAGCCGACATTGCTCGTCACTGAGCTATGCGGCCACCTGACGTTCAAATTTTATTTATACTGCCTTCTCTGCCGAATGTCTCACTTTGTTCTGAATCCGGTGTCCCGCTCTTGTTTCTACTACCAAACCCATCGGTTCCGCAGCTGGTGATCCACAGTTGCCGTGGGACCTGTCTATCAAAACGGTCATCAGGTCATTTATCTACCCTCTACTACGTTGTTGCTTCTGCACGCTATCCGCCCCTACAATCACCACAGGACACAATTCACGTTGACTTACGGCAATTACTCCATATCCTGGCCTTTACTTCGTGACATACATTTATCAATAAAAATAAACCTCTGAACACTCTCCGCCTAACCGCTGGCTACTTCTCGTATCAGAACTCTTGAAATCGCTCCTTCTATCCATGGGGATCGTTGGTCTCTTTCCTCGTGATTGACGAATTCGGCTTCTAAACTTTAGACTCAACCATCACACTGGCCGTTGATTCATGGACTTTTATATCTGAAGATCCATTCTTGCACATGAGTTTTCCATCCATACTCTCCACACCCTGCTACGTGCAAACGAGTCTTTTAGTTCCCCTCGATTTACGTTTTGCTTATTTCTTATTTTTTTTATACCAAATATCCTTTGGTTCAGCTGGAATTTTTAATGTTGTGACTATTTCCCGTACTACTCATGCACTTACTCCCACTTTTTTAACCGACTCCAAACATTATTAGCCGGGCTAACCATTCGACCCTGACCTTCAAATTTCCCGGGCATCACTACCATTTTAGCTCCCTGTAACACTCTCTCTCTCTGCATGCAAGTGTCGTACCCTTTTGTAAATTATCGTACCAGCATCACTATAATCATCTGATCACGCATTCTAGCATGCTTCGGGCGCATCCGAAATATACAACTATTATTATTATAAGATGCCAGTAGCAAGCAATATACGAAGCCGATAAGAGTACCGGCCGAAGAAAACTAGGTAAGAGATGACTAATCAGATCGTTGTACTGCAGATGACAAGGGATGAAGACCAAGAAGACAAAAAGTACTCGAACGGGAAAACCTATGATGGAAAAACAGCACGATAAATCTGTGTGCATCGGAGTTGGAAGAGTGCAATTGGAGAGCTGTTTGCTTGCGGGGGATTACAAAAATAGATTGAGTCGGAAGTCGCTAATCGGGGCGCTGCCTACGAGGAAGGCTCATGGAAGAATTGTGGCAACAAGCGTGGAAAATATGGTGGTGGTGAAAAGACAACACATTTGTTTGCAGAAGATGCAACGGTAGGAACGGCGAGTTATTATATGATGATTGGCCATGGTCACGGATATGTCTGATACGTAATGGCGAGGGGGGGGGATTAGATGGAAGGAAAAAAGAGGATATTGCAGAGTGGTAGCTTGTAAGGTGTGCAATCAATAAGCTTGATAGGCATACGGAGGTACCAGATGAAAAGGGATTAGGAGTCCGCAAGGGCGACTGGGGAGAAAAGGGAAATATTGTGGGCTTGGGCAGAGTAGAATGGACAGGAATAGGGTGACATCATGCGATGATGGCTGTCATGGTGAAAAACTATAGTAACAAAAACAGAACTGGTTAGTGTGCATGTGGAGGTAGAACTGCACGATGCGGAGGTGATAAGAGGGCTGAAAAGAACGGTAGATGAGAGAATCTTGGCTGGCGAAGAATGGTAGAACCATGCGATCAGCAACGGGCTATGATAAATACGGTAGAGCGAGGAGAGTGGTAGAGGGTGGGACCGACTGCGTGCTAGGCACTTCACCTGAAAAACACTTTATGAAGTGAACACAGGAGGTGTGATCTACCTGCCTATTTACGCTCGCACATCGTTGCAGACGGCCTGCACGTCCGACTTGCGCGGGCCAATGCGGGGGATCTGACCAAGCCCCGCACCATGAGGATTAGCGTTAGTGATCATTGGTGATTTTACGGGGGGCTGAGCAGCCACGATAAGGGTGTATTGCCCAGGATCAATTACTCAGGTCATGAGCACTTGACAACAAATTCAACGGGAGCAGCGAGTGTTAGACTGCCGTACAGCATTACTGTCCAGGTGCACCATCCAGGGAGATAATCATTATACTGCCCGAGGTGGTTGACCGGCATTGCGGATCACTGGAAAGGGACCTGAGATAGAAAAACGCAGTCTGGTTGTGGCCCAAATGAGGATCAAGGGTTAACAGAAAGAAGAAAAGAAGAGAAGCACGGGCTCATCAATGCAGCTGATCAGCAAGTCAAACTGAGGCCATTGAACGTGAGACTGAAAAAACCCGCATAAGTAGGAGCTAAAAGACTCAATAAGGAGGTTAATATTTGACCCGGAGTAGTCATTCAGTAAGAGAAAAGACTAAGTTCTGCAAGAAATTATGGAAAAAGCTAAGCTGAAGGATAGATTAGGGGCAGAGATGGTGTCGTCATAACCGGATGTTGAGTTCAGTTGGTGGGCCACGCCAAGTGAGAGAAACGAGACTGGATTTTCCAGCTCAAAATCACAGGAGTAGTGACGGAATTATGTATGGTGAGACCTGGAGTGGAAAAGAGGCAGCGTAAGCAAAAATATATCGAGAAGCTTTGGGTTACTTACCCTACTCGCGCTAATAATTACAGGACGGTAAGGTATATATGTATATGTATATATAGCGGACCAGTGTGTAGGTACTGACGCACTTCCTCTAGCTTCGTTTAGGATTGGTTTCAGGGCCGCAGACGTTATATAAATAAAAAGGTAATAAACCGTGTAGCAGATGAGCCATATTACCAATCTGTGAGGAGTATTATGGCGGCCTCTCTTAAAATGCGAACTTATCTAGGAGGACTTACTTCGAAGTGAAAATGGCAGGATTTCATTGGTCGGTAGGGAAAAACTATTAGTGGAGGTTGACATGCTTCAAACAGATCGACGGCGAAGTCTTAGGGAAAGCGGTCAAACACAACATTCATTGTTGCATCACATTCCAGATCCGTTGGAATATATCGAAAAAACGACGCACCATGTGATATGTCATAGGCATATCTTTGTTGTTCGGTAACACAGCTTTATCGGAAAAGATGGTAGTCAGTCGAATTTTCGGTCACCCCACGTCACTTTTCCCAGGACAAGCTCGCGACCGACTGATCTTGGGATAATAATCTTAGCCATTGGGTGTCAGACATTTTGTGTGCTGGTGTCCGCTTGTTTGTGCGTGTGTGTGTACGTGCACCTTGGGTGTGGATGGTGGGAACGGGTCTCTGTTCTCGCAGTGTTCGCGTGGTCTTTAGAGGTCAATGCGGTGTTGTGACCCCTGGGTTGTTTGTACTTCCGCGACGGCAGTGGAATTTCTGCCCCATAGCCTCGATTAAAGCATGTGGGGTGGACGGTACTTGCCGAAGCCTTGGCACATAAGAACCCCGTGTATGTGAGGAAACTCCGTTGGAGGATTCTGGTGTTATCATAATCGATGATGTTCTCCGATATAGCTTGGAGTGCGATGGCCGAGTCACGCTCCAACTTCGTGAGAATAATTCTGTCAATCGGCCTGGACCTTTCTTTCCATTTATGTTCAAAAGGTCTCACTTTTAGCCGCCTGCTTGTTTGCCTAATGTATATGGCAGGACAGTCCTTGCAGTTGATCTTGTAACAGCAATTACTTTGGTCTTGTATCTGGTGAGGGTCCTTGGTCTTTTTGAGTTGACCCTGCAAAGTATTGTTTGTCCGAATGAACTGACGAAAGCCGCAGTTATCCAGTACCTTTCTGATTGCATCCAAGGTATCCGACCTGTACGGGGTGGCAACGGATGTCAGCCAGTCTGTTGTATTCTCGTTTCTACCGTTAGTGTGTTCATCAGTTCATGTCTAAGTGGCCTTGGTGGATAGTTGTTGTCCTATAGGGCTTTCTGTAGTCTTCTGGACGCAGAGAGAACAGAGACCCATTCCCTCCATCCATACTCACGGTGCACGTATGCACACACACATGCAGACATCAAAGCACAAAACGTCTGACACCAAACGGCTAAGATTATTATCCCAAGATCCGTCGATTGCGAGCTTGTCCTTGGAAAAGTTACGCGCGGTGACCGAAACGTCGACTGATTACCACCTGTTCCGATAAAGCTGTGTTACCGAGCAATAAACACTTACCTGGAGCAACCATAAGTCAAAAGCGGGGAAATTATTTTGGAAGATGAGGTGTTGCGAGAAAGCAGGGTAATGGCTCAAAAGTCGAGGCCTTCCTCACAAGCTTGAATATCTGTTATGTGAACTTTGAACAAGTGCAAAACGACTGTGACAGAAAGGAACTCATCAATAGCATTCTCGAATGTATACTTTGACTGAGAAGGTCTAATAGGCGAAGGAGTTTTATTCCAGATTCTGGAGCACCTAAAGAGAAAGGACTCAAAGCGTGGAACTGTCCGCGTAAGAGGTGTGGTAATAGTATGCTGTCATGTACGGAGTGAATATCCAGTATTCGGGGCTACACTATCTTCAGAGTAAATAGAAAATCTCGGCGCTGCGGAGGTTGTTTGGAATTTTTCAGGCAGATATTTAATACAACAACACTTCGTCACCTTCCACTGGACTCTATTCATGACTCACTTTGGCTAACTGCCCACATTTCCGGCCTTCAACTTCGCGTTGGATGTGTCTACAGTCCAACTAGAAAAACTTTCTTTAGACTCCCTCACCTAAATGACGCTTTTGAATACCTATCCTCACTGCCCTCAAGTGTAAAGGTTAGTTCTGGTTACTTTAAGCTGCCTGAGACAGCTTGGCAGTCCTTATCTGCACCCGCCAACCCTTAACCATTTGTAACAAGTGTTACCGTAGGAGGGTGGGTACAGCACATCTGCTCTCCCACGAAGAAAAGCAGCATTTTGGATCTCACTTTTACCCATGGCGTCTCCCACATAGTTTTTTCAGTCCCCTAAAAGTTTTTCGGTGGTCGTCACAATAAGATTAACCGCTGCATTCCCATTCACCCACAGCCTGCCTTGAAATTACACCGCACCAAACCCTCTCCTCCCCCTGATTGGAAGGTTCTTCCTACGACCATTCGACAAGCCATTTGGAGTGAGTTTCTTCTCTCTAGTGATCCACGACTTTCCACCGATATTTTCTATGCACAGTTCTTCAGATGTCTTGGAAAGTTAACTTGCCTCACCCAGCAACGGAATAACAGGAAATCCTATATCACCTCTCCGCTGATATTTCCCAGTATGCCCAAATCAAACAGAATTAGTATCCAATCTTTTCAGCGTAGTTTAAACAAGCGGCTGACTGGATAGAGCTCACTCCTCACTTATAAGGCACGCTGCCTATTTTTTCAAACCAGACCCTTTTTGGCTCCGCCGTATGAAACTGAACATTATCTTTCTGTATAACATCCTTCACAGCCGGACATGCACTTCTAATCCATTGCAATTTCACCCTTTTTCTAGCTATCTACTACGTTCTAGACTTTTTACCCTTTCAGCCCTCATTACCAACACTGGCTTACGCTTGCACTTCTTCATCACAGTAAACTCTAACTTATGGAATAAACTACCGTTAAATGTACGCGGACCTACTTCCATCCAGCTATTTAGAAGTGCGTTGGATAAATCCCTAACGGTTACCCTAACCGTATAGCTCCCCAATGTAGGCACATTGATGACCAGACCAATGAGAAGGGTCTGGACTTTAAAATCTTGCAAACACCGGCGTGTATGACAGATGAAGTCGAGAAAAAGTTCCTGGTATGTCTGCCTCCTGCAATAGAAAAGCTGGTCTCAAAGAATCACCGCCTATTAAATTTGCCCCTTTGCATCGATTCCCATTTGTCCTCAGCTGGGAGCATCCCAGACTGCGTTCGTCTACTTCTTCTCTGTTTCTGGACTTTCATTCGTGCATATATTTCTCTTGATAACTTTTAGTACACTGGAAGCCAAATCGGTCACTAACCTGGCCTATGCGCCCTCTCGACCGTCGGCTATTAGCACGCTACCCGACTGATGCTCCATTGGTTACTTTCCGGAATCCCCTGATGACCGGTAGTCTGATCGCGGACTGCCATATACCTAAAGCCGTTTGGTCCCACCAAGAAAACTCGTGTCAATCTCAACGGTGTGGGGTGCGGTCAGATCCACCGCTTTGGCCGGCGCACATCAGGCTTGCAGGCCGTCTGCAGCGACGTGCTGGCTCAACTAGATTAGCGGATCGCACCTCCTGTCAACAGAAGTGGTCTTCTGGTTAGGGTCTAGCTCATGGCCAGCCTTACACACTAGAGCCAGTTGCAGATTAACAAACAACGTACCTTGCATCGTATTGCTGCCACCGGCCGCCTCCTCCAACATTCCTGAACAAGATCTGCCATACACCCGGCCAAGTCCCTTATCAATATATGCACCCTCACTTGCTCAGCTCAGAGATGTGCCCTACTATTTGCTACTACTGACACTTATCTCCATCGACTTGCCGCCCATCCGTCTGAATAGATCGCATGTTCACCCTTGTTCTACCTCGTCCAGCTGCCAGACTCGGTATTCCGACACATGGGACGGTTTCACCGTTCAGATATCTGTATTATGAGCTTCACAATTCTTGATATATTATCGAAGAGGCCATTCATCCACTGGACAATTTGTATGCCATCACTCAATTTATCTAAATAAAACCATCATTTAAGGATTCGTTTCTCACCTACCAACGATGACACAAAACACGAAATGGTCCCTCTCCCAGCTCTCCGTCTGCTTGGCAACAGACCTCTGTTCCATTGAATTCTTCCCCTGTATCTCCTGTCATTAAGCCATTTGCGTTTCATTACCGTCGCATTGGCAGTGAAGTGTCCACAAGGCAGTATATAAATGGTTCGATTGCTTTCTCAGCTTTTCATGTCAGACTTTCTTCAGCATATCCAGCTATGCGATCATCTGCACTTCTCGAGAGCTGCTCATGTGAACTACTTATACACGACGGTATAAGTCCACTATTCCCCCACCCCCCGCATCCACTCTGTTACCAACTTTGGATGCTTCCATGCTTTTCGCCAACGAACCCAGACAAACCCATAACTGTCCCACTTTTGCCTCATACTTGAACCTCTTCCGCCGTTCCACCAAGTTATCATGGTCGACCACCGGTACCATAATCCATTGAGTGTTTTTTCTATATCTTTAGCTGAGAGTCATCTACCCATACTTTAGACCGCTCTTAATCTGTTTGTCCCCTCTCCAGAGTATCAGATTGGACTTTCCTCAAAGTACTCAGTCACACAATAATCTGCGCTTTTCGAAGGTTCCGGTGATTTACTAATTCTAGATGATCCCGTCAGACATCAAACATTCATACCATTATTATGCTCACTTCGTGCTAAATTTGCATTCCTCGTCTGCCAGTCTTGGAGTCACCTCCGATAAGCCAAAAGTTGAACGTCACTTCACCCATTTTTACCCGCTGCCATTTTGCCCAACAGTCTTCTGCGATTTGGCATCCATGCCGAAAACCACTTCCAAGGCAATTTCTCTAAACCTTCCCTGGAAATGAACTATGCGAATACCAAGTTATTGACATTCCGGTTGTTTCCCAAGCGCCCCATGTCATACTCCTACCAGCATATCCCGTTAAGCGATCGTCTACATGTTTTGACAGTATCAACCATGCTCCACTCGCATATGGCCGCGTAATATCATCGTATACCACTCCTCCGTCCACCCTGTTGTCAACTTGTGTTTACCAATTAGCCCAAAACGAACCCTTTATTCGAATCGTATTTCACTCAACTGCCAACTTTCGTCACTCTGTTCCACCAAGTTTCCAGGCTCCAGCGCCCGCATACACCCTCTATGAGCGCATCCTCCACAACCTCTTGGTAAATAGCAAGTGCTAATTCTGTAGCTAATCGGACTCTGTTTCATTTACGCAACTTCCCTCCCCAGAGCACACCGCACAAATCTTTCGGTATTATATTCCTCCTATTTTCCGGGTCACTTGAGCTATTGTTTCAAGTGCATGTCCGTCATCACGAAGAATTTTTCGATTTTCCGTCGGTGCTTTTTCGAAGGTTTTTTGCCAGTATACTCTCCCCTGTGACTTTACATCGACTTTATCGGAAATACTACGCGGTTTTACTCCACCCCCGCCTTCATCACATATCTCAACCTCGGAGCCCATTTCACTCACTGCTGAACTATGTGTCCACCAGACCTTCAAATTCAAATTTACTCGGCATCCGTTCATGCGACCACTCTAACCCATACATTTTTATGCTGCATACATCCAGCTGAATATCCAAGGATCCTTTTCGTGACCTCACTTTTACCGTACGATCATGTTGTCAGGCATGATTCGGGCGTCCCCGAAATAAACCTTTTAATATTATCATTATTAACACTATTATTAAAAGAAAAACCTAAATTCGTCATTACCCTGACTCTCCCACGTGCTGCTTGTGGCCTATTAACAGACAGTTATACGATGATTATCATCAGTTTCAATTGCAGCAACTAGTTTATTGAATACGCTTAGATATGATCGCCCACGGCAGTATATGTATATTTCAGCTAACAACCCGCATGAGATTTCAATGTTAACGTGGTGCTCTTGCTTCTCGCATCATTGGTTGTTGGTGTACCTGACTTACAGCGGCTCACTTTCGGAATCGACAACTCTGCTTTCCTTTTCATCCGGTGAAGCTACGAAAATTCAGCAGAACAGCGTCAGCGCCTAGTATATTGAACAGTATATTTCAAGGAGCACGTTTCGCAGTGACTTCATGGCGGAGGGTGAAGCGGATGTAACTGTATCTCACACTGAAGTCAAATAACTTAAGGCCTATGGACTTGGCCGATGAGGACCCCTATCAGTCACGTCGGAGATCATGAACCGACCGTTTCTCAGTCCATCAGTTTTGATGTATCGACAAAGCCCTATGGGGTTGTTATAATCACCAGCCTTAGGCTTGTGTGTATTGCCAGCGTCCCTAAATCTGATGCCGGCATATGACGGAAGATGATAGGGTTACTGTCATGTCGACTACACGCAAAAGTAATCCGAAGCAGCATTGCTCAACGTGTGCCCAAGTGTACTGAGGTTGGTTTACATTATTTGTGTCATTGCCAAATAAAATAAAGGATGATGTATTTTGGGTTTTACCATTGGAAATAGGGGGTTAATGGTTCTGTAGTAGAAATCAATATATATACACTCTTATACGGTATAAGATAGCACACATATTTTCCACACCCTCAACTGCTTGACTGAGTAATGCATAAAGGTGGCTAAATCCATCATAGCAAATGAACGCGCCTCGGTAAAAACCATGTGAATGAGCAAGCCTAACAAAGGAATAACTGAAACAGACGCTCACTTTGGCCACAAGCACAAACTCTGTCTTATTCCTCGTGATTATTGCTTGTCAACCGGAAGCCCAGCAGTCCAGTTCCGGAGTAGAGCACGTAAATGAAGACCTGTAGTGACCCAGATCGTTCTAAGGAAACGACCATTTTCCGGACACCATTTTGGATCCATTCTTTCTACAATATCTTATAACGTTTGATATCGATCTCACTGGTTTGTTCGGTTGCGTACGTTCAATTGGACTGACGTTTCCGAGGTTTCTGCCGACCTCTCTCTGAATCACTTTCAATTTTGGTTCTTCGCCTATCGTACGCGCTCGCGGTTTGCTTTCTGCTCAGCCGCTGCGTTCATTTTCATCTAGAGTATTTCTCGTATCGCTACTGTTTCGGTGCCACGATATGTAGAATACGCGTTCACATCTGCCAGCCGACTTGCATCTTCTCCATTCGTCCGAGGGTATTACGTTGGCATTTCGATGTAAGACCAAGTACAAAACACGTTCATTAGCCGCGCTCGAACGCCTTCTGTATTGGCGAGCCCAAATCCGCCCAAACCTTTCAGATTTTTCGCCCGCCCGGTGAGTCTGTGATATTTTGCACTTTGACATCCACTTTTTGCTGCACAATATATATATATTTTACCGTATATCTTCGCAACATAGCCAAGTTTGTGGACAATATGCAGCTCGACACAGACCTCACTTTATCTGCGGTTGCTTTCAAACCCGTGGCGCTTATCCCACACGACCCTGGTGTGTGGTTTCTAGCACTGGAGTTGCCACCCGGGGCAGGTAGAATTATCTGTGAACGCCAACTATTGCCGTCTGCCTAAAAGGCGGTCCCTGGTGATGTTATCGCCTTTGTGGGGGACTTGATTGTCACTCGTCTCCAAGAGCAGCGGTACGATCAGCTCGAGGAAGCTATGCTCCAGCGTGTCCATCTGGAAGAAGGAAAACTTGCGTCGGCCGCTTGCATGGCACCCTAAAAGAGCTAACAAACCCAGCTGCCTAGCTCACCCCCGGTGCCTGACAGGGCCCACCAATAGTGGTTCGGAGAGAGGGAAATAAGGTTTTATTCTCCACCTTTCCAAATCGAGTACAACGTAACTGCTAGCCTCGAGGACCCGTCTTCGAAACGAGCCGCCGCTGAATAAGCCGCTGGGTAATACGTAGCCAAATTCAGAACAGATCCCGAAATCAGAACGCGATTACCCGTGAACTTCTACGATACTAGATCTTCAAACGAACAATGATATGAAACAAATGCAAACCTCAATTATGCAATCACACGGGCTCAGAAAACGAGAACCAAGTTGCGGCATGTGGGAGATGAGCACGTGCGTCACTCAGATCCAAAATAATATATGACAGAGTGGCGCACTGGACGCGAACAAACAAAGGTTGGTTCACAAAAACGTACAGTGTATAAAAACGCGCAAATAGTGTGTGTGAGCAAGTGCCGTCGAGGAATTATGGAACTGTAGTCCATTTGGGGGATTTTCCATAACCGGTCGTTACACCGCCCACCGAAATCCTCCTGAGTCCTAGCAGACTCAAAGATTTGGAATAAGGGCACTGATTCTCCCTACGTAATTGGACCCCGCGGTTGGTGCGCGAGCCCAATAATTCTGACGTCAGCCTTCTACTTGCGATCATACCTGATCCGGTGGCTAGGCCGACGCGATGTTGCCATGCACAGTCCACGAGATATGCTGCTCGGCGGCGGGTATGAAGGGAGTTGAGTAGGCTCAGAAGCATACGTGCTGTTTTCGGGAGATCCGTCGTGAATTGGCCGCTTGTGCCCTTGTGAGTGTGTGTGCGCGCATGTAAGTGCGGGTGGGTGAAGTTGCACATGGGTATGCGGGTAAGTAACAACTACTATCACATAAGGGGGGAAACGAGGAACGGTGGTCAGTGCGGAGTGTTCTTTGGAGCTAATGGAGCGGAAATGTGTGCCCTGCATGCATGTGTGATTGAGTGTGAGTAGATCTGGTTGTGTGAGTAAATCAATTGCTACCCCGTATGGGAAACACCTTTTATAATGTCAATGGTAAGCGAGGAACGGTGAGAATCTTGGCATACTTGTTGGAGATTGTGGGACAGGGACGTGTGTCATACACGTGTGTGATTGAGTGTGAGTGTTTTTGACCGCGTAAGGATGTCATACCTACTTCTACCTACGGGGAGCATTTTTACTAAAGTCAATGACGAACGAGTGGGGAAAAATATAGCACGTCTTGTCTGAGGTTATGGGGCAGACACCGAAGGCAGCAATCGCATTTTGCAGAACTGTGGCGCAAAATGGTCCGGCGTTCTGGGGCTTTTAGTGGTCTACCGGGTTTCTGTGGTGTTGGCTGGTGGGTCTCCACCATCGAGAAGGCTGGTACTGCACACCTCTCGAGTTAGCATTTCGTTGACGGTCTTTATCTTGATAGTTCTTATGATTTCGCCGAAGCTTCTGATAATTTCTATGGCCATCCCCAAAGGCCGGGTGCTGAAATGAGCGTGTTTGTCAGCCATCATCACTACATCCTCAACCTTGAATGGTCTTGCTTCTGTTAACCAATTCTGTCGTGTTCGCAGAGCTGGTAGGTATTCCCGCAGTCATCTCCTCCAAAAAACCTTGGCAACATAATTTGCCTGCTTCCATCCACAAAGGTAGCTGCCACGAAGCTTTGTTGGCCCCCGGAAACCCACATTGGGCGTTGATTTCAACAGGTCCTTCGAGATGAGCGCCAGATTGATGGGTAGCCAGTGGCCACTGGAAACAGGGGCGATTGTTCAGAATTCTTTCAGCCTCGGTCAAGATGGTGCACATCGACCCATCGTCAGACGGCTCTTTCTCAATGATCGACAACATTATTCGTCTGGCTGACTTGATCAGGCGTTCCCATACACCACCGCGATGGCTGACTGCGGGGGGTCGAAGTGCATTCAGATGCCTTAAGCCACGGTTCGGTTCTGCAGCTCTTCCTTGTTCGTGTTTTGGTGCCAACGCTGCATTTCCCGATGGGCGCCCATGAAGTTTGAGCCACTGTTGGAGTATATATCTGCTGATATGCCTCTTCGGTTGATAAAGCATTGCAGGGCCCGGGGGAAGGAGTCGGTCATCGTCGAATTGCGTGACTTCTAAATGTAACGCGTGTGACTTCACCCACGTCATGGTAAACCAGTATCGTTTTTCCAGCCTTTTTCCAAACTTGATCCACAAAAGCCCGAAATAGTCCAGCCCGGTGTCACTGAACGGCCACCAACCCGGAGTATCGTTGAGTTCCCTGTCTCTTGTGCCATGGCACTAGCAAGTTCACTAAGTCTATGCCCCTTCTTATACTCCAACGCGCCCGGCCTCTATTCCACATTACGTCCCACCCTATGGCCTTTAACACTTCCTCGGCAAATGTGGACGGGAAACCCAGTCCCAGTTCTCTTACGGGAAGTGGCTCATTAACTGAATTCAGCCTACAGTTATGTTGCCACTCATTCTGCTCCCAACACACTTTCCTACCTCTAATGTTGTTCCACGTTTTCACGCAGAATTTCACTTTTTTCTGCAGAGGGGTGACTGCTTGTCCAGTTGCAACCTCATCTATGAACCTCGTAGCTCTTACCTCTGTAGAGTTTGGCCGTTCAATTTTTCCTTCTTACGTGCCGTGGCCCCAGCGTAATGGTAACTAGCTTACTTACCGACTATCATTTAGGTACATTCGTTCCATGGCTTTCTGCAGTAATCTTCCGCCTAGATAACATTCACCCAATGCGGCAACCATAGCCCCAGGCCTAGAGCCTCCTTCTTCCCAGCCCCATTTACTAGGTTCTAAGTTGGAGGAAACTCAGCCCCAATTATTATCCCTTATCTGCATCATACCAAATTCGCCTTACTCGGCCCAAACTGGTCTCGTTCCCTTTCTCTCATTTTACCCTAGCATTTCAACCCAGAACCCCATTCCGGCAACCAACATTAATTACCAGACCATCCTTATCATTCTTCATTGTCTTTGCCATTATTTTGCCTTCCTGTCTCCTTCTCATCGGCTTACAGCCAGCATTCTTTTAACATATTTCCAATTCCTAGATACTGGAGGTTTCTTTTTAACACTGACCGTTGATCCCCAGCTGGAACCATCCCGGACTGTGTTCTTCCATTTTTATTTTTTCAGACAGCCACTGACGTGTATCTTCCCTCTGATCGCTCGGGCCGATCTGCTGACAATACCAGCAAAATATCTGGCCCCTATTTCTGGCTGGAAATTCAATGCACGCCCGTCATTTCGTCGCTACCACACTGGCCCTGCTTTCCAGGATCCCTCACAGCCTGGTCTCAGGCTCCTGGACTATTCCATCTCTACAGCTATGTGACAACGCCAATACCACTTGCACAAACCGAGCCCTTGCAGGGCGCGGCCAGATCGGCCGCTTCGGAAGGCCTACACCGGGCCTGCAGGGAGTCTGCAAAGATGTGCGGGCGCAGCTAGGATGGCGGATCGCACCTTCTGTCGCCCAAAATGGTTTTCAGGTTGGGTATCCAGCGCACGGTCAGCCCCACCTACCAGCATCGGTTGCGGAAAAAACACTATTTATGTAACCAAAACGCTGCAAATAAGCCGCCATCTTCTGCAGTTATCACCGATTTTCCATCGTAATTGCCTCAATCTTCGCCATCTTAACTCATCGTTTCTTGAGCCCGGAAAAATTTAATTTCCTTAGCGCATATTTATCGCTTATTTAAGAGACCACCACCATACTCTGCTCAACTTTCCTGATCCCTTTCCTCGGGGATTCGTGCCAAACGTCTCACCTGTCTCATTCGCAAACTTAATCAATCCTCAAGATACAACTCTCGCCTTTTATTGCTTTTACCCATACATTTGAAAAAGGTCACATTTGGTGTGGCCATACACTTCCGCTCAACAATTTCCAAACTTTTATTACACTGAAGAATACTTGTCTCCAGAGCATCCCAATAGCCGACGATATTGAGACAAATTTCCCCCTCTCTGACCGTACTACGGTTTGCTCACACAGGACTGCAGCGGTGCAGTATCCTCGCCTTGCACTGAGTCATGTCCTGCCACGTATCTCATACGGAAGACATCTTTATCGCGGCTCTTTGATTTGTGGCCATAGCGTGATCCACCTTTCACAAAGAACCTCGATAGACAGTAGCATACCTGTCATTTACTTCACAGCCGAACCTCGCAGCTGTGTTCATCGGTTGTTTGGAGCTTTTTCATATCCGGTGTTCTATCTTAATAAACCCTTTCAGACAGTATTGATCCTTGCAACTCCTTGGTCATCATGTTCAGCCCTAGGTAACACAAATCAATACGGAAATACTGACCTGTCACTTAAATACTCACCTTTTGCAAACCATGTCTCTGCCACTATCGTGGATAGGCATCACAAATTGATCTGTCTCCCAGTTCCCATTTCCATGTTGGCTCATCGTATTCCTCTTTTGTGGAAGGTAACAATCTGCTGAACGATTACCCGTTTATTTCCGGCCACTTATTTCGCCAGCACTTCGGCAATCTCCCCCCACAGAGAAGTTCTTCACTAGGTATTTAACTGACTCAGCCGACATTCGGCGGCTGGAAGTTATAAGGGTGATAATGGAAAATATTTTAGTGTTCTTTGTCCGCAATTTTACTTCTTCTCATTGTCTGATTTCCAATCCTGAGCCTTTTCATACACCACAGAGATCCAAGGCTGGTTTACTTCTCACTTAAAAACTTCTTTTTCTTTGAGATAAACAAAGTTTCCGTCCATTCTGTCTGCTCTTCTCTTTGAGCAGTCTACCTTTTTGTAGTATTTGAGCAAAAGTCTACTACTTCTAACCAGCCCCATCTGGACTCGGCCAGCTTGGCCACCCGATCTTGGGTTCACATTCGCCGGGTGCAACCCTAAAGGGTAAACTGCATAATTTCTCCTATACTATATCGAGGGCACCAACTTGAACCACCCTCTCGGAATTCGGGTACCGCTTCCAATTGGACCGTTTGATCTTGAGTTGTAACATGCTCCGAGGTGGTCTAAAATAAACTACCATTATTATTGTTATTACTATTGCTGTTAGTGTTATTGTATTATTAATAATCATTGCATTCTCCTATCGAAGCCATGTGTTGTTTGCCCGCTGCGGCGAAGCTTTTCCTGCAGTGTACACAATGTGGGATGACGCGTCTCACAGTTAGTCTTCCTGTCAGTAACCAAAAAAGCTTCCGGATGACGCGTGCCACGCCCACGCTGCCAAAACGTCTGCACCGGGCTCGAAGATCGGGATCGAAACCGACTTCAGTGGAGCAACGCAGGCTCTGGTGAACAGGATCCTTGTAAGTTATCGCCCATCTTCCATATACCATCGTCCACACATCACGGCTCCGTAACCGACTTCCGATGCGACGGACAAGGCGCTTGACTCTCCCGTTTGTGTTGTATGACCATAGAGCAAGCACCGTGGAATCCGTATGTCTCCTAGTTTCTTTAGAGTGACGAGAAACTCTTCCCCCTCCAGCCGGTCTTCCCAGTCCAGTGGCTGGTCTCAACCGACTTTCTTACTACAGAGCTGCAGCAGCAGGGTCTTCCCGGGTAGCAACCAGGGGAGACAAAACCGAGCCGATCGAACAGACCGGAGACAGCTGACAGTATACCACGACGATTTACTGGTTGGTCGGTAACTTTTAGCCCGAAAACAAAGTCGTCTATTTCCGCATTCCATTGTTTCCCTAGCGTGCATTCGGTGGGGAGTGGAGAACCGTCCAGATCTGGCACCCTCCCGGCCTTCTCGTGGTGCGCAGTGACTTCAAGCACTTACGAAGCTTTTGACGTTGATTTCGTGAGATGAAAATTGCCCTTCTCTGGCAGCTTTGTTGGGCGCCTGACTTGTGCTAGAACCAAATCAACATCGTCAAAAGACACAAGGTATTCCTTGACGTAGAAATTTTGGCTGAAGCCGTCTGCTATCGACCGGTGGACTGGAGCTCCATGTTTGTTCGCCGTTTCTCAAAGGGCGTAGTTCGCTCAAAACGGCGATGATATCGCTCCGCTTTGTTCACATCGTTCTCTTCCAACCATGAGGATTGCAACGATTTCGCCGTTCTACAGGTATTTTTACCTGCAGAAATATTTTTCTGGCGTCCGCTGACAAGGCCACTCCGCCCAACCCCAAACGGCATAATAAATCAATAAACGGCGTGGTCCACTCGGGCTCCTACAGGAGATGATCATTCAACGACTTGCCTTGGAACGTGGCTAAACAATGGGAGATCACTTGCGGCTTGTCAGGTTATTGCGGTGAAGAACCGGGTGGTGAAAATGATACCAGATCCCCCTCCGGCCATCGTTGGTCGCAGGCACCTTTTCGACGTAGCCGAGAGCTTCGTTCCGCATTATTATTGGTGTTTATCGTTCCTACAGATCCGGATACCAAACAAAGCGTTCTTTTAATTGCAGTAGTTCTTGGAGAGCATGAAATCTGTTGTCATCCAGAGGCTCATTTTGTCTGCGCCATGGGAGGGGAACCACGAACTGTTTTCAAGGCCTCTGGTCCCTTGCCGCACCGTCTGCAGAGCGAGGTGCTCCTCTTAAGGCAATGATAATCTTGAGTCTCCAATGTAATGAAGCTCTCTTCCATGCAGTCGCTACACTGATGCTCTGTGCGATCCGTTTCGGCTGATACATAATTTACGGAACAACATCCCCTGGCTGGACCATATATATAATCCATCCTAGTTATGTGCTCACGGCAAGGGGTGCCTGGCTGTTGCCCACTCTCTCGTCCAGCACCCAATGTGCATCTGGCACATAGCAGCCGATGGGAAGGTCTACTTCTCCTTTCTTCCAGTCCACGACGATTATATATTGTAAATGGGGCCACCTGGTTATAATTGCGTATACCAGTGCTCGTATGGGGAGATCAGCTAATGTAAATGCCTCCGTCGATTCAATTTGCTCGTTGTTATCTAAAAAGATGAGCTGTAACCTCAACCGACTGGTATTCATTAGTTGTGTTCCGCTCACTGTGCTCACCGCTAACGACATCATGCTTTCAGAGAGCCGGTGTTTATTGGCAAACCGCTTTGTCATCAGGATAGTGTCTGATCCACTATGGACGAAAACCGAAGCACTGGCCACCCTATTTCGGGCCATCACTCCTACAGCATCCACTCCCTACCGTATTGGTTTACTGGCAGACCGTGACGTTGAGAAATTTAAACTGGGCTTGGCGTTCGCCTCTGGTGTAGATTCTTTCGCCTGGTGTAACAATTGGTGGTGTCTACCCGGACAATCTCCGTGACCACATCTGGTTCTTGCTCGGCAAGCTGCCGCCCGGTGTTTGGTGTTAAGGCAGATAAAGCAAGCTCCTGTTGTCCTCGCCACTCACCAACTTTCGTCTAATGTGACTTTGATGAACTTCGGACATTCTGGCAGCCCATGGCTAGGATCGCTGGACCTGCAACTTGGATGGGCTATAGCCTCGCGTGAAATGGCGCGTGAATTGGTCCACGTCTGGTATTTCGGATGTTTCCGCGCAGTGGTTTGGGCTCAGCTGGTGCAAAGTTTGTTTACCCGAATGCCGCCTTGGATGAGTCCACCAAATCTGCTCCGGCTACCCTGGTTTCTTTGTTTAAGTGCTCGATCAGACCCTTGGAGTTGGCCTTACGATCGCTTCTGCTTATGTGTTCCGCCTCTTCCGCCCACCGACCCTGTAGTTTGGGAGAGAGGTAGCGGACTGTACGAATCAACGTATGCATTGCATCGAGATCAGCCCTGTGCCCTTAATGATCGAGGGCTATGGAACAGTTGTGCATCTTGGTTACTAGGTCAGAAACTGCATAGAAGTCGCCTCTTGTTCTTATGGTCTCTGACGCCATGCCCTCTATCAGATTGTGAGCTAACTTTAATGGCTGGCCGAATATGTCTTTCATAATCTACCGTGCCCCTAATCAGCCCTGTTCTGGATCGTGTGTCACACCAATTAATAGCTTATCTTGCTCGGCCTCAACAGTGATGAGTTAAATATAGTAGCCTTTGTCCGGGGCCAGTCGTCTCATTTTCGATGGAAGTTCCGAATTGTTTGATGGATTTGCGGTAGTGTTCATATCGTCCGTCGAAAACCGTCGGTTCTGCTCTTAGCAGATGGATATTTGGTTGTGATGGTGACTTATGTTTGACAGCCGGTGCAGAGTTTACTGATTTCGATTGCCCTCGTCTGTCTGATATATCGTAGTCGTTAGTCTCTCGCTCTAGCTCATTCCGCCTACGCTTCCCTTCTGCATCCTGAGCCTACTCCCCAGCTGATAACCGTTACCGGTCTAGGTCTACTATCCTCAACTTAAATAGATCAGCATTCTTGCAATGCGTGTTACCCTCAGCATCACATGAGCTGGCGCTACCAGGGCTAGGTGACCCAACACTATCGATAGAATAAAAGGTACTCGAACCCTCTCCGGTGATATGCCAGATTTCAATTATTTCAATCATTTTCTGGGAATGTTGCTCATCTTTTCGTTCCAAGTTGATTAACCGAGTATTGCAACACGCCTTTGAGTAATGTGTAGCCAAATTCAGAACAGATCCCGAAATCAGAACGCGATTACCCGTGAACTTCTACGATACTAGATCTTCAAACGAACAATGATATGAAACAAATGCAAACCTCAATTATGCAATCACACGGGCTCAGAAAACGAGAACCAAGTTGCGGCATGTGGGAGATGAGCACGTGCGTCACTCAGATCCAAAATAATATATGACAGAGTGGCGCACTGGACGCGAACAAACAAAGGTTGGTTCACAAAAACATACAGTGTATAAAAACGCGCAAATAGTGTGTGTGAGCAAGTGCTGTCAAGAGATTATGGAACTGTAGTCCATTTGGGTAATCTCCCACAACCCGTCGTTACAACCGCCACGACTGAGAAGGCTGTTGCCCGTGTCAGGAGTGGGGCTAACCCCTCATCGGCGCGACGTCGCGCAATCTTTGTGGTGTTCATTTGAATGATTTGCCGGGAAGGCCTAGGCATTCTCGATTCCTCCAGATTTGAATGTCTTCCATATACAGAAATAAAGTACCCACATCTCGCAGCAGCCGACGAGAAGGCAGGGTCGGGCGCCCTTTACTGCCTAGGACCCTGTAATTCCGCCCCACTTGCCTACTCTGAACCATGCTATCCTACCAGCAGTTGATTTTCGGTCCTTCACGTTTTCGGACCAGCCTCCCGTAGGTGCAGTCAGCCGTGTTCGTACGCGGCGGGACGCTCCAGCGCAGCGATTAAAAGCACTAACGCCAGGTTCCTTGTTGATAATGGAACCCCAGTTTCTCTCTGGCTGGTTGGCAAAGACAAGCCACGAGCTCCTTTTCGTCGACTGTCCGCTGAGAATGGTTCCACCTTTCCTACCCACGGTGTAAAACACTTTTGAGCAACAAGTAGCCAAATTCAAAACGGATCCCGAAACCAAAAGGCGGTTACCGGTGGAATTCTGCGATACTGAATTTTTAGATGAACAATGACACGAAACAGATACAAACTACATGTATGCAACCAAAAGTACTCAAAAAATGCGGACGGGATTTCGGCGTGCTAGAAAGGAGCACGCGAGTCACGCAGGTCCAGAACAAGGATAAGCCAGAGCAGCGCACAAGGCACGAACAAACAAGCGTTGTTCCGTAAAAACAAACAGTGCGTAAACAAGTCAGCAGTGTAAATAAGTAATTCCTGTTAAGGAGACATGAAACTGCACTGGCCTTTTTGGGATTTTCCACGACCGGTCGGTATCCATCGCGATACAGGTTGCGGTCTACCTGGGACCACGAAGACGATATCTGTGGGCCTTTATTCTGCCGGAAGTTACCACAGGCTTACTGGGGATCGATTTTCTTCAGCACCACGAATTGCTTGCTGATTCGTATGGTTGTAGCTTACGGATCTTTCGTCGGACTCTGAACGTACGGGTCTCGCAGCTCAAAAAAGTGCTCCGAATTACGGATTTGTTTTCTAGCTCTCCCCAAGACTTTTAGCGTTCGATTATCAAGTTCCCTACTTTGATTAAACCATCTGGAGAGACAGATGCAGTAATCGATCGTATAGCACACCACATTTTCACTAACGGACCAACAGTCACTGCACGACCTCGTCAAGTGTCTATGGAAAACTGTATTTTGCTAATGTGAACTTGTCATTTTATTTTCTAAAGATATTGTTCATCCTTTTCACGGCTCACGGGCCTAACCTCCCCGGCAAACTTCTTGAAAAAGATGGCTTTAGCCGGCGATCAAATGGCAACCACGGCGCACTAAACTCCGTTGCCCGTTACGATAGCCATCCGGTACGTTACATAAACGAAATCACTACGTCACTTTACGGCACGACTTCATTTTCTAAGATCAATTTGGAACGAGTCTAGCACCATATCCCAGTCGTTGCTGAAGATGTCGAGGAAACAGCTGCCAAGACTCCTCTTTGTTTGTTTGATTTCCTACTTGTGCTTTTTGGTTGCAAAATGCTGCTCAGATATTCCAGAGGTTTATCGATAGCTTTACACGGGATTTGGAGTTTGTTCATGTCTATGTCGACGACTTGCCGGTCACATCGTTGAGCTCAGGTCACAGTTTCCAATATTTGACTCCACTAGTTCAACATTAGTACGAAAGCCGAATAGTAGTCAATCCCCACAAATGTGAACTTGGCTAACCGGAACTTCCGTTCATTAGTCACGAGATCACTCGAGAGCGTATCAAGCTTCCCAAGAATAAAGTGCGCGTTATTCTGTATTGCGCCGAACCGTCCTCAACCAAAAGGCCTAAGGCATTTTTGAGGTTAGCTAACTTTTATTGCCCTTTCATACCCCATGCGGCCAAAAGTTTGCTTCCTCTAACTGAACTTTTTCGAGGCAGTCAACGTAAGTTGTCGCTTACGGATGTTGCACAAGTGTGGCTCTCGGAGATTAAAGCAACGTTAGTCCAGACCAGGTTCCTGAAACACCCATTTCCGTCCGATACACTGAGAATAGAGGTGGATGCATCCGGTTTACTCTTTGGAGCAGTCCGGTAACAGTCTGCTTCCGGGATTTGGCAACCATTAGAGTTCTCCTCTGGACGCCTCAGTCCCACGGAAACGAAGTATAGTGCTTTCGGCTGCAAAATGCTGGCTGGCTGTCAAATACTGACGCCAAGAAGTCGAGGGTCGAGGGCAAAAAGGGCTGATGGCAACGGTGAATTCTTGTCAGGCATGGTGATACAAATGCAGAGTCGCAGTATATCACTGGAGCATTTAGAATACCAGTCTGACCTAAATGCCATACACACACAAGAATGCATTGTCTGATGTCTACCTATTGACTTACAGAGCCGATGGGCAGAGAAGGCTAGGAAAATAAATATGCTTGGGCGAGAGTCTACGTTTGACGATTTGAAGAGTTCGTAGGTCGCCACTCTCGCGTTGCCAGCAGCCAATTTAGACAGATCGAACGCAAGAGTTGCAGGCTGGCACGAAAGGCATTACCATCGGCTCAAATTGTACAGAATTACTGTAACCGAATCCAGCCTTTGGCTAACATGCACACGATAGGTCGAGAGCCCGTATAAGTTACTGAATGCGAGCTGTGCGACTCACTGCATCGCTTATCAGATTTTCGACCTTTCACGGGATGAGTGTACCCAATCGGTGGCCGACAGTAAAAGGGATCGGGTCATGCTTTGTGCACTCAAATAACTCTCAGCCTGACTCTGAATACCTCCTTCGAGTGAAATGGGACCAGGACGGGTGCGTGAGTAATCATCACTCGTTACCACGTGGCCCTCGAAACAGTAGGCATACTCAGACGGATGAGTCCACGGTGGCCTGATCAACCGGACATGATGGTTTAAAACCGGTAAGATTAGGCATCCAACCTGTCGGCACCGTGACGTCTAAAGGATTGAGAAGGGTCATGGCATTTCTGGACTCGCGGTCGGATACTTTGTTGGTCACAAGCAAGCTTGCAGAAAGTTGTGAACGAGTTGGCAGGTCTAATTCTCTCAAGCTCAACACGATTGCAGGGGGTCATGTTAACAATTCGATTAGGCTGGCCTCACATTTAATAATAATAATAATAATAATTGTATATTTCGGATGCGCCCGAAGCATGCTAGAATGCATGATCAGATGATTATAGTGATGCCGGAATGACAATTCACAAAAGGGTACAACAAGTGCATGCAGAGTATCAGAGAGTGTTACAGTGAACTAAAACTGAAGTAATGCCCGGCAAATTTGAAGGTCAAGGTCGAATGGTGTCAGTTGGTCTGGAGTACATGCATAAGTGGTATATGAAATAATTACACTAGTGGAAATTCGAACATATTGAAAGGAAATGTTTTTGGTGCGCTACAGAATATGAGAGGCATATGGATAGAAATCTCGTCGAAGCATTCGGTGAATTATTCACTTTACTACAGGCATGTCAAGAAGTATTAACATGGAAATATTTCAGTCTGAAAAGATGGTAGTACATAAAGTGGTGGCTGTATACTGGAGGAATCATATATGTTGCAAACAATTGCGTATTTCTCGGGAGGGATACTACCAGAGTGATGGTGGCAGGGAACGGCCGGAGTAAAACAGGTGAGCGTGCGGCAAGTTATAAACTTTATGTAGGGTTGGTATGAAATGTCAAAGCGGAAGTGGAAGGCTAATCAATATTGACCGTGTGGTTACATCCATTATACAGGTGTTCAGTTCTGCGAGAGGAAAGGTTAAGTAATCCACAGATAAGTGTACGTCAATAGATGAATGCTGTGTGGTATGTACCAAGCAAAAATGACAGATCAATAAAACTGCACAGGTATATCGCGGGAAGCGGCCGTGGATCAACGAATATAGAAATAAAATGTATCGGCCGGTGCAGATAGTGGTGTGATTTAGAGGCTGCATGCGGGGTCAGTTTCGGTAATATAACACGAATGCAACACCTGGAAAATCAAAGGTCTCGATAACGGTGATGGTAAGCAAGTAGACGGTGAGTGTCACATTTCTAATGACCAATTTGACAGGTGTAACAAATGATGGGAACGGAGCGGCGATGCAGCATGGGAAGTGTATCGAAGACGTTCAATCGTGGAGGGAACGCAGTGATCTACAGAGCCCGAACACTCGATGCAACAGCATTGCAGATGCGATCGGATGGACCGATGAAGAGTGCAGGTAGTTACTAATTACTTCGCTGCCCACTGGATGACTACTGAAAGATATGTCAGCGCCGGACGTTTTTTTTTGGTGACTGATGAAGCAATGAACAGTGACAATAAAGGTGCCAGTGTTTGAACAGTATTAGCGAGTTCTAACACGGAACGGGCATAATGACATATGGGATTAAAATGAGTTGTATGAATGCAGTGAGATCGAGTAGTCCAGGTTCAAGAAGTCCGATGGCGGGAATCTTGGGGAAAGCGATCGTGAGACGGGCGAAAATGAAGTTGTGTGTAAATCTCGTTTGTCCTGTCCAGCAAGAGAGGGTCCAAGTTATTCCTGGGAAGTGGACGGCGACAATCGTCCTTAGGGTACAGGTTCTGAAAACAGAACGGAGAGGGCTGCAGTCTGGCAATTCTACCAGCTGTGGGTTAGGGGAGAAAGACAGAACACCAATATCATGCCAGTAACAGAAATGGGTGGTCGCGACGTTGAGGTCTTGTTTTTTGGATTAAACAACATACGGAAAGCGGAGAAGACCGGTACTAGCGACTAATTCTTGTGAGGCTTGGTGAGAGTTACCAAAAAAGCAAGGAAGCGAGAATAGGCGACACTGGGAGCAAATACTTATGTGTAGTTCGACGAATGGTTTATGGAAGACCACATCGATTGTGGCGATTCGTTCATCAGAACGAGGCCTGGAATCTTGTGTTGAAATAGGGTCTCAATGAGTAAGTAGTTGAAGCGTGGATGAGACTGGTACCTTGAGGACCATATTATATATGCTGCTATGTATTTTCTAACATTATAAATGCTCTTACACCTGGCGGCAGCTGATAAAAAAAAGAAGAACCTAACCGACTATGGTAAAATCTGACAGCATGAAAAAAAGAATCACCGGAGTAACGGTGGCCAGTAGGGGGTCGTGGTCAGAAGCGTTGAAAATAGGAAGTGGCTAGACAAACACGTGGAGTGTGCTGTTGACAGTCATGGAGTATAGGTTGGACTGCTTTTATTTGCTAACTATAATACAGAATGCTCCTTACCATCCGTTGGTACTGAACAAAGTTGTTAAGCTTTTGGTTAGTATCCCAGGCCCAGTTCGTAGGCTCGGGTAATAGACATGTAGGGATCATGCATACGGATCAGTTTTTGGACAGTTAGATGTTTATTTATTTCTTTTTTGAATAATAAAGAGGCCGAAGACATTGACCTAAGTTGAGGTGGGAGTTTGTTCCAGAGGGAAGAATATTTAACAATAAAGAAGTTTGACCGCATCGCAGTCCTGGATACTGGAATCAAGACCATAGAGTCCCTATGTCGTAAAGAATAGTTGGAGGGAGTTTTGACCTGGGGGGCTGAATTGCAAGATGTACGTTTTACAATATTGCAAAAGAAAGACAGGTTCATTCGTAGACGGCGCAGCCATAGGGGCTCTAGGTGCAATATTTCACACCTTTCCATATAATTTAAAGGCGAGGAATATCCTAGTAGTTGTTTGGTAAATCTACGTTGTACATTCTCAATTGCAAATCTGTCAATCTGCCGCATGTTAGAAAAGACGACAGTGCAATATTCCAGAAGTGGTCTTACATGAGTTTTAAAAATGCTTAGCTTGCTCTCTGTAAGACTGAAGGTTCTATTAATCAGACCAATTAGCCGTCTAGCTTTAGCAACCTGCACGGCCGAATGTTCGGAGAAATTAAATGTAGAAGAATATTGTAATCCCAAGTCCCTTACTTCCGGACTGTTGGGGATGAACTGATCATTAATTTTAAACATTCCCGCGGGAACCTGACATTTATACATAAGGATACAACTTTTGACAGCGGAGAATTTCATCAACCATTGGTTGCTCCATGAGTCTAGCGATAGTAAATCGCTCGTTATGCTAGCAATGGTAGAAGCTAAGGCGTCAGGTTCAAAGGAGTACATAATTTTTATGTCATCTGCAAAAAGGAACGCAGCCCCGTGTGTGATGACGTTGAAAATGTCATTAACATATATAAGAAAAAGTAAGGGACCTAGTACACTACCCTGAATAACTCCACTAGTAACTGGTCGAGGTGATGATAAACTGCCATCAACGTCCACCACCTGCTTTCGGGATGTTAGATATGATGAAAACCAACTCAGGATCGGGTCAACAATTCCGTAGGTTTTCATCTTCGCCATGAGCCTATTGTGGGATACTCGATCGAAAGCTTTAGTCATGTCAAGGAGGATTACAATCACTGATTTACCACTGTTAGTGGCCGTAGTTATTAGGTTAAGGAAGTCACACATACAGGTGGCACAGGATCTTTTTTGAAGAAAACCGTGCTGTCCAGTGTTAATGAGGTTATTGTTTAGTAAATGAGTTGTCAGCTTATTTTTTATCAGTCTTTCCATAATTCGGGAAACTATAGGGGTGTGGTTCACTGGTCGATAGTTGGTTAGGTCCTGGCGTGAACCTTTCTTAAGAATTGGGATAATAACTGATGTTTTCCAATGGGAGGGGAAAACGCTACTGCTCATAGATAAATTAAAAACCTTTGATAGCAAGAATGGGATATCAGTGCCACCTAGACTAAAAGTAGACGGTGGTACGGCATCTGGCCCGGGGTGGTATGACCTCCTAATTTTAGTTAGCTGTACTGTTAAGTCGTTCGGGTGAAATGTAACCGCTGAGAACTGTGCAGATGTCAGCGGCTCAACGTGATATAGGCATAGGGAGTCATCGGTCGTTAGAGACGAAGCAAAATAGGCACTGAATGCCTCGGAGATCTCTTGGGAGTTCGTTATATAATTGTTGTTAGATATAACGGATGAGATAGGAGAACTGCACTGGCTGTTTCTCAGCTTCATCAGCTTAGATAAAGCTTCGGACCTCTTGGGGTGACTCAGCGCCCTTAATTCCTGTTTTTTACTGCGGGACATTTCAATCAATTTCATAGAATTAGATAAACGGTTCATTTGCAAGAACAACGAAAAGTCTCTCGACCTAAGGAATTTGCGTTGTAGCATAGAAAGCTTCTGCTTTAGTCGACAAAAACTGTTTGGTTTATCTCGTCCAGGTAGACCTTGGGTTGGGGTGATTACGTCAAGACATGCATTTAGTGTGGAGTAAAGATGATCCACCACGGTATGCAAGTCATCAGATAAAAAGAAAGTATCCCAGTTCTGCGAGCGAATAAGTGAGGGTAATTGATTCCAGCTAGCTTGGTGGAACGGTCTTTTAACGGTTGGTTTGTGAACGGTTCGTGCTGGCACTGAAAACTCACATTTTACCGGCAAGTGGTCACAACCTGGGATGCTGTTCACGATAGATGTGTGCACGCGAGATAATCCTACCGTAAAAATGAGATCAAGGATGCTACTGCCTCTAGTTGGGCACATCACATGTTGAGTCCATCCTCCTAAACGAATGCTGGTCAAGAAGTGTATTAAGTGATGTGGAGCTTTCAAAGTGGACCAACGTATGCCTGGTTCGTTAAAGTCGCCGGCCACCAGTTTTGGGCCGGGTATGTCCGCAACAACGTTTAACGCCTCTATGATAGGCAGAAAGTCGTTTTGACTAGTATTCGGGGGGCGGTAGATGCAACTAACAATGAAGTCAGAACATCCTGTAGTGACCTGTAGCCAAACTGAATCCGGCAAGTTATCAAGTATGGGGTGCTGAAATATTTTCGCTCGCATGTTTTGTCTTACATATATAAGACAGCCTCCCCCTCTCTGAGTGAGTCTATTTTTCCTGAAAGCTTGGTATCCGGTGATAGCGATATCCTCGTTTGGAGTGTTGTCTGTCAACCAGGTTTCGGTAATTAAAATAAGATCGTAATCAGACGTGAGCAGTAATATACGCAGCATTCGCATCTTATTCACTATTGAGCGTGCATTCAGCATAAACAATGAGAACTGTTTAGTGGAGTCAAGGTTAACGTTATGATCTTTATAGGATTCCGAAATTGCATTTGCTGAAGGCGGATCGGATGACGCAATCATTATTTCTTGAGATGGAGTAGTCGGTAATGTGGATGGTGAAATAAGCTGAGTAGAAACACCTGGCGTGGCAGTCAGCTTGGTTGTTAAGCTAAGCCGGGTGTGGCTAGTACTGAAGAGATTCGTTAGATTGGAAGGATGTCGGCGGTTGGTAAGTCTACTTAGCGTGGAACAACACCGCGAAAGATCACTATCGAGTGCTTTACTATTGGTAGATACTGGTGGCTGGGGCGTAGAAATATGAGGAGGGATGGTTAAGTAGCTGTTAAGTGGGAAAGAAAAAGGACGTGTAGCAGCCTCAGGTATCTTGGCACCTGCCTTAATACGGGCGGTAACACAGGTGCCCTCTTGACATCAGTAATTTGATGGGCTGTAACCTGGAGGGGGAATGTGAAATGGAAGTGGGATATACGGGTGTTGGTTGGCGTAGAGACTGGGAGGTCGTGGGTACTGTTGTAAGTGGCCTGCGGTAGAAAAGGGATTCAGGGTGGGTGAGATATGTGAACGATAAAAGGAAAGAGATTCATGTGAGAAAATATTACTTAGGCTACGATAGAAGTTATGTAGAACACTAAAGTAATCGTTTGGTATGAATGGTGGCGTTGTTGAAGAGGCCCGGAGGTTAGTTGTACCAGCCTGATGAGGATGATAACCAGGTGAAGAGAACGCGATACTGGGTGGAATGTACGGTGCAACTAGTGGTTGGTGGTTTGGATTGGGGAGATAGGTCTTGAATGACGTTTTCTTGTCCATTGTTGCACTCCGTGTTGCCTCGCTTGGGGTCCTTAGCCGTTGGGAGTGTGGCTTGATGAGTGAGTTAGGATTGACCGTAGTGTCAACAGCGTGCAGTCCACCTAGTAATGATGTTTTCGCTGGTTTGGGGGATGGCCTAGGCACCGTAGATTGCCGAGTGGCTATTGGAGCCGAGTGGAGAGATGGCAAAGAAGAATTTGGGGTGACTCCGCTGATGGGTTGAGGATTTCTGGGTATGGCTGTTAAGCCAGTTAGGCGGTTCGCATCGTCATCGATCGTGGCCGATATTTCGGTGATAGGTAATGGTGGAATCGGGTTAGTCAGCCCAAGAGAGGACAGCTTGCCCGGGGTAAACTCTATGCTTCTTGGTTTCTTAGGCGCTGGCTGGTGAGGTGACGTTGAACTGGATATATCTAAATCGACGTCAAACATATGGGATCGATGTTCTGGTGAACATGAAGCCGAATTGATATTGCATGCATTTTGCGCATCGTCAGACTGAGAAGAAGCGGATAGTTGAGGGCGGACAATTTTTGACGAAGCTGAATGCGTGCTGGTGGACCTGGCGAATTCCCTTTGTAATGGGGTTTTGTCGGCAGCAATTTTAATGTTCTTGAACGGGGATCTCAAAGCGACGGTGGATTGGCTCTTAATGAATTGTTTAGCGGGTTCCTCTTCAAGAAATTTGAACAACACTGGACAGGATTTGCGTTGAATGTTCTTTCGTAGCCGAAAGCACTGGCAGGGGTGGTGTGCCATATTAATAGAACTTAGAAGGTTATGTTTTACTTTCTCAACAGGGATTCTGTCGGGAATATTAAATACCACAGCATTTTTTGAGTTACTGATTCTTCGAACTATTTCTGAGGCAATGGCGTCTATGAAACGCCCAGCCGTGACTAGGTCTAGGGTTGACGGATTTGTTGGAGGGTCAGAGATATACGTGAGCGGAATTAGCTTGGATAGGGTCGTATCAATCAAAGAAATGTGGCTACTGAGATTAAGAAGATTGTGTTCTATGGTCTCTGCCCTTTTGTTTGCCCCTCCAAATACATCGGTCAGGCTAACGGAACAAGGATTCAGTGGGAGTTTTGCGACTTTCGACTTGGCGAGTACTTTTGGTCGGATGTTGGTACGACCAACCAGTGAGGATGCGGTTTGTCTAGCCGGCAGTTTGGGCATTGCAACACTGACAGCGATTGCACTAGAGAGCTAAATACACAGAGTAGTCTTACGTTCCCCAATTTACAGGCTTACTGAAATAAAAACGTGTAACTCTGTGGCTCTGGATCAAAGAAACTTAAAACTATGGAACTGTTGATATAGAGTCTCTGAAATTAAACGAGGACTTCTTTCAGGGAATTCCCTGAATTAATATGCTGAATTGGGTGGTAGACTGCCACACAGTCGCGCACGATGGTGCCAACTTTTTCTTATTTTAGACACAAGTTTCTCTCAGTTCATATCCTGGGAAGCAGTTCAAAGACTTCTTTTGCAAGAATTTTTAAATTAGCTGTTTAGGTCAAGATTTCGCGTCCGGAGGAAATCCTTAGAAAGTTTTTGGAGTTATGGGACCACACTAAAAAGCCGTAATTTTTTTAGTATTACTCTAGATAGCTAAGCAAAAACTATACCGATTTAAATCGATAAACGAATTGATGTGATGGTTCAGTTATTCCCGTGAATTGTTCGAGAATCGACAATGGTTTCACAGATGGAGTCGCCAGAAATATTTTTAGTTAGGCTTCCTACCTAATTTCCTATTTTACGATCTCACTGTGGGGTGGCGCCAAGGAACGGACGATCACCAAAAGAGTTGAGCTAGCTAAAGAACGCTGGGTATTTTAAGGTTGGGCTTGCAAAGGGCTGTTTGTAGTAGTAATAGATCTAGATTTCTAGGTAGAGGGTTTTGTAGATTTCTCGCGGTAATAAATTACGGACGCACAATTGTGTGTCGCAGTTATTGTCACGGGCAATATGACGCTTTAGTGTGGATAAATGTTGCTACTAGATGTGACCCAAAATCAAGCCCTAACGACGGAAAAAAGAAAAATTTGAGACAACCTGATTCATGCGTCAACTGGTTAAACTGGTGGAGGGACGGTAGACACTCCGGAAGCCTTTGGTATAGACAGCTCACCAATGGGACCAGCCGACTCTGTTAGATTATTCTCCAAGAGTTGGTCTCATCTCAAAGGCCTGGTGTTCGAGGGAGTGTCTAGTCCCCTAGTTGATACAGTAGTTAGGTGCAGCCTACCAGAGGCTCCTTGGGTGCTTGAACATAGCATGGGCAATCAAGGAGAACCTTCCCCTACTCGAACGACACTTGGCTGGATACTGCTCGGACCCCTGATGAACAAAATTTAACCATCGGTATCTGTAAGTTGCTCAGCTATTGTTGAGAGAAGTGTCTATGTAAAACACAACCAACATTTTGATATTGGATTCAACAAGCTATCCTAGGGAAGTGAAGTTCATTAAGAAGATAAGTCAGCGCTTTAAATGATGAGTTTAAAGGCAGCGTCATACTGGCCAACACGAATATGCTCTACCACAGCAAACACCGTCAAACCACCTACCACGAAATGGAAAAATGGCCCTTAAGCTTTTGAAAAATCTCAAAAACCTCTTCGGGAAGCCCAGTTGAAAGTTGAATACCAGCAGGTCACACAAAGCAGTTTGGAATTGGCTGACCTATTGGCAGTGTGTGGCACCTGGCGGAATTTAATGACCGGCGACGAAACAGCTTTCCCTTTAGCAAAGCAACAATCGCTGGGCCGAAGTCAGTATTCATAAATGAACTCAAAATGACTGAGCTGTTATTGGGTTTTAAGGCAGCAATATTGTGGAAAGAGAATTGTGCCACCACCGAACTAAGCCGCTCTTATAGGACGGATCCTACTGTTGTGTCACGCCACAGGTAACGGAAGGAAAGAAGAGTTTGTTCAAAACATCAATGAGGTAATTCATCCGTAGAGAGAAACAACAGCGAAAACGCTGTTGATTCTAGCTCAAAACTAGGTACAAAGGACAAAATAGTTCGCCGACCGCCTCAAGCCAGTTATCCAGAGTTTCATTCCGTTTCATACCCTACATCTATTCAACCTGAAGCACTTTTTCCTAGCAACTGGGAAATGTACTGAGTTTTAGTCTCCTATACCATGTACACAGAGGTGAGAAGGAAAATGTCACCAAGGTTTCGCTTGGACAATTCAAGTTAGCCCTATCAGCCGAAATCCCACTGTGAAACTTTTCCGGGCTTTGAAGAAGAACTCTCGGTTACATTTAATAGAGTTCAGATTTTCACATTTTGTTAAGAAAAAGACTGAAATGTTCTGATAGGTGTAAGCATTCGATCAATTTCCTTGTTCAAGTGTGTTTTGATACTCTTTGCTATACACTCGTTTTCGAAGCTAATTTATAGTCATCAACCGTTTTTCGGTTCTTTCAGAAAATATGGTGTGGTAATTTTATGTAATTCCATTGTTTCGTGACCTTTCAGTTTTATGTAGTATCTCATTGTTACTTGAACGTTGTATGTAAGTCCAACTTTTGCTCTCAAGTTTGTAAAAAAGCTAGCTTAACCAGGTGCTGCAATAGTTTACTACTTGAGATACGTGGACTAAGCTCGTGCAGCGTAAATGTTTCATTCTGGATAGTCTTAATTTGAACGTGCGCCTAACAGCGTGCGCTGCTATTTTGATGAATACGCCGATCTGACTCGTTATGGATTGTGCAAATGATGACTACGACAGAAGCCTGTTTTACGTGCAGACAATATGGGAAGTTAGTAACCGCAGGCACTGACAATGAGTTATAGGTATGTGGGGTGAGAATCAAAACCCCATCGTGAAACTCAGAAATTTATTTTCAAGGAAAGATTTTGGCCGGCGGTGAAAATCATTCCTATTGTTCGACAAGCTTTGTGAATGTGTTCACATATGACATTACTTTGAAAAACCCGTCCACACACCACACCTTTTCGCGTTTGTTTGTTCGTGTGAGACATTAAAATTTGGCATTGAATCGCTTCTGACTGCCATGCTAGGAACACGGAACTTTGAAACTTTGGATTTTATTGTTGAGTTTATTTGGCCTCAAACTTGAGGTTTGTGCACATTCGTTCTTTTTGTGATTTTCAAATTAGTGCAGTAAAAACTATGAATCGATCTTGTTCTGGTTTTTGGATTCATTTGGATGGGTTGTGCGTTGCTCGATTTGCAACTAATAACTTACGTCTTTGTTTCTCGATATTTGCCCCGCCTGGCGCTTGCTCTGAGTGTTTCCACGTAGATGCTGTTGGTTCACTGACCATATCACACGAGTATATCTACTTATTAACGATCATCGATAGATTTACAGAGTGGCCTGAGGTTATTCCTATTTCTGTCGTCATGGCCGAATCAGTGACTTGACACCTGGTAGAACGGTAGACAGCTTCACGCTGTTGTCCTTCAACAACCACTACTGATTGAGGGCAAAACTTCAGTCCGATTCATTCTGTACTTTAACCCACGTGCTGGGTATGGAAAGCCCTCGTGCGACCGCGTACCAACCTGCATCCAAAGGTTTATTCGAAAGTTTTCATCGCCAACCCAAGGCGGCTTTTAGGGCACACGAGAGCCATGACTGATGCGAAACATTATTGCTAGTTCTGCTAAGCACCAGGACTTGACTAGGGGCAGAAGTCCAATGTTCCATCGCACAAATTTTCTACGGCACGACATTACGAATGTTTGAGGAATTCTTTACGCCGAGGAGTGCAGAAAAACTAGCCATACAGACTTACCTTCACCGTTTGTCCACGTACGTGCAAAATGTCGCTCCGGGACAGACCCGAATGCAGCGAAGACAGATTTTTGTTCCCACAGAGTTTGAAACTTGTTCGACTGTTTTCACTCGTGCTGACCGGTGCGCAAGCAATAACTACAGCTCCACGAAAGTCTATTTCAAGCTATTTCCCTTCACGATAGGACCTTCAGGGTTGATCGAAAAGGTCGCTTCGACACTCTTAACATTGATCGTCTCAAAGCCTCGTACGTTGACGGTAGAGAGTCACCGGCTGACACGGAATTCGATGTTAACCATGTAGTACCTGTTGACGACACTTCCGTGTAGCGTCAAGATCTGCAGTTAACGTTGCCTGTTACGAATTTGAACTAGGCTATTGTCTCACATTCAAGACCGCACCTAGTTGGTACTCCTACGGCGTTGAATAAGATTGTCCTCTTGCCTTCAGTCAGCAGCTTATTGGCTCTATCACGCCCTCAAATGAGGCTGCCATCTCATGTTCCGGTCGAAAGGCCGTTTGCTGGGCAGGTTTTTGCGACTAGGTCAAACACTATCTCAATCATTGCACTTCGCAGTGATAACTTTCTTATTTATCGTTTCGGCACGATTCAACTTACCTCATTAGTTACTACCGTACTCTAGTCAGGCCCATTATTGTTGCTAACCAGTTTTCTGCCTCTTTCATTTCCATAGAACCTCGCCATATGGTACGCCTCGCTGGTCCCAAGAAATTTGAAGAATGTTTGCACCGACGTTAACTTTCGGGTTGGGCCCCACCATTGCCATTGAAGAACCAACAGAAGGGGCTCCCGTAAATCCTATTGGTTAAATGTCACCCGACGCTGAAGGTTGTTGATGTGGCATGCCTGAATGACGATTCATGAGACCGAGGTCATCAGAAACTCATCTGGCTTACGCTCAACAGTCATCTTACGGTTTTCGCGTACCACGGATTCCGCCCATTAGCATCCTACCGAACGGCTGCATTCAAGTAATAAAGCTCACGTCATGGTTTGTATGCTTTAACCTGCTTAACATTTTTTCGAAAGCTTTCTTTGCTTTCTAGCGGGGAACTGCCGCAGTGGCCTTGGTCCTTCTGAGAAAATGAAAATTTTCCGGACACCATTTTGGATCCATTCTTTCTACAATATCTTATAACGTTTGATATCGATCTCACTGGTTTGTTCGGTTGCGTACGTTCAATTGGACTGACGTTTCCGAGGTTTCTGCCGACCTCTCTCTGAATCACTTTCAATTTTGGTTCTTCGCCTATCGTACGCGCTCGCGGTTTGCTTTCTGCTCAGCCGCTGCGTTCATTTTCATCTAGAGTATTTCTCGTATCGCTACTGTTTCGGTGCCACGATATGTAGAATACGCGTTCACATCTGCCAGCCGACTCGCATCTTCTCCATTCGTCCGAGGGTATTACGTTGGCATTTCGATGTAAGACCAAGTACAAAACACGTTCATTAGCCGCGCTCGAAAGTCTTCTATAGTCTTATGTGCCAAATGCTTAGGTTTATAGGAGAATAAATGGGCAACGAAATTGATGGTCCAAATGGGGTGGTCCTGAAAAAGGCCTAGGGTCATTTAGCGTTGTGCGACATCGGTGTCAATAGGCCACACAGTGTACGCAGCGGTAGTTCTCCTTGTTATGAAATGCGGCGCACCAGAAATGTGTTAATTGTCCGCAGTGGACCCACTGAGCCTCTTTGTGTGAGTCCGCGTTTGGTTCTGTGCTTTTGCAGACTCTGCGGACATCCCTACAAATGGGAAAGTAGTCCAATTGCAGCCGTCTTCATTTAAATTTTGTCTTGTACGTTACGCGAATGCTTCATCGCAGAGCTAACGGCGTAGCAACGGGAGCCCGCAAACTGGAGCTTGATGGAGGCCCCGAATGCCGAATTAAGACAGATGAAATGAAATCATTTGGCAATATATGATAACGTACCCGGATGATTAACCATTCTTCCGTTTACGGTGAAAGCAGCTGTAACATCTGGCAGACGAGGGCCTCTTATTTCACTGTCGTTGAATTTCCCAAACTGTACACGAGAAAAATGTGCAATTTTCCTTTTGAAACTCCCAAGAATCGGCTTCGAATGCTTCATTATCGGAGTGTACCATGGGGATCAAAGGCCGAAATACAGGCGAGTAGTCCACTTGAAAGCTTCTTCTTTGACACAGAACAGCACATCTCGAAACAAAGATACAGCGACTTCCCGTGCGCACGAGCTTACACATGACTGGTGAATCAATCAAGTATCAGGATGCAAACAAGAGTACCGGTTATAAAAATTACCCGCAAACCAAATAATAATTACCCGCTGGTTTCTATGCCAACCATTAGGTTTTTAGAAAATACCACCCAGATTTAGCTGACTCTACCATATAAGCTGTCAAGTCCCATCAATGGATGGGTGTTGTAAAGTCGGTTTACTGGACTAGGGCCGTACTTCCTTCGATTACTACATCCCTTCCACCTACCTCTTCGCCCGGAATATAGCAGTCTGGCTATATACCGCTGCAAGGCAGCGAAGGTAGTCAAACTGGAATGAGCGCAATGCGCAGCCAACCGCCTGGTAGCTGGACTACGTGGGTTCATCTATGACGAATACCTGGGGGCAGCCGGGGTGTTTCCCACTGCCTATGGATTTCTTCGAGGTGAACTCATTTGCGCCGGAAAAATCATCCGTGAGGACTTGGGCCCGGACCTGCAGTCGGAATTTCCGCTCAGAAATAGTGACCGCACCAGAGGACAAGCCCTGGCGCCACTTAAGGAGCATTCCACCTACTTGCTGGACATCTAACGATATCTGAGGAGAGTGGCCAAACTCTGGAACGTCCGATTGACTGAGGTGTAGAAGAGGAAAACGAAACACTGTTCAAGAGGATATTGGATCATACCCCGAAGGATTATTGGTAGGTCACTGACTTCTAGCTGTCTCAGTAGAGTACAATGTGATGGGGCTCATACGGGTCGATTTTGCACTGCCCTTTGATGAAGACTGGAGACAGACAAAAATAAAGGTGGCTCATTATTCCACCCCTCGTTCACACGGATGTTAATGGGAAAGCTGTGTTCCAGATAGAATCTCCAGCCTTCTTGAAGGTTGGTACATGGCTGTATCTAACAGTATCCTAGTACGGCCTACTCCTCATAGGTAGAACCCTGTCCGTAAAATACTTGGCTCTTATATCTAGTCTTGAGTGTGTCCTTTGTAGCCTAAGGCTATGCGCCTGGTGTGGCACTCACGAGCAGAAACGAACAAATCATCCACTTCTATACCCGACAGACCACTTATGATCTTGAATGCTACCACTCAGCCAACCCGACCTCTGTTAAGCTCTAAAGTAAAAGATCAAAATTACCTAGAGGCCGGGATTATGGGTTCCATCTCAGACCGGTTATCATTCCAGCTGCTAGTCACTGCACCTCTTCCAGTCACTCCCTCTCCCCTCAATAACAAGAAGCCCACGCCTGCACACAAAACTCCGGAAGAGGTTGCGCAAAGTCTTCGTAAAACGGGATCAGGGCTTTTGGATTTTCCATGTGACAGTATAGCACACCCGAGTTAATTCCCCTCTGGCCATATTTGTATCTTTCCGGCACGATCTTGAATGCTCATAGTGACTATCACGCCTAGGTTTTTTACCTCCGACGTTCTTTGAAATGGAATGCTGCTCGTTTCGTCCGTTTGTAGTCAGGATTTGGCGCTTGGCGAGGTTCGGAGGCAAATTCCATCGATATGCCCCTAGAAGGACAGCGTCTTTATGGTGTGTTTAATAGCTGCCCGCTGTCTTCACATTAGTTCAGGTCGGATCAGGTCAAGATGCACACGACTGATAGTGGCTGGGGCCAATCGAGAGTTACGAATTCTTTCGGTGGTATGCACAGAGATCGGCACCGAGTACAGCGGCTCAGTTAATAACTTACAGTTTTGTTACCCAAAGTGGATTTTCTTTCTGCTATGTAAAAAGAGAGTAAAAGCACTGTTCTCACCATCCAGGATACATACAACCGTGACTCGTGCATTCCATCAGACTTAGTGCTCCAGATGGTGGACAAGAAAGCGGGACAGCTGAAAAGCCGTAAGTAAATTTCAGTTTTTCTCCGCTGCTCAGCGTTCTACTTCTGTGAATAAATAGTTCCATTTGACATCCAGCGTCCTTTTAAAAAGCCTTACACTTTTTACACTTACCATTCCTTCAGTTAATCCATTCCACACTTCTGCTACTCTACTGCTGAAGACTTCCTCTGGCACATCTAGCCTGCAAATTGGCATCCACAATTTCATGCCATTTCCTCTCGTTCTTTGATCAGTGGTCTGTTCAAATACGTCTTCGGGATTTATACCTGCCGAACCTTCCCTGGTTTTCGAAAGCCTCAGTTGAGCACCTTTTGAGTCTCCTTCTCCTAAGTAAAGAGAGTCGCATATTCTGCAGTGTTTATTTATATGATTCTCCTCGTCGCTCTCCAGCCATCTCAGTGGCCAGCCAGTGAAGATTTTGGAGGCAAACTGCATCCTTGTTGAAAGAAGATGCTCACGCCTGTAAGCAGCCTTTTAAAAGTAGCCTTGCCTCTGCATTGAGCAGAGCTGAACTATTCTACTGCCCAGCAGGAAAGTGTTAAGTGCAGCCGAAAAAGCCCACTTCTTGATTTGAGTAATATAGCATTTCATCTAGAAGACAGGACAAATTTCCCCTAACACACACAACCGGTTTCGCGGTTATTGCCACTCATCAGGTATGCTTACCCTGTACTCTTCCGCCCAGTCATCTTCAAACTGGGGCACTATACTTTTAGTTTGCACCTGTAATCTCATTTATATAAGGATGGTTGGGCTGGAAACTATTGGGTACGCATACCAGATTAGCTGCAATAATCGCGAAACCGGTCTTGTGCTCCCGGGGAAATTTCGTCGTGTCCTCCAGACACAGTCCAGTACTACTCACATCGAAAATCAATTCTTGGGGCCATGTACCCTAGTTCTGAAGGTTAGCCATGTTAACCGACGAATTAACTCCAAAAGGGCCGCCGTGTGATTCGAAAAATGGACTCCCCTTCCAGGCACGTCCAATTCCATCGAAGTGAGGTTAAGCTCTGAGCTCACTTCTTGCCTTGTGAGCAGCCGATGTACACTGTTCAGTACATTTATGGTTCACAGTCAATTTGACATCTGGGTCCCCTGTTGACTGTATCTCCTCAACTGGCAATGGTTCATTCTCTGCCGTTACCGTCAGTTACACTGAAGCTCTGGTAATCAGGTGACTCTTGCCCTCCATTAGGGTATACGCCATTTGATTGCTCATCTTACTAGGCCCCCTGCTAAGTAACCACGATCTCCTGATACTACAAATCTTACATCGTCCGCAAAAACTAAACAAGGTACTGATAATTCTTTCGCTAGTTCATTTATGCAAAGAGGAAAGGCAGTGGATTTAAAACTGACCCTTAAGTTGCCCAACTCGCTAACTCCGCTGCTTTTGACCTGCAGGCTCCTATGCAAAAGAGAGACTTCCTGTTGGTCGGGAAGGCTGATACCTATTTGTATGTCTGCCCTCGTATTCCAAAAGTCTTCGGTTTTTCCATCAACAGGCGATGGCTGACCGGATAAAAAGCGTTGCCGAAGTCCCGGTAACAAACTTCGACCACCTTGCCCTCGTCAATCTGGGTAGCAACTTTGTCCAAGAATAACATTAGATTTTGGAGACAAGATTTGACTTTTCAAGAGCCAGTGCTGCGCCCAGGCAGTAATGTATAGTTTGCTAAGAGCTTGCTTGTGTGTGCCCTCATCAGTAGCTCGAAGCGCTCGCGGAGAACGCACGTTAGGCTTACTGAATGGTAACTCCCCTCCTCGACCGTGCCACGCTCCTGTGGATGGTCACAAATGTCGCCAACTTCCAGCTCATTGGCCATACCCGTTGGCTTGGTGTGGCTCCGCATCGGCGACAGGCGTCCACTGATCAAGGCAACCAATGGCTGTACCTATTTGGGTGTGTGCCATCAGCCCTCGCCCACTAATGTGTGTTTGGTACTCCTAATAATTTCTGCTTCTCTCCCTCTTCCAATGCAGCTTGAAATGGATAGTACAACTGCCTGGGATTTGGCCGATGCCTTTTGTCCCCCATCACGTCTATGTACCTTCTCAAAGTCTAAGCTCAAGGTATCGGCTTTGCTGCGATTATCAGTACATATCTCACCCTCATCCGTCAAGACTACAGGTCCCTCTCTATTCCTGAGCAAAGTCTTTGGTTGGACGTATCCATAGTAGCTTTTTGGGTTTTGTCTAACTTCCTTGGCTGGGGTCAGTGCAAAGGTTCAAGTTGCCCCCTGTAGAATTTTGCCGCTGAATTTCTGCCGGTCCCTTTCGCCACCAGCAGCCTTCAAGATCCGCCGGCCCCTGTATCTCCTTTTTTCTAATTTTGGAGCAGCTGCTGTCTATCAAGATGGCTCGTCCTCATTTCTGCACTCCTGAAGTGAGGCAAAACTGTTCCGTAGCTCTAGAATTTTGCACTTAGTCCTTTGTCACATTTCCTCTAATCAAGCTTTCTCTTGCTCTATCCCTCAATCAAGTTCAGCAGCGGTAGTTCTGGGTTCCTCCCTGTTTATCCTCCAGGAATTTTTAAGTAACTTTCCTACAGCTTCCACACGCCTGGGACCAAGGGTGAAACTGTCGGTGAAACGACCAACTTTGCCCAAAGATGGCAGCAAACCTAACCCATCGGTATCATTTTCACGCGTTTATTCACTAAACCACGTAGTGATGGCTGCTTCCCCGACCTGTATCTTGCCCTTCTTTTAATAAGCCGAACCATTGCCCTATGAAACATCCAGTCGGCGAAGTCTTCCTCCGCTCTACCCGAGATACATCTACCTGTTGTCCATTCCAACCCTGGCAAGGTGAGGTTTCCAACTATCAGAATTCCACTTGCTGATGCCCGGAGGATCTGTAGTGCATCCATCAACCTTCTGTTCTCTTTCAAGGTTAAGCGTGGTCTCCTACGTGTGCAAGCGACAGTCGTCTGCCTGGTTCGCAATCTTATGACGATGGCGCACATTTGAGTGCCTGCTGTGCATAAACTCACTTTTGATTCTATGTGCACTAGTTCTTCTCTGACCAGCAAGGCTACTCCACCGCCGACTGTGTCATTTCCTCTGTCTTGACGATAAAAGAGATAGTGGTCTTGCGCTGTCTGTGGGATATGGCCGTTTTGGGACAGCCACGTCCCTGAGGCTGCGGCTATTTCAGCACTTTAAAGGGCCCTGTAGCGGTGAGTTCCACCCATTTGTTTTTAACGTTGCGGGCATCGGTCAGTAGCACCAAGGTAGCCCTCCCGGTAGAAAGCGTATTTTTCCTTCTCAGTTTGTGTTTTGCCCGAAACGGAGTGTCCGAGTGGCTGTGACTTTTCTCTCTCTAATTGACTGGACGTAGTAGCTTTCTGGCTTGCCCCTGTGACTTTTCGTATAGTCGGCCCATCACGGATGATCTGGATGTCTACTCCGGTGAAAATTTACGGATCCAGTCTACTTCAGATGCGATAATGTCTACTAAAACTGGGAACTCAGAGACAAAATTCATCGGGTTATCTTCTTAGCAGAACAGCTCTGCATTTTCCTCATCTACGGGGAGGGCTTCAGTATACACAAGCTGTTGCTAGGCCTAAGGGGCTTAGATCAAGTTGGGCGGTTATGACCTGAGAGTTACGTGGGCTAAGTCGGGTCCGCTCATGCTGAGCCGTACACACTTTTATGAGCGGCAAAGAGCTTCCACTTTATGCTTCCTGCCCGTTCATAGTGCTTAGAACGAAGTTTGGAGGGTAGAGGCTGCGAATAGCTTCCTGGGGTGTCATCCGTGCCCTCGTGGTTGAAACCGCATGTACTCCACAAGTACTGCCCCGAGACGCGAACAATCGTTTCTTACCCTGACTCAATTATCGCACAGATAACGCAGTTTCGATGGCCCCAAAGGGTCTGGCCGCTCGTAGCCTAATTTTGATCCGTCCTTCAGCTTTTCTGAGTTTGCTTTAGGGTGGTACGTAGGCCGTTTGTCGTGAGGGGTCTGGTAGCCTTCGGTTGCGGCCTCTTGGTATATACCCCAACCAGAGTGCCCGTACTCATAAACACCCCGGCTGCTGTGATTTCCTCCTTCTCCGGGGGACCCTCTGCTCGAAGAGTTTTGTCCATCATCAGCTCCGTGGCCTGAGGCGAAAAGTACGGGCAAGACATTCTCACTAACGGTGACTGTATTCTGGCTGTGTTGAAAGGTAGTGACCTTTGGAGATTCAAAACGTAGAGTAACTGTTAGATGGGTGAAATGCTCCGAGAATACCATGGTGTTGAGAAGTGATAAAACCGGTAAATTTCTGTTGGGCTCGAGGCACGCTTCCAAGCGTGCTGGACTGGAGCAAGTGGAGCCAAAACTAGCGTTAACAGAAGGGTGAAAGAAGTACTCAGGCATAATCATACGAGTAAGGAGAAATTGACGAAGACCGTAAAAACGCCCGCACATTTAAAACTCAAGGTCAGACAGTGATCCCGTTTAGTGCCGAGAAAAGTCGGTTGAAATTATGGAGCACATACAAAGGTGGTGCCGGGAGTGATGAAAACATTTGGAAGATGGAACATATTCAGAGGATATTTTGTTCATTTTATAGAAAGAATCCATGGGGTGAAGTGCAGGAAAACACTCTCGCGCTGCACACCGTGAAAGTCTTACGGGCTAATGACATGATGACGTACTACAATGAAAAGTCAGGGATTAGCGTTCCGTTATTAGTCCACTTTACTATGGATACTTCAAGGGGTATCATCACGGAAAAGGAAATATGGTGGTAGTCTCGGAGCCTTGAAGTACTGTGCGGGTTCGGAGCTTTGAGCCCGATTTTTTCTGGTTCTCGATGAATTATTTGATCTTCTGTCGGCTTACCGTGGCTGAAACGAGACTAAATGGAAGCTCGGAAGGGGGCTGTAACCAAAACAAAGTACACGTAACTCCAAACATTGTCTCAATATGAAGAGTGCCTTGGGAGGAGTGAGGGTGTGACATTCATAAACATGGCTGAAAGGGGATGCAATGAAAGCATCTGCTCTGCCTTTGGTTTTGCTTTTTCATGGACAATGAACTAAGGAAGAAACCAAGGTAGAAATCGAAACCCCTGTTGGAGATCCTTTTGTTCTGACACAGAAATATCTGTTCCAGAACAGCGTTCCTTGGAGTGATAACCTTCAGCTCAAACAGTTAATTCGTAGAGAAATGCTTGGTCTCGGGTTAAAAACCTTCCTGCTGTGTCCGAGGAGATAAAGGGCCGGACAGACGGAGAAGAAACAGTCGTTTTGACGTGATTCATAAAGGCATAACATTGAAAACTGATCAAAGTCTACGCTTATTAGGTCAAAGAGATGGATACTGAGGGAAATGAGGCGGACAAGGCAAGTTAGGTGAAACAGACCCCATGCTGTTTTCGTGGGAAGCCTTTAAACTCATTGCAGGATCTCATGATCTCGGACAAGACCAGAGTGTATCATCTGACTACCGCGCTCCAGCAGAAGACGGATTACCGTACCGAAAACTACGGGGAAACCATCCACAGAGATACGCGGGATGGTCCCTCGAATCATATTTGGGACTCGAAAGGCAGAATTGCTTGCAAGTTGGTTGAGAGTAAGACCGGCCACAATCTAACCAGAAGCCGAGTACCTTGTGTCGGTCAACCTTAGGCGGTGTGGTTGCTCCGGTAATGAAGAACTTGTGACCGGTCCCTCTGCCGAAAGCCATGCCCACACAGTGGTCATCCTTGACTGAGGGGTTCCATTCCTCGGATCAGCATTTCGCTTCATCGGCTGAAACTTGCAGGTTTTCAGCGCTTTTGACTCAAAGGGTTGCACCGTCTGCGAGCGTGGCTATGTTCACAGGAAGGGTTGTTGGAAGTTTGTTTACGCGAATCAAGGACAGAAGAGGATGTAAGACCGATCCTTGTGGGAACCTAGTTGTTGGTGAAGAAGGTTGAGACAAAATATTTTCCACCTTGACCATAAATTTGCGATTGGTAAGAGAGCTGCGTAAGATGCCCAGAACGGATCCCGCAATCCAACTTGTTTGTAGCTTATGCAAAAGAGGAGCATGCGTGGCCCTGTTGGAGGCCTTAGGAAAATCAATGAATACGGCGTATGAGAACTGGCCATCGTCCTGGACTTACTTCAGATTATCCATGACGGTAAGCATATGGGTGATGCGTAACCTGCCAGGGAGAAAACCATATTGGGACGACGGGAGTATCGTACTTGTATGCAGCTGGGAAAGAAGCGCACTGATGGGAATTCACTCGAAAATGTTTGCTGGTGATACTGGTCAGAATTATGGGTCTGTAACCAGAAGCAGGGTGTCGAATACCCTTCTGATAGATGCGGCCAATGTCTGCTTTTATCCAGCTTCTAAGGAAAGCTTCATTGTTGGCACATCGCTGAAAGAAAGATTCTTAAGAAGCTGCCGAAGTGTCCGCAGTCTCCTTCAGAAAAAGGAGGTGGATTAAGCCAAAACCCGTTAGCCAGCTTTGGTTCAGCCGACGGAAACCTTGGGCCACTGCATCAGCGGTAATAGTGACACGGCTGAGGACGGTGAGTAAAGATATCGAGTACATAATAGGGTGGGATGATGCCGGTATGAAGCTGAAAGTGCGAAAGTGGAAGCCGAAGTCCTTGGCCACTGGGCTGGGGGGAGTAACTCGGGTAAATCGATATTGGGTGCTTTATAGGGCGATTATAGGGGCGAGCGGCTTGTAAAGGTGATAAAGTAGTGGAGGCTTTTAAGTGTACAAATGAGCACTTTGATAGGTGGGTTGCACGACAATGATAGGAGTACATCGACAGAGTCAGTGAACCTGGGGCAGCGAATAGGAGTGGGAAATCTGGCATAGAGCAAAATATACCAGCCAGTGGAGATGCGGATAAAAATTGGTGTATGGATACTGGCGAAATCAGATATGTGGCAAGCAAATGGCTCTTCTCAAGGAAGAAAAACCTTCATTGTTGGAGTGGAAGGAGGAGGCCGGGAGGAAGAACACGGGTGTACAACGAGCTGCTAACTTTTTAATGGGCCGACAGAGAAACGTCAGAGTGGAAATGGAAGAAAAATCAATACGAGATGCTTCACTACAGCGGTTGCAAGGATGTTTAGTTTTTGCAAGGGAGGTGAAAGAGGAGATGGGGGGGGTGAGCGTACTTTGATAGATGAGTACTGCGTAATGTGTACCTTGCCAAAATGACAGATCAATATAGCCCGGTAACGTGTATCGCGAAAGGCGGCGGTGTATCAACGGCTGTAGAATAAAATACACCAGTCGGCAAACACAGCGGTAGAATTTATTGGTTGGATACAGAATCACTTCCAGTCATTCATCATAAGAGTGACCTGTCTGGAGAGGGAGAGATTGACAGAGTGGCGACGAAAGGAAAGTGAAGGTGATATAATTGGACGGTAAGTGTGCAACTTTTAACAACTATCTCGACTGATATGGCATATGACGGTGGTGTAGCCACGGAGCTGAACAAGACGTTTATCTGAGACCCTAAAATCTGAGGAAAATGCGATCTGCAAAATCAGGACAGCGCAATGAAATATCACTGCTGGGCTGATCAGTAGGACCGATGAAGTGAGTAGATAATCGGAGATCACCTCACTGACTACTGGAGAATTACGGAAAGATACTTCGACGCAAGACGTCGTTTTATGATTGCAGTGGAGGAATGAACAGCGAAATTAAACGTGCCAATGGTTGAATAGTATTACCGAGATAACCGTGGGGATGGACATGAGTACGGACGGAGCGGAAGAGCAGACAGAGGCGCAACTCAGGGAAGGTAGTCAGTGAATTACAAGTGAAGGTCTATGGGTATTTGTGTGGGCAACAGCTGTGTCCGAAGAAAGGGACGGATGATGGAGAGAAGGGGGGGCTAGTAGCTTTTCGGCACATGAATAAAGCAGTATATTTTGCAGGACTTGAAAGGGGTAAATTATAGCACCGACATCGGCAGCAGGATCAAACCTAAGTCGGTAACAGCTGGAGAAGTACGGAGCAAGTGACGCGATTGCATCTGCAGTGCAAACGGTAAGAGAGAGTTTTATGCTCCATAAGCGGAGCGCTGGACACCAGACCTGAATACCATTTTTGGAGACGGAGGGCGCAGCTCCCCAATCAAGTGGTGCCCTCATATCGTTTCAGACGTCCTGTTCGCTCGGATGTGCGCCAATCAAAGCGGCGGATCTGACGGCGACTCGCTACTTTAGAAGTAATGTGAGTTTTAATAATGCTGTGGGAGCAATTTGTCCAGGTTCTAGTGACGGGGCCGAAAGTACCCTGGGGAGTGGAGCTAACAGGAAAGCAGGCGTACGGCATCCAAAATTCAGGCAGTATGAAAGATTCAGTCATTTTATTAACGGACGAACGTTTAGAATTATTGTTCCTGAGATAGATTAAGAGACAGTCGTCCCTGAATGGTAAGTTCCGAAGGCATAATGGGGAAGTTTGTTTTCTGGCTTTTCCACCGGCCGTAATTATCGAGACAGTCATAGAACAAAAATATCCTGGAACAAAGTAGTCTAGTTAAGGAATCGGAAGTAAAGAAATTGAACCTTCATAAGTTTATGGGCTAAATTTAAGGAATAAATGACAGACGCCAAGAAAAATGGAATGGTTCTAGTGACAGAGTATTGTGAGTTTTCGTGTGAATTGCCTATGAAACGAGTAGGTGATAATGGGCAACATTGAGGACAAATAATGTTTTAGGTCTTTTAGAGAAACCTTGGGGCAGAGTTCCTTGAAGAGATCTTTGCAAGCCACTGACGGAATCAGTAATTTGGCCGTGGTGTGTACACGGTGGAGTCCCTACAGGATTCTGTGATACGTGTTCGATTTAGGGAAATCCAAGTGGATTGCAACGGTTTGATCATCGGACCGAGGGCTGCAGTTTTGCATGATGAAAGGAGATATCAAAAGGAGAATAGTTTACGAGCGAACAAAGATGGAACCATGACGGGCTGAAATTATACATGCTACCATATACTCATAGCGTCAGCAATATCTGGGCAATTAAAAGCTCCTGATGAGAATGGATGTTGCCCATTACGGTAAGGACAGAAAGTACGACTCGATGAACTGACAGAGCAACAGCAGCCAGCAGAGGTGCTGCTGTCAGAAGCATCGCAAACTAGGGGAGATAAGCAGACAATCATAAGGTTAGGGCTTGACTGCTTCCATCTGTTTACTGCAGTACCACAAGAATCCAGATGCTACCAAGGATCCATCAGGGCTTATTGTTTACCGGACTGCAGTTGGTAAAGGACTTGTTGGTGCCCCACATCAAGTGCGTGGGGAAGTGTAATAAACACGCGGAAATCATGCGTCAGAGTGAGTTTTGTACAGACCGAAGTGTATTTATTTCCTTTGTGAACGTTAAAGAAGCCAAAGATAGCTGCCCGACTTGCCGAAGAAGCCTGTTCTGAAGGGAAGAATATCGAGTGATAAAGAACTTAGGCCGCTCTGTAGGCCCAAATACCGGAGTCGAGATCATAAAATCCCTACTTCACAGGGGGTGACTGAAAGGATTTTTGACCTAGAGGTCCTAAACGTAAGACGTGTTTTATAGCACTGCCTAGGAAAGACAGGTTAATTTGTAGAAGGCTTAGCTATAGAGGCTCCAAATTCAATGTTTCAAGCCACTTCATGCGATTTGAGGGTGAGGAGCACCCCAGTAACTGTTTGCTAAATCCACGTTGTACGTTTTGAACTGCTTATTTATCGATCTGCCTCTTGTTACAAAGAAGGGAGAGCCATATTGCAAAAGCGACCAGACGAGGGTTCTAAAAGTGCTCAGCTCACCCTCTGAAGGACCGAAGGTTCTATTAACCAGAACAACCAACCTCCTTGCTTTAGCTACTTGCACGGTTGGTTTCTCGGAGAAATTACATGTACACGAATACTGTTACCTGAGGAGTCTTACTACCGGACTTTCGGGGATGAATCGATCATTCATTCCAAATTGCCTGCTGGAATCTGACATTTGCGCATAAGGATAAAAGCTTCAACAACGGAGAATTTCATCAGCCTTCAGTTGCTCTGAGCGACAGTAAATTGCTTGCTACTTCAGCAAAAGTAGAAGCTTAAACGCTAGGTTCATGGGAGTACATAATTCTAATGCCATCCGAATAAAGGAATGCAACACCGTGTCCAATGACTTTAAAAATGCAACTTACGCAAATAAGAAAAAGTAAAGGACCTAGAAAATCATCCTGACAAACTGTGCTAGTTACTGATCAAGGAAATGATAGACTGCCATCGACTTTACCCACCTGTTTTCGGGACTTTATATACAAGGAAGTGCATCTTGGTATTGGGTCAAAGATTTCTCATGTTTTCTACTAAGCACGAAGCCTAATGCGGTAAACTCAAAGGAAGGCCTCAGTAGTGTCAAGGAGTACTACGATCACTGAATTACAGCGGTTTGTAGCCACAGTTATCGGGTTGAGGAAATTACGAGTGGCACTCGATTGGTTTGGAAGAAAACAGTGCTGGCCGGAGTTTATGAGGTTACTGTTTAAAAGAGCTTTCAGCTTAGTTTTGTTCAGTGTCTACATAATTCGTGAAGCTGTAGGCGTAGGATTTGCTGGCCGATAATTGGTCAGGTCTTGTCGTGAAGGGATTTTAGGAATTAGGGTAATGACCGATGTTTTTCAGTGGGAGGGTAAGGTACTACTACTCGTAGATAAATTAAAAAACCATTCATTAAAACCGGGATGTCGTTTACTCCTTAACTGAGAGTAGCTGGTTGCACGGCATCTAGTCCTGGGCGGTAGGACCATTTGTCTTAGTCAGCTGTGCTACTAAGTTGTCCGAGTTGAGAGGAACTGCTGCAAACTGTTCGGGTGTCGGCCGCTCGATGTGACGTAGGCATGAGTAGACATGGGGCTTAAGAGACGGGGTGAAATAGATACTGAAAGCCTCCGTCGTCCCCTTGAAGTTCGGTACGTACTTGTTATTGAATACATTAGACGAGATAGGTGAATTGAACTGACTGTTTCTCGGTTTCATCAACTTAGATGGGCTCCTCCGTCCTCGCGAAAAGAATCAGCGCCTTGTGTTCCAGCTGTTTATTTAGGGAAGTTTTAAGCAGCCTTATTGAGTAACGAAATAACCTTCGGCCTGAAGAATTTGCTTCGCAGTTTAAATAGCTTCTTTTTAATCGACAGAGAGCCTTTGATTTATCGCGTCTAGGTAGTCCCCAGTTTGGGGTGAATAAATCAAGACGTGCTTTTCACTTAAAGTAAAGCTGATCCTCTACTGTTCGCAGACCGTCAAGTAGAGACCAAGTGTCCCAGATGTAGGCTAGAGTAAGTGAGCGTAAGTGGTGCCGGCTAGCTCTGTTGAAAGCTCTTTTATCAGCTGGCTCGTGGACGGTTTGTGTGGACTCTGTAAGACAACATCTTATCGGTAAATGGTCTTATCACGGGGCGCCGTTCTCGACCGATATGTGTACACCAGATAAGTCAACTGCAAAATTGAGATCAAAAATATTACTGCCTCCGGTTGAGCACCGTACACGCCAAACCTACCTCCCTAAAAGAAAGTCACTGATGAAGTGAGAAAGGTGTTGTAGGGTATTGAAGTTGGACCCATAGAATCCTGGTTTGCCATGGTTGCCAGCCACTAATTTGGGGTCGGGTTTACCAGTAACCACGTTTAAATGGTCTATGATAGGCAAGGAGTAGTTTTGATTAGCATAAAGAGGACGGTAGGTGCAACTAATAATAAAGTCAAAAAGTCCCGTTGTGTCCTGTGGCAAGCTGAATTCGGTAACTTATGCAGCAAGGTATGCCGACGTATCGTTGTTCTTATCTTTTTGTCTTGCGTATGCGAGAGGGTCTCCCCGGTGGTGAGTTGACCCGTTTGCCCTAAAAGCCTGGCACCCAGTGACAGCAATACCTCCACTGTAGCGTCTTCTATCAGCCTAGTTTTGGCAAACAAAGTGAGATCGTAGTGGGACATGGGCAGCATACAAAAGCAGCATCCACGTCTTGTTCACTATTAGGAGGGCATTCATCTCAAACACTGAGGGCCTTCCGGTGGAGTTATGATTGCTGTTAGAAACTTTATAGGATTCGTGCGAAACTTTAACTGCAGAGGATCAGAGAATGCAATCAGTGTTGCTTGGGACAGATTTGCCCGTAATATGCTAGGGAATTATAACATTCGTATGTGATGAAATGATCCCAGCGGGCACCTCTGGCAAAGGAGTCAGCTCGATCGTCAGGTTGGACTGAGTATAGATAGTACTAATTGGGGCCGTTAGATTGGAGGGAAATCGGCGGTTTGTAAGTCTACTTCGTGCCGAGCAACACCATGAAGTTTCACTCATGAGAGCCTAGCTGCTGGTAGACACCGGTGGCTGGGACACAAAAATATCGGGAGGAGATAAATAGCTAATATCTGTGAGAGCAAGAAGAAGTGGAACGTTTTAAGTACATCGGCATCTGCCCTAGCACGGATGGCAACCCAGGCCCCCTCTTTGTATTAGTATGCTGATAAGCCGTAATATCGAAAGAGAGGGTAACGTGGAAGTAAGATATAGGGGTGCTGTCTAGCTCGGTGATAAGAATATCGCAGTTTTATTATAAACGGCCCACGGTAGGAAAGGACCTCGGGGTAGGCGAGATATATGACTGATAAAAAGGGGGCGATTCGTGGGGTAAGCTATCGCTCAGGTTACGATAGAGGTTGTATAAAACAATAAAGTGGTCGTTTGATATAGAGAATGGTAGAAATGAAAAAGGCATGGGAGCTATAAGTCTGGAGAAAAAGATACTCAAAGCATCGAGAAAAGCACAGCTGGGTAAAAAGCAGGGCAAAACTGATGGACGGTGGTCTTGAGTTGGAGGAGAGGCCTTAGACAACGGCCTTACCTCTACTGTGGCCTTCCGTGCGATTCACTTGCGGTTCTTCGCACTGGGGCTGGCTTGATGGATGATTAAGATCTGATGGCAGGGTCAACAATGCGGGTTCCACCTATTGTTGACATTTTTGCCGGCCCGTGAGATGGCCTGAGCACAGCTAATGTGCGCAAAATGGAGTGTCAAGAAAAGACTGGGGCCAAGTGGCTCGATGGACTAGAAGTATATGAGGTATCCATATTGATGTATGGGAGGTTGCTGGGTGCTGTCAGTTAGCTGGTTGATCAAGTAGTTAGTTTATCTGTCTTGGTTAAATTTTCGGTGATGGAAAACGGCGGACTCCACTTAGGGGGCCTAAGAGGGAGGGGCGGGCTGCCAAGGGTGGATTCTGTTTCTTGGTTTCTCGGGTTTTGTTTGGTGGGAACACTTCGAAGTCAATGTCAGACTTTTGGCAGCAGAGTCCTGGTTAGCTTAGAGTCGGATTGGTATCGCAAGTAGGTTCAGCATTGTCAGGCCACGAAGAAGAGAAAAGCTTAGGGGGGCAATTTTGGGTGAAGCTGGATCGTTTTGTGCGGAGCCAAAAAAAATTTCCTCTACATTGGGGTTTTGTCTACAGCAATGTTAGCATTCATGGACAAGGTTTTCGAGGATAAGATAGATTGACTTCAAATGAGTCCTCTGTCAGCTTTTTTGTCAAGGAATAGAAATAAAATCGGGCAAGAAGTGCCATGAAGGCCCTTCCTCAGCCAGAATCAGTGGAAGGGGTGCTTTGTCATAATTTTAGCACCTAGAGGGCTGTTTAACACTGTCAACGGGAATACTGTCTGATATGTTGAATAAAACGGCGCTTTCGAGTTGGTAATCATTCACACCTTTTCTGAGGCAGTGGCGTCTGTGAAGTATTCGGCCGTGCCCAGTTTTTGGGCTAATGGGTTTGTGGGGGGTCGGGGAAGAATGTGAGCAGGATCAACTTGGACAGAGTTTTATCAACCAATGGCAGTTGACTGGTGAGATTAACTTTTTGCCTGCCATAGTCCTTCTTTATGCCTCACAATAGGCATTAACTAGGCTAAGTGGCACGGATTTGTTGAAATGTTTGACTTGGTGAATACTTTTGGCTGGGTTTTGGCAAGACCATTATATAAAAGTGTAGTTTGTTTCATCGATTGTTTCAATATAGCTACACTGAGAACAGGTAACAAATATAGAAAATAGTTCTTAGTACCGCTATACCCAGGTTTTTGAAGGGAAAACATGGAACGTTGTGATTTTTGGTCACAGAAGCTTAACACTGCGTAACAACTGACGGCGAAACTTTGAAACTAAACGATGACATCTGGATGATTGTGGAGGAGACGATTGCTTTTACTTTGTTACCAAGTGAGGAGCAAATATTAGAACGAAGTTAAATTTGGTGCCAGACTAAAAGTATGAAATGGCTTCTTGGTGAAATCTTTTCTGTTCTGGACAGATGCTTCCATCAAACCTTAGTGTAGGAAGGAATTCGGAGACTCCCCTTGCAAGTATTGTTAAAACGGTGAGTAGAATCAGAATTTTGTGTTCGGAGAAATCCCTGGATTTGTTTATGAGCTATATGAGTGGACTAAAAAACTGTAATTCTCGGCACTTCTGTAGACAGCTTGGTAAAACTGTACCGAATACAAGTAAAACGACTCGGTGGAGCGCACAAAAGTTATCCAACCCAAGTCACAGTGATATTTTCCTTCTGAGAGAACTTCCCCGCTCGAGGAGTTTCGTCCGTCGTCAACTCCGTGACCTGAGTTGAAAAGTCCAGGCAGGACATGCTCAATATCTGTGACTCTTTTTGGTTTTGTTGAAAGGAGATGAACTTTGGAGATTCAGAACGTAGAGTAATTATCAGATGAGCAAAATGCTCCGAGAACCCAGCAGTGTTTTATGTTTGTGAACCGCCCAATTGTATGCTTCCTTTTTGCGTTTTGTATCGCCCATATACTTGTGCACAAATTTTTGTTCACTCGAGTGCACCTGGCGATTTTGCTGTAACTCGTTTGGACCTGTGTTCCTCACTTGGGGTATGCATATATTTGTATAGTTGTTCCTTTACCAATCCGGTATGGCTGAATTTGCGAATCAATCTTGATCTGGTTTTGAGACTCCCCAGGACTGGTTGCAAGCGTCAAGAATCTGCTTTAAGATACTCTTGTTAGTCGTGCAGCAGTAAGATCCCTAATATCCCGTCATTTATTGTTTCGTATGCAGACCTGGGTCCTTCCGCAGAAGTAGCAAACGATAACTTAAGAGGGCTTGCAAGCTGCACTAGTGGTTGTTTTCAGATTAATTGCTGTGGTCAGCGGACCCTAAGCACCAGTATCAATGAAGACACCAGGATAACTCGAATCTTCATATTGTCGTTGATTAACGCACAATCCACTAGGAAAAAATACAATGGACACAATCACCTGCATTAAGAGACGATCAGAATTTTATTTCGGTGGGGGAGTGTTGGTTAACTGGTTGCTGTCTTGTAGATGGCACTGCGGGACTTGGCCGCAAATCCCTTAGAGTTGCAGAACACATGAACGTGGAGGAGGCTGCCTAGTTCACGTAAAAGAAACCGTCACAGCAACGAACTTTCTGCTTCCTACCCTGGAAGGCATTGTTGATTCTGTACTGTTGAGTATTGAAAACAAACGCCAAGGACTACTGCCAGGTTTCGCACACTGTCCGCCGGGGCTGTAAGACACCTTTGAGCAGTGCGTAACCAAATTCAAAGCGGATCCCAAAATCAGAACGCGACTGTCTGTGAAATTCTACGACACCAGATGATCAAACGAACAATGACAAAACAAATACGAACCTCTATTATGCTATCACAATGGCTCAGAAAACGAGAACCAAATTGCGGCTTGCGAAAGATAAGCACGTGGGTCACTCAGGTCCAAAACAGGATGTGGCAGAGTAGCCTTCCGAACGCGAACAAACAAAGGTTGGTTCGTAAAATCATATAGCGTATAAAAACACGCACATAGTGTAATTGAGTGAGTGATTTCAAAGAAACATGAAATTGCTGTGTCTCTAGGGGGACGTCCCACGATCCGTCATTACACGAGCCTATTTCCGACGGCTTTCGGCATATCACCTAGACAATTTACCCTCTGGCAAGCCCAGAATTGACAGATAGTGACTTTATTGCACGGTAAATATCCTGGTTATCATTCAGAGCCGTGCTCCATTTTCTACCCTTATTGAATGCCATTTCCCTCGGAGAATGGTTGCAAAACTTCGTAGCCCCAACCAGAAGCAACAACGCTCTTGGCTCAACCTCGTCGCCGTGAGTAACTCATGTTACCACAAGAGTTCACGATAACCTACCCGTGAGTAATCGCGAAACTGTTTACTGCTGACTTTCAGCGACCACGAAGTATATAAACTCGACCCCCAAGTAGACCATATCATATGGCCAACTGGAACACATTATCTCTGATTGGGAGCCCAAATCGGGTTACCTCCTTTTTGAGTGAGGATTTAAAGCTGGCGGTAGACCAGCTCTAGTTCATCATTGAACACTGTCTCATTCTTATAACCCCGTCACAAGGATCGTCAACTCGCCGTATATGCAATAAATTGTCTCGCTTTCACCCGAAGTTAGGTATACTCCAAAGCTTTTATATAAAACAAGGGATTTTCCGCTGCCTACACAGCTGAATCGTTCATCTGAAACGATAAAACTGGGCTCTGACGATGAAGTAAAGCAACAGGCACGAAGGACTTTACGTCATACCGAGAAAGCCAAGGTTCTTACAAAACTGGCGAAATCGGGGAACCTTGATTCAGCGCCAAGCATCTCTTCTCTCTTTCAGTAACACCCACCTCAGGAAACTACTGGACATTGCAAAAGCCCTCTATTCGCTTTCTGCTGCTTTTTTGATTAGTGACAAAGCACCTCTTCTTTCTAACCTACCAATACACTGATATGAGCCGCTTTCTCCTGTAACATTGTCACCCTCCCAAATGGAACTTTTATTTCAAATGTCGAAACCGGGTTAACGTCACTCGAGAAAGCACCATCCATATTACTTCAGCTTTTTAATTTCTGACCGGTGACTATTCGCTTCGCTCACAAGTTCAACAGGTTTTCCACTGCCTCATGTTAATTTCATGGGGCAACGTCTCCTCCATTGCCACCCACCGTAAGCTAGCCTCTTTAACAGTTTGCAACATGTAGACACCCGGCGACAGTCCCACAGGGTACAGTAATAATTGGTCTCAAACGTTTCCTCTTTATGAGGACTCTTCCTTCTTTTCTGACGCTATGACGGTTCCGGATCCGATACACACCTGTCAAGTCGTTTGACTGCGCTGGCTCTTCTTAACTGCCGTCATCTAAAGACTACCAAATGCCCCGGGGTAGCTGCGCCCACTGACCCCTTTTCCCTTTTGTTACTTTTATAATCTCTCTTGACGTGTAATCATCCCTGAATGAAGTGTTCTTTTCAGTTTCCTTCCACCAACCATTACCAATTAACTGGCTGTCCAATTTCTCTTCGTTTCATAGCTGGTTTGTAGAGCCTCTTCCTTGGCCGATTTCTAGCCATATCTGTCTCGTCCAATGCGGTGTCTTACCGATTTTGAACGTTTCTTTCATAAACTATCGGCTTTCTGAAAAATTCCTTTTTCCACTTGATTCCCTACTTGGCCACTCTATTTTGTCTGTTTCTAATCAATCCAGCCGACTACACTGCCTGACCCTGACTTTCATTTTCATTGTACTCCACCTTCTCTTGTGCTTCAAATTGGCTTTTTTCCATTTTCTGAAAGTGTAACACATCGGCCCCACGTGCACTACATAATCATGCTATGGAGCATGCCTGCGGCTTCTTCCGAAATAAATCATTCCCATCATTATTATCATTCTCAAACTAATCAAGAAAACGACCAAAACAACCGAAAACTGCGCGGGAAGGAATGTGAGAAGTTACAAGGGAGGGTTTTGGGAGCATTTGATTCTTTAGACACTATCACGTAAGTTAGTCTTTCCAGTGCGTGCACGTGTATTACCGGGGGTATCTTTCATTGTAGAAATATTGGTTTGATTATTTTGATTAATCGGAGCCGGAAAAACAGTTGGCATCTGCCAGGCGGCATTCTCAGAATGCAGTGGAAAAAATAGACTGAGCATGCCAAAGCATCGAGCTATTAAAAACGATCTCCTAATTAAGCCAGTTCATCCAGAAAGAGGAAGCTCCACATCGATCTCAAAGCAGTTTGTACCGATGCCACCATCAATCATTCTTCCCAGAATGGGGCGGATAGTCTATGACTGAGGACCGGAAACACACTGTGAGTTTGTTAGACAACCCTAAAACTATGGTCAACTCCAATGTGGCCGACCCTGGGCAGGGCCCACTGAACCTCATCCAATTTTGCCGAAGGCGAGCTAGGAAAGCTATCAGTGGTTAGTTCATGCTCGACCCCGATATAGCTCAAATGAGAGCCAGGAAGATTTTGAGGAACTTTCCTCATCAACCATTTAAAGTTGCCCGCAGCCTGATCATTAGCATGATGTAAAGAGGCGACTAAACCAAGGGCAACGTCTATGCCACGTGTGACCTTATCTTCGAGATGAAAAGTGGTAAAGCGGCCCCTGGCCAATCAAGTTTAAAGACTGTTCTTTATTCCATGTACTCTTTGGAGACGACACTTCTTTCTCCCCCATCTGAAGTAAAGATTCACTGGGCTGGAGAAGCAGACCGCATAAGGCGAGGCGACCACGAAGCCTTCTACGGGGGCCTGGCCTATCACTTGGGCAGACAGGCTAGGATAACGAAAAGTAAATTTGGTCGGCTTAGTCGAGGAGGCAACTGGACGAACAGACCAAGTGCCAGTCGAACCCTGGACGCGGCAGGAAAGTACCCGAAACTCCGGCTTTGGACAGGCACCACGCCATTTCAATTGAAGAGGCAGCTTCTCCAGGTCGCAAAGCTTTTAGCACGAATCAAGAATTGAGGGGCTGTCCGAATTTCCGCACACATAAGACACGCGAATAATAGGAAATGGTGAGGACTACAGAAGCGTGTTCCATATGCCATGACAACTCATCGGCCAGCAGCTGGCCGACTGAGGGCCAGATGCGATTACAAAAGCCGCCTTCGCTGACACCATGGATTATTAGACTAGTTGAAGAAGGTTACAGCAGATGAAAACAAAAAATCGAATGCGATTTATTCAAAGTCACGGTCTTTTTGCAAGCCATTACCTCTGAGTGTAGCTACTGTGTGGGTGGGGACCTCGAACGGAGTGACTGAAGCGTTGCTGTTTGTTGGTAGTTGATCTGGTACTGCTTTGGTAAGGAAGCGAGTAACTACTAAAAGTCAGCTTGGGAAACCCGGATGTCGTTTGCGGTGGGTGCAGTGCTTTGGACCCAGGCAATGTCCGTAGGTCGGTTGCAATTGCAGTTCGCCTCTCCTGCTACCAAGGAAAGGTTCAAGCCCACGGATGCATTCACGTTGGCTGATATCCCGATAGGGGCCACCAGGACAGTAAGTGCAATTTTATCTGAAGGACCTGTCCTACAAGATGTAACCATGGTAGTCTGGGAAGATGAGGTAGTGGATCTTACTGGCCTAGACTTGCCGGCTACACGCTGGTGTTGGACCAGAGAGTAGGCAAACGTTCAGCGCCTTGCTCGGTGGTTACAATACTGAGATGGATACGGCTTGTTGGGGGAAGTGCTTCCGTAAGTTACGTATCAGCAAAAACGGAACAGCTGAAGCAGCTGATGCTTAGTCCCAGCGAGCAAGAATGGCATGACTCGGGGGACGATCGACTATCATTATCACGAGAAGATGATCTTTCGTTGCAAACAGTAAGAAAAATTACCAAAAGACTACAGAGTCAATCTAAGTTGCCCTTCCAGTGGGACCCACAGACCGATCATCTGATGTAGAATAAGGGTCACATTTTTTACGGACTGCTGTACTCAGAAAAGCGCCCGAGTCGGGAGGACGACCTTCGGGAGCCGAACTCTTAAGTGGTGAAGCGGAATGAGGTACTTGGTTGAACAGAAAAAGTAAGTGACACTAACGAAGCCAGAGAAGGAATATGGTGCTTGCCTCACTGTTCGGTTTCCCCTTCCTAGGGAACCCGGAAAACTTCGGTTTGCTTTCTAGTGCGTGGACAAGTTTCAAGGGAAGTCACCAAATTATCGTTTGGTGCAAGGGCCAGATTGTACAACATCTCTGATTGGGGTTCTGCTTCGGCTCAGGTCAAATAGAATGGCCAGTTTTGCTGATATCAGGGGGACGTTTCATTAAGTGTGGGTAAGCTGGAAGGAAGAAATGAATTGCAGTTTCTGAGGCGGAGCAGGAACAACTCGGACCAACCAGCGGTGGGCTGCACAATGATGGTTTATCCATCTGAGCGATAACCCTGCACTTTTGAGCTAACGAACCCCTTAAAAAACCGAAAAGTGGTATGTAATCTCGGTCCATCGGGCAGTATTTCATTGCGCTATGAACTATTTTTGTGTTTACTATTACCCCGAATTGTTTGGTGACAATGAACGGGCTATAGCACACATTGGAGGTCTATCAAAGTTGCGACTGAAGGGTGGATTCTATCTTACGAAGAAAATTTCAAACTTCCAGGAGATTCTGGAAGTCATTCTGCTCAGCGAGAAATGAAAAAATGATTGAGAGCTGAACGAATCACCTCTCCCGATGGGAAGCGCCCTAGGACTGTAGTCAAATGCCTGGAAGGATGAGTTTTTTTTGAGCTAAGTGTTCCCGGCGATCAGTTACGCTCAGAGAAATCCTGTTGTCCATCTCCAGTTCGAACACACTCCCCGGTCTAGTTTCTCCCTGTTTGCCCCGCAAAAAATTCTGTTGCGTCGGATTTATCAGTAGAAAGTCGGTTGGGACCAGCCACATGAATCCGTCGTTTTTCTAGACCGCGAAATACCGTTGAGCTCTCTTGATAAAATAGGGGACGTAGAAATCCATGATGACCGTCTTAACGTGGCCCAAAGTGAATGGGGGACGGCGCACACATTCAGGTTCCTCGCAAGCTGTTTACAGATTGGCGGCATACAGCTGTTGAATAAGCCCAAGAAGGCTTAGTAAAATCAGATTGTTATTCTTCAGAGCTAGAGTACCCTAATGGAAAAGTTGACTGCTCGGACATCGGAACTGACTGCGGAAGTATTATCAGCTAGGGTGGCCGACATGTGGGAACAAAGGTCCGCAGACGTTGTTTTGGGCACCACGTTTTGGACCGAATCCTTCATGTTACCTCAATACATCCACAAGATCTAGCACTTTGTGGCAAGTAGGCTGACAGTTATTTATGGATTCACCAGCGGAAGTCAATGGCCTCATGCAAAGCCTACCAGCAAATTAATCGATTTTTGCTCACAAGGACAGAAGAGTACAGACAAGATGTCAAGTTGGTTGAATTGACAGGGACTCCTGACCCTGCCCGGAAGGGGTTGGCTGTTATTCCCGCCACTCAGATTGTGCAGCCCTGGCCTAGAACCAAGTCGCATGTTGCTGATCACCAGCGCCGTCAAAAACAATACATTGCTGGATAAACGGTGCCACTTCATTCGGGCCACTTAGCTCAAAGCAGTAGTAAGGCGGACAAGACTCAAATAACACATGACAATGCTTACAGATATCAGACAAGGGATCGTTTTGATTGTCTGTCCGACAATTTCTAGCGAGTTGAAACAGGCAAAGGACGAAGGGGTAGGTTCAAGGCAAACACAATCTTTTTCCCAAGATGAGCCACTCTTAGCAAAGGAGGCTCATTGGATGGGACGAAAGAACTAGTTCAGAGTCCACCGAAGAACCTCAATCCGATCTTGGGAGACAGGTTTAAAAGAACGAGCTGCAGATTGAGCAACTCTCACCTGAGTTATGACGCAAAGCATCCAACACTTTCTTCCGGTGACATTATATGACGCTTTCTATTGGTTCTGCTTGGTTGTGACACCGAAGGACACTGTGGTGAAACCCTTTGTTGAACTGCATCCATCATCGATTTTGGATGGCGGCGGGAAGAGCCGCAAAAGGAGGAGCCAATGCCAAATACTTCTGGCTCCAGCGGTAAAAAACAGTGGTAGAAAAGCAGCCAGAGTGTTCGTCGCCAGCGGCCAGAGTAGCAGGAGGACGGTGGGCTTTCTCAGAGACAACTATCATCTATTTTGACCTTCTTGTAGTTGCGATACGTAGAATCGCCGAGGAAGTTACGGCAGTCTAACGACCAGCCAGGAAGCATGGTTGGTTCTTCTTGAAGTGACTCACACGATGAACACCTATTAGTTTCTGATGACCTTACAGCTTTTTGTTGGCAAAATGTGTATTCTTTTCAACACTTATCCAAGAACCCCAGAAAGAAAGGAGAATCGGTGGCAGCATCTAGACAAAGTTCAGAGTCGGAATGAAACCAATGTTAAAGGATTGCACTGGCATTTGAAGTCCCCGCATGCAAGTCGTTTTGGAGGTATGTGGTGAAAACCGATGTGCTTCGCAGGGAGAATAATGTTGGCCATGATATGGCTACTACCTTTGTATGATGGGGGTCGGAGTAAGTTACTCGCCGAAGTTAGAAGAGTTATGAACAATAAGCTGTCGGTGCCCGATGCTTCCGAAGAAGCCAGTGTGATCGCTTTGACCCCAAAGGACTTACTCATAAGAGGGCCCAGCGAACGTGGGGTACTTTGATCCATTGAGTACCACCTAATTCCAGGGTGAAAACCTTGAACTAGTGTTTTGGGGGCGAACAGGAGATAACCTACCAGAGCCGAGGTCCAGACAAAAGTGAAACATCTAGAAGAGGCCATTTGGGTTGGGCATTGTGGTGATCTTAGTTGAAAAAGCCCACCGCAACAATTAACCACTTTGGATTATCAAGGAGTCCTGTGCTGACTCCGCTGCACTTGTGTGTACTGCATTGGCGGAAGATGCGAATGGAGGGTGTGTTTGGAAAGTCAAAAAGGTGCGTCTGCCTGGGGGTGTCGAGGGACCACAAGGAGCGAGAAACCCGAAAATCTGTGGTAGTCCTCATGCAATGCGATCAGTTTGCCCTCAAGTGCAGCGAAACATGTATATTTTGCGCGCAAGAGCATGCACCTGTATCTACGTGAGTTAGTTAATTCATGTTCTTAGTGATTTCCCTTTTCATCGTCGAATTCTACTGCCCCGCGGTAATCTTGAGATTTCAAGTGGCGCTCGACATTTGCCAGAAAGAATATACACATTGGGGCTGTTTTCTGCATGCACCCAATCACTTTCATTCACACGCTCATGGGCGCAAAGGCAATTGAACGCTGGTTTGTTCAAAATCCCCAGTGTGCTTGGAAAACTGTACTTTTGCCGCTTTTATCTGTCTCTACACCTATCATACGATTTGTGATGAGTAGGAACTGCCGACAAAAAGAGAACCGCAGATCTCTCTAAGTGAACCAAAGCTTTGGCTACAGTGGCAAGTTCTGCGTCGTCGCATCTGATATTCATTTGAGCGGAGTGCACCCTCCACCGACGGTAGTTACATGCACCGACAGTAGGGGGTGAGTGGATGTGACGAAACAGCTCTAGAATTCCAACCACTTGACACTGCTAGGCTCGGAAGGATATCCGTGGGCGGCTTAACTTTCAGATGAGTGAAATGCTCCGAAAAAGCCGCGGTCATTCAGGTCTGTGAACTGCCAAATTATGTGCGTCCATTTTGCATTTTGTATCACCCATATATTTGTGCACGAATTTTTGTTCATTCGCGCAAAGCTGGCGGTTTTGTTATAACTCTTTTGGACCTGTGTTGCTCACTTGGGGTATGCATATATTTGTGAAGTTGTTCCTTTACCAATCCGGTATGGCGGAATTTGCAAACCAGTGTTGTTCTGATTTTAATATTTTCCAGAATTGGCACATTGCGCTCGAAAGTGACACGTAGACATTTCTGGGCACGCCCTGCATTAAAATATGCGGATTGGCGGTGACCGAACAACTGGATACGGTTACTCGTAGGATTTCACCTTGCGAAACCTTATCGCCTGCTCCTTGGCCTATCATATTTCACCTTGGGCTCCAGTATTGCTCTCATCAATAATTTTCTGTCTCCCCAAGATTGCTCCAGATTGTTTTTGACCTCTTTTTACTTGCTATTCAGGGCTGCCTTGCGGGTCTAGAAGGTCTGCAGGTCTCTACACCCCTGGCTGACTGTTGCAGACCCCAACTTTACAGAAGTGCAACCTGGCCATTAGCCTAGCCCTAACTTTTGTCTGTTTCTTCACGTGTCCCGTTGTTCGAGATTCTGATAACACCGGAATAGGCCTTCCTGTTTAATACCGGAAATTACTCCCAATAAAGTAAGCGCTTCCGTTAAATCCCCTAGAATTTTCGTCCTTCCCCACTAGAGAATGCCGAGATCACAGAGTCCTTGTTCATACCTCTTACTTCCCCACCCATTAACAGCAGACTTCTCAAGACGTTAAACAGTCTCCAAGCAGACGGCGTTTTTGTAGAGGGCCGTGTGAGTTTGCAAGCTACCTTTTAAGTAAAGTTGTACCGCCGTCATGAGAGCTGGTACGAAATTTTCCGGCTCCCGGGTTGGAAATTTTGACTGAAGTCCAAGGAGCTCACGGCGAGTCTTCATCACGGCGGAGGCTTACTGGTCCGATCATTTAAGATCACTGTTCACGATGACCCATAGGTTTTAGCTCCACCGAATTCTTCTTTTTGGATGGGCCCTCGTCATAAAAGACAGTTAGGCTTTATGTTTACGTTAAAGTCAAGGGCTCTTTGCAGTTTCTGGCAGTACGTCCCGCTTGTATACTCGGTCGAGGACGGTTCCCACATCCCTATCTGCATTGCTCTTACCTAATGATTCTAGAACCTTCATGTAATCGCAAAGGTTAAACTAGGTTACTGAAGAGCGGACGCCAGGTCGTCGATAAACATCTAGAATATTAATGGACTTAGGACCAATCCAAGAGATAATTCACTAGTGAAGTCCACCAAACTAGGCTCCTGTTCCCCACTTTGGGGTGGTGTCCGTAGGACGGAAAATTCTCCAGCCACCTAGGTACCAGCCCATCTATACTGAACTTCCCCATCTTGGTCAGCAACAGAAGACAACTGACGGAGTCAGTGACCTAGCTAGAGTCAAGGTTAAGTACTTTGTCCCACTTACTCTCGTCCAGCCTTCGAGTAACTTAATCAATCAGGAACAAGAGACTGGTCCGACGAGATTTATTTCTCAAGAACCCGTGTTGGGCTGAGCTTGTTATAGGGTTCTCCAGTAAATGCTGACAGAATTGAGCTCGGGTAATTTCAAGAACTTTGCTATTTAGGCTCGCCGGTACTTAGTTACTTGTAGCCGACTTGGGTCCACCATTGTGTTCCCACGACTGCATTGCTTTCAAGTCCTGAGGAAACTCACCATGGTCCAAAGCGGGCCTAGAAGGCTTACTCACCAATTGAACCATGATGTAGCATCATGACCTGACGAAAGCTGGATGGATGCCATCTGGGTCCGCTAACTTATGGACATATGGTTCTTGTAGATGTGTAGGTTCGATTCCCTCTGAACTGTATATTTTGCTGATCACCGGCGGAGGATGTGCCGACGTCAAATAACCTGGTGCTCCAATATCCAATCTGTAGACACAAACGGAGTTTTCACCCAGGGCGCCCGCATCGTTGTGGCCAGCAGCAGTGATACGTGGTTCTTGATGGGGAGCAAATCCACCCCATCATTTTTGAGCCCCTTTACCGTACTTTGCTTCAGAATTTCTTCTGCTGCTTTCGCAGGCCCTTAGCCAACCTGAGCCTGAAACCTCACTTATAAGGCTGGAGAGGGCTCAAGGCTCCCTATTACTAGTCCAAGCTACCCGGCTGCCGGAGGCCCGATGAAGGTTCCGATGGCGGTTTCTTCGTTTCATTGCCTTGGTTATGGCAGCTTTTCACTGTACTGGCTTGCCCTCCTTACTCCTTCGTTTTTAGGGTGCAAGCTCATTTTATAAGACCTTCAGGGGTCCTTTTACGACCTTGCAGCTTTTCTCCACAGTAGCCTCTTCCACCTAGTCCCAGTTCAGCCCTGTGGCCCCAGCGCAAATGTTATCCGTGTCCATGCTACCGAAAATCCCAGCTAGTCCTGAGGAGACTTTGGGTTGCCGAATGCCTGGGGTTAGTTTGACACGGTTGGTCACCTCTTCCCAAAGGTGCCCCGTGTAGCCGATCAAACGAGTTGCTGGGAAGGTTTGTTATTACTGGGTCAAGCAGGGAGGACGTATTTACAGGCCATTTTCTGGTACCTTTCCTGATACGTTTACTCTACGCTTTTTCATGCAGTCAATCAAGTAGATACCCTCCCACAATCTGGGCTTGCACACTTCAACCTTCCATTTAGTGTGCAGAAGGTTGAAATCACGCACCATGAGGGTTTTGGTCTCCCTTAACTGGTTCATTTTGGGTCCTCAGTAGGCTGCAGTTCTTGTTGCAGTTTTTACTGGGTATCCCGTAAACAAAGACAACATTACCACTCCTGTCTGGAAAGGTGGTCGTAACTGTGAACAGTGAAACATTCCTAGCGCATATCTAGGACACTGACGTAGGACGGTTTGCACCTGAAATAATAAGGTTGGCTTTCCCCTCTCCAAGGCACTCGTGTTCTTCAACTTTTCTGTGGGTTAAGGAGCCGTTACGTATCAATCGTGGCTCATTATCTTCCCTGGAAGGCCGTATTTTTGCAACTGCGGTAATTGACGCATTTTTCTCCAAGGCTTCCTTGTAGGGTTCCATTCATTTGTTCCTAATGCCACACACTTTGAAGTATAACGCTACTGCATTTGCACCCGTCGCCTAGCCATCTCCTGTTGCTCAATCCTGCCTGTTTCCTTGCAGCAAAATACAAGGGTGGCAGGTACAGCAACGTCTAGCCACTCAGACAAATCCGAGGACCAGAACAAGATTAATTCTTTGTTTCTCCTATCCTGAATAAGGAAATTAATAACATCGCTAATACATGCAATCCTGAAATATGCTATCGTAAGGACTTCAGATGGGGCCAGGTCCACGGGGTGGGAAAGACTAGCAGTCGAGTCACGCTGGTCCGGAAAGGGTGCGACAAAAGCATATGCTGGACCCAAACACAAAAGATTGGAGCAGAAAATAAAAGTGGTACGGAACATACAAATAATGTTTATAATAGTGTATTTTTACGAACCGAGGGTATAATGGTGCATTTGGCGGACTTTTCAAAACTAGCAGCTACACCTTCCTCCGAAACCCGTATGACTTCGCAAAGTCAGAGGTTTGGATCGAGGTTACTGATTCTTATCAACCACCTAGGTCCAGCTGTAAGCGAGCCCAACTACCACCGCTGTCTCCTGGAACTAGCCCATATATGTACATTCATGCAGCCGCAAGCAAATCGGTAGGTAAGTTGGCTGGTTGGCCCTCTGCAACAAAATGTGATCCTCTTCTCTGTCGACCTTTATTTGTAAGAGTAGTCGTGAGAGCCTGTCTGTGCATGAGTGCGTATGGCTAACATGCTCAAACGTTACGAATTCACATGCCACGTTTGAACAAAAGGAAGCCAGTACGTGTGATTGGGCTTGCGTACATTATAACAAATGCCACACGTAGAACCCCTTCCAGTAATGCAGATGCTAATCATTTACAGCCCCTATTCATGAACCGACTTGAATGTGTTTGCAGACAGTACAAAGGAGAATGTCACCATGAATGGTTGTACCATAGCGAAGCTGAGCTAGTAAACATTTCCTTGGATTATGACTTGAAGTTGCACTCTATTAGACGGCTGGGACTGCGGCTTCGAGTGGTCCATATGGACCTTCAGAAGACCGGATCTATACACAGAAATTCAGTGTTCACTTGACGGCCCTAAATTCCACCTTCCTCACTAATCCGTGGGAACTTATGATGGTTTCTCGACGAAAACAAAAGCAGGTGGGTTCAAGGGAGCTATTCTCCGTGGCTCATCACTACGACACCCACTATGAAGGCTCTTCCTTTGGATGGTCACCCCTGTCGGGCCTTTCTGATCAGAAGTTACCCAAGTATTCGTCGTTTCCAAGACATCCTGGTTAGATAACTGGTTTCCTCCCACTCGCGTAGGTATCTGCCTTGGAGGCTATTCGGCCCTTGAAATAAAATACCTAGCCTCAGTGCCGAAAAATCATCTGGCTCTAGCTCTAGATGTGTGGGGTCGCCGAAGGGGGCAGGAACCACCGGAAAATTACTCAAGATTCTCCCTGCCTCAGTCAGCTTGTTGTTCAATGTCTGATCGTCCAGTTCGACCGGGGACAACGATAGTCTTCTAGCTATCAGATCAAGTGTTCCACACACCGCCACGGTAGCTCATTCATTCTTCGAATTTCGTGCACCCTGTAATTTGTGAGAATCTCCGAAGAGAATGCTTTCTGTCTTCCTAAAATACTTTATATCGTCCTGTCAAGTTATACTGGACAGCCTTCCCACCCCCAACTACTCCACCGTCACTCGCCCTGGCATAGGCTAATCCTTCTCCTTAAACTTCGCTTAACAGGCGCCGTTCCTAATCGCTAAATCTAAGCAAACCTCATGTCTGATCCACCTTTGTTTCTTACTACCCGCCGGTCAACCTTCCACGTACATCTCTCACGTGAGGCGATTCCTGAGATACAGCCCCACTCCCTCATAGCACTGGCCGCTTTGCCGCTTCAAAGCCTTCGAGGACTTTCAGCTTGCCCTCACCGATGTGCCCTTGGGCCTATCTGCAGCATTTACACGGCATCAACTCTGTCAGATTCTATGTATTGGGCCTCTGTGGATTCGCCACGTGGGGCTCCAACCTGGTCTTTTTTCTTGAGGTATTCTATCTTGAAGTCTACGCTTCTTACCACATCTCATCCGGCCCCCCTTGACCCGTTCTCCTCGTTACAGTGCTATTTTCATCCGTTTGCCTCTATCCAGTATCGATCTGAGGTTTCAGTTCTTTCTGGCTGCCTCAGCTGTTTTGAATGTTATGCTGCTAGCCAGTATGTGCATCCACACCAGCCTGGACTTCGGAGGCATCTATGTCGGACCCGGTTACCTCCCAGTCATGAGACAATATTCGTCCCATTTTCTCCTCTGTTCTCCACCTGAGTATCTTGGGCCATGATCACTAACATCCCCTATCTGGTAAAATTCTGTCTCCCGCTTTCATTGCGATGACAGTACTCCTCACTTATATTCATCTACGCAAATGACATTCCAGAATCCACAGGCCACAAGGGTTTACTAGTTCCATCCGTCAAATTTCACCCTATCCGGCTGGTTTGAAAACACGTAGACTTCACCCCGCCAGACGACCGACACAAACCGGATAGTGCATATTACCAAGGACAGTGGCTCCGTAGTTATTGCTGGATCCTACTTGAAACGATCCGACATCTCATCTGGATAGAATTTCAATAGGCCGTCCCAGCACGGGGTCACTTATCCTTCTTTTCTGTGACTTCTAGTACTGACGCCGAAAAACGCCGAAACCCGATAATGCCATGCGCCTGTCAGAGTAACAGCACAATGAGGCCCAAGCCTGAGCGGAGAATTTTCATCCTTGTGTTTAATGCAATATATTTGTTTCTCCTTCAAACCTTATCCTGCATGGAAATTAATTCTCCATCATTCAGTTTAAGTCCTTCCTCCTCCAGCTGCACCTTCTTCCCTCTTGAACGGTACTGGTTACGTATGACGGTAATTACCTAACCTCTTTATGGATTATTGTTCTTTTTGACATCCATCAGATCTTTCTTGTGCACTGTCCCAAAATTTCCCTGCCTAACTGTTTCGTAACCCAATCCGTTCAGTGAACTTTGGTAAGCCCCCGTCATAGTTTGCCTGCATCACATTTGTACACAAGGAATCCTTGGCTGTTTGTACTACCACTGTTTTCAACGTTTCCAAAGGCCGCCATAGCTGGCCTCGTATTCGGAAACGGCCCGTATATTTCACACAACCGATTGTCATAGTTATCCAATCCAGGTCCTGTTTGTTTCTGAAGTTTTCCACCTCTACTTTTAAAACCCAAGAATATTTCACCGTATTGAGTAATTTTTTACAACTGGATCCTGATCTTACGCTTGCGTTGTGAACGCGGTCGAGAAATATGCCATTATTACTATTACTATTATTAATATTATTATCAATTAATATTGTTTTTTGTGCATCCTGTCTCCCTTATGCTAGCCTCATCTGTCTGTTTTCTTCTGGGGTTTTCACTTTATTCATATCAGTAACCCAACACTCATACCAATGGTAATCCAAAAGGTTATAGCCATTTATACCTCCCGCCATCTTCCAGCCTTTACCAGGGACCTACTGCATTGAGGCTCTTTCGGTTGACAGTTTGCTTCAGCTGAAGAATACCCGAGCCAAGCTTGCCTATTCGGATTCACTTCTCTGTTTCCATTTCCAGTCACCCTCAGTGACGGTCAGCCACCCCGGGGATTGTGCCGTCCTTTCTCTGACCGGTCTCTCTAGACAACGATGCTGTATATCCGCCCACCTATCACTGCCCCCAACAGCTCCGCTGTCTAAAATTTCTCGCAACCGGGCTAACCGATCCTGGACCATATAACCTTGAAGTGGTTAATATACTCCTTTATAAATAACGAAGATCAAAACTGCCAACGGAGCTGGGGCGGTCAGTGCAAAGACATTGTGGGAATTCCCCCCAAAACACTACAGATTCACGTTTCCTTGACGTTGCTCACTCAATTGAACTATGTGCGTGTTTTTATGCACCGCATGCTTTTATAAACGAATCTTTGTTTGTTCGCGTCCTGCGCTCTACTCTGTCATATCCTATTTTGTGCCTGAGTGACGCACGTGCTTGTCTCTCGCATATCACAGCTTGGTTCCTGTTTTTCCAAGGCCGTGTGATCACATAACTGAAATTAGTATTTGTTTTATCATTGTTCATTTGATGATATAGTATCGTAGAAGTTCACCTTTAATCGCGTCCTGATTTTGGGATCTGTTTTGAGTTGGGCTTCTCTTTGCTCAAAGATATGTAACAATACTCAGTTGATCAATTTGGAAATAGAAGATGCGCTACATGCTCAGAAAAAAGGATCGAAACAATCGGAATCGCGACAGAAATTAGTACGGCAAGTCGCTGGTGAGTCTTTGAGTACTTTCAGTTCCTTAGTTATTACCAGATCGCGTAGTTCAGTCAGTGCTGACTCATGTTACACTGAGGGTCACACGGATTGCAAGAATGTTGATCTATTTAATTTGGACATATAAGGCTTAGAACAGCGAACTTTGTCGGCTAGAAAACAGGCATAGGAAGCAGAAGACTAGCGTAGACAGAACCAGCGTGAGCTAAAGGCCAGCGACTACGGTCTTTCCGACCGATCAGAATAAATGAAGATGGAAAACGATGCGCCGGTCATCCATTATAAAACATCGCCGCAACCGGTGAGCAGTCTGCGCAGAGTAGAACTGACGGTTTTCGACGGACATTATGAACACCACTACAAGTCCATCAGACATTTCGAAACTTTCGTCGAAAATAAGACAACCAACCCAGGGCAAGTGCTTCTATATCTGACCCATCACTGTCAAGGCCGGGCAAGGGAAGATACCGAGAGATGTACCATGCTCGACCCGGAACAGGGCTGCCTAGGGGCACGGTAGATTATGAAAGACATATTCGGCCAGCCATTAAAGTTAGATCACAATCTGATAGAGGGCATGGCGTCAGAGGCCATAAGAACAAGAGGCGACTTCTATGCAGTTTCTGACCTAGTTACCAAGATGCACAACTGTTCCATAGCCCTCGATCATTAAGGGCACAGGGCTGATCTCGATGCAATGCATACGTTGATTCGTACAGCCCGCTACCTCTGTCCCAAACTACAGGGTCGGTGGGCGGAAGAGGCGGAACACATAAGCAGAAGTGATCGTAAGGCCAACTCCAAGGGTCTGATCGAGCACTTAAACAAAGAAACCAGGGTAGCCGGAGCAGATTTGGTGGACTCATCCAAGGCGGCATTCGGGTAAACAAACTCTGCACCAGCTGAGCCCAAACCACTGCGCGGAAACATCCGAAATACCAGACGTGGACCAATTCACGCGCCATTTCACGCGAGGCTATAGCCCATCCAAGTTGCAGGTCCAGCGACCCTAGCCATGGGCTGCCAGGATGTCCGAAGTTCATCAAAGTCACATTGGACGAAAGTTGGTGAGTGGCGAGGACGACAGGAGCTTGCTTTATCTGCCTTAACACCAAACACCGGGCGGCAGCTTGCCGAGCAAGAACCAGATGTGGTCACGGAGATTGTCCGGGTAGACACCACCGATTGTTACACCAGGCGAAAGAATCTACACCAGAGGCGAACGCCAAGCCCAGTTTAAATTTCTCAACGTCACGGTCTGCCAGTAAACCAATACGGTAGGGAGTGGATGCTGTAGGAGTGATGGTCCGAAATAGGGTGGCCAGTGCTTCGGTATTCGTCCATAGTGGATCAGAAACTATCCTGGTGACAGAGCGGTTTGCCAATAAACACCGGCTCTCTGAAAGCATGATGTCGTTAGCGGTGAGCACGGTGAGCGGAACACAACTAATGAATACCAGCCGGTTGAGGTTACAGCTCATCTTTTTAGATAACAACGAGCAAATTGAATCGACGGAGGCATTTACATTAGCTGATCTCCCCATACGAGCACTGGTATACGCAATTATAACCAGGTGGCCCCATTTACAATATATAATCGTCGTGGACTGGAAGAAAGGAGAAGTAGACCTTCCCATCGGCTGCTATGTGCCAGATGCACATTGGGTGCTGGACGAGAGAGTGGGCAACAGCCAGGCACCCCTTGCCGTGAGCACATAACTAGGATGGATTATATATATGGTCCAGCCAGGGGATGTTGTTCTGTAAATTATGTATCAGCCGAAACGGATCGCACAGAGCATCAGTGTAGCGACTGCATGGAAGAGAGCTTCATTACATTGGAGACTCAAGATTATCATTGTCTTAAGAGGAGCACCTCGCTCTGCAGACGGTGCGGCAAGGGACCAGAGGCCTTGAAAACAGTTCGTGGTTCCCCTCCCATGGCGCAGACAAAATGAGCCTCTGGATGACAACAGATTTCGTGCTCTCCAAGAACTACTGCAATTAAAAGAACGCTTTGTTTGGTATCAGGATCTGTAGGAACGATAAACACCAATAATAATGCGGAACGAAGCTCTCGGCTACGTCGAAAAGGTGCCTGCGACCAACGATGGCCGGAGGGGGATCTGGTATCATTTTCACCACCCGGTTCTTCACCGCAATAACCTGACAAGCCGCAAGTGATCTCCCATTGTTTAGCTACGTTCCAAGGCAAGTCGTTGAATGATCATCTCCTGTAGGAGCCCGAGTGGACCACGCCGTTTATTGATTTATTATGCCGTTTGGGGTTGGGCGGAGTGGCCCTGTCAGCCGACGCCAGAAAAATATTTCTGCAGGTAAAAATACCTGTAGAACGGCGAAATCGTTGCAATCCTCATGGTTGGAAGAGAACGATGTGAACAAAGCGGAGCGATATCATCGCCGTTTTGAGCGAACTACGCCCTTTGAGAAACGGCGAACAAACATGGAGCTCCAGTCCACCGGTCGATAGCAGACGGCTTCAGCCAAAATTTCTACGTCAAGGAATACCTTGTGTCTTTTGACGATGTTGATTCGGTTCTAGCACAAGTCAGGCGCCCAACAAAGCTGCCAGAGAAGGGCAATTTTCATCTCACGAAATCAACGTCAAAAGCTTCGTAAGTGCTTGAAGTCACTGCGCACCACGAGAAGGCCGGGAGGGTGCCAGATCTGGACGGTTCTCCACTCCCCACCGAATGCACGCTAGGGAAACAATGGAATGCGGAAATAGACGACTTTGTTTTCGGGCTAAAAGTTACCGACCAACCAGTAAATCGTCGTGGTATACTGTCAGCTGTCTCCGGTCTGTTCGATCGGCTCGGTTTTGTCTCCCCTGGTTGCTACCCGGGAAGACCCTTCTGCTGCAGCTCTGTAGTAAGAAAGTCGGTTGAGACCAGCCACCGGACTGGGAAGACCGGCTGGAGGGGGAAGAGTTTCTCGTCACTCTAAAGAAACCAGGAGACATACGGATTCCACGGTGCTTGCTCTATGGTCATACAACACAAACGGGAGAGTCAAGCGCCTTGTCCGTCGCATCGGAAGTCGGTTACGGAGCCGTGATGTGTGGACGATGGTATATGGAAGATGGGCGATAACTTACAAGGATCCTGTTCACCAGAGCCTGCGTTGCTCCACTGAAGTCGGTTTCGATCCCGATCTTCGAGCTCGGTGCAGCCGTGCTTTCATTAATGACGACGAGTGGTAAAGTGAAGTTCCGACTTTTATATTTGGTAAGCTAGTTTTTAGACGGACTCGGCGACAGCATTGTACTACGTTGACAATATCAAGAGTCGTTTTATTATTTTCCTTGCTAAAAGGCTCCCGATCACTCACAGCGAAGCTGCCATGAACCAGTGGAAGCCTGTCAAATCTGGCGATAACCAAGCCGATCTGTGTTCCTGAGGTGAGACCATCTTCTTGCCACGGGACATATGGATGAGAGGGACAAAATCCTTGCACACGCCTGAACGGAACCTATCGGTGTACGAAATAAAGCCTTCTCTGGAGATCGAACTAGAGATCAGAAGCGCGTTGATGTCGGCGACAGTAGCCAAATCGGCGTTCACTTGTTCTGGTTTCTCTCCTAGATGAAGTCTCTTCGGTCTTTGGTGAGGTTCGCCGGGTTCAAGAGACTTTTTCTAGTCATGAAATGGATCCTCCCATCCAGCCGAGTATGAGTGGGTCTGATAAGTCCCGAGGAATTACTAGCCGCATAACACGATTTATTCAAGATGATACTACGAGAGGTTTCCCCTAAGAAATCGAAAGGACCGGAGAAGCAGAACCAAGTGACAAAATAAAATCGTCTCCTTAATGCGTCATAAGGTATTCAAACCCAAAAACCCATAATGGCTTACTACGGGTAGATAGTAGGCTGACCAACTGACACCTGAGCTTTGACACGAAGTATCCCATGCTGCTGCCGGCTCGACGACGTATGATAGAACTAATGGTTCAACGTATTCATGCCTTATGTGGACATGCCGGGAAAAGTCACGTGAAAAGCGACATCCGAAAGCGCCTATGGCTACTAAGAGGGACAGCGACTGTAAAACACGTAACTCAACGTTTCGTACACTGTAGGAGACCCACTGCGACCACGGGCAAACAATATATGGATCCACTGCCAGGATGTAGAGTGACTCCGGGTTAGTAGCCGTTCAATGACACCGGGCTGAACTATTTCAGGCCTTTGTGGATCAAGTGTCAAAAAAGGTTGAAGAAACGATATGGGTGTATCATAACGTGCATAAAGTCACAGGCGGGTACACTTGGAAGTTATGCAATTCGATGATGACCGGCTCCTCCCTCCGGGCCCTTCAAAGCTTTATCAACCGATGAGGCAAACCAGCAGATATATACTCCAACAGTGGCTCAAACTTCATGGGCACCCATCGGGAACTGCAGCGTTGGCACTGGAATATGAACAAGAACGAGCTGCGGAACCGAACCGTGGCTTATGGCATCCGATTGCACTTCAACCCCCGCAGGCAGTCATCACAATGTTCAATGGGAATGCCCGATCAGGTCAACCAGGCGATTGTTGCTGTCGATCGTTTGGCAACAGCCGTCCGACGATAAAACGTTATGCACCGTCATGGCCGAGGTTGAATAATTCTGAACAATCGCCCCTTGCTTCCAGTGGCCACTGGTGATCCCACCAATCTGGCACTCATCTCGAGAGACCTGCTGACATCAATGTCCAATGTGGGTTTCCAGGGGCCAACGAAGGTTCGTGGCAGCTGCCTTTATGAATGGGAGCAGGCAAATTATGTTGCCAAGTTCTTTTGGAGGAGATAGATGCGGGAGTACCTACCGGCTCTGCGATTACGACAGAATTGGCTAGCCAAAGCAAAACCACTGGAAGTTAGGGTTGTGGTGATGATCGCCAACGAGGGCACTCATTTCAGCACTTGGCCTTTGAGCGCTGTCATGAAAGTTATCAGAAGCTCTGACGAACTGATAAGAACTGCTGGGTGAAGATCGCAAACGGAATGCTGACCCAAGATGTATGCAGTATTGTCTCCTGCGACAGTGGAGACGGAGCAGCGGACATCACGGGGCCCCGGGGGACTATTCCTCATTCAACGGTAAAGTAAGTAAATGCACCCCCCGTGTGTGGTAGCCTTTATGGCATACTTACTTACTCAACTGCATTCAAACCCAATCACACGTGCATACGAGACACATTCCCGCTCCCCATTCTCCAACAAGCATGCCACAGTGCCCGAAGTTCCTCCTTTGCCATTGGTTTTGTAGAAAACGTTTCCCATGTATGGAAATGATAATAATAATAATGATACATTTCTCAGCCGTGGTAGAGAAGCACACGCAGACGAATGAATATGGTGTACAACGTTACTCAGTAAGATGAATCATTCACTAATGCTTAGAATAAGATTCAGAAGTGTCAGAGATAGAAAAAAGATTGCCAGCAATAGTTTGAATGGATCACTCTAACAACGGTTTGCTCGCCAATTTTGAACCAGTTTCGAGTTCGATCTGTGCGGCGCTGCACCGAGGGGAAACCGAGGATGTCGTTAATACATAGTGCTAAAGATGCATTATAAACAAGAATGATGCAAGCCATGGAAAAAGAAAGGCTGACGGAAGTTCTGCGAACAGAATAATTCCTGAATAAGAAAAAGAAAAAAACTGTATGGAAGTACTTTCGGGAAAATCGATGTATGGGAAAAGAATGGCAGTCCACGAAGATGATGCAAATCCTGAACGACGGATCTACCGGGGTTTAATAAAGGGATGAGTTATGGATCAGTGGGACATGAAACCCATTTTATGAAAGTTTACTTGGGAAACTTGGTGGATATGGAACGACCAACAGTCCATAAAAAGGTAAGTTTAATTTTAGGATCAGTAACCTGTACCGTCCAGAAATGAGAAGGCGTTATTTCAGGGTCCTGAAAAAGGAGAGAATCAATTTTCAGCCGGCTACGGTTCGAGGGGAAAATGAATTTTTACAACGGAAACAGGAGTGCGAAATCCCCACATGGACGTGAGCGTTATTATGCTGTTTCATTGGCTAATATATATATATATATATATATATATATATATATATATATATTGACGCATTTGTCCTCAGTGTTATTCAGCGTCATTACTGGTAACGTATAACATCCTATGGATAAGGTCCGTCTGGCTAGGTAGAAGATGTGTCGATCAATCAGCCGGGTGTGGCGAGATTTGACGGAATAAACTGATGACTGGTATTGACCGGTATATTAGAAGGTTGCTAGTGAACTGTTACTTGTGGTGGCTGCTGTGGTGGTATCCGCAAGAGAGGCTTTCATTTAGAAAACGCTAATTGATCTGATAAGCAGTTGAGGGGCATTTTCTGTCGGGTGGTCTGATTGCAGTCCCAGTTGCTATGACAGGTTCCACTTGGGTCCCTGTCAATACTAGTCAGAGTGGCATTTTCGGCTATCCAGCGGGGCCACTGAGACAGTGGGAGAAGACGAACCTGAAATAAATGGGGATTGCAGTCCGGACTTGGTTCCAGCCGCGGGTTATGATAATATATGACGACAGTGGCAATAAACTGGTTTGGTTTATATGAACCGGGCAAGGATGAAGTTCCTTTGAAGCAGTCAGTGGCATCTACTCCACTTTCTGGTTAACGTAGGCTCGCAGGAGAATGCGCTATACTGCCACGGGCTAGAAAAGTGGCGTATACCGGTTAGGCAAATGTGTATGCATTTCAAAGGGCTTGTGGTTGGCACGTTGGCTCGGCAGAGCTCAGACGCTAATAAAAACCTAAGGGATTACGATTAAGAGTAATTGGAAATAATAACCCTCAATACTGCCCGCTTACGCGGAATGCAGTTCAGCAGGGTGGCGGCAAGATACGGTTGAACGAACGGCATATGAGTGAATGGGACTGGTGCCCTGCTAGTATGGCACTATATTTGTTACTCTCTCGTTTGGTATTGGGCTTAGTCTATACTGAATAGTTTCTGAGGAGTCCTAAAGTAGAAGAAACTATTGAAGTGTTGTCAGTGAGGCTTTAAAAGAAATTGGTCTAGTGCTGAGAAACGTAGACGTAAGTTCGTCTATGTTCCTACTCGATGGTATCAACGTGTTAAAATTATACTTTAGTGTGAGCGAGGAAGTCTGATGTCGTGTTGGTTGCGGGGTTACCGTGAAATCTTTGTCGTCGTTACTTATTGCAAAGCAGAACAATTCCAATGTGAGAACTGGTTCGGTGAACCGTGAGAGGTGGGAACGGGACAGGGCCGAGTTTTCGTCATAGAAGCTAACTCTAACGGTTCATAATCAAAGCTTATTTTGGGCAGCACTAGGGCCTGCTTCATGTAGGGAGGTAGCACAATGCACGTCCATTGGCATCCAGCCCGTGGCACTGCAAGAGTGATGCACACGTTTTTTGGGCGTTTTTATCATTTTTATGTAGTTTTATTACAGTTAGATATCTGGCTGTCAGAGAAGGCAGACCTACTTTTGGTGGGTGACCACAACTCACAAGCCCGGCCGAAACATGGACGACCTGTAATAAGCCGCTTTGGAAATGGATCAACCAAACCATTCAACCATAGCAGTACTGCAGCCCTGAGACATGGGTCATACTTGGCAAGGCTGGTTTGCCTAGATGAAAAAAGTGTGGGGTATTTCCTCTTCTTTTTACGCCGGTCTCTTACATTTTGATGCTTATGTTGTCTCTTTGGTGGTCACCCCTGTGCAGGGAAACAATCACACCCAGGAGTGTTAGTACGTGTGCCGCGGTAACACCAGCCATATCCGTGAAGTCAGAGCGCCGAGGCGGTTTACTTGGGTCGTAAAATGTATGGGGGGCAGAGTCAACCGCGGCCTGTGATTATTCGGTAAGGCTCATGTTCACCGAGACACCAGTTTGCACAAAGATGGGGCACTACTTACGGCATTCACAACGTGTTGAAAGACGGCTGAACATGGTGGATTTGTTGAAGACCTTAAGTTGATTTGGACCGGGTATCTAGGTTTGTGGAATTTAGTATCTGATGCCTTGCACCTAAATATGCAATATGCCGCTATGCTGCCCTGCCCAAAAAAGGTTGTTTGATGGTTAAGAATTGAGATTGTTCTGCAGTCCTCGATCGTGGGAATAAACCGCTGAGTTCCCTAATTGCTACCGGGAGGAGGCCGACCATAATTGAGTCTAACTGAGACTAGGATGTTTGAATCGGTTATTCGAATTATTAGTACTTTATTCCAATTTCAGATGCCTGACCCCTTGAAACATAAGGATTGTACATCCTGGTAAGCATCTTCACCTTTGGGGCTAAGCATACTCATTGCTTGAAAGTCACCGATTTCGATGATGATGGATGAATTCTTCGTAGTAGCTTGTTCCACATTGAAAAAATACTTATTAGTGAAGAAGTCTGACCTAAGTGCGAGCGTAGACAAAGGGATAGAAACCAAGAACTCATTGTCAGTTACCGAATAAATGGATAGGGTTCTCACCTACGGTGCTGAGATAAATGATCTGTTTTTAGGATATCGTCAAACAATAGAAGGTCAATCCTCAGGCAGGGCAGCCATAAAGGATCAATTTCCAGCAGACCACAAGGTTCCATGTAATTTAAAAGCAAGGAAGAACCAAGGAGCTCTTTTGTGAATGCTCATTGTACATTCTGAAACGCCGTTTGGTCTCTCTGTCGCATGTTAGAACAAATGATCAAGCCGTATCCCGGAGGAGGTCTGATGTGGGACATAAAAGTGTTTAGTTTACTCTCCGGCAAAGTAAAGATTCAGTGTATGAGCCCGATGGTACTGCCTGCTTTATCAACTTCGCTGGCTGCGCCTTCCGGAAAGTCAAACATACATAAACAGTGTAGAACAAAGTTGCTTACCTGAGAGTTACTGGGTGTAACTTTGCCGTTTATTATGAATGTTTCAGTGGAGACATGGCACTTATAGGTAAGAATATCACTCTTTTCAGTGAAGCAACTCATTTTCCAATCACCACTTCAAAAACTGAAAGGAATCACTCCCCTCGTATTGTCATCTACGGTAAAGGCTAAAGCCGCGGGCTCAAAGGTGTGCACGATTTTATATCATCTGCGAACAGGAAGGGAACTTTCTGTTGGAGAATTTTAAGTTTATCTTTCATGTACTTTTAAAACAGCAGTTGGCCGAGTATATTCCCTTGTATCGTACCACTAGCTACTTGACTGCGTTGGATGAATTTTCGCCAGCGCTTACCACCTGGCCTCAAACTGATGAATAAGGTGAAAACCGGGTGAGCATCGGGTCCAGGGAGCCGTATGTTTTGATCTTCTGTAGTGACCTGACGTAGGATACTAGTTCAAACGCTTTGGCCATATCAAAAAAGGTCACCGTAGCCGATTTATTAATATCGCCGGCCTTCTTGACCAGGTTGGGGAAGTCTGTCGTGCACGTCGCACATGATCTGTTTTTCAGAAAACCATGCTAACTAGAGTTTATTAGATTATGGTTAAGAAGGTGACGAGTCAGCCTTTCCTAAATCACTCTCTTCATGATTCTGGACAAGACCAGGGTGCGGTTCACCAGTCGATAGTTAACTGGATTTAGACGGGACCCTTTTTTGTGTGCGGGTATGATAGTGGAAGTCCTCTATTCCAGAGGAAAACACGGTACTTTAGTGACACGTTGAATATATTTGTCGGCAACAATGGAAAGTCTACGCCACCTCGACTGGAAACGGCTGGCGGCAGCGCTTCCGGACCTGGTCTGTAGGACGGACTTGTTTTTGCTACCAGGGCTGAAACCACCTCGGAGTAAAACAGTATCGTTGAGAAGGTCACTGATGTCGCCGAGTTTAAATGGATGATGGAAGTGGCGTCATCCGTCGTTAAAGAGGAGGCAGAGAAGATGCTGAAAGACCCGTAACCAATAGAGGGTCATTCAAGTATTTTTATAGTTCAAATATGGGATGGCTTGATTAGACTGCTTGTTTCTGACCTCCATCATCCTAGCCAGTGCTTTGATCTAATTTGAGTGGCTTACAACATTTAGTTCCTGCTTTTTCTTGGAAGAGTCCAAATGCAATTCAACCGTATGGGATATACGCATTGTTTGGAGATACAAAAAGAAGTCCCTCGTTTTGGCGAAACCTCGCTGGAGTTTTGCTGGGTTACCTTTAGGACGATCTAGGGAGTTCGGCTAATTGCGCATTATGGGTACTGAGGCTGAAGTGATTTATGTCGACGCAGCCATGTAGATAAGAATACAGTTGGGCAACCGCTGCCTCAGGGCCATTATATAAAAAGAATCTGTCCCAGTTTTGGGAACGGAAAAACAGAGTAGACTGTTCCAGCAAGCTCTGTGGTATTGCTCATTGGTGATCGAAAGGTGTGGTTCTGCTGACTTATAGGTGTGAGGCCAGGGTGCAATGAAAACACAGGGTACTATTGTATGGTCACTGCCGGTGAAGCGACCCAAGATATGGGTATCTCAATTGTTGATACCAGTAGGGGAGATAAGGTTTATTGTACGTCTCCCTGGAGTAGGAGATAAAACGTGTCGTACCCAGGTACCAACATGGATACGTGAAATGAATCATTGAGTTTTGGAGGGGAGGTCAAGGACTGCCAATATATTTCAGGCACATTGAAATCACAAGCAAAGATTGTGGCGGTGAAATTGAAGTGAGTGGCGTAGTTCAATGCTTCTATTATTGCATTCAACTCATGTATATCCTAGTTCGGAGAAAGAAAGATGCATCCTATAAGGCTCGTCAATAGTGCCGCAGATGCCTGGGACTCGAATCCACCGAGTCCTACCAGACAGCTTAGCTCTGTGCATCAGAAGCAGCTCCATAAGTCGCGTAGCCTCTCTGACCTAACAACTTTGAACCACTCTTCCAAGGCGACACATAAATCAAGGTACGGTCGTTCTTGACCACACCACATAGCCACAACTGAAACCCATCCGCGTGACCGCACCATACCATTGCCAGGTCATTTTCGTCTCAATAAAACCTGTCAGAATTCAGGGCATACTCCCGTAAACAAGCTGCCAAAAAGTAGCGTACGTAAGGACACAACCTAACTGTTGCAATCTAACTTATCACCAACGAGCCGAAAGTTGGTAACGATCTACACTCAGCCCCCAATGCGGAGTGCCGATAGCGACGGTAAAACATGGCCGTAAATCCAGAATTCGGCAACCCAAATTCTATCCCTACTGAAGACCTCAACGTTTAGTTCACCAGGCAAAGACCGCCTTATATCACCAGGCTACGCCCCGAAGGTCCTGCAAAGATCACAAGCAAACAGACACCCTTATGAGATGTCACTAATGCCGGGACCTACAGTTTCTGTTCCCAAAATGGGCAGTTTCTCCAACCGTACTTCCTCCCAGCGAAATCCGCGCTCTACGCGCATTTATACGGACGATGCTCGCAAACCACCTCACTGCTGTTATTCAAAGCTGCATCTGCCTAGCTCTTCATTTCCTTACTTTTCCGTGCCTCCACCGTTCATCCCGTTAGTCCCTTCACCGTACCAAAATTTTCGTTTTGCCCCACCACAGGCGTTTTACGCGCAGGATACATCTACAAATCTCCAAAAATGTTCGTTTTACCCCACCACCGCCTATCACACCCCAGTTGTTTTACTCTCGGGATACATCCATAAGCCCCCTTTGAGTAAATTTTCCTCACCCTGTGGCATGCAATTCCACAATATTTCATCTCTTCTTACCCTAATGAACCACTTTCAATACCGGCACCTTGCCAGTCGTTCATACCTTCGGTAGCACACCGAACTCCGCAGGCCAACTACGCAACACTGCGTATTGCCACCACCTTCTTCCAAAATAACCTCCATATACCCCCTCTACCAACCGCCGATTCCTATCCTTCCCCACTCGGGCAAGCCGCATCGATGGGCGGCGAAGCCACCCCAAACTATTTTAGTCCTGATCATCCGAAGCCTGCTCTTACCATGCAACACCAGCCAATACCGAGGATGTCACGCGGGGAAGCCAATACCTTCCATAACCCCGCATTCTGTCACTGCGCTGGAGCATCGAACTATCCCAACAAATCAGGACAATCAGCAGGACCACTTCGTCTAGGTCTTCTCTTTCACCTCGCAATAACCCAAAATTGAATATTTCCGTTCGTCCGCGGCTGATTCTTCCGAAGCCATCGGGGAGGCATCCAACGCTAGCTTCTCCTCCTCTTCGGTAATAGCTCCAACTCACGCCCCTCGCCGTGCACCTCCTCCGGTCGGCATCTCTCCTACGTTACCTAACCCTGACACTCACTTCTGCATGAGGGGGTTATCATTCACCTTATTTGACCCGCGGTCCATCTCAAATAAGCTTCATCACCTAAAACAATATGTAATAACATCCAATCCTGACATCATCTTTATTACTGAAACCTGGCTTACCGAACACACCAGCACAAGCGAAATTATGCTTGAAGGGTACAAGGTTTTTAGGGTAAATAGGATTGACAGACGCGGAGGCGTGTGCCTCGTGTACGTACAGGACGCCCTTTCAGTAGTCCCCATCAGACATGCCACACTCGACTCAATCCCAGATTCTCTATGGCTCACAATTCGGTTCTCAACTGTGGTCATGCACATTGGTTGTGTCTATAGCCGCCCTCATCTACTGTTGCAGATTTAACTCTTTTAATGGAAGCCTTTGATTACCTTTCACCACTACCTCCGGCAGCAGAAACCGTAGCCGGTGATTTTAACTGGCCTAAAATATCCTGGATAAACCTCATGGCACCTCCCAACTTAATAGACTTTGTGTCCCATACTCACATTGAGGGCTGGGTGCAACACGTTAAAACCCCTACTAGAAACGCCAACATACTAGATCTTATATTCACCCAAAGCGCTTCCCACTTTTTGGTTTCCGTTCTGAATAAAATTTTCGGGTAGCTACCATAAGATAGTGGCCGGTAACCTTTCATTCCATCCTTATCCATCAGACTATCTGACCCCAGTCAACAATCCCGTCCGTTTAAATTGGAACCCCCTGCTCAATCTCATCCGTAACCAAGATTGGAGCAGTTTTTTCCAACGGCTGACCCCCAACAAGCGGCTGATCACTTTTACTTTAACATGGGAAACTGCCTCTAGAAACTTAGTTCAATATCCAAAAACTCCTCCCCTAGGTAGTCCAAACGTGCCTCCCTTCGGCGAATGTACTTTAAGATGTAAACACTTTACCTCCAAAACGACGACTTCTCTCTTCTCATGAGACTAACACATCTTGCTGATATTATCCAGGACCTGAAGGAAAAACAGATCTGCCACGACGAAGCCGAAGCTCCAAGGCATCCCAATAAAGCATTGGAACTCTCACTCCTACACAAATCTAGGAATTCGGCAACAGTTACTATGATCCAGTAGGTTGCGTTACCGAATAAAACTTCGGCCACTTCCCCTTCTGACATCGCTGAGGCCTTCAATCATTACTTCGCCAATTCCATGGCCCCCGCCTGGTATACAGCCCCCTCAAATCTTCTGGAAATCACCAGCTCTGCCCTGACTACCCTACCTAGATCTGTCGAAGGCTTTCGATCATGTTCCACACTTGCATCTTATCTCCAAATTGCGTTCATTCGGCATTGCTGACCCACTGTTTTCTTGGCTGAAATCTTATCTCGCCCATCGTTCGCAAGTGGTCCTCGCCAACGGACATACTTTTAAACCGAAACCTGTTACAAGTGGCGTTATACAGGGAAGCGTGCTGGGTCCTCTCCTATTTCTGATGTACATTAATGACGCATTGGATCTAGTACACCACTGCACGCCATTCTTGTTTGCAGACGATATAGAAATAGTTCACTCTTTCAGTTCTAAGGATGCCAGCCCTACTCTTTGCAACATTTCCGCTGACCTCGCTGCACTTGACCGCTGGTGCCACACCTGGAAGATGAGCTTTTCCACTGATAAGTGCGAGGTCCTAACCTGCAAGTTCCAGTTGCCCCTGGATCATTAACTCTTGGTGGGTCCCCAGTAGCCAGTCGACCTACTATCCGCGATTTGGCCTTCAACTATTCCTGCTCCCTCAACTTTCTGAGCAAGCCGCCATCCAAACTGCCAAGGCTAGAAGAAGTGTGGCTCTTCTCTTCCGCTCCTTTCGTCTCCCGGACAGCATCATCAGCATCTACAAATAACACATCAGGCCTTTACTCGAATATTGCCCAATAATATTTTCTAACATGACGAAATTCGACAGAGTTGCGATTTAAAGCATACAAAGGCGTTTTACCAAACAACTACTCGGTTGGTCCACGTCTTTAAGCTATAGAGAACGATGCCAAAATCTGAATCTTGACCCACCCTGGCTCCGCCGCTTAAGACTAAACTTAGTTTTTTTGTATAGCCTGCTCCATAACCGGTCTTTTTTCTTTGACCCAGTATGCTTCTCCCGTGAAACCCCCTACTCACTTCGGCACAGGCCTTTTACTGTCACTTCTAGTATAGCTGAGTCGGCCATACGGTCACGTTTTTTCCTTCTTGTCCACTCCAAAGTCTGGAACAAGTTGCTCATTACCCTTCGAGCTTCACAAACCAAGTCCCAATTTCTGTTGGCGCTCATCCCATATCTCAGCGTCACCCGTGCACTCCAGTTATGTAATGTGGGCATGGCAGAAGAAATAGCTTACAAGAGGGGCCTCGACTTCTAAGGCCAACTCATTCGCCGACCTTGCTCCTTTCAATTAAGGATACAATCAACGATAGAGTTTCATCTATCTGACTGAGATCTCAACATTAGGCCAGCTGTGGCCATTTCATCTACGAATCAAACCAATTGAAATATCACCAATTTTATCCATTTTGCTTCCGCCTTCTTCCATAGTTTCTCTAACTCTTAGGTCTCGTACTTTACTGGTTTTTATATGCCTGCGTCAACCGTTGATCCACAGCAGGGGCACACCCTGACTTCTGCTTTTGATTTGCTCTCGTTTACCAGTTCTCTCCTTACGTGCATTTCACCCTCAACGTTGGTATACGCGCCTGGTTAACGCCACTGTTTGGTCGATTATTAACCGCTGGCTACGTTCTCTGGAACCCCTCGCAACCTGGCCATCCAATCGCCGAAATTGAGCTTCGTACTTTCATAGTTGAACTACTCCCTATATGCCTAACCATCGATGAACATTAGTGCCATTCCCAATGGTGCGGGGCACGGTCAGATCCACCGCTTTGGCCGTCGGACATCGGGCGTGCAGGTCGTCTGCAACGACGCGCGAAAGCAATTAGGTTGGGGGACCACACCCCTTGTGTTCACTTCGAAGTGTTTCTCAGGTTGGGTGTCCAGCGCACGGCCAGTCCCATCCACCAGCACCGGTTGCGGATCGCACGCTTTAATGCTGTCAGCTGCGGACCGCATGCTCCAACCACACTTGTTCGTCACTGTACTCCAACCCATCGCTCCTATCACATCTATTTTTTCGTTCTTCCATGATATGCCCACCTACCCATTCTGTCCCCGCTCCTATCGACTCTCACTGTGTTACCTCTCCTTGCACGTCACTATCCTCCTAACCACTTTACTCTGCTGACCACGCCAACATTTTATTTCTTCACCCATGTCGGCGTTGCCGGCTTGTAGTACCTATTCATTTGGCGTCACCCTAGGCCTATAAAGCTTACTGATCGCATTCTTACGCCTCATTGCTTACCATTCTTTCAAACCCTCCTTCGTTCTCCCTTCTTATGCCTAATACCATTACACACCAGCCCCACCCGCACCCATGACAAATTCTCATATTAGAACTGCCGTTCCAAACTTTGCATCTCTTACAGCCACATTTATTATCTGGTCACTATCACTCTATTTTCCCTGCCTGGCTCCGCGATTCCTCTGTAGATCCTCCCACTTGGCAGCACTCCGATGAGTATAGCCCGTTTGCATCCACTTGTACAATTGCTGGCATGCACGAAGCTCCCAATTCCCATGTCCCCGACTCCGACGCACATCCATTGTTCATGCATTATGTTCGTCCACCGGTTTACCTGCCCCTGTGCTTCTTTTCTCCCTGCTCTTTTCGTGTTCTACCTGCAATGAGATGATCTTACTGGTTATGCCTCACCTGTCTTTTAGGCCTGCGCTCCCATCTCCCTTTCCGTCTACTGTTTGCCACAGGCATTCTATGAGTGCCTTTCGGACCGTTCTGCTTTTTCCCTTGCCACCCAATGTAAAATCACTGTTTCGTCATGGTTCTCGTTCACAGCTTCAGTCCGTTTGATCTGCTATCACCCTCTGGTACCCTTTTTGCTCATTTCTCTCCCACGTTGTTTGCAGTCACGGCTGCTGCATCTTGCACCACGGACAGTTTCACCCCCCGGGTACCTTTCTCCACTTTGTATGCAAAATCAATCTGCGCTGCCTGGCCATCTCCATCGCCACCATCTTCCTGCTGAATAATGTAAGCCCATTTATTAATGATCCTCCAATTCTTGACCGACACCACGTCTCACATACGTCGAGCAGATTATTAGATCCATTCTTACCTGTCCTCTTCTATACTTTCCCTCATCTTCCCCTTTTTTGAACTGCTCCTCAGTCGTCAACACTTCTGTGCTTCCGCATTCGCCACTCTCTCTGTTGATCCACCACGTTCACCTGTCTTGAAGATAATTCACCACGATATTCCAAATTTAACTCTACAAACATTCGACCCAGCCTAACCTGCCCCTCCTAATAACTGATAATTTCTTTCTAGGACTCCACTGTTATTGATCCGGCTTCTGTTGTATGTATATATATATACATATATATAAACAAGCGCACATATGTATATATGCATTCATTCTGTATCTTGCAGTTTCTCGCAAGCCACCTCTCTTGCCATCACCTACCTGGACGCCATGATATGCATCCATTCCTTCTACATCTATAACTCACATCTACTGTGTCCAATTCCTATGCACTATTTTGTTTACCTGATCCATCCTTTACGTCTTACTTTGCTCGCTCCCTGTTTCACAATGAGTTTTGTGCCCTGTTCGCCGACCATCCATTGCAGAGCACCAATGCTTCTTTGCTACCTAATCCTTTGCAGTGAATCTCACGTTTTCTCCATCGTCTCTCGCGATTACAGTTTCCTATGCCGATTTCTAGCCTTTCTCATGTATATCAGTCGGCTTTCAGATGTCCCTATACTGACCAGCCGGACCCTCCACCTGACTATAGTGTCTTGTGATCCAAATTTAACGTTTGTCAGACTGGCTTTAAGCGGGCAAACTGGAGAAAATTGTTGAGTGTGATGAAGTTCCTTGTGCGAAAAATAAGAATGATGTCCTCAGTTTTTCTGCAAAATTTTTTAACTTACCAATATTTAGTATATAAATGGGTTTGCCAGCGTAGTCTTCACAGACCGACGTAGTTGGTCCCGCTGGCGGTTATCCCGCAGATGGCCGGTGGCTCGTAGAAAAGTGAGGGTGGGAACCTCCTTAACCGTCGGGAATAAAGCTTAAAATGAGGGAAGCGGATTGTTCAGCCCGAAGAGATTCATAATAACCCCTTAAGGATCAAGAAAAATGGTCAGAATGGCCGCGCTAACGTTGCTATTGCTAAGAAATGGCTGGGCAGTGGAAGCCTTTGGCTTGTCTATTGGCGGGAATACGTTGGTATGATTATGAACCGGACTTCAGTGACTTAAGTACCTGGTCATGGAAAATAGGTTCCACCGCAGATGCTGCCACCATCAGGTTGTCAGCAAAAAAAACATTTTGTAACTTCCAACGGGCCTTTAAACCATGGACGAGAGAGATCACTAGTAAGTTGTGAGAAGGCACAATTCCAATATGATCACTGAGGTGTCTTAAATTAGGCTGCGGACAACGAATTTGCATAATTACAGCTTGTATGCATCTTATTCACCAAGCAGCATCGTAAAAATAGCTGTCCTTACTGATCCAAATAGGTTTGGGAGATATTTAAGTAGTCCTAGGAATGCTTCTATTCACGTATGAGATAATCAATGCATGCGCTAAATAACGTTCAGCTTGTGAATAGTTCAGCGTGGGTTGTACATTGCTCGTTTTACTTTACGGTTCACCAGCATGTGTAGCAGCCACCGCGCACCCTCTTAAACTGACCGCAAAATTTTAAGTGACGCGCTGATGGACCGCAGAACGCCACCCCCACCTGACCTCGACTTTTTAAACGCACCGGGCGGCAATTTGAATCCGTCCGTTGGTCCATTTAAACTCAGTACATTTTCTTCGGTGCGTTTACATTTGCTATACTTTCATTCCACTTTACTCCCCCTTGTGAGCCTCTTTTTTCAACTCATGTCATGTAAATTTCTACATTTTTTAAGGTTGTGTCTGTTTATTCCATCACTTGTAAACAGGTGATCATGCACCTGACATGCCTCGGGGGTCTCCGGGATAAACCGTCATTATTATTTTTATTAAGTAGTTGTTGATCTTCTTCGATAGTGAGCCAGACCGAGTCCCGAAAGTTGTCAAGAATAGGATGATGGAATGTACTCACTGCGAATATACGTCTGGCACAAATGATGCAGCCTGCTCTGCGTTGGTAAGATCTGCTGTTACCCCCGGCCTGGTAACCGGGTGAGGAAACGTGGTTTAATGGGGTGTGATCCCCCAGCCATTTTTCGATAACTAGTAAGATGTCAGGGTGTAGTTCTAGCGCCAGCTCTCTGAGCAGAGGCAATTTTGAAAGAAGAGAATGGACGTTAGGCAGTAAGAGCGAGAAGGTATTTCTAGTTAGGTTCTCAGTGGATAGAGTCGTGGTTTCACTGTGATTAGGTTACGAAGGATCGTCAGATAATGGGCGGCTTGCCATGAACTGTCGAGGCTTTCCCCGTTTCAAAGGCGCTTCTGATGAAGCTTTGGTGCTCTTGATCAGATGTGCTGCTAAGCTCCCAAGATAGGGGTGACTTTAGGAACGGGCAGGAGGCTTTGCTTGAAACGGCGGGATCCTGGAGGGGATAGGTGAGTCACTGAAGGGACTAAGGGGAAACAGGGACAATAAGGGCTTGAGAAAGGTTGGTGCATTTTCCAGGAGCTTCCTGCGACATGAGAATCGAGGTTGACTGATGGATAAGAATGAAAAAACGGGAGCCCTTCGAGGGAGTAATGGAAGTCGAAGCATGACTCAAGGCTGCGGACTGCACTGAAGTATCGCACGGAGGGAGGAAACGGGAGGCCAGTAATATTAGGCGGGAAGGGCTGAACCTGGTGGTGATATGTTTCCTGGAAGACCACGAGAGGAGAGAAATCGAAAACCCGTTTGAGGAGGCATAGAGCACGAAAGCCAGAGCATGTTGGGTTAGAGGTGGAAAAAAAGGTCTGCCCGGAATCCTATTTGGTATCGCGGGCACCTGTAATATAATTGGAAGCACCTGTGGCAGTGCTCAACAAGAATCAGAAACTGGCCACTGGGTCCCTGGGGCGGCTTGATATTGAGTGGGGTTGGGTGTGGGTCGGGACCTATTGTGAGTTCGTTGACGGTTCGAGCGCAGGTCGAGCAGGATGAATGCATGTGTCGCTACGCTAGTACCTTCTGTATGCCTAGAGCCTGCATGGTTAGGTGCAAGTTTGTGGGTGGACTGAAGCGGTTGCTGCAGGGAGCCCACAGGCTTCTGACTATGCTTTCCTGTTTGAGTTTGGATTGCTTGGTAGGGAGCCCTGGCACTGAGGCTTCACCCTATCGGTTTGTGCGTGATGATGGACCGGAGTGGATCTCGCGTTTGCGCTTTATGTTGGTTTGGTGGAGTTCGTGGAAGAACTGGGGGATCTAGTAATGGCAGGGGGAACAGGCTGATGGGCCCAGCTGGACCAGGCACAGGGAGCTGAGGTAGCTTGCATCCTACGAACCCGCTTATTAGGCGGAGGTGTGGTCCTTGATGAAGAGGTTCCTAATGCCCGATCTACAGTGACGCAGTAAGAAGCAGAGGGTGAATAAGCTGCAGGTGGAGGTGGAAGCTGACAACAGAGGCACTTGCCGTCCGCTGGATGTTTCCCGAGGGGCCGACAGGGTGAGCTGTCGGGGTCGACAGGCACGTGAATTGGTGCGGAGCATGCCGGGGTAAGAGACGATCATTGCATGGCTGAGGCTGACCCCTGCCCAGGGCCGGATTGTGGGGTACTAGAGGGAGATTTTGTTTGGATGGTTGCCCTTGAAGCTTCCCATAGAAGGTGCGTCTTGCCGGCCGTAATCCTGACCAATTTGTATGCGCTGTTGAGGAAAGGCAAGATTGCTCTTCAATAAATTCCCTTTGCCATTTTATCGGAATGGAATTAGAAGAGGGTAGGACATATACGAAGAGGTAAACGGTTGTGTAGCCTTGTGCACGTGCATGAATGGTGCTCCATACCAGCTGCCCTGAGCAGGGTGGATTTCATCTGTGGTACTGAGGCCTTGTCCGGGAGATTGAAGACTATTGCATTTTTGCCATTTGAGACGTGCTTGAAGATCTCGGTGGGAATAAAATCAAGAAGGTCGGTGGCAGATTTAAGCTTTTGTTGCGTAAATATTGCCGCGGAGTCTATCAGGCAGAGTAGCGGAGCAAGCTTGTTGATATTGTCACCCAGGATCGTGAGCCCTTTTGTGACGTCCCCGACATCTTGATAAATACCAGCTTCGAAGTTAGCGTCCTTCGCGAGGTTCACCAATGGTAAGCGACACTGCTCCGGTTGTTTTGGCGGTTTATAAACTCTAATTTTGGATCGAAGGTTTCGAGTAAAAGGCAAGGTAGAAGTTTTGGAAAAAATCGTTGGAATTTGTGCAACATTTCAGGATAACTTCCCGAGAAATAGCTCGCTAAATTCCTGGGAACCTAATAAAATTACCAAAGATAACGAAGAACGCTGTATGAAAGTGTGGCGCGAGTAATAGCTGTGATTTACTGGGGCACCCAAACACACTAGCCCTAGGTCACGCACAAGTACATGAAACATCTTTGAGCTTCTTGACCTCCATCAAACACGTCGCAGTTCTCATTGTTTCCCGTTTATCACTGACTTTGTGGAAAATACTTCCTGTAGGTGTAAGCTGTTACTATTTTCCCTTGAACCAGAGTGCGACCTCGCCCACGACTCACACGAGCTTACACACTAACACAAGCACACGCATCCATTTCACGATGGCCTTCCAAGGACAGTATCTACTCCTCCCCTCACGCCCGACATCAATCAGCCGTTCTCTTTGACGATGCAGAGCAACATCTCGTCGGTGTAGCTAATGGATCAAGAGCTATCGCAAGTAGAATGTCCACATCAGAAGTACTAGTTACGCGCAGTGACGGAAGGGTCCAAGTAAACAGGGAGAACCAGTATCCTTATTCCAAATCTTTGACTCTGCTAAGACTCAGGAGGGTCTTGGGGAGCGGTGTAAAGATCGGTTGTGGAAAATCCCTCAGAAACACTACAATTTCATGCCCCCTTGATGTCGCTTGCTTACATAGACTATTTGTGTGTTTTTATACACTGTATGTTTTTATGAACCAACCTTTGTTTGTTCGCATTCAATGCGGCACTCTGTCATCCTGTTTTGGACCCGAGTGACGCACGTGCTTATCTCTCGCAGGCCGCAATCTGGTTACCGTTTTATGAGTCCGTGTGGTTGCGTATTCGACGTTTGTATTTGTTTTATGTCATTATTAATTTGATGATCTGGTATCGCAGAATTAACGGATGATCGCGTTCTGATTTCGGGATCCGTTTCAAATTTGACTACGTATTGCTCAAAAGCTTCTTACAGTCAGATCCACCGCTTTGGCTAATTCGCATCGGACGTCCAGGCCCTCCACAACAATGTTGAAGAGCAAATGGGTGGGCGGATTGCTGATCCTGTGTTCATTCCATGGATTATTTTTCAGGTTTGGTGCCCAACGCACGACCAGTCCCACCCTCTAGCACCGGTTGTAAAAGACTTACTTTGAAATCCTTTCAAGTGTTCTACACGCTTTGTAAACACTACTATATTTGACGTTACTTTGCCAAGCATGTCCATCCAAAACACTTCTGCACGATTGATTGCTTGTGTGAGACATCTGATTATGGCCTCGAACCTTCTTTAATCGTGGTGCCTATCCACGTGGCCTTGAAACTTTAGGGCATACTGTTGAGTCCATTTCCCGCAAACTTGAGGTTTGTATATATTGGGCTTTTTGTGATCTTCATTTACTTGCAGTAGAAACCAAGGATCATTCCTGCTGTGGTTTTAGATTTTAGACGAACCGGCCACGCTTTGCTTGGTTCGCGGCAATTGTGACTTGGAAGTATTGGAACACCGTCCATTTCACCTAACGCTTCACTTATTCTGCCGTTAGTCTGCAAGACTGTAACTACTTTGAGGCCCTATTTGCTCCGCCTTCCCCAGCCTTTTCCGTAGTCTCTTTCTTGCTACCTCATAATTCACTTCCGTCTCCTACGCTTCTCTTCTTTTTGGTATTCAACACGTAATGGACCTGCTCTTGAAAATTTTACCGGTTTTTAAGACTTGTTGCTGATAACTTCTTGCATTGTCACTCCTTTGTGAGCTGCTGTTTACAGCCGTCATCATCCTTGTAACCCCGAGGTCGGCCCCTCCCTGTTCGTTTCTCCGCTGATAACCCGTATTCTACCCGCCTTACCGAAAAAGATATTTCATGATTTTCTTGGGCAGTCCAAAACCTTTCAAGGAAGCCCTACCTGCACCTCGTGATTATCGCTACACTCATCACTTTCCTGCATTATTTGCCAGGGTTATGCTCGCATTCCAGGACCTCAGCCAATCCCACACTCCGGCCTCTCCTTTAAGCTGATAGGCCCTGTTTCATCGCTTACATCAGCTGTACATTCGCTCCGCGTCCTCCAAACCTCCGCCAGCCACTTCTCTCGCCGTCATCTTGCTGCCCCTCCTGGTGTTTCCATTTTCAAAACATCTGTACCTCACGGCCACCACATACTAAACTCTCCAAACATTTTCTCCACTTTATCTACTTTCCACAACGTGGCCTCCCCGTTTCCTGCCCCACTTTCATTTTTATGCTGTGACACCAGTCGCCCATCCTGGTATAATACTTTCGTTACTACCTTTCTTCACCATGCGGATCATTTTTTCTTCGTCTTCCTCCGCTAAAACAGTTGTTTCAACGCTCTTTTAGTCTTCGACTTGTGTAGCTTCCATTATTGAGCTATTTCACTAGTTCAGCCAGGTCCTATCACCTGACCCTGACTTCACAGTTGCAGGATATACATTAGAATACATTATCAATCTCACTTACTCTTCCTCTATTACTTGGTGTTATGCTTCAAGTCATCTCTCTTAAGTCCGCCCAGCATAAATTTGCCAAACCTTTGTTTATGTTATCACGAAATATCCTATCATATTATCTTTCACAACAGTCTGTCACGTATCTAGTATGCTTCGGGTCTCTCCGGGATAGGCTGTTATAACCCCAGAAAGCCTCTCCCAGCAGATGACCTTCCTAACCTCAGATAGCTAAAACAGCACCCATCGTTATGGTGATAAAAGAGGTAGAGGAAGGAGAAGAAGAACGATTGGGAATTTGGCAAGTGAAATATATTAAGCGTGGATCAACTTCCGGCCAACAAGTAGGAGGTAGGGGCTGTAACAGGGGAAGCTACATGGGTAAGGGCCAATGGAACAAAAATCTTCATAAGAGATAATGTTAGCAGCATTCGGGAAAGATCTTTGATCAGAGGCACTTCCTTCTGACCTCGGAAGCTGCTACAGCTCGAGAAGTTGCCACATCTCCTTAGGGTAGGCTCCAGGGATTTATCACACGACATCGGAGGAACTACGCCATAAAATTACGATGTGCCCAACGCTCCTCAGGCTTCAGCTCAGGCCCCAAGAACCTTGTTTGGATAGGCATCAGAAGGGGGAATAAAGGTTGCGACAGTCCTTTGACTCGCCTAAAAGTCTCCACTTGATCTTCTCAAGCTTCGCGGTTCCGGAGAGAATAGGTTTGGCTGTTCGGATCTGGCTGTAAACGCTGTTTCTTAAGCCTCCTATTGGGCCCTGTGGAAATCTGCCTCACTTTTCCCATTACCGGCCTGTCTCATTCGAGAAGCTGTGACCAAGCTTGGACACAGCTCTCCAGAAGCCGTCAAATCATCACCTCGCGGGTAGATACCAGAACAGCAGATTCCTTGGAGCGACAGATCTGGGTTGGTTGATACAGAGCATGGGACCTTTTCGCTGCCGCGGAAAATATATCGCGGACCAGGCCTCAAACTTTCGTGCTCTTCACTCCTGGGCCCTCCCCTCTGCTTCACCCTCTAAATGGCGTGATCGACTGGTATTCCTATATCATTTGTCCTCCTCGGGTGGCAGGCGGAAACAGGTACTGGCACTTTTCCGCATTAAGGAGCAGCTGCCAACTCTTCGTCCACTCACAGATTCCTAAAAAATCTCCCAGCTTGCTCGACTTCGAGAGATCTGCTACAGATTTCAGGTCCTCGACTAGTGGGAAGCTAGGGTTTAAAGTTCACTGGGTGAAACCATGTGCATAGAAAATGAACTGTATTCGTCCCAGCTCCGATCCATATGTTACCCCAATACGGGCCTTGGCCGTGTTCGACCAACTATATTCGGTCCTAACGAAGGATGACTCGTTAAGATGAGCCCCTGTTTTCGCCATTGCTCTGGGGACGGTTTCCATACCCCCCTATTCTAATAGCAAATGTTGGTGATTTACTGAGTCCAGGACTTTCTGAAAATCCAGATGGCCAAGGTTTACCAGCCCATCCTGTCCAAAAGCTTCCTGACCTCGTCAATGAAGGGAGGCAGACTTGATAAGCAGGAAGCTATTCTTCACGAACTATGCTCTATGTTTGGCAAAAGATTACCTCCCTCCAGGTGGGTCACCATCTTGTCTCTCGGGATCTTTTCAGGCATCAAAGGCACATGCTACTACGCGTTGAACCGACTCGTTTTGCGAGCTGTAATGAGCATAACTTCACAGAGGTTTCTAGCGTAGTCTCAAAAATTGTAGCTCCTCTAGGAGTTCTAGAAACTAAGAAAATTTGGCACCTTTTTCCAAACAAAATTTCCATGTGACACACAGACCAATAAGTCCTCACGAAAGTGACCCATGAATAACCTCGTAAAATAGAAGCCCGAAGAAGCACCGGTTTTATTTGGAAAAATCCATTTAATTCCCCAGTAAGTGAAGGAATTGCGGTGGGCACCAACCACTATGGAAACTATAAACACTTACCCTGAAGTACACTGGGACCGTTCGGCCAATTTTCTCACCCGCGAGGTACGTTTAGAAGGTCATCGCCGTGAGATGACTACGCCTCGTCCTCCATGTGAAGGAACTCTGAGGAACTCCGCCATTTCCGCTTGCTCCTGCGGGAAAACTTTCTCAATGCCTGTTGAGAGGCAATATTTGCACAGTTTCGCTCCATAGGCTTATCGACGAAGCCGGCGGAAGGACTAGTCCTCAAGAGATAAGCTGTCAGCTTCCATGAAGCTGATTCCCACGGTTGCCGGCTCCTTTTCTAAGCTGGCTCCCGTTTCATGCATTGCCAGGATTCTGTATTCTGGTGGCCGCTGGGCGGTACAGTGATCCAGTAAACATTAAATCAAGGAAGTTTCATGACCCCGAGATGAAATAGCTTTCAACATCACCGATGGAATCTCGGTAGCTTCAGCTCAGGGGTTATTGTGAAGGATCTACGTCTTAAACCCCTGCAGGTGTTTCACGTGAATTGTGGATGCGACTACGTTGGTTCTGGTACATTTTGCGAGCGGTGGACATGTCCACCATACCGTGCCTTATTTTAAGTTTCTCCTAGGGAGTGGGAAAACTACATGGAGGTCAACAGAATACGCGACAACCATGAACGAGGAAATGTGCAGTGAACTCAAGAAAAGCAGGTGCCTTACGTCTTCGCGGTTTCGGTTAAAACATTCCTCAGCCAGTTGGCTGAAGACAACGAAAGAATGGCCGTGGGCCACAGGGAGTGGCGATCGAGCTCTCACTTTCTGTTGTATCGTGATGATTGACCTATATGCTCTCGTACAGCTATATTGTGTAATCTGTGTACCAGATACCAGGTAGTCCTTTACTCTTCCTACCCTTGCGACCCCATTCCCTGTCAGTCTTGCACATCCATTTAGTCGGTTTCCGCGTGCAGCACGGTGAGCAGAGCAATGGTCAGCCGTGCTTATCCTGCTGCTCGACTCCATACAATGATAATAATGATATCTCCTACGATTTTGCCGGTACATCTCTCTTTTCCCACGACCCACACATCTGAAACCCCAAGAAGCCCTGACTATCCTGCCCAATACAGCCACCTACAGCATTGCCCCGTTAGACTTCCCCCCGAGCGGTGACGTACACCCCCGTGCAACTGCTACTCTGAGCCTTCCAGAACCCCCTTAGCTTTCCTGCCGTTGGCCCGCAGTTGCCCACTTCTTCTGTTCACCCCGTCCCCTTTCTTCTGCCTGTTTCAGTATTTCAACAATGAACCCCAACAGGGTCTTCCAGGAACAGCCGATGAACCGTACTTCATGCCTCCTCCCAAATAATGTTATCCACAAATGTCCGTCTGTTGCCGCTTGCTTTACCTTAAGAGAATTAAGTTCCCTGCATAAGATTTTTCGGTTTAGCTTTCTGACCCAATACTGATAAATGAATCCTGGCCAACCGCTTGCACCTCAAATGACCAAGTTTCGCTCCTGGCTACCAGTTATTGGAAAGCAAAAAAATGGTCGCAGTAAAGGTGGCTTCATGTGGGATAGCCTCATATTCCCCACGTACCTTTTCTCTCGCCAGGCTTTTTTATCGCACTGGGGTCCATTTGGTTGACCATTTCACCACAAAACTCTTTTCTGTAAACTGGATGCAGGCAGATTACAGGCCTCAAAATCCCTTCGTAGCAAACCTTTGTCCGCTCGTGGACGCTTTTACCCATGTCACCTTAATTCCGATGCTGAGCCACCCAACATATTTTGTTCCCCTTATCGAACCAGGGTCCCTGAACTAGACAGGCGAACCTTGCAACCAGGGAGAAAAACTACTGACCTTAGATTCTGCCCTTGGGACTCTAGGTATGGTTGCTCGAAACACTGGTTGTTTCGCTGGTGACAACCACTCCGTGGCGCCTCAAAAGTTTCCAACCCTTGGCATAATCTTATTAATCCCAAGAGCTAACAGCCGATGCTGTCTGCTGTCTGGATCAGGCTAGTTGCCCCTTAGGGGCAAAACTTGGAAATCGCTTCGCTGAACATGACCGACTACTTGCGTCTGGCCAAACTCACATTGAAGTTATCCTTACACCAACCGAGATTCCTGTGTGCCAAACGTGGAATAAAGTGTGGATCATAACTCGGCAGGGTGAGGGAGAAATTTGGCACTATACAAGCAGCTTATTCAAGATCCCACGATGTTCCCCAGGTAAACAGATAGGTCACGTGCCTCAAAATACCCAGCTGGCTCTAAAATTATCGCTCAAAAACAAGAATGTTATGATTTGAAGAACCATAAGAAGCCTTCATACTCACCCGAGTTGTGAAAAGTAGGAACGAACAGTATTCCTCAAAAACACCGTATTTGCTGATGAAATCTTCTATATCAAACTTCCTATCACAATTGCCGAAGAGTTTCATTCTTTTTCTCGAAATCAGTGGCATATCATTCACCTTCAGAATTACCCTACCAACCTGCCTTCTTTTTGTCCCCTAGAATTTAGTCTCCATGACACATATAAGCCCGTATCACGGATTCACCCCCCATCGCGCCCAAGTCCCAATGGGATTCCACTTAGACTCCTAAGTAGGGGTAGAAATGGTATGGCTCCATCGCTGCGTAACATATTCTACCTAACCTTGTGGTATGGTGCCTTCCTTCTACAACGGTAGACCTCTATAATACCACTCCTCAGCAAAAAGGTCCGCTCTATGTTCCCGATAATCACGGTCCTTATATATCCCTCTTTATCAAGAACGGCGGAAGGGCTTATAAGAGAGCAAATAAAAATTATCTGCGGAATCGGAATCCCGTCCATACCGATCGTCACGGCTTCCTGCAAGAGCATTTCTGCACAAATTGGTAACTAAATTTTCTCAGTCTGTTTTCCGATGCAGCAGACAAAAGCTAATCGCTGGCGGTTATCTTCACTGAAATAATGAAACCTTCCGGCCCGGTTTTACACCAGTTTGCTCCACATATTCTAAGCACAGGGATCTTCGGTTTGCGGCCTTCAACTCAGAAAAAAACCAACCAAGTAGGACTTCTGAACTATTGAAACCAAACCTGAAGTCTAGAAATATCAGTCAGTAAAAGTTCATAAATGGCACTAAGACGCCGAGTAACCCCCAGAACCCCGGTAATCCACGGCCTAACTTTTACGTATAAGCCTCCTTTTCCAGACCCTGAACTTCAATATTAGTGAAGCTTCAAGTTTCCGAAATACACTCCACTCCAGGTGGCTAAGACAAGAAAAACCGCCGGTTTCATCGCCATGACTTTTTGGTTAAAAGACTGCAAACCAATATTGTACTGGTTTCAGGCCAGATATCCGCTTGAATGTTATACCATTGTCCTCTCCGACATGATCAAAACCGACCACGTTTTCCCGATTTCAGTTCAACATTCTTCCATAAATTGGTGGGAATTTCTTCCTGTTCGTCGCAGGGCTTAATGTATCCTCTACCCCCTATGCCTGCACCGCGTGAAGCCAAACATTTTTACTGGTAAAGCTTAAAGCCGCCCAGCCTTTTAATATACTGAGCCCAATCACTTCATCCCCAGATGGGGAGTGCTCTGCACCTTAGCTCACCGGGGCTTTCCACTCCCAGACCGAGATTGGCACTGAGATCTAACCTATCCCAAGGACCACATCTTTGGAAATTTCTATGTCCTGGCAACAGACTGACTGGAAAACCTCTTGAGTGCTTCAAAGGTGATTCTTCATATTAGCCAAAGAGTCGCAAGAGGGCTCGTTCCTGGAATCGGTTTTGTCACTAGGAGTATAACACCATGAATTAAACTACCTTTGCCTGCCCTAGGACAAACCCTTGGCCGAATACTTTCCATCGCAATAGCGGCATACCGTTTTCGCAGCCATACCGTATAGTATGTCGCCCCATATAAACAAAGTTATTTGAATGCTCAGTTGTTCTCGCAGCTCCAGAAGACACTCATGATCCTCCCCCCACCAACATATCACCGAAGAGCAGCAGCTTGAAGTCCGGCTGGATACTTATGACTACTTTCCAGCTGCGGATACCGGAGCAGTGGAAAAATTAGAATATGAAAACCGACCGAACCAACCAGTTCAGAGCCCTAACAAATAACGGAGTTTGAGTATGGCGGAATGGCCAAGCAGCGGAACGAAACAGGCTGTTGCACTGGCAGAGGGAACGATGTGAGATATTCGGAAGCCAAGAAAATAACCCATGTCGGGGGCTGCCAACCGAGCCGTCATTTGAAGTGATCGGACCGGCAAAACGAAAATATTGCGCGAGGGAATCAAATATATGGTCACAGACAACTGGCCAAAATGAGAACAAAACGTTCAGGCAGCCAGACAACTAATATCGCTGCGGACTGGTTTGAAAAAACTGGGCCACAAAAAGGCTTGTCCAGGTTCCACGGACTGAGCCTGTTTAGTCGCCCGAATAAAGGTTGGCCCACTAGTCTTGCTTTCCTTGTCACAGTGGAGCCATACACTAAACTCGTGTCTCTCGTATCGCTAGGCATTTCGCTGCCGCCAGCTGCTTCCTGCATATACCCATTCACAGTAGGATGGTCTGGATTCACCTAGGTATCCCACCAGTTTAAGCTTTTGGCAGCCAGCATTCAGACATTTTCCTGTCAAAGTGGACACCGCAGATACTAAAGCTCACGCAACCCTGTGTCGGGTTCAGTCTGTCGGTACTTTCCGTTCTGTTACTCTGCCCCCGGCCGTGTGGTTGTTGATTTGAGTAACTTTTCCCTGTTATGTTTGAAGACTGCCCTAGTTTCCTCGTCTTCTTTTCTGGAGCTTAACATTTCAGCCATAAAATCTTCTGATGTCTTTTCCATGCAAAATCAGCTTCTTCTACTTCATTCCTCATCAATGATAATTCCTCCACTTTCTGTGATTCGCCTCACCATGAAAGCTGCACTACACTGTCCCATAAAGACAAAGATCCACAGCAGCCTGTACTCACGTATGTACAGTTTTACCAGACTCTTTTGCCTAACGGATAACCAATGGTGATGCCCGAAATGTAACAAAGCATGCTGGAGCTTGCAGCGAATCAGCCTGTGGAATTATTCATTCTAGGGACCATGACATTAGCCCCTGTTCTCTCTCTGCATTTTCCCATAAGTCCTTTGTCTTTTAACCACTTTGCTTCTTCCGAATCATCGGTTCAGACAATAATTAGTCATTCATACCGGGAGGTAGGCAATGGCTTGCGCAAGGGTCTTGAAGAACCCGGCGTTGCAGTTAACAAACAAGGTGGTCCGGCGTGCACCTTTTCCATGAGCCTGTGTACCTTCATTTTCCACTTTGTATGACCAAAACAACAACACCCACGGTGAGAACCACATTTAGACCGAGGCTATCTCCGAAAGGACCGCTCCTATCAAATGCGGTGGGCGAGGGAGCTACGAAACTGTTCCAAATGAGCCAACTACTTGAAATCGGTGGACATTCTACACCGAGAGTAAGCCCTTTTCGATATTCGACTCGAGGGAAATCAGTGCTTTCGTCCTCCAACCTGGACCTGACACCACGAAAAGGGAAATTCCACAACAGGGCCCGCTTTTTTTCTCCAGATATGCTGTCGGATCCTTCGGCTGCATCCAGATGGGTTAATAGTGTACCGAACTTTCTAAACGTTCACGCTGAACTAGCTCTTTGGTCTTTCAGTCATCATAAGCCTAGAAAGAGCCTTTTGGCATGCACACGGATGTAAATTACAAACCTGGAGATGCTCTTACCGCGTTGTACTCCGTGGACATGGTGGCACAATATCAAATGGTACGGAGGGAGAACAAGTAAAATTAAGATAAAGAATTATCAAAGATCACCTCAAATTTCCGTCTAAGTATATTGAACCAATATGTGCCTACACGAGCCATTCCGCTTCGCAAGATCTCAGCTTTATTGACATCTAACTACCGAGCATTGTAATTCTAGTCATCTCGGTAGCAAACACCTCGGAGTCGTGAACATGGCTACACCTTCTAGGACAGCTCGTTTATTCACCCACATCACATCGCGGCAAAATGGAATACACCCATCATCGTAAGGCTAATCTATTCCGTAGAAACTAAAATCGCCGTAGACCTTGAGCAACGCTTGGCCCACTTGGGAGGTTAGGATGCCCATTCCTAACGGATGCCGGTGTCAGTGGCTACGGATTTGGTACGTAGTTTTCGGTCACCCTCGGGTGACCATGTTTACGCTGCTACCAAATAAGCTCTTCGAATAATCAACACCCAAGTTCACGCTGTAGTAAACCGTTCGGTAGTTGTCGAGGGAGGTTCGTAACATTTCTATCGTGGTTTGCGTACCAACCTACGGTTCCGTTTTCATTTTGTGTCTTCACATCTCTGTTGCCCATACTTTCCCACTCAGTTTTCCTTAGATATACTGTGACACTTCATGCACCTTATGCCGACTTCAGTCCCGCGGAAGGTCTTCGCTTCTTTGCGGCCCCCCGCAAGCGTAACCACTTCCACCTCAGCTGGTAAATTCCAGCATCCTTACTAGCCTGCTACCTAGAAGCCTCCCGTACCACACCCACTGATACCTTCCTTCAGCACTGAAGGCCTTCATTTCAGTCTACCAGCTTTCCTGAATAATTACTACCTGTAGGTTTTTAAGGGGTTTGCCCCAATCCCCGGCTGGAACTTCTTCCATACTGTAGGTCTCTCCATCTACTTAAGACTGGGCTGGGAACTGTTCGAATCATCACAAGGCCCGGCTATTAACCCCAAAGATATGGTTTTTGCGAGCCGATTGATCTTGTTGTAGCACCTCTCACACCTGATGGCCGGAAGCGACTGCTTGACGTGGGTCGGTTGATACCTCACTGCCATCCCCAGTTCGCTAGCTACCTTGATCGCAATCCGGGGGTCAGTCTTGAAAGCTTTCCCAAGATTTTCCCAGCGGACGAAGTGGCCTTTCATCATGGCTTTTGCCCTATTGGTATCACACCCCAAGTGTTAGCTACCACCGACCGGACGCCTACTCTGGCTATGCCAGCCATCTATGTTCATCATTTTCACAGGACGTTTCTCCCTTGATCTTGCTGACCGCTTTGTTTGTTGGATAATAATTGCAAGAGTTAGACAACAAATCCTCCACCCAACCGGAGTACCAAACTCACAGGATAATTAGCATCACCAGTGACAGTCACAGCCTATTATTCCTGGGTCCCAATTTGGAAAACCCGAGATCACCGTGGGGGCCGCTAAAGCGACGCCTAATCTTACCCTGTTAAAACACCACTCTGTCATTTCATATTGAACAACTAACAAGCAGGGGCACCTATATCAATAATCAGTGACCCAAGGTCGACATCGCCATCCACATTCCTGAATATTCTCACCACGGAGGGAGCGCAAACCCAGAGCAGTAACGTAATCTGGTTACGGGGTTCGCCTCGCAAGCTCTCTTGCTATTGCTCCGCATGTCTCACTAGGAACTGCTTAGAACTTCTCACAGAAAACCCGTTCCTATACGGAGGCCATGCTGAACGAGATTGATTATCACAGCTATTCACCAGTATCCAGTTCTTCCTGTCGGCATGGCCCGGCCGCTTAACCCGCCCTCACATAGCATGGCTCTCATTCATGGCGTTCCTCCTGTAATTCCCCGTCGGAAGTCAATGCCTTCTTGGTAAATATCTGGCTCAACCATCTTAATTCAACCCTCCTCCCCAGGGCCGGCCCTCGTATTACACGGTTACCTTCCCAGTACTTACTAACTTCCCCGGTGGATGAAAGAAAGGCTCCAACCGGTGCTCCGGGAGCGAATGATTGCTTGCCAGAATAGTATGGGTCTAATCCATCTACAGCATCACATTAACCACACAATCATCCGAAAGTAACTTGATTTCCGTTTTCTCCGTCTCCGCAATCGATTTGCCATGTCTTAAATACTGGCTCCATTGATCCATCCAGTAAGTATGACGTGGCTCGCAGGGTGAATGAAGTGTATAAAATCATTCTAAAAAGCAGTATTTTTATGTTCACACGAAATGAAGCCATCTACTATGAAACCTCACTGTTCCAATACGCACACGGTTGTTTAAAATACAACCCAGCATACTTAAACTTAGTTTTGGTAGGGGTGGAATTTACAGCTCAATATCACAGCGTAGATGAAAGCTCCAGTAGGTTGTCGAAGTCATAGTCAACGCATGTAACCTCTTCCGAGACCAGTCTCACAACTTTCCATTGATTCGGACCAGGCTGTGTTGTTGAACAATAAAATGCATCCGCGAAATTTCACATTGGGCTTTGATTTTTTGATGCATTTCGAACCTTTCTCGGTTCAGACACATTATTGGTTTGGCTGACCGACACTACTCGCATGCGTTTGTTACTTTCGTTTATGGTTCTCAATCTGAGTGATCAGAAACCACCGCCGACGACTTTATACGATGTGAATCTGTTTCTTTCATAATTCACTACCATGAAACTAGCGAATCAGGACTCTTTTTAACTGTAGATTCCTTTGATCAGGCTACTAGATGCCCCAGTTGCAGTTGCTACAACATACCGTACCCAGGTTTTTATATCCAGAACACGGGAGAGGTCTCAATGTGCCGAGAAAATCGAACAGCAATGCCGAAGTAAAGCAGGAAATACCACTGCAAGCCGCTGGGGAGAGGGGCTTTGGATGTCTCCGGTTATCTGAGAGTTGATAAGCCTGTTACTCCCGTCGGTGTCGTGTCAGTTATCACACCAGATAATCTACATTATAGAAGTAGTGATTCCTGCCAGCCTAGAATTTTCGGAATACTACGTCAGAATAAGCTGGCCAAGCAACAGATACACAGGGCGGGGGGAAAGTCTACCAAAAGAAATGTTAATAGAATTCTCCCCGGACAAGATGCTGATTCAGAAATCCATTATTATAAGGAAATGCAAAAGCCGATGTTGAATTAAGCGGTGAGGACTTCGGAAACCGTTGAACCTCCAAGGGTGAAACTCTTGTTTGGTGATCTTCCTGTTTGTTGTAGCAGATTCATGAAACAATACAGGGACTCCGTTGGGGACTGGTTGTGAGACCCCAGACAAAGATCCCTATGTCTGTTCGTGGTATTTGAGGATGTGCCAGGGAATCAGCAGGGAGAGGTGCCATGTCGGACCCAAGTTGGTTTATTACAAGGCCCGGGGACTACGTGGAAATCGTTTCGGATAACCAGTTACATTTTCATGAGACTTGGTTGAAGTTGTGCAGACGGAAACAAGGGGTAGTATATGTTCGCTCCTTATTACTCCCAACGGTGAAATGCAAAACTGTGATAAAGCTTAACCTTGAACCACCTGAATTGCTGCTTGGACTTAAGCATTCCGCACATGTTTGAGTCGAATTTTCTTTGAAAGCCAGTTGGGTGGCAGAGTCTCTAGGCCAAGGAGCTGAGAGAATATGCCGGAAGGGACATGGAGCCAGATTCGAAGGTCTCAACGAGTGCATCGACTGGCAGTCACGCACTGCGAAAGACGGATTTGGGCTAAAAAAGAGGGAAGGCAAAAGGACAGTCAGAACAAGCGCGAAAGAGCTGCTAAAGGACCCAAAGAAACATCCTTTGGCTGAACCACGTGCAAATGCACATACCTTTACCTTGAGAATGCGGTGTCAATGATTTGCAGTCCTTTTCGAGTGAAGCAAAGTCTGTTAGAGTACAAAAGCTTTCCGGGACCTAGGAATTGCAGACCTTTTATGTGACCTTGGATTTCGTAAGCCGTTATCAATGATTCGTACTTCAGACTTTTGTGCTCTGCTATTTGTCCACGTTTGCGATAATCGCAGCCATTCTTTTGCTGTGCCAAAAACTCCACATAGCTGTTTACCTGAATGCATTGGACCACCCTATAGACTGCCGTAATCAACCTATTTTTCATCATGAGAACAGCAAAAGCATACACCACTCCTGGCTGCATACCAATCAAGTTTCTGAGACCCACGTTTCTGCGCGGTTCAGAGTGTGCACTAACTCGAGCAACACCGATAAGCAAGTAAAGGTAGGTGTCATCTTAATAGGAATTATGAAGCCTAAGTTATCGGAGAAAGCCACGGCACTCTCGGATGCTGGATCTCAAATTTGAAAGGCAACATGGCCTTAGGTGCGACACCATATAGATGAAGTTCAACAACCCTGGGAGTTCACGCAACCCTGAGACGGGATTGGTAGAGATACAGCTGGTGTTCCCGGTGGATTCAAAAACAGTTGGTGGGCTACAGACTTTCGCCGAAAATATTCCGTCAAAACGATCAACAGACTTCTCCACTTCCATGGTCTTTCAGCTGACTCTCTTGATAAGGGCCCTATCCGAGGAATTGACAAGCACATAGGCCAGCTTGTTATTGACCGTGGCTTGCTTGAGCCACATTGGGTGTTCGACCGAAAGACTGCAAGCTTCAGAGAGCCATATATCGCTCAGACCATTTTGGGATAGAAAGTATACGGTCCATCATGCGGTGAGGTGAGTTCACCTAATTGGATCAGTATTGGTATTTATTCTCAGCCAAAAGGTTTGGAGGATTCTTGGATTTTGGATGTAGCTGATGATCGTCAGGCTGTCTCCCAAGACATCCATATTGCTTTGGCGATTGCTCAAGCGGTGACTCGATTGACTAAAAGTTTAAAATACCTGATCTTGTGAGGCCCTGGTTATTCAATCATCAACTATCCAGATAACTATAAAAAATCCAAAAGCCCCGAAAAGGGACACCAAAAGAGACCATAACCCGGACGGTGATGATGATGCAACCCCTGCGGATATTTGCCTGGGATGCATGGAGGAAGTGAGCCTCGGTAAACAAAAGGCACTTGATCTAAGCTATCAAACTTACCTCAAATTGACAAATGCAAAGAACCTGATAAAGTTCAAATAGCTTCTGATTATGCTATGAAATATCTGGGGCTGTCGTGGAGCGATAGTGCCTTTCAAAGTACAAGTGCACTAAGATTTTCATGGTGGCACAAGAATGGTCCTGAAAAAAGGGTAATGAAATATCATGTGACACTTGATGTCACCAGCAAGCTACATGCCACAGCTGCACTTGAAGAACTCAGTGAACAGGGCAGATATGATGGCTCTTCAGACATCTGTGGGAGCCACAGGGAAAGATGAAGTACGAGACTTGCCCGGTTGACGATATTGGAAGTTTGTTGAAATCTCTGAGTCCCGCAGTTGAGTCCCGTGCTTTTCTCACAGCAGCTCTCTATCTTGTCTGTCGTGTTCTTTGAGGATATTTTGGAATCACTTCTGTTCGTTATAATCTTCCTTGGCAGTTCTTCTTGGTAATCCTGACCTCCTCTGCAGCCGGCTCCTTTACTCTTATAAGCTGCAAGTGGGTGCACCGAAGTAAGACGTGGATTTCTTCAACTCTACTCCGAGCATTTAGATATCACGTACTTGCCTCGCTTCTGTTTTTACATCGAGATATTGCATGTGAAAGTACCAAATTAATTATGCTAGTAAGGGATTATTTTCGAATTTGCGGTTGCCCAAATATCGGTACAACTGTTCCGACGATCTTAGACCATAATCCTCCTGTTTCATTTGTAATATGTTTATTCATTTTTTTGCAAGAAATTATCCATTTTTCGCAGCTAACAAGGAAAGACTTCATATACAGGGAAAGCCAGTAGATATAGAATGTGTGCAGGGTGCTCAGCAAGAACTGAATTGAAGTTATTCTTAAGTGATGGAACCGTACCTAACGGAGACTAAGGGCCCTTTTGCGGGCTGCAATAAAAGAAAAGAAGCGACAAACTGAAGAGGGATGTTGCTGGTATCCACATGCGATTCATTCTGTATTTTGCTCACTTAACTCCATATGCACCTTCCATCTGGTGCATTTTTCGTGAGCAGTCATGAAGATCCATCCGGTTACATTCCCCTATGATTCTTACACAGGGGCAAAAATCCTGAATTTGTCAGAAATTTCATTAAAAAGCCTCAAAAGTGGTGCAGTATCTGAAGACCTGTTGTAGAGATTCTTGCGGTTTGTAGGAAAACAGTTATTCGCAAATCTTGTGCAGGAAAGAGCGCCGAAACACTTCATTTGGTGTTGGCATTCGACTAGGTCAGACCAGGTCAAGTCAGGCCACAGGACTTATTGCTTGGCTTACTAGATCCTAGATCTTTGAGCGCATGAGCCTCGTGTAACGGTCGGATGGTAAGCTGGAATGTTGTTGTTCGAATAATGTAAGCGTTGGTGCCCGTTCACAGACCCACCGGGCTTTGGTTCATGGAGTTTTCTTTCCTCTTGTTTTGCAGAATAAACATGTTCAACCCCCTCCCAGCAGAAGGTCGCTGCTACTTGCATTTTACAAGTTTGATGGAGGAGTATGCTACACTGTGGACAGTGTTCTTTCGCTGAAAGGGAGTGGTGTAATAATCAGGTTGTGCCCGGCATATTGTTCTTCGAACAATGTAAGTGATAGTTCCCGTTGATACACTTACTGGTCTTCTGCTCATGGAGCTTCCCTTCTTTTCGTTTTGCAGGTTGAACACACTCAGCCTTCACGGCAGATGGTTATGGCTACTTGCATGTTACGCTCATTATCTCGCTGTGCAATGACTTCAAAAAGGAATTTCTTGGCAACCTGAGCCGAGGTATCCAATTCCAAAGCGTAAGATCGGGTCTACTTTCTGGGGAAGAGAAGACTCACAACTTGAGTTAGAGCAAGAAGAATAAGATCTGAACCATAAAATTAAAAAGACTTAAGAATACTGTATGCATAATAGGAAACAAGCAAATAAGCACATGGAGGGGCAAGAGTTTGGGGCCGTCAAATAGTGGAATAAAGGTGTTAAAGAGATATCACAATGGTGTGTAGGTAGTGAGAGGTAGGTAATTTGGGTTTCAAAGTAGGGCGGGATTAATTACGGTCGAACCATTTCCAGGCCAACCTTGGACTGCTTGGCGGTTCTGATGGAGGCCAGCCCCTCTGGAGGTTTGCTCCATGCTTTAACCTTCCGAAAGGATTAGACACTAGCCCGGATGACCGGACTGGCTTTGGGCACCTTCAGCCTTCGGCTACGTCCCGCTGGAGCTAAGTGGCCGACGATTTCAGTGAGAGGTACTTTACTCACGGACATCACTTCAGCCTTCAAGTGTTTCAACTACCCCCCCCCCCATTGCCTTTGATCGAAAGGAAAAGACCCAAAATTGTCAATCCTTCTGTGCATGCTAGATTTTGTAGACCTCGTATGGTCTGTGTAAGCTTTCGTTGCATAGGACCTAGTATCTTCCAGTTCCTAATGAATGAGGGGGCCAATGTTCGCACAGCTCATTCTGGGGGAATACGAAAAGCGGCTGTATACAATAAAGTTGCGACCATGGGATTTCGGGCATCAGCTGTCCCTTGAAGCTGATGGGGGTCTCTATCAGCCTTGTCGGCTGCGGCAGCACATTGGGTTGGCGGCTCAAAGGACCCATGAACAAGTTCCATTTATTCCTTCATGACCCAGGTTCATGCGACCTTGCTGGGGCTACCTGAATCCAGGTTTCGCGAGACTAAAGCGCTCAAGGATGGCGGTTGCCTAGATTTGATATTCTTAAGCTCTTGGCCTAGGGTTACCGACCACAGACAGAGTGTTCAGATCTGGCTGTAGGATTGATCCTAGAACAGACCCTCGCATAACTCCACCCCATATGCCCTCGGGGGATAAGGTGGCTCTTTCTATCCGGAAGCTTATTTTCCGGTATCTCATTTATTCCGCTAACCATGGAACCACTGTGAGTGCCACTTATAACGCTGCTAGCTAAGAGATGCGAAGACAGCGGTTCACCTAGGCAAACGCCTTCTGGAAGCAGAGGTAACAAACCTCGACGCGGTCATGGCGAAACACTCAACTCGCAGTGTTGGAAGCCAAGGAGGCTCGCCAAAATCATGTCGATCTGGATGCAAGACTGGACCGGCCACTTTTGCCCCGAGAAAACTGGGCTAGAACAAACTGCACCCTTTTCCATACATCCTGCCTCTTCATCCGGGAAAGATAGTAGGTTCGTGAATCATGACTTACTCTTGAGAAACCCGGGCTACTCCACCCCAAATACTTCCTAGTTGTTCAAGTGACGGGCACTTTCATCCTTGATTCATCACTCAGTGAACTTGAGCACCACTAGCGAAAGACCTACCGGGCCAGAGTTCGATGCCGAATCCCCCTCTCCTTTCCTCAGAATCGGAACAACCTATTTCTATTCAGTCTTTCGATATTTTTCTTTCTTCGGTGAGAAAGTCGAATAATGCCCCCGAGTAAGGCGCAGTGACCTCAGCCAGGGTCTGCAGAATAGCACGATGATGGCTACTTGGTCCCGCGGCCGTATGCCTACTCAAGCTGCGGAGCATTACCTCCATCCCGTTCGGAGTGGCGGTCATACCTGACGGTCAGTACTTCTGGACGATGGGGTTGCACTGGCTTTTGGCCCAGGGATTCAGTGTAGATCGATCGGAATTACCCCAGAAAGGTTTCCGCAATCTGCCCCGGAGTGATAGCTTGACAATCTGTCAAGATTTACAAATTTCCAAGAGCCATGCTCATTTTCTTCCCTGACCGTATGTAGTTGAAACATCCTTAAGACCAGGTTTTCGTGTTTCTGTGAGTGCACTCTCAAACCTGATTTTATGAGCCCTTTTTGTTTTGGCTACTAAGTTTCGTACCCTTGTGTACTGTAGGTATCTGGTGTGGCCCTGGTTTTCCAAGAAGCGCTTTCAAGACTGGAGCGCATTCGGCTGAGCCTTAGTCACGGCACACTGAACCACAGAGGGCCACACCTGCCCAGCACCCCCCTGAGTGGGACAAATTCATCGGCCGAAATATTTAGATCACGTTTTATGTGGGTCCGTACGTTATTTACATTGCCGTTTAGACAATTTTAGTTTAACGACTTGGCCATCGATACTAGAGTGTTAAAATCTAGCTCCCCGAAACTCGTCTCTCACTTGCCAGGAAGCTTTCCATGGCCCTTTACATGAATGAACCTCCAAGTACTAGGGTTATTTTTATCAAGACGTGCGGTGGTTATTGGATCCCGCACGTAGATCTGATCCTTGGTTATTACGACAAGACATGGTGCAGGGTTGTGGTGGTTTATCCAAGCCGTGGGCCGGCAAGCTTGCTGGACAAGTTTCCTTTTTTGAACCACATGAACTTGCTCTTGCCCGAAGGCACAACCCCGTGACAATTCAATTTCGTAATCTACCTCTGGGAAGTTTAGATCCCCAGCCATTAGCACATTGTTGCTAACCCCAACGGCTTGCCCCAAGTAGTCCGCAAAATTTGTGCTCTTTTCTGTGGTTGCTGAAAAGCTGATGTGTACTCAGACAAGGAGCTCACTTCCATTCCCAGGAGTGACTGGCAGGGCGGCTTGGATACTGGGCGTCGCAAAGACACCTTGCGTTTGCTGTAGGTGGTGAGCGAAAGGCAATGGTTCACATCCGCCTACTCTGCCATGCTCTTTGTTTAGCCCATAACTAGAGTGCCCCGGTGGGCGGAACGATTCTGTTCTAACTTTATCTTTTACCCGAGTTTTGCAGAGGGTGATGCAATCTGCTTAGGTAGCACCTGCCTGAATTTCCTCCAACTAGCTGCCTACGCTGAACCTAACTATAGAATATCGATGGGCCCTTCTGAGACTTCAGGCAGCGTTCCTTGCTACAGCTACTGGGCTCGATGTTTAACCCCGTAAACTTTGCCGAATTCGCATCGGAGAATTTAATGGTTGAGTGATGAAGGGACAGTGACGTTGTACAAAGTTGCCATAGGGGTTCCCCCTCGGAGGATTTGATTCCACGACCGAATGGATTTCCGTGGAACATCTTGTGGGGGGTTTGAGTTCAGATTACATCTGGTTGGAAGAATCATAGAGGAATTTCGTTTCCCTGGAAAGCATTCATTTTTGACTGTCCAATTTAGGCACTATCATTTGGGCCGGGCCTACGAAGCTGTGCCTACGCCGGGAAGAGTTTTCAGGCCAAATTCGAATAGGCTTACTCTAGTGTAGGCAGAATTTCTCGAAATCTGCCAATATCCTCGCAGGGAGGGATAGTGAGTTCCGCCAGAACAAGGCGTGCACGGCTTCAGTTCCCCGGTGGGTTGAGTTTCTACTTGCCCAGCGGCGTGACCTTTTTTGTTGAAGCCTGCAGCGAGATACCCACGTTCCTCCGAGGCATATAACTAACTGTCAAGGCTCCCGTATTTTTTAGTTAGACGTCCCCCAAAGTGTTTCCTGAATGCCCTTATTGGCCACTTTTCGTTTCCTACACAGGGCCAACCGTGCCAGTGACTATTTTCTTGAGGCCGTCTTCGTGAGGGCCCGGAACTCATAGTAAGGTTTTTGACCTCACCGTGCTGGTGGGCAGCAGAGAAGGAAAGTGTCGTAAGGACGTCAGGTGGTTCTTCCCTGTAAACCTGGGAGGGAGCGGACCCTATGATATCCTGCTCTGTGCTTGTGCCTTTTGGCACCTGTCTACTTCTTACTCCATTCGCTCCCTCGCGGTGACCAGTTCCGTAAAGCATTTCAAGTATCCCATTCCGATCGAGTTTTTTATTTGAGTTCCGGTGTTGTGTCTGAGCATTTACCCTGTCGGTGATGATCTTGCTTGCAGCAAAAGATACATACCGGGCAAACCCACCTCGGCATCAGGAGCTTCCTACACAGGACCTAAACCTTGGCCAAAGTTTTGCTGGGTTTTTCTTGAGGCCATAGCTGATGGATCTCATATCCTATGCCATATTCACCGCGGGGGAAATTTGACGGTGGAAGCCACCCCTCGTTTTCATTTGCAGTCTGGCTTAGCGAAGACTTGGGTTGCTTGAATGTGTTATAGTAAAAATGCTAAGTAGAGAGAGGCCAGAGATGAAACTTCCCATGATCGGAGGTCTGGCGTAGAGCGGTGAAAAAAAGAGTGGCTGCGGACCACGGTATTATGTTATGGGATCAGACAAGCAACACAACGAAAATCCCAATAACTTCGGAAAACTGCTAACCTAGTTTCTTTGCTGTCATCTCCAGTTACAGCAAGCCTTCCTTCTGACAAACCCCTTTCGATCCGGTTTTATGTTTTGGTTCCAGGCAGCTCGTACCAGGCGCGTTGTGGATATGGAGCCGTAACTGGCAGTCCGCTGTAAATCGGCCCTAATCTGATAAGTTAATGAGCCACCCGAGTGAATTCTCCATCTCTTCGGATTCTGTGATTTTTCGGTTTTTTGTACCCAGATTCCTCATGTTTATTTCCAAAAACCCTCCATGGCTTCAGGAAGCGGTGGCAAGTCAAGGTGCAGCGCAGGACCTTAGCATTCATGAGTTTCATCAATGGCCTGCTTTCCATGACAAATGTTGGTCATTCATAACCACCACCTGTTTTTCCATTCTTCCAAGAAATTTTGAGGGCTAACTGTCCGTAGTCCTACTTTTTCAGCACACTTTTTGATTGCGAGATTTTTCATCGTCCTCCCGAAGTTTCTTTCCAAATTCAATCTTTCCGAGCAAATTTTAACAAAAACTGCTCGACTGACTTTGTTGAAACAACTGGTTTCTCGATTTGAATAGGTAAACTGCATCAGATCAGCAGACTTCCTCCGCTGAAAAGCTCGACGTTATGGCTGTACGTAAGAGCTTGAGTCCCGATTTCTCAGCCGACAGATAAGCCGGAATGTTTGAAACGAGAGGTTTGAAAAAGATTCAAAAGCAATTGCGAAAGTGATGCCCGAAGTGGCTGAGGAAAAAAATTGAGGGTTAAGTCCTCTGAACTATTGGGCTAGATGGTTGAAACCTTGGGACAAAGTGTGGGAACAGTGATTCAGAGACAAAAATGCATGATCACTGACAGGAGGGCTAGATGGGTAGGATGAGAATCACTACTTCCGACCTTACCTCAAAAAAGAATTGTCCAAGAAGGGTTTCCGCCGGCCATATGAATGATTTGTTTGAAATCCTTCCCCATGCACATCACTTTCATTTATAAATGACGAACTCCATCACCAAGAAACCCGGGTGCTTGAACTGCACGTCTACTTGTTCAAGTGCCACTTCCCATCATATTGGGCTTGGGTTTGGTTGGCTTGACTATGCTTGCATACCTCTGCTGCATTGGACTTTGGCTGTCAATCCGAGTCGTTTGTAATCACGTTTGAGGACTGCATATAATGGGCATTTCCTAACTTTATAACTCAGTACCGCAGAGTTTGACAACTAGTATTGTCCTGGATGTGGGATTCTTTTGATCAGGCTACGGGTCGCCCGAAATACGATTCTTATGACTTTTATCCCGCCCCACTCAGTTCCTGGACTCTCATTGCCCCACTTTGTCACACTACGCAGACCGCTACATGTTCCTGATTTAGGTATTTCATTATTAAACCACGTGCTCGGAAGGCACAAGGCTGACAGGGACATAGCTTTGAGCACACGACTTGATTACAATGGATTTTTATCGCCACCTCTATCTGCTTCCGGAAGATTCTCTATTTCGCCTTTTAGCTTCCGAAAGTACCAAACATCAGCACCCATCCCAATACCAATGCTCTGTCTGGTGCTGTTCATTTTTCAGTCGATCCTCAGTAAACTACTGCCTGAAAAATCTTATCGTAAGGCCGTGTCCTGACATTTTTCTCAAAACTGAAATCTAGGTTGTTGGGCACAGTCCTGCAAGTTAAATGCTGCCTAAAGTCAATAAGGTTTTTGAGAGAAAAAAGGATTGATAGGCACAGAGGCGGATGGTTTGCTTATTTTAGGCCTACTCCATCGGTCTCTCCAATCGGACAAATCTTGCTCGACTCAACCCCATCTTCTACAGGGCTTACGATGCAAACATCTACTTATGTCGCACATATGGCTTGTGTCCATCTTTCACCCTCTAAAAATACCGATCACCCTCCCCCGAATGAAGGATTTATTTGCATCAAACTTTTATCCTCTTCCGCAAAGTGTTATGGCCGGCGGATTCTTTTCACCAGTAGTACCTTGGTCAAAACTCACATCACCTAGTAACCTAATGGAGTTTGTTCCGTTTATAAAAACAGGGAGTTTGAAGCAGTAACATTATTAATGGTACTTTTAATGGGATATATTTTCCGTCCGTGTTCCAGGTGTTCCTTAAAAAGTGTGGTCAGAACGAACGGTAACACTCCAGGCAATGAAATAACCACGGTATACGGAAAGTGAGGGTCTAGCATTTCAACGACTGTCCAAAAGGGCTAGACTGGGTTTGAACAAATCAAAAGGAAACGATTTACGCCGTTATTATGAATTGGTTTTGAATTGAGTTAGAGCAACTTAAAGTACTCTCTAAGCATAGAATTTCCGAAGCGGAGGCTTTTATCAGATGTGGATGATACATTATATACAATACTGAAGCAAAATATTATATGCGAGTGCCTTTTCGGAATCGTTGAATGAGGCAGGTTCTCGTAAAACGGGCAGGCCTGCAAAGACTTTGAAAATAACCGGAGGAAACCCATATGAATACCTAAAGGTACGTTGTCCGGAGAAGTATGAGGTTATCACCAGGAGGCACACCATGAACCATCGAAAAGGTGGGAATTTGCAGCTGGTGGAAGAATGGCTGAATAGTAGCGGCTCTTCACAGCCACCAAACCCACTAAAATGCAATTTCGAGCTTGGGGCTTGGGTGCGCCTTGGTAATAGATAGGTATCTGCTCTGATGCCTACTTGTGGATGCTAACTTCATCACAGGTCCTCCACTTGATACAGGCCATCTTTCTTCTCAAATCATCCTTCCCGGTCATATAAAATGGTGTATAAGTAGGACAACTAAACTTCAACGTACTTTCTTAGATCCCGGACACATGGGTCAGCATACGTTGACCAGGCCCTTCGCTAGGTCAAAAATTCAGGTTGGCCCCCTTTCTTTCAATCGACCGGTTAGTTGAAGTGTTTTTTTAAGTTTACCTGGAGCCGGCGAGCACGCAACTTCATCGCCTCTTTAGTTCACTCAAGTCCAGAGACGGGGCACACTCTGGCTTGTCACCTCTGGCCATCGGCTTGTTTGAACTCACGTCTCCACTTAGTTCTACGGGATAACCAGTATAAATACCCGACTCCATAATCTGCTAACTTTTTGCTCGTTTTGTTCACTGGACGGAAGTTGGGTCCACATATATCATTCTAGTACCAAAGAATCACATAAGAACGTGAAGAAACAGTCACTTTGTAAATTATGGGGCCAAGTTGAAGCAAAACCTGGAGATCGAAGAGTGAGAATATTTTGCCTGGGCGTAGACCTGACCAGTCGGCTAAATTGGCAAGTAAACTAATTCTTATTGAGTCCTATGCGGTTCTTCTGCGACAGTATCGGACAAAACAGATGAGAATGATAAGCAACACCGTGTGTGGAGGGTGCCCCTATATAAGTAGGGGATACTCTCCCGAGAATGTTAAGCTTAGTGTCATTGGATGAAAATGTCCACCACAATGCAAAGCTTGTGAAGGAGTGAGGGTACCAGCAACCCTGGCCTGTTCATTATTGTAATGCGCGGTCTTGTAGGGCGGTTAACCACTACAAATTTCAAGATACGGGCTTGATCAGTTGTGGATATATATATATGCTTATCCCTCAGTATTCCGTCCGCTGTGTCGTGTAATCCAAAATGCGATCGGGAATAACCAAGGAGTGACTTTCATAAGTAATACGCGCGCCAGCATCAGTCAGCTTGCGGGGTAACTGATAGGCACCTAGATCATCAGGATATGAAAGAAGTGAAAAAAGAGGACAGCGATTTATCGCTGTACCAGCTGTGAGCGAGGAAAACAAAGACAGGAAAAGAAAATACACTGTATGAAAGCGAGACCATTTTTACGTGGATACGAACGTGCTGCTTTACCGTCGAAGGTCAAGCAAAACCAGAAGCACACGAAGGCCTAGAGGAATGAGTTCCTGACACAACGTGAGAATAAACGCAGATCGGTGAGTTTTGTTTATTGAAGATTAATACTTACGCGGCAAGGCTTGATCTCACAGACTAGTGCGAGAAAAAAGGCAATGAAATTCCTTAGTCAGCGTCCATGACAAAAGAATCAAGTGAAGATGCGAAGCCACCATAAGGCAAAATGCATTTTCTAAAGGAACATGTGTCTGGAAAAAATGTTGGTTACGTAAATGAGTCAGTCCCTTACCGGACAATCCACGGATGACTTTGGACAACTCGTTATTCGTGAGTGGGCTCAAGGAGAAAGGAGAAACCGTAAAGCTGTGAATAGTACATTGCAACTGTGCAACCAGGACACTTCGATTTTCGGCAACCGATACAGGCAAGGTTTATTCAAACTTGTGAAACTTAGGCCCGTCAATGCCGGTTCGTCTTCAGAGAATAGACCACGTGACTTTACTCTCCAAACTACATTTTGACTAATGTATCAGGCATAGGAAGGCTGGTTAAGGTTTGTCCGGAAACCCGAAAGTGGTGAGAACAGGGAAAGACCGGGTCAGCATATATGTGCTGAGAGCTCGGAGGGCATGCTGTCACCCCTCAAGAGCTCAAACAGAAAAATCGACTTCTAGGTCAAAAGCTCAAACACTTGGGGTTTCCGTACGTAGAAACTGGTCTAGGCTGTTATCGGAAACTCATCTGCTATTGGGGGCGGTAACGAGTATTGGTCCAAGACCTTCTCGGCCAGAAAGTTACTTTTTTCCCTGGTTTAGTACGAAAGAGTGGGGAAAGCAAGTTTACACCATAGGGCCTACTTCCCAGTTCTCATTTATCCGTCGTTCCCCACAGATGGCTCACTGGACTCGGACCGGTAGCGATGTCTTTTTCCACTTATTGTGGGACAGCCACACACTAGATGCCAAAACCTTCTGGGGTGTCGGTACCTTAGGCTGTGAAAGAGAAAGACAGGATGAAACAATCACTCGGATAATGGCAGCTTTCCCGAGGCCCTCGCTCAACCGTTTGCTCCTGCCAATAACAGGATCAACTGGGTTCCGGTATATATGTAAGCCATGTGGTGACTGCACCGCCGGTTGCGATACCTAGGGCAACTCCCCAGGCATGACATATTTTTGTAAAAAGGTAAAGCTCTGGGCTTTGCGGAGGTTCCCCGCCAGCGAAACTGTAGAGTTTGGGGATTGGTGCAGATATTACAAATAGTGTCGGCTTAGTCACTCGCTGAAGATGAAAACTAATGAACCGTGATGGTCCAACGATTCAGCATACCGAAAATTGATAAATAAAGGAGGGGACCAGATAGGCAGAAGTTCGGTTATAGATCAGGATGAAACGACCTCACGAAAGGTTGCAAATGAGTGTTGTGTAGAAAAAAAGTATGGCACGAGGAACATAGTGATGGTGGGAGGCTTTCGCAAAATCACAAGCCTCTGGCATTGTAGTACAAGTCAAAGTCATGAGATCTCTAACTGAAGGATGTTTTTCTAGAGGAGCTTTGAACTGGATTTTATAGTATGAGTTGAGTTATCCTGAGAAAATTGGAATGCGAAGTGGCAAGATCTGAGAGGGGAGAGATGAAAAGTGAGTAGAGGAATATTAAAAGGCAAAGAATTAAAGGCCATGCCGTGGCTATGGAAAAAGCGACGAAAGACCGGCAAAGCTGGAAGGGTGAGGACAAAAAGATTTGCCAAAGGGATGATGGCTGAATCCAAAATGATCCATCTGAAGATAAGACCATTCTGTAGGCTAGAAGTTGGCGCGTGAAAGAGAAAACGCGGTCATGACTGGGAGCTGAGTTCTGCTAATGGAGGTTTTTCCGGTGAAAGTTCTAATACTGTTCTCGTCAAACTTGGCCGAGAGAGAACTGATGATTGATTCTGAAGATTGGATGGGGAGGAAAAGCAAAGTGAATAGGTAAATAACGAGAAATTATCGGTAAATAGCATGCTGTGGCTATGGTAGAAATACAGTGAGTTGTTCAAGCAGTGGAATTTGAGAGCTGATAGAAGTCTGACCCGGGTTCAAGAGCCATTTCTTCACTTCCATATGAATCTGCAAGTTAGACTATAATTTTTTTGTGAGGTATTTGTTTACGCGGGTAATAAGGGTCGCAGGTGACCTTGTAGAACGTATTTTTTGTGGTAATTTGCCCTCGTGAGCCAAATACGTGACAGGGAAAAGTTAGATCTAAGAGCAGCTCTGGAAATGGGAATAACAACTGTGTTGTCTCAGGGTCTTAGAAAATATTGTGAACCTGTTAGGCGCCTGAATTTTGCTGCTGATATGATGAACCTGTTCATAACAATACAACAGAAAAATAAAAGGTTTAGTTTCGTGTTTCTGGGGCAAGACGGATACAGCTTCGGTTGTCCGTGGCCTTGGTTCTAATCGAGTTCAGATAAAAAAGTGATTAGCTCTTTTTTCCTTAGCCTTGGAACATTTTCTGCAATCATTCTATCCCATTGGAGCATGTTGGTATAAATATTGGATATGCATTTCAAAAGGGGTTTAACGTGGGTCTTATATGTATTGAATTTGCTTTCAGGAGGACCTAGCTTCTCATTAAGTAGAACTTTCAGCCTTCTAGCCTCCGCGTTGAGTGGTAGGGTGTTCTGACTAAGTAAAAGTATATGAAAGCTGCGAACCCGGATCCCGTACAGGTCGGTTGCTTGAAGTTGGGTGACCGTCATGAAAGTACATGGTGAAGAGTAGTGGGCTTATGAAACTGCCTTGGATGGCATCACTAGTGACAGGTTTGGTCTTTGAAACGGACCCATTTATCTGAAACAACTGGTGACGGCTGAATAAATAGTAATCCAGCCAACCGATTAAATGGTCCTTGATGCCACAAGATTTGGCCTGTTAGGGGATCCAAGCGAGTGAGACTTGGCCGAAAGCCTTCCGTATATCTAGCAGGATAGTAATCATGGACATGCCTATGTCAGCAGCTTCTTTGACTGAGCTCAGAAAATCCACTTGACAAGTAAAGCACGAAAGGTTTTTCGGGAATCCGCATTGGCTCACTCCCAGCAAGTCGCTTGTTGAGGGGTGACCCATTATCTTACTTTTGGTAGGCCTCCGCGTGATTCTAGAGATAATCGGCGTAGGACTGATAGGAGAATAACTTTTGAGAACATAAACAAGGCCTTTTTTAGGCAAGGGGACAGTTACAGAGACTTCTTACTGGATAAAGAACTAGCAAGAATTTATGGATAAGTTGAATAAGTCAGATAGAATGATAGGGATTTCTGGGTCTCCTTGATCAAAATCAGCCAGTGGAATACAGCCCGGGCCTGGGTGGTAAGGTGGCTTCTTAGAGACTAGAAGTGGGGACAAATCATCGGGGTGGAATGATATCGCGGATAGATTCACTCTGGTTAAGCATACTGAGAGTACTTCAGGGGTGCCTACATTGGACTTTAGGCCTGAAGCGAAAAATATGTTTAAAGCTCCAGCTACTTCCAGTTTACCCAGGTGGGAGTGGTTGACAGTGGTAAAGGCGAAGCGCCAACAGCCTGGGCCTATTCTTCACCCATGGATTTTCATGGGTTTTGTTCTCTATTCAACGTTTTCCAGGATTTGGACAAAACATAGTCGCGGACATTTTTCAAAACCCGTTTATCCACCTGGCCTTCTGACCGTTGCTAGTAATTCCGTTCAATTAAACTGGAATTGTCTGCCTAAACTGATTCATTTCCTAGGTTGCAGCTGTTTTCTCATGGCTGGCTGACAGTAAGCACCTGATGCTTCTTGTCCCAACATGGGAAACTGTATCTATCAACTCAGTCACTCTGTCCAAAACTTTAATCAAAGAATCTCGGAAACTTCATCTGGTCAACAAAATTATCTTAGGATGCAGAAGATCCAGCTCCGAACCCATAACTCCTTTCTGATAATATTAGGTCTTCCAAAGGTATCCGAGGCCTGGGGGGAACTCAACTTCGTAACAAAGAAACTGAAGGCCTGGGGCATCCACCTAAAGCTCTGGGACTCTTTTACATGAATCTAGGAACATGGAATATCAAATTTATACTCTGTGCTCCTCACTGCTCAAAGAGACTTCGTTCAAATCCCCATCTCCGATGTCATTTGGGTCCTACACAAATTAGCTACTTCTATAGTTCCGTCCACAGCGCCAGCCTCCATAGCCTTCTACCGTCACCAGCTTCTAGTTAGTTAGCAAAGCCTTCGATATAAGCAATAATACCGGGCTCCTATCACCCCAAAAACGTATGGTCATTCAGGACCAAGTGGGTTGCCCTCAGCCGCAGTGTCATTGGCGGATCGGACCTTCCAGCGTTATTGTTTATTTTTCACACTCTCCCAACTCCAGATTAGTGCCATCTAACCGGAAGCGGTCGGTAGTCATGCCAAGGGGCAAGATCTTCCCACGTACTAACTTGTTGACAAAAGTCCGTCCAAGCACATATCTGTCGTTTCCAGAATGATGGACGTAATTAGTATTGACAGTGTGTGTAGGCCGCACGGGTTTCTTAAATTTCGGTCGTGAGCCGCAAGCCAGTTTGATTTCTTGGATCTCCTCGTTGAGGTAGCTGACAGCGGGATGGCATTATTATTAGATCCATCTTTATATGTTAAAAGGTTTCAGATTGCCTCACATTCACATTTTACAGAAAAGTAGCAATGGTTTGGCGTAACTGATAAACTCATATCCCTGCCACGTTACCACCTTCTTCAACTCTCGCAGGCGGATATTTCAGCGGCCGCACTCTCAACCCGATACCAGTCACTAGCAAAGTTCCGCAAAACAGCGTACTGGGTACTCTTATACGTGTAATTTGCATGAAAAAAGCACTGGACCTAGTGCTCTATGGCACTCTGCTAGCTTTTGTGGAAGATATAAAAGTAATCTACCCCCTCAAACCCAGCATTAATAACATCATCCTCCATAGCACCTCCGCCGATCCATCTGCACTCATCCTCTTTGGTCAGTGATGGTTGAGGCATTTTCTGCCGAAAAGTGCAAAGTACAAACCTATAAAAGTCGTTCGCCTCCCGGGTCCTCGGTCGTTATTGGGGCCCCAGCTATGCGCTTAACAAACCTCTGTGACCATTGTCCAAACTATTCCTGCCAGCCGAATATTTCAGAGCACGCCGTTATCCAAGGGTCCAAGTCTAACATATGCGAAGGGCTCTGTTCGTATTTTTCCAGTTGCAGGACGATATCATTTCACCTAAGAAGTCCACGTTAGAACCTTGGTAAATTTTCGCCCGAAAATTTCCTTCAGCCTCCTGAAGACTAACAGAGTGGACTTAGAAAACATTCAACGGCTTTTCACAAGGGAGTTCCCCGAATGAGGTACGACTGTAAAAACGACGTCAGCATCTGAATCTTGATTTGCCCCGGCCCCGCAGCTATAAACCAAACCCTGTCTTCCTGTATAATCCACCCAAAGACCGGTCGTTTCCCTCTGAACCATCAAGCTTTTCTTTCGAAAACCCTCGTCTTTTTGGCACAGAAACCCTACTATTCCCGCTGCTATAAATAAACCTGTTTTGCTGTCTAACTTTCTGCCCTCCTCAGCTGTCTACTCTAGGGGCTAGCACAAGCTTCTCATCAGTGTCAGGACACCTCCAGCACAGTCCCATGGCTCATCAGTACTTAACTCTTTCCCTGCTATTACCCGCTTATCTATATTTTTCAATCCGGATATGTCAAAAGGTCAAGCGGATGAGAGGGCCGTCAATTTCTTTCCACTCTGTCCTAATTACCGCGCGCATCCTAGCCTCGGTGAACCTCTGAAACTTGCCTTCCAACTTACTCTCTCGAAAAACCGCCTGCTTTCGTTTCGTCTTTCTTAAGCGCAACACACTCCATTTTTATAGACCTGCAAGCACCATGCCTTCTCTTTCGGTCCCATTCTCACCAAATTTCGAGTCCCCTTTCTTCTGCGGTGCCACTATTTTTAACTTTCACTGCTTATAATTGCCTTCGTCCTCGCTACCTATTAAGTTGACCGTAACCAATACTTTCATAGAGCGGACAGCTGTTAGAGAAGATATAGCGTAAATGACACGGCTGTGTCTGTGGAAAGTTATGAGGCGACCTTTCGGTTATCTTGGATAAACCTTCCCAAGGGAGATCTACTACCAGTCGTCGGCCCACACATTTCCACCGAAAAAGCCGTCCTACTGACGTGATAACTTTTCGTTCAGCACACCACATGGCTTATCGTTTTTTGGTACACTTCAAACTTTTTTCGGGCCTGAATAACGGGTGGCTTCCCATGTAAAAACAACAACTAGATTTTCACATGGTAATGATTCGATGTCTGCCTCTAACACAGCTAGTAGCGATGTCAGACTAGGTGTTTATTTCCTTTGACTTCCAAGTTCTACCATTCTGTGTACTATGTTGGTTTCAACCCTGGCCTGTGCCTCGGTCTTCTTATTAGATTTCCTTCCTTCACTCAATTTTTAGCGCCAGCGGCTTCACCTCCTGACCAAAGAATACATGGTATCAAAGGCTACTCTACTTTCCATGCAATAAGTGTATGACGCCCACTTACCTTTGCCCAGATGAAGCCGGGCGCTTTCAGACCAGCCTCATTGACCGAGGCAAACCGGGCGTTAAAGACGTTCACAGAGATGTGCGGGTGCAGTGAGGCTGGCGGATGGCACCTCTAGCGTTCACTCCGCGAGCAGTTTTTACTTTTGGTGTCCAGAAAACGGTCGGTACAATCCGATTAACGTCCCGGAGTGCATAGTTCCAATTGTTACTGGTTCCGCTTTGGCATATACTCCTTCCTAGCTGTAGTACCCGTTCTAAAAGATATCCTTCGTGCTTGCATTCGCTACTTTGAACGCTCTCATCCCCGGCATGACACTTCCATCCATGTGGGTATCTCGCATTCCTTACTTATGTCTTGTCAGCCGCTATCCACCTCTCATCATTTGGTGTGACCAATATACTCTTATTTACCCACAGCCACTCTCCCTAGGCACGCCCCTTCTCGACTTGTATTTATGCCTCTCACTCCATTCTACTCCTCAGTGCACTCTGTTTTCAGTTAGATTTCTAATGTCAAAACTCTTCAATCGTTTCATCTTTTTATCTGCTACAACAATTATTGACAACATTCATCAAACCCACTTTGTACGCATGACAAAAGTATCACCAAATTCACTACTTCCCCCGTCCCTGGGGAATTACAGTTTTCTATATGTCTTCTCATGCTTTTACTGCATAGCTTCTATCTGCTGTTATCAATTTATAATCAGGGTGCATGGCGGTTGTGCCCTCACCTACCCAATGTGATTCTCCCTTTCAACAACCCTTAGTGATTTGTGTTCGGATCCATTACGCCGTACATTTTGACCGTACAACCTGCAAGCCCGTCAATTGCCAACATCAAAACAAGTTGATATGCAGTTTTACCAACCTCGGCAAAATTTTTGACGGCACCTATTTACAATCTTCACCGGATGTCGAAGTATTAGAAAGTCAATCGGAAAAGTTCTGTCATCCCGCGATTTGTTCGGCGATCATCAGGTTGCCTCTGTTCAAAGACCGAGAGGTTTCTATTCTGTTTCGGTATTTGTCATTGTGCTGCTCGTGTTGCATTCTGCAGCTTCTCCCGTGTTTTGTGCGCCCAATAGTGAATTTTGTTTTCATCGGTTTACTTTCGTAACTTTATAGTCCTGTTCTGATCTGTCATAGTCCCTTGAAGAACCAGGAATCCAAGGAGCCACAGCCCTGTGAGACACGGTGGTTCACGGGAGCAAGAAGCTGAACTATCATTGGCTTCAGCCGCCTATCCTGTGCTCTGATCTGATTTGAAGGGCTCGTTAACAAGGAGCACTATAATTGCTTTGTCACGAACACACGAAGAACTGTCCTCCACACACGTGCATAACTCGAGTAGACCTGTTTTGCTCTTTTCTTCGCTCCCCAAAGCCGTTATCAAAATAACCAACGACGAAAAAACATAAACGATCGATCTTTTCCTGCCATCTATCATCAGTTGTTTCTGGTAACTGCCTTTGCATTATGTTCGGCTCAACTTCTGCCATACTTACACAGTGCTCTCCGTCAATGCACCAGAACCCAGCCACCAAAATGCAACCTCATTCGTGATTCGTACATCGAAAAAGGAACCAGTAGGTCCAACTTTATCTACCGTATTTCATTGTCTCAGGTCATTTCATAAATTACTGTCTGGTTACTGTCGATGCAAAGCAATCCATTTAGCCTGCTGTTTCTGTTCCTTACGTCTGCCGTTCAGTTCCATCCTTGCTCCCGGTTCTCTTACGTTATGTCCATTTTAAACGAAGCTATCCTGGTCGGCTGGAAGTTACCATCGTTTAACTACCCTTTCATTTTTACTGGTCGGTTCACTTCATTCCCTTCCTGTTCTTTCCGTGATCCACCTCTAGCTTTCCATTCTTGTTTCACCTATGGGCAGCTGTATTTTACTGTTTCAATATACTTTTGCAAAATTTTCAACAAGAAACAATTTATTTCCTGATCCCAGTGATTACCTCAGTTGAGCGAATCATTTGTTAGTCCAATTTATATTTCGTCCCAAAATCTAGCTGTGTGCCATTTGATTCTGACTGATTTGATCTCATGACCTTGAGGTACATATTCGCCGGGCGATGGTGCTGCTTATGTCTGCCTGCCCCTTTAAACCTTTGTGTATACTCCTCTGGTGTGAACACATTTTTCTTGTCTTTATCAATCCAGTTATTCCTTAACATGCACAAGAACATGCATTTGAGCCTGCTTCGGGGTTCCCGAAATAAAAAATCAATATTGTGAAAAAATCTACGAAAGGACAAATATTGCCGCGGAGAACACACACGGTGTCACCGTTTCGGCAATTCAGCAGGTATGCCTACCCTGCACCCCCTCCCCAAACCAACCAGTCCGACACTTGAGCACCCCGCCTTTGGTTCGCGGCTTCAAACTCATCCGAATAGTGAGAAGCGTACAAAGACGTAGAGTTCGTTTCCAGATCCACAGGGTGATTCTTCGGAGGTTATCTCGTCTGTTGGTTTCGACTGATTTCGGAACAAGAAACAGGGTCCTTAGTATGGACCTTCCAAAGTCCAAGCTTGGGACCTTATGTCCTCACCCTGAGGGTTAGCTGTGCGAGCCGATGAAACAAATTTGGAAGAATCACCGCATGACCCCTAAAATGGACTCTTCTTCCATGTATGTTCCATCTGATTCAAATTAACCTGCCTCAGTAGGCTAATATTATTACCAATATTGCCTGGTTGTGCATTTTACCACGCCTCACAGTTGCTATTCCAACGTTACCTTTTTCTCAAGCTTTTCTGACACTCGCAGAAAGTTAAGCTCTTTCTTCTAAAGAGGGTTTGAAGAGAGATGAGGCAGATTTCTAGAAGTACTGACTCTCATATCCAACAATGACCCTCACTCATCGGGGGAGCGAGCGCACCAAGTTGAGTTGAGACACCGACACGCGGTTCTGAGCCACGGACCAGGAGACTTATCTGGCCACCACTCTTTCTGCTGTAAATTCTTCAGCCGTCCGTTCCTCAAGGTAAACCTATCTTTCCAGCGCAACCTTTAGCACCATCGAGTTCAATCTTCCGCTCAGATAAAGCTCCTTTGAGTGACAATTACCCCCAGGCGCAGTGCATTGGCATTGCCCATCCAACGAACCAGACTCTTGTTTGGAGGATGTTAAGTCTCACTTCTTTTATTGAAGTTGCACTTTAATGAATTCAGCTTTCAGTTATGACTGCATTTATTCGGTTCCCACACAACTTCCTCCAGCTGACTTCTTTCAACCTATTCACGCCAGATTTTGTTTTAGCAACTACGGGCTGGGCACTCCAAGTCTAGTCCCAACCTCTTCACTGCTTCTTGTGGTTCTTGCTTTTCCGAAGCTTCACGGCCGTCTTGTTTCGTTTTACCTGCCGTAGCCCCGGCTTGATAGTAATCCGCATGCTTATCGATTGTCCTTTAGGCTCACGTCTCGACAACTTTCTATGATGTCTTTCCTTAATCTTTTTCCGAAAGAATACTCGTACGGTTACTGAAACTTGCATGATTCACTTTTTCGAAGTTTTGCCATCTTCTTTTTCCCTTGTGTTGTAGCGGCGCAGTCGCACTATCCTGGGTCAGCTTGATCTTTTGCGTCCATTCTATCTGTCTCTGTACAAGGGAACGATATACTGGCTTTTTACCCCGAATGAAAATTTGCAAGCATGCTTTTGCGAATACCTCTGTTTGATGGGCACCAACAACTGAATTCACGGTAAGCTACGACAGCTGTTTTACTTTTATTACCAAAATCCCCTGGCTTCTTTTCACAAGTTTTACTGCTGGCCACATTCCGACCTTAATTTAGATGCTGCTCTGATGGTCGCGAGTTAACTCATCAAGTCACTTTGTATGCAGTATATTGTTGCCCTTTTGTGCGCTTTATCTTGTTCCAATAGTTATCTTGATCCTTCTCGAAATAATTTCTTTCGCTGGCTGTTGATCTTCAGCTGGGACATGTCTAGATTGCACCTCTTTTAAGCTTGCATTCTAGACTCCTGAGTGGTACTGTTTGAGTTCAATGGCTCTTTGATGACCCCAGGACTGTCTGCTCCCATCTCGTCCGAAGCCTCGGAGTGCTGGATAAAAAAATGTGCAACTAGTTGTAACCCCAAGAGTGCGAGACGCTGTCAAATCCACAATTTGGCCGGACCATATCGGGGTAGCAGGACTTCTGTAGCGATGTGCAGGCGCAACCAAGACGACGGTTCGCACCACTGCCTTCACTCCCCAAAGTAATTCTCAGGTAGGAAATTTTGGGCTCGGCAAACCCCAAGCACTACCACCGGTTGAGTACTGTTAAGTTCCGAGTTTCTTTCTACCCTTTTTCTCAAAACACCTCTCGGTATGGCTTAATGTGCAGTCATCGATTACTGTGCTGGCATTCGATGCATGTCGACATGGCCGTACTTAATTAATCCTTCCATGCTTGGAAATATACGGTCTAATTATTTTTGGTCAGTATTAGCACAGCTGTCGCTACTGTGTTTGTTCCTCCGTGATGGACGATAAGGGTGCCAGTGATCTGGCTTCTGGGTATTTGCTCCATTAAACATTTCAGGTGATCTGCCGTATTTAGATATTTCACTGCATTATCCTACTCCCGTGAATCACTATTTCCCCACCACTTTTTCCCACCACAAGTTATAGCTCAGAAATTTGTCGTGCGTAGACCTCCTGTGATCGTACTTTGGAGGACAAGAATGGTGGACCCTGACCTTCGGCTCTTTTATGATCTCTTCTTCCCTTTCTTCTTGACATAAAATCCTTTCCGGTGCCACTGTACACTTGCCGAGTCGTTTGACCATCCTCGTTCTCTTTAATCTCATTCATCTCGAGGATATTCATTGCTCCATATTTTGTGTACTCAACGGCCCACGTCCACATCACTGACTTCACAGTCTTTCTCAAATTGTAACCACTTTTCAGACGAGTGCATTTTCAGCCGCCTTCCGCCAATATTTACCAGACAACTAGTCGATCGATTTTTTATCCATTTTACTGATGATTTTTAACGCGCTTTCTCGGAAGATTTCTAGTCTTATTGACTTCGTCATGTGCAAATTTTTATCGATTTTTAAAGTTTTTCATAACAAATACTGGTTTTCTGAGAATTTCCAGTATCTCCTGCTTCACTCCCGGCAGAAACCTCCCGGTTTTGTCCTCCGCATGTTAACATTCCAAAACTTCAGTCACCTTCAATTGACTCAGTCCGCTTCATCACCTCACCAGGACTTTCATTATTGCCGGGCCCTAGTTTAACTTTAATTCAATGTGCCTTACTTTTCCCTCGTACTCGGATTTAATGTGTTCATCTGCTCTCTGAAAGCAAGCCACTTGGACCTCACAAGTACAACTTTATCTCTCTTTAAAGCATGTCTCGAGCCCTCCTCGAAATATTTGTTATTATTTTTATTCTGTTTCATGCAGGTTACGTAGTTTTATACTTTTGCCGCACACAGTTCATGCACTTTTGTCTCCTGCAAACTGTTTAATCATATTTTATCCTAGAAGCTCACCGGTTTGATTGTCTGCGGCATTTTCGTTCGCGTGCTTTACCATTTTACTTTTGAATTTTCGATCGTCTTTCTACCTTTGCCATTTGCCCTAGCTGCCTTTGGCGCGCGAATCCTAGTCTTTTCAGTGTTTTCTGACACTGCCCAACAAAGCCGCAAGTTGCTATCACATTCTGTGTTCCTTGTAGTATTTGAATGTTTTCGCAGTTTGCATAGAGCCGCACCCGTTGATCGTTCACTAATGTGTGCTTCTCAAGCGACTCGAAAAATGTGCAGCTATTACTATTATTATTAAGTGTGATTAGCGAAAGAATAATCAATCGGTAGTATCCCTCGTCTTTCTTCCGCCAGCTGTTGTGAATAAGAAAAACATCGGTAATCTTCCAACCGAAGGAAATGAGTCACTTTCCAAGTTCACATTGATCAACGGAATAAGTGGTTTTGTTATGATTTCTTCCAGTAGCCTAATGATGGTAGGATGCGCGCCAAATAATCTCGCCGCGTTACCAGAGCTCAGCACCCTGGTGGGCTCCGCAACCTGATCTCGACGCAGCAAGAAGTCACCAGTTTGATTTGCTGCTTCATTGTGGATGATTCGTATTAACTTTTGGTCCGCCTTAAGTACCGGATTAGAGTGACATCTTAGCACTTCATGTTAGCGATCACCTGTGGCTTGCAGAGCATCACCGCCAACTACCCACTCTATCGCAACCGTCAAGGCTATATTTTGTTACACGTAGTTGTTCACCCCTCTGGAGAGGACTTGACCCCAATGGCTAGCTCCAATTCATATACTCAGCGACCATTTGTCAGTACTCCTAAGACCGTGGAGCAGGCCTTCCCAGAGTGCTGCTGTATTCGGCAGCCAGCCCGCTCAACCAAACAACATGCTCCTTGTTTTGGGTATTTTGATCACCCTGCCTGGCGTTTCCACCAAGGTGGCTTATTCGTGCCCTTAAGGTGCGCAGAGGCAAAAGCTTCCGTTAGAGATACGGCGTTGCCTCTGTAAGACGTTCTTTCTTCTTGCACCGCATCTTTATCGTGCTCATATTCCAATCCCACCACCGCACTGGCCCGGGTGTGGTAACCCAACTTCCTCAACTTCCATCTTTCAGCTTTGGGGATAGTGGTTGTTTGATCCTTGCTGTGAAATGTAGATTGCCGTGGTTGCCCTTATCTAAAGGATTAGATACGCCCAAGTTATCTGTCACTTGGGGATTTGGCCATGGTGAGGCCAAGTAAACAGACTATTTGTCCAAGCCTCCAACCGACCGGCCCCTAGTGAGTGTTGAACTAGAGCTCGGTTTAGTAATAACTTCAACAGCTGAGTCGAGAGTTTAACCTCCGGAGCACGCAGGGCTTCCCCAGTCTACTTGATAAGAGTTTATATCACCGGTTGTCACGGTCCTTTCAGCCCCTGCGGTTTGCTCGTGCTTTTAATCTGCGAGAACAGCATTACCACAGTTCTCGGATAATAGGCTACAGTAAATGCAGTTGAGCCAAGACCGTACTAAGCACTTCGTCGAATCCTCGCAGAAAGTAAAGGGGAAAGGTGCAAACACCACGAGTCGCTCTCGAGACTGAGTGTGTTTCGTGAGACTTCACTAAGCCAGTACCCCAATGAATGAAGCATCAGTCACTATAAATCAACGAAGTACCATCGTGTTGCCCTTCACGAATTTGCTGAACATACTCAAAAAGCAACACCGGGGACAATCTTTTTCCACTTACGATCTTTGATGGCTTTCAAGGGCTGAAGGGCTACGGGTCTATCATTGCTACGGCCAGACCGTCTCAGTGGTGTTCTGCCTAGTTGCTAGGTAAATGCTATCTGGTTACAAACCTAGCTGAAATTTTCGCCAGCTTCTGCAAGCATCTCCCTGTTCGGAAATCTGATACCATCTAAAATGGGCTATTCCGCATAATACCAGTAAACCTCCCAATATAGTAGGCATTTCTGTGAGACTTCCTAGAATTCCTCTCCTTTTCAGCGAGAAGTCTCTGAGACCACAAAGCCTCTGCTTGTACGTCTCACTTCTTTGCTCTTTATTTGTTTGTGTCACAGGACGTTAAACCTCCTCCAAGCAGTCGGTGTCCGTTTTGCGGAGGGTTTTGCAAGCCTGCAAGCTACCTTCCAGTTAAAGCTGTGATGTAACGAACGGTCCACAGAGGTGCCTATGTCCCTACCTAGATCGTTTCTACCTTCAGATCGCACATGTTTGCCGTTATCCAGAAAAATGAAACTGGGCGGCTGAAAGACGGACGCAAGTTCAGTAATGAACATCAAGAATTAGTGCGGACGGCATCGACCACTTGTCCACAATCCTTGTTGTTGATACACTCCTATAGCTGCTAAGGCTGCGTCGTTCTTTACTTTTTCTAACAGACGGAAAAGTTGTGCATGGTCAGCTATCTTAGAGAAGCTTGGGGGGAATAACCAGTGAATTATCTGGGTCCCCAGAGCTGACCCACATAATTCGAATAATGCTGTCACCCAACATAGATCTACTGCTTCCTCAAGGCGTTTGCTATTGCGGTGTTCGCAGCCCAGTCCGAACGCTTTTTCCAAAAACACACCACTCTAATTGGGGAGACATTTGCCACAATATGTAGCCTCAAGTGCCTCCTTTGCCATCTAGGGCTATGCTGTCTTGTATCTACTGAGATCGGTATGAAAGGGTCTTCTCAATTCATGCCTCACTCTCCCTTCAAAGCCTCGGTGGTTTCCATTAAACATTCACGTTCGAGTTGACTTTTCCCTGAAAATAGATCCAGATCTCGGAGACGCTGTGTCCATTCCCTCTTCTTAGCTACTGTTCTTGTGGGTTACCTATTCTCTTTCTCCAGATGTTGTAAATCTCTAGAAGTACCGTGCTCAGGAAAGCAACCCTTACTCTGGCTTCGGCCTGGATACTGATTTTCAGATCGAAACAAAGATCTGCGGCCCCTTATACGACAAATTAGATTTGGATTCATTGAGTTTCGTCCGGGCCATTTATACTGCAACGGTGCCCCGCCTCGCGACTTCAAACCGCTGACCACCACATCGCTCAAGTCTCTAAACTACGAGACTTTTTGCAGCCATTCCGCCCAGTTCTCACTGGCTACTTTATTCATGTTCAGGTATGGGTATTCGAAGGGGTCTAGTGGAGGGTCCAACTAGCTCTATCACCTTTGTAAGGCTCATTCGTCAAGTTTTGAACCTAATCCAGCTATCTTGATGCATTGGGCAAATAAAAATGCAGTTACAGTGAGGTTTTTTCCTAGATGGCTGCTGAGAACGGGGAAGTCAAAACAGCCGGGCATCGAGCCTTGCAGCTCCCCACCAATTACAACTTTTGAGTTCTGGACGCGGCAACTCACCCTAAGGCAGTATTTTCCCTGTCAGAAGGCTAATCACTTATTGTCCCTTTTTCCAACGACTCCCACAAGCTGCGGTATAAAGAGGAGAAACCTAAGGTTCATAGAGTAAGAAGCTCTGCTAGAGTACTTGTAACGACTCTGGAATAACCGTTTTCCATTAGGGCACCTGGTTACCTCATCAAGGAAAAACAGAAGACGCAATATAAAAGAAGCCCTTGCAGCAAACCCTCACTGCATACTTAGTATGAGTCTATACTGAACCAAGTGCTTGGAGGTCTGTTTCCCACGCATTTGCTTCAGGCATCTACTCAGTGCAAAACTTAAGCTAACCGGCCACTAATTTTCAACCGTTTGCTGGGGGCCTGCTTTGTATATCTCCACCACTGTCCTCGCTCCTCAGTCTTTCGGGGCTTTCCTCGCTCCAAGCGGTGATCCACACAGCCTCTTCAAGGAGCCCTGAAGACCTCAACAAGAGCCTCGATGATGGCTTGGTGAACCCTGTCTAGCCTCGGGCTCCGTTTCTACTGAAAGGTTTCAGCTTCAAGTAAACTCCCTTGTCTATGTTGAGTTCTGGTGTTGGAAGAGCTGGTGTTTTCTCGGTTCTTCCCCTTATGTCAGTTTTTGGTAGATAAGTGTTCATGAAAAATGCCTACAGCTTGTCGAACTTGTCTTTCTCGCCTGTTTTTAGAAGTCACTGCGCTCCTTCCAAATTTGCTTCAACTCACTATTTGCTCTTTGGATAGTACGTATACTTAGAACCACTCAGAAATGACAAGGGCTAATACAGCTGATCTAAGCTCAAAAGAAAATTCCTCTATTCCACGGGTCGCTTGGGCTCCGTCCCCGGCCATCTTATAGCTGTCCCACGCTAGATGAGTTTCACACAGCTTGTACTCTGTCGATTGTTGTTTACTGACTGGTGAACCCTCTGAAGCACTCTGCTTACACCATCAGGGGTCGATTTCTACCGCCAACCTTCTCCACAGGATAAAAATTCTCTGTTAGTCTGAGAAGTCTCATTCTAATGACTTCTCAAAGTTCTGCCACTAATTCGTTTTATTGGCTCAGCGTCTGTTGCATTTTCCCCACTGACCTCCTTAGATAGCCTTCACTTTGTCTGCCAACGCGTCAAAGCTAAATTTTCCTCGGCTCCTTAATAAATCTTAGCCCAGCCCCTAGGCCTATGTGTTAACTCCTTTCCAACGGCTCTTCCACCTCATTTTTTCTACCTGCCGTAGGTTCCACTTTGTTGTCAAGTGGCCCTTTTAACCAGATCCTCGTCTGAAAACTTGCTTCGCATGCTGTTTCAGAGCATTCAAATGAGACCGTTGCAAACATTTGTGGCCCTCTGATCCCCCTGATGCCATCTTGTCTTACCAGTTGATCATTTTACAGAGCGAAATCTCATTTCACTTGTCAGAGTAGCTTCCAGCATATACAAAAGCTAGAAGTCCTCCTACACCACCTTCAACTGTGTGTTGTACATGCATGTCATGCAAAATTAATATTCACTATCCCGATGGGGCATAAGTTAACCCGCACGTTGTCGGAGGCTAAGATTAACGGAACCTTCAAATGGCCCACGTCGGCAAGTAATAGTGGTATTACTTCCCAATCCTTTTTTCCGCCCCCTCGATCTCATCTTCGGACAGCATACCACTGAAACAGCATTTCTGCACCATCTGGTCTTCTCCGGGTCGGCCAAAACAAGGAGGCCTAAAACTAATATTCAATTCACCAGCCTCATCCATTTCCCAGGGAGGCTGCAGGGGTTTGTGCGCTTGTTTGACCTTCCTTGTTCGGTTGTGTTGAAACACTTACGAACCGACCCCGAAAGGGAACCTCCGAGGTGAAGCCCAGTTTCCTGCACACTTGGGTGTTCTCGGTGCTGAATCTGGGACATTGTGAGATGCGCTGGGTTTCGTGGCCCCCTTTCATTCTCACCCGTCAATTCGATGTCGCCTTCAACTTGATTTAAAGCCCTTAAAGTTATTTGTTTTTAGCCCATTAAGGCCAACCTCAAAACACCCACTGATCAAAGTGGCAGTATTCAAACAGGGATGAACAATCAATCGCAACCAGGTGTTGACCTTTACCCCATACCCACAACTCCTCTAGCCTCCAGGCTTTTGAATGTGGCAAATGGCCTTGCTTTCCAGCGACAGACAAGCCTGCCGAGGCGAATCCGTCCAAAGAGTACCCTTTCTACCTCTTTTTCTAGGTCTTGCAGCCTGCTGAGCCTCAATATGCCAGCCGCTCACCCAACTCGCGGTCTCAAATGACACAAATGCAAACTCCCAACGTCTCACATCAAGGGGAGCCTACGATACGTCTGCAGTCCACATCCGCACTTCAACCGATCACCTAATCCACGTAGCTGCTAGCCCCGCAAACAATCTTATCCCCGTGTGAAACTCCAGCCCATAATCTGGCTATTGTCTGCCAAAGTCGCTGATGACTGCGTGGTCAACTTGGGATACTCACGTTTTCCACCCCCCCCCCTCCTGAGTCTCTTTATCCTAACCTGCATGAACCCCAACAGCTTGGGTTTACCAGTCAGCTTTCTAGAAACGAGACTGGCGGATGCTCTAATTTAGTATTCACAGCCCACCCCATATCAAGCACTATCTAACCCCAGCTCCATGCTTACATCAACGATGGCCCGGTAGTATCACCCCACAACCCCTGTCACTTTCACTCTCGCCCACTCGGAATCCTATGCACACCGTGCCCTTAACACTTGGTGCCTCCTCTGTCAGCTCCTTCGGTCCATCCTGATTTCGAAACTCCCTACAACCCCTGCCTCTTCGGATTTTACCGGTCACTTACCGCCACCCATTAGGTCACTCAGTTCTTCGTTATAAAATCCCACTTATCCCACGCATTTTATTGCACAGCTGACCCAACCTGCTATCCAATCATTACCTGGAAATCCACGATACCCCACTATTACATTATCCCCTGCACCACCGCACTTCCTGGTCCCATCCGCAACCTATAACTTCGATCACAATTTTTTCTTACCCCCCGCACTGGATGGAATACTTTCGACCCTTCCCTTGTTTCTACCCCACCCAACCCTCAGGGTCCTTCTGACTTCCTCTGAAACCATCCCGTGAATATAATTCATCCTCCCCAGCTTTCCTGCCCAAGGCCACATCAGCTTACCGCGGTTCCTGCTATCAACGAACATCCCAATAAGGGCACACAATCTAGCTCCACCCTGGGCGCTCCAGCCCATATACCGCACTGTCCTACCTTTCTGACTAAAAACAAACCAGCTAAACTTTCTCTACTCCCGTGCGGCCCCAATTTTGTCTTAATCACTAAGACTAAGCCATCTGATTCCACCCCGCATGTTCAGATCTCCTTGAATGGCTACCAGGTGTTTAGTGGAGGCAGGTGTTGCTGAGGTGGTAGACCCTTGGTCTACATTAGGTGCACAGTACCTGCCACCTCTTAATTCCGCCCCATCCCGGGGGGGGGGTAGAGGACTCTTCATGGGTTGAACTTTAACTAGTCCACACACGTTCCTAGTCTGGCTGTGTGCATAAACCTTCTATTACAGCCGCTTCTGACTTCGTACCCATCATTCACGCTTTTGACTACCTAATCGAAATGCCCCTCGAAGCTAGGTTGATCGCTGGTTTCCTTACTGCACCCGATATCATCTGGGAAACGCTCACCCCTCAGCACTTTTTATTAGGTTTCCTCCCCTGCATTCGAGCAGGATTCTGGGCTCAACATATTTTCACCCCGACCGGGAAAGATGACGTGCTACATTTATTTTTCTCTTTGAGTCTGTCCAACGTGGAAATGAGCATGCTTAGCCACTTCTCCGAAAGTGATCATAAGTAGGTTTTATATGATTTCAGTGCCCTTGTTTATAACAAAACACGACACACTCAACCCTTTGTTTCATAATTACGAAAGGTAGCCACTCACCGAAACAATGCGATCCATAAAGTGGGGCGACTATTTTTGACTCATGGACTCCAGCTTGATGCAAATCTGTTATATTTTAAGCTTTCTCACTAACCAAGTCAGACCACCACTTGCCGAACCTCTCACAGCCGGTCTGAAGCCCTCAGACCTTCACAAATGAAATAAAAAGGCCCTACTGTCTTGCCGATACTCTGATAGAATTTCTGTCTCCACCCTCGTGTAAAGGTTCTCTAATGGTACTTGAGCCACCACTGGAAACTCCCACATAAATCAGGAAGCTTCTGCCCTTCGCCTGCCGGATAAGGCCTACCGAGATTCAAATATAATCAAGGGCAGAAGCACACTCTTGCCCAGGTTTTTCATACCTGGAGTTACCAAACGGCAATCAGGTCAGCCATCCCGCTGCCATCACACTAGGCCTCCAGCTCTGTCTTTTTTCTATGACCACCGACTCTGGAACTGCCAACACTCCACTTGCTCGCTTAACTGCCTGCATATTTTCGGGTACAGAACACACGCTCAGTGAGGTGTCTGATACGTTTCATGAAGCAAAGCCTTCATTCCGCCCTCGTGTCGATAAAATCCGGCCGGCGCCCCTCCGACTTTGCGGGCCTGATGTCGCAATGTTTTGTTGAATACCTTGTACTTATCTCTGGAACTTGGAATTTTCCGTCACCGTGGAAAAAACTCACTATTATCGATCGCCACATGAAAGATCCATTCCTTGACTTCTTGAACTACCAACCAATTAACCCCACACTCGCAGCTTCTAGACTACTTGAGTGCTTGGTTAAAATGCCTCTTTCAGTGTTTATTGTCAACTAACTTGGCACGTTAATCCCAACATGGGTTTCCCGAAGCTCGGTCTTGTATCATCTGTTAATTTGACTTTTTCAACATGGTTACTGCAGCCGCGGACAAAAGAGATTGCCCAATTTTCATCGTTGGCGTGAGTAAGGCATTTGGTCTTGTTTCCCACTCGCAGCTCTTAACCAAGCTGAAAGCCTTTGGGCTTGAATGCTCCATTCCTAACTGGTTCGCATCCTATCTTTTCCACGGCGGCCAAGCTGTTTCATTTGATAACAGTCTCCCGCAACCCTCACCCTATGCCAGTGGTGTCATTCAAGGGAGCTCGCCAGGACGGATTCTATTCCTGATGTACATAACTGACGTCCGCCCTTAAATGGATCACGGGACCCTCTTCCTTCTTGAGGACGACGTAAAAATTATACATGAATTCTCACCTCAGGAGCTTAACAACGCCATTTTTAGTGGACAATACAATCTTGGAAGCCTCAAACGATATTATCTTTCCTGGAAGGTAGAATGTTCTGCTGTAAAGTGCGTCTTCTTGATTTTACGCAGTCAAGTCCCTCCAAATTCTTCTTTTACACAAAACTTCCGTGTTAAGCACTGTCCATCAGTGCCAGATCTATGGTTGCAATAATTGTACACCTCTGAATTCTCGGAACTCCCATATTTCCAAGCTGCCAAGGTAAATTAGTCCCCGGGATTTCTATGCAGACCCCTTGTTCTGTGAGATACAAAAACACATGTCGTATTTGCTCTATGTCCGACCCTACCCGGAATACTGCCCTATCATCTCCCTAGTGCTCTCCAAACCAACAGGATGACTTTAGAGAACATACAACGCCCATTCACGAAACAGCTTCCTGGTTTTTCTACAACATCTAGTTATGAAGAGCGCTGTGCCATTCTCCAAAATGAACCTCTTTGGCTGCGCAGCATAATACTTAACCTTTGCTTCCTTCATGGGCTTATCCATCGCCTGGCCTGTTCTTCCACCGACTCGCCGAGTGTCCAATTGACCACCCTCTACTCCCTCCGATACAGAGTTCCACCTCTCTTTATTCTGAATGCTGGGCTGTCCCGGAGATATGAGTTTTTCCGCTAAAATGTTCCAGACTTTGGAATAAACTCCCCGTTGAAACTCGTCTATGTGTTTCTCCCATCCACTCCAAAACATCAACACCACATTACGTCATTTTTCATAATGCCCTGATAATAACTGCAACTTACATGTTTGAGGCTTGAGCTTTTGGGGAAGGACCACACTTCTAGCCAATCCTGAAAACAGCATTCTATGAGCTTCTCTATTCCTAGAAACCTCCCATAATCTGACAAGTCTTGAACGTCACAACTCCCTCATTTTCAGGCTTTACATAGCCCCATCAGCTGCTACCGGTTAGTCCTCGCCTCCAATCACGGTGCTCACCGGTAACTCATAACTTTCCCTTGTCCCTGCACCCTGTTTCACGGCACCCCTAATAAATTTGGTCATATTTATTCGCCCTTAGAAGCCAACTTCTGATTTCTGTACCATTACTTATTCACTCTAAGACTTGAGGTAGTCTGATGAAGGATCTTTGCAAAACTTTCAGGTTTGTTGCTCAATTCTGAGACCTAACCTCTGTCTCTGTAATGACCCAATTTTCGTCTAGTTCATTCTATCTTTCACCCAGTTTCCGCCGTGGCATTGTGATTACATTTCCTCTGAATCCACAGCTAACACAAACGCCGGACTACAGAGCCTTTCCACTTTTATTTCGGAGCTTATCAACTAGGGACCTCTCGCCTATCCTATCCCATCAGCACCAACTGGGTACAATTTCTATGCTGGATATAAGATTGGATGACCGAAGCGGTTTGATATTCGCACCTCACTTGATTGCTCCCTGATGGCTGTGATCTCTGGAATTCTCGCAACCCATCAAGCAGATCACTGACTACTCTATCAGACGCGCAGCCACAACTCATCCTAATCCCATTGGCGCGGGAAGCGGTCAGATCTACTGCTTTGGCCGGTACCCATAGGGCGTGCAGGAAGTCTGGAATGATATGCGGGCGCAACTAGGTTTGCGGATCGTACGTTGTGTCACCAAAAACCTTTTCCAGGTCAGGTGTCCAGTTCTACCCACTAGCACCTTTTATGGATTACAGAAATTCATCTAAAAGTACATGGTGCCGCAGCCAACATGCCATTAGCTCTGCTTTCTCCAGCGACTGTTCTCCCGTCTAGCTCTCTCTAGGCAGGGAGACGGCAGCTTAGCTTTTCAGGCCGGCAAAATTTGTCACACATTTTTTGTGCTGAATGGCTTACTGTGTTCCTTCCCACCCACCAACACTCGCCTTTTCTCGGCCAACTCTATTGGCCTATAAAATTATTCATCGATTTTGGCAAGCTTCTCCTGCATGCTTACCTCTTCCTCTCTGCGGTAAACCTGCCCATTTACCGCATCAGAACTCGCGGCTATTATCCATTCACTGGCGCATTTGCTGCAGTTGTTCATTGCCTCACCAAAATTGACAAACGATGATCTTTGCAGAAATATATTTCCCAGTTCTATGGAGGTCAGGAAAGCGATTAGCGATTATTCACTCTCTGCTTCGGACACGAGCTCGTTTTCGCAGCGCTTATCGGTCTGTTTATCCTGAACTTGTTGCGCTCCTTGACCCCTCCACTTCCGTACTTCTCAGGTATATTTATCATGCAGCTCAGCCGGTGTCGTTGCCTCAAGGCACCTGTCAAAATGTTCGTCAAGTTGTACACTTACATTTCTTGCCCCACCACCTGTAATCCTCCGGCTTCCCCCTCGATGTCACTGTGACTGTCCATCATCCCCGGGATTTGTCGGTCGTTTGCTATACAACTGGCTCCACCTATATCGAACCTCCAGTTTCTACTGCCATACTAGTCTTTTTATTTTCATTCCAAAATCTGTTACCATCCAGTTTGTCAAGTCGAACCGATTGGTTTCCTGGTCTCCTCAACGGTCATGGTAAGCTCCCTTATTCGGAACGGTCACCCGGACACTTATCTACTCTCCACTCTATTACGGCCTCTGCAAGCTGTCTGCTTTCGCACTTCATATCAATTAATAAGCACCATTCTATCTCTTTGCTATTACTCAGCGACAGACCTGCAATAATTCAACTAATCCGCCTAATGCTCACCTGTTCTCCCTTGGCTATTTCTTCTATCACCGCTCTTGCAATCGCACCCTGTCTGTTCCACACTTTTTGTGATTGCCTCCCTTGGCACCTCACCATCAAGATTCTACTACCATAAGGCCCACTGAATCATTTAAATTTATCTCTGGAGACCCATCCTTGTACATCTTTCAGTTTTCCATCCTTACACGTTTTACACACTGCAGCTTGTAAATGACCCTTCGAAACTCCTTTGATAAACTCTTCTTTTTAGGAAACTCTAGCGAAAATCCCTTGATTAACCTAGAAATGCCAGCGGTTATTTTCATCTCTGGTATTGTTCTTGTAGATACTGTCCCTGATCAACCAATTTAAACAGCCGTAAGCCGAACTTAACGTTTGACCTTGGCCCTTGAATCTACCGGGCATTATCCTCACTTTGGCCCGCGTAAATAATCTCCCTCAACTCTCTGTGCACATATGTTCTACTATCTAGAAGGCTCTTCTGATACCGCCTGGAACACGTGATCATGCTGTGAGCATTCTTCGGGTTCCTTCGGAATACTCCGCCATTTTTATCTCTAAAGTTACGATATGGAGAACTAGCGGCTTCAGTTTAATTACTTTTGTGCTCCACGAGACGAAGATGTTATCCCATCTAGCCAATGGTAGGCTATCTGATGTAAATGCACTATCTTCCGACCTTTTTTTCAGCTTCACATGCCCCGTATGGCAGCAAATCTCGTCACTAGAAGCCGCGAAAAACAACTGACTGGAGTCGTGGCGGTACTGGCCGCTCTTCACTCGAAAATCCTACTGTGTGACCGTCGGCTATTGATGTCAGAGGAGGTTATTCAGCTATCCTAAAAACCTCAGTTACCAGCCGACTGATTTGATTCCTTTGCACCCTGCAGTCATTTAAGGGGGTTTCGGTAATCGCTTCTCCCACGACTTTTGCTTCAGATATGATGCAAAGCACTTCGTAAGATGAACTTCCGACAAGCTTCTAAAGAGGGGATCTTCTAAAAGACTTTCCTTGCATTGTTGGAGCGTAACTCCTCTTTATAACCCTTACTCTTGAAGCTACGTTGACATTTTCCATTAGTTTCCCATTTGATCGCACAGTTTCCTTTTCTTATAAGCTAGTGATCGAATTCACTTTGTCTATTTCTGGTTCCGGTTTTATAGTCTCATCCAGTTTCCTAAGCTTCACTCCGAGCATGCTTGAGCACTCGCCCGCGAAAGCGAAACAGCGAGAGTCTATATAATTCAAAGAAGGACACCTGACGTGCAGATAGAAATTTTCCTCCATCAGACTAGAGCTCTTTTCGTGCTACCAAGTGGAGAGCCGGTCATCTGAGTTCCTCGAGCTCCAACGGGGTCTTTTCTTTCTTCCAAGCCAGGTTAGGTCAGGCCCTGTCATGCCAGGCCGGGGTACGGGACTTGGTGTTCCGGTTAATAGATCAGTCCTGATGCTCGCTCCAGTGAGCTTCGGTCATTTCTCGCCGTGCCAAGAGTTCAGATTGCAGAGGACGAATAACCTTCGAGGTTATGGAAGATTTGAAGCTGCTTACTTGTTCGAGACCTGAACCCAAATATTCCCTAATCCTCGGAGATTCGCTGTTTTCAGCATTTTTCTAGCCGCCGGAAAAGATGGCTGGACAAAGAGAGATGCATCAGCAGTCCCGAAAGATAAAAACATGGATAACTTTACCAATTTTGAAGAGGGTGAAGCCTTGCAGGGAATCTTTTTGAGTTTTTTGAGAAGGCAGGATACTGCAGGCGCCGAGCGGAGACAAGGAGAACTCGAATGTTGAGAAAAAGAACCAACAGGAGGTGAGGACGACTTTGGATTATGTACATAATCGTGCGTAAATTGGGGTGAAAAACTCTTCGTTATAAGAACCAGACAGCACTCTGTTTTATACAAGCTTATAACTATGCATTTGGAAAACAGAGTAGGTTACCAGAGAGGAAAATACTATTTGACAGCAGGATGCTAGGCAGATAAATATTGCTTAGCAAGCAGTATGCTCGGGGCAATGCTCTCAAAAGTACGCTTAGAAGTGGAGTAGATTGGTCTTATGTCCTAAGTGTTTGCCTGATCATATCCTGAAGACCAGCATTTTAGGAGGTACTCCACCTCTCTTCTGATATGCCTTCCCACAAGGATACCACACAGACCAAAAAAAGCTGTCTGGAGAAGTTTCGGAACCGGGACCCGGATGGTTTCTTGGGGTATCCTCTTGAGTTCTCTGGATTCACGCGTGAAGAGAACTGGACAACTAGTTCTGAAGAGGAAAGAATAAAAGTGAGGTACAGAACTCCTCTGATGCGACTTCTTTCTGTGGGTTTTGAGGTTCCGTGTCGAGGACTGCAGGGGGAAACGGGCATAAGAACGGCCTTGGGCAGTTTCCTTGTGTTTTCTTCAGGCTCGATATAGGGATCAGCAATATTGGATAACTCCAGAGTGCACCATCAGACTGACACACTTTAGTCACTAGCTTATAATAATGAATAGAAATCTTCCTCGGATACCATATAAGAGTTTTTTTACTCGGATTTGAAAACCAAAGCTGGTTTACTGGCATTCTGCGGCTGAGAACAGGAAGAGAGTATATCTGAACCAAAATCTCCAGAACACGCGTCTGTCAAGCTCTTGGATTTACGTGGTGACGATCCTTAGGATCTTAGCACTTCTCACGGGGGTGCTTTAGCAACCATATATCTGATCAGCAGATTCCAGTCAGGTGCTCACTGCCTAGTTAGATCAAAGCCCGACAGCCCTGCGCTGACTTCAGTAGCCCAGATGGTCACTTCGTCGGTGTAAATCGCGGTACCAACGAGGGTTTGTTCTGCGGGATCACTGGTGTATTTTGGGAGTTACAACGGGACAAGGATTAGGCCTCAAGGGCCGCCGAAGAGTACTGTAGCAGGTCAGGATAGCAAAAAGCTTACCAGGATGGCAAATGGAACAATCGGTTAGGAAGCTTTGCAGAAGGAAAACTTCGGCCGTCTATCCTACACCTTCTGAGTTTTTTAAAAACCGAGGCATAAGTTACCCCGTCAAGGCTTTCTCAAGGTAAATTAGAACTTTCTGCAGCATTTTGCTTCAGTGTCAGTCCTGCTTCAGGTTGTCCATGGCCGAACGTTTATTGATGATGCATGGTTTATTTTGGAGAAAGCTTTGATGAGACTTGGAAGTCTGTCCGTTGCCGCGCCGATCCCAGTTACACCCAATTACTCTCGGTCTCGGAAGATTTCTGGATAAACTGCTGGGACTAATTGGCCCGAAACTCTCTGGTAATGAAAGTCTCCTTCTCTGAAAGTGGGGAAGGTAACCGCCTGTTTTTTTGCTTGTGGGAATTTTGCTTTACCTTGGCTCCTCGCAAATAGTGCTACTTAGGGAGAAGAAAGATTTTTGAAGTCCTTCCTGAGATCCGGTTGCTCCATCGGGCTGGAATGATCAAGCCTTCTCACAGTTGTCTCTAATTTAACCAAACCATTGGAGAGATAGCCTGATAGTTTCTCATCAGGCTTTGCTAAAGGGCTAGGATGAGCTAAAACAGAATGAACTTATGGGCTGAAAAAGAAGTTATGCCGGATTCTGAGAACTCCGGCGAACTCTGAAAGTGAGTGTGAAAAAGAGTCGCTCCCAAGAATCAGGGCAATTAAGACTGAAGCCGTTATCTTTTTATGCCTCATCTCCATTATAAAAACGGTCTTTTCTGCCGGACATGAACGACGGACCTTTACTTTTGTCGTGGCCCATATTCCCACGTCTTCCGTTTTTACGGTTGGGGCAAGAATCGAATGCGAATGCCTATTCTGGAGGATAAGCAGTCCGGAATCTTGTGGAGAGTACAGATGGTCCACCCGGTAGACGGTGGATGAACAATGGGAAATCATGAAGCGTTATACAGGTGGGAGGCTCGAGCTCAGATTTTCCCAAATCTTAGGTTTACCCTGTTATTTGAACATTTCTGGTGAACTAAGAGATGGTTCACCGTACAACAAACAACAGGATTATAGGAGAGGGCTCGGAATAGAAACCTTGACAGCGAGTTTCAAGGTGGACTACTGGGAATCATGACGTGGCTCACAATAAAGGTTTCGACTGTACTGTGCCTACCGTGCTGCCGGAGATCTGGATGATGGATAGACAGCGGGGAAGGAGTGGGCTTTGCTGAGCTTCTCTTAGCTTACGCAGCGGAAACGATATTGTCTTGGAGAATCTACCTTTCATCCTGTTTCGAAGTTTGAGCAAAGCCTTTCCAAGCAGCCTCTATACAGTTCGATCTAGCCTTGGCTATGACGAATCGAACTTTCAAGATTTCTTCGGGCGCGAGCATATCAGTGAGACTTCAACCAGTGTGCAAAGTATTTCGTCCATTTCCCAATAAAAGTAAAGGGGAAAGCAAAACCCCAACACGAACCGTTCCGCGAGGGGCACTGTGCTCCACCGGCTTTCTCTGAGTCAGTGTGCAATATAATGGATCGTCAGTAAAAATACGCGCATAACAAACTACTGCTTTATGATAACAACAATGGAGCATCTCGGAAAGACAATGAGCATGAGTGACTTATCATAAAATGGCACGGTTGATAAGGTGATCCCATTTCCGCGGTAAGATAGACACACGTATGACAGACATGAAACACATTTAGCAAATACATGATAATAATAATAATCATGGTTTAATTCGGAGATTCCCGAAGCATGCCAGGTGCGTGATTACATTTTTACAAGCAATAGAATAGACAGATGAAACTCTTTAAGATGTAGAAATTCGCCGGACAAAAGAAGGATAGGTAAACTCAGAAGAGAGAATAAAGGGAGATAAAGGTATAACAAGTGTATGCACTGCAAACAAAAATTGAGGGAGTTTAAATGAACCCGAGGGTGGATTTCGATGGATGCCTGGTGAATCTGGAAGTCAAGGTCAAGTTGAGAATCTGGCTGGTGAGGAGGAAATAACTAGAAACCGACAGGTTTACATGAGAGAGGCTAGAAATTGGCATGCGAAACTGTGTTAGCAGAAGGCGATGAAAAACGCGAGATGCACTGCAATGGATTAGATACCAATGAAGCATTGCTACACTGCGGTTGATGGTCGGCAAACAGGGCGCAAATATCATCGTAAAACAGGGAGCCAGCAGTGCAAGACGTACAAAGTGAGTAAGATGATAAAAATGACTATGAAAGATTTGGCACTGTAGACGTGAGGGACGGGTTTGAGAGGGACTCGACGCATATCGTGAAAGCCGGCAGGATGATAGCAAGAGAGGGCGCTAGTGAGGAACTAAAGGGTGCAGAAGGAATGTACATATATATATATATATATCTAAGAGGAGAAAGAGCAGTAACAATGGGGTCCTAGAAAAAATATCAGTGATTAGAGGGGGCGGGTACGGTTAGATCGAATGGCCGTAGAATTAGCTTAGGAATATCCTGGCGAATTTTCTTCACTCCAGCCAGAAGGGCACGTAAAATGCCTGTGACGAGCAATACACGAAACAGGAGATGAAAGCTCTGACCAAGGAGATACAGGTGAGGCATAACCGGTCAGATCGTTTTACCACAGGTGAGACACGAAGAAGACTGAGAAGAAAGAAGAGCCAGGACAGGTAAACCGGGGGATGAACACAAAACCCAAGAAGTGAATGCGGGTTGGATTTGGAAAGTGGAACTAGAGAGCTGCGTGCCAGCAGGCAATTTTACAGACAGATGAAGCTAAAGGATGCTGATCGGAGCACTGTGTAATGGAAAAAGCCACAGGGGGATGGCGTAGCCAGGCAAGGAATATGTAGTGGTGTTGACTAGAAAATAAACGCGGTTGTATAGGATGCAAAGTTTGAAAAGGAGAGTTCTGAAATGGGAATTGGTCATGAGTGCCAGTGGCGCTGGAGCTTGATGGCATTGCACGTGAGAGGGGATAACGAGGGAGGATTTGACTGAACCGTAGATGGTGAGGCAAAAGAATGCCATCATCAGGCCTATTGAGCTTGAGGTGATCCCAAGTGAATACATAATACGAACCGGCAATGACGAAGTGGGTAGAAAAAGAAACATTGGCGGTCGTAGGCAGAGCAGGGTGGGTAGGACGATAGTGACGTACATTGAGGGGTGAGAAGGTAAGAATCGATAAATGCAATGACTGAATGGGTAGGTATGCATACCGTGGAAGAACGACAACAAATGTAAGTGGAGTATGGGATCCGCGATCAAATTGCCAGGTTACGAGGGGTTTCAGAGGGTGGAGCCAGCGGCTGATAAGCGACCACACAGCATCGTTATCCAGATGCTTACGTAGTGGAAGTGATCTTCATGATGCTAAGGCAGTTGTCCAACTTTGAGGAGAAAAGCACACAAGGGAAGAACCGGAAAAAGAAAAAGAGGAATAAAGGCAGTCGGGGTGTGCCCAAGCTGTTGATTAACGGTTGAATGAGACAAATAAAAGCCATGAACGAAGCGCAAGGGTGTTTGAGAATACGGGAGAAGGGGAAGCAGGGTTTAGGAAAATAAAGGCATTTTAAAGTCCATTTACTCATAACGGGAATGGTGACAGCTAATCAAGCTTTGAGAATTCGGTCAGAAAGATGAAACTGTCTACCACTGATTGCGTCCCAAAACAGAGGGAGCAGGGTCTAAGAAGGAGTTCGCCTTATAAATCGAGGCCCTCCTCGTATGCCATAATCTCAGCTATGCACATATTAGGTAACTGAAGAGCACGTGAACGCTGAGATATGGAATGAGTGCGATAGAAATATGGCTAGGTCCGAGAATCTGGAACGGTGATGGGCGACCTGTTCCAGAAATCGGAGTAGACAGGAGGGAAAAAAAGTGACCGCATGGCCGATTTAGCTGTACTGGAAGAGGTAGTACCAGGCCTGCGCCAAAGAGAGTAAGGGGTTTCGTACGAGGAGCTTGCCGAGTTAGACGTAAAAGACAGGCTTTGAAGCAGGTTTTGCTATAAGTCTAAGTTTAGTCTCAAGCGGCGGAACCAGAGTGGGTGAAGATTCAGATGTTGGCATCGTTCTCTGTAGTTTAAAGACATGTATCAACCGAGAAAATGTTTGATGGAAGGACTTCGTGTGCTTTCAAGCGCAACTCCGTCAACATTTGTCATATTGAGGAAGATAACTGGGCATTATTAAAGCAAAGGTCCGAAGTGGGGTTTTTAGATGCTGATGACACTGCCTCAGGGACGAAAGAAGCGGGAGAGAAGGGCCACATCTCTTCCAGACTTTTCCACCCTGATAGCGGCGTGCTCGGAGAGGTTGGAGGAGCTAGAATAAATGGGGCCTAAATTGCAAGCTGCAGATCGACTGGCTACTGGGGACCCACCAAGAGGTAAGGATCCAGGGGACAATTGGAATTTGTAGGTTAGGATCTCAAGCTTGTCAATGATAAAATTCATCATCTAGGAGTAACCGTAGCAGTTAAGTGCAAAGAAGTCCGCGGAAATGTTGCATAGGGTAAAGGTAGCGTCATTAAAATTGAAGGAGTAGACAGTTTTTATACCTTTTGTAAACAAGAATGACGTGCCCTGGTGTAACAGATTCAGTGCATGATTAAGGTATGTCAGAAAAAAGGGAGGACCCATTGCACTGCCCTGTACGACTTCACTTGTAACAGGTTTCGGATTAGATATACGTCCGTTGGTAAGGACCACATAAGAACAATGAGTGGGGCAAGGTTGCAGCCAAGAAGGCAGAGAGCCAGTAATACCAAATGGGCGCAACTCAGCACTGGGATGGGGATGTGTAAGGCAGTCGAAAGCCTTCGAGAGATCTAGGCGGGAAATGACTAATGCCCGCCCGCTATCAACTGCTGTAGTGATCGGATTGAGTAAGTCAAATGGACATGCGATGCACGATCATGATTTGTGAAACCCGTGCTGCCTATCGCTAAAAAGGTTTGGGGTGAGAAGATGGGTACAGAAGCCGTCTTTGAAAATCGTTTCCATTATTCTGGAAATGATAGTGGTGTGAACAGTGAGAGGGTAGTAAGTGAGTTCCTGGAAGCGTTCATTTACGTGTCGTGGAACGATGACTGGAAGCCCTCACTTCGACGGTACCGAAGTGAGCTCGAGTGGCAACTTAAACAGGTTTGGTAATAGAAGTGAAAAGTCCAATCCACCGGTAATGATTAAAACGGGGAGAAACCCAGGCCAAGAGAAAAGAGAGATTGTCGGATTGAATGCCACAGGGTGGTGGAAGTTCATATGGGGGGTTGTGAATGTATCCTCAGGGTAAAATACTGTAGCGGGATGGTCAACGGTAGGGCGAAACTAAACTTTCTGTATGGTAATGGAACTAACGAGTTGAACTGTTAAAGTACGAAAAGGTTAGGGAATGATGAATAAGGCAGATATAGCACTGAATGGCGGCCATGAGGTAGATTGCGGTTATCATCCTCATAAATGCGCTTGGAGACGGGCTTTGGCTGGGAGAAAATACGGTTGAGAAACTATCTGTTTTGGGAACAAAATTCTTAGGCCTGGCAGTAGCGACATCCTACTATGATGCCTACTTGATTCTAGTTCTGGCAAGATCATCGGAATACGGCCTGGTGATATACGGAGGTTGCTTCCTAGTAATCTAGGTGATGAAGCTTTCCGTAGGATTGAGGGCGGGTTACCGAATTTTTAATTTGCAGCCATAGGTTTCCTTTGGTACCTACTTTCTGCTCTGGGGGCTGAGTACAAAGCCTTACCAACTTTGGCCCTTGGAATTGCAACGATGAGGTTGTGTCCTCAGATAGGCTACTTCTAGGCCGTTTGCTTACGGGGATTATGCCCCGAGGGCTGACTGGTCTGATTCGTACGAGAATGTCATGGCAGTGGTTTGGTGCGGTCCAGCGGATAGGTTTTAGTGTCAGCTAGATGGTGAAGACCAAAACGAACACACGTTTGTTAACTTGTCTCATTGGTATAGTAAATCAGTGTTGTTGGGCTAAGGAGGCCTCACGATTGAGGTAGCCAATTTTGGTGCGCAGAGCTAAGCCCTCTGGCAGGAGTCGTTGGACCTGAGCCCCAGGCACCTATATCGTTGCAAGTGATTCCGGAGCGGGTGGAGACTGACGTATTTGGAAGAGGTCTAGACATGGCATTAAGGTCTACATCAGACAGTTGTTGACCGGCAGAAGTCCGATGCACACAGTGGGTTGAGGGAATGCAGAGTGTTGGTGTCTTTTAAACGGGTTCCTGCTTGGATGTTTGAGGAAGTTCACTTTTCCCAGCACTTTTCGCTGTACTGGTGTTTTTCAGAAGCTTTCGAATGTTTTTGCTTGGTGAGTTAACAGCAAAAACCCTTTGTTTATAAATAAGCTTACTTGCTGTCAGTGAGTCAGAAAATTAGAAAAGCAGAGGGCATTGGTTTCCTTGTGATTATTTTCGTAGCCTGCTGCTCAACGAATTGCCCATTCCACGTTGGCGGCCTTTAGCAAGTTACTGCTAACTTCGCTAAGTTGGGCCATATCAGGACTTTTGAGTAAAATGGCTCAATTAACCCTGTAGCTCCCAGGCCTATTGTAACGTAGGTTTTCTGTCGGTTTTCGGTCGGTTTGTTCAGTAGCCATTTTACGCGGATCAACACAGAATTAATACAGAAAATGTTAACGGAAGGAGTTTCTGCAAAGCTCGATTGGCGTTTTATTCAAATTCATTTGTTTGATTCATCGAAATGCCCTAAAAATTCGGTGTAAGTGGCTTTATTCTATTCTCTCGAAATGGGTTTATTAAGTACAAAAACCAGAAAATCATAAACTAGTAGATAAATATGAGAGTCTTTGTGCTTGATTTGTGCTAGTGAAAGACACTGACGAAGCGTATCACATGTTTCAAAAGTTTTGCACAAACCACTCAGAAACCGGCAGAAATCCGTTCAAAAACAGATCAGTTTCCAGCCAGTTTTCCAGCGGTTTCATTAATGCTCCGATCGGCTTTTGAGCGGTTTCCAAATGTTTCCTGACCGGTTCCCTAAACGGTCTCTTACGGGTTTCCGAGCGGTTTATGCTAATCTCTTAAAACACGTGATATACTTCTTTCCTTAACCCAAATCATGCACAACAACGTTCTTTTCTATCTCCCTATTTATGGTTTTTCGAATAATTGTCCTTATTAGACCCATTTTGAGGGAATAAAACAGAGCGATCCACGATGAGTTTTCAGGGCATTTTGATCAATTAAAAAATGAATTTAAATAGAACGCCAGTCGGGCATTGCGCATTACTTCGTCCATGAGTTTCATCTGTAACAGTTCAACGTTGATCAGTGTAAAATGGCTACTAAACAAACCGACCGAAAAGCCGACGGGTTTCGGAGCTAATTTGCAAGGGTTCTGCTGCACAGGCTCGTTTGGTCACTGCTAAAGTGGATCAAATGGAGACTGCCGTTTTCATGGTCGGTGGTTTCAGGCCACGACTTGGTACGCGCTCTCTTCTGCTCACCTTTCGCTCCAACGTAAATGCTGCGCCTCCCACACAGTTGATTCTGAACGACAACCGACGATTCACTTTTCAGCTAGAGCAGTCTACACAGTCATCAACGCTGCCGGATGTGCATGTCCAAGATAAATGCTGGCAGCAAGACTCTGGTTTAAGTCAGCCTCGCAAACGACGGGTATTTTCGACATAGTTCGCTCTGTGATGTGTTTGTAGACCGGTCCCTCCGGAAGCCACATTTAGCGAAATGCCCGAAATTCCTGAAATGCCAACTGAATGGGAACCTGAGAAATGACCACGAGCAGTGATCGACTGCGCAGTGTAGGTAAACGAAAAGGGCTGCGTCTATTGGCCCCACCAGCAAACCTTTCCATTTGATTCGAAGTACTGGTTAGCGGAGGCCTGGGGTAAGTTATTCATTCAAGAAACCCGACGGCTGACTTATTCAATCGGGGAAGTCGCCTGCAGTGTTCGGCGGAGCACCTCAAGGGGCAGTTCAGCCGGCCTACTTCCACAGTAGGCCTTTCAAATATACCTGCCAGAGAAAAGATTCAGATGGAGGTCGGTCCACCATCAGGAAGGTGGGTGATGCGTGAGATAGATTACTTGAAAAGGTAAAAAGCCGCTGGACTGGATGGGTTATCTTTGTCTTTTTCAAGTGTGTAGGCAAAGCTTCCGTTCTGGAGTTCATAAAACCTCTCCGGGTTATCTTGCATTTTGAGCAGCTTCCCGAGGAATGGTGTTAATCGGTGATTGTGCGGATTTACAAGAAGGTTGATGAAACCCCCTGCGAAAACCACTGCGGAATTAGCTTGGTAAGTAATGCATCCAAACCGCACAACAGGCTCACTCTTCACCGACTATCTAGAGCGCACAAAATGTCCACTTGCAAGAATCAAGCTGGTTTCAGAAGCAGCCGGGGTTGGATCGACTGCATTTTTCTCTTCAGCAAATCTCAGAGCAGAGACCCATCCTCGGTAGGCCAAAAATCTCTGTCATTCCTGATGTGAAAGCGGAGTTGAAGTCCGTCAACCGCACAGTTCTCTGGCGCTACGTCTAATTGGAGGATGTGTCAGAGAAGTGTATTTTTCTTTTCTAATACTTAGAAGACAGAAGCCAAAGCCAAGTTCGAGCTTGGGCCATCTTTCCTCCGAATTTACCACGGAAACTGTTGTTCGTCGGAGTTGCCTCATTTTACCCTTTCTCTTCAATTTTGTAAATGAATTTCCTCCTGAGGTAGGTCTTTTTTCGTGTGAGGAAAGCAGCCTTGGTCTTTTGCTCGAGTCGTGAACTGTCTGTTTTGGAATACACGAGCCATATTGTCCTTCTTAGTAAGGGTCCATTTAGGGGGCAAGCTTTCTTAGGTAGTCTAGATTACACCGGCAATGTTTGCGGTATATTTTACATCTTCAAAGGGTAGAATGCTTTTGAAGGACTGGGTTGGCTCAATACCAAAACTCTTCTTGGCTAGGGAAGCCCCGGGGAAAACGTTTAGTTTTTTACCCGGGTGGTTACGTCTCATCAGGTGAGCAGATATCGGGTGAAGTGTCGTCGCGTATGCAGAAGGCGCATCTGATTTTTTGCCAGCTTCAAACATTTGTGGCATCGGCGCGACCTCCGGTTGTCTGTTAAGTATCGAGTCTACAATCCGTCGGCCAGGTCCGTTCCTCTTTACGGCCCAGATACATGGCGTTCATTGGCAGAAGATAAGCAAAGACCGTCTATGCTCCAGCACTAGTGTCTCCTTAGCACTGCCCGAATGCGGTGGGAACACCGGATTGGCATTGTCGAGGTCAGACGTAAGGCACTGGGGACCAGAGTTCTGCCTGTCGATCAAGTACTGAATTCAAACGGATTTTGGTGATTGGCGTGTGTGCTGCGCATGCCCTCCAATAGACTTTCTCAGGGTGCGCTGCTCTCCGGGGCAGGTACTGATCATAAAGTGGGTAAAGGTGGTCAGCCAGTGACATAGAAAGAAGGTATGAAAGGCTCAACCAGTGAAATTTACCAAGAAGGATGCATGGGGCTTCAGAATTGAGATCTACGTTGTCCGCCCACTAAATGGCTGGAAACAATAAATGATACGGCTTGGGGTTGCGGCCAGTGGCCTGACTGCATTCGAATTTCTCCTCTGTCTCCGCGATTTCCACTAATCACTTTGGTTTTGGGATCTTTTACACTTGGTGCTTGCATTCTTTTGCCCCTCACTTGAGAAAGCTGGGGGTAGGAACCGAAACCAGAGCACAGAAGTGCCGGTTCAGTGGCTACGTAAAGTGGACTGAACTGGATCGAGCCTCTCAATTGCCTGCTGAACCCTCCGGCGACCACCTCTGTGGACTCAGTCCTAGCAATCCAGAGCCAGGTTTACGGGGGTATTGTGCTTCCACCAAGCCGGGTTGTTATCACCGGGGTGATACACAAGCTGAAGAACAGCAAGTCCCCGTGAGATGATGGCACCGCTCTGGAGATATATAAATCGTGCCTTATGACACTTCTCGAACCAGCGCATACCTCACTTTGCTCAATTTGGAAAAAGAACCATTCCCAGCGGAGTGGGGAATCTCAGTTTCACCCCCTCTTCCATAGAAGGGCAACAAAAGTGTGTGCGCGAACTAATGTGGCATCGGTTTGGTCGAAGTGGCCACAAAATGTTCTCAGCACATTTGTTAAACCGCTTCTCAGCGGTTTGGGACACTCATACGCCTCAATCGACAAGACGTCCGCTACAGCAGAGAGTGCGCGGACCAGAACATTCGCCTCTATCTAGTATAGGAACATCAGCACAAGGTTGAACTACCGACTGCAGCTTTTTTTATGGGTTTTCGGTCTGCTTTCGTTTCGATCGGCGGGGAACCCTTGTGGACTACACTGCAAATGGAAGGAATATCTCAGGAGCTTCTCATTCTCGTGAGATCGTACTATGCAAATACGAGTGTAGGAGTACGCGTCTGCGAAAATAAAGCGATGGTTTTCTCAACTCCGCTGTTAACTGGCTGCCCCTTGCCTCCGGTGCAGTTCAGTCACACATCGGACTGAACTGTGCGTCTAGCGCTCACTGATCACTGATCGCCCTGATATTCTGCTAGACCTTGAAGCTTTCCTCGCCGACCTGGAATTTTCGGACGATATAGTCAGCATTCGAGTTAACCCAGCTGCATTGCAACCGGTACTCAATCGTGTAGCAGGCTAAATTACACTTTGTCTCATCAAGTGTTTATTTACTACGCCCTTTCTATTCCATAATCTCACCACACGCTCTGTATGGATCTCAGCTCTCGTGCCGCGTTTCCTTGTTGAATGAAGCCTAGTATCCACGCCTCATATTTTCCCACTTTGTCCCTGCCTTTACGGCTCAATCGCCTAATAAGACACTTTTTACGACAAATGAAAACAATTGATTGTATCCTGCGCCCCGAAAGATTCAATGCCAACACCTGTTTGCTTGAAGCCTCCGAGCAATGGATTCCCTGGTACAAAACATTTTCTAACTCTCTGACCTCCATCAATGATCTTCAGACAGGCGGAACACCAACTAACTACGAGCCTCCTTCAGTGTACGACTACATACTTGATAGCACCGCTTTCCAATCCGCCTTCAAGTCCCTCAAGGTCATATATCCGAGGCCGGAGAACGAAATCTACAATTTACACGACATTTCTACTTGCAAACAGAAAACAAGACTCCTCCCTGGTGTACTGTTATGATTTGCGCGCCTCTATGACCCACAGGGCTAATCAATGTAGTTTCTTTCAGCCGAAAATGCAAACAAGTCTAACAGGCCAAAGGGCAGAGGCCAGAAGCAGTCCGGTCTTCCGGTCCCCCAGGTTGCGGATCTATCTGAGCCGGCGGTTCAGTCGATAAAATTGGTGGGAGAATAATTAGTCCAAGCAAACTTGCTTCTACCCAAACATCCTGCTTTCTTTGGTTGGGAACCCTAATAGTTTGCTTGCTTTGTGGCTGGACACCCCAACAGTGCCCATCCAACACCTCCTATAAACTGCGCGACTATAGATACTCCACAATGCATCTGCCGTCCGGCAGGATAATTAGGACAGCACTACCCACTGTGCCGAGCAGGTTGGGAAGTGATAACTGATCTACTGCACAGAGTTCTCCCTCTTTTATTCAACTTTTTTCTTTTTTCCGCATTCACTTCTATTTGCCCCCTCTATCCACCCACAATGCTTTTACTGATAGCAGGGTCAATGCTGGCAAAGGTCCGTTGTCAAATTGTATGGATAATCTTCCAAGTGGTAACACACATATTTAAGCCTCATCAGCCTCTAAAGGCTCGCCCCTTTAACGTGTTCACGCTCATACAGGTCGGCCAGCAGGATTGCCTTGCGCTCACACTGACTCCCTGAAGACTGATGTCTGCTGTGTGAGTGAAACGAGTACCGAAAATTAGGGCAATGTGGTTCAAATAACTGTTGGCACCTCATTGAAGTATTTTCCGTGCACCTCAAGAGACAGAGTGGCTGGAGCTGTGGGTCAACGTTATACAGGGATAGTCCTAACTGACAAAGCTGACGCTTCCTTTTTAGATTGGATTCCGATAATCAGTAGCTTATGTGCAGTTGGACTCGGGGGGTTAATCGGTGTTATAAAAAACAGCTGTGTTGGGCGCATTTGTCTGTGATCTCTGCGTATGTTGCAACCAGCTGCAGCTCGGACAAGCGGGAGGATAAGTTTTACAATGAAATAGCCACTCTGGCCCACAGGAGCAACTTGTCTGACACTGTAGTGCTAGCCGGTGACTTGAGTCCTCAAGATGAGAACTTATTGTATCAGAGGCCTGTTTAAGCGGCTTTGGGCTCTATCCGCTGAGCGTACGGATGATGGAATGGACTTCTCCAGTTTTGTACAAATAATAAGTAATTTCTATCTCGTACCAGTTTCCAACACAGCTCACGTTGCACAGCGATACGAGCTCTAAGGCTACAGGTGTTCTCAACCAGACCGATCATATCGCAGTAAGCCACCAGTGGGGCGGTTCTGTCCAGAACTTTAGATCCTATCGGTCCTCGCACGTAGAGTTGGACCATACATAAGTTACAGCGTTATTATGGCTCCAGCTCCATAGTCATAGGCTTAGGCTTCATCCAGGTTAGTCGTAAAACTTTTGAGTGAGCCAGAAGTTCGTACTAGTGGCGGGAAAAAAATACCCGTATGAACTAGGATCAGCGAAAAACGGTCATGTAGGCGAGCATTGAGCCCACATACCAGAGGCAAGGCCTGTGGCTGCAGGTTTCCTCTGTAGTCCTTGATCCGAAGTCCATCGAATCTCTGGATTTTGCAGGAGCCGCTGAGTTTAACAGATCAAAAGACTCAAAGCTGCAACGGTGGAAAGTTGAATAAAATACGAAGACTTGTACAACGGCAAGTCGCGAAAAGCCTTGAGAATGATCGCTAAAATTGGTGGGCCACGGTAGCCAAGGAAATGAAAATGGCAGGTGCTTCAGGTGACGAACAAAAGCTGCTGATACTTATTAACGACCCCGATGGACAGCGAACTCAGGTCAGCGAAAAGATTTGCAAGTGAATTGAAGAGTCCATCCACAGCAAACAGCAAGGGCCGGAAGGTTGGGCCGAATACTTCGAGGAACAATTTAGCCGGCTGCTCTCCAGTGTACACGTTCCAACGTCAATAACTGTGACTCTTCGGGAAGTATCACTTGGTTCTCCAATGGAAGCGGAAAAGGAGTCGACCATTCACTTAGCAAAGCAAAGGAAAGCGTTTGGTATTGGCGGGCTCCGTCCGGTTTCTCAAAATGGGCGGTGGGGCTTTGTTAAAATCACTTACCACCTTGGTCCTTCGAAGTGTGTAAAGAGAAACTTATTTCGTTATCATGGGGCCAGTCTTTAGTTGTACCAATTTTTCAAAAGGAAAATACCCAATGGCTGTACTAACCGTCGTGGAAATAGCTTCATTCCAAAATTTACCAAGGTGTTAACCTCGAATTTGCTGCGCCTTCTGACACCGGCCTGTGGGAGGAAAGCCAGCGAATGACAGACTGGATTCCGCCCAGATAGAGCATCAATGGACCAAATTTTCATTAATAATAATGGTTTATTTCGGGGACACCCGAAGCATGCTCGATTGCATGATCATATGATACAGGTGAGGTCACAAAAAGGTTCCTTGGATATTCATTTGGGTAAACGTAGCTTAAAAGTGTACAGGTTTTAGTGGTCGCACGAACGATTGCCCGGCAAATTTGAGTTTGAAGGTCGGGTGGACGTACATTTGCGAATTGAGTGAAATAGGCTCCGCCGTCGAGATACGTGATGAAGTAAAGCGGTGATGAAGTAAAAACGCGCAGTATTTTGGATAGCGTCGATGTAAAGTCGCAAGGGTGAGTAAACTGACAAAGAAAACTTTCGAAAAAGCACCAACGAAAGATTGGAGAGTTTTGGGTGATGAAGGACATGCACTTGAACCAGTAGTCTAGATGACCCAGAAAATAGCAGAAATATAATACCTAAGGATTTGTGGTGTCCTTCGAGGAGGGGGAATGCGTAAATGAAACAGTCCGTGCAACCACGGAATTGGTATTTGCTATGCATCAAGAGGTTGTGGAGAAAGCCCTCATAAAGAGGTGGATGTAGCTGCCCGAGCCTGGAAATTTCACTGGAGCAGAGTGACGAAAGTTGACAGGTGACTGAAACACGATTCGAATAAAGGGTTCGTTTCAGGTTATTTGGTGAACACAATTTGACAACAGCAGTTGATATACGATGATCTTACGAAGTCGCAAGGGGGTGGTGCATAAACGATACTGTCAAAACATGTAAAGAATCGCTTAACGGAATGCGCTGGTAAGAGTCTGACATGGGGCATTTGGGAAACAACTGGAAGGTTAGTAAATTAGCATACGTATAGTTCATTGCCTGCAAAGGTATGGTAGAAATCGCTTTCGCAGTGTCGAACTATTTTTGTCCTGGATTGTGAATACTTCATTGCCAATGCAACTGTCATGAAATGCAAATATCTGAATGAGAAAAGGTGCAACGGAAGGATACACTGAACATAGAGGTGGTGTCACGCCGATGAAGCGCTGGAAGGAGGACCATTTCGTTTTGTGTGGAATTGTTGGCAGGTGAGAGACGAATCTTTAAATGATGGTTTTGTTTACATAAATGTAGTGGTGACATACAAATTACCAATTGGATGAATGGTCTCTTCAAGAGTTTACCAGGAATTGTCATATTCATAATAAAGATCTGAACAGTGAAACCGTTTCATGTTTTGGGGTACAGAATCCGGTAACTGGATATAATAGAATGAGGGTAAACATGGCATCAGTTCAGACAAATAAAAGATAAGTCGATGGATATAAATGCCAGTATGGTAAACATTGTTCAGGAACGTTGGAGGAGGCAATGGGTGGCAGCAGTAATATGCAGGGGGTGTTGTTTTTCAATCCGCAGTTGGCACTAGTGGGTGAGGCTGGCCGTGCGCTGGACACCCAACCTGAAAACCGATTCTGGTGACAGGAGGCGCGATCCGCCGCCCTAGTTGCGCCCGCGTATCATTGCAGTTGGCCTGCACGCCCGATGTGCGCCGGCCAAAGCGGTGGATCTGACCGCGCCTCGCACCATTGTGATTGACATGAGCTTTCTTGGTGGGGCCAAACGGCCGTAGGCATCAGGAAGTCCGCGATCAGGCACCGGGGGATCCCGGAACGTAACCAAGGAAGCATCATTCGGGTAGCGTATGAATAGTCAACGGTCAGGTAGATGCGTAGGCCGGGTTAGTGACCGGTGTGGTCTCCAGAGTATTAGGAGTCATCGAGAGAAAGGTAAGCACGAATGAAGGTCTGGAAATGGAGAAAAAGTAGAGGAGCGCAGTCCGGGATGCTCCCAGCTGAGGATAAATGAGAATCGATACAGAGAGGCAACAATAATAGACAGTGTCTCTCTGAGACTAGTTTTTTGATTGCAGAAGGCGGAAAAACTAAGAATGCTTATTTAATTTCATCTGTCATAGACCGCCGGTGTTTGCGCGATTCAAAAGTCTAGACCCTTCTCATAGGCTTGGTCTTCGGGCATGTCTACATTTAGGAGCTGTAAGATTTGGGTAACCGTGAGGAATTTATCCAACGCACTTCTAAACCAATGGCTGGAAGTAGAACTGCGTATTTCTAACGGTAATTTATTCCATAAGTTAGAGCACACTATGATGAAGAAATGTGAACGTAAGCTGGTGTTGGTAATAGGGGTTGAAAGGGTAACAATTCTAGAACGTAGTGGATGGCTAGAAACGGGCGCAAAGTGCAGTGGATTAGAAGTATATGTCCGACTGTGAAGGATGTTATACAAAAAGATAAGGTTCAGTTTCATACGGCGAAGCCATAAAGGGTCTAGTTTAAAAAATAAGCAGCGTTCTTTATAAGTGGGGGCTGAGCTCCATCCAATCAGTCGCTTGGTAAAACCACGTTGAACTGACTCGATACCAATTCTGTCTGATTTCCGCATACTAGAAAAGATCAGTGGGCAGTATTCTAATAAAGGCCTGGCATGAGATTTATAAAGGAAAAGAATGCACTCTCGAACTTGGAAGGAGCGAAATATTAGCCCTAGACACTTTCTGGCCTTAGCGACTTGGAGGGCCGAATATTCCGAGAAATTAAATGTGCAGGAATAGTTCAAGCCAAGGTCCCGAATTATTTCCTTGTTAGCAATGGTTGAACCACAAACGGTTAAGGATCCTAGAGGTAGCTTGCATTTATATGTAAGAACCTCACATTTGTCAGCGGAAAAATTCATCTGCCAAGTTGAACACCATCTATGGAGTGCAGATATGTCTTTAGAGATGTTTAAGATAGCTGAAGCGATGCATTCAGGCTTGAATGAGTATACAATTTTAATGTCATCAGCAAAAAGAAATGGGGTGCCACGGCTCATTGAGAGGAATATGTCGTTTATATACATGAGGAACAACAGAGGGCCAAGGACGCTACCCTGTATAACACCGCTTGTAACTGGTTTAGGCTTGGAACAGTGTCCGTTTATCGAGACAACCTGAGAGCGATTAGACAGGTAAGAGTTGATCCAAGATAGTAAAGGGTCAGTAATGCCAAATGATCGGATTTTGGCCAGAAGATGTGGGTGTGGCACGCGGTCAAATGCCTTTGACATATCCAAGTAAAGTACTATAAGGGCCATTCCACTGTCTGCCATTTCAGTGATGAGATTTAAAAAATCGAGCTGGCAGGTTGCGCAAGATCTTGATTGAAGGAACCCGTGTTGTCTAGGATTAATAACGTCCAATTGAAAGAGGTGCTTGACGATGTGTTCTTTTACGATTTTTTCCATTAGCCGAGAAAGGATAGGTGTATGGTTAATGGGACGGTAGTTTGTTACCTCATGCAGTGGACCTTTCTTGTGATGCGGGATTACGACTGAGCATTTCCAGTTTGCGGGCACCAGACTGGAGTTCATTGATAGGGTAAATATATTCAGTAGTAGGTAAGGTAAGTCAGGTCCGCATTTAACTATTGCAGTGGGCGGTAAGCCGTCAGGTCCTGGGTAAGATTATGGCTTGAAAGTGGTCAATAATTGGTAGATAATTGAGGCGTCAAATTCCACTGTGAACAGAGTTGAAGCGGTAACTAGGGGAAGAGGCGGAGGGTCAACATTAATAATTGGGGCCATAGTTGAGGCGAAGAATGAGTTGAAGGCCTCTGCAATAGAAAGGGGAGTAGAGGCGGATACACTGTCCATTGAAACTGTGCGGGATATTTCCATGATTATGAGAGGTTCTGGTCCTGTACAATAATGACAGTCGAAGAAATCTATTTTGGTGTCGCAGAGCTTTTGTTTCCTGGTTACGTAGTGTAGTTTCTTCAAGCTTTTGGATAGTAGAAGTGAGGCGAAAAAGTTGAACAAGAATTGCAAAGTCGTGTGTATTTTCATACTTTGATTTCCTATTATTCCTTTGCTGGGGGAGGTAGGTAATCCTATTAAGACATCTGAAGAACTGTGCATAGAAAATATCAGTGGCGTTTTGTGGGTCACGAGAGAGAAAAAACTCACTCCAATCAGCTTGTCGAATGGTAGCAGGGAGAACCTTCCAGTCAGGGAGAGGAGAGGGTTTGATGCAGTGTGATTCCAGGTTAGGCTGTGGGTGAGTGGGAATGCGGCAGTTAACCAGATTGTGATCGCTACCGGGCAAACTTCGAGAGATTGAGACAAATATATGAGGGACGCCATGGGTGAAAATGAGATCTAAAACGCTGTTTTTTCTCGTAGGAGAGCGGATATGCTGTACCCACCCTCCTACAGTAATACTTGTTACAAATGGTAAAAGGTTGGCGGGTGCAGATAAAGATGGCCAAGCTATCTTGGGCAGTTTAAAGTCATCAGCAATAACTTTTATACTTGAGGGCACTAAGGATAGGCATTCAAACGCATCAATTAGATATGAGAGTCCGGAGAAATGTTCGCTTGGTGGACGGTAAACACATCCAACATGAAGTTGAGATCCAGGAATGTGGACAGTTAGCCAAAGTGAATCGGGAATAGAGTCGAGTAGAGGATGATGAAGTGCCGTTGTATTAAAGGTCTGCTTGACAAATGCCAAACAACCTCCACCGCGTCGAGTTTCCCTATTTACTCTGAAGACATTGTAGCCTACAAGAGAAATCTGGTCTGTTGGAGTGTAATTGGCTAACCAAGTTTCAGTGATCAAGATTATATCATAATTAGAGCTAGTGGCCAGATATCGTAAGTGCCGGACTTTGTTTATGATGGATCGGCTATTAAAAAGTACCAAAGAGATACTGTTATTGGTATTTAGTTTTGGGGAGTTCGGTTGGTCAAGTAGATTGTGTGGTGCGGAACAGTCTAGATTCTTGATCTGACTAGCATGTCCATATGCAGGTGGCAAATCAGCGTCAGTCATTTGAAACGCGTCACAAGCACCGTCGATTGAAAATACCGGTTTCCTCCTTGATTTGAAGGGTGCCTCCAATTCAGTTGGTGGAACGGCACTTTTCAGAGCTCTTCAGCGAAAAAGTATGCCACAGAAGTTCGTGGACCTACTGAGATCATTGTGTTCTCATAATTCTGGCCGCGTAAGGGTTTATAGCAGGAGATTAGCAGCCGTGTTTAGCAAAACTATCCCATTTCGCCATTTCTGCTTAATTTCGGCATGGACGATGTAATGGGGAACACATTGCAAGGTCCTGGAAGTGGTTAAAAGCTGCTTGATCTAGGCTAAACAAAAGACCCGGTCTGCATGTTTGAGTGCACTGAACATGCACAAAATGCACTAGATAGTCTCGCAAGAGTTGTGGCTCCATTCTTCATGCACTTTTTACCTTCAAAGTGTTAAGTGATGTTGCAAGACTGGACATCAACGGTTCCGGGCTTAATGCTTGATGGGAGAGAGGGAAGTTGGCAGTTTTTGACCGCTTTAGTTACCTCGGCAGCAGCATGGCAACGAATGGGGTTACGGTATTAGCAGTGAACATGCGTATATCCAAAGCCCGAGAGGAGTGCTCCGGGGTTAAAGCGTTTGCAACTTCGACCTGTTATTTCTATGAAGTTGAAAGGTCGTGTACACTGTGCGGCGGTGAGTTCAGTTTTCATGTATGATTGCGAGATATGGGGTCTGTTTGTGGAAGACACTCGTCGTCTTGAGTTTTTCGACCACCGATGTTTGCGTAGTTTCACTTAGAGTGGGTGGAATAACCGAGTGAGCACCTTTGAGGTCGGAAAGCGAGTACTGGGTACTAATAAGGAGAGCGTTCTGTCGAAGCGTATCCGGCTTAGTAGGCTTCGTTGGCTGGGGCACGTGTTAAGTATGACAACCACACGTCTCCCATACCGTGTTCTATTCGCCTTTCCCTCTGGGGAGATGAAAAACCACGTTGAGGTCAGCAGGTGACGTTGCAGCGGGGAATGAGAAAATGTACAGCAAACTCAGAAAATAAGGTGCATCACGTCGTCGTGGTTGGGGTCCAGAAGATCCGCCAACCAGTTGACCGGAGACACTGAAGGATGTGATTGCGAACCGTGAGCATTAGCGATCGTGTTGTCACTTTCCGTCAAATCAGAATATCTGATTATTGTGCGAGTGTACAGTTAGACTGTGTATTCCTTGTGTGGCTTGGATACTAGGGCGTTCTTCCCTTCTTCCACTGGAATAAGTCCACTCCCTACCCACATTCGATATTCTTTGTTTCTATTTGTGCTTACAATGTGGCGAGAAATGTAATGACCATTAGGGCCTGCCCTGCAGTTAAAGGCTGTACGGTGATGATCCTGACCGCATAAATGCGCTGTATCTAGCTGGCTAGTGTTGCACAGTATTATGTACACGATGATTTTAGATAAAGCCCTGATGAGTATATGCAAAATCTGAAGTCTTTTGCCAGAGACTGCGACCTCAAAGCTGTCATTGCCTAAAAACATATGGATTACGTCATCTAAGGTGTCTCTATAACTAGCCTTCAATCGCTCAATATCCATCAAAGATTGGTGGAGAACTATTCTCTCAGCTAGCAGGTTGCTTCAACTAGGCTCGCGCACCAAATACGGCTTTCAGAAATACTCAGTCTTATAAAACATCCATCAACGAAGTTCTGTGTAAAACATTTAAGCCGACTCGAAACTCTGCAGAAGGGCAAGAGCCATGTGCACTTTTATCCTCAAATTTCAAGTGCTGCTTCTGTGTGCTTGACAGTCATTCTCGATTCAGGTGTCCAAAAAGGAATTGTCTAGGCAAAACCAGTAAAAAAGAATATTTCCAAAAGGTATGTCGCCCCGAAGCCTCATCAGAAGCGTGTTCACCCGAAGCCACCACTGAGGTTGTCTTCAATGACGTCTCATTGAAAGCTCTCGCTGATAATGAAAACTCGGAGGGTTACGCCGTGGTCTCGGTTGCAGAGAAACTAGTGTAAGTGGGTAAGAATGATCAACACTAAACTAATTGGTCACATTCAAGGTCCTTGCTCTGTCAATCTCCAGCACACGGACCAGCAGTATCCTCGAATCAAACTCTCCGTTTTTTCTCGTCAGTAATCAAACCTCCGCTTGGGCCACGACTTCCTGTAACTCCAAGAAGCTTTCTAAAGTTCTTTTCGAGGCTACGAACCTATACCTGTAGTCCTCGGCTTGACTGCTACTCACACACACGCTCCTTCCTTATCCACTGACTCCGCTGATGAAGTCAAACCGAGTACCACTAAATTTCGACGTCACTGCACCTCAGACGAAGCGTTTATTTTAGCGGAAGGTCGAAAGCTTCTCAGAAAACAGCTCATTGAGCCATCCGATTCCCCTTGACGGTCTCAGGTCTCATTCACTCCGAATGAACTCCACAAACATTGTATGGACACCGACTACAACCAAATGTTCAATCGAAGCCTAGCTGGAAGCCTATCCCATAACGAGGATTGACAGTATGGTTGACAGGATGGTAAACTACTCCTTGTCCGGAGCATCCAACATGCAAATCGCTTACCACCACATTCCGATCAGAGTCGAGGATAGGGTTTTTACGGATTTCAGAGCATGTGTATGTTTTTATCAATTTTGTTTCATCCGGTTCGGAGTGGCTAACGGAGTAGAGTGCTTTCAGTGGGCGGTCGATGAAATAACTCATACGGGGAACCCTGGCTCGACTTTCACAATAGCCGGCTGTTTGACCATCTACGTGAATATCAAAGAAGATGCAGCTTGCATTCACCAACTAGCACCAGCACCCACTCGATAAACCACACCTTCCGCTTCACATGGAACCCCGCCGACTGTACGCACAATGCATTCACAGACACACCCACCAAACGAGCTAGACCCACCTCTTGGCACTCATAGATCTTTGTTCCCCGAAGACACACGCAAGGATCTGCTGTATTTGTACAAATGGCAAAAATGACTTGCCCTCACAATCTTTGTAATCCGGAAGCTTAAGGAAATCATTTTATATTCGTTGTGATCTTCAATTACACCGATGGAAACTGGTTCGGGATAATGTGGTATATTATTCCCGGTCTCATCAGTTGTCCATTTAATACGCCCTTCCTATACCATAAGCTCACTTCATGCTCTGTATGAATCCCATCTCTCGTGCCGCATTTCTTTGTCGAATAAGGCCTAATATCCAGGCCTCCTATCTCCGCACTTTGTCTCAGATGTTGCGGCTAAACCAAGCAATATAACTTTTGGGATATTCTGCAAAATACAGGGGACTAGGGATTAATACTTCGAAGACCAGGATCCTTCGGACACCCATTACACAGCCCACTGTCCCAACATACTTGAATGGCAAACAAAATGAGCACGACTCAGCTTCAAATACCTAGCCTCCACGATTCTCACGGATGGCCAAGCCAAAGAAAAATTCAAGATGCACGCTGACGATATCAGAATTGTGATTGTCCAAATTCGAGATGCACTCTAGGCGTGCTAATAAATCAGCCTTTGGACTGAAGTACGCGTTCTCCGGGTGGCCAATCGTACAAAACTGACCTTTGTTTTGGTTAAGTGGTTCTGAGCATACCATCAGAACTGGGCCGAAGCTTTGATGCCCATTTATCGTTTCTATGTCCGCCCAAACCGGCTGTAGCTCCCCTGGGGCTAAAGATGGAGTTCACCGAAATTTGTCCCAACTGTTCCGCAGGGTTTGCTCTGCGGACATCTTGCTCTTTGAAGGTGATTTCGTTGCTAAAAATGGAATCCTAGACCAGAAGCTCAGGAAGGTGAGTGATGATTTGGCATTCCACCAGATCGATCCGGTGAAGGCGACCAACACATCCAACTATGCTTCAGCCGTAGACCACTCCTAGGAAGTACAAGTTTCTAGCACAAAATGTAGCACCGACTGACCTGGCCTCCTACTGCGCCTTCACAGAGCTGGACCTAGATCGACCACATAGCTATCCGTCGTGGCCGGCGTGGGTCAGTTCGAGACTATTGGTCATTATGGTGTATGCCTGGAGACCTTAAACACACCGTTGCCCAAGCCAGTTTCCGCCTACTTCTTGTAGGTGTCCAAATTAACGCGAAAGCCAACCCTCGCCGGCAGCCGCCACTGGAAGATGACCCCCTAACTGCCTTAAAGCAGAGTTATCTGCCAGGTTATCAAAGTAATCTAATGCCCAGGATCCAGAAGAGCGATGGACAGAGGTCTAGCAGGCTCCACGTGAGGCTGCTAGGGCTAACCTAATTGTGGCAACTGGGCAAGCATAGAAAGGGTGGATATCTGCTTCCTCAGCGTTGCCGCTGGATGTCCGCGGACCGATCCCTTCGGATCCCAGACACGATGGTTTAGAGAGATGCCTTCAAAGCCAACTTGTTCATAGCCTGCGGAACGGCCGTGAGCAGTGGTGAATTGCTAGGTGCAGTACAGATGTATTGTAACGGGATACAAGTCAGGGAAGCCGCAGCGAGGAGGCGGCTAAAGAAAAGGCTGATGAAAAGTTGGGGGTGCAGGGCCAATATAAACTGAATATTGTACTTTGAACGCCGGCTGTCAACTTAGAAGAGCTGACGAGTAGAACAATGGGTTGTAAAAACTAAATTAGTGAATACAAAAAGTGTAAGACAGAACTGGATCGAAGAAAGCTAGCTCCGTTGGACGTTATAGTTCAGGGTAACGTAAGAAGATCATGCTATACTGTGTTTTCTTTACAACCGTAGTGTTTGACATATCAACAACAGAGAAAACCGGGGCGGAACTAACTGGGAAGCTCAAAAACGATGACGGCTGTGGCAAGCAGAATGTAAGGTAGGGAAGTTGAATGAAGTCTTCGAAAAGACAGGTAAGAGTGGACCGATTGGACCATTTAGGTACAGGCTCACCATGTGATGATGGCTGAAAAAGAGAAGTAACGGAGAACGGAAGTTCATTTTGAGAGTGGCAGAGGCACGAATGGAGACGAAATGAAATCCCAGCTGCATTTTGAAGGCCACGGACTCAAACAATTAGGGGTTCATAGATCGGTTATCATTTTGTTCATTGATCTCCCTACTTGGGTGGGTTCCAAGTAACGCTTCGGACTCAGCGAATGGCATATCTGTTAATTTGTTTTATAGAAGGTGGTATTTTTTGTGGTGGAAGTTGGATCATGACTATCTGTCGGTGGGAGGAACTCCAAAGGAGCTACTGTTACGCCTCAAAGGGTGACTTGGGCCTCTAAATTTTCTGGACTGCTAAACTAACCCAGGGACCCATTGTTGACCTCCTGCGAAATAGGTTTAAAATCGTTCAAATTCTTCTCGGCCAAGATGGTTCTACTTTTAGCCTTATGCCTCAATCTTTTTAGTTAGAATGAGTCGAGCGACCTGGTATTTCTTTTGTCAGCAAGCAGTGAACGCCCTCGGTGGCTGCTCTATCACACTAGAGCATATCTGTGTACACCAGAAAACAGAATTCTAGCGTGAGTCTGACGTGAGTCCTTGAAACAAAATTCTCTCTTCTTGCCCGGCAAAAGATTTGAGTATTTTTGTCGGTTAGCCTTCTGATCTTTGCAGCTTGGTTAAAAGTGTGCTTCTGAAGTGTAAAAGAGGAAAATTAATACACTCCTGAATCCTACTCTGCAGTCGTTGGGAAACTGCTGTGAAAGCTGGTTTCGGGTTCGAGATCGGAAAAGAGGGGCAGCTTTGAGGGTAATGGATGCTTTGAGGGAGTAATTGAACGAGGATACATGGCTGCTAAGTGGTGAGAGAGCTATCAGGGTAGAGTGTCTCCGCGTTTGGTAACCTTGAATGCAGCGTGCTAGGCGGAGAGTCAACTCCTCTCAACTTATAAAACGAACTGCTACTTTGCGCAGTTTACGTAGGTGGATGCCGCGAGATCCACTAACACATGTTTTCCCATTTGTGACCACATTTTGGATTACCACGCTCGTTATCCGCTCCGATGCTTGGGCCTCCTTACTACTTAATTGGCACAGGGGAGTTAAAGGTTAGGAACCAGACTCGAGGGTGGGCAATTCATGCCCGGTATCAAGGGTAACTTCCAGATTTGCGGTCCGGGATATCTTTCGCCGGCCGGGGCACTGTGCAGCCTCGATTTATTGTTTGGGGCACTTCCAGCAGCGAGAAAAGTAATAGCCAAGGGCATATTAGAAAACACACTTCGATCTTGATCCTGAAGGTGACTTGCCTGGAAGAAAGGTAGCTAATTGGGACTGATGTCCTTTTTGTTGGGATGATTGGCTGTTACCTCTTCGCGGATCTCTGTGTGAAATGAGCAGTTGATCAAGACTCCTTCAAGTTATTCAGTTTTTGTTTGGGGAAGTTCTTCCATCCACAAATCGATGCCGAGTCTCCCAAATCTAAGCAAGATGGCATAGGTTGTTTGTGGGCGGCAGAGCCTCGGTGCACTTTAACGTTCGGTCCAGGGCCAAACTCACGGCCGAGTTGAAGGCCATTTTTTGTGTTCTTTGCATGGGGAGGGTTACACGTCGTTGAGTTGCCTTTGGTAGCGCAAACTCTGAGGAATTGATAGTTAGCCACAGAACTGCATCAATTCGGAATTCGTAACAATTTCCTCCTTCATTTTTGCAGCTGGAAAACAAAACTTTTAAGAGGCTGTTCCTAGTTCACTTTCAGACAAGGTGTTTTATACCCCGCAAGTCCCCATAGTCACCCGCCAGATGAAACAACATTTTGATGGGATGGGGTGATCAGGGCTAGGTGTGGGCATAGTTGTCACCAGCACGATCCGACTTTGTAAAGTGAACCAGAGGGAAGACTTACTTCTAGAGCGTTTTACATGTTTGCGACATCAGTGAGGCAGGTCGATGTGGAATTTTCCTCCATAAACGTGTAGAGCCGTTTATGATGGACAGCACCGTCCCTAAAAACGGAAGCCCTCTGTGATTATTCTATGATTCAAAAAGAGTTTGCCTCAACCTCAGGATAACTCTCGGTCCATCAGCCAAGCACTACTTTGTAAGCTCATAAAGCGCTGAGTCAAATTCTAAATTCATGATTTCCTTACCTCAGACAACCTGGTAAACGGCTGCCTTACCAGGTTTATTGAGCAGCTTTTGTGCAGCTTGTGTATTTATGACTTTAACCCATCTAACCGTCTTCAAGGGTCATTGTCAGTCAGCCTTGATAACATTCCTTGATATGTTCAAAGGTTTTGGTCAAGTGTCGCAAGCTCATCTTTTGCCTGAAAGTCCCTTGTTCGATACGGCCGGCCTCTACTCTCTCAGCATTGCTCATATCTATCTAATCTTTTGCCGGTGGTTCTGATCGGCAAACACCTACCATCCTCTTAACTCATAACTAGTCGCTTTGTGCGGGGTAGTAATTTGGGTCCACTCTCCCCCATCACTTTCGTCAGATTTATGCTCTGTCACGCGCATTGATGCAGATTCCCCCTATGTCGATGACATCAAACTTCCTTGACCGATGCCAAAAGCCTTCTTGCCACCTTAGAGGACATACAGAACGATCTAAGCTTAACCAACCGTTGGAGTTGCACTTGGTTGACTAGGCGTTCTCTGGCAAAAAGACAGTATAATACCCTACAAGCTCCGCGTCCCCTTTGGCACTCTCATTATTCACGTTCCCACATTTCTCGTTACCCTCGCTCATCGGGGTCCGGCTCTGCACTACTCACGCCCAATAAACTTCCCTGAAAAAGCTTTATTTTGAATTGCCAAAAACAGGCGTATTACGGGTATTATGTTTCAGTCGCAAACTCATTGAAAGCCCACCTTTCCACTTCAACTCCCTTACCAGACCTCTTCTGACATTCCATTCACTTTTTGCTTCAAACATGCTGTGCCGCATCATTGTCCCTGAGGAGAAAGTACAATGGTTTTTCACCAAACGACTGAAAGATGAATCGCCTACTTTCAAATAATGGCAGAGAAGTGACCCATTGGAAAACGATACAGTGCACCACATGAATTTTGACGCCTCCGAAGACGGTCATGGAATGATAGTTCATGCAACGACAGGCTGTCGAAAACTCTTCACGGACACTATAACTTCGTGTTCTCGTGATATCACTCTTTCACAAACAATTGTTTCTCCATAGATCAACCCCCGTTTGTCCGCTTCCAACGCGCTACTTTATCATACTCCGTCTTGAACCTGCGCGATATACGTTCTTATTGCTCGCAGGCTATAAATTTGGTTCTCATTTTCTGAGCCTGTATGGTCGCATAATTGGGATTTGTATGCGTTTCGTGATACTGCTGGTTAATCATTCAAGTGCAGTAGAATTTACTGATCAATCGTACTTTGGTTTTGGGGTTTGTTCGAATTCGGCCAAGCGTTACTCAAAGGCTTGCTGCAGTTTATTACGGATTGATATTGAAGTGCTCAGGCCCTTATTGGACCGGACTGCCATCCGAATCAGTGGCAGGCCCTCCGAAGTTCGTAAGTCTTCGCGATTAGAGCAAACCATGGCATGTCTTGCCGTTGAACCCCGTCATACTCCTACAGAATAAACTGCAGCCGAATATATTGGACCTACCACTGGTTGCAATCTGCCGCATTTTTGCAACAGACAAATAATTTCAAAACGAGAATAACTAAGCCAGCTATGAATTGAATGGGTGAAATATGCCAATAACGGTGGTACCACGACAGATCGGGAGCTGATCTTTTAGACCTGGCATGGGGAGGTACGTATCACCGAGTGATTCCTGTTGATAATTCAGAGGTCGGCATCGCTTGAGTCACTACGGTTCCACCGAGCTTGGAACTTTCGCAGCACCACGTGTACTGCTCCACCAAAAATCCTGCACTCCAAGCTTCACCCATCCTCTTGTGCGCTGAGCTTTTTCTTTGTCTTTTCTAAGTGCCAGGATCTCCTTTATATCTGTTTTCAATGTTGTATATATGAAGATCTGGAACAAAATTCCTCATTCTGTACTTTGCTCTAACTCTCTGAACCTATTCCGGTTCAACGTGAATAAATATCTTACCGCGGGCATTGTCTTACAGCTAAGCATCTACACTGCATCCATTGACACGATTCTCAGAAAATAGTTCCCATCCAGTCATTTCCTGCCAAATGTCAATATAATGTTCTAGCTTTCTTGTAATATTGCCTAACTTTTGCCATTTGCGCTCTGCATATGGTGCCTCTTTCTTGTGCAGACCGCTGTTTTGGTCAACGTGGATACCATAAAATTACTCCGTGCTGTGGCAGGCCCAACCTGCATCTGCATCTTTTTCTCATGTATACCGTCTTGAAGCTCATGACTTCACAGATATGGCGAGTACTTCCGAGGCACTTTTTTCTGCATTTCTGTCTGTGATTGCCACCGTACTTAGGATTAGATGAGATGACATCAACTTAAAAAAGTAGATCGGGATTGAAGGAAGGGAACAACCCCGATAGAGTCTTTCCGGCATATCCGTTATGTTACATGCTACAGTATCTCCGGTCCGCTGTGTTGCTACGGAATGGCTGGTGCGGTAGACTTTTTTTACCCAGGCTTGTCTCAAAAGGCTTACGCTTTGGCCAAGAGGTGGGAGCTGTTATCTTCCACCAAAAGCGGTTTCTCTTTCTTTGACTGTCATTTATCCGACTGTGACGAATCTGTGAAAAATGGAAACGGCCTAAGCTGTCGACCAAATTTAAGGCACGGTATGATGGATACTGACTGATGTGCCGCATGACATCTCCTTATTTGCCGCAGGGTTCAGTGACATCTACCAATGGCATCGTTGAAATTCCGGATACATTTAAATTCTCACCCCTCATTTTTCCTTACCAACCTTCACACTTGTGTTTTCATGCTTTCCGTTACACTAATGACGATAGTATATCATGACAACCACGCGGTCCGCACACTAAGATTGTACCCTGCTGATATTTAAATGCTATTCCGTTACATCACAAAGTTCGGGTGGGAGCACAGTCGGTCACACGGTTGTACTTCTGAAACAGAGTTCCGTATCTTCTGCAGAGCGTCCTCACCGATACTTTCATAGTCACGCTTAGTAACCGGCCCTCCTATTCGATCGCCTGTACTAAGCTTAGCATAATTCACTGGGACCACCAGCTGCTCGAAAGCAGCATTATAATTCCCGCTTGCTCCATATATATGCGGCTCCTCTGCAGCTGAACGCAGTTCTTCACGTCCTACAGACCTCACCCTTTCCTTTGTCTTCAGTTTGTTTCTAAGTCACCAGATATTGAGGTTTCTGACTCCCTTCCCGAGTACCACCTCAAGTGGTCCAACTTCCCTTAGGTTCATAAATAGCCACAATTACCTGCCACATTCAGTTTTGCTTTATGTCACATATACCTTCGATCGTTGTCTTCGCACCCCATCCTATTTGCAAGTTACTGGTACCTCTGCGGGCCCGCCATAAAAATCGATCAATTCACTGTCCAGACACGCGCTCTTATTGAACTTACTTATATCAGATTCCGTAGTCTTTGCTTCAGGAACCCGTACCGCTTTTGCGGCCGTCCTTCACGGTTGGTGCCATAGCCAGATGGTTCCTCCTCCTCCGTTCCTCTTCCAGACTTCGACTGTTTAATGGCATACCCTGGCTGTGACAGGCAGAGTGAGTTTTAACCGCCTCCATGTTCACCTCATAAAAAGGATCATTGCCCCAAGTTTCAGGTAACTTACCAGGAATCCCACTCGATTCGTCGAAATGTTTATCTGTTGCACTCCACATTGAGCAGATCACCCTGATAAAACATGTTTTAGAGCTCTTTTTCACTGGTTTGACTTGCTGGAATTTTCCCTACGTTTCAAGCCGAACATTCTATGGCTTCCCTACGTTCGCAAGTATCATCACATTCCCCAATGCCGGATGATAAAGTTATTAATCTTCGTGATTACCCCACTTCCTGGTGAGCTGATTCCTTTTATATGTAGCCATGAGCATTCGTGAAATCTACACAATTTCTTCCTGGCCGCTCCACCATAGCTCGCTTTGCTCAGTGAACCCGAGTAGGTTTTTGTCAGTGGTCGCCTGCAACACCCTTGTATATACGTATCTTCAGCATTCCACAATAATGCCCTTTGCAACCATTTTATATTTCGCTGATTTGCATTTACCGCGCCATTTAATGTCATTTGGGTTTACTCAAACTCCACTTAGCTTTATTTCGCCTTTTGTTAAATGTGCAGCTTCTCCTTTCAAAATCTGTGAGCTTGTCATCCTATTGGGCGGTGTTATACTCTTTTATCATGGGTGCTTTTCAACATTATTATTATCATCACCATTTTAACTGCCTATGAGTATGGTTCTCACGGACGGTACGTGGATGAACTCATCGCTGGCTGGGTACTGCATTTGAATTCACCTGCTGAAATCACTGTGTGTAAAGTTGCTTCTGAAAATGCGTTGCTCTTGTGAGAGGCGGTCGCACAGAGTTAAACCTGACAGCTTGACCGTCAAGGTTATCTGATGTTACTGAAGAGGAAAAAAGTGCTATTTTCCTTGTGCAAGGTGAGGCCTATAGCTAAGAATTAAAGTAGATACGAGACGGGAGTAATAACCTAAGCACCATCAGATCTCTGATGAAAAAGACACTATTAAAACTTGACCCAGTTTTATTATATGGACTGATCAGTTTTAGAGGACAAATGAACTGCCTGAATTAGCTCCAGGGCATGGAACTTCCTGTGGCTTTGCCCAAGGCTTATCCGCTTACGGACATATTTATCCGACGGCACCTCACAATGGGAAGACACACAGGCCAATCTCAGGTACTCGCAGTTCTTCGCAAAACATTTCTTATTTAACGCGGCCGAAGGTTCTTCAGGCACATACTTGAAGTGCGTTGGAAAAGATAAGAGGCGACTGACGATCGTAGGTAAGCACATGACGCTCCCTCTGCCTGTAATGACAGTCCAACAAGGGTGGTTTTCCCCCAAAAGCATATGAGTGGATTATTTTGGTCTGCTGTCAGTGAGGCGTGGTCACAGCAGCCGCATTTACCACTCCGAGGTTAGTGGTTTTTACAGCTCATGCGATTGGAAAGTTTCGTATAACTCGTCTCACCCATTAACCACTAGTCAGTCGGGCGGTCAAATGCAGGATTTCCTTGAAAGATGGAAAGGTGATTGGTTTATCAACCCCATTTATGACACTGAAACTGTATGGAGCGTATTCGTTCCTGCTTGAATGGTCTGCGGATCAACCCTTTTTGCTAATACAATAAAATGAAAGTTTCATTAGCCATGGTGAGAGAAGGCTGGCCTCCACCTACGAGCCGTCCCAAACAAACAATGAGGCTCAACTGGATCAGTTGGAAGGATACCTGGAAGCAAACATTAGTTTTAACTGCACAGTAAGTTGCACAATTGGTTAGGCTTATGAATGAAGGCGAAAGTCTTACAGCGCCACGTTGGATCCGATTTCAGAACATCTGTGCAAAGAATGTCGTCTTCAAAAGCTGAAGAAAATCTGGGGCTCCAGTGTTATTAAACCAGGAGGCCCGGAAAATTGTCCATCGGAAATTATCGATTCCCCAGCGCTGTGAAAGGCAAAGCCGTTTCATCAATACCACTGTTTATTTCACAGAAACCCTCAAAAAGACTGCTCGGATTCAAGAGGTGGTATCTTTAGAAATGGAGAGCATTATAAAAAGCTGGTTTACGGATGCCCGGGACCGGGGTTTTGGTCGTCAGATTGCCGGGTAGGCTCGAATCCCCTCGTGAAGCGCACCCAAAATAACTTTCACTTCATTTGTGTACCAGGGTTTACTAATTTCAAGTTCCTTATTTACGTTGCAACAAGTGCAAAGTTCATAAATTTATATATATGCATCGTTGTTCACTATGCCAGACCATGGTTTCATTTGCATTTTCCATTCCAGATCTCGCCAGCACACAACATAACATTGGGTGAGTACGTAAAACCTTTTCTTGTGCAATTATTTTCATAAGCATTTATCATTTACAGTTACTTCTCCATATTTTACCCGCTGGTGCTTTTATACTAGTTCGTTTTCAATCGCGATGCGGCGCCTTAAGCACCAGCTGTACGTGAGAGGTTAATGCTGTCCATGGAACATCGATGGAGGCGTTATTAGTAAAACAGGAAATCAAATGCATGAAGTTAATGTAATTTTCCTGGCCAGTAATTGTGAGCAAGCTTGGATAGCGGCTAATAAATCCTTATTATTGTAGGAATGGGGTTTGGAAACTAGAGGTACTTGGAGACGGAGTATCGGTCAGTGCATGCCAATTTTCCTCTAGCCCTCTTTTTGCCGTACCGGTACCGGCACCCTGTAACCTCAGGGTTAAAGGCAGAGTTTCCCTTCTACTGCTGAATTCGCCTTCGCTGCTGAACAGGATTATAGACTTAGGAAAACATTGTGCTTGCTTGTAGCCTAGATATTGTTCTGGTGACAGGAACATGGTTAGCCCATCACACTCCAACTGACATCGTCTCGTCGGTAGACTATAGCTCCTTTTGAGTAAGCAGAGCGAACCCCCTAGGCAGTAGTTGTCTTGAATACATGAAACAAATCTACTACCTCCTTCCTCCACCACCCAGTGCTCGACTGTCCCTGGCTCTCTTTGGCTCTCTGTCCAAATTCCTGGAAAAGTGTTGCATATTGGATGCTCCTACCAAGCACCTACTTCTAGTTATTCTGAATTCCGTCATATTATTAGGGCTTTCGAGTACATTTCTACTCTATCTTCAGGTCCAAAGATCAAAGCAGGAGACTTTAACACCCCCGGTATTTGTCGGAATACAATGACTGCTCCTTCTCATTTATCTGATTTTTTTCTGGACACCTTCGCTGTGTGATGGATGCAGCATGTCTCCACTCCAACAAGGCATAACAATATCCTTGACGTCATCTTCACTCATGGCCTCCCGGAGGTGAGCTTCTCCTTCACACAAAACCTTCCCGGTAGTGACCACAAAATGGTCACCAGCCACTTCAGTGTTGCGCAAGAATCATGCCTGCCTGAAGTTGTTCAAACCCAAGACCAAAACGTCCACAGACTGACAAACAAGGCCCACCTGCCTCTCTCCGTCCGGGGCCATGACTGGTCCGACTTCTTCCTAAAATCTGATCCGCAAGGGGCAGCTGATGTCTTTTATGTCAAGCTGCTCTCCTCCATCAACTGTCTTACACTAACCCTTAGGCAGATTACAGCCAAGACTACCAAAATTTACAGACTTCGACGAAATATTTGTTATCTTCAGAGCGCTTTCCTCAGGAATCAAGATTCCTCTCTGACACTCCGAATAAGCAGACTCTGCCGTGATTTTCAAGCGGCAACCGATAATAAACTCAGAAAGCAAGAAATGACTGCACGACAACAGCCTCAAAGTCTGAAGCTCCTCTCAAGTCTGCTGATATCTCGCAACTAGCTCAGCTCTGGAAACAATATCCCATTCCTCATCCAAAGTGGCGCCCACCTTGATTGGCCAAAAGATATGGCTGAGGCTTTCAACTGCTACTTCGCCTCAGCTCCTGGTACGGTACTAACCCCCCGCTATCTGATGCTCACACAGGAAGCGATATCAAACATAATATTTACCACGGCCAACATCAGGGAATTCCTGGCCAACACTAAACCCCCATATCATCCAGGACCTGATGACCTTACACCTGTCCCACTTCGGCCTGGGGGACCTGGCCCAGTACTCCCATTGCTGGACCTCTCTATGTTATCCATGTCGTCCGGAACCTACCTGGCCTAGTGGGAAGCGTTCTGTATAATTCCACAGAACAAAAAGTCTTTTGCATGATCCGGGAAGCCATCGCCCCATTAACTACACTTTGATTGTTTCCAGGCTCTTGGAGTGGATTGGAAAGTACCAGCTTGCAAATTTCCTGGCTTCTCGAAGTCTCATCGACCCAGCTCAGTGTGGGTTCCTAAAGTTTCTTTCGCGCCTCACTTGTCAGATGGAATTCCTTGATTTAGTCACTTCCAAAGCCGAGAGCAACAAGTCAGTCACCGTCATCTTTCTCGGTATGACTGAAGCTTTCGACCGCGTATCCCACACTTGCTTAGTGCCGAACATTAAATCCTACAGAGTCGCCGACCCCCTCCTGTCCTGGCTATTGTCTTACCTCTCCGAACGTTCTGTAACAGCCATCGCCACTGGGGCATCCTCTCAGCAAAAACAAATTACTGGCGAGGTCGTGTAGGGTAGCCTTCTAGGCACTCTCATATTTCTCATGTACATAAATGACGTCTTCCAAGTAGTGTATCATGGAATGACATTCCTCCTTGCTGCCGACATAAAACTAGTCTCCACTTTTGAGGCTAAAACCTGTACCGAACTCTCAGCGATATTCCTTCAGACCTGGAGTCCCTTGATGAATGGTGCAATCGATGACCGGTGACTTTTTCCGCAGCTAAGAGCTCTCTTCTATCCTACAAAGGTCACGTTCCACCTGGCTCCCTCACAATAAATGATCCGCCGATTCCCACTGCCTACATGGTAAGAGACCTGGGCCTGCATTATTCCTGTTCTTCTAACTTCCATGAACAAGCATCGACCCAAACTGGCAAATCAAGGAGGGTGATTGCACACACCGCACTCGGGAGAGCAAGCTCACGATATTCAAGACACACACTAGGTCGCCATTAGAGTACTGCCTCCTGGTCTCTACCCTAATGCGAAAGGCTGACCGGATCAATATAGGGAAAAGGCAAAGCTCCTTCACCAGAAAGTACTTGGCTCCTCTCCCAACCTTAACTACAGAGTTAGGTGCGAACTACTCCGGCTTAAACCTCCATGGTTACGTCGTATCAAGCTCAAACTTTCATTTCACTTCAACCTTCTGCACTCAAAAGTCCACTCATCTGAAAACCCACTTGGTTTCTCTAGTTGGTGTGCTTACTCCCTCCGTCACAGAAAATTCACCATTACAGCCCCCCAATCTAGGCTCTCAATCAGGTCTAGATATTTTTCGGTGGTTTATCCTAGTCTCTGGAATAAGCCTCGTGAATCGCTGCGACCGTGACGCACGCCAAAATAATTTAAAGGAATGCTAGGCAAAATCCTAGACGCATCTTTTGTAATCAGCATGACCAGCAAAAGCTTAAACATAGATGAAGCATGTGAAGACTGTCTTGATTATTAGACTACAATGAGCCACAGTCTTTTCCTTCCGACCCCCACCTCATGACCAGTCTGATAATCGAGTCCATGTATATAAATATATTTATATGCTTTCTTGTGTATGCTCCACTAACTTTTCTTCCTCCAGTCATCATATCGTGCCATTTTCACCCCGATCTGCACACATAAACTTAGCCCGCAAATAGAAGCCAGATCAAAGCTCTGTTGGAACGATGTCAATCCGGTGGACTTCACCTGATTTTGACTCACTGTTGTGCCTGATGCTTGGTTCACTGAATCCTAGATCTTTACAGCTTTCCAGTTCTTATCTTCGGTGGTCGACTTTTGGCTGAAGCTTGTTGATTTATCTGTGCCAATCACCCAATGCATCAGCAATAGCTGCTGCCAGTGCTGATGAATTTTCATCAACGTCGTCACGCCACAAAGTTACCCAGCATACCATAATCGGCAGTGCAGTCACCAGACGGCTCGCGTAAATACTAAAACCCGTTCGACTCTACTACTGCAAAACCAAGCTTTCAAGTGATAGTCCCACCAATGTTGCCATTTTCCGAGTGGTTGTTCAATCCTCCGTCCTTTCCTTCCACAGCTTGCTGCAGCAACAGCCCCGAGGGTTTTGGAGTCTAGTCCGTAGCAATCTCGCAATAAGGGGTAACAGCCGTCCCTATCAGTCTTGGACACAAGAGGCTACGTGTAAAGAAAGGCGGGTCAAGAACAAAAGGAAAGATCGCCCTACGGTGTAAATTTGCTTTCCCACTCCCCTATAAGAAAGGAAGAAAAAACAACAACTAAAAGCACCCCCGGCTGAGAAGACCTTGGGCTATTGCTCTCTGTCTCTTTCTGCAAACAGCCTAGGCTCAACCTTGCATATTCGAAACCCCAAGCTTCTGAGGTAGCCTTCAGTCTTCCTTGTCTGAACCGGTGCGAGGTGAAACCAGGCCTCCCGAGCTCTCCGCATATGCTTGCCGACCCCACTTTTCTCATTTTCAACGTTTTTGAGTTTCCTGCAAAATGTTTAACCAGCTGGTCGACGTCTAACTCAGTAGTCAATACAAGGTTGGTATAGTTTTACTGTGCGGCCCTCGCTCTGACGACACCCCGGTATTGATGTGCCCTCTGTTCACAGCTATCAACTAAGACTCATCTGTATTGGTTGCCAAAATGAAGAACGTAATCATCACACTTTTATAGTTTAACATCAACAACGTCACCTTTTCTGTGTTTTCTTCGAGCCCACGCACTAATAGTGATGACCAAAGTCAGAGGTGACTTGTCTGCTGCCTTGTTGACTCAATTACCCAACCGAAATGTCCATCGACACTAGCTCTCTTAAAAACCCGTTTTGTTCTTTGGTGATTGTTGCCCCCTTCACTTAGTTCTCCTGTCTCGGGGGACTAATCTTGCTTTTCTTGCACTTTTCTCGTATGCTGGGGTCTCACCACGCAGATTATTATTCTTCAGTAGCCAAGACTCACTGATCTGCGCATGCTCTTAAGACCCCATTCCGTCCGGAATCCGTATACTTCCCATTTATCATAACCCTAGGGAATACCAGTACGTTGGCATTCACGTGAAAGAGCCTCACCTTACCACGGGGTGTTGTCTTTCCTTTTCACTATGTTTGCCATCCTCGCCCGCAGCTGGTGCAACGACCAGACTGCCGTCTCCCTTTTTTCCCATTCCTCTTCCTGATCCCCCCTCTTGTATTTCTGTATTCCTGGTCCCTAAATGGGCCTCTCTTCTCACTAACCACTTACCAACTAAATTATTTCGCACTCCCGCTAAGCCTGCGCCTGATACCTCCCTATATTTCTACTATCATCCAACTACCCTAAGAAACTATCAGGCTCCGTCCGCTGATCCCCCGTAGGTTGTCCCACTGGCCGTCAGGTGACAAATTGTTCATTGACTGGTTTCTATTAAAACGATAACCGTAACCCGCAGCTGGACTACTCTCCAGACTGACGCACTCCTGACCTCTTTCAGGTCACACTGGTTACTTAGATAGCCATCAGCCAACTCGAAGTCACTCTCGGATTACCGCACGGGCAAAAGACTTGATCAATCGGATTGACAATGGTTTAAACCTATACTCACGCCTGCTGACGTTAAATGGGGCATCGTACATGGCTAACCATGGATCATATTCCTATAACCGGAGTAACGATCCCTCATGGAAGTCTCGCCGGATAGCAGACTGGAGTCCTGACACAATCATCACCCCACACCCGCTCAAAGTCTACTTCCAGTACGCCATTCCAACAGTTTCATCCATTCTGCGTTGTAGTACGAAATCAATGACCGGAACCCAGCCCTCGCCGCTGCGTTCCCAACCTACTCTGTCCAGTCCTTCAACCTAGCCCTTTTTAGCCTGCTACCCCCACCACTCTACATGTCATCGCCCGTAACCGGGGCCTTTATGAAACAAAATGCCAACCATCCGTAGTCAACCAAAATTTGGTTGATTATTCTTTAATCAAGTATGCAGAAAATTTTATTTTTACACTTTTCCAAATTCTGCTTAGCCGCATCAGTAGCTTTTGACTCCAATGGTCTGTTTCTTCGGCGGCTCCTCTTTGAAAGTCCGTTCTGCGTCCGTACACCATTTGCTCTCCCCAAAAGTCCACTGCATTCCTCGTGAAGCTTTTTGTCTTCATGTAAATTTCCATATGACACTGAAATCACCTATGCTAAGAGTTCTATCTTACTATCCCATCTGACTCATTTGCATTTGCTTCACAGGCTCCCCCACAACAGGTTACCCAATGTTGGAATAATCTTTTACTTTTCGCTGGCATCTCTGCCTCCACTTCGATAGCCTCAAGCAGACTTTATTTTTAACCGTGTCTTTTGACAACTCTCCCACCCGGTTACTCGTTAGTGATCTTTCAGATATTATTCCTGCCCCAACTCGTAGTCCATTTTGTGAAGTATGAGGCCTGTTGCTTAACTGGTCCTTGCGATCACCATACTGTTTCACATCTCCTGGTGTCGCTTATGTCAGCATTTTCACCTTCCTCCGGCTATTCAACCCCCCCTCCCAATTCGAAACCGGTTCACACTTATCTCGGTGACCATCTCCATTTAGTTCACTCAGACACTACTCAGCTCTACTGCTTTATTTCGGGTACTGTGCGATTCTTAAATTTCAAAACTGTGAATATCCACACATTGTTACGTATTGCTGGATCCTCTGATCTGGCCTTGTGCATGTGTCTTGACCACGGTCATGGAATATACCTTTGTCATTATCATCCTCATCCACAGGAAGCAACAAACGTTCACATCTGTTCACGTTCCATTTTACACATGTATACCTTGATTCTTCAGTTTCTTCGGGAGAGAAAACTTGATGGACGGGTTGGGACACAACAACCCAAGCTAAGAACATAAAGTAACCTAGTCAATTTTCTATTCTTTTATTTGCTAGGTGTAAAATTCATTCTTATACCGGCAAGAAATAGCGGAGAATGCAGCCCGGAAGCTTGACTAGTGAGAAAGCTTGGTGAGAAACGAATAGGGATTAGCCGGGGAATGGGCCAGGGCCCAACTTAGGACTACGATCGAAACGAGTGTTTAAGACTGCTTTGATGACGTCTTTATTATTCCTCGTGGAGGGGGGTGGCTGTTCCGCAAAACCAAGATCCTGCGGATGAAACTTTTTTGACGCAAAACTTTGCGGGGATGGTGCTTCATTAGTTTTTTACTATGCATTCTTAAAGCTTTGAAGTTTCCGCATGTAAAACACTGATAAAATGTTTGCGGAGCGAATGATTTGTGCATGAAAGCCTCCTCATATTTCTCTTACCTCCAAAGGATAGAAGTTCATTTAAGTCGGGAAGGCCAGGTAGGAATCGTTTTTCAAGCCAAGCTGCTTCTTCCCCTCCTTTATATAGGCCGGTTGCCATATGTCTCATTCTCCGATAAGGCTAATGTGCGCAACCTGACTGCCACAGACTAACACGTGCCGGACGTATATTCTGTGTGGAAGATGGAACTCCTTCTTGTGCTATTAAAGAGGATCCGCCTATTGACTTAAGGAAGTCGGAACCAAGTCTTCTGGCTTTTCATTGGTGAGAAGCAAAAGAAACATTATTTGAGGGTTAAAACCTGAAACTCCGTGCTAACCCTTATTTCGGATTTGAGTACTGCTATCCGTCAAGAGTTGGTGGTCTGGAGTTCATAAAACATTAGTTGAACACTTTTTTCGTCACCGATGGGCAAGCTCCGTTTAACTAACCGATGGTTCGCTGCAAACACGGCCATCTACAATTTTACGAGGTCGAATCTCCGTATTGTCATATCGTCAGCCCACATAGCTCTGTCGGAGGGAATGATATCAGGTAGATAACTAGCAATAACAAGTAAAAGCTGTGGGCCAAGTAGTGACCCTTGAAGCATTCCGACAGAGACCTTGGATGAAGGGGGGCAGGATGACTGCTTTTTATTCAAGGAGGATCAATCTCTAGGGAAGCTTTGGACAAATGAACGTGGCGGACCAGAAACGCCACACCTACTCAATTTCAACGGAAGTAAGTCGCGGGGAACCCTATAAAAGGCCTAAGCAAAGTCTATGAAGACTGGTTGTAATATCCACCCATCATGAAAAGCTTGTGCTAGACTGCCCATTGTAGTCATCAAGGTCAAGGTGCAAGCTCTGTGAGGTAAGAAGCCGTGCTGGGGAGGGGCGAGTAGTCCATGCTCCGTGAGGCTACAAGGAAAGGCCCATTTGGAAAAGCACTGGAAAACTCCACGGGGCAAGTTAGTGGCCGTAGTTTTTCCATAACTTTCCGTAGAATAAGGGTTTCCCTCTTAGAGTTAACAACCATGAGCATTTTCTTCCATCTTTTTGAGGGGTACACTGGCTTCTGGACGTTAATTAAAAGGTAAAGTATAAGGTGCTGTCACAATGGTTATTTCCTTAGGTATTCCCGGGTGGACCCCTTCCAGACCCACGCTAAGGATGCTCTACACTGAGTACATATTCACCGTAGATTAGGCATGGCTTTTGGGTATGCCGTGCACATGACGACCTATGTTCTATCTAAAGAGATTTGGAAAGCACGTTCAAAATATTTAACTAGGCTTCGTCCCCTTGAAACCGCTATTTATTAACTCATACTCCTTACAATTTTTTGTCAAATCACCTCCCGAACTATCTTTGGAAGCCCGAAGGATCATCCATAAACAGGCTAAGTTTCTGGGCTCCAGCAGGGCAACCCGCCCAATCATCCCCAAAGACCAGGAACACCCTAACTCAGTCTGCGGTTGGTCCGTGCTCGTCAGCCCCTGTTGACGTTTGTGATGCAATCACCAGGAAAATTAACGTCCTAGATCAAAAAATGGTGGACCTGCAAAACCGGATCTGGTCAGTGGAGTTTATTCTGTTATAGATATCTCCTATACTCAGCATAATAAAACACTCCCGTTCAGTTACTCACCAAAGCCTAGCCATGATGGACTGCTTCGCAGAACAAGCTGTGCCAAAAATTCACCATCGTATTGCCTGCTCTGAAAAAGCTATTGTTTTTAACGTTCGTGACCGAATATCCGTGAAGTCAGCCAATATCACCACACTAGGTGCCTGCAAAATGGCGAACCACAGACGCTGCTGTATTTTGCTAAGTACGGTGTCACAAAGCAGAATGTCCTTCGCCCTTTCCATCCTCCGAAGAAATAACAGCTGGCAAATTCATAAGTGGTTAGCGGGCCTTTGCTAACCCCACTCCGCTCAAAAAGCTTACGATATTAGCGATTAAAAAGTCCCTTTCGGAGAGATGTTTCGACAGTCAAAAACTCCCCAGTTTCTCCAGGGGAACCCGTACTCTAGAAACAGGTGGCTTAATTGTTTCACGGTCTGACGAGCAAACCCCAACATATAAGCCAGTCGACCTGGACCTGACCAGCAGCCCTCTTCTAGCTCATCCTCCTAGTAAGTGGCTCCAACTTCTGCCTTAAATCTCTGCTTCTGTTGAAAAAGTGACATCGGCGCGCAAAACTGCAGTCAACTATGGACCACCAGAGCCTCCTGCATTCAAGTCTACCACTCACTCCAGCCTGCCATCCACTCTCTCAACACCGGAGAGGGCTCTAAAGGGGCCTGTTGCCAAGAGCCCGCCACTCTCTGACTCAAGTCTCGCTGTCTTGCGAGCACAGGTCTTTCGTAAAAATCATGATCTATCATGTTGTCAAAAGGCCCTCCAACTGAAAGAACTCTGCTCCCCCTCCCCAGAGCTTTAAACGACCACGGTTACTCCCATAATAAAGTTCGAAGGCCCCCTCGGAGCCCATTCTAGAACTTACATCTCGCAACCCAAGTACGCTCCGTATAAGCCATGCTGTTCGATGGAAAGGACAATCCTACTTCAATCCAAAGCAGGTGGCTCCGCCTTACTGTCCCACAGTGTCACCTCAACCCCTCTGATAAGGTCGTTCCAGCTCCGCTTTGCAACGCAAAGGCAACGGCCACCAAGTAACACCTAACATTGAGTCGCGACCAAGCATATCACACTCTTTAAGTACGGTAAAGCAGCAGTCAAGCCATCCGGCCAAGAACCGGATTCCCCTGGTTAGCCTCTGCAACCACCTTCTCTCTCTTCCAGTGAGGCAGCCGAGTAGCCCCCAGTTTGTACGATAATACTCTGTCTCTCGTTTTTTTAACTTCGCGATGATTTCACAATGGAGGTTGCCTACCCAACCAACTACTGATACCTCGGCGGTTCTGGCCCAACGGTAAGAAACCACCCCTCGTGCGTCCACTTGAACCCAACGAACAATACCTCCCATCACCCCACACGTCCTTACCCACTATCCCAAAGTCTAATTCTCATCTTGTTACTCCCCATCCCGGAAATCATACCCCAAAAAATGGTCATCATTTTTGGCCGCTTCCCCGGCTCAGGTTCACCAGCCTGCCAAAAGCCCTCCATCCATACTGCCAACTACTCACTGATAATCCTCGTTTAAGCTCCACCACTCATGTGCACGAAAACCCGAGCATTTTGTCTATTCACTTTTACACACCACCTATGTAACTTCAGCCAGCGGTGCCCACCAAAATCAAACCTCATTCCACTCCACGGAGGTGCAGCTGCACTCATCCTGCTTCTCATCATTATCCTCTCACTGCTGAATAAAACCAGTGCTCCCTATAATATTTTAATATCATCTGACTTCGATGTTATTGTCACTGTCGAAGGCTGGCCAGTTCACCCTGTACCATCTCGTCAACTATCATTTGCTGATTTTCAAACCTTCAAAATAAACCTTCTCCGCTACAGAGAGGGCTGTTTGATCGTCAACAAAAAGGCCCGTCTACCATTTCTCTCTGATGCAAAACTAAACATGGTCCAGGACTTAATACGGGTGGCGATTCTAAGGGTTAGTTCCACTCTATATTGTCTGCCTGTACTGTCAAACCAGTTCAAACCCCTTGAACCTCGCCGAAGTCGGTAAAGCTTTTGATTACTTTGCACGGCTACCCTGCTCGTCAAATTCACTGATAGTGAATTTGGTACGCCAAACTTCGGCTGGGACAAGATGTGCTCATCACAATGATTCACGAACTTTTTTCAAACATATATGTAGAGCACTGGGTCCATCTGACAACCCCAGTTGGAGGAACTAGCATTAGTGACCTGGTGTTTACCACCGGTCTATCGAATGTGATGGCTACCGCTCTCGATCTGTAGCCGCGCTATGAACAAAGGACATTACTTTGCAGGTCTGTGGCTGGTTTCTTTGATCAAAAAATTAGCTCATCTCAACGGTCTCTATCGAATACTATTTCTATCAGCCTCAACCCCCGCTTCGCTCCTTCGATTGTGATGACTCCTTCCGGCAACATAAACTTCGGCCTGCTAGTAACCTACTCCGTAGAAAACCACCTGATTGCTTTCCACCAGTCGCCACTCCTAGAACCATCCACTATGAAGCCAGCAGATGTACCTTAGAAGGCTGCAAAATAAACATGCGAAACTACGGAAGATTCATAAAAATACCAGAGACTTCTGAGCACAATTGATAATAATACTGATATATTTCTCAACCTCGGCCAGGAATCTCGCATGAGCTGATGATCAGGGTGTGCTCTGTTACTCAAAGAGGTGCAGCATTAAAAAGTTTGGGAGAAAGGGTCGTTTACTTTGAAAATGACTTGACCGAGTTTAAAAGATGTATACTGACAAAGGTTCAGGCGGTAAATACGAGTCCGTTTCAATGTAGTTCCGGGCATAGGTGATAAATCGGGAAAGCATAAATTTGCAGAGGCAAATGTTGTTTTAGAAAGCAGAGAGAACAATGCGGAAGTGATCAGGGATGCATTTTTCAGTTCGTCAAATGCAGCAAGCACAGGAAAAACCCAAAAAGTAAAGCAACATAACTTTGATGAGCATAGAAAAAGCTAAGGCCCCGAAAATAAGTGAGGTGAATGCAGGGGATAATAGGTATCATCAAGTAGTGAGAGTTTGCATGTGGCGGAATGGGGATAGAGTCCCAGGATAAAAGAATGAATTGCTAAGCGGAGTGCAGTCGAAAGGGGAACGAAATATTGAAATAAAGAAGGTAAAGTATTTTGCCTGGACTCAGGCCCGAATGCTTCGTTAGAACAGGACTTTTCCCTATAGCTACTGGCTTCAGATGTGAGAATGGCTTAGAGTACCTTGGGTTCGCATGTCCACTATCCTCAGACGCTTAGAGAAGAGGGGCATCACCAGCGCCTGATTGAGACAGGTGCCCTTGCGTGGTTGTTTACCGTTCGAAAATGGCAAAGTGAGGTTTCGTCCAGGCATAGTATATCAATAGATGACTTTCGTAAGTAATGCCTGTTATCTTGTGAGTAAAGTCCTCCGTCGAATTTTCGGTTTCGATTTTATAATGGTATATTTTGGACACTCGCGAAGCATGCAAGAGTGCACGAACAGGTGATTCAAGTGATGTCAGAATCGGAATTTCCAAGAGGGTACAAAACGTGCGCAAAAGTATTAAAGAGAGTGTTAAAGTGGAATAAGACGGCCAAAATGCCCCGCAATTTCGAAGGCCAAGGTCTGCTAGGTGGTCTGGCCAGTGGGGGTTGGAGTCGGTTAAAAAGGGAGACCGTATGCGTAAATAGTACCGGAAATAACCAAAACGTTGGAAATTCCGGCTAAATCAAATAATATTTGGTAAAATCGAAGAAGAGAAAGGAAAATAGAAAAGGTCATCAAGGGGGATTCAAAGAGTGGTTTGTACTCCGCAGAGTTTGAAATGTGTATAGAAAGAAAACTGGACGATTTACAAAAATGGATCTTCAGGTTTAAAGTGTTATGAATCTACGGCCTAAGTGGCTGTAAAATTTGATGGTGAGATGCCGATGTGGTCAGTCACAAGGAAAGAGACCAACAAATCCGATGGATAGATGTAGGGGTTTCAACAGCGATGATGGAAGAAATAGCCAGAGGTAAGCCAGTAACTCTTCAGCGCTTTATTCTCAATAATATAAATAAATCACAAAGTAACAGAAATGATATGAAATTGTGACAGTAAGTAATCTTGGAGTGCTTTGTGTGACGGTTGCTGGGTCAAATAGCCTGCGGGAGCAATGATGGAGTAGAGGGTAGATAAGAGGACTGGTGACTGTTATGAAAGACAAATCACAGGGCAAAGACAGGGCGACAGCTACCGAACCAATGAGTCTGATGTGATAAATAAAAATGTGACGTTGGACACGAAATAAAATGAAACAGTATGCAGAGATGTCAGTAGAAGTTACATTTCAAGATCAGGTGGTCGCATAGCTCAGTGACGTGAAGGGCTGACTTCGTGGTCAAGATACGTAATCAAACACAGCAAAAAGGCACGGGTAAAAAAGCAAAAATTACAATAGGATAAAATAAGTGCACATAGAGGACTATAAAGAACATTGAAATGGACTAAAATGACAGTGAAGCCGTGCAAATAGAAGGCTCATAGTCAAGCATTCTGTTCCGCCATTTCTGAGCGACTTCTGCTGAAAGTCTGAAGCCCGTGCGCAAATGATATAGGACACAGTAACCACTAGTGAAAATTTGAACTTATTCAAAGGACATGTTGTCGAGCTTTAAAAAAAGAGGAATTTATCGAGCGGAGCAAAAAGAGTTACTTACATGCTGCAGAATGTGAGAAACATACAGAGGGAAATCTCGTCAATGCGTTCTGCGAATTACTTACTTTGTGACAGGCATGTCAAGAGGCGTCAACATGGAAATATGAAGGTCAGCAGAGATGGTGGTTTGGGTGGTGGCTGGATACTTAAAGAATCGGATATGCAGCAAACAATTGACGCTTTTCGAGGAAAGAGACTACCAAAGTGGTGGTGGGTGGAAACGGCCGGAGGAAAGCAGGTAAGCATGAAGCAAGTGGTTAACTTTATACAGTGTTGGCATGGAATTTCGAAGCTTAAATGGAAGATAGATCGATGTGAACTACATGGCTACATCGGTTAGACGGGTGTTCAGTTTTGCAAAAGAGACGGTAGAGCAATTCACAGGCAAGTGTACGTCAATAAATGAACGCTGTACAATGTGTAGCATGCAAAAATCAAGGATGAATAGAGCTCCCCAAGCATATCGCGGAAATCGGCAGTGAATCAACGGCTATAATACAAAATACTTCAGCCGGAGTAAATTATAGTGGGATTTAGAGGCCCGATAAAGGGCCAGTTTCGGATGTATAATACACTAATGCGAAGCCTAGAGAGAAAGGGGCCGCCCAATTGAGGGTGTAAGAAAGGTGGTGGTATAGTAGGTGGCCGGTAAGCTTACAAATTTGACAGGTGTGACAAACGATGGTGATGGAACAGCGAGGCTGCACGAGAAGTATATCGGAGACATCCAAGCAAGGAGGAAACGTGGTGAAATCCAAAATCCGAATAAATCAGTAGAATAGCACTGTGAATGCAATCGGATGGACTAATGAAGAGAGCAGATAACCAACAATCACTTCACTGCCCAATGGAGGACTACTGAAGGATTGGTCCGAGCCCGACGCCTTTTGGTGACCAGTGACGGGATGAACGGTGACAGTAAATGTGCAAGAGATTGAACAGTACTAGCGAGTTCCAACTTGGGGAACGGACATGATTACGTATGCGGCAGAAGAGTTGACAGACGTGCAACTCCGGGAGGGTGGGCAACGAAGTAACTGCCGAAATAGGTGGGTGTTTGTATAAGAAACCGCTGTGCACATAGGAAATGATGGATGGCAGACAGAGTCGGAAGCCGTTCACGGATGCGTACATGGACAGTGATAAATTCTGCCGGGCGTGAGACGGGAGAGATATAACGTCAATATGGACAGCGTGCTTGGAAAGAAGCCGGTAATAACTGAAGACGAATGAAGCAAATGTCTACAGCGGCAGTGTGAGCATAAAAATAGAACTTCGTAATCCACAAGCGGTGCTGGAGTTGTCTAGGCATCAGGACTGACACTAATTGGATGTAGTGGTCGACGGAACCTGGCGAGGCAGGTCGGCTGAAAATTGTAGGCTTTGAATGCTAATGCAGTAACAGTTGGTTCATGATCTGTCTTTGCATAGGCTTGGATGGATGCTTCAGTGGGAGAGAAACTGTCAATATGGGTTGTATCTGGGCGCTGCAGGGTGTGCCCTCCTACCACCATGAGGCTTGGTGCAGAAAGGGATGATACCTCTAACACTGAGCCGTTTACCATCGTAACACTTGCCCTTGTACGGTCGTTGTTCACCCGGATAAGGTGTAAGGTTGGTTAAACTTTACATGCTTTTTCCTTATTACGTACGTTCGCTAGTCCTTCCCAACCCGCTTGGACTACCTGCTCGTTACAGTGGTACTCTGCAATATACCATCACGATCACCACGACATTGTTTCCCACAACCCATGAGAAGGAGAACACTATAGGTAGGGAGAGAGTGGTTAGTGTGTATTGGAGAAGCGTGCGTGTAGCGCTCACGGGCAACGTTCAAGTGGCCATCGCGCTTGGTGGCGCGAGTTCACACAAACACTGATGTTTGTTAAATAAATAATCAGGGTTAAATGCCACTACAATGGCAAGACGGGGGCTTAGTCAGTCCCGAGTAGATACACACATATCATTTGGTTGAAAGTTTTGTTCCGCACGAAGTAAGGAGAACCAGAAAGAGATAAAAGTTCCTTTCGACTGCCTCATAGAGCAAACACGGGACAGAATGCCAAAATCGTACTCTAATCTAGATCTTGACAGAAAGCTAGCCACAGCCCTTTATCAGTGTCGTCACTAACAGGTTGGAAGTCATGGTCCGCCGAATGGAAGATGTTAAGAAAATAAAGGGGTTACAGCAGAATCGACAGGTTACCTGATTCAGCCGGAAAAACGTGCTGACATTGCCGTAATGAATCAAAGGGACAGTATTAATAAGTTATCACATACCCTTAGCGGTGAATCGAAGTCCATAAAGGACGTATTTGGAAAAGATCGAACGGATAGTGCTGAGAAAGAGATGGCGGAAGCACTGAAAACCTTGAGATCTCAACAGTGTATATCCTAAGAAATTTTGAGAAAATGAAGTTTGTACGTTAATCATACAACTTTTACAGGGGTTCCCAACATCCACAAAGTTGGTGGGCCTTTACTCCCTATGCTTTTCAAGACCAATTCGGCTTATCATACCACCGAGCAATGGCTTGTAGAAGTTTTGGAACCAGTGTGCACACACTCCGTGACAGTTTCCGTTTTGTCGGGCCATCGAAGACAAAAACATTGAGAGAAACACTATGTTCTCACTAGACATCTTCCCTCTGTTCACATAGTTGCCATCGGTAGAAATCGTAAAATTTATTTGTTCATCTATCGGAGAAAGACAAATTCCGGTGAGAATCCCAACTACAAAATCGCAAAGAACGGAAATGGAGACTCATGGCAAATGTGCAGTTTCTTTTTGACGGAAAATATTAAGGACAAAAAGGGTGGAATCACAAGGAGAATCCCGCTGCCATGTTGCCAGTGGAAATGTTCAAGGCTAAGTTGGAAAACGGCGGCCTAATTTTGAAAATACCCGGTGATGACCATTATTATCTTTGAGTGGACGACAACTTCTGCATGACAGAATGACACGCTGGCACACACAAAATAGCTAAAACTTTCAGCTCTTTACATCCAGTGGTGCTGTTCTCGGCTGAGCATGAGAGAGACAACCAACTTCCATTTCCGGTGTTGATCTAACAGGGCGCTCAGAAGGCTTAATACAAGTGAGAGTATAAAAAAGTGACATGGAATCGGCAATGCGCACATTTTCATAGTTTTCTGCTCTTAAGCCAACAAATATGGGGTGCTTGACATCTGTGACACACATTTGAGCAACAGGCAGCAAATTTAAGCCGGGTCCGGGAATTAGAATGTGATTACCCGTAAAATCTACGATACTATATTATTAAATGAACAGTGATACAAAACTTTTACGAACCTCAATTATTCGACAATGCAGAATCAGAAAACGGAAACCAAGTTTGCGGCCAGCGAGAGACAATCACGTGCGTAACGTAGGTTCAAGATGGAGCATGAAAGTGCAGCGCGTTGGATGCGAACAATCGAGGGTTGGTCTACGAAAACATACATTGTATACAAAACACGTTAATAGTGTATCTGAGTGAGTGATACCGAGGAAACATGAACTTTTAGTGTTTTGAGGGATTTTTCCACTACCGGTCGTTACGCCGCCCGCCATAATCCTCCCGAATGCTAGTAGAGCCAAAGGTTTGAAGTGAGGGCACCGATTCTCTTTACCTACCTTGATCCGGCTGTTAGTGCGCTCGCCTAATACTTCTGACTTCAGCGTCCTACTCACAACCGAGCTTGATCCGGTGGCTAGGCCGACGCGATGTTACCCTGCACCACCCACGAGAACTGCTGCTCGAAGGCGGACGTGAGGGGAGTCGAGCAGGTACCGAAACGTATATGCTGTCTTTAGGAGATCTGTGGCGAATCAGCGGCAGGTAAGTGCTTGATTGCTTGTGTGTGTATGCATTGCGGGTGAGTGTGCTGGGTGAAGTTGCTTGTGGGTATGCTGGTGAGTAACAACTACTACCACATACGGGGGAAGTCTTATTTAATGTCAGTGGTGCAAGAGGAACGGTGAGCTTTATGGCATCCATGTTGGAGGTTAGTGAGAAGTAGCGTGTTTCATGCACCTGTGTATCATTGAGTGTGAGTAGGTCTGGATGAGTGAGTAAATCGTAACTACTACCAAGTACGGAAAACGTATTTTACAAAGTCAACGACAAACGAGGAACGGTGAGCACTGTGGCATACTTGTTGGAGATGGTGAGGCAGGAACGTGTGTCATACACTTTTGTGATTGAGTGTGAGTGTATTTGACTACGTAAGGATGTCACATACACTACTACATATCGGAAGCGCTTTTACCAGCTTCAACGACGAAAGACGAACGGTGAAAGCTACGGCATACCTTGTCTGAGGCTATGGAGCAGATATCGAAAGCAACAATCACGGTCCGTAGAACTGTTCCGTAGGTGGCAAAATTGGTTGGGCTTTCTGGGGCCTTAAAGGATCTACCGGGGTTCTGTGGCCTCGGCTGGACTGCCTTCACCCCCGAAGAGGCTGATACTGCGCAAGTCACAAGTTAGCATTTCGTTGACGGTCTCCAACTTGACGGATCTTATCAGTTCGTTAGAGCTTCCTATAATTTCCATGACGAAGCCCAAAAGGCCAGGTGCTGAAATGAGCGTGTTTGTCGGCGGTTATCACCAAAGCCCCATCCCCAACCTCGAATGGCCTTGCTTTGGTTGGCCAATTCTGTCGAGTTCGTAGAGCCCGTAGGTACTCCCGCAGTCATCTCCCCCAAATAACCTTGAAAAATATTCTGCCTGCTCCCGTCCATGAAGGTAGTTGCCACGAAGCTTTGTTGGCCCCTGGAAACCCACACTGGACCTTGATGTCAGCAGGTCTCTCGAGATGAGCGCCAGATTGGTGGGATCGCCAGTGGCCACTGGAAGCAAGGGGCGATTGTTCAGAATTATTCAACCTCGGCCATGACGGTGCATAACGTTTTATCGTCGGACGGCTGTTGCCAAATGATCGACAGCAACATTCGCCTGGTTGACCTGATCGGGCATTCCCATTGAACATTGTGATGACTGCCTGCGGGGGTTGAGGTGCAATCGGATGCCACAAGCCACGGTTCGGTTCCGCAGCTCGTTCTTGTTCATATTCCAGTGCCAACGCTGCAGTTCCCGATGGGTGCCCATGAAGTTTGAGCCACTGTTGGAGTATATATCTGCTGGTATGCCTCATCGGTTGATAAAGCTTTGAAGGGCCCGGAGGGAGGAGCCGGTCATCATCGAATTGCATAACTTCCAAGTGTACCCGCCTGTGACTTTATGCACGTTATGATACACCCATATCGTTTCTTCAACCTTTTTTGACACTTGATCCACAAAGGCCCGAAATAGTTCAGCCCGATGTCACTGAACGGCCACTAACCCGGAGTCACTCTACATCCTGGCAGTGGATCCATATATTGTTTGCCCGTGATCGTAGTGGGTCTCCTACAGTGTACGAAACGTTGAATTACGTGTTTTACAGTCGCTGTCCTTCTTAGTAGCCATAGACGCTTTCGGATGTCGCTTGTCACGTGACTTTTCCCGGCATGTCCACCTAAGGCATGAATGCGTTGAACCATTAGTTCTATCATACGTTGTCGAGCCGGCAGCAGCATGGGATACTTCGTGTCAAAGCTCAGGTGTCAGCTGGTCAGCCTACTATCTACCCGTAGTAATCCATTATTGGTTTTTGGGTTTGAATGCCTTATGACGCATTACGGAGACCATTTCATTTTGTCACTTGGTTTTGCTTCTTCGGTCCTCTCGATTTCTTAGGGGAAACCTCCCGTTGCATCATCTTAAACACACCGTACTCTGCGGTTCGTAATTCATCAGGGCTTACTGGACCCAATCGTACACTGCTGGATGAGTTGAACCCTTTCATGACTATCGTATGTCTACCAAACCCGGCCGATCACACCAACGACCAAAGCGACATCATCTAGGAGGAAAAACTGACCATCCGTGGAAAAATATTTGTCGATTCGGCGACTGTCACCGTCACTACCGTGCCATTGATCTTTATTTCCAATTGTGAAGGGGGTTTTATTTCGTACATGATGGTATCACTCCTGGAAATGGAAGTTTCTGCTGAGGCGTGCATTTTCATGACCATATGCCGTCAAGTCCCTCCGAACTCTCCCTATACAAAGCTCCCGTTTTACCCTTAACCCGTCAGTGCTAGATCTAGGCGTGCATTACTAGTGCATCCTTGACCTCTGGGGACTCTTATCTTTCCAAGCCGTCGAGGCAAATTAGTCCTCAAGATTTCTATGCAGACCCCTTGTCTTGCTCCATATAAAACTCCTATCTTATCCGACCCTGCCTAGAATACTGCCCTATCACCTCAACTAATGCTCGCCAAACCGACAGGATGACTTTAGAGAACATACAACGCTCATTCACAAAACAGCTTCCTGGTTATTCTGTCACATTTAGCTATAAACGGCGCTGTGCCTTCCTTCCTACTGAACCACTTTGGCTACGCCATATGATGCGTATGCTTTGCGTCCACCATAGGCTCATCCATCGCCTGGAATTTCCTTCCACTGACACACCAGGTGTCAGATCGACTACCCCCTGTAAAGTACACGTTTAGAAATCCTCCCTAGCCGTGGTCACATACTTGTACTGTTGAAACGGTGCGCTTTATCTTAATGACCTCCGAACAAGTACAGCATGTATCAAACACTACACTTGAACATCTGTTCATATTTAGCTCATGTGCCGTGGCACGTTTTTGATTCATGTCCGACTGCCATGAGGGCGGTACCTGGCATTGATCTTTTGTTTAGCTCTGGTCTTCGTTGCTTGACGTTGTGTCCGTACCGTTAATGTTTGTAAGTAAATTTTTTGCGTGTAACTAGGTAATCCTATCCGCGGAATCAGGCAATCAATCTTGTTCTGACTTCGGGATTCGTTGACTGGGCTGCGCGTTACCCAGGATCGGAATAAATATCACACTCCCCATCCCCTCCGCCACAGAGATGCGGATCATGCTATTGTGAAGGTTGGGATGTCCATGAGATATTATTTTTTCAGCTAAAATGTTACAGACCTTGGAACAAACTCCCCACTGAAATTTGTCAATGTGTTTCCCCCTTTCACTTCAAAACCTCGATAGCACATTGCCACATCGTTCATTATGCCTGATGTTACCTGCCACTAACATGTCTGGGGCTCGAGATTTTGAAGTAGGACCCGACTTCTAGCTAATCTTTAGAACCCCATTCTATATGCGTCTCTTCTGAAAAACCTCTGACTACTTGGCGAGTATAAACCTCACAATTCCTTCATTATCGAGCTCTCCATAACCTCATCAGGTGCTACTGGTCGTTCTCCGTCTCTAATCATTGTCCTCCCCTTTCGGCTCATAACTGTCTTTCGCTCCTGTAATCTGCTCCACGGCATCCTTAATCAATTTGCTTGTATCCATTTGCATTTGGACTTGCTCATTCCTGAATTTGTCCCATTATTAATTCGCTATAAGACTTACTACAGTCGCATACTAGATCCTTGCAAACCTCCCTTCAGGTCTGTTGCTCAATCCTAAGACCTAGCTTTCATCGCAACATTGGCCTAGTTCTCTTCTTCCCCATATTATCTTCCACTCAGGTACTTCCATGACATTGTTCTTACATCGCCCCCTAAATACGCGGCTGGTACAAGTGTGGTGAGTGTATATACTACTTAGTAAGTAGTTGATTGCTGAAGACAGAACTATGGACAATTGTGGATTAAAGAACACAGCTAAGTTCAGCAACCCAGGCTCAGCAAGGTAACCGACGATCAGCAAACCACCTCACCGCTCCTCCGTTGGACAATGACTGTTTTCAAGTGAAAAGGACAGCCAGTTGGCAAATGAGGATATTTGTAACGTCTGTGTTGTTTTGTCAATGTCCGAACACGTTGATGCCAATAAACAACCTATTCACCCAGGCACGCCTTGTGGATTATAACACAAGTACCAGACTGCTGCCCTTTCCTACATTTATTTCAGAGCTTGCCAACCAAGGAACTTTTCGCCCATCCTATCCCATGAGAACCTACCTGGCACATTTTTCTTGCAGGACGAAAAGTTGTACCGTTGACACGGTGCGATCTTTCCACCTCCCCGATGCTCTCCGACAGACATTGATCTTTGAATTCCAGCCGACGAACCACCAGAATACTTTACTCTACGCATTGCTACAAATCATCCCAATCACACCAAAGCGGGAAGAGGTCAAATCCAGAGCTTATGCCGATGCGCATCGGGTGTGAGTGAAGTCTGCAAATGTGTGCAGGCCCAACTAGGTTGGTGGATCTCACACCCTGCCACTAAAAACGGCTTTCAGGTTAGGTTGCCGGCGCACAATCAGTCCAACCCAATGGCACCTTCTGCAGATTAAAGAACTTCATCGTTAGGCTTGTGCTGCTGCCGCAAACACCTCATTTGCTTGGTTATCTCCAAAGGTTGCTCCTCCGTCGAGCCCATTCTCAATATTGGGATTACAACCTACCTGCTCAAGCTTGGCAAATTTATTGCCCAATTTTGTACTAAAGCGTATAGCGTTCATCCCCACGAACTAGCCCTCTTTCCCCCTTGACACACTGCAATCGCCTATATAACAACCATCGATTTCGCCAAGCACCTCACGGCCTACATTCTCTGCACCTCAAGTATGACTACTTTCCCGTACCCTCCGTAAATCTTCTCATTTACCATGTCATAACTCGTGGCTACTTTTCATTCGTTGGCACTTTTAATTTGCTGTTCATTTCCTCATCAAAATCGACAAAATTTTGATCTTCGCAGAAATATATTTCTACTTCCCTAGAAACCAAACCTATGATTAGTGATCATTTGCCCTCTCCATCGGTCCAAATGCTCGCTTTCACAAAGCCGGTCGATCTCTTTATCTTGATCTCGTTTTTCCGCTTGACCCCCTCACATTTGTACGTCTCAGATATATTGACCATGCAGCTCTGCCGGTGTCACACCTCAAGGCACCTGTCAAAATGGTCCCCAAGTTGTACACTTACCCTCCACCTGCAGTAGCATCACTATTTCGTGTTGTTCATCCAAGCAATCACTTTTCAAGGAATTCAAGATTGGTTCATCACCCATATAACATCTCCATGGTGATAAATCACTATCCACCCGTTATACAATGCAAAATGCCGAATGCTCGCTTGTCCTCTGTCGGCCTTTCCCTTAACACTTTGTCAGTCCCTCTCCCACGAGATGTGCCACTCTTTTGATTCGTTTGACCCACTTCACCTGACATGATATATATATATACGATCCTGGAAGTAACCAGCGTCCATACTGTATGTTGTTACCCCCCAGCCTTCTCAGTTACATATCATACGGCTTCAGTCACAAGCCATCATGACACGGCACCCTTATTGCAACGTTTATCTAAGGAAGTGTACCCACTATTCATCCATTCTGTCATCTCCTCGGCTACTATACCTTTTTGTAATCGCCGTACTTTTCTGCGCTCGATATTGATTTATCTTTAATTTTCACGTTGTTACTTGTCGACCAAAGCTACCTACGCAAAGAGGAGCATCCCACCACCTGAAATCCTCTGGCCTTCCCATCAACATCAATTTGTTTATCCCCCAAGCCCTCCGGAGATTTTGCTCGCCCGTTATACAACTGATTCCGCCTACATTGAACCAACAGTTTCTACTGCCATACTCGCCTTTTTATTTTTACTCCAAAACCTAAGTTCTAATCCAGTTTTTCATATCAGACCCACTAGTTCCGTGGCCCTCTTAATGGTCATCGTATTCTCCCCTATTCAGAACGGTCACCCGGAAGCTTATCTACTCTCCACTCTATTACCACTTCTGCACGTTATCGGGCTACGCAATAGCACTTCACGTTGATTCGTAACCATTATTCCATCTTCCTATTGCTACATCGTGACACACCTGCTTTAAAGTAAATATTCTGCCCAGTGCCTACCTGTTCTCCTCTAGCTATTTCTCCTATCACCGCTCTTGAAATAGCACCCCCTCTCATTCGGATCTGCTAAACACTCTCTTGTGATTGCCTCCGTTGACACCTCGCCATCAAGCCTTACCACCATATGATCAATAGAATCACCCTATTCATCTCTAAACATCCATTCCTGTACGTCTTCCACTTTTCTATCCGTATACGTTTTATACACTTCTGATTGACTGACACATCCCTTACCCCGCCTGATGAACCATACCCACGGGATGGTCTCACGTGAAGCAATCCAATAACAGAGCCAGAATAAGCAACACAGGGACTTTTCACTCTTTAAATTTCGATGCGCCATCCGAAAGCGAGTCAGCTTATCCCCCTCATCCGTAGTTACAAATAGTGACGCCGAATATCACTGAGAATAAATAAGTCAGTATATTTTTTCAGCATGACAGAACAATAAGGCGCGAGCCTACGCGGAGGTTTTTCACTCAGTTTTCTCTTGCAAGATTTCATTTTTTTCGATCAGTATCCGGCTTGAAATTGATTTTTCACTAATTCAAGGCCTTCAAGTTGTACTCTTTTTTTGAGTGATACGGGTTGTTGATCTTGAACCTAAACTCACCTTTTATATGGATTGCCATTTTTTCCACTTTCATCAACGTTTTCTAGTCCACTTCCACACAGTTTGTTCATATCTCCCCTTTTCATGGCGCATTCAGTTTACTGAAGATGGGAATATCCGTCATTCCGGGCCAACATCATCTTCATAGAGAGCCGTTCTCTTCATATTCACCGAGGTTCACGAGTGTACTCCCACTCATTTCTTTCATCTCTCCATGTTCGTAACTTATTCCCTTCATAGAACCCCAGTAGGCCTTCGTTATCCACAGCTTGACTGATTTTGATTTATAACGCTTCCTTAGAGCTATATTTTCACGACAGATTTTGTATTTCCAAGGGCCACCACCAACCAACTCGGATTCGATAGTGTCCAAACATACGGGCTTAAATATAGCCCGACTGAAGTTAAGGGATTGTTACATGCTGAACGGTTGGAGCAGATGAATCGGTGCCCGTAGAAAATGAGATTGACGTGAAATGTTATGGTGCGATTTTTTGTTTGAATGGGTGCCACAAGGGTATATAAGCTTTCTGATCAAGGTCAGCCACATCACTGGCCGCGGTGGTTGTTGACGCTGCGGGCCCGACTCCGGTTAGTGGTTGTGCGGTATTTTCTCGCTTGGGTCGCGATAAATGGTAGAGTTTTTCAGATTTCGAAAATGATTTTCGGGTTTTTCAAAGCGAAATTTCAACTTTCTCTACAATAATGATAGTGTAGTTGCCGCCGTCTGTATAATTCGTCAAAATGAGTATCAGCTATCGTGCGTGTTTGAAAGATGCGCCAAAAGTAGCGTTTTCCCGCGCCCGGATGTATGGTTTATACCACTCGGTTTCGAAACCAAACCGTATTTGCCGCGCAAACCATTATCATTTCGGTCGATTAAAACTACCCCTAGTTACATTGTTTTGCTTCTGACATTTTTGACTCGCTTTCTTGAAATTAGTGTATAGTTCATTGCTTTGAGTAAAGTTGCACACTCTGATCATGGGTTTGCGCGTGCATCTCGACCATGGTCGAGAAATATACCATTATTATTATTATTGTGCAGCGGCAAGGCTGCGAGCGGCATGCGGTTCTAAAATATGGCCATTTGGTGTCTGACAGATTTCCCGTGACGGAATCCTTCGTGCCTCTCGGGCTGAGTGGATTGCCGCGCAGCTACACTTTCTACTACTGTCCTGCGGTCTACCTTAAAGATCACCGGCCATTCGAGAAACAAGATGCAGTCAGGACTAGTGCCCTGAACCCTTCACCGTTGTTCAGTAGTCTATTTTACAGATCACCGGCAATTCAAGGCGCAAGATACAATCAAGATTTGTATCTTGAACCCTCTCGGGTTTTTCCATTGCCCCATTTTCCAGCGGACTATCTTCCAACTCACTGGGGACATTCAGATGACAAGATAATCACAAGATCTGGGAACATGTGTGCTTTAGCCATGCTTCCGTATTTTGCTTCAAGGCTTCTAGACTCTTCGAACCTACTTTGATAAACACTTCATTAGGGAAAGCTTAGCAAAAATCCTTCGGTTCCGCTGGACTTCCCAGTGGATGCGTCCACCTCTGGCATTACTCACGTAAATAATCCAGCTTGCCAACCAATTTTACCACTCACAAGCCAAATTGGCCATTTTGACGTTGACTCTCAAATTTGCTGGGCATCTTCCCCGCCTTGGTCCACACGAACGATTTTCCTCAAATCTCTGTGTACAAAATTCTACCATCTTGAAAACTCCTGTTCTGGTAGCACCTAGACTACCTGGTGGTGCATTGAAGCATTCTTCAGGCTCATCCGAAACACCATTATTATCATTACTATGATGGAGTGCAATAAGTTATATAAGGGAATTACTACGACAGACAGACCACTGCTGACTCGTTGTCTCAACCTTGCACTCAAATGAAACGATCATGAATTATACAAACCAAGAGCAAGTAAGAGCCTTGTTGGTGCAGGTCGAGGACACCAGGTCTACACTGGCCCAGGCATGCAGTGGTGTGTCGCGATTTTCCGTGCCGGGACCACTGTATTTTCTGGCATACTTCAATGTTCTGGCAACCACACTAGACTGCCTGGGGTTCCAATTCGCAGATTATATCAAAATAGTAGGTGAACCAAATCAAGGCTACTGCAAACCGACTTGAGCAGGATTAGTGCGTGGGCTGAAAAGTGGGAGTCACCACCGAATGCGGCCAAATGTAGACACTTGCTGGCAGGCAGGGGAAGCGACGAAGACAGGTACTTAGGGTGTCCGTCCAAGTCAGAATTGAGTCCACCACTGTGGTAAGAGACTTAGGTGTGCTTGTGCACCAGATCTTCAAACCAGCCGAGCAGAGCACCTCAGTGGCGGTCAGAGTAAACAGGGCGCTTTTCAACCTAAGACGAAGGCTTGTGGCTAGAGAGGCCGGAGTAAGTCTTATATGCAAGGTGACCGTAAGGCATCAAATAGAGGCTTGTTCAAGCATGGGCGCCGAACCCAGTGAAGGACAAAAGGTGTCAGAAGGCATTCAAGGCAGGTTTACTCGGACGATAAATGGTAATCAGGAGAAGTCGAACCAGGAAAAATTAAAAGCCCTAAAACTTTTCTCCCTCGATCGTAGTAGGCTAGAAGGAGATCTGAAGGAAAGCTATGGGTTATATGGGGGAACTACTACGACGGACAGACCGTTGTTGACTCGTTTTCACAACCCCGCATTCAGGAGACACGAGCATAAATTATATAAACCAAGAGCAAGTGAGGGCATAAGTGCGTTTTTCTTTTTCCACCGCGTCACAATCAAGTGGAACAAGTTGCCTCCGCAAGTGGTTGTCTTCAGGCAAAATCTGGATGCGTGCTGGGCGGAGGTGGTCCCAGACTGTTAGCAGCCACCCTAGGATGCTTTCATTTTTGTTCTTATCCTTCCTCTTCTCCCCTCCCCTCACATACCGCGTCTAATCACCCGTGTTTTCTTACAGTAGCTATCTTTATCACAGCCTTTACCTCACCCTACCCATCGTCATTCCACCTCAACACCTCTGCGTTATTCGAGTACTCATGGCATGTGTCACATGGGGGCAGCATTAATTTGTAGAGCCGAACCTATGCAGGTGTGAGGTTGCCGTTCCCGAGAGCGAGCCTGTTACCCTTCTTCCCCCCTTGCTACTACAAATACTGAATTACATCGGATATCTGGAAGTCGCAGCACAGCGGGAGCCCCTCAGGTTAGCAGTGCAAGATACTTGACATTTGCTGGCCCAGGCAGCAATTCCTGTGACCTGACCTGACCTTCTGCAACAACCGAGGCAGTTAGCAACAGGCACGAAACCCCACATCGTTGCCATCACGTGGAACTGGCTCACATAAGACTGTCAAGACGGTGACGTAAGAACACTGGGTTACTCCCTTCTCCGTCATGATTCGGGAATAGGGCGTGCTGGTGAAGTAGCTCTCTACTTTGGCGGCCTTCTACTCTCTGGTGTCTCCCCTCAGTATATATCATCAGCCATGATGAACTCCTTGTGGGTAACCTTTCACTTCTGTCCCTCAACTACCTCACTTCTGGGGGTGATTCACCGCTCCATCACAGGTAGGTTCACTCTTGATGGTAGAGTTTCTGAAAACCCTCAAAACACTTCACTCTTTCAGTCACTCCCTTCGTATGGTGACTTCAAAGCCCCCGGAGTGGACTGGAAAAGCCTGAGCGCTGGCAGCCAGTATGGCATGGCATTAGTAGATCTACTGGCCGAGCAATTCTGGACACCGCACGTGGCCTGCCCCACCAGGATTAGAACCGGTCAAAGCTCATCACTTCCAGATCTGATCGTAACCAGTTTCAAACACGCCGTAGACGTTGTCAATCTTCTACCGCCACAGGTAACAGTTACCTCGCAGTCCTCTCTTTCGGCTAGATATTGAGGTGGCCAGCCATATTTTCCCCGCTGAGACTAGCTTGCTCTTCCAAATGAACGGATTTCCAATTGATGAGGTCCTACATCAGAAGCTAACTAAGCGACATATCTGACAACATAGATGTAGAAGAAAGCTACTGGCTACTGGAGCAATGTGTTCGCAAGGCAGGTATTCTATATGTGCCTAGAATCCGACAGATTCCTAAGGGCAAGGCACATCTGCTGCAATCAATTAGATGCCTTCTTAACAAACGCCCGCAACAGTTCGCCAAGTACCGAGCCACATCCCTTCTGGCGGATGCGGAAGCATTCAGATGCGTCCGGAATCTGTGTTAATCCAAGGCTAAGGAAGACTTCAAGAAACTACAGAAAGAAATCTTGGACGGGGAGCTTACGAACCGCTCTTTTCTCCATAACCATCTGCTCCGCGATGGTGAATCGGGGGCTTCAGCGCCCGCGCTGTCACTCTGTGATGGCTCTTCTGTCACCTTCCCTTCTGAGGCGGCAGAAAATTTCAGATCTCATTTCAAGTCGGTTTTCGGCTCAGAAGTAGTGTTTGCATGTGGACACCAATCTCTTCGGCCATAACAGTCAGTCTTACCATTGAGCACCTCACCATGTCTCGCGTAGAAGTGGAGGGGCTTGCCAAACTTAACCTGTTCGGCCCAATAGGACCGGATGAATTTCATCCTCGCATTCTTAAGGAATCCGCCTCCATTCCTGCAGCGTCATACTCTACACTGTTTCAACAGTGCACGGATAACGGAAGATTTCCAAATTCATGGAAGCTTGCTGTAAATGTCCCAATTTATAAGAAAGAAGATCGACATCTTTCCAGGAGTTAAAGGCCAATAAGTCTCACCGGGGTCCGTAGCGAATTTATCGAGCGCATCGTAAAACACGAAATCTTGACTCCCTAGAGCGAAAATAGTTTATTATCTCCGGAGCAACCTGGTTTCCTTCCTGGCAGGTCAAGCCTCACCAATATGCTGACCTTTATAGATAGCCTGACACGGGCCCACATTGGTGACAAGATACCCCATGCTGCATTCATCGATTTCGCCATAGCCCTCGATAGTGTCCCGCATATTCTGCTTCTGTACAGACTCAGGATGTACGACCTCTTCGGTCTCCTACAGCCTCTGATTGAAACCTGTTTAAAAACCGAACCTTCTCGGTTCGTGTGTGCACATCTCGGTCTCATCCCGCACCCACCGATATAGGAGTCCCCCAGGGCTCTGTCCCCGGTTTTCTCCTGTTCCTCAGTTACATTACCGACCTCCCCAATATGGTCCCTGTTAGCACAGCGATGAACGCAGATAACCTCACTACGTGGGACACGGAAGCAAATACAGTGTAGTCAGCCAATGACTGGGTCAAACGCGGGTGAGCTGACTGCAGCCTCCAACAAATGATGACAAATGTGCTACCATGTCATTCGGCAGTGCTACTGCCCATCTCTTCAAGATAAATGGGAACGCACTAGTCCAAATAGTGGATCAATACAATGTCCTTTGTTTTCGGCTGCGCAGTAATTCCCCATTATCCTCCCATCGAAATAATGCTAGTAAAACTGCGTTCCGGGTCCTAAACCTTATTAGACGAACCCGCCCGATGATCCTCAAGGCGGACTTACGTTTATATATGGGACCTTCATTCAACCTCTTTTAGAATACGGTAGCCAGATAGTACACGCTGGGCTCGTCTGAGACCTGGACATCTTGGAGAGGATTCAAAGGAAAGCTACGAAATTGGTACATGGCTTACGATTTACCCCATGCCCGGTTCATTTATTATCACCTAATCTGTACCCTCTTAGGATACGCCGTATTAAGAGAGACCTATTCCTGGTGTATGATCTTTTCTTAACAGGTCTAGTGGATCAGTTTTTCACTCATCCGAACTTGGAGGCCCTGCGGGGACACACGCGGAACTCTTCAAACCTCGTCCACGTACCTAAAGTAGACAATATTTTGTAGCGGTTTCGCAGACACCAAACTCATTAAAATGCAAATGCGAGCTTCGAGATTAGGCGCGCCTTGTTTACAAACAGGTATTTTCACTTAGATTTACTTGGAAATGACAACCGCTCGCTGGGAGCGGCCAATTCCGGTGCCAGGTCCTCCTCTAGCTATAGGCAATCTTCCTTTTCGAATCTTTCTTATCATTCACATGAAGTGGCTCATTGTTGAGACAAAAGTACTTCAATGTACTTTCACTCATCCATACCCGACTTAACCAGTGCGGTACTATAATATTCTTCAGTCGGACACGAACTCATCTTATAAGCCCTGTAGGACATATGGTTGATCCTCATCAGTCATCCATTGAGGTACGCAACTGGCTTAGCAAACTGTGGCCAGGCTGTCCGATAGGCCAGGAATTCGACTTAGCCTCGGTTCCTTTAATCGTCTGGATGCTTGGAGTCTGTTTTGGCTAAGTCCACCTGGTACCGGAAAAGTCGACAGCATCATCAACTTACGTAGCGCTACGCAGGCTGTAGGGTGCTCCCCAGCTCGTTTTCTCTGGCAATTAGCTCGTTCAGTCTCTCACCTCCTGTCATTTATACAGGATGGCCAATATAATTACTAAAACCCGTCAATTGCCATCGTTCTGTGTCCCCATTCGCAGGATGGGAATCCAGCCCACAAGTCGTGCTTGCGTGTGAATCTTCTCCTCCCGGATAATATCTCTATGGAATAGTCTTCCACAGGAGATATTGAAAGCCTCCTCAAAAGAGGCATTTAAAGCCAGACTAGAAAGCTGGCCAGCGCTATTTCCAATACCAGCCATTTCTCCGATCGCCCTCTCACAGACTATTCTCCCCATATTCTCTCTATATAAATGTGCATGTATGCAGTTATAAATAGGCCCATTCGCCCTCGTCTTCCGAATGTACATGCAAACCACTCTTCAGTGCAAATTTGAAAACAAGAAAAATAGTACTGATGTATTATTATGTCCATATCCATATTGTCGGGCCCATATAGTAAGTGGGAAACATTTATTTTTTTCCCTTGTCGCCTTTACAAAAATGGTTGCCCCCCCCTGTTGTCGAGTTTTGCCATTACAACGCGGTGGCACCAGAGAGAAGAAGGTACAAACAAGAAAAGGGGACCTTTGGGCTCAAGCCATGCACCCGTAAACCACTTCGCTGGTGACCAGGGCAAAGCAGACGCCCTGGGGGAATACTTTGGTAGTGTACATGGGTTAGATAGTGAGATACGAGTCGATCTGGCTCCGGTGCATCCTGTCCCCTCCGGTTAAACGAGCTAAATCTCTCAGAGGAAAGTGTGCGCAATTACCTACGGGAATTAAACAGCCTATAGTCAGCGGGCTCAGATGGCATCCACCCAGATATCATCAGGCCGCTAGCGGATGTCATAGCTCCATCGGTATGCAGGCTGTACAGGTCCACGTTGGATCAGAGTGAGCTGCCTCAGGACTGGGAAGTCGCTGCAGTCGTGGCAATGCATAAGAGTGTACCCAATTGGGCCATGCAGAACCACGGGCCGGTAAGTCCAACTATCATCCTATGTGAAGTCCTGGAGAAGACCATCCGTGCCCACACCTGCCAGCACTTACCGGAGCACTCCATGTTAAGTCCAGCCCAGCATGGATTCCTGAAAAATAGACCTTGTCCGACCAATCTATTGTGCTCCTTAGATGAAGTAACTCGACGACTGGACGAAGGCGAGCAAGTTGAGGTATGCTACCCCGACTTGAGCAAGACGTTCGACCCCATTAACCATCGTCTTTTGCTATGCAAGATGGAGACGTTCGGTATAGGTGGGCCAGTATATAGGTGGCTGGAGGACTTCCTCTCCCACAGGACGTTTTACGTCAAAGTGGGGGACAGGTGCTCCAGTTTGGCGAACGTCACCAGTGATGTACCTCAGGGATCTGTCCTAGGCCCGGTCCTATTCTTGTTATTTATTGACGACCTGACATCCACTCTTCGATCGCCCAGATTCATTTTCGCGGATGATGTGAAGATTGTTAGATCTGAGGGTAGAGTGGACTTGAACAGGGATATAGGTACCGTCCTGGACTGGACATACAAATGGGACTTACCCCTGAATGCCGGAAACAGCCATTTGTTGCCGAGGTCAACAAGAAGCCTAACTGTAGTTTATGATCAAGGGCTGTTCAACATAGAAGCAGTCAGTAGGGTTAAAGACTTTGGGGCCATCATAAGCAGTGACTTTAGATAATCGGAGCAGAGGAAAGCTGCTGCACAAAAGGCTCGTTGTGAGCTCTTCAGACTGCGATCAGCTTTGTCCTGCCAGCGGCCGGAAGTATTCTTGCCTATATACATGGCTATAGTACGATCTCCCCTAGAAGGTAGGGCGCAGGCTTGGCCACCCTCTACAAAACGGACACTGCCTGCCTGGAGAAAGTCCAAAGTCTAGCCACGCGAATGGTTGAAGGGCAGAGGGGTAAGACTTACGAGCAGAGACTCTGTGACCTGAATCTTTTCCTGTTGGAAAGGAGGAGAAGTCGAAGGGATCTTATAGAAACGTTCAAGGTAATGAAGGGCTTTTCTGGCCTTAGACCGGATAGTCTATTCCAAGTGGCATTGGATTCTAGAACAAGGGGAACCGAAAAGAAGCTGACATAGGTCCGAGCTAGGTTGATGGCTAGATCGCACTTATTCAGCAATAGGGTTGTGAACAGTTGGAACGGTCTGCCTGGTAGAATGATAGATCTGCAGGCCTTCCTGCCCTTCACAGGTGCCCTAAATCGCAAGTGGTACGAGATATTTCCTCGTAGTGAGCTTTCAGTATGTCAACTAAATGGATGACGGGTAGCACTGTGGTCCTTCTGGAGTATGGCCTAATCGACTTATTCGCTCATTGGATACTGTCTCAGTGAACGCTCACGATGCATAATGTCTCTCGCAGTTGATGTGCGACGAGGTTTTCCCTTTCCCTCTCCCATTTAGCAGGGATTCGACGAAATACACTCGGCAGTGGTGGCGGATAACTGGTGTGCATGCCATCGAAGGAATTCTGGACGCTCGATTGGCCGTGGCCATTACCTGTCCTGTGCAAACTGAACCGAACTGAACTTGAATCAACCTTGTGAGTTGCCGCGTGGTTTAAATTTTTGAATTGCTCTCAGCGTTAAGCAATTTTGCATTGTCTGGTGGAATAACACATGTTATTTCGCCAAACTAACGTATCGTGATTAGTATTTCGGTACGCGTACTTTTTGAAGAGTTCACTCTCTTCAGAAGAGTTTATTCTCTTCAAAAACTGAGTATACCTTATTGTGTCCTTTTGGTGTTTTTTGTTGGTGTCAGTGCAACTGATAACAGCTAACATCTTTTTGTGGCGCTTTTTCTAGTGTACCGTTTTTGTGGAACTTTTTAGTGTGCGGGTTTACTGCACTTGCCTTAGTGTACCGTTTGTGTCTGTTCAAAAGGTTGTGTTATTGTCCCACCGGTGTTCGAGACGAAATGAATGGGACAGAGGTTGATCCCATTGGTCAGGCAGTAAGCTGTGGGAACAAGGAATGCACGGACCTGGTGCAAGATGAGGGAATTCAATGCGACCAGTGTTGCATTTGGTTTCATCAAAAGTGCTCCAAGCTGGGAGGGAAAAACTTCGAGCTGCACATCAAGTACCCATCGCTCAAGTGGATATGCGCCCACTGCTTTGCGTTTGCAAGCAAGTGCTCGCGTATAATTCGAGGCGAACTAGGGAAAGGGGACACGGACGTGAAACCGGAACCAAGACTAGAGAGAGCCAGTTCGATCCATAGCCTAGAAGGGAAGGAAAACGGGGTGCCAGAGCACAAAAATAAAAAGGCAACCCAAGCCAAAGGGCAAAGAAGGCAAAGAGGTAGCAGGATTCACCAACGTGGGGAAAAGCCTCCTGACGGAAGTGGAATCCCTCAAGAAGCAGGTCAAACCCTTAGATGCTGAGGTGCAGCGCATGAGGCGTGACACTGAGGTCATGGCAGACAGAAGTAGAAGACTGCCACTTCGTAACCTTGGGGAGAACATCGTAAAAGATAGTAGAATCAGGAAGGAGGAAAACCGCCGGCACGTGACTGAGGTTCTTAGGATGGCTGGCCTACCTCCTACGACACCAATAGTCAAGTGCCATCGAATAGGACTATGGCGTGGAGCACAACCAGCGCCGCCACGACCCCTGGTAGTTGTATTCCACCGTATCTACTGGAGGGATATGCTGCTGTCCAGGGCGGGAGCAGTTGAGGGCAACACGCAGGGAATGGTTAGGGTTACACCCGACAGCCCAGCATTTGTCAAACCGGTTAATGCCATAGTCTCGCTGAGAACGGGCACACCTGATCTTAAGAGGCCGAAGCTACATAAAGAGAAACTGGAGATGACTCCTCTTGGGAAGTCAACACCTAAGGCCCAAGGAGTAATCCAGGTACCAAAGGTGGCATCAGGCTCCGGTATACAAAAAGCCAAAGATCAGGAAGTTCGAAAGACCAAAAAGAAGGGGACTCACAGGGCATTCAGTCCGGTTGGTGTTGAGAAAGTACAGCCAGCCAGCCCGATTCTAAAGGAGACTCCCGAAAAGTCCTCTCTGGTGCAACCAGCGAAGTTGAAGGTATCAGAGGGAAAAGCCGAGGAAACCAGTTAGGCTGAGGTGGTCGCAAGACCATCCCGGGCCATCGGTACGGCGACTCAAAAGGGAGGAACGTCCTTTGTGCATGTCGAGCCTGACACCGGGTCGAAGGGTGGAAAAGAAAAAGCCACGAAACTCACAGTGTCACTCGATATGCAATATGCTACACCGCCGACACCTTTAGAGGCAAAAAACGGGGCATCACCTCGGAGATTGCGCCCGAGGATACCCTAGCCCTAGAATTAGCAATGAAGTCAGTAACGAGAACCAAGGAACCGTCAATATGGTACACCAACACCTGCAGTCTCCAGGGAAAAAGAGGGGAGTTGACGGCTAGGATCGCAGAGTTTGATGTCGTTGCGTTGACGGAAACTTGGATAAAGTCTTATACTGACATGCGCTTCCAGGGATACGCTGCCTACAGACGGGATAGAACAGATGGAAGGCGGGGGGAGGGCGGAGTGGCACTTCTAATACGGACCGATATAGGCCATTGGGAGGCTCCGTTCAACTTAGTCTCCGGTAATGTACAGGTCAGATCCTGCTTTATTAGGATCGAGGGGCGTACAGTATGCATTATCTGTATCTACAGGGCACCGCTAGCCACAGATGAGGAAGACGTTGAGCTCTTCCAAATGCTGGATACGGTGCTGGCACAGACAAAGGAGTTCATCTTACTAGGGGATCTCAACCTACCCGAAATTAACTGGGAAAGCGGGATCGCACCAAGGGGATCAACGGGCGACAAGTTTCTGCAGTGGGTCCAGTTACGTGCACTTACGCAGCGTGTGACACAGGCCACTAGACACAGAGGTGGGCAGCACCCGTCTCTCCTTGACTTAATCATAACGCGGCACCATCAGGACGTTAAGGAAATTAAGTGGGAAGAGCCACTTGGAAAAAGTGATCATGTAGTCCTAAGGGTCACACCAAGACTAAGCAAGGCGCCGAAGGAAATCGTGTTACGTCGGCGCTATGGGAGAATCAACATAGGTGAACTAAAGAGGGCGGCGGAGGAAATTCAGTGGACACCGAGACAAACAAATGCCTCCGTAGAGGAACGTTGGGAGACCATCAAGATGGGGCTACTCGAACTTACAGATGAGTTCGCACCCCTGACGGTGGCAAGCAGTAGAAATCTACCCCCATGGTGGAAGTCAAAAGTCCGCAAGGCCATAGTTATTCGTAGGCAACGATGGGCGGCGTACAAGCTGTACAGAACTCAGGGGGCATGGAATAGCTATAAGATGGCTAGGAACAGGGCTCAAGAAATCCAAAGAGTGGAGAAATATGCCTTCGAGCGTCGGTTAGCTGCGTCGGTCCGCACAAGCCCAAAGCGATTCTACGCCTACGTGCAATCTCACAAACGTATGAGAGAGAGCGTAGCAACTTTGGAAGGAGCACAGTGACGACTAGCTCTAAACGACGAAGACAAGGGTGACATGCTCCTGGAATTCTTCTAGACCATATATCGACCAGAAAATAGTTTGGAGGAAAGAATGGAGGGCCCACAGGCGCCTCCAATACCCGAACTTACTGTGGGAGAAGAAGTGTACGCGGAACTGCAAACGTTGAATATAAATAAAGCAGCAGGTCGAGACGGGATTCATCCAGCAATCGTACAGGCTCTGGCCGAGGTCCTGAAGGCTCCGGTGACGAAGCTGTATGAAAAAGTCACTTAGAGAGGGAATTGTGCCGGGAGACTGGAGGAGAGCAACAGTGGTAGGCATTTACAAGAGTGGACCCCGGCAAAAGGCGGAAAATTACCGGCCGGTTAGCTTGACTTCAGTACTGTGTAAGTGCCTGGAGCGAATAGTCTGGAAACAGATCTATAGGCATTTGGTTCAACACAACCTCATATCAAATGCTCAGCATGGTTTTGTGGCAGGGCGATCCTGTCTGACGAATCTCCTGCTGTTCCTCGATGAGGTAACCAAGCGTCTGGACGAAGGGCAACCGATTGCGGTCTGTTACTTGGACTTCAGCAAGGCGTTTGATTCCGTGAACCACAGATTTCTGGACGTCAAACTGCAGGCCATGGGAATTGTTGCAAAGGCAAGACAATGGATAAGTAGTTTCTTAGCAGGGCGAACCTTTAGCGTTAAGGTGGGGAGTCATGTTTCAAAACCGGAAGGTGTAGTCTTGAAGTCTTGAAGTAATACACGGGTACGAGGCTACAGCCCAAATGTTCCCGGATCTTGTGATTATCTTGTCATCTGAATGTCACCAGTGAGCTGTAAGATAGTTCACTAGATAGTTGGGAAGTGGTAAAACGGAAAGGGTTCAAAATACAAATCTTGACAGTATCTTGCATCTGGTATTGCCGGCGAACTGGAAGATAGACCGCTGGACAATGCGAAAGGGTTAAGGACAAGTGGGGTACCACAGGGCTCGGTGCTCGGCCCTCTGCTCTTCCTCATCTTCATCAACGACCTAGCACGTGGGCTTACAAACCCCACCTTTATGTTTGCCGATGACGTCAAGATAGCCGGAGTAGATATAGAACTTGACGTGTTAGCAGAACAAAACTGGGCACGCAAATGGGACCTTCCACTAAGCCTCACCAAGTGTCAATGCCTGACCACAAATACAGGGGCTAGTGAGAATAGTGTGGGTTCGTTGCAAGTGGTCTCGCAGGACAAAGACTTGGGCGTTATAATGGACAACAGCTTTAAGCCGTCAAAGCAGTGCACCTCAGCAGCCAATACGGCCAGGAGAGAACTCTTTCGAGTTAGATCCATTATGTCGTGTAGAGATCCGGAGATTTTCGTTCCGATATATCAGGCCATAGTTAGGCCGCATATGGAGTACTGCGTGCAGGCCTGGGCACCGTACTACCAGAAAGATATCGACTGTCTGGAGAAAGTGCAAGGGCTAGCCACTAGAATGGTGGCTGGGCAAAGGGGGTTTAACTACACAGAGCGTCTCCGTGCCCTAGACCTATTCTCGATGGAAAGACGGCGCATTCGCGGGGATTTGATAGAAACCTTCAAGGTAATGAAAGGACTGTCAGGAATAAGTCGAGAAGACCTTTTTTCTCTGATCCCCGAGAGAGGCACAAGGGGGCATAGCCTTAGATTACAAAGGAAACAGTCGAGGCTCCAAATTAGGGCGAAGTACTTCTTAAATAGAGTGGTACCCTATTGGAATAAGCTCCCGGAAGAGGTCATAAATACCACAACAGTGAAGGCCTTTAAGAAAGCAGTAGACCTATGTTGGGTGGCAGTATACCCCGAGTTATGTTAATCAGCTTTTAGGGTCAGATGCAATTTACTTATTGTTTCCACCTTACTCTGCCAGGGCTGATACTGCACAAAATTTCTGCCTTTCAGAAAAAGAAAATCACGCAGTGTTGGGAGCTACGGAAACGCGCCGACAACACAACTATCTGGACACACGATTGGCTCTAGTCACACCAAGTCCTGTGCAAACTGAACGGAACTGAACTGAACTGAACTTCAAGAGAACAAACACACTTTGGACGATGCCGTCGTCACGGCGTGACAAGAAAGGTGTGTTAGCTGTCCTTATGTGTACAAGTTTGGTAATCCATAGTCGATTTGACGAAGGTAGGAAGGAAACCTGCAAAAAAAGCAAAGCAAATTGATAGGGTTTGTTCCCACATTTTGCAGTAACTCGCTCAACAGGTCAAGAAATATCTCAGTTCGTACAGTCATGTGTTCATAATCCGGTTCGTCAACCCACGGAATCAGAAGATTGCGGAACTTCGCAAGGGACTTGCAGATGCTCAGTATGTTATAATTTCCCATGTAATATGTTTCAGAGTGATATTCGGGAAGAACAAAGTAACAGCTCTGGCTCTGACGCTTAACCTTGGAAAAAAACACCTTGCAGATATAGAGAAACTGTTGACTTTCCTTCGGGGACAGTGTGCCGTACTGTTGACAAACAACACAGCAGCTGAGCTGAGGACTCAGTTCGACGCCTTCCGTTCTTCCGAATTCGCACGTCCTGGTTGTTCATCTCCACAGAGGGTAGTGCTTTATTGTTTTATCTTCCCCTACTAAAATAACAAACAGTAGCCAGTTTCTGATGTTTTGCTGATGTACGTTTCGGCACCAGACTGAGGTTCAGCTTCAATGCTTTTTCTGGACGTCCGTCCTTGTGGTTGTTTTGTTGTGCTTAGATGGCAGTGTAACTTGATTTTAAGCGAAAGACGTTGGGGAACTTAGTCTCATTGAAGTGCTCGTTATTTGTAAACCCAGTCCACGAAGGTGAATTTTGATCGCTGGGGGGAATACAACGATTGGGTTGGTGTAGTTGCACTTAGTACCTTATGCCAACTTAATCCATGATGCGGATCTCAGGTTCGAATGACAAACAGTTGATGGAAGCCACAAAGCTTCCCGTCTTTGTTCTCAGATAACAAATACTATCCTGATAACTTCTTGCGTCTCCCAGGTGATACTTGCTGCCGGCGAGTTATCAAAGTTTCCGCACACGATGGAGCCATATTTGCGCCAACTTGGAGTACCTGTGAAACTCGTTCGGGGCGTTGTTCATCTAACCAAAAACTTCAAAATTTGCGAAAAAGGCGAGACACTTAAACCGGAACAGTGTCGCATACTGGTATGTTTTCTTAAAGTAAATTTTGATATTTTCCGCTAACCTATGTTTATTGATTTGTTTGTAGTAGTTTCCGTTGATATGCTTGTCAAAGAATCACCTATGTCGCATACTTTCAGATATTTACGGGGCCCCTTTAGCCATTTTTACCCCGCTGCATAGGCCCGTCGCCCAGGAACGCTGCCGAAAATTTTCTGATACGGATCGGGATGTCCATATAAAACAAATACATATATGTTTATACCGTTGCTGTTTAAGACCGTATTTTCCTAGTTGTCTGGTTTGAGGGACCAATGTGGGCGTCCCAGTTCTCCACAACAAGAATGATGTCACGTCTGAGGACACTCTACCACTTCTTGCAGCCTCTCGTGGAACTCGTCTTTTGCCACCGCTTTTGGAGTGTAGACCGCAGCTACCGACGTATTCAGAGGCGAGACGCGGACAAGAGCTACAGCGATCCGTGGGAATACCAAGTTCCATGCATGCAGAGCCCTGTTTCCCACAGGGATCTGCTTGCATAGAACTTGGTGACTTCGTGAACACCGTAGTTGTTAGTTGGTGGTCACCACCATCTACTCCAGGAACTCATTGGGTTCACGTACGGTTATTCCTTTAGTTGGGACATACTCCGCACGCATCGTGAGAAAATTCCTTACCGTCTTTTTATTCAATACCTGCGTAGGAGTGCAGTGAAAGTTGTATACCTCACAGCCACTTCATTATTAAGGATAATGGGAAATCTGACCGTGGAACTTTGGGTGAGAGCTCACACAAGGTCCCAACAGGTCAGGAGTGGTAACAGTAGGAGATTGCCATCTACCACCAAAGTGGCCGTCGTCATTGGCACGATTCGAACCTTTTACTTCCGAGTTGATAAGCAAATGAGCCAATCGACTACCACCGATGTTAAAGGGGACGGCCGCAACACCCGTTATTCTCAGCCGATCACTCATACAATTAGCAACCCAACTGAGGTCGCTTCGGTGGTCGAAAGAAAACGGTTGTTCCAACGTAGTCTGGTCGCGGTCTGTGAAAAGTGTGAAGCACGACCAATCAGTGAAGCGGCCTATGGTGTATAAAGCACTTGAAGTCCGACGGTTGGGGGTGAATATTTATGTGATAATAATTCGCACAATTCCGTTGGGAATCCTTATTCGACCACACAGTTCTCGGCCTTTTATTCCACGCGGTCCTTATTTTTCCTTATGGTACTTCCCACTGGTCACCCAAATGTCACTGGTGATTAACTAAACTTGAATCATGCGAAGATGACATCTGATGTAATCCGTCTGGAAATTCCGTAATTTATTCAAAAGCCGAACCAATAAAAGTTTGGATTGAATATATTGATTATAAACATTTTACCCAACGTTTTCATTGGACAGGACGTACGCCTGACATCTGTGTATATAACTTATTGGTCTGTCAGATGTGACACTCACAATAAGTTCCTATAACTTCACTTTTCATTGTAGTTTTTGTATGTCAGTTTTCTTCAACATGTTTTGCTTTTGGTATTTAGAAGCTGTTTGATATCGAACTGGCTGAATTCCGCGTGAGTCTAGTCGCCTCATGGTCCGCGGAGGCAGGCGTGACAAGTTTGGAAGAAGCAGATAGTTTTGAAGCGCTCACTTCTCTCCCAGACGCGGTGCGTGTCGTATGCAGGAAACTAGATGATGGCCAGTTCTACTTCATTCCGGAGCCAGATACTTCCGAGCTAGGAGAGGAACCTGAAGATATGGAACAATAAAATTTTATGCTATACTGATTTCTTTTTGAATCAGCAGGAATCTGGGGCACAGCGCTATTATTCGTCGCTGCCTGCATCGTAGAGTGTAGCGGTAGTAGAGCAGATACGAATTGCTAATGTGAAGGTAATTCTAGAACAGAAGCAATAGCACAGCAGAATTTGAACACTTCTGACTAGCTCCAAAATGACTCATGTGTGGCATGGATTGTTTTAGCTTCAACTCACTGGTCTCCGCGCCACTTTATTACAAGAGATTGCGTTAGAACAGACATTACACATTGATGGACGCAGATTGGTTATTCTTGGTTTATCTTACAATTAATTTGTGGATCGTGAAAACTCTGCAGCAGTAAAAGCTGCTTTTACGGACGTAAACACTGAAACAACTGTTAAGCAGTTGCCTAAGTTCCAGTAAAATTGGTTTTGCCGTGTAGGAGAGCTGTTAGGCCAGCTCCAGGTTCACAGAACGTTTGAGGCTTGGGGAAAAGTTGTCACTGAGAATTACAGTTAGATTGCGATAATTCACCAGCTAATGTACTGATAGTTCGTCCGATGAGAAAAAGTGATCAAGTTGGTCGAAGGATTTTCATTTTTGCTGCTAAAGACGGTATCGAAAACATCAACTGTATATGATGTCAGCCAGAAAGTCCGTTCGACTGTTCTCTTAAAGTATTGATCGACGACACCGGTGTTTGCCAGTTATGACTTCGAAGTGTAATATAAACCTACAAAGTGACTGCTTGAATTCACCGATACATCCCGACGTCCCTTTTGATAGTATTCGGACGAATAGAACTCAATTTTTTGTGGATAAACTGATCACTGAGCAAGCTAACTGCCACTTATGAAACTCTCGAGTCTAATCGCACTTCACAAGACATCCTCGTGTCTTAACTCGATCGGGGCTGATACAGTGCCTAATCAGTACCGGTGTATAAATTATCGCAGTCGTCCTCGCCGGTCTGTTCACGGGTTAAAATTGTATATTGTGTTGGTACTTCTGACTGTCATAACAGTATAGTGAACACTCGCATACACGTGCGAATTTTCCCAGCGTTCTTGCATAAATTTCGTTCAAAAGGTTTTTTCAAGCTGTTAAACAGGAATTCACAGTTATTACGACAAGTAGTTTCGCGTACATCTGATTATAGCAAAAGAAACCCGAAAAGTTGCCATTTGTTTCCCATTGACTGCGCAGTGACTGAGTTGCTCTTCTAATTATTGTTTAACTTTTAAGATACTTCGTTTGTTCTACTGGTCTCCGGAGTTTCCAATCGGTACGACCAGCTGGGACATTTTCTCGATACATGCTTGCGCATGAGTGCAGTGGACGGGGTATTTCCCATACCCATAATGGCCCACTGCACTATTAGGGATAATCGGCAACCGGACCCTGGGACTTGAAATGGAGAACCGCATAAGGTCCCAATAGGTCAGATGTTGTAACGAGCCAGACGACAGCGAATATTGCGCTCTAAGGAATCCCATCCGAGGTTATGCGCAACACGTCCCAACAACAGTCTTGTTCATGTGCTTCATGCTGTGCTTGACCTCAGCATCGCTAATATGGTGTTCTCACAGCATTCAAAGAATGCTACGAAGAAATCACTCCTAAAGTACTGACAGTCTTCGTATATCCTACGTCCGCAGTGGTCATGTTTCCGAACCATTCAGAAGAACTGACCCGACTGCTGCAGCAACACTCTACTGTTGATCGTTAAGTGGATTTCACGTCGGCGTCACAAGACTTAGGTCGACAAATGCTAAACGAGCCTTGTATACGTGAAGACATTTCACCCGAAATCTGACCTCTTGGTGAAATGAAGCTACCCAATTAACAAAACTTGTCTGTACCCACCCACCCCCCCCACCCCCAAATAATGGGAGGTTTGATGTTGGATCAACCCAATCGTGTAACGGTATCTTGCACTTTGATGGTGCGAAACGCATATCGAACTTTGCTACTTAATTGTTCAAGCCGTCCAGAAAAGTTTGCGACTTACCTAGATATTCATTTAGGAGAACTATCGTCCGCATGTTTATGATCTGACATTTTTCCACCCGGGGGAAGTTCAGTGCCACTAATTTCGAGGTAAACTCGGATGACAGATCACCATGATCCCGAGCTCGGCTTCGTCTGTTCGTGTAAAGGACTTCATCAAGGAAGTAGATTTCTCTCGTACATTGTCAATAAGGTGCAGCTCGTGAGAGCTGTGTGGTCGACTGGATCGAAGGCCGCTTTGACATCGAGAAAACGGAGATGACTGGCCTACGACAGCTGTGTCTAAATTCTGAATTTCGCCGGATAGTGAACATGTGGTTAGCCCAACGTCGACCTCGATTCTCGTGCGAGCACTGTTCGCGAGCGTTGGATAGGCGGTGGACAATAATGCCAGCGAACAGTTTCGATGCAATGCTAACCGAACCTAATCCTTTGTGGTTTTTGCGGGAGAATCCGTCTCCTTTCTCATGCGTCGGTACAATCACCGATTCACACCAATTCCAAAGAACTTGTTCCCTCTCCTATATCAAACTGAGGGGTTCTGTCAACTCCTGTGACAACGTTGAGCCACTATGTTTGAAGATAGACGGAGACAACTTATTGGGTTTGATAGCCTTATGTCGCTTAAATTAGCGTACCTCACGATGATTCGCTTCTAATGGGGGATCGGTGTCTGCATCTAGAACTCCAATCATCGTGCTATTGAATACATCTGCTGTGGGTAAAAGCCGGTAAAATTGTGCCTGGAAATGCTGCGCCCAACGAACAAGACGACGCTCCCGAGTCTGAATCAGTGACCCGTTCACTTCCGATCAGTTTGCTGACGCCTGGCTTTCGTGGAAACGATATTTCTAGTTAGACGGAAAGTGCTGAAGCTTTTGCCAATTGCCCCAACTTCTTCCATCTTACACTTCGCAGTCCACCACTGCTTACGGTCGTTTCTCGGGCTCCAAATCAGTTGACGTTCAAGGCATCTCCGTGCCTCGTCATATCTGGAACTCGAAGGAATCGATCTAACAGCGCAACTGAGGATGCGGATATCCATCGTTCCTTTGCGCGTCTGGCTATTGAACCTTGAGCAGCATTAGCAGCCTCAAACAGAGCCTCCTTGATTTCTGTCCATCGCTCTTCTGGATCCCGGCAGATTGTTCGCGTTGATAACCTAGCGGATTATTCTGCTTGGAAAGCAGATCGATGGTTGTCGTCCAGTAGGAACTGCGACGGAGGATTGGCTTTGTTTTTGTTTCGGACTAGTCGTAAGCTAAAACGCGCACGGACAAGAGCGCGACCAGCGTCTACAAATGTCAGCCAGAATGATCGATAGTCTTGAATTGATTCGCGCCAGCGGTAATAGGTAGCAATGTGATCGATCAGAGTAAAATGCTGCGAAGGTTCAGGAGGACGCCAGGCTAGTCGGTGTAGTTTTTTTGTGCGAGAAATTTGTATTCTCTAGGAATAGTTCGCTGTCCGAATATGGTTCAGTGAGTCGGTCGCCGTTATCGGTTTGATCGGCCTCCAAAATAGTTCAAGCGTAGAATGCCAGGGTGGTCGAGGCTATCGTGGATTTCTTTGAGACAGTCTGCAGTGGATTTTAATGAACAGTAGCTTCGAGAGAACATATCAGAAACTTTATTCTCGACGCAAGATCCGTAGATAACGTCGAAAAAATGGTGGTAGTACTACTCGCCAGCGCTGTATTTTATCGCTCTGAAGCTTCCCATTTTATTTGGAACTATACACAAATACAACTGAGCGTTGAAGTTGTTACCAAGAAAATGGTGCTTCCACTTTCGTGTGACCTCCGTCACGGCACGTGCTTATTTTCTCGTTTGCGACCTTCACTGATAGATGGAGCACCAGTTGATTGCTCAACCAACCTTCAGACCACCCGACGGACCTACAACTTTCAGTTCTCCCGGAGCCTTACGGTATCGACTGCAATCTGCCTAGTACAACAGAAATCGCCGCAATTACTAACCTGCTAAAGAACAGTAAAGCCACTGGAGGAGATAGCACATCGTCGGGAATCTACAAATGCTGCCTGTTTTCACTAATTGATGGACTGTATACCTTATTTGGCTCCACATGGCGGGGTGAAGTCTTTCCAGCTGATTGGGGCACGTCTATCTTGCTTCCTATCACGAAGAAAAGGGACACAACGGTGTGTGAGAAATTACTTAACCTTTATGCGGCTAGCTTCTGTGGGAGGATGCGCCGGCTTCATGCATGTCCCGAACGGCATCTGCCTATAAGCGGCGATCGGATGCGAGAACTGAGTACAAGGAAATCCACTTCTGCTTCCAGTTGCGAACGCCACAAGCAGACTGGAGTCCTAATCTCTCAATTTCCGACTTGACACTACTGACTCATGTCTTCAGTTGTCCTCCCAGGCGACAGCGCTATCCCAGACATGGAAAAAGAGAGGCACTGATTGAGATCTCTGTGTCCGAACGTCATAGGACATGTCCAGACCACTGCAATCTTCGGCGTTGGAAGAACACTGACAGCTTTTCCACGTCGAATCACCGTTGTCTTATTGTTACGTTTGAAAGGTTTTCATGCCAAGCCACTTCCAGTGCCCGTCGCAGACACCAGTGGTTAAACGCTTCTAACTTTCTGATGTCCTCGACGCGTAGTAACCACGTCTCTCAACCGTAGGTCAGTATTGGAAGGATAGAGACCCGGAAGACGCGGACTTTGGTCCGGAGGCTGATTTCGTTGCGCACCCGGAGTACTTTGCGAAGCCGAAGAGACGCAATCCTGATATTGTCAATATGCAACTTGACCTCATCTTGGGCTTGACTGTTTTGGAGTCTCGTGGAGCTCAGAAATTTTGAACGCTGGGATGTGCTCAGTTTGTTCACCGCTCAAGTATATCAGGAGAATGGACTGTGTAATGTTTGTCAAAAGGATCTTAGTCTTCGACGTGTCCATCTCTAGTCCCATGGATTTTGCAAAAGATTCTACACGATTGAGAACCGGCTGTGAGGCACTTAGGCTATATTCAAGGATGACGATGTTGCCTGCGGATTCCAGGCCGGTGTCCAGCTGAAAATCAGGGTAATTAGTGAGCGCCTGACGCAATATCCAATGGATTATGTAGTCGAACAGCACTGGCAGCGAGGGACACACTTGTCTGAAACCGGAGTTGACGGGGAAGTCACTGGATTCCTTTCCATAGGTGCGTATTCTCGCACACGTATTTACGTAGTACGACGTCATAAAACTGACAATCTGGTAGTAAAGTCCATGACGGTTTTTTGTCAGCCGAGTCAAAAGCAACCCGAAAACCAATAAAACAAGTTGCAGTCGGTTGCTGAAACTGGTACCGATGTTCTAGAACTCGACGGAGGGTGAATGTTTGGCCCACGCACCGTCTACCACAGCAGAAGCCTTTATTGGGGCGTGTGTGCGCGTCTCGCACAGCTGAGAAGCGGTTCATTTAAAACACGGAGGATATTTTGGCCACTTTCTATCGAATCAGGATGTTTGATCGGTGTACGTTTGTACAGTTAGACTGTGTATTCCGTGTGTTGGCTACTAGGGCATTCTTTTCTTTTCCCACCCATGTAGGTCCACTCCCTCTCCATCTTGTATATTCATACTTTTTAATTCAACGTGCAACATGGTGAGAAAGGCAGTGGTCAGTGGGGCTTGCCCTACTGTTTAACGCTGTACGATGATGATGATGATGATATTTTGGCCGTCAGATCGGTTAGACTGATGCCATGGTAGTTTGTGCACACAGTCCTGTTGTAGCGGTGGCCATCTTCGTTCATACTTTCACCACGTTTATTGTTTAACTGAACGCTGACTGCCAATCGCGGTTGCCATTTGACCGTTGCTCTTGCGCACGCTTTCACGCACGCTCCAAAATACACGCTAACCATTATCTCTCCCAATCGCCTTCTTTTTCTCACGGGTCATGGAGAATACTGTTCTGGTTAACATACCCGTGCAGTGCCGCACACTAGAGTAACGTGCAGGTGGTCCACGCAGTACAAAGGACCGAAGCACGCGTTTACTAAGGAAACCGCGAAGTAAGGTCTAATCAACTATACACTGTTGTCTTTGTTCGGAAGGGGGAGTAAAATTGAAGTTCCCCAGTTCGCTGAAGGTTGTTCTTTTCTCCAGATTGAGCAAAATGGGGTGTGCGATTGCTCGAGCAGTGTTGGACAGCATGATTAAGTATCTCAAATGCGATGCCATCTTTTCCGAGGGATTTCCGGTTCTTCAGCTCGTGTATTACATCGATGATATCATCTCGTCTTGGTGGGTTGTTATTACCGTCATAGATCTCGATCTGGATTGCCAGGGTCGGGTTCACAGAATGTGCTGAGAGACGGTTCAGTGGTCAATCGAAGTGTTCGGTTCATCGCTGTATCTTTTTTTAGCCTGCTCAGGAATGGGCAGCCTGGCAGCATCGTGAAGGAGGGGTTCTGCCGACTGTCGCTTACGGGATGCCACGCGGATTAGACGGAAGAGCGTAGAGAAGTCCCAGCAGTTAGCCGCAGTCTCCATGCTTACTGTGACTTCTTTCCGGTAGTTACGGTCGCTCCTGGCCAAACAGACGGCTTTTTGTCGGATATCACGAAAGTCTTGGTGACCATTTAGGTGGACACCTCTAGCCTTTTCGGTTAGTTGGGGAGTCGTCCCTAAGATATAGTCTTTCTGTCGACGTCGCGTAAAGCCAAGTTCATCTAAAGCGGATCATTGGATCGATGCCCTAAGTAAAGTCTACTGATTTTTTACCTGTACTCCTTCCTCACCTATGAATTTGGTGGCTGGATTGGAGGTAACAGCGTTTGAGACCGCTTGGAGCTTCCTCGGCGATCCTAACGCTGCTGTGGTAATCCACTTCGGTGCACAGTTTTTGCGGTGATTGCCTCGGTGGGTCTTAAAGCGTGCATGGACGAGGATGTAGTCGGTGCCATTCTTATTACCAGTCTCCGCGCCTCGGTAGGATCGGCAGTCTTCAACTGAAGATGACCGGCGTCATTGTATGAGAACGTAGCCAGTCTGGTACGCTGTGTGACCGTCATTAGAGTACCACGTTAAGAAACGCGTCCTTGGATGTTGGAAGCTGGTGTTGGCGACGGTTAGGCTGTTGAAGTCTGCGAAGTCGAGACGTTCACCATTGCTGCACTGCTGTCAGGAACCACATTTTCCCAAGATTTGTCTAGGTGCTTGGTTGGAGGCACCAGTGTGGGAGCTCCAGATCCCTGCAACCAGGGGGAGGTCACGTTTCGGGACGCTGTTTATCACCTATTGTAGCCTGCCGTAGAACTCGTTCTTTGCCGCTTCTTCAGTTGCAACTGTTGGGGCGTAGACCACAGCAACCGATACGTTCAAGGTTGAAGCGAGAAAACGAGCTAAGGCGATCTGATGAGATATCGGGTCCCATGAAGGGAGTGTTTTATTAGCCCTGTTGCTGACAGCCATCGCGACGCCGTGGGGACCAAAGCTGTCCGTGGGTCCACTGTGATGAAGGTGGTAACTGTCATCTACTCCCGGAACTTTTATCCACCGGGTGCTCGGATTCAGCAGTCGAACTTCGGAGAGACATGCGATTTCGGTGCGGTAGTCATGTAGCGTTCGTGTGGTGATGGCTCGGCCTCCGATGTCCAAGGGTGTTCTCACATTCCGGCAGGCGATTTGGATGTGATTCCGCGTCCTGAGGCCCCCAACTAGCCTATTTGCCAATCCGGCAGCGGAGAGAACTAGGAGGCGCGTCGTTTACCGGGGACGCCGTAGCGTGAGCGATTTGTGTAAGGGAACTTGTCATGAAAAGTCCTGAGAACTTGATATGAAGTGGTAACCCCAGTGTCACTCACCTTTTGTTCGAGGTAGGAGCTCTAGCTCACGCACAACCAAGTGCTACCTGTCGAGCAACAGGAAGTTTTTGAGTTGGGAGTCGGTGACCGAACGAGCGGTTCGTACGCCTTTTGGATAGTGGTCTACCAATACGGGATATCCAACGCGTCCTAGTGATCTTGGTGCAAGGTTGCCGGTGGCTCTCTAGGAGCTCGTTCGCCATTTGGCAGAGGTCACCTAGACCCAGGGGTCCATCAAACCCTGTTGATTAGACGGATTTATTTGGTATCCGTTGGTTCCCAGCAGATCTCATGCGCCTATGCAGGAATATCCACCTTCGCATGCTGAGCACCGTCTCACCTAAGTTTTTAGGCCTTGGGTACCCTCCAACCTGGTTTGGCCCGCCTGTCGAGCGGTTTGCCGGGGTGTGGTCGCTGACACATGCCTCCGCTTCGTGGAGCCACAGATGAGAGTTGGACAGGTGGTGGAGACCAAAGAGGTGGAAGATGCCTGAAGGTCTACCAACTCAAAGGTGCTACTCCTCTCAAATACTCCATACACTTTTTGTGTGGAAACTAGAGAAGGATCAGCCTGATTGCCTTGGCATCAAAGATTTTTTGAGCGCTGCTACTCAATCTCCTTTCGGCTGCTAAAGACCCATGCACCGATCGACTCAAAGGGGTTTCTGCAGGGAAAAGGCTACCTGGATCAAATCTTAAACTATCCAACACTGGAGCACTGCTGCAAGTTCCAGCAGCCAACCGTAGCCTGTTTAATCGTCTTTGAGGCATCTTGTGGTTCGCCTAACCGGGAATCTCTGTAAGCGATAATGTAATCTGATGAAGTTAAATAGCTTCTGAGGGAATACCATTCGTTCACTACAGCGCGGATCCGTATGTATTACGGCAAATCTTCGGAGTTTGCACTCACTGCCGTAGTCAGACAGAACTGACTTCTATCACCGGCGGTGCTTAACTACGCCATTGACTGAACAATGGGCCAGGCACTGGCTGACTACCCTGGTGCCCAGCTGAGTCAGCAGGTGCATATCTTGGACCTAGAATACGCGGATAACTTTACTGTGTTAGGAGGCTCCCCGAGAAGCCTCAGCCTGCCGTCGATGGAATCGTTTTTTTCGCAAGTTCTATCATCCTAGAAGTGGACACAACGAAAACTTAAGTTTCTCCAACTTTCACGGGGCCTCCAACTCAACAGCTGTTTGCCAATGACCAACCGATCGGATTTGTTCCATCATTCAAATACGAATGTTTTATGCCATTTATGAATGTTCAAGTGAGGGGCAAAGTGGTGCTGCGAATCCCCAGCGCCAGAAGAGCATTTCTCCATCTACGATGAGCGTTGTGAACCCGCAGGGAAATTAGCCTTCGGACTAAGGCCCGCAACTACCGTGCCGCTATCCGTCCCGTACTCAGCTACGGCTACGAAACCTGGGCACTGGGAGGAGAGGATATCAAGAGGTTGGCGGTATTCGATTACTGGTGCCTGCGGTTTACATCAGAAGAAAATTGGCACGACAGAGCACCCAACGAAGAAGTTAGTAGACGATATATCGAAATCGGCAAACTCTTCCCCCTCCAACATCATCGAATATGGTGACTGGACGGTATCCCACGATAACCTGAAACGGAACTAACCAACTCAACACTGTCCACAATCCTGCCCTAGATGACTCTGTCGCCATGGTGGCGAAATATTGGAATAAATACTGCCGAAGATTTATAACTTCTAGGCTTATGGTCGGTCTGTAAAGTACAACTGGGTCGCGATCTTCGATGAACACGCTTACAACCACCGCACACGATTAGCCATGATGCGCGATGTCCACGGAGCCGACTTATCTTCCGGCAGGAGATGGTCGCATGAAGACGTAAAATCGCAAGCATGGCGTTGACTGTCAATGCCGCGTATTTAGAGTTGCCAGTGAAGTGGAGTACGACAAGGCCGCCCTATATCCCTATTTCTCTTCAAGGTTGCCTCAGAGGATCTCCCATGGAATGCCTTTTATGTTCTTCCAACTGGTGGAGTTGAACTTATCCCAGGGATCAGAGTTCTCGAGTTCCAATATTCTGATGATATCGCCTTGCCGAGTGACAACGCAAAAACAATGCAACACGCTCAGAACTGCTTGCAGAAAAAGGCATCCGGATACGGTATGCATATTGCAGCTTCCAAATGAAAAGTACTTTTGCAAGATTGGCAGAGGTCTGCGCCTGCACTCCTCCTTTGTGGTGGTCAGCTTGAGTTGGTTGGAAACTCAAAGTACATTGGGAGCTTGATAACAGCCAGAGACGGTGTTGGAGGGAGGGATTAGTTCACGAATAGCGACGCTAAGTCAGCTTCCACAAACCTGCGACACCTGTGGCGTCGCAGTGACCTCCGGCTCTCTCTTAAAGGACTGGTATACGTCGCAGCAGTTCGTAGTGCTTTTGCTTTACGGTTGCGAGCCAGTTCGTACTGAGGACGCTCGGCGTCTTTCCATGTTCGACAACCGACGTCTTCGAGGCACTGTTCGCGTCTAGTGGGAGTGTCAAGCGAGAAACGGTGAGGTGCCCCGTCATGTACTGGGCACAAATAGCCGCCCATTAACGAAGTGATCGCTCTACAGCGCCTCCGGTGGCTTGGTCATGTTTTGCGAGTGCCTGCCCACCGTCTGCCTTTCCGTGCTCTATTCGCACATGCTGGGAAAGACTGGAACAAGCCATGTGGCCGTCAGGCCATGACGGCGTAGAAGTATGAGGAAGCTAGCATCAGCATTGGCTTCGGTTGGTGCTTCTTGCCTCCTTGATTGAGTCTCAACAGATGAGCATCGCCGTTGGTTAGACACATTGGGGGATACGGTTGAGAATAGAAGTCTGTGGCACGAGTGGTGTGCGGTCTGTCTGTCGAACTATTGTGTCTCAAAAAGAAAAATGTCATCCAGACAAACAGGGTGAAAAAAAAAAACAAAAAAGTATTCGGTAAGAAAGCAGAAAAGGTCACAGCATGTTATTTATATGAACTGTTTCTTTTATTGCGACCTACTGTCCCCTCCTCTATTTATGTTATTGTTGTTACTGAGTTGACACCATGCTTGATTTCAAGCCAATACATATAATGTATATTCGCCGATATCTCGGTTCAAATTACAGAGGCGTGGTGCTATGCCAAAGTCATCAATGAATTGTGCAAGATGGCATTCCGGTGATAAAAGCCTCCCATACAGCGTATTCGGATGCTCTTGGGCAGGTAAGAATTTGAAAAGGTAATCCTTGCCCAGTAGTTTAAGTCTCTGCAGAAATTAGTCCACCCCTGCCTCCTACTCGCCACCTTACAACCTTATCAATTACACGGAGAAAGCCCGAAGACATCGAATCACTTTGGGATGGCCATAAATGGATCCGGTTTATTTTTCTGTAATCTTCCCCCTCCTTGTTGGTTACAGAGGGTGTTCGAAGACACTTCCGCCCTAAGCGAGATTGATTCGAATCAAAACGGTGAAGATGGAAGTAGCTTGTTTATGCTACGTGGTGTCACTCCATCCTACCGGAACAGGACCTTTGGAAATGTAGGTGAGGACAAACGGTCACAATGTCGCCGTCGGTTACACCGTATCCAAAATCACTGTTAATAAGGCTTCCTTTTCTACTCGGTCCCGTTGGCAAGGTCGTCAGTATTTAGCGACATTCAACTTTGCTTACATGTTTACCACGTTATTGTTTATATGAACTCGCCAAGCAGCATGCTCAACGTGTGTAACGCGCTCGGACAGACCGCCACGCCCATCTTCCTCGGTGTAAGTGTTGATGCTTGCTTATGCACCTACACACGCTGGTACCCAAAAACGGGACTTAGGCTGTCGATTTATCACAAAGCAGGGGATAACAAATTGTACCCAGTGCTTGCATGGTAACGATAAGTCGAGCGTTGATCGGAAATGGCGAATTGGTTAGCACAGAAACCACTGAACTCTGTCTGAAGTTACTGTTGCGACTATCCCGATGTCTAGGGCTGTGAGTCTAGCAGTAACTTAGTTTCACTAGCTACACGCACGATATGGGCAGAACACGATTACGGGCAGCAGAACAAATTCCAATCGAATAACCGTGTTTATCGATGATTCGTGGTTAGCCAGGTGAGAAACCAAGAACAATGGGCAGTAAGCTTCCGAAAATCGGGACAGCGCAGGAAATAAAAATGGTCCACTTAGCAGGCAGCTGAACGAAACTGTAGCGCAGTTCGGTTGTGGTACAATCAATAAATCAAGAACGTTTATCGTCAAAGATCAATAAATCGATTACAAACGCGTGAATTGGACTGTGGTTGCAATGGTAAAAAGTGTCATTAACAAATAAGTACAAATAAGCTAAGTCTGTGGAGTAAACAAGAGTACGTGCCAACATGAATGGGCGAATCCGGCAATAGATCTGTTAATGCTGTTGACGTATGACGGCCAATAGTGGAGTGCACTGACAGAACGCTAAGACTGGGAGTTCGAGCCTCCGCTCGGCAGTACAAATGAAACACTCAGAAAGATTATATAACAGTAGAAGTGTAGACCTTCGGGAAAACAAGGTTACGAACAAATACGTGAACTGTTCATGTAATAAGCACCATGAAACTCAAGTATAAGCTGATGTGATACCTTAGAAACAGGGAAAATACATTACGAATGTCCGGGGTTCACGATTCATGTACTCACTTCTAATAAGTAACTAAACAGAAGGCAGAAGGACAAACTCTAATTACGATTCGTAATTAACATTGCCCCCGGGGTGGGGGAATGTCACGAACCACTCTCATGAGCATAAGTCCAACTCAAGAAGACACAGTTGCCGTATGTCTCTCCGGTGAACACCGTTGGCTGTGCGTACTGCAACTTCTCTGATTCGTCCATCGCTTCCCATAACCGTTTCTTCAATTATCCCTTTGGGCCACGCCCTTCTCCGTGCGTGCGTGTCAGCTAGGAGAACCAAGTTGCCTACGTTCAGCTTTCGGCTATGCTTATTCCACTTTGATCTTGTCTGTAGTGTTGGCAAGTATTCCTTCAACCAGCGAGCCCAGAAGGCATCTGCCAGCCTTTGCACCTGTCGCCATCTTCGGTTCAACCGGTTGTTTGATAGCTCGGAAGGAAATGTCGCTGGTATACCTCGTAGGAGAAGAAGGTGATTGGGTTTTATCGCGTTGAAATCATCGGGATCATTCGATATTCTGGTTAGAGGGCGATCATTAAGTATTCTTTCTACCTCGCAGAACATCGTTACTAGCGCCTCATCTACGACCAGCTGATCAGCCAGAAGTGAAAGCAGAATTCGGCGGACAGATCGTATGATACGTTACCATACACCTCCGCGATGACTTGCCTTCGGTGGAGAGAAGCGCCATTCACAGTCTCTATTCCCAAATGTCTTTAGAATCTTGTCCTGGTTCCAAGCCTTCAGGCATCGCCTCAAGTCTGCTTCAGCGCCTCGGAAATTCGTTCCATTGTCACTGTAGACAACACTGGGACATCCTTGTCTTGCCACAAACCGAGAAAACGCAGAAAGGAAAGAATCGGTGTCTAGGGTGTAGGCGACCTCTAGGTATACTGCTCTCATGGACATGCAAGTAAATATACACCCGTAACGTTTCTCAGTGGCTCTACCGCGCTTCACCAAGAAGGGACCGAAGTAGTCTACTCCGACAGCAGTAAACGGGTTCTCGCCGAATAACATTCTGTCCTCAGGAAGTGGTGCCATTACTTGACTTTGTGCCCGGGAATGCCAACGTTTACAATGAAAACATTCCCGTAGCATATTTTTGACTGTAGAGTAGCCGTGTGTAATCCAATAACGTTCCCTTAATAGTGACAGCACATGTGCTGCACCAGCGTGGCCATTCACTTCGTGATAATGTTGCACTAAAAGTTTGATGATGAAGTGATCCTTCGGTAGAATTACCGGATGTTTTGACTCGAAAGGTAGAGGTGCCCATCGTAGGCGACCTCCAACTCGTAGTAAACCACAGTGTTTAAACGGATGGAGTTTCTGCAATCGTCCTGGGACTGGCCGGGACATGCTCGGGACCTCTGATCCTTCGGAGATTGTTCTTAGCTCCTTACTAAAGCAGTCCTTTTTCACCAAACGAAATAAGGCTAATTCTGATGGTTTCAACTGCTTGGCGATGTTCAGTTGACTAACACCCGTTTCATGTCGTTGTCGAATTCAAAAACAAAACCGCTTCAACCAAGCAATCTGTCGCAGCAAGCCTAACCAAGATTTGGCATTGCGGAATCTTTGTATCCAGCCGACTGTATCCGATGTTTGCACTGCGTTCAGGCGAACCGTTTTGACTAATTCAATATGAGTGGATGCGGTGGGACTAGGCTGTGCAGACCACGAAGACACATTCTGCAAGATAAATCGTGGGCCATTAAACCAAAGTGCATCTAGCGGCCTTCTCGGGCTGGTACCTCTCGAAGCTAAATCAGCTGGATTGTCTTTGCTGTTCATGTGGACCCACTGTTCAGGTTCCGAAAGTTCACGGATCACCGCCAGACGGTTGGCCACAAAGGTTTCGAAACGAGACTTGGTATTTCGTATCGACTGCAAAACAATTAGCGAGTCTGTCCAGAACGTAGTCGAGCAGATAGGTGCGGAACGTTCTTCTTTGGCAAAGGCGACTAATCTTACTGAGACAACAGCAGCCGCAAGCTCCAAGCGCGGGATGGTCACGGATTTTAATGGGGCTACACGAGACTTCGCCAATATTAGAGAACAGTTTATAATTCCATCTTCGGTGACAGATCGTAAATAGAGTGCTGCTCCATAACCCAGTTCTGAAGCGTCACTAAATGCATGTAGTTCCAGTCTTGGATCCGTTTTTTCATTCATCGGACGTATACAACGGTCGATTCGTAGATTAGATACTGCTTGAATTTCACTGAGACACACAATCCATCGGTCGATTTATTCCTGGGTCATTTCCTCGTCACATTTGGCCTGCCTTCGACATAGGTCCTGGAAAAGCAATTTAGAAGGCATCAAACTTGGAGATACAAGCCCCATGTTGTCGTAAATTGAAGCGATGTAGGTAATTAAACCTCTCTGGGTATATTTTTCCTCCCAAGGTGGATCCCATTGTACTCTCAAAGTTCGTTTTACTTCAGCTGACTGTCGATCAAGGAAAATGGGTTTGATTTCTGCTTTCGGCAGTTCTCCCAAAGCATGTGGCACATTACTGAAGAATTTAGTCAAGTTGAAACCGCCTTGCAGTAGAGCGTGCCGCAACGTTCTTCCCATTCTTCCAACGTCCCCCATTTTAGGTAAACTCATCAAACAATCATCTACGTAGAAGCTTTTCTTAGCTTGATTGATCACCTAAGTGCCGTAAATTGCCATATTACAGTCGATAGTGTTCTGCAAAGCTAAGCTGCAGCATGACGGCGACGAGGTGGCCCCAAATGGATGAGACGTCATACGATATGCTTCTGGTTTGTTGGTCACGTTACCGTCAGGCCACCAGAGGAACCTCAGACAATCGCGGTCGCTTGATGGAACCTTCATCTGGTGAAACACAGCCTCAATATCGGCTACCGAAGTGTACCTGTACTCATGAAACCTCAGCAGCACCTGGCACAAACCATTGACAAGGTCCGGTCCCGTCAGTAGTTGTTCGTTCAGTGATGTTTGATTGACCACCAAAGCGCAGTCGAATACCGCTCTAATCTTGGTTCGGTCTCCGTGTTTATATACGCCGTGGTGCGGAAGATACCGTACGTGGGGCCAGTTAGGTTTTGCTCAGTCCCAGGTGCCATCTCAGCGTAACCTTCTGATATATATTCGTTAATCGTTGCGCAGTACTTTTCCTTCAATAATTGATCGTTTTCAAAGACCTTGCTTGTTACTGATTGTTTGTTAGTCAAAACACGAATTCCAGGTTCCTTGAAGGATACCTGGTCGACAGGTTGATCATTTGAAGTTGGGAGAGACTGTTCATAGTTTTTGACTCGTTCGAGCTTCTCAAATGGCTGCGGAGTAGGTGGTCGAGAAGACTGGGCCGACAGTATTGATCGTACTTCCTCTTTCAGATCACTTATGTTCTCTGCGAGCCTCATTCTGATATCACTGATACGTCTTTCGGTTTCCAGCTCAAGCTCCAACCTTTTTATCTTTAATTTTGCCAATTTAAGTTCTCGATTCAGTTTCGAGTCGGGGGATGGGCCTTGTGATAACTGACGTTTACTGTCGCAATCGTGACGGGACTGCATTTGACAGAATTTCCTTCAATTTCGATTCGGGCAGTATATCAAAGCAGCGGTTTGGTTATCTGGCTAACTGTTGCGACTATCCCGATGTCTAGGGCTGTGAGTCTAGCAGTAACTTAGTTTCACTAGCTACACGCACGATATGGGCAGAACACGATTACGGGCAGCAGAACAAATTCCAATCGAATAACCGTGTTTATCGATGATTCGTGGTTAGCCAGGTGAGAAACCAAGAACAATGGGCAGTAAGCTTCCGAAAATCGGGACAGCGCAGGAAATAAAAATGGTCCACTTAGCAGGCAGCTGAACGAAACTGTAGCGCAGTTCGGTTGTGGTACAATCAATAAATCAAGAACGTTTATCGTCAAAGATCAATAAATCGATTACAAACGCGTGAATTGGACTGTGGTTGCAATGGTAAAAAGTGTCATTAACAAATAAGTACAAATAAGCTAAGTCTGTGGAGTAAACAAGAGTACGTGCCAACATGAATGGGCGAATCCGGCAATAGATCTGTTAATGCTGTTGACGTATGACGGCCAATAGTGGAGTGCACTGACAGAACGCTAAGACTGGGAGTTCGAGCCTCCGCTCGGCAGTACAAATGAAACACTCAGAAAGATTATATAACAGTAGAAGTGTAGACCTTCGGGAAAACAAGGTTACGAACAAATACGTGAACTGTTCATGTAATAAGCACCATGAAACTCAAGTATAAGCTGATGTGATACCTTAGAAACAGGGAAAATACATTACGAATGTCCGGGGTTCACGATTCATGTACTCACTACTAATAAGTAACTAAACAGAAGGCAGAAGGACAAACTCTAATTACGATTCGTGAGTAACAGTTACTCTGATCCGGTAAGAGACAACAAATGAAAATAACAATTGAAAGGCGTAGAAAAACATTTGATTGGTCAAACTTGAAAAGTTAGAGACTTTAAACTTCGTATTGAATTTGATTATTGCAACTTAGAAAAGAACTTTAGGATTAGATATTCAGATATCTGGAACGGCATTTTTCTGCGCATTCCGGCAATCAGGGGCAATTGACAAACAGTGAGTTGTAAAAATCCTTGCAGTTTCAGAAATTTTTTACTCCAGGAAACCGGGCGCGATGTTCATGACGCGAGTCAGCATAGAGTACAAACACAAGCTGTTCAAAGGTATCCTATTTCCAGCCAAATATCATCCACCACTTGGCCCCAACAATTCGGAAACCAACTGAAGTCAGTGGAACAAAACGCGTGCAGTGGGCGTGCGACTGAAGATGGCAGAAGATGGTCGCATGAGAATTGATTGTAGGTCAGGAATGTGAATCATATTTGGAGATGAAACTTCATGATTATTTGTTTTATTTATCAGAACGTGGCATTTGAATAATCCATCTGAGACAACAGTGACTTTGGCTATAGGAGGCATTATTTCTGACCATGTAAATGTCTGTTCAGAAATAGTCCCATTTTCAGTGTAGTACGAAAGCAATGAGAAATAGCGGAGCTGCCCGAAAGACGTTCAAAAGTTACTGTTTTAACTGATGTGAAGTGGGTTTTTTCATCCAGTCGTATAATTATCTAGCTTCTGGCAATCAGATCTACGAAGACTGTACACCAACGTGGGAACAGAGCAAAAGAGTGCGGTGAATAGTGTTTTCATAATCCCTAAAATTTTCACCATACTTGTCATATCTGCGAAATATTCAGCTTTCGACCTAAGTGTGGCGGAAATCTGTTCGCGCCGACAGGTTTATTGCTATCTCTGAACGCAAGCTCGCCATCGGAATGATGACGCAATGGCCATTAAGTCAGCACTGTAAAATAGAGACTGTCGGCTGGATAATTTAGTCATGCGATCGGTCTATCATTCACTCTTTAGTTCAATATCAGGAGTCGGTCGGATCGTTGGGAATAAAAACGGTTACCGGCCTCATCAAATGATTTTACTGTGTGGAAATTCTTTGAGAACCTACCCGGGTAGGCGATTTTTTTTGGCATTGTTCTTTGCGTGGCTGCGAACTAATGTTTCGTTTGATACAATCGGCACGCTATCTACACATAATCATTCTCATTTTCATTTATTTTTGGAACAACTAGCAACTGTGCACTAAGTGTGAGGTTTTATTTGGCTGTTTCCTATAAAAATTCAACAAGGAGGTAACTAAAGGATGACTATGAATGCAGCATCGAAGAAATGCATCTGCAATTCGACGTTCCATACGACCGATGAAGGCCTTAATCAAAAGTGCCGCGGGATGGTAACAACGCAAAATGCAGTGAGCATTCCACAACCATGGTCCAAATGGGCCTTTTGATCCCTTAGGGGGATCCTAGCACTTCTTACACGGCCATGTGCACTGGTTAAACTCTTCGCATTTTTCTGTTCTGTAAGGAGCTGACCATCTCCATTAATTCCTTAGTCAATACCGGTCGAAGAGGATGCAAATCTGACTGCTTGTAACTCACATCCAGCGTTCTCATTCACTGTTCAAACCATCGGCCTACTCCATGCTCCAAAATACTCTCAAAATACTTTCATTACTGCAGATTTCATGATTCTAGGGCCACTTTCGTGACTCTGCTCACCACTTTGGCCTCGTCGTGGTGCTTCATTTGAGAACTGATTTAGCTGTTGTAGCATAGTCATGCTAAGACGAGTGGATGAGTGGGTAACATCCTCCAAATGCAATCCGGAACGGAAAAATGACTTGTAATTGCGCCGATGTACGGTATTTTCACACAACACAGAAAGTCGACTTACAGTTAAACAGCAAACGGTATAATCGAAAGACACAATACAAGGATGCGGGTTGAGGGAAAATCACGCACAAAAGTGTTTAATTAAACTGCTTTTGGATAAAAAATTATGCACTCGGTTAGGATAAGCACACGGTGAAGTGATCCATGGTATAATTGGCCATGATAGGTAGGTTGACCATGGAATAACAGACGGACATCTTGCGATGAGGATATGGTCTGATTAACTGCCTGACTTCGAGCTGGGCAGGTGATTAAAGTTAAGTGTGAGATAATTCAACATGCCATAATGATGAGAAATTCCCATCAGCTATTTTTTCTTAAGTGTCTAAAATGGGTGAGTACAAAAATCAATTCCGTTTGGGGAGAGAGGGGAGGAGACATGTTCAGTGCAAGAGGAATAGCAGTTTGATTTTTGGCGTAAACACACTGTGTTGAGGATGAGTAAGGTTTCCACCGGTCACTGGACTGCTTCAGGTACCTTGGCAAATACTCATAGAAATGACTGACAGTGAGAGTCGGCCTTTGAGCCATTGCTCGGTGGTCGGATAGACTGAATGAGAAACCCCAAATATGGGTGGCATTGGTGTTAGCTTGAACTGCTTCCAAATCTGTTTCTCAACAGTTCACTGCAGCAGTCAAGTAAGAGGGGAAGGGTAATGAATGATTCCTTCTTAAACTCGCTGTAGACTTGAAGCTTCACAGGCTTTTCGCGATGGTACTGGTCAATAAAAATGTGACTCTATCCGTTGTCTCGGAGTGTATTTCGTATTTTATTTAGTTCAGCTTTTATTGTTTTGTTTGAAAAATGTTACTGGTCCGTCAGACTGAGCAGCATATTTAATTCTTTTTTCGACGGACGGACACATGGCGCAGTGGATGTTGAAATACTTCGCAACCTATATGAAAGTGATATCTTTCAGTACTTGTTTAACCTTTATTTTTGTGGAGGCTTGAGAATTACCATCTGGAAATAATCATTGACCTATGGTGTGGTCACTGATTTTCAGCTACAGATTTAGTTGGGATTCGTCGTGCGCTGCATATAATCAACTCACGAGTGATAGCTGGGTGGCCAGCTGTTCTCCAACTTACAATCGCTCATCTCGTGTTTGAGTCTCAGTTGGGGCACTGTGGATGTACATCGGTCATGATCGCTAACAATAATGAGGCAGATGTACGTTGCTGCCATGGTTTGTGATGGTGAGTTGAGCGTCGATATGCTGCTCGATGAACCATTTCATTCTCAATAGTTCATCGGAGCAGATTCAGACTAATGAAAACCAATGAGATAAGGATGGAAACCTATGTGCCTACTTTGTGATCAGCAGGCAACTGTCGTTATGTTATGGCACAGTTTCGGCATGGAGGCGGCTGATAATGCAAACAAGGGAAAGATCAAACTCCAACCCGTCCCAACTTAGAGTACTCGAATTCGGGATGAATTTGAGATTTGTACGTTAGTTGTAGGAGGATATGGAGGGTAGTGATGAAGCGTGCGGCTTAGGGAGGTAAATCCATCTTGCAAACACCAAAATAAAGGATGGATGAGATGTAGGAACGCCGATAGAAGGGTGAAATATTGCGGCACCAATAAACATGGCACGAGTTGATTTGACATAGCTGTACTGAAAGTAATTTGGGAAGAGAAAACGATTTCTTTTCAAAGGTGATAGACCGAAGGGACATTCTAAAAATAATAAATAGACCACATGAATGTTGTTGCCCTGACGAAGGATGTTTACGATAGTGGAATCGAGCTAAGCACTGACAGCACAATGGTCGTGGAGGTATCTCAGTAGGAGGAGGAATGAGATGGAAAACACACAGTGGTAACTGCAATGGTCAAACGGTTATCGTCGTGAACTCAGGAAAATATCGACCCGGGTTCGAGTCCCGCCACTGCCGGTCACTTTCTCATTTGGCAGCCTTTCACTGGCCGCAGCTCCATTCCTGAATTGTTGTGCCATAAATAAAAAAGGAATTGGAAGGGGTGTTTTGTTTTTTGAAGACAGTAATAGGTTTGCTTGCTTGATTTGAAAGAATCTTGGTCAGAAATGTAAGGTGGAGGGTTGTAATGTTGGTTAGACCTTACTTCGCGGTTTCCTTAGTGAACGCGTGCTTCGGTCCTTTGTACTGCGTGGACCACTTGCACGTTACTCTAATGCTCGGCACTATACGAATATGTTAACCAGAACGGTACTCTCCACGACCCGTGAGAAAAAGAAGGCGATTGGGAGAGATAGTGGTTAGCGTGTATTTGGGAGCGTGCGTGAAAGCGTGCTCAAGAGCAACGGTCAAATGGCAACCGCGATTGGCAGTCAGCGTTCAGTTAAACAATAAACGTGGTAAAAGTATGAACGAAGATGACCACCGCTACAGGGTAGAAGCACGCTTTATTTGAGGCCATCACCAATAACTGGAAAGGGCTGTTACTGAAAGCATCGCATCGGACGGAGATAAATACTTTGATGTTTATAAAATAGGTTAATGTAGAAAACAGAAATTGCGTCGCACGCTGTGATTTATGTTTATTTTTTACATACATGGTTACGAGTAAATTTCTATTGCGCATGTGAAATTTCGAGTTCGTGTACCGTTATCTGGCACTATCATCACTGTATCAGCACACCTGGTTGAAAGTGGGTTATCTCTGCTTTTATTGGCGGTAGTTTAATTTATGTGTGTACTTTGAATAACATCATGAAATTGGAAAAGTGCCTTTAATTTGTTGACCTTATGCGTATGGATTTTCTATTTTAATTACCGTCTTGTGTGGGCGAAAAGCAGTGTGAAGTTTTCAAGTAAATCCTTTATGGAGACAAACTTGTTGTCTTCTCTCAGCTCCTGCACACACACATACACACAGAGAGGGACTGGCACACATACATACCATGCGGAGATGCGTGCACAGAAATGCTGCATCGAAATTGGAATGCACAAGCTTCACGAGTTGACTACTCCATCAACTCACTGATCAACTGAGTTCGACAAACGAACGATGGTTCACGGTGGTCCTTATTGACCTCACAACACGACGTCATCCGTACCGGGGTCAGTTTGGGATACGCTAAGAATAAGATTACCGGTACGAATTTTCTATTTAATAATGTACTAAAAACGAGTGAGTCTGTCTATCAAAGTATCAAACTTCCATCAATGAAATGTGTTGAAATATGATCAAGAACGGTTTAATCAGTTGTTTCTAAATTCCTGTGAATGTCAGCCATCCACCTTCATGGAGGTGCTCCCGTCGGAATACACACTGTTACTTAGTTTGTGACTTCGAAACTAACTTAATCCCGCTTAAGATCGACCAATAACGAGTTAATCAACATATCTCCTCCGTTGTCGGTTCCATTTCTACCTAGTACGATTACTTCGTGCTTGGTTACAAGTTCAGTTTTAGGTGTTTAATTCAATGGTCCATCCATAGCGGATGCATAATGACAAGGAAATCTGAAATGTAGGACCACAGCAGGCCCAAAAGTGGTTGGGTGTAGCAACTGAGTGTTTTCAGGTGGCGTTTCTGAAGGTCGAACATCATACTACAGGTCCTAAAGTCTGCTGCTTAGACTACCACTTGAAATAGTTTTCGTTAGATTAACGAATGATAGTGGTTTTTCATATTTTCATATTTTTCTCCCAAGCTTGTACTGCTACTTACTACGGCAAACTCTCGCATATACCAATTCTGTGGCAGACAAAAATTCTCTAAATCGTTTAATACATTTTACCGGTTATCGGGAGCCAATAATCACGGATGAAACGTCTATTTATGTGCTGATTTATGCATGCTGTCGGTAATGTTGCAAATAAATGGTTTCGCGAGTCGCTAAAATGTCACGATTGTCTGATTAGGACATCAGTAATCATATCTGTCTTGATCTGACTGCGTGATGTGTTATCGGGGATATTACTAATCGGAATGGATCAAGGGTGATTACAATTGGCTCACCAATCCATTTATAATCACCCTCTTCCGCGTATTTGGAATAACTACGTTTATATGGCTCTTCCGGATGCACAACTATTCATTAGTTAATTTAGCTTTTCTTCATTTCCTCTGGTCGCAGTAATAATAAGCAAGAGTGGAGAATTTAGCTGGTCTGTATCCTGTTCGAGAGCAAGCGGATTTTTTTTTTCAACTACAATATCCCTGTGAAATACCATCGAGACCTGTCTGGTCTGCGGTCTTTGTGACCGCCAGAACTTTAGGCGACAGATGTAGTGAACTTCGATACCGATCGCAGCTGAGCACGTAGTCTGTGGTTTGTCTCGCTTACCCAAGTCTCCATATACTTCACCTCACATATTTACACCCAGTGAGCCGTGTCCTTTCGAGCCTTACTTGTGGGACGGTTCGTACTTATGGGACCGGCTGTGCAGTGTGTTCAATAATTTCGGTTACACTTGCGAGTTTCGAATTTCAGTTGAGGTGTCAGTAGTTAATTTTTCAGTGTTTCTTTTCGTCCGAAAAATATCGTCAGATTGTCTCACTGAAATGGAGATGAATGACGTCGGTGTCCACGAATCATGACTTCCGAAATGCATATCTTAACCCTGAAGTGATTGCACAAAGATGTTGGTACAGGACGACAGCCCTACTGGTGTTATTTTCACTAACATTTGTTCACGTCATTTGATTCAATTGAAACCTCCAAGATCAACCCACGTCTACTCATGCTTACTTTTGAATACTTATTAAGGTATTGGCTCCGTGGGTGTCGGTACCCTGCCTACGAACTAAATCTGTGTATTCAATTGTAAGCCCCCTTGAGAAATTTTACTCGCCGTGACGGTAACTTTTCATGCTAACAAGCACTTGAGACCATGTTGTGTTATTGAATGTCGAACATCCACACGTAACTGAAGATTGTGTCTAGTTTTCTGACTCTCATCGTTTTCAAATGAATACCCGCAAATTTTTATGAATTTTCTCAGTCGAAACCGAAAATCCAAGAGTTATTTGCGGTGGACTACGCATTGGTTTCTGTTAGTCACCTTTTCCTAGCTCAAGGCTAACTTTCCTCGGCAATACATGCATTGCGCCTGATACTCCGACTGATGACATCGAACATTTCATTGACAGCCTTCCCACCTCATTACATGTCTTGACCAGTCTTCGTGCGGAACAGCAGGCAAGTCCAATGGAATTGTCTCATTCCTTTCTAACCCACCTATGTTTTCGAAACCTGGTGCTTTTTGCAACACACCGCTAGGCTCTTTTGAACTCAGCAAAAACCAGATAGTCAACTATGTTCGCAATAATTAATTGTGTCCCGATTAGCATTTCTGATCATTGTATTTTCTTCCCTAGCCTAACGCGAATTGAAAAAGTCCCCATGTTACCGATCGCCTGCATCCCCTCCAAAAGTGCTTGAGCCCTAGAGAATCTGGATAAGCTTGGATCACTTGTTTGATCATCTGCGCCTATCCCAGAATTGATATTGTGCGTTTCCGATCAATGCCGATAAAATATATATTTACTCGTTACTGCAACCCCCCCCCCACCACCAGTTAGGTCTGAGCAATAAGAAGAGAAAAACCGAAGACAATGAAACAGGTTGTTTTGGCCCTGAAAAGTACTGGTTAGTGGTTCTCTGATCATCACCGCCCCATGTGCAGTATCTACAGATATTTGAACTGAGTTTCTGGTTGTGGTTGTACGCCCATCGGCAAACTTCTTGCTTAAGTCTTCCACACAAACTCGACGGCTATTATATCTGGCTTTGCTATCGATTTTGTACAGACGCTGAAGTGTTATCTGACAACGGAATTAGGCCATTTATTGATAGGGTGCTGACTAAATCCTTGTAACACATTGGCATAGACCGCCACTCTCCTACTTTGATTCAAGTGCTCATACTCGGTTATACACTTACTGGGCTTCGGCTCATCGGGTTTTCATTCCTTGTATGCCTTTGCAGATCGCGCACGTGCAACCCCAACAGAAAAAACGCTGCATCCGGCGCATCCGACGACCCTGTTTGTCTCTGTGATCCTGTGTTGAACCGCCGTCGTCGTCATTTTGTTGTGGGCGCGTTCATTGCCGTGTTATGCCCTCACAAAGTATGTATGCCAGGAAATACAGCCGCGTGTACTTCATCCGCGATGACAACTGTTTGATTATTTTTCTTGCAAATAAAAACAACCCCGAAGCAGCTGTTACGGAATTGTTTCCTGGTACGTCAGTGATTGATGGTTCTTGTATCTTTCTAACAGCGGACTTTTTCCCGAGTATAAATTGCATACTTCGACTATTCGCACACACCATTGTAAATCAGAAGTGAACGAAATGTGCGGACCGAAAATCCCCCTGTCAACCCTCACTGATATTCAACGCGCATTTAATCCTCCTTGTAAAGTATCACGCACGGCCAGCAGCGAACTAAGCTGATTTCCCGGTAAACATGCCAGGCGAAATTGGAATGACTGCTATTTTGACTGATACGACACGTTGTGTAGAGGAAAAGAGAGACAATGAATAGAAATGCTTTCAAAAACGAAGGCAAGAAGATGGTCTTGTAACTGTGGGAAAGTTCTTTCGGATCTCATGGAAGGAAAGCTTGGGAAATGAGTACTCACCCATCAGGTACTCGAAGAAACCTTCAAGGTCCCGTTTTTTACTTGACGTAGTCAAGAAAATTTTTGTTTTTATTGTATACTGTAAATTCAGTCAGCCATGGCAGGCCGATCGAACAGCGGACTGGAGGTCCCGGGGCTCATAGTTCAAACCTCACATCCATCGATCAATATTCATTTCGGTGGCCTATACTTGGCCATTTTCATTTTCTACAATGTTAAGATTGTTGCTTGGTACATAAACGGGAGTGAAGGAGTTTCGTGGAACCGAATGCCTTTCACGTCATTCATCAGTGCACTCGCAAATGCGATCACACATACATGGGCAGAAGGCATCGGTGTCTTGGTCAAATAATGAGAAAGCATACACCGAAATGCTTAGTTCAATGAATTAGTCATCCCTCCCTGAACAGCAAACGACCTCGAAAAAACCCAGCTTCGTCGATCGCGAAACACCTTATGACCTTTTGTCATCAGACTAATCTGGATCGAGCGGTACAGATGACGGCAAGAAATTGGAACCCAAGGCTCTTAGCTCTTTTGTGACGCTCTATTGGTAAGTAGACTTAGATCGCCATTATGCGTACAGAAGCTGTTCACCCACAATGAGTGTTTGCCTCGGCGTTTAGCCAATCAGATTAACCGAGTCCTTCCCTGATTCGTTTGACCCTGTCTATCCCATGCCCTATTCGAACACGAATTAACATGTCTTACGTACGTGATTCAAATGAATAAAAGAAATGCTTGCATCTCACAATTTGTCTTCTTTCTGCTCTGAATCAAGAGAACACAATACCTCAAACAGAAGATAAGCAATCAACCACAGAACTTCTCTCGCCGCGCTGAAGACGGTAAATTTGTCATCCAGATATCTGATATATCCGTGGTGGACTTTGGACAACAATGACCCGGTTTCGATTCCCACCACCACCGGTCACTTCCCCACTTGGCAGTCTTCCACTGACAGCGGTCCCCTTCCTGAAACGTTGATCTTCGTCGTGTAACAAATAAAGGAAGTAAAAAGAGGATTTATTTATTTATATTGATATCTGAACTCGATATGGTGCAAAAAAATGTTAGTACGTTCTTCGCATGTGAACCTCGTTGGGGCAGTATGCCATTTTTGGACTGAGATGTAAACCGAAGTTGGCCATCCGGCTCCTATTGAAAATCAAAAATATGACCGCACCCGTCTGTTGAAAAAGAAATCTGATGTTCAGAACAAAAAACGGCTTGGTGAAAAAACTCGTTTTCAGTCATTTGTATTCATACATTTGTTGTTATGCATTGGTGTGAATACGAAAAACTGGAAACGAGTTTGTTCACCACGCTGTTACGCTCTTAATGTTTTCTGTGGAATTTTTCAGATATTTGAACTCTAATGTATTGCTCAACCTTATGGAACAGGACGATTTGTTCGGATGAAACACAAAATTGAGCTGCAGAATTTCCCCAAAAAACCACGCGAGAACGGACACCCTGGTAAGTTTACCGAACAATACCGCAAAGAAAAACCGAAGAGGGAACATCATGTCAAGTTTGCCTGTTGTGGTCCCTCGCGTTTCCGCTCTGCAGTTTTTTGACAGACGGCTCGTGAAATCGATCTCCGTTGCAAATCCTACCGCACCAACCCGCTAACGCAAATCGGAAGACAAAGACACGGCACGTCAGATGGCAGTGTGGTGGTAGGAGAGGAAGACGAGCTATTTGAACGGAAATTAGAGTAAACTCGGTTTCGCCCCTGCAATAGGGCTGCTGTCCCGTGGGGCCTGGCAGACTGTTTTTACTGTAGTTAGGTCGGACCGGTTATTTCACACTGCTGGTTCAGCCACGTGCGTGAGTGGTGTGTTGCTTGGTTGGCCCGGTTTGGCGCGTTCACTCGATTGGTACCGTGGCTTGAAGTAGGTTTTCGCGATCCCCTGACATTACCCAAATGACGGCTGTAGCGAGTTCTACTAGACGAATTTCAAGGGAAGGTCGAGTAGCCGTCAATTTATCTATAATAGGGTATTTTCAAAAGTTTCCAAAACCTGGGGCAAAGTTCCTGCACGAATGCATGAACATAAATTGGCTGCGAGACACGATTTGTTCTTTCTAATATCCGTCCGCCAAGACCAAGGACACATTTCAAACCTGGATGGAGTTCATATTCTGCACCACCCAATCACAAGATACACAAGAGTCTGTGGAAGCCTGGCATTCTTCAAGGAATTCATTCAACAAACATATTGAATTGGATCGCATTCTCCCTCTCCCGAAACTTAAGAATCTCAAGGTGGTAGACGTTCCTGCCGCCGCCCGGGTTAGTACCAACGCCTTCCCTACTGGATCCTTATGTGGTTTGCCAGTCCAAACCAGAGGGTTACTGTGATGATCGAATTGCCCGAAATGAAATTAGAAATCACACCAACTGGCACAGAAATAAGCATGCAAATCAAGGCGTTTTAGTAGGCAATACAAATACAGCGAAACGCATAGGCACGCAGCTTTCGGGTCTCAAGCGCATGAGTAGTCATCATAAGTTACTCGAATGTTGTAAGGCGACAGAATTCGATCGAACGTGGACTTTCACAATCGATGGGCATAGTATGTATTCACAGTCAGAAGTGGAATGAACTGTGTTCACATAATGTTGGTTGTGTGAAAATTAACTTTGTGTTATCGATCACATGTCGGACCAAATGAACTTTATCTTGGACTAAAGTGCGAATGCTGAATTAGTCACAAAATCACCACGGTTAGATTGCCGGTCTCACCAAAATACTCATGAAATTCACCACTCACAGAAAATCATCTCTCATGTCTACTCAGCATTCACAACAAGAAAAACCTCTAGCTCTCAACAGCATTCACGGTTTGAACCACAATATTGATTCTGTGCATCGTTTTCTTCAGTCTTCTTGACCCCTTGCTTTATTCTTGACTAAGACGCAAATCACTCCCTCATAGGATATTACCCATCTCTGGTTTTCCAACTACATTTCCCATTCCTCATTTTCACCTGAAGCTGGTGTGTGCGCCTACATCCACCAGTCTGTCGCTGCATCCCTTGTCCCACACTTGCACTTTGCAAACCGCGAGTTCCAGTTGATATGGCCGAAACTTTTCTGGCATTGAGAAGTTGTTTGCATCAGATCCCAAATGCCAATTCACCATTCTAGGTAACTTCAACGGTTAAAATGAGAACTGAGTTTTGCAATCTTTTGACACTATGGCCATGGGGTGCGAAGCGGAAGCTTTCGGTTGGGTCAACAATTTAAGTCAAACTCGTTGACTTCCCCACACGCATTCCCGGTCGAGCTGGCGACCGTGCACATACCCTCGATCTTTGTCCCAGCTCCTTTCCCTCCTTATTCTCTGATATTACTCCCTCCCTCTAACCGGCTTATTGGACTACTGTCTTATCTCATTCTACGTTACTTTTCCCCGCTCAGTTGCTACGTACAACTCCAGACGCACTTTTGCCATTACGATTCAGGCAACTGATTTGGTTTTCGTGATTCTCTTCCTTCCTATGACTGGGGTGACTGCCTTTTCATTTCTGGTGTTTCTCTCGCCGTTCCAAACTTTATTAAGACTGTTCTTCAAAGTATGCCTCCCTTTATTCCCAACCCGGCAAACTACGTTTCCCCGAGTGGTTTGCACATCTGTAATAGCGTTGTGCACTTGAAGAACTCAGCATTCAGACGGTGGTGTCACCAATCTCGCAGTCTCTTCGTGCAGGCCAGAAACAAAAGCCCATTTTCTAGTCGGAAAGCCAAAAACCGCTTCACCCACCACAAAACCAAACGTTTAGCTCCTTCCGCTACCGGCAGCCGATCATTTTGGTCCCTCGCCAAAGTTGTTCCCCATAATTTTTGCCCCTCCAGTTTCCCTCCCACTTCTAACTCTGGCTCTTTAGGCTGTGAACCCTATAAGAAAGCCGAGGTTTTTGCTTCCCAGTTTGCCTGTACTCCTACTTTAACCGAATCTTCAATTATTCCGCCAACAATCATTCTTACTGGTCGTCCTTTCCTTCCCGTTATCGCTAGCAGAAAGACTCGCCGGACGTTGCAATCACTCAACAAAATAAACCTGGTCCGGACGGTTTCCCTCCCATCATCCCCAAAATGTGTCCCACATTTAGCACCAAACCTACACCCTTTTTCCTTTCCAATCTCGTACGTCACCTACCTTACGGAAAGAAGTTGCAATTTTTCAATTCTCAAACATGGTGACTTCTCTGACCCGGATGACTACCGGTCTATTTCCTCAACTTTTGTCATTTCGAAAGTAATGGAGACCATAATTCCCGTCCAGTTGTGACCGTTCCTCAACCATGGCCAGGCGATCGTCAATACGGGTTCCGATTTTGTCGCCCCGCGAGTGACCTGCTAGCTATATTCTCGCACTCCTGGTTAGCAGCACTTGGTAACCACTAGGAAACACACTTGATCTCATTAGACATCGAAGGCATTTGAACGTGTGTGGCGCAAAGGTTTGCTGCATAAATTGCCCACTTTTGGAATTCTAACCTGTCTTGTGGACGTCGAGTTTTCTCAGTAACCAGGTCATCTTCGTTCGAGCCGATGGGCACACTCACAGCATTCCCCCGTGAACAGTGGAGTACCCCCAAAGTTCTGTACTTCCATCCACCCTTTTTCTATTACGTGCTTGTGCATGAACGCAATGCAGCCACAAAGGCCTACCGCGCTATAACGGATAACCGGTAACCAGACCCTGAAACTTAGACTGGAGAACCACAAATGGTCCCAGCGGGTCAGGCGTAATAACCAGCCAGCCAGGAAGGGACCACTGCTTACCACCAAAGTAACCGATGATTCGAATATTTGACCTCTGATATGGTCAGCAAACGCCCTAAACCGCTCGACCACCACCGGATATTAATGATCTCTTACCCATTACTTTCAACCATTTCCACGTTTTTTTCTGACGATGGCACCACCTTTTTTAGTATTCCAACTCCCGATATGCTACCATCAACATCGACCGTGACGGTTGTGCTCTTGAATCATCGCTCTGTTCTGACCTTGGGCAGATCTCCTCTTAGAGCTCTAAATCGTGTTCCTTCCAACGCTTTTAAAACACCTCTTCTCTCCATTTCTTTCAAACATCATTTTTTTCCTCTCCTTTTAAATTTCGACTCGGTTCCTCTAACTTGATGCCTTCCTTGGATCTTTCAATCGTCCCCTCTTTATCCTGATTTTCACACATATCTTCGCTTGGTTTTTTGCGCTGCCCGAAAGATTGGTTTTATGTTCCGCACCAGACGTTTCTTCAAACCAACCCACCTTCTCTTACTGTTCAAAGCTCAAATCCGCCCATACCTGAATATTTTTATCACATATGGCGTGGAGCTTTGTCACTTTCTTTATCTCCTCTAGACTGGGTCCAACGCAAAGCCATTCATCTGGTAGATGACTCAGTTTTATCCAGCTTGTAGTCACTTGCTCATCGCCGGGCAGTTGCTTTATTGTCCCAATTCTGTCGCTATTATTTTGGGTTTTGTTCTTCCGAGCTGGCCTCGGCTGTTCCCATTCCCATTACTCTTCTACGCCAATCCCAAGCACATGTAGCTAGTCACCATTATCGGGTTTCTGTCACTCGATCTAGGACCTAGGCCTGTCAGTCTTCTTTTTTCCTGGCCGGCTGTCTATCCATTCACTTCCAAACTCTGTTTTTAAACGCAGAATCAAGAAACTGGTTTTGTCGTGATATTTCAGTGTTTTCGAACTATGGGGATTGCTTCTTTTACTGTAACTCACTTTGCGTGTAATTATAAAGTACTCACCAAGAAACGGAAAACAAATCAACTGGATCCTAATCTGATCGACTCATAGGCGAAAAACAAATTTTCTCTTGTTAACGTATTAAGCGAACCAAGTCTGAAGAATCAGTGGACCAAGTATCTCAAATCAGAAGCAGTAGTACTGAAATCGAGTTTCCAAATTTGGGTGTTAGGGAAACTCGCCAGTCGATTAAGACGAGAGTCAGTAAAAATATTTTTTCTAATCAAATGCTTAGTTCTCAAAACATCCCTTAGTTTTGGTTTCACCTAAGTTAACTTGCACATTAACAGCCTCGCTCTATCTCGAGAGGGCAACACTACAGAATGTAGTTCGAAAGGTCTGGTGTGTAGATTGACAAGCATGTGCCCAAGGGTCAATTCTAATGATAAGCAACCTTCCACGATCCAGGTTATTCGAGAGTTCAAAGCCTGGCCTGAAAGAGCATTTCTATGAATACAAACGAGTACGGGGAGCCTTCAACTGCGAAGTGACGATGTCATCTTGAGTAGACATCAAACCTTTTGTGGAATAAAGGTCAAGTTCAACAATCAGAAGTTGGTGAAAGGGGTGTTCTACCCAGTTCATCCACTCAATAACGACTTTCGTTGTCAACCACTTCTATATGTACTTATATTGGTCAGACAGGTCGGCAGATGACGAAGAGGAAATAAGAACACCCTCCGATGTAGTTGAATAAAGAAGTAACAAAAATCACTCGAGGTCTTGTTGTTGAACACACTGCAAACACGGGCCATTCAGTGAGTTTATGAGGATCATCTACAGAACTCTGACCAGTCTTTCGAATCAGACCAGAAGTGCTATTTTGTGTCCACGACCCCAACCTACATAGACGAAAGCGCCTGCTCCACAGCCTCAAGCTGCCGTGGCCGTGATGTAATCGAAATCCCGAGGAAGTGCTCACAAAATCAGAGATGACACCGAGAAACTTTGTATTAGCCTGGACTCTAATACCCCCGAGGGAGACAACTATTACCATTAGAATTGTCTGGGTATCAGCCCAAATCTACCAAACCTAAACTCTGCATTAGTCGTAGCCTTTTCATTTGGTCGTTCAATGTAACCCAACAACGAACAGAAAAACTAGTCGGTATCCGCACTTCATTCTCTCCTTTACCTGTCACACACCCTGACGCCACCCAGATGACTAATCAACAAACTGAAACCTAAAAAATTCGCTACACAACCAAGCCAGGATAGACTGAGCGAATGCACGATTTGCTTCTGAGCGCACCACGAGAGGTGGGGGCTGTGAGGGTGAATCCTGACCGCTTTCGCTGTGGCTAAGATGCGACTTCTTGCCGATCTGAACAGCCAACCGCGGAGCCTATATGGGAGGCACAAAGCTCGATCCACGTTTACTGTGTGGTTAGTTCCAGCTAGGATTGAAACGACAGCACTGGTTATTGACTTAATTTTTCTAGTCCTCAACCACGCTGGGCGATGCACACCGATGCGTTCACACTGGTATTTGGTTGTGCGGTCGATATACATTGTCCCAAAGGAACAAGTGAAAGAAACAAAGTGAGGTTGCAGAATCATGCACATCGTCTTTTAACAACGGACATACCGCTGGCCTGGAGGTGAACAGAACATGCAATCTAGCGTCGTGGATCTTGTGGATGATGCTTGACAATCTTCTGTCCACGACATCTGCCATTGTGTCACCTTTAAATGGCACAGATGTCACGGTCGTCACCTTGTTTCCTAAGTGTGTCCTGTGGTATTTTGCTGACAGTTCTGAGTCATCGCATTGAGGAGCACATTGTGTTAATAATGTTTTTGCATTCAGACCCATGAATTAAATTAAACGAGCACCAGTTACACCTTTGAAAAATATTCCCTAAGGTAAATCATCCCGGTCTAGCGTAACTCGCATTCCACTGTGGACTATTCAAGGAGACAAGGTTTATTTGATAGCATACATACATACTGATTCCAGTCTATATGTTCAGAAGTTTTGAGAAAACGAATTTTTTTGATTTCATAATCGTCGGGTATAAGAACTAGGTATATAAATTTAGACAAAACTACTGCGACCGGGCACTGGTTGATCGAGCCTTCCGTTCGAGTTCCACTAGTCGCAGTTCTTCTAGCACCGAAGCATCAATAGATTCAAGTTTGTCTTTGAAATATTCCGCGTACCACTGCAAATGTGCCCGTTTTTCTGCAACCGTGAAATGGGGATTCTGAGCGAGACCGGCGCAGACTAGATCCAAAAACGCTGCAACCGGAGGTGATTTGCGCAGCGCTTTGTCCGTATACTGATCCAAAAACATGTGCTCATGAAAGGGGACATTATTTTCCGTGTCCCAATCTGAAAAATACGTAGGGGACATGGAAACTGATGTTTGACTTTATCGAGAATAAGTCACTTAGAATTTTGTTTATTAACGGCCTGTTGAGGTAATTGGACTGCTGAAGGGTTATTTTTTAATGAATGCAATCAGGTCTGAAGTGATATGCACTAAATGAAAGTACAAAATGCCGTACAACAGACGAAAGATCGACAAAACTAAGACTGATTCTAGAAAATTAACCGGAAATAGACAACAGAAACTCATAGTCTTTCAAAAACGATGCATTCGAATAACAGCATTAATCTTTTTCGGAGATGGACATCGAGACACACAATGTTGACTGTTTCATGTCTAAAACTGCAATTATATGATATTCCGGTAACTTCAATATTGAAGTAGATATTCAAGTTAAATTTATTGTCCACTTCCAAGTAGTTAAACACGATCAACGTAACAGCCATCCCAACGCTCCATCGAGAAAAGCTCACGATGGAACCCCAATCACGGTAATTAATAAACCAAGATACTGCTTACCTTGTAAATGAAAAAAGGAATACGTGAGTAATTACCAAAGATATTTTGTGGAACAACCATCACGACGAGACTGCACCACTACGTGGTGTGATGGCTTGCGCGCCTCTATGACCCAAAGAGCTATACAAGATGGCTTCTTAAAGCCGGAGATGCAATCATACCTGACAGGTCAATGGGTAGAGGTCAGACAAAGTCCGGTCTCCTGGTCCTCCAGGTTGGGGGTTGACTTGAGCTGGCAACTCAATACGCAAAATCAGTGGAAGAATAATTGATCCAAGCAAATGGGCTTCCACTAAGCCATCCCGCTGCCTTGCGGATAGGTTCTTGTCAGAACTAAAGGCTTTGGATGAGAACCCTAATCGTTCTCCTGCTTTGTGGCTGGACACCCTAGCAGTACCCGTCCAACATCTCCCATGAACTGCACGAATAAAAAGAATTCCACACTGTATCGGTCGTCGAGCGGGATAATCAGGACCGCGCTGCCCATTGCATCGAGCAGGGTGGGTAGTGATAAGTGGGCTACTGCTCAGAGTTCCCTCTCTTTAATTCAACCTTTGTCTTGTATCCCTAATCACCCGTCTTTGTCCCATCTGTCCACCCATAATGCTCCCACTGATAACACGGCCGATACTCGCAACGATTCACTGTCAAATAGTGTGGCAATAATCCTCTCTGGTAACTCACATTTTCTCAAGCCTCGTCAGCCTCTTAATCTCGGCTCCTTCAGCGTGCGTACACTCATGCAGGCCGGTCAGCAGGTTTGCCTAGCCCTCACAATAGATTCTCTGAAGATTGATGTCTGCTGCGCAAGTGAAATGCATATCCAGGATTCGAGCAATGTAATTCAACTAACTGCTCCTGGTATCTCATCGAGGTATTTTCTGCGCCCTTCCGGAGACAAAGTAGCTCGAGCTGCGGGTCAACGTGGTGTAGGAATAGTCTTGACTAACAAGGCTGAAGCTGACCCTTTAGACTGGATCCCTGTTAACAGTCGTTTATGTGCTGTGAGACTTCAAGGGTCAGTCGGCGTTCGAAAGGATATTTGTGTTAAGCGCAATGTGTTTGTGATCTCGGCGTACGCCCCAACGGACTGCAGCTCAGACGCGCTGAAAGATGAAATCTATGATGCACTCGCCACTCTCGTTCGCAGCAGTGAAGGTTTTGACACCGCAGTGCTAGCTGGTGACTTCAATGCACAAGTTGGCAAACTAAGTGTGTCAGAAGCTTGTTTAGGTGGCCGTTGTGCTTCACCTGCTGAGCGTATAGAAAATGGCGCTCTAACTCTGAATGTACTTTGAGTTGAATTGATCATATCGCCATAAGCTGCCGGTGGCGCAGTTCTGTTCAGAACTGGAGATCTTACTGGTCCACGTACGCAGAGTCGGACCACGCATTAGGTTTAATGCGATTATCGCTCCAGCTCCATGGTCATCATCGCAAACAGCAAACCCGATTAACCGTGCAATCTCCGTGTGATCCAGAAATACGCACCCGTTACGAGCAGAACTTAGCACATGAGCTGGGATCTACGACGAACAGAAGCATAGATGAGCATTGGGCTCATATCAAAAAGGCGATGCATTTTGCCTGTGGTCCTAGATATGTGGTTCATTAAAGATACTGGATCTCGCAAGAGTCCCCAATCATAATGGAGCAAAAGCGTCTGCTCCCGAAATGTGCGGAGATGAATGAAATACGAAGAAAGCTGCAAAGACAAATTACAAAAAGTCTTAAAAAGGATCGCGAAAATCGGTGGGTGAATGTAGCCGAAGAAATGGAATTAGCAGCTGCCTCAGGTTATAATCAAAGACTGTTCAAACTTATTCGTGACACCGGTGGACAGCGAACCCCGGTCAGCGAAACGATTTGCGATAGAAATGGAGAATCCATTTATGGCGAACAGCAAAGGCTCGACCGTTGGGCCGAATAATTCAAGGAGCAGTTTCGCTGGCCGCACGCTAGTGGACCTACTCCTGTGTCAACAACTGCGATTCCTTGGGTGGTATCACTTGAGCCCCCATCGGAAGTGGAAGTAGAGTCATGCATTCGATCACTACAGCGAGGGAAAGCGGCAGGTCCAGACGAACTTCCCCCCAGTTTTTTTCAAACTGGGTGGAAATGCTTTGGTAAAATCACTTACGACCTTGCTCCGTGACATTTGGAACGCGGAGCGTATTCCGTTAATATGGAGTGAGTCGTTGATTGTTCCCATCTTCAAGAAGGGAACACGCAATGGTTGTAGTAATCCTCGTGAGATTAGCTTAATTCCGATAGTCACCAAAGTACTAGCCTCAATTCTATTGCACCGTCATACACCCGCTCGCGAGAGGAATGCCCGCGAACAGCAGGCCGGATCCCGCACAGGTCGGGGATGCATCGACCAGATTTTTACTCTTCGCCAGCTACTTGAAACGCGTCACACGCACCGTCGATTGACAATAATGGTTTTCTTAGACTTGAAAGGCGCTTTCGATTCAGTTGATTGAACAGCGCTTTTCAGTGCTCTTCATCGAAAAGGTATGCCCCGGAAGTTCATGAACCTACTGAGATCATTGTATTCTCATACTTCTGGCCGCGTTAGAGTTTACGGTGAACTATCCGGTCAGTTCGAAACGACCAGCGGTGTTCGACAGGGATGTCCCATATCTCCACTCTCGTTCAACTTCGTCATGGACGAAATACTGGAGGGTGCGCTGCAAAATCTTCAGGATGTAGGCGTCGAACTAGTAAATAGTGAAAAACTGTGTGACATAGATTACGCAGACGACGTTTTCTGCTTGTTCGAATCCACGGAACGTGATCAACGTGCACTAGATAGACTCGCAAGAGCCGTAGCTCCATTCGGCATGTCGTTTGCACCTTCGAAGTGCAAGGTGATGTTACAAGACTGGACGTCAACGATTCCGAGCTTGATGCTCGATGGGGAAGTGCTGGCAATTGTCGACCGCTTCACTTACCTTGGCAGCAGCGTGACGACGGATGGGAGCACAGTAGTAGAAGTGAGTAAGCGGATATCCAAGGCTCGAGCGGCGTACGCTGGACTGAATCACTTGTGGCGTCGATCCGATATTTCACTGAAGTTGAAAGGTCGTGTATACTGTGCCGGGGTGCGTTCAGTTTTGTTGTATGGTTGCGAGACTTGGGGTCTGCGTACTGAAGATATTCGTCGTCTTGAGGTTTTCGACCTCCGATGTTTACGTAATATCGCTAAGATTGGATGGAATAGCCGAGCGAGCAATGTTTAGGACAGAAAGCGAGTATTGGGTACTAATTCGGAGAACGTTTTGTCACAGCATATCCAGCTTAGTAGATTTCGTTGGTTGGGACACGTGTTACGTATGGCAAACACATGTCTACTGTACCGTGTCCTATTCTCCCTTCCTTATAGGGAGTGGAAGAGACCACGTGGAGGTCAACAGATGACTTGGCAGCGAGGAATGAGAAAATGTACAGCAAACTTAGGAAAAGTAGGTGCATCACGTCTTCGTGGTTGGGGTCCAAAAGATCTGTCAACTAGTTGGCTGGAGACACTGAAGGATATGACTGCAAACCATGAACAGTGGCGATCGTGTTGTCACTTTCTGTTGAATCAGAATATCTGATTATTGTGCGTGTGTACAGTTAGACTGTGTATTCCGTGTATTGGCTACTAGGGCATTCTTTCCTTTTCCCACCCATGTAGGTCTAGTCCCTGCCCATCTTGCATATTCGTACTTTCTAATTCAGCGCGCAACATGCTCAGAGAGGCAGTGGTCAGTGGGGCTTGCCCTACTGTTTAACGCTGTACGATTATGATGATGATGTGGAACAACGTGGTAATCCCAACGTGTATCAGAGGTGGAACGTGCTGCCGCCATGGGAAATTCCCGCAAGCTGTTCTCTCTCATCCGAGTCACCGGCGGAAAGCCACTAAGTGTGAGTGAAACAACGCATGAAGCTGACGGTTTTCCAAATCACAATCAACGGCAGTGTCTCGAGCGCTGGGCGGAGTACTTACAGATACAGTTTAGCTGGTCCTCACCGTCAGCTTCTTCTATAGCTCTTCCGATACACGTCCAGTGATGCATTTCAACAGATCCATTTACCGAAGAAGAGATTGGAAGGGAAATCTAGGCCGCAGAACGTCATAAAGCTTTGACAGCATTCCCCTAGCTTTTTATTAAAGATAGTGGGGTGCAGCTCGTTAGTGAGCTTCGTGTGTTGTCCTTAAAAGTCTGGACTTCTGAGCAGGTTCCCTCCTTGTGGGGCAATTGACTGTTGTTCGTATCTTTAAGAAGAGTTTGTGCAGTGACTGCGATAACGAAAACGGGGTTAACTCTTCTCCCAATAACTTCGATGCTGCTTGCTTTTCATACTTCGAAGGTTGTACCAAACGCGTGAAGAGCGAACTCGCCAGCAGCAGGCTGGGTTTCGTGCCGGTGGTTAGCGTATTGATTAAATCTTTACCCTGCGACAGTTGCTAGAGCACCATTATTTGCCGAAGAACAACTATCATCGCGTTCCCGGAAATTCACGCGGCCTTCGATTCTGTCAATGGGACTGCATTATGGAACTTTCTGGTGAGAAATAGAGCACTATATATATATATATATATATATATATATATATATATATATATATATATATATATATATATATATATATATATATATATATATATAGTAACGCATTTCTGACTGTGCATAATCCTGTCTCCTTTCCATTTGCTTTCCAGGTGCCGTTGTTAACCATGAGGCGGAGCCCTTCATTACGACAGGCACTTCACCTTCCCCTCCTCTCGAACAGTGACCTTGACCCTGACCACGAAAATGTATATAAATTCCCCATGGACGCCCCCGAAAAACGTCGCTTCCCGTTTCGACTTGTATCGATCGCTGTGTTGCTTCGTGCCAATATTCGTCCATTGGTTCCCGAGCTTTGTCTTTTATTGTGACTGACCTCGTGCTGTGAACAATTTTGCTGACCTGAGCATCTATTTTCAGACCCACGGACCCCACGTGCATCAATATATATATATATATATATATATATATATATATATATATATATATATATATATATATATATATATATATATATATATATATATATAGGAATATGAAGATGGTTGGGAGTGGCTAGATATTGTGATGTAGCAACCAAAACCAGAGTAGAAAAGTGCGGGGTTGATGGCTGTATGAATTGAACCGAGGGTCGACTGTACGCGGCAGCGTTCAAGCCCGTGCTTCTGTATGGTTCAGGAATATGGCCACTGCGGGTGGAGGACATACGAAGATTGTCGGTATCTGAACACCCATGTTTTCGTACTACTGCTCAAATATGGTGGGAACACTGTATAAGTAATGCAGAGGTTCGGTGGAGACTTAGGTTCACGAACCCAACCATTACATGCAAATGCTAAGCTTACTATACTAAGATGGTTGGGATATGTACTGGACATGTCCGTGGTAGGAGTCCTCGGCGCGCAATGTTTGCTGAGGCGGGTAACGGTTGGAAGATGAGCAGGGGTTGTCAGACCATTAGAAGAAAGGCATCAGAACCCTGAACAGTGTACATGGTTGTGAGGAGGGCGTTAAACTTACTGCGCAGCGTCCGAGAGACCCTCCCACTCTATTGTTAAATGCATTGAAGGATATGAATATCTGGCGCGATCAGTAGCGCTTTTGTGTCCACAGGCTTCCTTTATTCACCTGATACCAATAATTGTAACTCTCCTATTATTCTTTTTTTATTCTTGTTCCTTTTGATGTTCGAGCTGAGATAGCAAACACAACCACCGCACCCAGAACATGACTAATGGTTGTCTGCACTGAACTCGAAATACAGGGGTAAGTGAAGTAAAGATCGCACCAGTAGCCAGAAGTGCTTGTTCTAATCCGGAACGACGGAGAATAGGACAAGGTACGGTAGACATGTGTTTGCCATATGTAACACGTGTCCCAACCAACGAAATCTACTAAGCTGGATATGCTGTGACAAAACGTTCTCCGAATTAGTACCCAATACTCGCTTTCTGTCCTAAACATTGCTCGCTCGGCTATTCCATCCAATCTTAGCGATATTACGTAAACATCGGAGGTCGAAAACCTCAAGACGACGAATATCTTCAGTACGCAGACCCCAAGTCTCGCAACCATACAACAAAACTGAACGCACCCCGGCACAGTATACACGACCTTTCAACTTCAGTGAAATATCGGATCGACGCCACAAGTGATTCAGTCCAGCGTACGCCGCTCGAGCCTTGGATATCCGCTTACTCACTTCTACTACTGTGCTCCCATCCGTCGTCACGCTGCTGCCAAGGTAAGTGAAGCGGTCGACAATTGCCAGCACTTCCCCATCGAGCATCAAGCTCGGAATCGTTGGCGTCCAGTCTTGTAACATCACCTTGCACTTCGAAGGTGCAAACGACATGCCGAATGGAGCTACGGCTCTTGCGAGTCTATCTAGTGCACGTTGATCACGTTCCGTGGATTCGAACAAGCAGAAAACGTCGTCTGCGTAATCTATGTCACACAGTTTTTCACTATTTACTAGTTCGACGCCTACATCCTGAAGATTTTGCAGCGCACCCTCCAGTATTTCGTCCATGACGAAGTTGAACGAGAGTGGAGATATGGGACATCCCTGTCGAACACCGCTGGTCGTTTCGAACTGACCGGATAGTTCACCGTAAACTCTAACGCGGCCAGAAGTATGAGAATACAATGATCTCAGTAGGTTCATGAACTTCCGGAGCATACCTTTTCGATGAAGAGCACTGAAAAGCGCTGTTCAATCAACTGAATCGAAAGCGCCTTTCAAGTCTAAGAAAACCATTATTGTCAATCGACGGTGCGTGTGACGCGTTTCAAGTAGCTGGCGAAGAGTAAAAATCTGGTCGATGCATCCCCGACCTGTGCGGGATCCGGCCTGCTGTTCGCGGGCATTCCTCTCGCGAGCGGGTGTATGACGGTGCAATAGAATTGAGGCTAGTACTTTGGTGACTATCGGAATTAAGCTAATCTCACGAGGATTACTACAACCATTGCGTGTTCCCTTCTTGAAGATGGGAACAATCAACGACTCACTCCATATTAACGGAATACGCTCCGCGTTCCAAATGTCACGGAGCAAGGTCGTAAGTGATTTTACCAAAGCATTTCCACCCAGTTTGAAAAAAACTGGGGGGAAGTTCGTCTGGACCTGCCGCTTTCCCTCGCTGTAGTGATCGAATGCATGACTCTACTTCCACTTCCGATGGGGGCTCAAGTGATACCACCCAAGGAATCGCAGTTGTTGACACAGGAGTAGGTCCACTAGCGTGCGGCCAGCGAAACTGCTCCTTGAATTATTCGGCCCAACGGTCGAGCCTTTGCTGTTCGCCATAAATGGATTCTCCATTTCTATCGCAAATCGTTTCGCTGACCGGGGTTCGCTGTCCACCGGTGTCACGAATAAGTTTGAACAGTCTTTGATTATAACCTGAGGCAGCTGCTAATTCCATTTCTTCGGCTACATTCACCCACGAAATTCCGCTTTTCGTAACCTGATTTTGTAGATACCTTCGTATTTTATTCATCCTAGAGTTCGAAGGCTGGCGCTTTTGCTCCATTATACTCAACGACTCTTGAGAAATGTAGTGTATTTGATGGACATCGGATCTAAGACTTGTCACGTGCATCGCCTGTTTGATATGGGGCCAATGTTTATCTACATTATTGCTCGCCGTAGTTTCTAGCTCATGTGCTAACTTCTGGATCACACATACGTGGCATGGATAACCCGGTTTGAGACGACTACCATGGAGCTGGAGAGATAATCACATTAAAATCAATGCATGGTCCGACTCTATGTACGTGGACCAGTAAGATCTCCAGTTCTGAACAGAACTGCGCCGCCGGTAGCTTACGGCGATATGATCAATTCGGCTCAAAGTACCTTTAGAGTTAGAGCGCCATGTCGCTGTGCGACGCGAGCTGTGTCGGAAATTAGTGCTAGACAAGAACAACCGATTTTCTGCACAAAACTGGAGAAGCCTATCCCCATTATCTGTAAGCCCAGCGGGTAAAGCACAACGGCCACCTAAACAAGCTTCTGACACACTTAGTTTGCCAACTTGTGCATCAAAATCACGTGCCTTTGCTCTTGTGACGAGAGTAGCGAGTTCACCGTAGAACATCCTTCTGCGTGTCACAGCTGCAGTCTATTGGAGCGTATACCGAGATCAAAAACAAATTGCGCCTAACACAACTATCCTTTCGAAGGCCAATTGAACCCTGAAGTCTCACACCACATAAACGACTGTAAACAAGGATCCAGTCTAAGAGGGCAGCCACAGCCTTGCCGCTCAAGACTATTTCTACACCACGTTGACCCACAGATCTAGCTACTTCGTCTCCGGAAGTGCGCACAAAATGCCTCGATGAGATACCAGGAGCAGTTAGTGGAATTACACTGCTCGAATTCTGGACACGCGTTTCACTTACGCAGCAGACATCAATCTTCAGAGAGTCAATTTGACCGCTACGCAGGCTTGCTGACCGGCCTGCGTGAGTGCACGCACGTTGAAGGAGCCGAGGTTCAAAGGCACACGAGGCTTGAGAACGTGAGTTATCAGAGAGAGGATTATTCGTGACGCTATTTGATAATGAACCGTTGCGAGTATTGGTCGTGCTGTCAGTGGAAGCATTATGGGTAGATAGAGAGGGGAAACAGAAGTGGCTGAGAACAGAAGACAAAGGTTGAATAAAAGAGAGGGACTCTTGACAGACAACCGGATGTCACGCGGACACCACAAATGGCTGAGGTTGGCAAAAGCCATACGTGCCTACTGTATACGTGATGACACTTCATTCGATACCTGACCATCTGGTGAGTTGCCTGCTCAGCTAACAAAACTTGTCTACTTCAGCTAGCTTCCCCTGCCGACACAAGAGTTGGTGTAGCGCCAGCCCAGTCCAGCAGCAGCATTTTTCAAACAAATCTCAAGCATTGCTACATGGCTGTTTAAACTATCTAAATGAGCTTGCAACTAACATGGATCTTCACTCAAAAGAACGATATCGTTCGCGTATTCCAAATCAGACAGTTTACTGCTTCAGCAAAGATCGATGCCGCGACTCTCACACGAGGGTAAAACTATTCTAAGAACCAATCCAATTACAAAATTGAAGAGAAAGGGCGAAAGAGGGTACCCCTGACGAACGCAACTTTCCGTGCTCAACTCGGGTGAAAGGTTGTCGTAAGCACGAACTCGGTTTCGCCTGTTCGCATACAAGCGCTGGAAAAAATAGGAACAAACTCTGGCACACCCTTCAATGAGAGGCATCATAATAGAACCGTGAGGTAAACTCAATCAGACGCCGCTTTCAGCTCAAGAAAGAGACTGTGGGCTCACGGAAGATGTGCCTGTGCTCTAAGGTTTGTCGAAGAGTATTGATGTGGTCGATACAATCCCAACCGGGTCTGAAACCAGCCTGATTCTCGCCCGTACACATCTCGCTGGCGCTGGATACTCGGTGGAGAATAAGACCGATGAGCAGCTTGGATGCCATACTTACCAAGTTAATTCCTCTGTGGCTTTCACAAGAGGACTTGTCACTTTTCTTGTAAATCAGCACAATCACCGATTCACACCATTCCTTGAGGATCTACTTACTGAGGAGGAGTTACGGTAACTCCGAAACCAAAGCTTCGCCTTCATCCTTGAAAACAGATGGAGACAATCAATCTGGTCCAGCGACTTTGACTGATGGAGTGATGATATCCACCTGTATCGGTTCCCTGGCAGGTATATTTGGAAGGTCCACTGTAGATGTAGGCCAACTGAATTGTTTCTTAAAGTGCTCCGCCCAACGATCCAGACGTCCCTGAGACAGAATCCTTGATTAACTCACTTACACCGGACTTCTGTGGACTGGTATATATATATATATATATATATATATATATATATATATATATATATATATATATATATATATATGCTTCCGGGGGAATTTCGCCCACACGTTTACATACAAATGAGCGCTTGCACATGCAGTCTTGTTGTTCGTTGGGTTAGCAGTGACCCAGTGACGAACAACCAACAGAAATCACAGTTGTGATTCCTTTGTGGACTCTTTAATGAAGAGTATCCACTCACACTCCAGACAATTTCAGTCTGTGTGCCAAACAGAACATGGTGCAATCGGGGAGGAAAGGGTAGATAGCCGAATACATGATTTGTCTGTGGACGCAATACTGCCAGGTTGCCCAAGCCGAAGCAGGTACCGATATCTCGAATCAAACGGCAAAGGTTGCGAATATTGCCAACAGACGAAACTTTTTCCATTCCCCTACATTTCGTAATCCACCACTGTTCAAGGTTACTTCTCAGGCTCCTGGTCAGTTGGCGTCTCATGGATTTACGCATTTCATTGGATGTGGCATACGGAGGGACGAATTGGCGTGCATCCAACAGAGCAACTGATGCCGAAGATATCCGCCGTTTGTGAGGCCTACTTGAACCACAGTCTTGTGTGGCATTAGACGCAGCCTACAAGGCTTCCTTGATCTGTTCCTCGCGTTCATCCGGGTCTTGGATATCCGGCTGCACCGACCACCGTCTTAACAGCTCCGTCTGGGAAGCAGGTCGTCGGTTATCGTTTAGAAGCAACCGTGCGGGACGAGTGGCTTTTATGTTAATGCGACCACGGACGAGACGAAAACAGAAGCAAGCACGTACCAAGGCGTGATCTGGGTCCACAAGCGAAGACCAAAAAGAATGGAGAACTTCAATTTACTCACCCAAGCGTGACCAATGACGACACGGTGAATCTGAGTCCAACGTTGCGAAGACGCAGGAGAACCCCATGTCAGTCCACACCGCTTCTTGTGGCAGAAGTTCGTACTCGTTAGAAACAATCTGTGGTCAGAGCATAGCTGAATGAGACGATCACCGTCATCGGTACGATCAACCCGGATAGCAAATGGGCCTCCAATGTGTCTTTCGGAATCTCCCAAACGACCAACTTGGGCGCTGAAATCCCCAGCAATGACCACTACGTCTGTTGAACGTACACTTCGAAGCAGTTGAGAAAAATCCTGGTAGAATTCGTCCTTGGTCTCAGAGGAGTGCAGTCAACGGACGCATGCAGACACAACGAATAGGCATCGACGCTCGTTTGTTGTTGTTGACACGAACAGAACCGTCCAACAGAATTGCACACAAACGACTGGTGACTGGAATCCAGTGTAGCAGTGCACACTCAGCTCTCATGCTCAAAGCAATCACCACACCGGCCTGACCACGAGCACTAGACACCGGATCACCCGACACACGAAGAGTCAGCCGAGAGACTGACGCTGTATCTAGGGTACGAATAGTGATCACAGAAGCGGGGTCCTGTATGTGTGTTTCGGAGACACAGCATACATCTATTTTAAAAGTGTCATGAGTTTTGGCGGACGTTAAAGTCAGCCAAGTAAAGTGAACATCTGGGATTAAAAAGTGCATTCGATTTATGCCCAACTCTTGAACTACTGCTTTCGTCACAGAAGCAGTTACCCGTGGCGTTTTGTACCGGCTTTAAGTTAAGAGAAGAAGAACTGGCAAGGCCCTTTACAGGAAAGATGCTGGAGGTTCCTGAGCGAATCATACTTCCCGGCTGTCCACACCGCAGGGGTTTTTCTTTGGCAACCCTAACCGGAGCCTTTGGCTCAAAAGTCTCACCCAAAAGGCAGTGGGGGGGGGGGTTAACCCAGCACGGGAACGTCAATGAACAACCCGTGAAGGAACTTCTTCTCTTTCGTCACATGAAACCTGATTGTTGCACGCATTCTGTTTTGTCTTCACTGGTGCTTTGTTATCGATCTGCTTTTCGGATTCAGTTCTCAATCCCATGCAAGCGGAACGTGGACGGGGCAGCATCCTTTGGGCTGGGGCTGTCCAGCTTAGGCGGATGATAGCTGCCCAATGAAGTGCAACGACTTCTGTTACCGTTGAGAGAAACCCCGGGTACACCACTCCTATATCCACCTAATGGATGTATTTAGACCGGTAAACTGCTTCTCTCCGTGTTTATTTGCTGGAGTGTCCTCTTCAAAGGCATAGTGGTTACAACCAGATGTTGCTCAAAAAAGGTTCAGAGAATGGACTTCGTCTGGCCTCCAACCATTGACCTGTCAGGCATAGTTGCATCTCCGGCTTAAGGAAGCCATCCTGCATAGTTCTGTGGGTCATGGAAGCATGTGTAGCGGTGGCCATCTTCGTTCATACTTTTACCACGTTTATTGTTTAACTGAACGCTAACTGCCAAGCGCGGTTGCCATTTGACTGTTGCTGTTTTCTTATCCGCTGATTTTTGGTCGGTTTACCGAATAATTTATTTTTGTCCGTACATATTTTTGGTGTCTAGTTCGTCGTGATTTTTTCTTTCGAAGATTACATTGCCACACTGGTCGTTGGTTTCTTTTCCCGTCTGTATTCGATAAAGTAATCGCTATGTCTGCTGAACGGAAACCCTGCTCAAACCCCACCGTTGGGGCGATCACCCTGCACATACCGGCATTCACGCCTGCTGATCCAGAACTCTGGTTCATGCTGGTCGAGTTAGAATTCGCAAATTGCCGTATAACCAGTGACGCCAGCCGTTTCAGGTGGGCAGCAGGCCGCCTCCCGCTGAAGGTCACAATGCAAGTAAGGGACGTAATAATCTCTTCCCGAAGCTACGAGGCTTTGAAGGAGGCAGTCACTGCCCGCACGACCCCAACGCAGGACCAACGTATGCAACAACTTCAAAACGTTGAAGTAGGAAACCCTCCGAACTGCTGCGTGAGATGCAACGCTTGAGAGGACCGACGGTAGGCGAGGACCCGCTCTTAAGGGAACTTTGGCTGCAGCGTTTGCCACACAACATTCCAGTTTTATCAAGTGTCACGCGCAAATGCTCGCTAGAGGAAATTGCAGCGATAGGTGACGACATTATGTCAAGATACAACCCCGCTGTAGCTGGAGTAACCAGGTCCTCCGTCACAACGGTGCCTGCCTTGCCAACATCTAACGACCTCGCGTCAGTTTTGTCTAGAATTGAGGCGAACCTGCAACGCATAGCAGTTAGAAGAAGTGGGTCACAGGAGCGGCACCGCGCACGCTCACCTAGGCTGTATAGTCCGTCATTGCGACGACGTTTCGGCTCTTCAAAAGAAGGGTATTGTAAATACCACAGTCGCTTTGGTGAGAAAGCCAAACGATGCGAACCAGGATGTACGTTTCCCGGTGCTCATCGGGGAAACTAACCCCCCGGCCCGTGGTGGCGACCCACGAAGCCGGGTATCAGACCAACAGTTGCCTTTTGAACGTAAGGGGCATCATTTCAAATAACCTATTCCTTGTAGATACCGGTGCCGAAGTGAGCGTCCTCCCCCGACCGAAAGGCGACAATAGCACACCGCAGGCCTAAACACTACGCGCTGCCAATGGCACGGCCATCCACACGTTTGGCCAGTGGTCGATCACCTTAAACTTAGGTTTAAAGCGTAATTTTCGTTGGGTATTCATCATCGCCGACGTCCCGTACCTAATTCTAGGCATTGACTTCCTGCAACACTTTGACTTGTTAGTTGGTGCACGGCGCCGCAGAGTGGTAGATCGTCAGACCACTCTCGCTGTTGCGGGTTACAACTCGCGAGTGAATCACGTCACGCCTTTTTACGTTCAACCACCGGCACACCAACCTTATGGCGAACTCATCGCCGCCTACCCGGCCATGTTTTGGCAGGCCAGGCCTCTCTCAGCAGTGACCACCAACGTCATTCACTATATCGATACTAAGGGACCTCCAGTGTTCAGTAGGCCGCGTCGGTTAGCACCAGACAAGCTTCGTGTTGCACAGGCTGAATTCGAACACATGCGAGAACTGGGTATAATACGCCCTCCTAACAGCCCTTGGGCTTCCTCTCTTCATATGGTTCCTAAGTCTAGCGGCGACTGGCGACCCTTTGGTGATTACAGAGCACTCAACAAAGTCACCGTCCCTGACCGATACCCGATTCCCCATATACAGGACCCTACTTCGTCTTTATCAGGTTGCTCCATCTTCAGCTGTATCGATTTAGTTCGTGCGTACAACCAAATCTCGGTAGCAGAGGCCGATATCCCTAAAACTGCCGTCACTACGCCTTTCGGGCTGTTCGAGTTTCTGAGAATGCCGTTTGGACTCAGCAATGCAGCCCAGACCTTCCAACGGTCCATGCACGAGGCAACTCGTGGTTTGGAAAATGTCTACGTACACCTGGATGATACTTTGGTAGCTAGTTCTTCAGAGCAAGAGCACGCCGCACACTTACGAGCACTTTTCGAACGCCTTAGCCAGCACGGCGTTACGATCAATATCGCGAAATGCGAATTAAGCCGGTCTGATATCACTTTCATAGGACGCTCTATTTCATCCTCGGGTATCCGTCCTCTGCAAGATAAAGTTTCCGCTATTCGCGACTACCCTGAACCCCAATCTTTTCGCCAGTTGCATCAGTTTGCCGGCCTGGTGAATTTCTACCGCCGATTTATTCCTCACTGTGCGGAAATGGTGCAGCCCCTCACCGACCTGTTGCGCGGAGGTAAGCGGAAGTTCGTGTTTCCCGACACGGCACAAGTCGCATTTGCCTTGGCCAAAGATGCTGTCGCCAAAACAGCACTCCTTGCGCACCCCGACCCTTTGGCTCCTATTTCGGTAGTGACGGATGCCTCGGACAAAGCGGTTGGAGCAGTACTTCAACAGTTCGTAGACGATTCTTGGCAACCTTTAGCATTCTTCTCCAAGCGCCTACAACCCGCCGAATCTAGTTACAGCACATTTGGCAGGGAGTTATTAACCATCTACTTGGGAATCCGTCATTTTCGACATGCACTCGAAGGCCGTTCGTTCACGGTGTTCACAGACCACAAGCCTTTGGTTTACGTATTAAAGTCAGCTTCCGATCGATACTCACCACGCGAGATTCGCCACTTAGACTTTGTCTCACAGTTTACTGTGGACATACGACACGTCTCTGGGGTACTTAATCCCGTCGCCGACGCCTTATCACGCGTACATCAACTAAGTTTGTCACCGACGCCTAACATCAACTTGGACGCAATGGCACAGGCCCAAACTATAGACCCTGACATCGAACAACTTCGACAAAACGGTTCTTTGAGCTTAACCACAGTACCTATCCCAACTTCCCAGAATACCATCGTGTGCGATGTGTCGCAAGGTCGCCCTAGGCCGGTGGTTCCTGTTGCCCACCGTTATCCTACCCTCCTGACACTCCATAATCTGGCTCACCCGGGTGTGACTGCCTCGGTGAAACTGATAACTGAGCGTTTTCTTTGGCACAATGTCAAACGAGATGTCTGTCAATGGGCTCGTGCTTGCCTGCAGGGTCAACGTGTTAAGACCCACAGGCACACTAAGGCGGCGTTAGCCAGGTTCCCAGAACCTGAAACACGTTTTCATCATGTGCACGTCGACCTCGTAGGATCACTTCCACCTTCGCTTGGGTACGTTTACATACTCACATGCGTGGACCGTTTTACTCGCTGCCTGAAGGCCATTTCTATCCCTCGTCCCACGTCGGAAGAGGCCGCGAAAGCTTTTTTGGCCGGCTGGGTTAGTCGTTTCGGTTGCCCGACAATAGTGACCACCGATCGCGGTCCACACTTTGACGGCGCTTCCGGCAGCCTGCTCGCTGCGCTCGGTTGCCAACACGTTAAGACGACAGCTTACCACCCTCAGGCCAATGGTATGGTTGAGCGTTTCCACCGGCAATTAAAAGCCACCCTTCGAGCAAAACGGTAACCCCCTTTGGAGTGAAACACTACCATTAGCACTCTTAAGCCTACGTAGTACCGTTAAGGAGGAATTACACACAACACTGGCCGTACTAGTATATGGCTGTACACTTCGTCTGCCTGGGGAGTTGGCAGCCCCCTCACCAACCGTGACTTTCGACTACGGTGACTATGCTCAGCGCCTTACGCAGCACATGCGAGTGCTCAAGACCAGTCCGCCGCGTGAACAACAGTCTACGAGTTATGTCCCGACTGCGTTAGAAACCGCTATTCATGTATTCCTTCGCGTCTATGGCGTTCGATCACCACTACAAACGCCATACACTGACCCGTTTCGGGTGATAAAACGTAGGGCAAAAACATTTGTCATAGACATCAGCGGACGATACGACACCGTATCTATCGACCATCTCAAGCCTGACGTCATGGAGTGCGAGCCGCTCGGTCAATTTACACCCACTCAAGCCGCTCAGTCACCCGCATCGAGCGAGTTATTACTCGAACCACCCACAATTGCGCCTGGTAAGGACTCGGCAGCTAGTCCATCAGAATCTCCAACCGTGCCCGCAACGCGAAGTTGCCGTCGCGGTCGGCAACTACGAAATCCCGTCGGCTTCGCCGATTTCGTGACGATTTTTACAACCGACTGTTAGCAATAAGTTGGGAAGTTTACCATGGATTTACCAACCAACAGGCCCGAGAAATTACAATCGGTAGTTATGATTTCATTTTCTTCTGGTCTCCTAGCGACTACAACACCGAACATCGTTCGTGTGCTGTTATTACGGCCCAACATCCGCCGGCGCCCTCAGGCGCTGTTTTGTTCCAGTTTACCTTGCCCTCAGACGGAGTTACACAGTCATATTGGCTTCATCCGTAGCCTCGCTGACTCTCGTGCACGTTCAAGGAACCAACCACCCACTGGACAACGGGACGATTGGTCAGCGTGGTACTGGAGATGACAACTGGACGCTCTTTTGGATGGACCTGACGCGGTATCTTCAGGCTCGCATGCGTATGAGACCCGTGGGCGTTAAAACACAGTTGGACAGACGCACATCGGACCTCGAGAGTGCAGGCACCGTTAAACTCATCAGAAGTCGTCCGACGTTACCAACAATATAACAGGCAAGCTACGAGGAGTTCCTAGACGATCAATACTTCCGGCCTACCGCCACGATCGAAGCCCAACTCCGTAGGACTTCTAGGAGGAGGCCCCTGTAGCGGTAGCCATCTTCGTTCATACTTTTACCACGTTTATTGTTTAACTGAACGCTGACTGCCAATCGCGGTTGTCATTTGACCGTTGCTTTTGCGCACGCTCCCAAATACACGCTAACCACTATCTCTCCCAATCGCCTTCTCTTTCTCACGGGTCATGGAGAATACTGTTCTGGTTAACATATTCGTACAGTGCCGAGCATTAGAGTAACGTGTAAGTGGTCCCCGCAGTACAAAGGACCGAAGCACGCGTTTACTAAGGAAACCGCGAAGTAAGGTCTAGCTACCTTACACATGCAAGCCATCGCACCACGTCAAGGTGCAGTCTCGTCGTGATGGGGGCAGAGATGCGGTTGCGGACAGCAGAAAAAACTCGAATAAGAGAAAGGTAACTTTGAGCAGTAGCCCACTTATCACTATCCACCCCGCTTGATGCAATGCGCAGCGCGGTCCTGATCAACCTGCGCAGCGACCGATACAGCACGAATTCCTTTGCATTCGTGCAGTTTATGAGGTGTTACACGGGTAATACTAAGGATGCAGCCGCTAAGCAGGTGAACGATTAAGGTTCTCAACCAAAGCCTTTAGTCCTAACAAAAACCTGTCCGCAAGACAGTGGGAAGTGGCTGAGTGGAAGCTCATCTGCTTGGATCAATTATTCTTCCACCGATTTTATCGACTGAGCTGCCAGCTTAAATCTACCACCAACCTGGAGGGCTAGGAGAATGCTTCGTCAGTTCTCTACAGATTGACCTTCCAGGTATGACTGAATTTTCGGATTGAGGTAAGCTATCCTGTATAACTGGTTGGGTCGCTGAGGGGAGCAAGCCGTCACACCACGTAAAATTGCAGCTACAGTGCATCTACTACTCTCGATATTAGTGTTTTAGAGTAGTAAATAATAAAACTGACCTTTCTACTTTAGTGTATAAATTTTAATTAGTAGCACAACAAGCGAAACAAACTAGCCGCCACCCCTTCCGGGCCCCATACGACAGTGTGATCAACTCGTCTTCTTCAACCCTCAGTTGGCAATTATTGTTCCACTTCCTCGGAAAACTGCCCCTACCCGTTGACCACGTGTTACATAACCTCGAACGGCAAGAAAAGATAAACAGTGCTCAATATCCTAAGTGAAATTTTGAAGTCTATCACTTCTCACCTTGTTCGTTATCAATAGGGAATCTCCATAATTTCCCCTCTACAGTCCATTGCATCCATTCCTCAAACTGATTCAGTGGTGGCGTCAACATGAGAAGCGACGATTCCAAATTTTCGACAGCATCGAAAATTGGATTGGTAGACTTTTCCGTCTCAGTACTGTTTTGAACTGCAAACAATGACTACTATATACACATAAAAAATAGACTGACCAGATGAACCCTCCTTGGGCTGTAGTTTCAGGAAGTCTAAGTCTTCGGGTGGAGGTAACCTACACAATAATGTGTGTTCCATGTAAAAAGATGCTATATTTACTTCCGCGAAAACCGTGGGACAAATGAACCTTTAAAATAAAATGACAAAGCTACAAGTCGGCAAACCTTGGCGACGTCCTGAAGGAAGGCGGGACACTTGCTCCGTGATGTGTTTCAAAAGGATTCTAGGACGTGTTTAAAATGAAAAATTTCCACTTGCTTGGATTGTAATACCGGACCTCCAGCAGCCGGATCTCTAAGTCATTTTGAAGTTATTCAAAACAAGTCAAACCTTTTCTCTGTAACAGACAAATGACTGCTTACTCTAGTCATGGAAGAATTTGATTCGATTTGCTGAGTGTTCGGAATATCAGAACTCTCCATGAACTCGACCGTTCTGATAACAATGATGGTTGGTCAAAGTGAAAACTCTCAATACCTTGGCTGAACACCTGAAAAAGCTTTCAGTAAGTCACTGTCTGAAAGTCATTGTGCATCCCGTGAAAATCCTACCTGGCTTTGATAATATTTTGGGGCTTCTTAGGTATTCTGGGATATTCACTCGGCTAGTAATGAAGGTCGCTCACTTTGACTGATCCACATGGCTCTTCTGATCATCAGCAGATCCTTTTGTTGATTTTTCAGACAAACAACGCCAAAAACTGAGCGACGAGCACTTTAAAGTCCACTGTCTTGTAAGCATTGTGCAACTGCTATTTTGAAAAAAATACTACGATATAGGGCTGCATTTGATATGAATGCACGAGATAAATAAGGGAATCTACGAGGAACCATTTGAGGGTTTGATATTTTGAGCGGCGGATAGACAAGCAAAAGGAACTCAAACCTAGACCAACAACAGAGCGATTCACAAAAACTGATTTTCGCTCATGCAAAGAATAGCGCGTAACTACTAAACTGTCATACTGATGACATGGTTTTCCCTATGGCATCCATAAATGTCGTCTTAAGTCCTCAGTCGTCGAAATTAGAGACAGAGAAACTTCCCGTACAAGCCTGATCAAAACAGCCCTAGGGCGTGGGTTCAGGAAGGAGAATCACACTAAATGTCAATCAGAAAATCGTCTAGTTTTCACTTGAAGGTTGGATCATGTACCTCTTCCACCACTTCCGCCGGGAGCGAGTTCCAAATGTTTGTGACTGTTCGGGACAGGCGGTACACCAGCGGCAAACAGATTCCAGCTTCAAAATCGTCAGTGGATGTACCTACTTGCAATCAGGTCCACGTGGTTGGAAGATCGCCTGCAGTTCTGGTCCTCGGTCACCCCGGATAATGCAACGAACACGAATGAGGTCACCATGTATCCTCCGAAGGGTTTCTGGAAACAATCCAGTTACCTGCGGGTGATCTTTGTGGCCCATCCCGCGTAAACCCGCTACGAGGCGGATAGCAGCTATGTGGACTCTTTCAAGCATGGCCAATTCAGCAGCTGTGTACGGAGATGCGGCCGTAGCAACATACCCTAACCGAGGTCGAACACGTGCAGTGTATATCAACCGAAAATCACCACAAGTTTCCTGGAGGAACGACGAATTGCACCAAAGATAACCCATGCTGAGGCACATGCTCTGCTCGTATGATTTCTTGTTTCAGAATGGTCGATAATACCACCCCCAGGTTACCTTCACAGACACTCGTTTTTAGTTCAACGTTGACTGTGCTCGACTTACCCACACGTGAGCGGATTTCTTTAGGTCTATCGAAAGAACCCGTATGTTGGACTGACGAGTCGGTGTGTCAAGATCATCCTGTAGGGATTGTCTATTCGTATTGAAGCGAAGTGCGCGCCACAACTCGAGATGATCAGCACAGAGTAAACACGGTGAGTTATGAACGACTGGAAGACCACTGATTTATGCTCGGAACAACAATGAACCAGAAATCAAATCCTGGGGAACACCACTGAAAGACAGGTACTATGTGGGTAGGGTTCACGAAGATTCACGAGGACTGACGGGCCTGGTAGCCACAGTTTTAGAGTGACCCGAGTTCTGTCGTCACGTTGACTGCTCAAAGTTGGACAACAGTCCTCGGATGTTACTATATGTCCTGGATTTTTGGTGTCAATGTTCATACGGTCTAATATCCAGGTTTGGCTGAGACTTCTGTTTTATTTCGTGTTCGTCGATATCTGCAGAGAAAACACGGTTAGGAAATATAGTGAAGACTCCGATTTCTGGTTCACAGTGCAACAACGTTAATGTTATAAACTGGGACTCTACCCAGTTCTATCTCCATCCATGGGTGGGATGATACCCAGATGCACATGTAGTGACTACTGTCAGTTCCCCGGCTCGCCGACAGATCTATTAGATCTCGCCTTACGGTTTATATATATATATATATATATATATATATATATATATATATATATATATATATATATATATATATATATATATATAACGCGGATCTTGTACACACAATGTGCCAAAGAGATTATGGTATAGTAGGGGAATAATGTATGAAAAGAAAGAGGACAGAAAAGTTGGAAAGATTTTGTTTTTGCAAGTTTTTCACACACGGTATTTTGATTTTTCTTTTGCTCATATCGTTTGTGGTTTTTATATATGGAAGGGGAAGGATGGGGAGCCAGCACAGCACTTCATACAGCATTGACGCCACTAACTACGGTTTCGGCCTATATCCGCCAGCGTATCTAGCCACATTTTCTTGGTGTCATTCTTGCTCCAACCTGGTAGGCGACAGGGCCCCACTCCAGCTAAACTGGAAGTCAGCTTTTTTAAACTTCTCCGCCAAGTCATCGGTTGTCTACCACGCCGCCGTTTCTAATCCTGTTCAGCGAGCGCAAATAAAGCGCGGTGAGGCAAACGCCGGGCGGGCATCCGCAAGACATGACTTGACCACCGTAGCCGACGAAGAGAAACAACTACCACGAGTGATGAACAGTCCACCCCGAATACTCTCCTCCGCACTTCGTCTTTACTGACGTGATGCTGCCACTATACTCGTGTGACTGTCCGTCGACATTGGTGCTTGAATACGGCCAACCTGCGCACATATTCCCGAACTGGTCAGGTTTTGCACCCATAAAGTAGTACTAAGCGAACTGTGGCGTTATAGGCTCTACCCTGTGGGGAAATCCTGATGTCGTGACGACGCCACAGGTGCCTTAGATTAGCAAAAGTCGACCGGGCCTTAGAGATACTTACTTTTTACTTTTACTTTTACGCGACTATCTCCTGCGAGAGGATAAGTTGGCTCCATGGATATCACGAACCATTGCTGACCACGCGCGGCGGTCGGAGGCGAGCTCCGTACAGATCTTGATCCAGTCCTTTTTCCATCGCCGGGCTCCATAGACTGACCGAAGGCCTAGAAGCTCTACGTCTTTCTCGATTGTACTGGTACACGTTTTGAGCTGCCCACCAAGGCGACAACGCCAACCAGGGCAGGGAGTGGGGCAGAGTGTTTGCTTGGTTAGCTCCGACTCGGGTCGCCAAAGCGTATGGCCGAACCACTGAAGTCGTCGACGTTGGAGGAGGACGGGGAGAGCATCGATATCACAGCATCGTCTCCTTACCTCGTCGTTGGACACCCTGTCGCGCCACTTGACTTTGAGGATTTGCCGCAGGCACCAGTGGTCGAAAACCTCCAGCCTTCTGGTATCTTCAGCTCGTAGTGGCCAGGTTTCGCAGCCATAGATGAGTACGGGCCGGATGGCAGCACGGTAAACACGAACTTTGGTTCTTAAGCTGATTTCACTGCGAGTCCACAGCGTTCGTCTTAGCTGAAGAAAGGCTCTCCTGGCGCTGTCGATCCGTAATACCACTTCATCTTTTGTCTGGCCCTTCGGAAGCAGAGTTGAGCCTAGGTATTTGAATGAAGGGACGTATTCGACTGGTTGGTCATTGATCGACAGTTGTTGAATTGTCGGGCCCAGATGGGTTGTGAAAGCCTTTGTTTTGGTCGAGTTTACTTCAAGTCCGATGGACCTCGCGAAGGAATTGATTCGGTCGAGGATTGGTTGTAGCGTAACGGGAGAGTCTCCAAGCACGACAATATCATCCGCGAACTCCAGGTCCGAGATGTATATTTCCTGGCTAAGCTGAACGCCAGGGTAGTTGTGTAATGCCTGTCGCATTGTCCAATCGATGGCGTAGTTGAACAGCACCGGTGAGAGGGGACAGCCCTGCCTAACTCCGGTAGTGAGTGTGAACTCGCGGGACTCTTCACCGTACATACGAACCCTAGCACCGGTTGTCGAGTAGTATCCCCTTAACAGCCTTAAAAGCTTATCGGGCATTCCATCGGATTGGATTATGGTCCAAAGAGACTCGCGGTTCACCGAATCAAAAGCTGCCCGAAAGTCGATGAAACAAGCTACCGTCGGCTGCTGGAACTTATAGCGGTGCTCCAGTATTCGGCGCAGTGTGAAGATTTGATCCACACAGCCTCTGCCACGGCGGAAACCCCCTTGGTTCGGGCGAGTGCGCTGGTCTCTTGCCTCGGAAAAACGGGTTAGTAACAACGAACCAAAGATCTTTGCGGCCACATCGATCAGGCTGATCCCTCGGTAGTTCTCGCATGCCGATTTATCACCTTTCTTCGGAATGGGCAGCAGTATGGACATTCCCCAGTCCGGTGGAAATGCTTCCGCTCTCCAAATGGAACCAAAAAGTGTACACAACCTGTCAATCAATGACGATGAACATGCTCTATACACTTCTGGAGGGATGCCATCTTCCCCAGCAGCCTTTCTGTCTTTCAGTTTGTTTATCATCTCCGTGATTTCTGCGGTGTTTGGCGGGTCACAGTTGCTTTCGTACTGGGCTGGAGGGGTTGATATTGGTTGGTCCGTCCGGTGGTCCGTAGGCCGGTTGAGCAGCTGACTAAAGTATTCCACCCATCGGTCCATTTTCTTGCTCTGTTCAGGTATTAAGTTTCCTGCCGTGTCACGAAGAAGGGAATCTTGCTTACAAAACCTATTAGAGGCGCTGCGAATAAGGCGGAACAGTTTACCGAAGTCACCAATTCCGGACGCGGTCTCCATTTTTTCGGCTATTTCTATCCAGTATCTTATGCGATCAGCCTTGGCGGAGCGTGTGGCCTCTCGTTGCAGTCTGCGGCGTTCGTTACTACCTGCCAGTCGCGCTTCGTGTGCTCTGGTTGACAGCTGGAGCGTGCTCTCCGAGATCCAATCCTTTGTCCGCCTTTTCGTTCTCCCGAGTACTGTCCAAGAAGCTTCCTTGATTGTCGTCATCATTCGAGTCCACTGCCCTCCCACAGAAACTTCATCTGCCTGTGCATTGGTTGCGCTGGTTAGTCGGGCTGTGATTGCTCGTGACAACGCTTCTCGCTTCTCTGGATTTCCTAGGGCAGCAACGTTTATCCGAGAGGGTGCAGACACTTTAGCACGTGTGGACAGATGAACTTTGAAGCATGAGCGTAGGAGGACATGGTCGGTGCCGTTTGTGTTGCCCGTTTTTGCACCTCGGTACGCTCGGCAATTCTCCACAGACGAGGCCCAACGGGCTCTCACCAGGATGTGGTCGAGTTGGTGTGCAGTGCGACCATCATTGGAGTACCATGTGAGTAGATGCTTCTTGGGGTGTTGAAATCGAGTGCTGCAGACAACCATTCTGTTGATGTCGGCTAAACCAATCAGTCGGCCACCGTTCTCGCAGCGTTGGCCAAGGCCGAATCTCCCGAGAATATGGCGAGTAGATTCGTCGACCGTACCTGTGCGAGCGTTCCAATCTCCTGCGATGAAAAGTACATCGCGCCTCGAAACCCGGTTGATTACCTCCTGCAAATTAGTATAAAATTCGTCTTTGGTTTCGTCATCAGCTGAATTGGTTGGAGCATAGATCGCGATCACCGTCAAGTCGTGCGGGGAGCCTTTAAAACGTGCCAAGGCGAGTCTGGATGAGACGGGTTCCCAAGAGATCATTGCATCATTAGCTGCTTTGTTCAGAGCAAACGCGACACCGTAGAGACCGGAGTTGTCTTTCGGGCCACTGTAATAGAGCCAGTAGGATGTATCCACACCCGGGACCTTTATTTGTCGGCTACCTGAGTTGGGCAGGCGGACTTCCGAGAGGCAAGCAATATCTACGTCATAGTCGTGTAGAGTTCGCATTGTGATGCACTGACTGCCGACGTCTAGAAACGTCCTGACATTCCAACAGGCTATGTGTGTTCTTTTCCTGCAGCGAATAATCCCAGCTTGTTGTCTTATCACCTCGACCGCCGGGACACGAGGCGCGTCGCTTACCGGGGACGCCGTAGCATGATGAGCGCTTGAGGTTTCGTGAATAATCATAGAGAGTCGCGGGAGTAGGGTACGAAGCGGTGTCCCCAGCACCGTTCGGCCTTTTTGTTCGAGGTTGCACCTCTAGCCCTTGCACACCCAAGTGCAGACTGCAAGGCAGCAGGGTGTTTCCAGAGGAGCCGGTGACCTGCTGTACGGTTCGTTCGCCTCCTCTGGAATGCCGGATCAGGCAGTTGAACAGGTCTCCTTTGTGGCCGTTGGATCAGTAGATCTCGTCCGCCCATTCAGAAGGATCTGTCTCCACATGCCGAACACCGTCTCGCCGAAGTTTTTTAGACCTCGGTAACCCTCAACCTGGTTTAGCCCGCCTGTCGAGCGGTTTGCCGGGGTGTGGCCGCTGATGCATGCTTCAGCTTCGTGGAGCCACAGGTGAGAGTTGGGTGAATGATGGAGACCAAAGAGATGGAGGATGCCCCAAGGGACACAACAGTCAACCAACTCAGAAGTGCTACTCCTCTCAGACACCCCATACACCCCGGCCTTAGAGATGCGCAGCGAAATTTCGTCTCCGATACGTTCACCAGTGGAAATGCATCTGACCATGTACACAAAGCTGCTGACAGTTTCCTAACCTCCCCCACGAAGTGTGAAATCAGGAGAATCTCCTTACCAGTCTTGAAGCATTTTGCATTTGGATGGTGCAAAGTGCATGCCATACTCGGTGGCTTCAACGACCAAGTGGTTTAGGGCATTTTGGAGATTGTTTCTCAACAAGGCGACGTCGTCAGCATAATCTAAGTCAACAACTGTGGCGTCCAGTAGAAGTCCCACGCCACTGCTTGCGACACCATTAAAGACTTCTTGGAGCGACCATCCATTACGAGGTTGGAAAGGAACGGGGAGATAGAGCATCCTTGCCAAACGCCACTTGAGACGACTAAAGGCACGGATAGTTCTCCATAGACCCTTACTCTGCCCGAGGTCTGTCGACAGAAAGTTCTCGGAATGGAAACGCACTTCCCGGGCACGCCGCTCGTCGACAGGCAAGTTCATGGGGCAGCCCTATCGACAATGTCGAAGGCGGCCTTAGTGTCCAGAAACACGATAGTTGGTCTTTGATACACGTGAAGGTGTTCAAGCAAAGGGCAAAAAGTTAAGATTTGATCCGTGCAGCCGCAGTCGGGATAGAAACCAGCTTGTTCTTCACGACAATGCAGCTCGCGCAAGGGAGAAAGTCGGCGGAGGATAACGGACACTAGGAGTTTCGAAGTGACAGAGATCATGCTAATTCCCCGGTGGCTAAGACAATGTACAGTTGCCCTTCTTAACGATAGGCACAGTCGTCGATTCACTCCAGGATGCGGGAAATTTTTCTACTATCTAAACCTTTGAAAACAGGGTTGTCGATTCCCCCACCAGAAACATCTCGCGACTTTTGAGAAACGCAGGAAGACGATCTGATCCGTGTGCCTTGTGGATTGCCTGGAATAGACCATACAGGAAGTGTAGAAATTCTAGATGCACTAGAAGCAACTGGTGACCAGCTAAATCGGAAGCGAAAACGTTCTCTTCGGCGGTCTAGTCTGCGCGACAGCTTGGTGATTGGTGTCCCATCGGTTTCGCGAATTGTCTCACTGTAGTATGCGAGACCAGTGTCTTCCGTGCGGGTTGCAAGTGTACGGTCTGCAAAACAAAGACAGAAAAGTCGTGAGCCGAAGCCCAGTGAGCGCATCAGAGGGTCCTATACTTACTCTAATCAGACAACGAAATGGCTGCCTCCAACCTACTCACTACATCACTAACGAGGCTTTTCGCGATCCGGTGGCGCGAATGAACTGAAAAAGCTTCCTAAAGTTGCCAAAAGAAGAACCTGCTTCCATCTGGAGGGCACGTTCTGACCACCACGTATCACGATCACTACGCAAACTATTCCTCAAACGCGAACGGAGCTCAAGGCGTCCTTCGTTGTCTTGCATTAGCACCTTTATCCTCCACGAACTTTTGCCCTTTTCTTCTTTTCCCATATCTTTTCACTGATTTTCGACACCGTTTTTTTGACTTCATGTAATCTGCCCCATCTTGTCAACCTTTTATTCATCGTTCTTTTTATATTTTATTTCATTTTAGTTCAGTGCACGTAACGCACGTTATTCTCCTCCGTTCTTTGGATTCATATTTTCCAATGGTGCATCTAGCTAACCGATGCTTACTACAGTGAACCATCGTTTTATTCTTTCTTTTTTGGTCTGGTCAAATGCGTCGCGCCAAAAGCAAGAAGGATGGTGTTCAGCTGCCGTACTCAAATCGGCTTGAAATTTAGTGGGTGGTAGGCGTCTGTGGTGTGCTTTGATGACTCTCCTCTCTGGTCCTGCGCCCAATGTGCAATACATGACCACGTGATACCGGTTAGAGGGAGAACAGATAGGAAATATGGAAAACCTGCAAACACCACCCCAAAACAACACCATACCCGAACAACACCGATTCTCAAACAAGCGCCCACCGAGTTCAGTTCAGTTCAGTCCAGTTTGCACAAGACAGGTAATGACCACGGCCCACCCAGCGTCCAGAATACCTTCGATGGTATGCACATCAGTTATGCACCCACCACTGCCGAGTGTATTTCGTCGAATCCCCACTAAAAATGAGAGGGAAACGGAAAACCTCGTCGCACATCAACTGCGAGAGACATTATGCATCGTGAGCATTCACTGAGACAGTATGCAATGAGGGAAAAAGTCTGTTAAAACACACTCCAGAAGGGCCACAGTGCTACCCGTCATCCATCTAGTTGATATACTCAAGGCTCACTACAAGGAAAGATCTCGTACCACTTGCGATCTAGGGCACCTTTGAAGGATTGGACTGTTGTAGTGCTACCAATAAAGCACTCGACGAAGACTAACAAATTTGTTTACTTGAACAATGACCGTTTTTGGTGGCGCCACTTGCTCCGCCTGTCTACGTCGTCTGCACGCCGTTGCGCTCCCCCAATACACGTTGTCCCGCTCCAGCGTTTTGAGTTCTGCTCTGCGCGCTGCCGAGTATATTCGCTATCGTGTCACAAACCGAGGACCACGGGCTATAGACTCTATACGGGAGCAGGTCCTGACTTAACTGAAATAAATCCTAAACTGGTGAGCCCGAACAACAAATTAATTCTTGAAGGACATTCGTAGGTCCCTCAAGCACATTTATTCGTTTACATATACACCTTTTCCGATATATAAACGGTAGATTCCGGATATCAGTTACCATATCCCTTATATATATTTTCTCATATCCATATTATAATTGTTTCATGTTTGCTGCACTGACCTCTTTATATCATTTTACATTTGATATACCATTGCAACTATGGCTAGCAACGACCGTAAACCTGACCCGGAACCGTCCGTTTCGACAGTCTCCCTAGCCGTCCCTCAGTTTTTTATTGATGACCCTCAACTCTGGTTTCATATGTTGGAGGCAGAGTTTGAATCACATAGAATTACAAGCGAACGAACCCGTTACTTGTGGACTATCGGTCGCCTTCCCCGTGACGTTGCTACCCATATACGCGACGTAATATTTAATAACAGTTCTTACACAGCCGTGAAAGACGCGGTAATATCTTGCCTTTTACCGTCAGAATCGTCCAGACTAAAACGGCTGACCCAAGGGACAGAGTTAGGTAGCAAGAAGCCCTCTGCATTACTGAGAGAAATGCAGCAGCTGGCAGGGCAACTTTCAGAGGAAAACGTCCTTAAAGAGTTGTGGGTACAGCGACTACCACCCAACATTCAAGCACTGCTCGAGGTTTCCAGCCACCGTAAGCTCACAGAAGTGGCTAAACTAGTGGACGGCATTATTGACCGGTATCATCCACAAATTACCGCCGTAACAAACTCGAGCAGCCCCCAGACCACAGCTCCCACCGTAGGAACACACTCCGAGGATACGCTGATAGCTGCTTTCGAGCGGGCTTTCAAACGTTTCTCCTCTCCCGGTTGTTCTCACTGAAGAAACCATAAATCTTGTCACAACTCTGACCGACGTGAACGTCTCAGAAGCCCTTCCCCTGACCGCCTGGTTAACCCATCTCGATCAACGTACTGTCGATACCACAGACGGTTTGGGGAGAAGGCCCGGCGCTGCGAAGCCGGTTGCACCTTCCCAGGTGCCAAACAGGGAAACTAATATCCCGACGCTTTCCGACGACTAATGCGGTCGGCAGCCATAATAGCAGTCGTCTGTTGCATGTCCGAGATTTAGATTCCAATAACCTGTTCCTAATTGACACCCGTGCAGCAGTAAGTGTCATTCCAAAGGAGGCAGGTGATGCAACAAACCCGTCAGTCCAACAACTCCGTGCTGCCAATGGCACTCCCATTGCTACTTACGGCCGTAAGTCACTCACACTGAACTTAGGACTACGTCGCACCTTCCGCTGGGTGTTCATAGTATCAGACGTACCTTATCCCATACTATGCGTCGATTTCCTAGACCATTTCGACCTCCTGATCGATGCACGAGACCGGAGAGTTGTCGACCGGCAGACTTCTCTTTCCGTAACCGGGTCGTATTCCTCCGTGAATCACATCACGCCCCTAAACATCGAACCGCAGGCCGAACACTCGTACGCAGACCTACTTTCAGCTTACCCGGCAATGCTAAGACAACCTGGTCCCCTTCCCGCGGTGACCACTAACGTTACCCATCATATTGTCACTAAAGGACCCCAGCATTTAGCCGACCACGTCGCTTGACCTTAGACAAGCTCCGCGTAGCACAGGCTGAGTTTGAAAACATGCTAGAATTAGGCATAATACGCCCGTCCAGTAGCCCTTGGGCTTCGCCCCTTCACATGGTTCCTAAACCTAATGGCGATTGGCGCCCCTGCGGCGACTATAGGGCCCTCAACCAGGCTACTATCCCAGACAGGTACCACATTCCACATGTTCAAGATCTTACTTCTACCCTGTCTGGTTGTTCTGTTTTCAGCAGAATCGACCTCGTCAGAGCCTACCACCAAATCCCAGTAGCAGAGGCTGACATCCCTAAAACCGCCGTCACAACTCCATTCGGACCATTCGAGTTTTTGCGCATGCCTTTTGGGCTCAGAAATGCAGCCCAAACCTTTCAAAGGTTTATGCATGAGGCAACACGCGGTTTGAAGAATATCTACGCGTACTTAGACGATATTTTTGTGGCAAGTTCTTCAAAAGAAGGGCATATGACACACCTGCGTGCTCTTTTTGAGCGCCTTGGCCAACACGGTGAAACCATTGTTACGAACGTTTGAGCAATGCGTAGCCAAATTCGCAACGGATCCCGAAATCAGAAGACGATTATCCGTGATAATTCTACGATACTAGATGATTAAGATAAACAATGACATAAACAATATACAAACCTCAATAATACGATCACAAGGACTCAACAACGAGAAACCGAATAGCAGCGTGTGAGCAGACAGCACATGCGTCACGCAGGTCCTGAACAAGGATGTGCCAAAGTAGCGCTCTGGGCGCGAACAAACAACAATTGGTCCAGAAAAACAACCAGTTCGTAAAGACAAGTCAGTAGTGTATGGAAATGAGTGATGTTGGGAAAAACACTGAATCGCGAGGGGAAAAAGGGGGATTTTCCACGACCGGCTGTTACAACCATTAACCCTGCTAAGTGCGAATTAGGTAGGTTGACCATCACGTTCTTAGGTCACGAAATCTCAGCCTCAGGCATACAGCCCCTGCCTGAAGAGGTGGCGGCAATTCGCGACTATCATGAGCCTAACTCGTACCGATAGTTGCGCCAATTTTATGGCCTGGTTAACATTTATCGCCGCTTTATCCCACACTGCGCCGAAATAATGCAGCCTCTAACAGACCTTTTACGTGGAGGTAATCGGAAATTCATTTTTACCGGCACGGCGCAGGCAGCTTTTACTTTGATCAAGGATGCTATCGCCAACATAGCACTCCTTGCACATCCCGATCCTTCTGCTCCCCTGGCATTAGGAACAGATGCTTCGGACACGGCTGTTGGAGCAGTGTTGCAGCAATTCGTCAACAATTCATGGCAACCAATAGCTTTTTTCTCCAAGCGTCTCCAGCCTGCGGAATCCCGATATAGTACGTCCAGCAGAGAACTACTGGCAATCGACTTGGGTATCCGACACTTCCGGCGCACACTCGAGGGCCAAACGTTCACAGTGTTCACAGATCATAAACCACTAGTTTACGCCCTCCAGTCAGCTTCTGACCGATATTCGCCACGCGAGATTCGCCACTTAGACTATGTTTCGCAGTTTACCACGGATATTCAACACGTCTCTGGGGCACACAATCCCGTAGCAGACGCACTCTCACGCGTCCACAATATCGACTACCCACTACCCATGGGCATAGACCTAGAAGCAATCGCCGCAGCCAAAACGACAGATCCTGAGGTAGAGCAACTCAGACACAACAGCTCCCTGCACCTAGTGCCAGTGGCCCTTCCAACTTCGGACGTAACTATCATTTGCGATATGTCTCAAGGTCGACCCCGACCACTAGTTCCTGCCAGTTTTCGCCGACGAGTTTTTACCAGCCTCTACAACTTATCGCACCCTGGGGTAACCGCCTCGGTGAAACTAGTCACCGAGCGATTCGTCTGGCCTTCCGTCAAACGTGACGTACGTCTTTGGGCCCGTGTTTTTCTTCAGTGTCAACGAGTTAAGATACAGCGTCACACCAAATCTACTTTAGGCACATTCTGCGAACCGGACGCACGCTTTCATCATGTGCATGTGGATCTCGTGGGGCCACTTCCGTCATCCAATGGCTGCGTCTACATCCTCACTTCAGTTCAGTTCAGTTCAGTTTGCACAGGACAGGTAATGGCACTAATATACAGGGCAGAGAACCGTTAAGGTAGATCGTAGATCGTTTCACTCGCTGGCCACAGGCGATACCTATTCCTCGTCCAACCTCAGAGGAAGCTGCAAAAGCATTTCTAACTGGTTGGGTGAGTCAGTTCGGTTGCTCTGCTATCGTGACCACCGACCGCGGTGCTCATTTTGACGTCGCCTCCCACGAGCTACTGAGCGCATTCGGTTGTCGACACAACAAGACGACGGCCTATCATCCTCAGGCCAATGGCATGGTGGAGCGATTCCATCGCCAGCTGAAAGCTGCCCTTCGTGCTCGTGATAACCCATTATGGAGGGAAGTTTTGCCGATCGTTCTTTTAGGATTGCGTAACACCGTTAAAGCCGATATGGGTGTTACGGCGGCTGAACTGGTTTATGGTTGCACACTACGACTTCCAGGTGAGTTGGTTTCTCCATTACCACCTATGAGTTTTAATTACGGGGATTACGCAAAACGGTTGTCACACCAAATGCGGGTGATAAAGCCCAACAGACCACGAGAACAAACCCTGAGCAACTACATACCTACCGCTCTAGCTACCACCAGCCATGTGTTTATTCGGGTAGATGCAGTGCGATCACCACTGCAGGCGGCTTATTCTGGCCCGTTCCGCGTCGTTCAGCGAAAGGAAAAGAAATACGTGGTGAACGTCGAGGGCAGGAAGGAGACCATCAGCATAGACCGCCTCAAACAAGCCTTCATCGAGGCAGAACCCACCTCGAACAACCCTCTCAGTGTCCCTACCTGCTCACAACATTCGGTTAGTCGTCCCGAGTCGGCCCCTGTTACTCCCCTGTGACGACCCCTCGTTACCTGTTGCAACACCAAACTCCACGAAAGACACAGCTGCACCCATCAACAGAAGAAATCCACGCGGTCACGAGCTGCGACAGCCAACGAGGTTTTCTGAATATGTAACAGTTGTATATATTTAAGTTTACTCTTCATATTCAACTTGTACATAGTCCTATTATGCATGAATGCACGACCACGTGGTGATCACGACAAGGGTGGCGGTAGCCTGTATTGCGCCGGTATGTCCCCCTCAGTCGAATATCCGATCGCGCCTCGAGGCGCAGCTTCCTTGTGTTTCTTGCCTTCCAGCTCGTCCCGACAGACAGGACCACATTGAATTCCAGGATCTCGCATGGCTCCAACACAAGGCTCACTGAATCGCGACTGGACTCATTTCACGCCGGATGCTGGCTCGCTTATGAAGGCAATGACAACCACAGGGACAGGGAACTTTGGGATATGCCGACAACGACAAACCCTACAACACAATCACCACTGCCAGGTCACGAACAGGATCTACCCCGGTCGGATAACATTTTGAGGAGGACGCAGTTTTGCGATCGACGCACAGCGACCAATGTGAGTCATGGAGAACGGCTTGTGCTGGCCTCGCTGTTGTGTTCGACTGCGGCGGGAGGCATGGAAAAAGTCTCTCGCCACCGAATCCGACGTACCCATCACGGATAGAAGCCCAACTGCGTCGGCCTTCTAGGGGGAGACCCCTGTAGTGCTACCAATAAAGCACTCGACGAAGACTAACAAATTTGTTTACTTGAACAATGACCGTTTTTGGTGGCGCCACTTGCTCCGCCTGTCTACGTCGTCTGCACGCCGTTGCGCTCCCCCAATACACGTTGTCCCGCTCCAGCGTTTTGAGTTCTGCTTTGCGCGCTGCCGAGTATATTCGCTATCGTGTCACAAACCGAGGACCACGGGCTATAGACTCTATACGGGAGAAGATCCTGACTTAACTGAGATAAATCCTAAACTGTCTGCAGATCTACCGTTCCACCAGGCAGACCGTTCCAACTGTTCACAACCCTGTTGCTGAATAAGTGTGATCTAGCCATCAACCTATATCGGGCTTTTATCAACTTCTTTTCATGTCCCCTTGCTTTGGAGTCTACGGCCACTTGGAATAGACTATCTGGTCTAAGGCCAGAAAAGCCCTTCATTACCTTGAACGATTCTATGAGATCCCCTCGACGTCTCCTCCTTTCCAACGAGAAAAGATTCAGGTCACAGAGTCTCTGCTCGTAAGTCTTACCCCTCTGCCCTTCAACCATTCGCGTGGCTAGACGTTGGACTTTCTCCAGGCAGGCAGAGTCCTTTTTTTAGAAGGGTGACCAAGCCTGCACGTCATCTTCTAAGTGAGGTCGTACTGTAGCCATGTTAATAGGTACGAATACCTCCGGCTTCCGGCAAGACAAAGCTGATCGCAGTCTAAAGAGCTCACAACGAGCCTTATGCGCAGCAGCGTTGCACTGCTCCGACCATTTGAAGTCACTTTTCATGATGACCCCAGGTCTTTAACCCTACTGACTGCCTCTTTGGTGAACAGCCCTTGATAATGAAGTACAGTTAGGCTTATTGTTGATCTTGGCAACAAATGGCTTATTTGAGCGTTCAGAGGTAAGTCCCATCTGTATGCCCAGTTCAGGACGGTACCTATTTCCCTGTCCAAGTCCGCCCTACCCTCAGATCCAACAATCTTCACATCATCCGCAAAAATAAAGCTGGGCGATTGAAGAGTGGATGCTAGGACATTAATAAATAACAAGAATAGGTCCGGGCCTAGGACGGATCCCTGAGGTACACCACTGGTGACGTTCACCAAACTGGAGCACCTGTCCCCCACTTTGACGTAAAACGTCCTGTGGGAGAGAAAGTACTCCAGCCACCTATATACTGGCCCACCTATACCGAACGTCTCCACCTTGCATAGCAAAAGACGATGACTAACGGAGTCGAACGCCTTGCTCAAGTCGGGGTAGCATACCTCAACTTGCTCGCCTTCGTCCAGTCGTCGAGTTACTTCATCTAAGGAGCACAATAGATTGGTCGGACAAGGTCTATTTTTCAGGAATCCGTGCTGGGCCGGACTTAACATGGAGTGCTCCGGTAAGTGCTGGCAGGTGTGGGCACGGATGGTTTTCTCCAGGACTTCACATAGGATGATAGTTGGACTTACCGGCCCGTGGTTCTGCATAGCCGAATTAGGTACACTCTTATGCATTGCCACGACTGCAGCGACTTTCCAGTCCTGAGGCAGATTACCCTGGTCCAACGTGGATCTGTACAGTCTGCATACCGATGGAGCTATGATATCCGCCAGCGGCTTGATGATAGCTGGATGAATGCCATCTGGGCCCGCTGACTGGTGGTTGTTTAACTCCTGTAGGTACTTACGCACGCATTCCTCTGAGAGATTTAGCTCGTTTAACTGGAGGGGACAGGATGCACCAGAGCCAGATATACTCGTACCCCACTATCTATCCTATGTACACCACCAAGGCATTCCCCCAGGGCGTCTGCTTTGCCCTGGTCATCAGTGACAATACCATAGTCTCTAATGGATAGCGGACCTACGGCATTTATTGTTGAGCCTTTAGACTGTACATAGCTGTAGAACTTCTTCGGCTGTTGTCTTACAGACTGGGCCAATTTGAGCTCAAATTGCCGCTTGGAAGTTCTCAAAAGACTCAAAGTCTCGTTTCTCAGCTTTGTATAGCTGTTCTAGGCTAGCTGACTGCCGGAAGCTTTGTACTGGTTCCAAGAGCGGTTTCTACGTCTGATGGCTTTGGCTATTGCAGCCTTCCACAACATGGGTTTGCCCTTCCCACTCCTTCGTTTTAAGGGTGCGAACTCTTCCTGTAGGGTAGTCAGGAATCCCTTTATGGCCTGCCAGCGCTCCTCGACAGTTGCCTCCTCTGTCGTGTCCCAGGTCAAACCCATCGACCTATTACGAAGCCTATCTATGTCCATACTACCGAAATTCCTAATGAGCCTTGAGGTTACCCTCGGTTGCCGCATGCATAGGACGATTTTGACACACACGTGGTCACTCTTTCCCAGCGGTGCACAATAATGCAATCCAGTCACATCTTTGGGGGAGTTCGTTATAGCTAGATCCAGTAAGGATGGAACGCATCCAGTCCTATATCAGGTATTCTCCCTAATATGCTGATGCAACGCATTATCATGCAGCCATTCTGAGTAGGTTTGCTCCTCCGATCCCGGCACGCAGACCTCAGCCACCCAGTCGATGTGCGGGAGATTGAAGTCACCCACTATGAGGGTCTTTTGTGCGCCCTTAACTAGTTCAGTCAAAGTCCGCAGCAAACAAACGTCCTCTTCGTGGTTAGTGCTTGGTGCCCTGTAGACACAGACAACGTTAACCCTTCTGCCTGGAAGGATGATCGTAACGGCGCATAGCTGGATATTGCGAGTGCACATCTTGGTCTGAGACTCAAGGTGGTTTGCACCTGACCAAACGAGTATGGCTACTCCACCACCGAGACGATCCTGTTCCCGATCCTGCCTGTAGACTGCAAAACCGTTACTTATTAGGCCTGGCACACGGTCTTCTTCAGAAAGCCACGTTTCCGTGACGGCAACTGTTGACGCTTTCTGCTCGTCAGCGGTTTTGGCGAGTTACGCCCATTTGTTTCTAATACTACACTCGTTAGTATATAACACCACCGCATTTGCTCCGTCGCCTAGGTGTCTCTTGCTATTCACTCCTGACTGTTTCTCAGGCGCGACGCCTGAGATGATGACACGTTGTTTGCTTCGGATGTCCCCACTGGGGTGCATGAAGCCGGCTGGTGATCCAGAATTTCCGACTACTCCCAATCCATCTCTATAGGAGTTGCCACAACGTCCAGACTGGCAGGGGTCGCACTGTCATCTGTCTTCTGGCAGTACTGCCAATTCTCGTCTCCTAGCGCATCTTCAATTACAACTACTTGCGACCCCGCACGTGGCTTCTTTACTACTGTCGGGGTCAGGGTCGGGGCCTGAGAGCCGAGTACGGCATTCAGCTGAAGTTTTAGGTTCCTCACCAGCGCCCTGGCTGGTCGAGCAAGGTTAACTCCCGGGGCTAAACCACCAGGCCTTACCCCATGCTCGTCCGGCAGAATCTGGTATCTGCCCTTGTTAATCTGAGCCACTATTGCTGCCATCGCTAGTAGTATATCCCGGGTAGCCTCATCAGCGAACCCCACTAGGATTGGTCTCGCACGAAGTTCGCCTTTGGTCCCCAGTGGTGACTTCCATGTCCCCACTCTGTGCACCCTTCTTAGAGTAGGAGGGTATGGAACACCTGCGATTCGCAGTATGTCGCAGATCCTCCTCCTGTCTATGTCCCTCCTGGCTTTTGATTCCCTTATAAAGGGTTCTTCCTGGCTCAGGATCAGAAGCCTGTGGCTTGAGACCCTGCCCATCGACAAGATCTGCCTCTGCAGGTCCTTCACCTTGTTTTCCAATACCAGAAGAGCGGGGTCATCCACCCTAGCCAACCCGTCTTTCGCTCCATTACAGTCGCCCTTCTTTTTGACCTGCCTTGCCCTTCTCGGCTTCTGCTCCGTCCACTGGCCCTCGTCGGTCTGCTTCAAGGGAGTTGAGGCAACGACCGCCTGGCAAGCTCTCGGAACTGGTCCATTCGCTCTGATGATTGTCCTCTCGGGTTTTGATACTACTTCCGCAAACGACTCACCACAACCTGATTGCGGTGGTTTGTGGCTTACAACTGAGGTACTACTTGGTGGGCGTTGGTCCTGCTCTTGGGCCCGCAGTTTAAGGGCCAGACTGGCCTGAAGTCTTGAAGTAATTCACTTATACGGATCTTGTGATTATCTGATTATCTGAATGTCAACAGTTAGCTGGGAGATATTTCACTGGATAGGGGGACATGGGAAGAGGGGAAAGGGTTCAGAATACAAATGTTGACAGTGTCTTGCTTCTGGTATTGCCGGCGGACGGGAAGATAGACCACTGGACAAGGCGAAAGGGTTCAGAAAACTAGCGTTGCCTGCATCTTGCGTCTTGAACTGCCGGGGATCTGGAAGGTAGACCATCGGACCGCGGGAGAAGTCCCGATTTGCTGCTGTCCGCTCTGCTTGGGCGGCACGAATGATTCTATCATGGGAAATCTGTTATGCAACAAACGATAGTGTCTAAACATACGGGCTTAAATAAAGCCCGACTGAAGTTGTGGGAGTCTTATACGTGGAACGGTTGGAACAGACGAATCGGTGCCCGTAGAAATGAGATTGAAGAGAAATTTTATGGTGCGACTTTTGTTTCAATGCGTGCCACAAGGGTATTGTAACAGTCAGCCAAGGGCGAAAAGACGAACTTCAGCAATGTAAGGATTTACCTAAAATATGTGGCACACTGATAATAATGTAAAAATACAAATATAAACACATTACGAATCAGTCCTCTTGGATTGTTGCACCGTCTTCCAGATTGGTGGTTTCTTCACCTTCTTCCAGTTTTCCCTTTGCCTGTGCAAGGATGATACGACCAACTGAAACGGAAGAGAAAATCCATTACTTCAATTCGCCACACTCGTACGACCTCCCCGAAGTTTCTATTACACAGCTCTCCCTCCAAAAGGCACCGTCCCCGGGGCCCCAGCTCTTCCCCCTTCTATCGGCATCTCTAGCTCTAACTGTACTGGTGGCACTGCGCCTTGGTCTTCGGTCGGCGAAATCCCACTGGTTAGGCTGGTTCCCTGAGCTACCTGCTCGAAGGGCTTCAGCTTACTGCAATGAACAACGAATGATAGGTTACAACTATTCGGCGACGCGTTCCGAATGGCACAGGTTGCATCTGACACAACACTTTCAACAAGAAAGGGTCCCTTCCAGCCCCCGGAAAATGTAGTTGGTGCCCCCCCCCGGTGGATACTGACATATGAAGCCACACGAGATCGCCAGCTTGTAATGGGGAGCCAAACGCCTTTCTGTCATAATACTCTTTTTGCCGCCTCTGTGCTGTCTGAAGATGGGCTCAAGCAAGGTCTTCACTACTTCTTATGATGTCCCGCAGTTTGCTGACTTATTCCACTACCGTAGTGTTTTGATTGCTAATTGTGGGTAGTCGCAAATCTGACGGAATCCGAATTTCTCTTCCTGCCCAAAGGAAGCTTGGAGTCTGGTTTGCTGACGCATGCACTTAATTGCGATACTCTAGCAAGCAGAAGTGTATTTTCATGTCCCAATCAGTACCGTGCTCGACGAAGGTTCTGAGAAGGTTGATAAGTGTCCGATTAGTACTCTCAACTAATCCATTCCCTTGTGGGTGGCAGGAGGTAGTGCGCGTTTTGTCGATACCAGGAGATCTACAAAGCTCCTGTATGAGACAGCTTTCGAAATTCGTACCCTTATCCGAGTGTAGTTGGCTCGGTGCACCCCACTGGCAAGGATCGCATCTGAAACGGTTTTGGCATCTCCAAAGTTCAATGATATCGCTTCGCACCATTTAGTAAAATAGTCCACGAGCACCAATAAGTATTTATTTCCATGTTGCGTGAGTGGTAGGGATCCGATTAAATCCATACCGACTATTTCACTGGGAAATCCCGCTGCTATGTGTAGTAACGGAGAACATGGTGCCGTTCTGGGATTCTTAAAGCGGCCACAACGTTCGCACGTCCTACAGAAATCCAATACACCTCTTCGTTGGTAAGGCCAGCAAAACCGAGTCCTTGTCGCATGCTCTAGTTTGTTGACACCCGCATGGCCCAGCTCAGTGTGCAATGTCGTAGGGACCTTTTGTACCATAGACCGAGGGACGACGACTTTCGTTGGATAATTGGGACCAAACTGGGAAACTAAAACGTTATCCACAATGCTCAAGTGATCCCGGAGGCTCCAGAGATGCTTGGTCCACCAACCGCTCCCCGCCATCTCAATCTGACTAGGTTTCTCACTTCCTGCCTTCAATTTTGCGTAGATGAGGCTTGTGTCTCTATCGCTGGACTGGATTGAGCCCCACTGTTCCACCGTATCCTCCTGTAGACTGATCAGTGCCACATAACCGACGGGGCAGGACGGGCAATCTCCGTGGTTTCGGATTGGCCTCCTTGATACTGAGTCCGCATTCGAATGCCGGCTTCCTGGACGGTGCTCAATCACAAAATCAAACTCCCGCAACTGCCCCTGCCACCGGGCTGTCTGTCCCTGGGGGTCTTTAAAGTTTTGTAGCCACAGAAGGGCCTGATGGTCTGTACGAATTCGAAATCGTCGACAGATTAGGTACTGTCTAAACGTTTTACGAATGTGATCAGGGCTAGCATTTCTTTTCGTGTCGTACAGTAGTTTTTCTCCCGTTTACATAACATTTTACTGCCATAGGCGATGATGTGCTCTAATCTATCTCGCCCAATCTGTGATAACACACTTCCAATGGCCCCATCACTCGCGTCCGTATCTAGGATAAACTCACTGGCTCCTTCCGCCAGATCGGGCAATGCTAGCACGGGTGCCGCGCAAAGAGCCGAACGTAAGTCTTTGAAGGACTGCTCACATCGTTCGTCCCAATTAAAGCCGTCCTGTTTGAGCAGGAGAGCATTCAGTGGCGCCGCCCGTTCTGCAAAACCTTTGATGAGGCGACGATAATACGAAGCTAACCCTAGGAAACTCCTTATTTCCGTCAAGTTGTTAGGCGTCGGCCCATTTAAGACTTGTTCGACATTTTCTGGGTCAGTTCTTATTCCTTTGTCCGAAACAATGTGGCCCAAGAAATCCACTTCTTTGGACAGAAATTTGCACTTGGATGGCTTTAGTTTAAGTCCCGCGTCTCTAATTCTTCCCAACACTAGCTCCAGGTTCTCTAAATGTTCCTCTTTCGTTCTTCCACGAATCAGTACATCATCGATGTATACAATGCATCTCGAAGGAATCAGCCCCTCTAAAATGTGATTCATTAAGCGTTGGAACGTATCAGGTGCGTTGGTTAGCCCAAAAGGCATAGTCTGAAACTCATAAAGCCCGGATGGAATCGCGAAAGCGGACTTCTCCCGATCTTCCGCTGCAACTTCAACCTGCCAATACCCAGACGCCAAGTCTAGGGTGCTGAAGTACCGGCTACCTCCTAAGGTGTCGAACGAATCTTCCATGACTGTCAGTGGGAATGAATCCCTTTTGGTGATGGCATTGAGTTTCCTGTAGCCTACGCACAGACAAAGTTTTCCATCTTTCTTCTTAACTCACACCACTGGAGATGACCAAGGGGATTGGAATGATTGAAAACGTCGTTCTTCAGCATTTCCTCGATTATATGCTGTACCTCTGCTTGATAATGAATAGGAATCCCTCTGGGGGCTATTTTCATGGGTTTTGCGTCTCCCGTGTCAATTCGGTGTTTAACTAAATCCGTCCGGCTCAATCTCCCGTCTCCCCATAAGAACGTATCGGAGAATTTCTCAAGAAGATTCAACAACGGTTTATTACCTTTGGCTGTGTCATTATCATCTAGGAGCGCGGGGAACCGTGTTGCCTGGTCTCTCGTTGCAGGTATCGTTGCACAACTGTGTATGCTGATTCCTTTCCGGCCAAGGGCTTCACTGTTTCCGTTCCTCAGGTATAACCTCTTCTGTGGAATGTCAATAACGCAACCGAAATTCACTAGGACATCTTTTCCAATGATCACGTCGTAGGGGATCACCCCGACTAGTATTAGGGGCTGCTTCTTAACGACGCCGCCCAGTTTCTAAAGTCGGAGTGATGATCCCTCTGACGTCTAACTTCCCCCCGTTCACTGCCGTTAAGACTATACTGCACGAGGATGACTCAACTCTTCCGACTATTGCCATCAGTTTTGCACTGATAAAACTACACGTGGCCCCCGGTATCAACCAGCCCACACTAAACGGTTCCATGAACCTTCACTCGAACAGATAGAGATTCAATGCAAGCGGAGCATATTGAAACAGCAGGAACGATGGACCTACCTTGTTTCTGAGTTTGTGTTCTCGGTTCGAACAAGGGTAGACCGCTTTCGACTGGCCGTGAGTACGAAGTACCGAGAGAGCTGTTGTGGGGACCCGCATACCACCGGTTGGTGCTGAATCCTTGGATCTTGTTATAAGGCGGTCGACGTGCTCCAGCGTGCTTCTCTCGATACCAGCTTCTTCTCCAATTAGGGTGATTACGGCTTGGATGTTGAGTCCTCGGTGGCCACTCACGTAAAACGCAGCACTCGTCTCCAGCTGCCACCCCCGCGACTGCCCGTTCTACGCGCTCCTCTGCTTCCCCTACAGACAATGTCTGTGCCAGATTCCCGAACTTCCCTCGCAACAGCGCCCGCTTCACAGCTGGGCTCGAGAAGCCGTCAATCAACCGTTCTAGCACCCTGCGTTCCCGCTCTTCCTTGGTCTCGTCGGGGTAAGCCCGCTGACTCAGCAATTGCAGTACGCGACCGAAGGATCGTACGCCTTTATCCGATCGCTGCCTTCCCGGGTAGAACTCCTGCCGGTATTGTGAAGGGTGGCCGGGGGCGTCCAAAAGTCTTCGAATCTGCTTGAAGGCAGAATACAAGTCACCACTGTTAAAAACGTCTGCTTCAATGACGATATCATAGGCTTCTCCATTCAGCAGTCCCATGATAATATCTTCTTGTCTCTCTTCAGCGAACAATCGAAGGTATCGCCGCATTTGGCTCTCCTATCGATTACAGTTACCATTAATGTGAAATTTCTCAGGCGCTCCCGGGGTAAACATCTGCTGAGTCCTGCTTATTCTACACTCAGTCAACGCACGTGAAAGTTCTTGGGAACATGCACCCCCAAGCTGGTACTTGGGTGGCGAGCGAGCTGTCCCCTCTTCTCGATTATCCGATTCGGCTAGCTTTTCGGCATCATCGATCCCGGGTCGCGGCACCAAATTTGTAACAGTCAGCCAAGGGCGAAAAGACGAACTTCAGCAATGTAAGGATTTACCTAAAATATGTGGCACACTGTTAATAATGTAAAAATACAAATATAAACACATTACGAATCAGTCCTCTTGGATTGTTGCACCGTCTTCCAGATTGGTGGTTTCTTCACCTTCTTCCAGTTTTCCCTTTGCTTGTGCAAGGATGATACGACCAACTGAAACGGAAGAGAAAATCCATTACTTCAATTAGCCACACTCGTACGACCTCCCCGAAGTTTCTATTACAGTATATAAGCGTTGTGATCAAGGTCAGCACCGTCATTGTTCGCGACGGATGTGAGTGCCGCGGGCGCGTCACTTGTCGATGGTTCTGCTGTGTTTTCTCGGTTAGGTCGCGATACGCAGAAATGTTCTTCAGATTTATGAAAATGGTTTTCGAGTTTTTCAAAGCAAAACTTCAACTTTCTTCTATATTTATGACGGTGGAGTTGCCGTTGGCTATATAATTCACCAAAATGAGTATCAGTTTTCGCGCATTTTTGAAAAATGCGCCGGAGGTAGTGGTTTCCTGCGCCCGAAGTATGGTTTATACCACAACCAACAGAGGGTCCTTCGAGCCGCGCGACCCTGTCGCGGCTAGGCACAGGACAGTTCAGTCCAGGTTGCACAAGACAGGTAATGACCACGGCCCACCCAGCGTCCAGAATACCTTCGATGGTATGCACATCAGTTATGCACCCACCACTGCCGAGTGTATTTCGTCGAATCCCCACTAAAAATGAGAGGGAAACGGAAAACCTCGTCGCACATCAACTGCGAGAGACATTATGCATCGTGAGCATTCACTGAGACAGTATGCAATGAGGGAAAAAGTCTGTTAAAACACACTCTAGAAGGGCCACAGTGCTACCCGTCATCCATCTAGTTGATATACTCAAGGCTCACTACAAGGAAAGATCTCGTACCACTTGCGATCTAGGGCACCTTTGAAGGATTGGACTGTCTGCAGATCTACCGTTCCACCAGGCAGACCGTTCCAACTGTTCACAACCCTGTTGCTGAATAAGTGCGATGTAGCAATCAACCTAGATCGGGCTTTTATCAACTTCTTTTCGATTCTCCTTGTTCCAGAATGCAAAGCCACTTGGAATAGACTATCCGGTCTTAGGCCGGACAAGTTATTCTCTGCCTGGAACGTTTCTATAAGATCCCCTCGAATTCTCCTCCTTCCCAACAGGAAGGGATTCGGGTCGCAGAGACTGCAGCGACCTTGATCGTTTTGAGAAAATGACTATTTTCTGGACACCATTTTGGATCTATTTTCTCTACGATCTTTTCTGACGTTTAACATCGACCTCATTGAGTTCTCCGGTTGCGTACGTTTTACTGGACTGACTTTTCCGAGGTTTCCGTGGACCTCGTTTTAAATCACTTTCACTTTCGGTCGCTCGCCGATTGTGCACGCTCGCGGTTCGCTTTCTGCACAGCCGTCGCGTTTCGTTTCGTTTTGCTTTCGGTGTATCTCTCGTATCGATACTGTTTCGGTGCCGCGATATATAGAAAACATCTTGCACCTGTAAACCGACTTGAGTCTTCTCTGTTCGTCCGATAGAGGGGATATCGTTGGTATTTCGCTGCTAGACCCAATAGGAGACACGTTCACCCCTCTGCCCTCCAACCATTCGCGTGGCTAGACGTTGGACTTTCTCCAGGCAGGCAGAGTCCTTTTTTTAGAAGGGTGACCAAGCCTGCACGTCATCTTCTAAGTGAGGTCGTACTGTAGCCATGTTAATAGGTACGAATACCTCCGGCTTCCGGCAAGACAAAGCTGATCGCAGTCTAAAGAGCTCACAACGAGCCTTATGCGCAGCAGCGTTGCATTGCTCCGACCATTTGAAGTCACTTTTCATGATGACCCCAGGTCTTTAACCCTACTGACTGCCTCTTTGGTGAACAGCCCTTGATAATGAAGTACAGTTAGGCTTATTGTTGATCTTGGCAACAAATGGCTTATTTGAGCGTTCAGAGGTAAGTCCCATCTGTATGCCCAGTTCAGGACGGTACCTATTTCCCTGTCCAAGTCCGCCCTACCCTCAGATCCAACAATCTTCACATCATCCGCAAAAATAAAGCTGGGCGATTGAAGAGTGGATGCTAGGACATTAATAAATAACAAGAATAGGACCGGGCCTAGGACGGATCCCTGAGGTACACCACTGGTGACGTTCACCAAACTGGAGCACCTGTCCCCCACTTTGACGTAAAACGTCCTGTGGGAGAGAAAGTACTCCAGCCACCTATATACTGGCCCACCTATACCGAACGTCTCCACCTTGCATAGCAAAAGACGATGACTAACGGAGTCGAACGCCTTGCTCAAGTCGGGGTAGCATACCTCAACTTGCTCGCCTTCGTCCAGTCGTCGAGTTACTTCATCTAAGGAGCACAATAGATTGGTCGGACAAGGTCTATTTTTCAGGAATCCGTGCTGGGCCGGACTTAACATGGAGTGCTCCGGTAAGTGCTGGCAGGTGTGGGCACGGATGGTTTTCTCCAGGACTTCACATAGGATGATAGTTGGACTTACCGGCCCGTGGTTCTGCATAGCCGAATTAGGTACACTCTTATGCATTGCCACGACTGCAGCGACTTTCCAGTCCTGAGGCAGATTACCCTGGTCCAACGTGGATCTGTACAGTCTGCATACCGATGGAGCTATGATATCCGCCAGCGGCTTGATGATAGCTGGATGAATGCCATCTGGGCCCGCTGACTGGTGGTTGTTTAACTCCTGTAGGTACTTACGCACGCATTCCTCTGAGAGATTTAGCTCGTTTAACTGGAGGGGACAGGATGCACCAGAGCCAGATATACTCGTACCCCACTATCTATCCTATGTACACCACCAAGGCATTCCCCCAGGGCGTCTGCTTTGCCCTGGTCATCAGTGACAATACCATAGTCTCTAATGGATAGCGGACCTACGGCATTTATTGTTGAGCCTTTAGACTGTACATAGCTGTAGAACTTCTTCGGCTGTTGTCTTACAGACTGGGCCAATTTGAGCTCAAATTGCCGCTTGGAAGTTCTCAAAAGACTCAAAGTCTCGTTTCTCAGCTTTGTATAGCTGTTCTAGGCTAGCCGACTGTCGAAAGCTCTGTACTGGTTCCAGCTGTGGTTTCTATTTTTTATGGCCTTGGCTATTGCAGCCTTCCGCCACATGGGTTTGCCCTACCCATTCCTTCGCCTCAAGGGGGGAACTGTTCCTTTAGGCCAATCGGGGATCCCCCTATGACCTGTCGGCTCTCCTCGACATTGGCCCCTTTCTATCATGTCCCAGGTCAAACCCATCGCCCTATTGCGAATTCTATCTATGTCCTTTCTACGGATATGTCTAACCATCTTTGACGGTACCCTGGGTCACCGCTTGTAAAGGGTGATTTTGACGCACTGTCGCCCAGTGTTGAACAGTAATGCAGTCCAGACACATTGTTGTTATTGCAAGGTCCAGCTAGGATGGAACCCATCCAGTCCTTTATCTGGTAATTTCCCTAATATGCTGGTGCAACGTACTGGTATGCAGCCATTCTAAGTAGGTTTACTCCTCCGATCCCGGTGTTAGACACGTTTGAGCAATGTGTAGCCAAATTGGCAACGGATCCCTAAATCAGAATGTGATTATCCGTGAAATTCTAAGATACTAGATTGTCAGATGAACAATGACACGAAACAGATACAAAACCTCAATTATGCAATCACAAGGACTCATAAAACGGGAACCGAATTGTGGCCTGCGAGAAAGGAGCACGTGCTTCACGCAGGTCCGGAACAAGGATGTGACAGAGAAACGCGCTGGGCGCGAACAAATAAGCTTTGGTCTGTAAAAACAAAACAGCGCATAAAACAAGTCAATGGTGTAAATAAGTGAGTGATGTTAAGGAAGCATGCAAACTGCAGTGATTTATGGGGGATTCTCCACTACCGGTTGTTACACCCAGCACGCAGAACTCAACCGTCCATTGGACGTGCGGAAGACCGAAGCCACCCACCATGAGGGTCATTTCTGCCTCCTTAACTAGTTCAGTCAAAGTCCGCGGTAGACAACATCCTCCTGGCAATCTGTACTTGGTGCCCTGCAGACACAGACAACGTTAACCCTTCTGCCTGGAAGAATGAAAGTGATGGAGCACAACTTGACATTGCAAGAGCACATCTTGGTGGGAGACTCAAGGTGGTTTGTACCTGACCTAATGAGGATAGCTACTCCTCCACCAAGGCGATCGCGTTCTCTGTCCTCCCTGTAGACTGCAAAACCGTCACCCACTAGTGCTGGCACATGGTCTTCCTCAGAAAACCATGCTTCCTTAACGCAGCTATTGAGGCTTTGTGCTCCCCAGCAGTTTTATAGAGTTCCATTTATCTGTTTCTATTACTACACGCGTTAGTATATAACGTCACCACTTTTGCTCCGTCGCTTACGTGTCTCTTATTCTTTACCCCTGCCTGGTTCTCAGGCGCAACGCCTGAGATGATGACGAGCTTTTCGCACCGGTCGTCCCCACTGATGCGCATGAATCCGGTTGGCGATCCAGAACTTCCGACTACACCCAATCCATCTCTATAGGATTTGCCATAAAATCCAGGCCGACAAGGGTCGCGCTGTCATCCACTTTTGTACGACACTGCCAATTTTATCCTTCCGGCGCATCTTCAGTTACAACCATTTCGGACCTCACATGCAGCTTCTTTACTACTGTCAGGGCCGGGGCCAGAGGGCCGATCACGGCATTCTGCTGAACTTGTTGGTTTATCACCAGCGCCCTGGCCGGTCGAGCCAGGTTACCCTAAGTTGCTGGACCACCAGGCCTTACCCTATGCTCGTCTGGCACAATTTGGTGCCTACCCTTGGTGGTGTGAGCCACTACTGCTGCCCCCACCGGCACTCTATCCCGGGTGGCTTCATCAGCGAACTACACTAGTATTGGTCTCGCACGATATTCGTGTTTGTTCCCAAGTGGTGGCTTCCATGCCCCCACTCCGTGCACCCTTCTTAGGCTAGTAGGATACGGAACACCCGCAATTCGCAGTACGTCGTAGAACCTCCTCCTACCTATGTCCCTCAAGGAAGGTTCTTCCTGGTTAAGGATCAGGGGCCCGCGGTTTGAGATTCTACTCATAGAAAAGATCCGCCTTTGAAGGACCTTCATTTTGATTTCCAAAACCAGGAGCTAGGGTAGTCCGCCCTAGCTGGAGCATCCTTCGCTATACTACAGTCATTCTTCTTTCTGGGCTGCCTTGCCCTTCTGGACTTCTGCTCAGTCCACTGGCCCTCGTCAGTCTGCTTCAAGGAAGCCAGTAGGACCTGTTCTTGTCTTCGCATTTGTCACAGATAGTCTTGCAGCCTTCTGTATCGCGGGCAAGACCTGTGGTTCTATATCTATATATATCGAAGCTGCTTGCGCGTTCTTCTAGAATGCCCCTGACGGGGTGGGAGAGGAGCTGCTTACGGGTCCGCGGAAGACGAATTCTGGGGACAAATAGCCTATTAGCCAACGAGATCAACTCTCTCAGATTCTCTGCTATTTCGCCAGCAGAGTTACTCAGGTTAGCCGAATTTAACTGGGAACCAACAAATGCACAGGCTTGGTCAAAATGGATCATTTTGAAGGATCCCAAAATTGTGGTTTCTGAGGGAAGGGGAGGCCATCTCACAATATAATCGAACCCAGTGGGGAAGTGATCACCTTTGCTGATGGGTGGCAAGTAGTGCCCCACGTATGTTTGGAACCACTCACTGGTGATCACCAGATCCAGTAGGGAGGGGGCATTTTTTATGAGATATCTGGTCGATCCACGCTCTGTGCCCACGAGTACTTGAGTGCGAGATCCAGGAGAGGTTTACCAAAGGTGACAACAGGGGCATCAGCTTTTTGTCAGTTGACACCGGGTGAGTTGAAGTCAGTGGTGATTAACAGGTGGGCACAATCTTTGGAGCTTTTCGGGGGGCCTAATAAGTCTACGCGACCTGGGCTATCGGTGAAATAGGATGTTAGGGGTTGATAGAATACACAAAGGGGTAAGGTGCCTGCTTTAGCTAGTTTGAGGACATCCGCAAGCGGTCTAAAAATGAAAAGGTAAGAGTTATTATAACGGTGGGAGAAGAGATAAAGTTATCGTAGTATATGATAACCCCGCCAGCACGACTTCTGCTGGAGTCCTGCCTTACTGTGAAGTATCCCATAATGAATATTCCGGCGTCACGTATATCAGGGGTGTGCCAGGTTTCTGTGAGGGCTATGATCTGAGGCTCCCTATCCACTGCAAGCTGCCGAAGCTCCGGGACCTTATTAGGCACACTCAGACAATTGCCGTAAAATAATTTGGCACATGCTCAGGAGCTACTTAAAAATCACCAGAAGCAAACAATTCTGGGTTTGAGGAGGGGGAGGGAGGGAGAGTTCCGGGTGAAACGGAGGTCTTGAGGGAGCCGGAGGCTGAGGACATTGGGGTGAGGGGTGGGAGAGATAGGAGGTAAGTGGATTGTTTGGGGGCACGTTTGACGTCTTGTCACCTGGGAGGTATCATACCAGGAGGATGGTCTACATCCTTCAATCCTCGAAAAGAGTGGGCTGCATTTTGTTGATTACCTTTGTGCGTACCGCGTGATTCATTGCTCTGAGTCTTCGTGTTCGTGATCCTGTTTTTGCACGACCTCACCAGAGACCGTTTCTTGTGCGTGAACCTCCTCAATGCAGCTTTCACCAGAAATAGGTCTTCGGTTTGTGTCTGAGCTCGAGGATGGGTGACTCTTGTACGATAATACTGTTTTGTTAACTATTTTCGGGTCTTGGATACGTTTTGTAGGTATCAGATGTTTGGTAGCACCAGGTGTACTGCTGGGGACACTTTCCGCGGCGGGAGATGGAGTGAGTAGGAAAGCGTCGGATGGTAGACATGGGGCTCGATCCGCAAGACTAGTTACCGGAACGACAGGCAACACTCCGACCTTCGGATCGGCTTTTTGTGGGGTTGCTGGATTAGCATTCTCGCTGCGGAGCTTTGGGTGAAGTGGCTAGTCGACAGATACTGCCTTGAGCCTTTTTACTTCCTACCTGAGCTTTGCTGCTGAGGAAGCAATTCGTATGGCCGCCTCTGTGAAAACCACCTCAGTTAGAATGCCGTGTACCTAGTTGGTGCTCTAGGTTACCAGCCAAGTGGACCGCTTTTTAAGTGGGAGGGGGAGCCTAAGGCGGTCAAACACCTGAGCATAGGTGTCACGAGGGTGATCCAAGATGACAAAGCGACCCCAAAGGATGACTTGCTTGGAGCATTTCTCGGTGTCTTGCAAAATCTTGGCGGCATGAAGAATTTGCTGCCCAGATACTCTACGCACCTGGTGAGCTACCCGGGAAACTGGGAGGGATTTGGTAACCGAGCTCCTCAGGCTGGTTAACTCATCCTTAGGGTGCGGGCGGTGGCATTTAGCTCAGCAGTCTCTGCAGCCCGACTTTGGGCTGCACGTTTTAGTGCATCTGTTGTCAGCGCTCTGTGAAGGACCGTTCCGTCCGGACTGAGGAATAAGACATTGGCTATAGGGGGGCACCACATTGCACCATAGGGAAAGTAGCTTCGTCTGAGGAAGTGGTGGTATCAATGGCGGGGAAGTTGGCATTATTCAGGATTAAATCAGTACAGATAAAGATTGGCTTAAATGGCGAGGGAGAGCTGTGTGATCTAAAAATGTAGAATTTCCATAAACGGCTGCACTCACCAAGAGGGACAACAGCACAGCCGGTGGAAAGCCCGGCTCTCGATGGCCAAGGGTAGAGTTCCGTTAGCTCCGACCCCGAATGTTTGGACGACCAGGCAGTCGAAAAGTCAAATGTTCAGGTATTCAGGGCAACCAAGTCTTGCCACTTTCTGTAGGAGCGAGTGCTGAACGCGATCATAAGCTTCACATGAACCTGGGAGTACGCGGCCTATTTGGACCCCCTGCCAAATGCTCCAATGTACCACTCCACTGGTACCATTAGGTTAGTTTGGCAGGATCGCCCGCCACGAAAGCCGTGCTGGGCACCATCCAACCAGTTGATATCGTCGATGAACCGTCAAATGACATCGTCGACCAAGCCTTCCACGATCTCTGGGACCACGGAGAACAGTGCTTCTTGGAGGGGATTCTACGGCACTGTCCTGTGCTCCTCCTTAAGGATCGGTGACCTCAAATGGGCTTTCACCCATCAAGCGCATCCCCAACTCCCATGGAATGGTTGAAAAGGTGCAAGGGCGGGGAACCTGGTTGCTTCGCACATTGTTTCAGCGGCAGCTATGGAATTTCATCTAGCCCTGAGGACTTTCAGGACTGTAAGCTACTGGGCTTACTATCAGTTTGTGCAAGTGAGAAAACCAGTGATGCCGCATCCAACGGCGAACCTCTTGTCACCTTGGCTGGCTAACCGTTGCTTGCTTGGTTTCGCTCTTCCGTTGCATAAACTGAGGAGTAGTACTGAGCCGAGGCACTAGCAGCCTTTTTGTTGCTGACCGCCACTCTCACGTCTGCCTGCTGCACATCTGGTTTTGAGGCCTTACCAACTTCACTGTAGATATACGGCTATATAAGCCTATGGGGTCAGTTACCGCCTGATGCAGGAGCCGCCTTTGATACGCGCAAAAAGCATACTCGTGCTGCGCATTCCACGGGTTTCCGATGTGGATGTGTTCGGCACAGTCCCGCAAGATATGGATTAGCCATTACCTACCCCTTTCAACTATCCTCCCGTTTTAAGCCTTCAGCGTGCGGCATCGGCCTGGGTTTCAGGGTCCTAACTGGGGTTCGCGGCACAAACCTCCGCAAAGCTTCAGTTAGAATTCCTGTCACGTCGTTCCTGTGTGCGTCAATACAGCATTAATCCTGTGGCTACTGCTCCACAGCCAGAACTTCCTCCGTGGAGGAGGAGTTTGCCCGGGGCGGGTTCCATTTGGTGGCGCCTTTGGCTCTCAACTAAACTGTGGAGCGCGCCAACTTCAAACTGCAGATCCTATGATCCCCAAGCCCCAATAGTCCGTAAACCCTAGCTGGTCAAGCACGTGGGGTCCGATTGTGGATGCCCATTCCGGTGTTCATTAAGCAGAAGCCCTTTTCATCTTGTGAGTTGTCTAACATGCTCGTACCAGCCCGAGCCGTTCATTGTACCGAAGAATGGGGAAGGTATGGACCGGTGGCAAACCACACCTCAGGCAGATCGAAGCCATCATCAAGCACTTGGTCAGGCTCCAGCAGTGCCCCCTGTGTATGAAGGTTGGTAGGTTTAATGCATCTCGGAGGTCCGTAGATCACGCCTCTTCACCGTCAGCCTTATAATAGCCCTGTATGTGGTTGGATCTGAAAGCCTTGTTGCCCTCAGCTTCCTGCTAATGTAAGGGGCACTTTCTTCGACCAAATTTTTGCTGAATCACTCCTCATGACATCCGTGCCCTGGATCATCAGCTCCGAGTCAAGAACTTTGGCATGCAACCATTTAATCTCATCTCATTCATCAGCTCGTTGCATTCGGCACTAAAATGACGGAGTCCGGCTAGCTTGTTGGGCAGACTTTGGTTTTTGTGTACATGCAATTCCTGGTTTTGACCACCGTGGTACCTTTCAGTGGAGATGGAATCTCCTCCGTGGTTACAGCAGGGGTACAGGTGGCTGCCGCAATGGATTCAGGCTGGTGCCTCGCCTGTGTAGCGGTCTGGAGGGAAGTCTGTGCAAGTTCCAATGTGTTTAAGCTGCCATCCGTACCTGGTCTGGCACGATCGAGCTTTCCTGAATTTGCAGCTGGCTGCCGCATGGTTCATGGAGCTTTTAGCAAAAACGATGCCGACTGGTTTTTCATCGGGGGTTCAGCAGAACTTCGTTGTTGGCATTTGCTTCGCATCCTCATGGGTGAAGACGTGGATCTGAAGTGTCTCCAACCCCGGGTGACATACTATTTCTTGTTCGTCACTTGAGCCATGGTCTCTAACGGAAGGGTGATTTGGAAGAAGTTAGGCTGTGAGATTATTCTGAACTGTGGGACAGTGGCATCCTGTTGATACAGCACACTACTAACCCGTCGATGGCCAACGGCGATGCTGCAAGCTACCACTGGCGGACGTCATATTTTTGTCCGTCCCCATGTTTGTCGCTGAGTGACAAGGGAACCTTGTAAGGATTACACTACTCGTCCATAGTAGAGTTTCGTCTGGATGTGTGTGTATTCACGCCGGCTTGAGATCAAGCACGATGCCAAAGCAGCCGCAACACTCACATAAAAGGCGCATAATGGAGTAAACACCCATGAGTGAGAGGGAGACAGCGCTGATCCTTTTGGTAAGCTGACTGTACGCAAAGCTTCTTGAGAAACCACGACAACTTTGCCTTGGGTAGTGCAAAGCTGATTCTAAGGGCAGCAGGTGACAAAGTACTAAGTAGAATCATAGTTGAGGAAACACGCGAATGAAGAACTTTTTCGGAGTAGTACTAGGCAAATGGACTACCTTGGTGCCAGTGTGACGAAAAACACGCCAAGAGTGAAAATAAGCAACAAGAGATGCGGGACAACAAGGAAAGTGATGCTACGGCCGCTGCAGGTTTATGAAATATGGGAAAAATACAAAAAATACGCAGGTGGCGGTGAATGGATCTCAAACTCTGGTGTGCCGCAGCCGACCTAGTTCCTTGGAAGTTGAGCAATTGTTATTATTAGTAAATGCTAGTTTTCTTGATCAGATGCGTCAAGAGTGCGTGTTTTATGTTTTGTAAGAATTCCATATGTCTTTACTTATGGCAATTGTTTGCTTACATGTTCTACAGAATTCACCATAGCAGTGAGCCTTACCGGTTATTGGTTACCTTATTTAAACTTGATTGGTTCGCAGACCATTTATAATGTTGGTGCGCTGGCTGTCCCTGTCAGTCGGACATTGTGTACTCTGGTGCGGTCAGGCCCGGCTTTGTGGCCGTCTTTCCATTTTTAGCACGGGATTTCTATGAATGCCAATAGATAACTCAGTTTATTAAGGGAGTGAACGTACCAGGCAACGTGCACATCTTTTTCATGTACACTTCCTGATGCCCGTTAATGCATGGAAACATGGAACAAGGCACTGCACTATCTGACAGTTCTCCATGGAATTATGGGGCCTAATTTTACTTTCGCTGGCGCCAGGAAGGTAATTGATCAACGAGGTAGTTTGCTTGTTACCAAGCACAGCACGACAATGAGTGTATGGTACGGCTAGCCATGTCACGAGGCGAGACAAATAAAGGCAGTATGTTTCAATTACCAATAGTGATTCAACGGTGCCGGAGAAAGTACGAAACCACTAAACATTACCGATCCGGGTGCACAACTATTTTATTCTATTTTCTTGGTAGATATCAACAAGAAAGTCAGTCGGCATTGCTTTTGGTTTGGACTCGGGTAAGCCTTTCCTTTGTTATGGCTATTGGTACCCCCAAGCTATAGGGAGGGGGATGGTGCGTCTTCCGTAGTCGCATCTGTTTAGTCCATAAAAATGGGAAACCTCGCCCGCGGAGGCGACCAGGTCGAGGGCCTGTTTGTTAAGCACGGTAGGTGCCAGATGGTTCTTGATGGTTATTGGTTAAATATGTGTACTTCGTACCTATAATGACAATCAGGAATGTGTGCCCTACTTCTCACGTAGTGTCTCGTCTTCTTGTGTTTTCAAGGATGTAAAACTTAGGTACAACGGACTGCTCCGAGTGAAGCGGGCAGACAGATTACATATATTTCGGTGGATGCGTATTCCCGTACTTGCTTAGTTATCGAGAAGATCATATTTTCCTGGTAGCTACAGAGAATGGCACTGTAGAAGCTTTGCCTTTGGCTGCCTTGAAAGAGTTACTGACCCGGATGTTGTTTGCATCAACGTTTTCTTTAGGGCATCTACACAACCAATTGCGTAGAGACGGAAAACGGATATAAATAGGGTTTTGCTCTTCCGCTTTGCGGTGTATATTTTGTTAAAAATGCCACAAAACCAATGTAATACTTGTCCAAAACTAGTCTGTGAGCCACCTTAACTAAGTTATGGAACTAAAAGTGGTATCATAGCAACACATGAATAGACAATACAAGCTAGTTCGACGCCCATCGAATCCATTGTTTCTCACCCTGCGGATGAAAAGCTCAATAGATTTTACTAATAGCATTTGTCGGTATATAAATTGGAAGAAAGAAAATACATAAATGAATGACAATGAAATGGAGTCAGCGAAAACCACAGTCTCGTACTGTCATTTAGTTGTATACTGACACAATACTAACCAACAGAAGGAAAATGAATTTCCTTACAGCCTTCATTGTTTTACATTTCAATAAACTTGTAGTAAAATCTTAAGTGTGAATGATTATCAATAAAATAGAACGATTGTTCTACAGTTAAAATGAGCTTTAGTTTCAATGATGAGAAACTATTGGGGTAATACCATCATCGACCACTTAGGGTTTCATCCCATCTTTCGCGTCGAATTCCGTTGCAATCGTAATAACACTAAGAACAATTTCAGGCCAACTGGCATAAATAATTGTACCACTTTGGAAGTAGAGGGAACAGATTGCTGAATACGAATAATAAGTGCATCAGTGGGTCTAAATCCCAGGTTTGATAAAATGCCTTACTGGCGAACCGTGGAACTTCTTTGCCTTGTCACTAAGTTGTACTGCAGTGCTTGTTTTCCGAGTGAGTATGACCAGCGGGAGAGCGAGTACATCTGTGACTGTGTTCTCAGGCTCATCAGCATCATCAGCCCACTCGGTAAGCTATAGGTGTCAGATGAGAGTAATCCGTTCAACGCGTGGAAGAAGTAATGCAATAGTTCATAGGCATTCCAGCGTATTGGCAACGGTCAGTAGGCCCTCCGTGGCATACCACGGTATGCGGGCTTAGAGGGCATATGTACCTGTAAACGTATACATATATGTATACGTACACATTGGTTCTTGAAAATGTTATCATTCAGTTTCTCAAACACACCGGGAATCACAGAGATCCATGAGGACCTCAAGAAGTTTCACCATGTTCAACAAGTGCAATAAACGTGGCTCAACAACAATAGGAATTTGTACATCCTTATTGAGGTCCATTTCGCTAACTAAGTGTACCCTTCAGAAGCACAAACAACGGTTTACTTAGGAGGACTTCGGAAAGAATTTGATGCCTTCGATTCTACTGACGTCCCATCGACGGTCAGTTAAAATCCACCCCTTAGTCATAGAAGCAGAAAGCACAAATATCTGTATATATATACGTAATATCACATTATACCTGCATATTTATAAACAGGTATAATAACGCACAAAAGTTTAAAAATGACACTTATTGCGTCACATACGTGTACAACGTAGATTTACCAAACAACTACTAGGATATTCCTCGCCTTTAAATTATATGGAAAGGTGTGAAATATTGCACCTAGAGCCCCTATGGCTGCGCCGTCTACGAATGAACCTGTCTTTCTTTTGCAATATTGTTAAACGTACATCTTGCAATTCAGCCCCCCAGGTCAAAACTCCCTCCAACTATTCTTTACGACATAGGGACTCTATGGTCTTGATTCCAGTATCCAGGACTGCGATGCGGTCAAACTTCTTTATTGTTAAATATTCTTCCCTCTGGAACAAACTCCCACCTCAACTTAGGTCAATGTCTTCGGCCTCTTTATTATTCAAAAAAGAAATAAATAAACATCTAACTGTCCAAAAACTGATCCGAATGCATGATCCCTACATGTCTATTACCCGAGCCTACGAACTGGGCCTGGGATACTAACCAAAAGCTCAACAACTTTGTTCAGTAGACAGTTATTACCAACGGATGGTAAGGAGCATTCTGTATTATAGTTAGCAAATAAAAGCAGTCCAACCTATACTCCATGACTGTCAACAGCACACTCCACGTGTTTGTCTAGCCACTTCCTATTTTCAACGCTTCTGACCACGACCCCCTACTGGCCACCGTTACTCCGGTGATTCTTTTTTCATGCTGTCAGATTTTACCATAGTCGGCTAGGTTCTTTTTTTATCAGCTGCCGCCAGGTATAAGAGCATTTATAATGCTAGAAAATACATAGCAGCATATATAATATTGTCCTCAAGGTACCAGTCTCATTCACGCTTCAACTTTTTACTCATTGAGACCCTGTTTCAGCACAAGAGATTCCGGGCCTCGTTCTGATGAACGAACCGCCACAATCGATGTGGTCCTCTATAAACCATCCGTCGAACTACACATAAGTATTTGCCTCCAGTGTCGCCTATTCTAGCCTCCTTGCTTTTTTGGTAATTCTCACTAAGCCTCACAATAATTAGTCGATAGTACCGGTCTTTTCCGCTTTCCGTATGTTGTTTAATCCAAAAAGCAAGACCTCAAAGTCGCGACCACCCATTTCTGTTACTGGCATGATATTGGTGTTCTGTCTTTCTCCCCTAACCCACAGCTGGTAGAATTGCAAGACTGCAGCCCTCTCCGTTTTGTTTTCAGAACCTGCACCCTAAGGACGATTGTCGCCTTCCACTTCCCAGGAATAACTTGGACCCTCTCTTGCTGGACAGGACAAACGAGATTTACACACAACTTCATTTTCGCCCGTCTCACGATCGCTTTCCCCAAGATTCCCGCCATCGGACTTCTTGAACCTGGACTACTCGATCTCACTGCATTCATACAACTCATTTTAATCCCATATGTCATTATGCCCGTTCCGTGTTAGAACCCGCTAATACTGTTCAAACACTGGCACCTTTATTGTCACTGTTCATTGCTTCATCGGTCACCAAAAAAACGTCCGGCGCTGACATATCTCTCAGTAGTCCTCCAGTGGGCAGCGAAGTAATTAGTAACTACCTGCACTCTTCATCGGTCCATCCGATCGCATCCGCAATGCTGTTGCATCGAGTGTTCGGGCTCTGTAGATCACTGCGTTCCCTCCACGATTGAACGTCTTCGATACACTTCCCATACTGCATCGCCGCTCCGTTCCCATCATTTGTTACACCTGTCAAATTGGTCATTAGAAATGTGACACTCACCGTCTACTTACTATACCATCACCGTTATCGAGACCTTTGATTTTCCGGATGTTGCATTCGTGTTATATTACCGAAACTGACCCCGTATGCAGCCTCTAAATCACACCACTATCTGCACCGGCTGATACATTTTATTTCTATATTCGTTGATCCACGGCCGCTTCCCGCGATATACCTGTGCAGTTTTATTGATCTGTCATTTTTGCATGGTACATACCACACAGCATACATCTATTGACGTACACTTATCTGTGGATTACTTTACCTTTCCTCTCGCAGAACTGAACACCTGTATAATGGATGTAACCACACGGCCAATATTGATTGGTCTTCCACTTCCGCTTTGACATTTCATACCAACCCTACACAAAGTTAACAACTTGCCGCACGCTCACCTGTTTTACTCCGGCCGTTCCCTGCCACCATCACTCTGGTAGTATCCCTCCCAAGAAATACGCAAATGTTTGCAACAAATATGATTCCTCCAGTATACAGCCACCACTTTATATACTACCATCTTTGCAGACTGAAATATTTTCATGTTAATACTTCTTGACATACCTGTAGTAAAGTGAATAGTTCACCAAACGCTTCGACGAGATTTCTATCCATATGCCTCTCATATTCTGTAGCGCACCAAAAACATTTCCTTTCAATATGTTCGCATTTCTACTAGTGGTAACTATTTCATATACCACTTATGCATGTACTCCAGACCAACTGACATCATTCGACCTTGACCTTCAAATTTGCCGGGCAATACTACACTTTTAGTTCACTGTAACACTCTCTCTGATACTCTTCATGCACTTGTTGTACCCTTTTGTGAATTGTCATTCCGGCATCACTATAATCATCTGATCATGCATTCTAGCATGCTTCGGGGGCATCCGAAATATACAACTATTATTATTATTATTATTTCCACGACTACGTGCACATTACCATATACGCCAATTGAGAATTCAAAATAAATTAACTAAATTCAACCCACTATCGAAGTGATTCACGGTCAGGTTAATTCCCTGAAACAGAAACTTCAGAGATCAAAGATGGGACTAATGAACGTCTATTTAGCCTTCAAAAATCCAGCCAACACCGTATTCACGGTCCTGCTTAGCAACCGCGCTCACTCAAAAGGCGCCTAAGACCCATTCGCCCCAATCAAGATAAGCGGCCTGGGTTCCACCTGCCCATGTAGAGAAGATCAGGCAAAAATGTCACTCAGATGCATATGTAGCAACGGCCATCAGTCCTCCGGACCCCTGGTTGGTCCCTAGCTAGCATTTACACTACACTTTGTCCATGGTGCCTTCCATGTAGCAAACAACATTTGTGACGAAGTGGACTCGGACCAGTTTCGGAACGGGTTGGGAAATGAGCAATTTTAACAATACAGAATTATGTTGACCACCAAAAATGTTTTCGCAGAACCTAAAAATATGGTAATTCTCGATTATGGCTTTCATAGAATACTTGACAATATTAACGGGAATCGTTTAGGTCAGCTGTGTGTACTCAGTGCCTAGCTATGCTGTTCGTCGAGTACGCCGCAAAAGTATTTCAATCTGCAACAACATCCAAGTGTTTGTCTATAGTGTGAGTAGCGTTTCCCAGAAGATAACATTTTAGCATTATGTCATGTTGTTTTAATTGTTTTGGGGCTTTCGGTTAAAATGTTTGCCTCATAATCTAGCCAGCTGGGCCCGGGCTGGGTTCGGGGCAGGCTACAGCTGAGCTTTGATCGGGTTCACAAAGAGAGACCCGCCTGGTTCCGGGCAGGCAAACCTGTTGCAGACCAGCCTAGCTTCGGCTGGGTTCCCCAGTCGGATCGTTGCGCATACCATTTCTGCCTGCTCCGTTGGTAAGAAATGAAAACTGATCTTCAATTAGCTAACAACAGGGTCGGTACCAGTTGTATCCTTTCTCATGCGCTACGGCGTGGAATAAAGGTAAGTTAACAGTATTGTGCAAGATGTCAGTAACCCATGGAGAGTTTTGATTTATGCGCATACACTCATGTTAATATGTCTGAATATACCCATATGTATATATGACGTACTTTGCTTAAAAGGGAATTATTATGGTTTTGTGACTTCGATCAGATATTAGGAATGTCAAATAGTTTAAAACCCAAGGCCGAAAGTAATTTGTCCATTTGCATTTATCCATGTAATTCAATAAAAAGTGTACCGCAAAGTGTCGACGAAAACGTAGAAAGGTTACCCTCGGGTGAAGATTGTTCGCCGCAGCCCTCTGACATCGGCCAAGTGACAGTGACGGTATGAATAATATTTGGACAGAGAAGTCATTGCTTGGCAGTTGTATAGTCCTGATCCTTGATGATTCAGAACTGTACTCGGAAGTCCAGAGAAAGTTTTCTTGTTGCTTCTGTGATGAGTTTCGGGAAACTGGGTTTCATCCCATAAACTGGCCCGGACCACGAATAGTAGTATCCTGGCTCTCGGAGCCATGTTTAGACCAAACAAAACTAGCGAACTCCTATGTAAGTTCACACCTGAAATACTCCCTAACATTTTGCCACACTGGCCAGACCGCACTTGGAGCTGAAAACGCAGGCTTGTCTACCAGTACTTCGACGATATATTAAAAAAATCGACGGGGCTCAGTGGAAGGCCACGAAGCGCTTTTCGTGGCTATCCAGCATGACATACCCCGATAGACTACGTCTATGATGTCTACGGAGTGCAGAATATCGAGGGACTGGAGGGGAGCTAATTCTCCTGCAGGATACCCAATGCCTCGAAGGACACACCAAGCGGCACCTGTCCATATTAGTGTCCTCTTCTTCCCTGCGCGATCACTCCGTGAAGCTGGAGCGGCAAGGTCCACGACTGTAGGCCGGGGAACACTGTTTCTCAGTGCTTGTCTAATATCCGTGCGGCTTGATACCAGCGTCTTCAGCTGAAGTGGCTTGCAAGCAGTCGTCCAAGAAAGCTACCCGACAAGCATGTCGCCAATCTGGGAGTCCTGAGGGAAGATTACTACCAGCCGTCTCTGCGATACCTAGCTAACTCTGCTCAGGCTGAAGATGCTCTCCACCAAATACTGCTTGTCGTAGCTCCAGGGAGACCTCCCTGTTGTTTCTACTCTTCAAAACTGCAGTCGGGCTACGCCTGCAATATTTTGTTCAACCTTGGGTCTCCGCTTTTGTGCCTGATACCCTCGTTCTTGTGAAAGTTCAGCGACACCTTACTATAAGGTTACCGGGTTCAGGTACAAAGCGTACGAAGAGACGTTGACGGCTCTAAAACTCTTCCCTATGAAAGGCAGAAGATAAATGTTGACCTGAAAGAAGCCTTCAAACAGATTAGATCTGTCCATTCCAAGGCAGCCGTTTTCGGCAGCGACAAGGGGTTCAATAATCTGGAGACACGGGCCGGAGTTCGTCAGAGTGAAAACAGTAAAAACACAAGGGTAAATTTATTTGCGCCCCGCGTTGTTAACCAGTTGAGGACACAAATGGCTGAGGTGGTGTCTGCCAAAACGATGGTACATTTTAAGGAAAGGTTGGACCCAGGCTGGCTTGACGTCTTCCTAGAGTTCGTCAAACCTTCTTCATTCAGTAGCCAGGCTGGGTGCGGCGTTCTTCCTTATTCCTTCACCACTGTCCATCGAAACTATACTTATCCTAAGACTTTAAATACCACCCTCAGCCAACGTCCGAACGGTTTGGTTATTGGCCAATTTCCCCGGGTAAACTGAACTGATACAAATATAAACGACGACGGGGGTACTGCAAACATTCCAGTGAGCATACCTTTCCGAAACTTTCAATTGATTAGTTCAAAGTAAAGTTTATAACCAGTCAGCAGGTCTCTATATGCCATGCGCCACAAAATGAGCAAAACAATGATAGCCAACACGAAGACATTTAATAAGATATCTCACATCAGGCGTTGACATATATAGTACTGGGCAAAAGAGAGTATATGCGCAGCTAAAGGTAGCAGAGAGTGAGTAAGTATGCAACAAATCCGGTAACTGGACAACATGCTTCAACCTGATGAACCTTGCTCGTTGTGTGAATGACAATAAGTGTGAGATGTGTAACCAAATGGCGTGAAAGAACAGGTGTGAAAAACGAAGGTGTAAAAAAAGATGTGAAAAAGGAGGTGTGGGGCTGAGGAGAATTTGTACGTGAGAACCATAGGAAAATCACTTGTTACGGCATCGGCAACAACAACTGTTGCACGAGGTTACATTGTTTACACAAATCCGGCTTCAATAGTCGAATTGCTATGGCTTCTGATGTCATCAGCAACCGCCTGCGTAATCCTTTCGCGTGAACTCTGGGAGTTGTCAGGACTGGTATAAAAGCTGTCACCGTGTCGATTTGATGTCTGCTGTCCACCAGATATTGTAGGATTGCACCATTGATAGTCCGATATGTTCCTTTGCGTAAAGAAGCCGGGACGTGTTCTGATGTCCTCTTCGACAGGCGTCTCGTCGTATGTCCAATATACTGTGCATTACAAGAACACGTAAACTGATGCAGAGCAAAAGATTGAGACTGATGAGGCAACCTGTCCTTAGATTGTTGAACAATGAAAGGTTTCGTATTTGTAAAGATTCGGACATGTGCAGCGGGGAAGGATTTCCCGAGGGTCTTAGATGTGCCTAGCTCTAGTATTTCTATGGTTTTGTCACCTTTGAACGGGACAGTTAGAAAAATACCCCTTTTCTTGGCCATTTGAACTTTCATTTTGTGTCTCCTCTCTCCCATATGTTGACGAATAAACGGTTCTGGATAGTCCTTTTTTAATAATGTGTCACGTATGTGTTTGAGTTCTTGGGCAATCGTGTCAAGACTACAGATGCTTCTTGCCCTGTAGGTCAGACATCTCACAAGGTTTCATTTGTATCGTAGGGGGACAAAACTTAGGAAACGTGTGTATTGCCCCAACCATGTACATTTCCGATACACCCTCCTTTCTATATGTCCGTCCTCCATTCTGCGCAATTCCACATCAAGAAAGGCGAGGAAATTGTCCATCTCTACTTCCACTGTAAATGTGGTCATTACGTAAGCATTTTTGAACGTCCGCAGTAGTTCGTTAATGTCGTTTTTGAGTCGCAAATTATGAAAGTGTCGCCCATGTATCTGGTGTACATAAGTAGACTGTCGATGGTGCTGCATAGTGGTCCACTTTCGAGTTTTGCTAATAACATATCCGCCAGAAGGGGTCCAAGTGGTGATCCCATTGCTACCTCGTCCTTCTGCCTGTAGTATTTTCCGCTGTACAGAAATTGTATATTCCATGTACATCTAAGAATTAGTTCGTTTAGCTTGGCCACAGGGACGTCGAGTTTGATATCATTTTCGGTCAAGATGAATTCTACCGTCTCGATCAACGCAAAGGATTTGATGCCTTCGATTCTACCGACGTCCCATCGGCGTTCAGTTAAAAGTCACCCCTCAGTCATAGAAGCAGAAAGCACAGATATCTGTATATATATACATAATATCACATTATTTCTGCATATTTATAAACAGGTATAATAACGCACAAAAGTTTAAAAATGACACTTATTGCGTCACATACGTATACATTTCCACGACTACGTGCACATTACCATATACGCCAATTGAGAATTCAAAATAAATTAACTAAATTCAACCCACTATCGAAGTGATTCACGGTCAGGTTAATTCCCTGAAACAGAAACTTCAGAGATCAAAGATGGGACTAATGAACGTCTATTTAGCCTTCAAAAATCCAGCCAACACCGTATTCACGGTCCTGCTTAGCAACCGCGCTCACTCAAAAGGCGCCTAAGACCCATTCGCCCCAATCAAGATAAGCGGCCTGGGTTCCACCTGCCCATGTAGAGAAGATCAGGCAAAAATGTCACTCAGATGCATATGTAGCAACGGCCATCAGTCCTCCGGACCCCTGGTTGGTCCCTAGCTAGCATTTACACTACACTTTGTCCATGGTGCCTTCCATGTAGCAAACAACATTTGTGACGAAGTGGACTCGGACCAGTTTCGGAACGGGTTGGGAAATGAGCAATTTTAACAATACAGAATTATGTTGACCACCAAAAATGTTTTCGCAGAACCTAAAAATATGGTAATTCTCGATTATGGCTTTCATAGAATACTTGACAATATTAACGGGAATCGTTTAGGTCAGCTGTGTGTACTCAGTGCCTAGCTATGCTGTTCGTCGAGTACGCCGCAAAAGTATTTCAATCTGCAACAACATCCAAGTGTTTGTCTATAGTGTGAGTAGCGTTTCCCAGAAGATAACATTTTAGCATTATGTCATGTTGTTTTAATTGTTTTGGGGCTTTCGGTTAAAATGTTTGCCTCATAATCTAGCCAGCTGGGCCCGGGCTGGGTTCGGGGCAGGCTACAGCTGAGCTTTGATCGGGTTCACAAAGAGAGACCCGCCTGGTTCCGGGCAGGCAAACCTGTTGCAGACCAGCCTAGCTTCGGCTGGGTTCCCCAGTCGGATCGTTGCGCATACCATTTCTGCCTGCTCCGTTGGTAAGAAATGAAAACTGATCTTCAATTAGCTAACAACAGGGTCGGTACCAGTTGTATCCTTTCTCATGCGCTACGGCGTGGAATAAAGGTAAGTTAACAGTATTGTGCAAGATGTCAGTAACCCATGGAGAGTTTTGATTTATGCGCATACACTCATGTTAATATGTCTGAATATACCCATATGTATATATGACGTACTTTGCTTAAAAGGGAATTATTATGGTTTTGTGACTTCGATCAGATATTAGGAATGTCAAATAGTTTAAAACCCAAGGCCGAAAGTAATTTGTCCATTTGCATTTATCCATGTAATTCAATAAAAAGTGTACCGCAAAGTGTCGACGAAAACGTAGAAAGGTTACCCTCGGGTGAAGATTGTTCGCCGCAGCCCTCTGACATCGGCCAAGTGACAGTGACGGTATGAATAATATTTGGACAGAGAAGTCATTGCTTGGCAGTTGTATAGTCCTGATCCTTGATGATTCAGAACTGTACTCGGAAGTCCAGAGAAAGTTTTCTTGTTGCTTCTGTGATGAGTTTCGGGAAACTGGGTTTCATCCCATTAAGAACTTGATTTCTGATGCTGCGGGTGCAATCGCTTGGTGCATAGGACATGAAGAACGGCTGTGTAGGGCATATTTGCACATTATAGACTGGCTCGCCGAGACAGGAGACATCTGAGAGGTAAAGAAGCATTGAGGGTAAGTTTCGCACACCAGTTTCACATCGATCAACAGATTGTGTCGCATATGCATAGTCTTGTTCGCCTTTTTGGTTTCTGACAGATGAATGAGAGTTGGACCAATGCATACATGAACTGGTGCAATTGTCACGCTGTTTCACAGCTGGCAAGTATTTGAAAAAAAGATTGGTATGAAAGGCGCAATCCAATTTTACCCTGGGAACATTTTGTATTCCATTATCTTTACTCTCCTGAACATAAGGTGACTGGTAACATCAATTTCGGCCACTTGTATTCAGTTATCTGCCCGTTACAGAAAAGTTGGTTACCCTTCCTTCCCCTAAGAAAATAAGCAGAAGAATAGTGCACAATGACAACAGTAACCAGTATGGCCTTTGTAAACATCGAACTGTCAAAATGCCGAGCACTTCTTATTTATAGAATGGATGCTGTTATTCTTTTCTCTTTATTCATTTCGTTTTTAGCAGTGGGACATGGGAGTTTTATGGAATTTAGGAAATGCATGGTATAACAGCGAGCAAGAATAGTGTATGACGGACCCCTAAGGGGACCCGGTCCGAGCCTCTTCTGCACCCAGCCGGAGCCCGGCAGTCTACTCCTTGCGAACTCGGCGCAAGCCCAGTCGGAGCTCGCTTCCAGCCCGTTCGCCTGCCACGGTCTAGCCTGAAGCCGTTTGGAGCCCGACCATGAAACGGCTGGTTCCTGGGTTTGCTGCTTGGGCTTTCATTCCGTGCAAAATCTCAGGCCCACTTCGCGCAAAATCCACCCGTGAATGGCATGCAAATAGGGGAAATAATGGTGGGTCCCAACCTTGTCACACAGCAAAACTTGCCTTTTACTGCGCAGTCGGCCAAAAACATTAGGTTGAGAACCAATGCGATGTTAGGGTGCTGTAAGTGGTTAACGTGTGTGCCGGTGTGTGGAAGCAGATGTTCGTCGAATGAAGTTAAGGAGGGAGAAGCGCCGAGCCTGCCGTCCAATGACGCTTTTTCCTTTATTCTATCAGGCTGGTATGCGAGAGACGCAACTAAAATTTCTTCATTTTTTCTCTTCCAGCCTCATCATCGACCTACGCGGGTTGGGCTTCGGAACCCTGGTTCTCTGTCTGAATTTCCTGCCTCGTTCCCACCCACGGGGTTAATTCTGTCCTCCCTATGTTCATTTACCGGAAGGTTTCCGACCGGTTTGGTTATTGGCCAATTTCCCCGGGTAAACTGAACTGATACAAATATAAACGACGACGGGGGTACTGCAAACATTCCAGTGAGCATACCTTTCCGAAACTTTCAATTGATTAGTTCAAAGTAAAGTTTATAACCAGTCAGCAGGTCTCTATATGCCATGCGCCACAAAATGAGCAAAACAATGATAGCCAACACGAAGACATTTAATAAGATATCTCACATCAGGCGTTGACATATATAGTACTGGGCAAAAGAGAGTATATGCGCAGCTAAAGGTAGCAGAGAGTGAGTAAGTATGCAACAAATCCGGTAACTGGACAACATGCTTCAACCTGATGAACCTTGCTCGTTGTGTGAATGACAATAAGTGTGAGATGTGTAACCAAATGGCGTGAAAGAACAGGTGTGAAAAACGAAGGTGTAAAAAAAGATGTGAAAAAGGAGGTGTGGGGCTGAGGAGAATTTGTACGTGAGAACCATAGGAAAATCACTTGTTACGGCATCGGCAACAACAACTGTTGCACGAGGTTACATTGTTTACACAAATCCGGCTTCAATAGTCGAATTGCTATGGCTTCTGATGTCATCAGCAACCGCCTGCGTAATCCTTTCGCGTGAACTCTGGGAGTTGTCAGGAATGGTATAAAAGCTGTCACCGTGTCGATTTGATGTCTGCTGTCCACCAGATATTGTAGGATTGCACCATTGATAGTCCGATATGTTCCTTTGCGTAAAGAAGCCGGGACGTGTTCTGATGTCCTCTTTGACAGGCGTCTCGTCGTATGTCCAATATACTGTGCATTACAAGAACACGTAAACTGATGCAGAGCAAAAGATTGAGACTGATGAGGCAACCTGTCCTTAGATTGTTGAACAATGAAAGGTTTCGTATTTGTAAAGATTCGGACATGTGCAGCGGGGAAGGATTTCCCGAGGGTCTTAGATGTGCCTAGCTCTAGTATTTCTATGGTTTTGTCACCTTTGAACGGGACAGTTAGAAAAATACCCCTTTTCTTGGCCATTTGAACTTTCATTTTGTGTCTCCTCTCTCCCATATGTTGACGAATAAACGGTTCTGGATAGTCCTTTTTTAATAATGTGTCACGTATGTGTTTGAGTTCTTGGGCAATCGTGTCAAGACTACAGATGCTTCTTGCCCTGTAGGTCAGACATCTCACAAGGTTTCATTTGTATCGTAGGGGGACAAAACTTAGGAAACGTGTGTATTGCCCCAACCATGTACATTTCCGATACACCCTCCTTTCTATATGTCCGTCCTCCATTCTGCGCAATTCCACATCAAGAAAGGCGAGGAAATTGTCCATCTCTACTTCCACTGTAAATGTGGTCATTACGTAAGCATTTTTGAACGTCCGCAGTAGTTCGTTAATGTCGTTTTTGAGTCGCAAATTATGAAAGTGTCGCCCATGTATCTGGTGTACATAAGTAGACTGTCGATGGTGCTGCATAGTGGTCCACTTTCGAGTTTTGCTAATAACATATCCGCCAGAAGGGGTCCAAGTGGTGATCCCATTGCTACCTCGTCCTTCTGCCTGTAGTATTTTCCGCTGTACAGAAATTGTATATTCCATGTACATCTAAGAATTAGTTCGTTTAGCTTGGCCACAGGGACGTCGAGTTTGATATCATTTTCGGTCAAGATGAATTCTACCGTCTCGATCAACGCAAAGGATTTGATGCCTTCGATTCTACCGACGTCCCATCGGCGTTCAGTTAAAAGTCACCCCTCAGTCATAGAAGCAGAAAGCACAGATATCTGTATATATATACATAATATCACATTATTTCTGCATATTTATAAACAGGTATAATAACGCACAAAAGTTTAAAAATGACACTTATTGCGTCACATACGTATACATTTCCACGACTACGTGCATATTACCATATACGCCAATTGAGAATTCAAAATAAATTAACTAAATTCAACCCACTATCGAAGTGATTCACGGTCAGGTTAATTCCGTCTAATGACCTGGTGCCAACATCATCTGACTCAGTTGACGGCATGAAAACATCACATATTTATGAACGTCAAAATTATCACGCTACTAGGTCTCAGCTGAACGGGATATAAACTAAGCAACATCGAGAAGCGGTCCAAGAACTAGTGAATAATCAAGATTTACTACAATCGACACCAGAAAAAGGTGCCGGATGGATTGTACTAGACCGAAGGGTGAGAAAGACAAAACACAAGAAGCCCAGACTAAACTGACAGAGATCTTGAAGCAGCTCAAGTCAGAAGGCTCTATTTCCAAAACGCTGTACGACAAGCTTGTGCCCTGCGGCTCACAACCACCTAGACTCTATGGACTACCAAAAGTACACAAGCCAAATATACCCCTAAGACCGGTGATTGGCGTGAGCACCTCAGCCTATCACGCCACACCTCGGTGGATTGCAGAAATTCTTGAACCTGTGCGCAAGTCAATAACGAAGTAGAGTGTGAAAGATTCGTTCTCTTTTGTGGAGATGATAAAACATCAGGATCTATCTGAACGGACTATGCATTCCCTAGATGGTGAACCTCTATTCAAAAAAGTTCCGTTGATCGAGACGGTAGAATTCATCTGTCAATACTTGACCGAAAATGATATCAAACTCGACGTCCCTGTGGCCAAGCTAAACGAACTAATTCTTAGATGTACATGGAATATACAATTTCTGTACAGCGGAAAATACTACAGGCAGAAGGACGAGGTAGCAATGGGATCACCACTTGGACCCCTTCTGGCGGATATGTTATTAGCAAAACTCGAAAGTGGACCACTATGCAGCACCATCGACAGTCTACTTATGTACACCAGATACATGGGCGACACTTTCATAATTTGCGACTCAAAAACGACATTAACGAACTACTGCGGACGTTCAAAAATGCTTACGTAATGACCACATTTACAGTGGAAGTAGAGATGGACAATTTCCTCGCCTTTCTTGATGTGGAATTGCGCAGAATGGAGGACGGACATATAGAAAGGAGGGTGTATCGGAAATGTACATGGTTGGGGCAATACACACGTTTCCTAAGTTTTGTCCCCCTACGATACAAATGAAACCTTGTGAGATGTCTGACCTACAGGGCAAGAAGCATCTGTAGTCTTGACACGATTGCCCAAGAACTCAAACACATACGTGACACATTATTAAAAAAGGACTATCCAGAACCGTTTATTCGTCAACATATGGGAGAGAGGAGACACAAAATGAAAGTTCAAATGGCCAAGAAAAGGGGTATTTTTCTAACTGTCCCGTTCAAAGGTGACAAAACCATAGAAATACTAGAGCTAGGCACATCTAAGACCCTCGGGAAATCCTTCCCCGCTGCACATGTCCGAATCTTTACAAATACGAAACCTTTCATTGTTCAACAATCTAAGGACAGGTTGCCTCATCAGTCTCAATCTTTTGCTCTGCATCAGTTTACGTGTTCTTGTAATGCACAGTATATTGGACATACGACGAGACGCCTGTCGAAGAGGACATCAGAACACGTCCCGGCTTCTTTACGCAAAGGAACATATCGGACTATCAATGGTGCAATCCTACAATATCTGGTGGACAGCGGACATCAAATCGACACGGTGACAGCTTTTATACCAGTCCTGACAACTCCCAGAGTTCACGCGAAAGGATTACGCAGGCGGTTGCTGATGACATCAGAAGCCATAGCAATTCGACTATTGAAGCCGGATTTGTGTAAACAATGTAACCTCGTGCAACAGTTGTTGTTGCCGATGCCGTAACAAGTGATTTTCCTATGGTTCTCACGTACAAATTCTCCTCAGCCCCACACCTCCTTTTTCACATCTTTTTTTACACCTTCGTTTTTCACACCTGTTCTTTCACGCCATTTGGTTACACATCTCACACTTATTGTCATTCACACAACGAGCAAGGTTCATCAGGTTGAAGCATGTTGTCCAGTTACCGGATTTGTTGCATACTTACTCACTCTCTGCTACCTTTAGCTGCGCATATACTCTCTTTTGCCCAGTACTATATATGTCAACGCCTGATGTGAGATATCTTATTAAATGTCTTCGTGTTGGCTATCATTGTTTTGCTCATTTTGTGGCGCATGGCATATAGAGACCTGCTGACTGGTTATAAACTTTACTTTGAACTAATCAATTGAAAGTTTCGGAAAGGTATGCTCACTGGAATGTTTGCAGTACCCCCGTCGTCGTTTATATTTGTATCAGTTCAGTTTACCCGGGGAAATTGGCCAATAACCAAACCGGTCGGAAACCTTCCGGTAAATGAACATAGGGAGGACAGAATTAACCCCGTGGGTGGGAACGAGGCAGGAAATTCAGACAGAGAACCAGGGTTCCGAAGCCCAACCCGCGTAGGTCGATGATGAGGCTGGAAGAGAAAAAATGAAGAAATTTTAGTTGCGTCTCTCGTATACCAGCCTGATAGAATAAAGGAAAAAGCGTCATTGGACGGCAGGCTCGGCGCTTCTCCCTCCTTAACTTCATTCGACGAACATCTGCTTCCACACACCGGCACACACGTTAACCACTTACAGCACCCTAACATCGCATTGGTTCTCAACCTAATGTTTTTGGCCGACTGCGCAGTAAAAGGCAAGTTTTGCTGTGTGACAAGGTTGGGACCCACCATTATTTCCCCTATTTGCATGCCATTCACGGGTGGATTTTGCGCGAAGTGGGCCTGAGATTTTGCACGGAATGAAAGCCCAAGCAGCAAACCCAGGAACCAGCCGTTTCATGGTCGGGCTCCAAACGGCTTCAGGCTAGACCGTGGCAGGCGAACGGGCTGGAAGCGAGCTCCGACTGGGCTTGCGCCGAGTTCGCAAGGAGTAGACTGCCGGGCTCCGGCTGGGTGCAGAAGAGGCTCGGACCGGGTCCCCTTAGGGGTCCGTCATACACTATTCTTGCTCGCTGTTATACCATGCATTTCCTAAATTCCATAAAACTCCCATGTCCCACTGCTAAAAACGAAATGAATAAAGAGAAAAGAATAACAGCATCCATTCTATAAATAAGAAGTGCTCGGCATTTTGACAGTTCGATGTTTACAAAGGCCATACTGGTTACTGTTGTCATTGTGCACTATTCTTCTGCTTATTTTCTTAGGGGAAGGAAGGGTAACCAACTTTTCTGTAACGGGCAGATAACTGAATACAAGTGGCCGAAATTGATGTTACCAGTCACCTTATGTTCAGGAGAGTAAAGATAATGGAATACAAAATGTTCCCAGGGTAAAATTGGATTGCGCCTTTCATACCAATCTTTTTTTCAAATACTTGCCAGCTGTGAAACAGCGTGACAATTGCACCAGTTCATGTATGCATTGGTCCAACTCTCATTCATCTGTCAGAAACCAAAAAGGCGAACAAGACTATGCATATGCGACACAATCTGTTGATCGATGTGAAACTGGTGTGCGAAACTTACCCTCAATGCTTCTTTACCTCTCAGATGTCTCCTGTCTCGGCGAGCCAGTCTATAATGTGCAAATATGCCCTACACAGCCGTTCTTCATGTCCTATGCACCAAGCGATTGCACCCGCAGCATCAGAAATCAAGTTCTTAATGGGATGAAACCCAGTTTCCCGAAACTCATCACAGAAGCAACAAGAAAACTTTCTCTGGACTTCCGAGTACAGTTCTGAATCATCAAGGATCAGGACTATACAACTGCCAAGCAATGACTTCTCTGTCCAAATATTATTCATACCGTCACTGTCACTTGGCCGATGTCAGAGGGCTGCGGCGAACAATCTTCACCCGAGGGTAACCTTTCTACGTTTTCGTCGACACTTTGCGGTACACTTTTTATTGAATTACATGGATAAATGCAAATGGACAAATTACTTTCGGCCTTGGGTTTTAAACTATTTGACATTCCTAATATCTGATCGAAGTCACAAAACCATAATAATTCCCTTTTAAGCAAAGTACGTCATATATACATATGGGTATATTCAGACATATTAACATGAGTGTATGCGCATAAATCAAAACTCTCCATGGGTTACTGACATCTTGCACAATACTGTTAACTTACCTTTATTCCACGCCGTAGCGCATGAGAAAGGATACAACTGGTACCGACCCTGTTGTTAGCTAATTGAAGATCAGTTTTCATTTCTTACCAACGGAGCAGGCAGAAATGGTATGCGCAACGATCCGACTGGGGAACCCAGCCGAAGCTAGGCTGGTCTGCAACAGGTTTGCCTGCCCGGAACCAGGCGGGTCTCTCTTTGTGAACCCGATCAAAGCTCAGCTGTAGCCTGCCCCGAACCCAGCCCGGGCCCAGCTGGCTAGATTATGAGGCAAACATTTTAACCGAAAGCCCCAAAACAATTAAAACAACATGACATAATGCTAAAATGTTATCTTCTGGGAAACGCTACTCACACTATAGACAAACACTTGGATGTTGTTGCAGATTGAAATACTTTTGCGGCGTACTCGACGAACAGCATAGCTAGGCACTGAGTACACACAGCTGACCTAAACGATTCCCGTTAATATTGTCAAGTATTCTATGAAAGCCATAATCGAGAATTACCATATTTTTAGGTTCTGCGAAAACATTTTTGGTGGTCAACATAATTCTGTATTGTTAAAATTGCTCATTTCCCAACCCGTTCCGAAACTGGTCCGAGTCCACTTCGTCACAAATGTTGTTTGCTACATGGAAGGCACCATGGACAAAGTGTAGTGTAAATGCTAGCTAGGGACCAACCAGGGGTCCGGAGGACTGATGGCCGTTGCTACATATGCATCTGAGTGACATTTTTGCCTGATCTTCTCTACATGGGCAGGTGGAACCCAGGCCGCTTATCTTGATTGGGGCGAATGGGTCTTAGGCGCCTTTTGAGTGAGCGCGGTTGCTAAGCAGGACCGTGAATACGGTGTTGGCTGGATTTTTGAAGGCTAAATAGACGTTCATTAGTCCCATCTTTGATCTCTGAAGTTTCTGTTTCAGGGAATTAACCTGACCGTGAATCACTTCGATAGTGGGTTGAATTTAGTTAATTTATTTTGAATTCTCAATTGGCGTATATGGTAATGTGCACGTAGTCGTGGAAATGTATACGTATGTGACGCAATAAGTGTCATTTTTAAACTTTTGTGCGTTATTATACCTGTTTATAAATATGCAGAAATAATGTGATATTATGTATATATATACAGATATCTGTGCTTTCTGCTTCTATGACTGAGGGGTGACTTTTAACTGAACGCCGATGGGACGTCGGTAGAATCGAAGGCATCAAATCCTTTGCGTTGATCGAGACGGTAGAATTCATCTTGACCGAAAATGATATCAAACTCGACGTCCCTGTGGCCAAGCTAAACGAACTAATTCTTAGATGTACATGGAATATACAATTTCTGTACAGCGGAAAATACTACAGGCAGAAGGACGAGGTAGCAATGGGATCACCACTTGGACCCCTTCTGGCGGATATGTTATTAGCAAAACTCGAAAGTGGACCACTATGCAGCACCATCGACAGTCTACTTATGTACACCAGATACATGGGCGACACTTTCATAATTTGCGACTCAAAAACGACATTAACGAACTACTGCGGACGTTCAAAAATGCTTACGTAATGACCACATTTACAGTGGAAGTAGAGATGGACAATTTCCTCGCCTTTCTTGATGTGGAATTGCGCAGAATGGAGGACGGACATATAGAAAGGAGGGTGTATCGGAAATGTACATGGTTGGGGCAATACACACGTTTCCTAAGTTTTGTCCCCCTACGATACAAATGAAACCTTGTGAGATGTCTGACCTACAGGGCAAGAAGCATCTGTAGTCTTGACACGATTGCCCAAGAACTCAAACACATACGTGACACATTATTAAAAAAGGACTATCCAGAACCGTTTATTCGTCAACATATGGGAGAGAGGAGACACAAAATGAAAGTTCAAATGGCCAAGAAAAGGGGTATTTTTCTAACTGTCCCGTTCAAAGGTGACAAAACCATAGAAATACTAGAGCTAGGCACATCTAAGACCCTCGGGAAATCCTTCCCCGCTGCACATGTCCGAATCTTTACAAATACGAAACCTTTCATTGTTCAACAATCTAAGGACAGGTTGCCTCATCAGTCTCAATCTTTTGCTCTGCATCAGTTTACGTGTTCTTGTAATGCACAGTATATTGGACATACGACGAGACGCCTGTCGAAGAGGACATCAGAACACGTCCCGGCTTCTTTACGCAAAGGAACATATCGGACTATCAATGGTGCAATCCTACAATATCTGGTGGACAGCAGACATCAAATCGACACGGTGACAGCTTTTATACCAGTCCTGACAACTCCCAGAGTTCACGCGAAAGGATTACGCAGGCGGTTGCTGATGACATCAGAAGCCATAGCAATTCGACTATTGAAGCCGGATTTGTGTAAACAATGTAACCTCGTGCAACAGTTGTTGTTGCCGATGCCGTAACAAGTGATTTTCCTATGGTTCTCACGTACAAATTCTCCTCAGCCCCACACCTCCTTTTTCACATCTTTTTTTACACCTTCGTTTTTCACACCTGTTCTTTCACGCCATTTGGTTACACATCTCACACTTATTGTCATTCACACAACGAGCAAGGTTCATCAGGTTGAAGCATGTTGTCCAGTTACCGGATTTGTTGCATACTTACTCACTCTCTGCTACCTTTAGCTGCGCATATACTCTCTTTTGCCCAGTACTATATATGTCAACGCCTGATGTGAGATATCTTATTAAATGTCTTCGTGTTGGCTATCATTGTTTTGCTCATTTTGTGGCGCATGGCATATAGAGACCTGCTGACTGGTTATAAACTTTACTTTGAACTAATCAATTGAAAGTTTCGGAAAGGTATGCTCACTGGAATGTTTGCAGTACCCCCGTCGTCGTTTATATTTGTATCAGTTCAGTTTACCCGGGGAAATTGGCCAATAACCAAACCGTTCGGACGTTGGCTGAGGGTGGTATTTAAAGTCTTAGGATAAGTATAGTTTCGATGGACAGTGGTGAAGGAATAAGGAAGAACGCCGCACCCAGCCTGGCTACTGAATGAAGAAGGTTTGACGAACTCTAGGAAGACGTCAAGCCAGCCTGGGTCCAACCTTTCCTTAAAATGTACCATCGTTTTGGCAGACACCACCTCAGCCATTTGTGTCCTCAACTGGTTAACAACGCGGGGCGCAAATAAATTTACCCTTGTGTTTTTACTGTTTTCACTCTGACGAACTCCGGCCCGTGTCTCCAGATTATTGAACCCCTTGTCGCTGCCGAAAACGGCTGCCTTGGAATGGACAGATCTAATCTGTTTGAAGGCTTCTTTCAGGTCAACATTTATCTTCTGCCTTTCATAGGGAAGAGTTTTAGAGCCGTCAACGTCTCTTCGTACGCTTTGTACCTGAACCCGGTAACCTTATAGTAAGGTGTCGCTGAACTTTCACAAGAACGAGGGTATCAGGCACAAAAGCGGAGACCCAAGGTTGAACAAAATATTGCAGGCGTAGCCCGACTGCAGTTTTGAAGAGTAGAAACAACAGGGAGGTCTCCCTGGAGCTACGACAAGCAGTATTTGGTGGAGAGCATCTTCAGCCTGAGCAGAGTTAGCTAGGTATCGCAGAGACGGCTGGTAGTAATCTTCCCTCAGGACTCCCAGATTGGCGACATGCTTGTCGGGTAGCTTTCTTGGACGACTGCTTGCAAGCCACTTCAGCTGAAGACGCTGGTATCAAGCCGCACGGATATTAGACAAGCACTGAGAAACAGTGTTCCCCGGCCTACAGTCGTGGACCTTGCCGCTCCAGCTTCACGGAGTGATCGCGCAGGGAAGAAGAGGACACTAATATGGACAGGTGCCGCTTGGTGTGTCCTTCGAGGCATTGGGTATCCTGCAGGAGAATTAGCTCCCCTCCAGTCCCTCGATATTCTGCACTCCGTAGACATCATAGACGTAGTCTATCGGGGTATGTCATGCTGGATAGCCACGAAAAGCGCTTCGTGGCCTTCCACTGAGCCCCGTCGATTTTTTTAATATATCGTCGAAGTACTGGTAGACAAGCCTGCGTTTTCAGCTCCAAGTGCGGTCTGGCCAGTGTGGCAAAATGTTAGGGAGTATTTCAGGTGTGAACTTACATAGGAGTTCGCTAGTTTTGTTTGGTCTAAACATGGCTCCGAGAGCCAGGATACTACTATTCGTGGTCCGGGCCAGTTTATTTGTAATGATCATGCCAAGATCTCCTTCCTGTTTACCTGAAAATATAGATTTTCTTGGGAACTCCCAGATCCAGCCTGGTAATTGAATTAATACTCACACTTGTCCGAGTTTTATGAGGGTCGGTTGCTTGGGGTTCTTTAAAATCCACATAAGTGACAAACATGGCATATTCTCTGGCCTTCGCTTTTGCCCAGCTTTTCTCGACCAATAGGTGGTTGAAAAGGCACAGCTCAGCGCTAAATTAGTCAAGCCTGACTGGCTGCAATGATCGAGGTGATATTCAGCGTACTAGGCTGGCAGTGATTCCATCATTTTGCAGACAACTCAGGTAAGGCTTACTGGACGGCAACCAAACAGCCGCTTTGTCTCCGCATTTGACCATTGGCACAGCAGTTGCTTGTTTCTATTCGTCAGCAGTTTTGAACTGCTTTTTAGGTGTTTTTCAACTTGGCGGCCAGGAATGGGCAATCTCGGCCAGTTCCCGTAATGCTGGTAAGCAGATCCCGTCTCGCCTTGGTGATTTATGGGGCTTAAAACATTATAGTTGCCCCATAAGGTCTTCAATGTCGAAATCACGGAAAGAAACTTGAAACTGAAAAGCCGATGAGAAATAACCTCCGTTTTTGTGTGCAAAAGCAGCCTCACAGAGTTGTCTCACTCTATTGGCCCCAGCTAGACTGGAAGCAGTAACTTCCTCGTTTGGTCTTAGTACACGTAAGCCCGGGTTTGTCCTCACTCGCCTTTTTAAGTGAACAAACTACCTCCTAGTTGCATCAGCATAGTGGCCTTTTAGTTTTTCTCCAAATCTACAGCATTTTTCCATCTTCATGGAAGAATGTGGAACTTTGAGAAGGTTTGTATGCTTCATAACCAGCAGATTTAGCTACATAGTGTCACTAAGCTTGGTTCCAACGGATTGGGTATCAGGGCTCTGTGAAACCGAGAAGAGCCCTGAACATGGGCTTGTTGTCGGTCTGGCAGGGCAAACGTCTGCACCAGTTGGTGGACTCCGTCCGGGATGAGACACCGAGCCGCTGTCGCATCATTTTTGTCTTCATGCACCCAAACGTTGCTGTAATCCGTTTCTTTGGTGTTGTCTAACGATGTGCAGCAGGCTTCCGCAATAAGGCGTCTGTGAGATTTTAGCACAATGCCTCCAGTGTATGTTCAGAAATTCATGGTCACTCACCCTAAAAGAGAGCAATACATGTATACAGGACACATTCAAAGCTCGGGGTGTGAAAATTTGGTCCAAAGCTGATGTTTGTTCACTCGGAGAGGGAGTAGGCTGGGGCAAGTGTTGACGAAGCATCAGACCAGGCATGCCGAATGCAGGCATCAGTAAAATCTACCTTCTGCTATAGTATAGCAGTAAGCCACTCAATTAATGTAGGGTGCGTAGAAGTCACCCGGGACCAGACAGTGTCCATCCGTCACCTAGCACCCCATTGAATCTAAGATATGAGATGGCTGTGCGGCCGGTGCCAAGTAGGCCAGACCTGGTGCCAATTATCCGAAGCTGGTCAGTTTTCACCCAGCACCATAGCCTCGAAATGCCTCAACGTGGTTAGGGGCGGAGATCACAGTCTCCGATAAAGCCACCCGTCCTAATTACTTCTCAGAGTGCTTCCAAATGACTGTTTGCCACAGCCTCTGCCGAGGAAGTACCACACACTACCCTTTTGTGGCGTATATGTTCCCGCCAAAGTGGGAGGACAGAAGCAAAGGCCCGGTGCTCTCCACATGGTTGAACGAGTGACCGATAGTCGGTTCACTGTTGAGTCTGCACTATGTGCACGTATGCATGCGATCGAGCGCTCCACGTGATCCGTCTGAATATCTTCTCTAGTGCTTACGCGAGATAATGATAATGATAATTGTTTATTTCGGATAACCCCGAGGCAAGCTGTAACTCAAGATCAAACAATACAGTGGGACGTAAAGTCCAAATTCCAGGAGGATTATTCAGGTATGCGCACCCGATATTGTACATGAGAAAGTATTTAAGTTACTGTTTGCGGCGGCGCCCGGCAAGTTTGAACTCAAGGTCGGATGGCCAACCCGGCCAAGTCAGGATAGAGCTTGTCAGAGGTAAGGGACTCTTACAGAAATATTCCAAAAAAGGGACCGTTCAACGAGCTAATCAAACAGAAGTGACGGAAGTTTTGTTCAACTTGAAGAAGAAGAAGTTTCCAAGGGAGACATGAACTAGCTATAGTGCTCCGCGGAGTAAAGCACGGATTTGGATTGGAAATCAGACGATGAAAAGAATGAATTTGCGAACAAAGAACAAGCAAAATGTTTCAAAGATTACACTTGTAACGCTCAGCTGCAAATATCGGCCGAGTCAGTCAAATACCCAGTGAAGGACTCATTTGTAGAGAGAGAAAGCCTGGGTGATGGTGGAGGACATGGCCGGATGTAAACACATAATCTTTGCGCACACAGTTTACCTTCAAAAGGGTGGAATGTGATGCATCAAAATGGAAATGGGAACTGGGCGACAAATCAATTTGTGATGCATAGCCATGATAGTCGCAGGTACACGGTTTTCAAGGGAAATTAGTAGTTAAATGGCAGGTAAGTATTTACGCATGATTGTCGTTGTCTAAGGGCTGAACATGATGACCAGGTGCTATGACCGGTTGTTCCTGTCCACTCACAAGGTCGCTGAAAACTGATTGGTTGATTCGTCCAAGATGCTCATGTGGTCTGTGTCTGGCACAGACTACGTACTTGCTCGTTTACGCACTCTACGAGAGTTCCCTGCTCCGACTTACGATACAACGAAGGGGAAGCAGCTAAACTCTGCAAACCAAAGGCGGTCGGCTTATGAGGCGTACAGCACTGCCCACTGGCATCTGTGGCGGGGGGGGGCATACTGGGCACCCATGGTGTCAGGCTTCATCCTAACGGTGTTGGACCCACTATTAGGTCAAAGCTCCGAGAGGGTAAAGACAACCTTATATCGTCCTACTGCCCTGCGGGTCAAACGTTCCGATGAAAGGCCCGGGTTAGGGCCCCCTTAACCAAACGCTTACCTTTGTCCGGGCGATCACGTACTGTTCAGTCCACATGCTCTCCTGGAACTGGAAAGAAGATTTGAAGGCCAAGCTATGGCGAGGCACCGTGTCTATCAAAATGGTCACTGGAGTTGGTGCTGTGGTGCGTATGTTGTGCTGAATGGTGTTCGAACTTCAGGGGATTTTACTCCGTAAATTCACTCTCATTTTAGTTGCTTGGTTTGCATGGCAACCAGCCTCTGTGGTTTTTACCGGGTTATCGGTGAGTGAACATATATACTTGCCGTGACTGCTGGTCCGTTAGTGAAAACAGGGCGAGTCACAAGATAGGTCCTTGCACCCTTCTCTCAAAATGGTCTATTCAAAGCGGGTGATTTGATAGACGAGGGGCCAAGGTCTTGGGGGACTTAGGAAAACAAACCTGCTTTTCGATATGCATACATTCGAGTTGCGAGACTATTAAGGGCAAGGTCCGGCAAACCATCAGTAAGCTGCAGCCTACATGAATGAACAAGTGATTCACAAGTCCGCAGAAAATAGATTCTTATTATCCCTGTGGGAACATCTGCAAGAATAAACGCCCACAGATACAATCAGCGTAGGCTCAGGTTGACCGAAAGCTGTCTCACACCGCAACCAGGATTCGATGCATTATTCTCCGCAGACAGCCGAGGTGGGAACCATATGACTCCCATTTACCAACCTGCGAGACAGATACTTGGGCCCCAGCACTAACCAGGAGCCTAGCTTAAGTACGCGAGTCGTGCACATAAAACAGGCCGCCCACCGGAGGCCAGTTTCCGGCGAGTTCGGCCGCTTTTACTCGCCGGCAGTGGCTCTTCCCGCTGTGCATGAGCACGGCTATCTGCACCTAGTAGCGGCCGGTCCGAAAAAGCAGCAAGACCAACAGAGACAGCCGGTAAGAGTTTCAGGTTTGTTAGAGATAGGCGAAGTTGATTCGCGGCGGACGTGGGCATAGAAGGTCACCCGACCGTGTCATTGCTTGCTTGGCCTACTGCGGTGATTGTGTGCATTCCTAATCTCTAAACGACTGTCGACAAAAGATTGTTCAAGCATGCCTGGGTCTCTCCGGTCACTGGTCCACGTCAAAACTCCCACGGATGCGCAGTGTCCCGGGGGTGAAACGTTAGCTCAATAGCTGATACGTGAGACAATATTGTCGTCCACGCTGGCTGCCCGTTATGAGGAAGAATCCTCTGGGCGGGCAGCAAAACCGCTTTAAATATGTGAAAGCAAGCAATTCAACTTATTCTCTTATTACCTCCAAGTCGTCATCGGTGGGCCCTGACAAGGACAGCAGATGAGCTGGGTTAAGGATAGGTTCCTGTCCACTGAAGGGGTGCCGCGACAGTATTTGAGCAAGACTAGCCCTTCGGAGGGGATAAGAGAAACTGAATAATGACCCCACTCAGCCGATCATACGGCTGCTGCTGGGGAGGATTGGGGACTCAACCCTTAAGGAGGCATTGAAATCACCAGGGACTGTCTCCAAGGTTTAATGGAAACTTTGACTTCAACGGCTGTGGTAAATTATCCAGGCTGAAATGGGCTCAAAAATATATGGGACGCTCGAGCGTATGTTCTATCTGAGGCCTGACAAAATGTTAAACCGAAGAAATCCCATCTATCGAACGACTAAAGAGGACTTCAGTAGGCGGACTTATACGAAAGGATACTCCACGTATAGTGCTACCGAAATAGTACGGACACAAAAAATTCACGACGGCAAACGGAAGCTGAGGAGAAAAGAAGGGCAAGCCAGTCGCTTGTAGCGTCGGTGAAAGACCGAAGGGAAACTCGATTCTTAAACGAGGTTGACGGAAACATCAATCATATCTGTTCGGTGAAGCGCACTTACCCGATTAATTCCCATGGCTGCTGCTCCTCGAGCCTCCTAATGAACCCCGTGAAAACCCGTTTTGCTTTTTTCTGGCACCTACTTGTCACACACGAGTGACGGTGACCAAGCTCGGACGAAATTTTCTGTGAGGAGAATGAGCTCTTTATAGATGGGCAAAGGTATCGCAATTCATCTGGAGCAAATGGCACGGAATATTTGATGCAGTGTACGAGACGCTTTTGTCGCAGCAGAAGTACAATGTACGCCTCTACTCCCGGGCTTCTTATCTGACCCACTTCCTGGGTTGTGCGGTGACCAGAAGTGTGCGCATCACTCGTCTACTCCGTGTGGTTGCTGTTATCAGTTACCTTCACTTTCCTGCTTTAAGAGGTATGTGCCTCTTGTTCGTCTACTCTTGGTTACTTGACAGATCCCCCAGGATGCTGGAGCCCGGAGAATTTCCCAAAACCTTCAAGCCATCAGAGAACAGAAAGCTGGGGTTGCGTCGCCTACGTAGACAAGAAATAACAACGGTCATTACACTGATGACTGCAGCTCTCCTCCAAAAGCCCTCGACAGCTTCAAGGTCACATCCAACCTTAAAGTAGAACGACCTATCACCCAAGTTGGCCCCTGGCCAAGCCGTCCTTCTAAGTCTATGCCCGTCTCCTCCAACTTAAATAGCAAAAGTCTGCCATCTACGGATTCCAAGCCTTTTGAAAGTCCAGATAGAAAACTATGACCAGCTCACCTCTGTCTAAAAAGGACTCCACCTAGTCCAGGAAGGAGAACAAATTTGAGATGCACCAGCTTTCCTTCGTGAATCTATATCTTCCCCTAGGCAACATCAAGCGGCGCAGTGATGGGAGACAAAAATGTTGCAGGCTAAATGATAGTGCGTGCAAGCTTCGACATTCATCCTTCTGCATGCCTTAAAGTCTCACAACCCGGCCCATTCAGTGGTGCAGCCCTGGAAATGTCAAGAAAGAGTGAGGCCCCCTCGAATGCCGTCGCCTCCCAGCTGCCACTACAACAATCGTAAAAACAGATGGCTCCCCAGTAGAAGAGGGTGGGAGGTGTGACAACTAGTTGTGGAAAATCCTCCAAGAACAGCATAGTACCCTGGCCTATTGAAAATATTTGGTTATACACATAATTAGCTTGTCGCGTATCACGCGTTTTAGTGTACCAACCTTAGTTAATTCGCGTCCAAAGCGCCACATTTTGACATTTTATTAAGACCTGTGTGACTCAAGTGCTCGCCTTTTTCATGCCGTGAATCTGGCCCTCAATTTTAGTCCCTGCAATTGCATGTTTGATGTTTGTCTATGTTTTGCGGTGTAGTTTAATTCCCAATTCAATATCATAGAAAATGAAAGTCATGTCTGTTTCGGTTAGAAAATTTATGCGAACCGGCTAAACATTGCACGAAGGCTTCTTTTACCACTCGGGTTGATCAATTCAGATCAAGAAAGAAACACTACACGCCAGGAAGGGGGGCCAGCCTATCACGACCAGAATGATAAGTAACGCTGGAAGTCACTGTTGAGGTTTTGGGCACCTTCGATTTTTTAGACATCGCAAGTTCCGTTAATCCTGTCAGCTTTCTTTCACCTATTCCTGTGGGTACATCTAGTTGTAGGGACTTTGACATTCAAGTTGCGGTCACTTGATTTAAAGCGGCAGTCATCATCTTCAAGGCAACTTGTAGCGGATAAAGTTAATCAAAGATGGCTGGGCGAAACGGTCTCTCAAGTTAGAGTAAACAGTAAGCTAGGACAGCAAGTGGGTACAACATCCTCGTCAGTTGTCATACAAAGTGCACAAGCCTAAACGAGGGTTGTTATCCCCACGGCGGAGTCAACCATATGTCTGAAGCAAGGTTGCTAGCTTTCTTTGCAGTTTGGAACCTCCGCTCATGGTGACAAATCCGGAGCAAGGGCTGCTGAACCTAACCCACTATTGCCGGGGGCTGGCTGAAGATGCTATCGGTGTCTGCTCCACACTCAACTCAGAGGGACGCCATAGGAAAGCGAGGGACATTCTGAAGGGTGTGTTTGTTCAAACACTTGTGGTAGCCCAAAATTTATTAGAGGCCGTTACGCATGGGGCCAGGAAGAACAAGGGCTAACCCTAAGCCGTGTCCAACCTCGTGTTGAAAATGCAAAATTGTTTCATGGCCCTGGACCATCTGGGCTGCAGGACCGACCTGGACGCAAAGCATAATTTAGAGGCAATGATGCGTTGCCTGCCATCAAAACTGCTGGCTAGCTGGGCTGAGGCCCAGAATATATAGGCCAGGCCGATCTTGAAGCAAAGTTTGAGGACCCGAACGATTATCTAGGCAGGTAGGCCAGAGTTGCATGCAGCAGATTTAGTCGGCTTGTACGTAATGACAATATACTAGCCCTGCCAAGTACCAGTCGAATAAAAAGTACTGCGAGGGATCTCCTTAAACGTCAGCGCTGGACTAGCACTCATACCAATTCGTGTGATGGTTCTACTCCGCTATACAGCATGGCTTGGGACGCGAGACACACAGTGATGGGTTGCCCAAGGTCCCACAAGCTCACAGTTTAGGAGCGTTGGGAAGTGGCTAAGGTGGCAGGGGCCTGCTTTATGTGCCTCATTAACTCATACCGAGCAGCGACTTCCCAGGTGAAGTTAAAATGTGACCAAGAAGGTTGTCAGGGCCGACCCAGTCGACTACCACACAGGGGAAAAGGCAGCCTTATAGAAAAGAAATTTGAAGTATAGCCTGTCCCGCTCAGTATCAAAGTCTACGCGAAAACCAGCTTGCTCAAGCATATCGCTGTGGGAGAGGTGACATCTGGTAGATTTAATGGGGCCCTGGCCTTTGCGGACAGCCAATCCACTGTGACACGAGTGAAGGTGCTTCTTCTGAGGAAACTTTAACTTCAGACTAAACCCAGGTCACCAGCAGTAAGCACGGTGGATGAGACCCGGGTCATGGCTGAGGGTTGCGTGCCCCAGCAACTAGTCTCCCTACAAAACGAAGGGGCATATAGAGGCCAGGGAGACATTCACGCTGAACTGTTTGCCGATGTGAGCGCTGAAGTCACTGCTTTTCCATGCTTCACCGACTGTGGTGACAACGTTACGTCATGATGTTCTTTTACAGTTCCAAATCATTTATTCTGTCACTACCCGATTTTTTTGGTCCGTCACCACATATCGCACCTGCATTGATCAAATAATTACACCCACTCTTACCTGTTCTCTTCGATCCCATCCTTAATCTTCCTCTTCCGTGAACTGCTCCTCACACTCGCCATCATTTTTGTACTTCCGCATTCCTTTTTTATCTCCTTCGGCCTGCCATGTGCACCTGTCATGAAGATAATCCACCACGATGTTCCAAAGTTACTTCTACCACCGTTTGATCTAGCCTTACTCACCCCTCCCAATGACTGATGATTTCTTTCTAGGACCCCATTGTTATTGCTCCTGCTCCTCATATCCATGTATATTTATATATATACATAATATACATATATATAAACTTGCACATATATGTGATTGTGCACGCGCTCTGCATCTTGCAGTTCCTCACCAGCCATTTCTCTTGCTATCATCCCACCGACCGTCATGATATGCATCCATCAGTCCTACATCTGTGCCTTACATCTACAGTATCCAATCCTTCTAAATCATTTTTGTCATCTGATCAACACTCTACATCTTTTATTGCTCACACCCTGTCTTACGAAGAGCTTTGTGCCCTGTCCGCCGACAATCCACTACAGAGTAGCAATGCTCCATTGATATCTAATCCACCGCAGTGCACCTCACTTTTTTCTCCATCGTTCCTCGCTACCGCAGTTCCTTATACCGATTCCTAGCCTTTCTCATGTTTATCAGTCGGCCTTCAGATGTATCCACCCGAACCAGTCATATTCCCCATCTGACCTTGACTTTCAGGCTCACTGACCGTCCATTCAGATCCTCCCTTGACTTCATTTAAACTCCCCACAATCTCTATGGTGTGCATACATTTATCCTATTTTCATTCCACTTTATTCCCCCTTCTGAACTTTTTAATCCTACATTCTCATGCAAGTTTTTGCACCTCCATGAATTATATCTGTCCATTTCATCACCTGCATCAACATGATCATGCACATTGCATGCTTCGGACGTCTCTGAAATAAACCATTATTAGTATTATTATTATTATTATTATTATGTCCCACATCACCAGAAATTCTCCAATTTTTCCTTGGTGCCTTTTCGAAGGTTTTCTTTGCCAGTTTACTCACCCCTGCGACTTTACGTCGATGCTATCCGAAATACTGCGCATTTTTAATTCATCCTCGCCTTACTTTATCACGTATCTTGACCGCGGAGCCCATTTCACTCACTTCTAAGAGCTGCCTCCACCTGACCTTCAAATTCAAATTTTCCGGGCATTCAGTAGCGTGACCACTGAAACCTATACACTTTTTTGCTGCATTTACGCAAATAAATATCCAAGAAACCTTTTTGTGACCTCACTCGTATCATATGATCATGCAACCATACATGCTTCGAGTATCCAGGAAATAAAACATTATCATTATTATTACTTACTGGTAATACTTATGGCATATTTCGGATGGGACAGAAGCATGCTGTAATGCATGCGGTACAGGTGATGACAAATCCTGAGTTTTCAGGTAGGCAAAGTGAGTCCACACGAAGGATTGTAGAAGTTGAAGTCAACTAATATGGCGACAACAATCGGTAAATCTAAAGTTCAAGGCCAAGTAGCCAGTTCGACCACTTCCAAGTGAAGTAGACGTAAGCCTTGGAGTACACGCAAGAGTGGTGACGGAAATTATGGGAACGGACGAACCTTCGGACATTTTCACAGGATATTTTGTTGATATTTGTAAATAGAAAAATTTGTTGCATGAAATAAAAGGAACTATTTACACTCTACAGACTGCAAGAATCTTATGCATAGAAAACTCGGCGAGCAGCTAGATTGGTAAGTCAGAGTTAAGAGTTCCTCGAATTGGTCACCTTGTAACAGGTACGTCAAGAGATATCAACGTGGAAAAGGAGATATTTTTACAAACTGGTCTTGGGTGCATTACAAGGCGATTGCAGTGTTGAGTGGCCTGCAAAAGTGATAATATAGAGGGAAATTCAGAGGTTTGCTGACGACTATTTTGACAGGCCGATCGGGAGATAACGAAAGCGGGACAGCCATAGGACCGGTAAGTCCGAGAAAACAGACTGGAATGGGACATTAGTTATGGAATAAAATATATCAGTCGGAGGTAAATCAACAGAAATTGGAGACAAGATACCGGCGGAACCAGGTACCTATCAAACAAATGACGCTTCTTAAGGAAGAGAGAGACTACGAGGCCGGTAATTCCAGCGAAGGGCCGGAAGAAAGCTGACATGCCTGGTATGCTCCTATAAGCTCACTGCAAACTGCTTACTTTATATTGGGTTGGTCAAGAAATATCAAAGTGGAAAGGGAAGATAAATTATTATGGGGTGCATAAACAGAGTGATTACATGAGTGTCCTATTTTGCAAGGAAGGTGGTGTTTTACCTTACCTGTAGGTGTGCACGGATAAATGAATGTTGTGTAAAGCGTACCATGCAGAAGTGACTGGTGAAAGAAGCTGCACAAGGTATATGGCAGCAGGCGGCAACAGAAAAACGGCCATAGAATAAAATATATCATCCGGTAAAGAAAGTGGTAGAATTTAGTAGCCGGATGCAGAATCAGTTCCAGATATACACCACACGAATGACACATCTGGGGGGAGGGAGAGACAGGGAGATTTAGGATGAAAGAAGGGTAACAATATAGTAGATGGGCGATACGTTTGCAACTTCTACCGACCATTTTCATAGATCCGGCATATGATGGTAAAGGAGCGGAGAAGCTGCATGAGAAGCATTTATGAGACGTTTAAAGTGAGGAGAACCCGATCAACAAAATCAGGATGAAGCAATAAAGGAGCACCGCGGAGGCGATTATTTCAACTGGTGAGAAGTGCAGACGATCAGTGGTCACCTCACTGACTACTACAGTACTACGGAAAGATAACTCAGCGGGGGACGTTTTTGATGATTTTGATAAGGGAATGAATAGCAATTGTAAAGGTGTGAATGTTTGAATGTTATTGGCCGGTTCTAATGTGGGAAGTGGACGTGAATACGAATAGAGCAGAAGAGTAGACGTGCGTGCACTCAGAGAAGGTACGCAATGAAGTGCACGCCAGGATCGATGAGTAATTATATAACAATTGTAAGCAGCCACTGTGTACAAAGGAAGGATGGAAGATAGAGAGGCTCGAAGGCCATTAATTGTCCAGTACGTAGATGCAGTGATACATTTTGCCGGGCATGAAAAGAAGAAATTACACCGTCGATATCGAGAGCAAGCTCAAGAAGAAGCCGGTGAAAGTCGGAAGGAAACAGAGGGAATGGCGTGTTTGCGGGAAAAGCGGGGGCATGAAAGTAGAACCTATATAGTGCACAAGGGGTGCTAGTGGATAGAACTGACCGTGAGTTGGACACCAAACCTTCCTAGGGGCATGAGGCGTAATCTGTCCATCTTAGGACTCCTGGAGATCGCTGCGTATATCTCGCTATCCCAGTGATTGCCGGCCAGAGTGGTAGATCTTACAGCAATCGGCGGCTTTGGGATTAATGTGGGTTTCGTTAGTGCGGTGAGACCGAGTAGTCCAGGTTCTGGTGGCAGGGTTGTTGGGGTCCTGGAGAGCTGAGCCAGGGGGACAGCAGTAGTGTAACCGGCGAAAATGAAACAGTGAGAAAGATCCAGCTGTTCTTTTCAGCGATAAACTGTTCCAAGTTATCATCCACGTGGTGAAGTAAGTTACAGTGGTCCTGAGGTGTACGTTTTGGGGGGAAACTGACAAGGCCACTCCGTGACAACCCTACCAGCTCTGAGTTTCGGACAATATCATGCTATAACTTTGGTCGATCAAGGAGTTAGCAATAACGGAATCGGGCCGTTAAAACTTAAGGCTAGATTTCAGAATTGCAGGATAAATGTAGGGGAAATAGAAAGGTTCTGGCGGCAGATTAACGTGAGGCTTGATGTGAATTATCAGTGAAACTAGGAGGCAAAAGTGAGCAAAGTCGCGTTTGGATAATGATGTAAATTGATTGAAGACAACATTGAGCAGAATGCAGTGGCGGGGGGCTGTTATGAGCCATTATGAGGTTAGTGATTAGGCTATGGTGGGCACACAAGTAGAACATTACCGAGATTTGATTTTACATCTCTGATGGAATGAAGTCCACATGAACTGTGATAGTTTGATCAACAAACCGAGAAACTGAATTTCGTTTGGTGAAGTGGGGTTTCAACAAGAGGACGATCCATGAGATCCGGGGAATATTGGTGTCAACGTCAGACTTCCATACAGATGTTGGGCCACAGAGCGTACATGAATCACTTTGCAACAAGACTCGACGTCACAAGTATGACGGAAAGAAAACCATATGGGTTGTAGCCGTTTGTTCCTCATAAGGGGAGCAAAAATTCGTACGATTAAATGGGATATTAAAAAGGGAACAGTTTATTGGTGAAAAAGCTCATAGCTTGGTAATATAATGGTATTCTAGTGTTTGATGGCGGTTGATGGAAAGACAGACGTTTCTGTTATTCAGACGGCTAAACGTTCTGGCTTTAGCTACATGTGCTGCTGAGTATTCATATAAATTATATATGCACGGATATTGTTACCGCTACTCACTTGCTACGGGTCTGTTGAGGATGAACATTCATTTCATACGTTTTTGCGGGTGCCTGATATTTAAACCTAAATATATAAATTTCAACACGAAGGGAATTTTATCAGCCGCTGGTTGCTCAGTGAACCACGCAACACTAAATCTCTTAGTTGGCCAGCTATCGTAGAAGCTGAAGCCCTACGTTCAAAAGATTGCGCAGCCTTAATGTCATCCGCAAAAAGAAATACGCCACCGTGCTTGACGACGGTAAAATTATCATTTACCTATATAGGAAGAAGTAAGGGGCCTAGTAAACTACCCTGAATAACTCCGCAGGCTAGTGGTTGAGGTAGTGCTAAACTGCCATCAATGTTCACCACCTTGATTCAGGGCTTCATATACGACGAAAACCAAGTCAAGAGTGGGTCTTCAATACCATAGGTCTTCTGGTCAGCCGGTAGCCCATTATGGGACAGCCTATCAAAAGCCCCAGCCTTGTCGTGGAAAATCACGACCATCGATTGACCGCTGTTGATAGCCATGGCTATCATGTTGACGAAGTCACTCACAAAAAGGCAAGCTGTCTTTTTGGGGGAAATCTTGCTGGCCGGAGTTATTGGGATTGTTGTTCAGCAGGTAATTTGTTAGCTTATTTACAGTCGGTGTTCCAATGATTCGGGGATAGGTATGGATGCCATTCACTGGTCGATATTTGGTTAAGTCTTGCCGTGAACCCTCCTCAGGAACTGGGATAATAACTTTTGTCTTCAATCAGAAAGAAATGTTATGCCATCTATAAGTAAATTGAAAACCTTTGGATACTAGAATGGGAATTCGGTTCCGCCCAAACTGAAAGTAGCCGGTAGTGCGGTACCTAGCCCGTGGTGGAGGGACGGTCTGGTTTAATGCAGCTGTGCTGGTAGGCCGTTTGCGTTGAAAGAAGCTGCTGAGAACTGTTCAGCTGTCAAAAGCTCAAAACTTTGTGGGTATGGAGGGCCATTGGTTTTTCCAGACCAGGCAAAATAGGTACTAAATGCCCCCGAGATCTCTTGAGATTTCGTTGTACAATTTTTATCTCAAATAATAGATGAGGTAGGTAAATTGCACTGACTGTTTCCCAGTTTCATCCAACCTAATAAGGTTTCCGTCCTCTTAGGATGATCCAGAACTCTTATTTCCTGCTCTTCGTCGACAGGAAGTTTCAATCAACCGTCTTCAGGGAGACGAAGTATTCACTTGTGAGAAGAATGAAGAACCTCTCAGCCTGAGGAATTTGCTTTGTATTTTGTTAAGCCTCATTTTCAGTCGAAAAACAGCATTTGGCTTATGGCATCCGAGTGATCCTTGGGTTGAGGTGGTTGGATCGGGGCAAGCACTTAACCTGGTGTACGTCTGATCTATTGCTATGGGGAGATCTTCCAATAAAACGAACGTGTCCTGGTTCTGGACGTGAATAACTGAGGGTAAGCTGTTCTAGTTGGCCCTGTGAAGCGGTCTTTTAACAGTTGGCTCGTGGACGGTCGAGCTAGTATTGAAGAATCTCAAGCTTCACCGGTAAATGGTGATATCCCGGGATGCTGTCCTTGACCGACGTGTGTACATGATACAAACCAACCGTAAAACTCAGGTCAAGAATTTTACTGCCTCTGGCTGGGGCAATGCATCTTGAGTCCATCCTTCCAAAAGGCTTCTAGTCAAGAAGTGGTGCAGGTATTGTGTGGCATCCACGGTGAACCGATGATTCCCTGGCATTTCAGAGTCACCAGCCACCAGTTCTGGGCCGGGTTTGTCGGTAACAGTGTCTAGCTGGTCAATGCTAGGCAAGGAGTCTTTTTAATTAGTATAAGGGGGGGGAATCAGTAAATACTAAGGTTAGAACTTCCTGATATGACCTGTAGCTAAATTGGATCCGGCAAGTTATTCAGTGTGGAACTCCCATAAACTTTCACTGGCACGGCTTGCTTTAAATGCACTAGATAGCCTCCCCCACTCAGAGTTTTTCTGTTTTCTCTAAAAGCTTGGTACCCGATGATAGCAATATTATCGTTTGTAACGTCTTCCGTCAACCAGGTTCCTTTGGCAAAAATAAGACCGCAGTCACAGATGAGCACTATTAAAAGAGGTTTTTGCATCTTGTTCACCACTGAGCGCGCCTTCTGCATGAACAAGAATTCATTGAAGCTTCCAACTTAGCTAGCACCTTCGGTCAAGTCCCGGCAATACCAGCCTATGAGGGAGCAGTTTGTTTGATTATCAGTATTGGCACTACAACACTGAGAACAACAGCAAAACATAGATTGTAGTGCAAGTCCTAAAATTAGGTTACGTGAATGTTTAGGTTAAGTGCAAAGCGCAGTCAAGCATTTACAATGCACCGAATGTGTTTTCCCAGCTTGGGCGTGCGCCATCGTGTCGGAGCAAAGTTGGCCTTTGAAAGAAGATTTGAGTCCTCTGTGCGACTGTTTCATCCGTGAGCACATACAGGAGTGAAACTTGATACGACGAGCCAAACGTGGAAGGTGGCTGGTGGTGTTCAACCACTGGTTTCTGCCCCGAATTCTTCGTGAGAGCTGGTAGAAAAGGCCACCAAACGACGAAACAATGGGGCAATGCAGCAGCATTGACCGGCTGCCCATCCTTCTCCAAATCTGTCTTCGGCGGTTAGGTGGCAGCCTGGCCACTCGACACAAACCCGTTCTTTCAATTAATCTGCTCTGGGCCACACTTGGGACAGCACTTCCGTGGCTTAGCACCGTCGAGAAAAACTGTAAGACCTCGGACCACAGGATCTACTGCCCGCGATACTGGAAGAAAAACTGGATGACCATTCAAGCTGAGCCCGCCGCTAACAGCCGAGCGTGGTCGGCGATGATCCACGTTATCCTCGGAGCCGGCCTATCCTCTGGCAGGAAATATTTGTTCAAAGAAAATGGGCCATAATTGTTTTTCTCGGGATTCCTCAGAAGACTTTCAGCATAACCCTCAAGATACTTAACGGGCAGCAACTTCCCGCAACCTCCACCGACCCGCAGTTATTATTGGGAACAATTTCGGTAATCTAATCGAAAGTAAATGTGGCTGTTTCCAGGGACATGTTGAACAGGTGAGTTAGGATTTCAGCTATAATTGCTTCCAGTGGCTTGATGATTGCAGGATGCAGGTCATCTAACCATGACTGATTCTGGAGCTCTATATTCTGATGACCTCCGCAAATTAACCTGGAAAAGGCAGGTAGTCAGAAGTTTGGGTCTTTGCCCGATTTGAGAAATGGTTTACGCATTTGCCTGAGTCCGCTGTGTGTACCCGCTCGAAGTGATGCTGCAGCATTTCCGCCCTACAAGCTCTTGTTTTGGTTTTCTGCCAGTCATCTCTAACCAAGCATTCTCCTGCAGCCTTCAAGCCTGGCTTAGATTGAACGTACTTATAAAACGCCTTGTGACACAACTCGATCTTAGAACTAGTGCCAGGCCACATCCTGATTGACAGAGTAGATGACGTTGAACGAAACTAACAGAGAGTGGAATAGGTGTGATATGGGTTGGCGTAAAGCACGCATTATATAACTCAGGGGAAACCTGCAATAAAATGGAGAAAGAATGTCCTTAGATTGTGCCTGATTGAGGCAAGACTCGCAAATAAACAAGGTCAGTGGTGACAATACTCCCAAACGTTTGGGTAGAAGAGTGGCAAAGTTGATCATCCACCGTTTTCGCTCACATCCTATAAGTAGGCTCATGCCCCTTGTATAATGTATGCATCCTCGCAAATTGAGCGGCCGCAGTATGCGGGGGATTCCAAAAATGGCAAAATTCCCTGCTTAAGCGGAAACACTGTCCTTCGTGACACAATGGCGTCACTTTTTGAGACCGATAAAGGAAAATTATTCAATGACCTACAAGTGTGGACCACCTCAGCATAGAAAATTTCATGAACTCTAGAGCACTTCTGAAATAGTACCGGTCTCTGTCATTCTTGATAACACAGGCAGGGGTATCTAATCCATGTTAGCCTCGTCACCAAAGCTCAGCAAAGTAGAATCAAGCGTGACCCACAAGCTTCCGCCCTTTCACAGATACATTCAGTAGTCGCTTAAGCAGTACATCGTTAGGCTCTTTCACCTCTCCAGCTGACAGCTTCTTCCACAACTTGGACACCCCTCGAGAAGCACGGTGCGTCAGTGGTATGCCTACCGATTGCTGGGCTGCAGAGTCAGTTGAGGTTCCCGTGCGGGGTCAGGTTCACAAGCAGGGACCTCTTCGCCTAGCTTTGGCCCAGAATGCCCTCGAATAGTGTGCTTGGTGGAGATCAGGTCCCTCCTGACCCCCTGATAAGCCGCCGGAATCAACCGGGAAATCTTCAGTCGAACTTTGTGGCTCATCCCATCCAGTACTCCAACAAGGCGATTTGCACTTCTTTGCGCTCGATCCAACTCTGCCACATCTGCTGCCGAGCGGGGAAGGAGAGATGGTCATCCGTATTATTACCTGGGTAGCGTGTGGTACGCACAAAGCACTATAGAAGCATCAAGTGAGAAATCGGCAAATGCTCAACCAACCGTTCAGGAGACAATTCGGGCGAAAGCAAAAACTTTGAAGATTTTATTCTACTTTTCTACCGACGGGGCTACACACACTCGAAGACTTTCACACTGACAAGACGGAGGAAGAAGTGCTTTGTATATGTATATATCTTAAATGCAATCCTTGCCTCAGCCATGGCTCCATCTACTGTCATTGCCCCTCTCCCATCTTCACTACTCACTGACTCCGTCCTTTCTATGATACTCTTCGATGCCGGGAGTTGAGATAAGCTACTATCCAATAGCTAACCTTCCCATAGTTCAGGCCCCGATGGTCTACATCCAGTTGATCTTTCAAATGGCGGACCGGATCTCCCCCGTTGCTGCTTAATCATTTCCCTCCTTCACTTATTGATACTACCACACCCGTTAACTGGATTGGTACGATAATCGTTCCCATTCAGAAAGGGACCTTCTTATGATACATCTAGTTATAGCCCCATAGGCCGTACCACCGTTCAATTCATAAAAATGGAAAAATAGTCAAAAGCCCTATTAATAACTGCTTATTAAGCCCCGCCCTCGAGAATGACAACCAAAGTGGATTTCTCCGTGCACGGTCCTGCATGTCTTGTCAGTAGGATTTACTGAATATTGTCACTGGCTTAGCCGAAAGTGGGAAATATTTTGCTGTCCTTTATCTTGATTTATCTCAGGCATTTGACCTTTTTTTCCACCCCTGCATTTTAGCAAAGCTACGATCGTTTAGTATTATCGATCAGCTACTTTCTTGTTTCTAATCTTACTTATCTCATCGTTCACAGGCTGTCTTGATTAATGCGCACGCCTCTAGCCCCAGGCTTGTTATTAGCTGTGTTATTCAGAGAAGTGTCTTAGGCCCCCTCATTTTCCTTCCATACAAAAATGATAAGATTCCGGCAATACTTAATGGCACGCCGTTCTTGATCGCGGACGAAATTAAGCTAGTCCACACTTTTTCTTTTGGCAGTCTCAGCACTACCATCCCTAAAACCTCCGCCGACTTGGCCGTTCTTGATGAATACTGCTCAAACTTGGTGATGGAGTACTCCTCCGATAAGAGTAATTTTCTCACTCTCAAGTGCCAGGTTCCTCCTGGTTCCTTATGCACCGGCGGTTTACCCGTCATCAGCCAGCCCTTAGTGAGAGACCTTGGCTCAAGTTATTCTAGCTCTTTTAGCTTCTCCAAATACGCTGTTTTTCCAACGGCAAGGACTAATCAGTGTCTTGGTCTTCCGTTTAAATCCTTTCAGCTTAGGGAGATCATTCTTTACGTGTACAAAGTACATGCCAGGCTCCTCCTCGAATATAGTCCCCTGACTTTCTCTATTATGCGAAAGTCCGACCGGATTATTATCGAATGTATTCGGTGACGTTTCAAAAAGCAGCTCATCGGTTGGTATTTAAACTTAACCTAAAGGGAACGAAGTTTGTCTCTCAAAATCAAATCAACATGGCTTCGTCGTATCAAGCTGAACCTGGTACTTCTGTATAATCTATAGTCTAAGCCATCTTATCCTTCCAATCAATTGTGCTCCTCCACGGATACTGGATATTTACCCCGGGAACAGACAGTATACTATTATCACACCCTCCACGAGGACAGTTCTACACTTCAAGTTCTTTATCTTCCCGTACCCCAGAATCTTGCATAAACTCCATTCGCACATCAGATCTTCTCATTCATAGTAAGCACTTATGCAACCTATAGACAAATTCCTCTCCGTCACAACTGTTTTGTGCTTATATAACGTTCACAAAACTGAAGGTCAAGATTACGAATAAGGCATCGACTTTTAAACCGTTACTCTGCTTCCTCCTATTGCCGTATCTTCCAAGATAATTTTAAGGCCTTTGAATTACTAATGCTCCGTTTGACCGTTTCGCCTTCGAATTCGCCGTCGACCTTTTTGAAACATGTCTGTGTCCATTATTTATTCCATATTGACTTATACGATTCTGCCTATTTCACTTTCAAATAAAACCTTTCAGATAAGTTCACAGTTTTAGGAAGGCTACCATAACGCTCCTCGCAGACAATAAATATGCCTCGTTCACTGCACGATTTTCTGCAGCTATTTAGCTATATCATGTCAGCGGCCCTGAAACCAACCTCACCGAAGCCGTAGGGAGTGCTTCACCGATTACCTCCCCACCCTATCCCCCAGCTGAGTTTCTTCCAGTATTTCAAGGAGAATTTATTTTTCTCTTCTACTGAATGAATACTCTAGATCAAGTACCAACATAGTTATCGAATCGTTTAGCCCTTACTTACTGGTTTCCCTTTTTTAATCTTACCTTTCATGGCATCAGTTTTTCTTAGGGATCCGCTGAATCAAAAAGCCCGTGCTTCACTTCTGTTCTTCTTTCCGTTAACCCTTGATCCTCACTTGGGCCTCAGCCAGACTGCTTTTCTCTATTTCATTTCCATTTCTAGTGATCCCCAATGCCGGTCAACCACCTCGGGCACTACACTGATTATCTTCCTGGCTTGTACACCTGAATAGTAACGCTGTGTGGCCGCCTTACAAAGGCTGTTCTTTTAATCTGTCGTCAGGTACTCATGACCTGAGTGACTGATCCTGGGCAATACACCATTACCGTGGCTGCTCAGCTCTCCGCAAAATCACCAATGATCACTGACGCTAATCCTCACGGTGCGGGGCGTGGTCAGATCCTCCGCATTGGCTGGCGCACATCAAACCTACAAGCCGTCTGCAACGATGTGCGAGCGTATACAAGCTGGTAGGTCACACCTTTTGTGTTCACTTCACGAAGTGTTCTTCAGGTGGAGTGCTTAGCACGCGGTCGGTCCCACCCACTTGCACTGGCTGCGGACTACGCGCGCTAACTCTCCTAGCCCTACCGCATCCATCAGTGTCGGTTGCAGGTTGCATTCTCTTACCATTTCTCTCCCGCCACGGTCCACTCATCTATCGTTCTTGTCAGCACTCTTATCAATTCTCTACTGCGTGGTTCTACTCCTCTATGTACACCTACCCATTCTGTCTTTGATCCTATCATTTCTCAACATGACAGCCTTCACTGCATGATTTCACTCTCGCCCTATACATTTCACCCTGCTTAAGCCCGGAATATTCCATTTTCCACTTTTGTCGCACTTGCCGACTCATATTCCCCACTCATTTGGTACGTCCATATACTCACAAAGCGCATTGATCGCAAACCCAACTAGACATCGATTCGTCATACCTTTTTTTGTCCTTCCATCGTATGCCTCTCACCATTACGTGCCAGACACATCCGTAACCAAGAACAATCATCACATAATAATACGCCTTTCTGATAATCGCATCTTCTACCAACAAATTCATTAATTATTCACCACCACTATATTTTCCTTGCTTGACTCCGCCATTCTTCCGTGGATCTTCCTCCCAGACAGCGTCCCGATTAGCAACTTCCGGTCCAATACATTTGTGCTATCGCCTGCAGGCAAGCAGCTCTCCAGTTCCATTCCCCCAACTCCGAAGCATAACTATTTCTCGTACTTTTTTTATACCACACTTTTAACTGTCCGGGTACTTTTCATCTTCTCCTCTTCTCGGTCTCCATCCTGTGTCATCTGCAGTGTAAAGATCTGATTGTTATCAGGTCAGCACTCTCATCTGCTTCGTGCATTGCCAGCCACGGGCATCTTCATGTGCCTTTCGGGCTGAGCTGCCCTTCCACGGTCCACCTAGCATAAAGCTACTGGTACGTCATTATTCTCACATACCGTTTCAAACCACGTAATCCGGCATTGCCTGATCTTCCCAATCCTCCACTTTCATATTTCTTTCCTATTTTGTTAGCGTTTGCAACTGCTGCTTGTTTGCACCACAGTTCGCCTTGCCTCCGAGTTACAATTCTCCACTGATCTTTTACGATATTCCAACCGCTCTGTATTTCTAATAGCTCTGCGTTCTCTAACTATTTACTCGGCCATCATCTTGCTCCACAAGGTACTTTCACTTATTAAAGCTTCACCGATTTTCGACCGTCAAGACATTTTACACCTGCATTATTCAGACTGTTAGATTCTTCTTACTTGTTTTCGTCGATACTTTTCTTCGTATTCTCTCGTTTATCAACTCCTGCTCACAGTTATCACATCCGTGCTTCCGAAGTCGCCTCCGTTTCTCTATTGATCCCCCATGTTCACCTGCCTTAAATGAATCCTTCAAGATTTATCCAAGTTAATTCTGTGTCATTTGAACTAACCCTATTTGTTTGGTCTAAGCACTTCTACTTCCGCGTTCTACCGCTTCACCACCACTTTCTCCTGCTCTTACATATATACATACATGTACGTACACATATATACATATATATCCCCATATTTCCTCTGCATCCTCCAGTTACTTGCCGGCAGTTCTCTTGCCACCATGCCACCTCCCCCAAGATTTGTGTACATTTTGCCTGTATCTGTGCTCCACATTTGCCATATCCTAATCCGTCCGTACCACTGTTGCCACCTGACTCAATATTTACGTCTTAAATTGCTTGCTCGCTGTTTTCAAATTAACATGGTCTACTTTTCACCATTAGGCATACTTTATGGCTACCTAACCCCTAGCCATACAACTAAATTTTTGTACCTCCGTTCATTCGTTTCTCTATTATTTTTCTTTTTTCTTCATCGTTCTTCGTTACCGTAGCTTCTCATGCCGGTTTTCAATCCCTCTCGTGTAAATCCCCAGGTCCCGACCTCCTCCCGCTGGCCCAGCCGGATCCTCCACTTGACCTTAACTTTCGAATTCACCAGTCAAGTACTTGAATCCCTCCATAGGTTCACTTAAACGGCCTCCGTTATTACTTGGTGTGCGTACTTTTACATCCCTTCTAAGTCCCTGTACCCTAAGCTGGTCAAGCATATTCCTAATTTTTTCACCGGTTTTGTCTGTCCTTTTGTTTGCTTGTAAAAATTTGGTCATGCCTAAGGCACGCTCGGGGAGCCTCTGAAATGAACTATTATTATCCTCAATATTATTTACGCTGGCTTGAGGTAATTCTAAGCGCCAGTGCAACAGAATCGACGAACATCGACAAATGGTAGAATTGCCTTAAGCCGCGTTGTTTTCTCACTGTTATCAGTATGGTTTTCATCGAGCTATGTAAGATGATCCATGACATGTAGCCTTCGAGTCTTTTTTCCAACCCACAAAATTCCAGCAATTGTTCCTAAACACTATTCCCTGAGGCCACTTGGCGATGAAAGATACTTGTGAAAGTGATCTTTAAGCTGCTCTTAGGGTAGCAGCAAAAAAGAAACATCGATATTGGCCAGACAACATTAGTAGATTCCAAGATATGGCGTTGGAAATCATCTCCGTAAAGTGACTAAGGCCGTCTACGCTAAAGTGCCTCCCGACGTTTCAGCCTTCTTCCTCATTTGCAAAATACTTTCGCCATATTCTTCATTATGCTATCTGTGGACACCCTAAGAATCGAAGCTCCTAGTGGATTTTCATAATCCAAAAGTATTCACTCACGTTTTGCCTGGGCACTTCTTTGAGGCGATTGCCTCAAGATACCTCTTTGGAAACAGTCTCCGTAAAGAAAGTACGTTACGGTGGAGATACTCTCCGCCCCTAAAATGAATTAACCAGATTGTTTCGGGTCAAGTTCCATATCACTCACCGGAATGTGGCCCAAATACAAACAGGTCGCTTGTTATCTTCACTCCTAATGGTAATCTGGTAAACACTAAACTCCAATTTTATTGCTGCACATGTTTTTCTGTTTCTTATTCCGAAACTTAAAAAGCAGCTTTATACTTGCACTACTATGAGAAATTCGATCATATGACCCGAAAGGGGTTCTGGTCATCTAACCTGCCCACATTTGCAAAGCCCGAATTAATACTGGCCTTCCCATACACCACGGACAACATGAATAACGTACGTCATTGCTCTCGAGTGAGCATCAGAGAACGTGTAGCATAGTTAAAATTATATCGACCAATTTAACCATGACAAATATAGCTTTACGTAATTTGTCATTTTTGCTTTTTTGTGAAATTAACATATTCCAAATGACTGTAATCGGCTTAACCCATTCCGTGCTCACTTCCTGAATTCAGCGCAAAAATACAAGGGGGAGCGAATAATTCATCACCCTGTAGGTAATGCCATTTCTCTTTTGTACAGAGCCGCCGGCTAATCGGAAAATTCTGAAATGCCGAGCTCTCATTCTCCTCGACCACATACATCGTTTGAAATGAAACTGATAACAAAACGGTACCCCGGGTGGTAGCTGCGCATTTTCGGAAAGTTGAACAGATATCAGTATTTTCATAGGGTAGTGCATCCCCAAAGAACATTTTATCACGCTACTAACACTAAGCGATTCATTTGTTTTCAACAATGTTTGATATTTTCTCCACACCAGCTATTTACAAACAAGATAGCCATTGAATGTGATGCATCATCAACTGACAGCACCATAATCCAGTACTTCACCACCTGAACCGATTCCCTCATTCATTTGGTAACGGCCGATTTGTCTCGTTTATTACGTCCCTTGCGTACAAGCTCTTCTTGCTGTTTATTTGAACACTATTGTACTAACACGTTCGTTAATATTTTACTTAGCAAATTTGTAAGGTTGTAGGAACAATTCCACCTAAATCAGTTGAGAGTACACGCAAAATACTGCACTGACGACCGTACTACCTATACGTGCAGTGTTTGTTTGCTGACGCCCAATCCAACAGCTCATAGTTAAAGCGCGTTAACCATGTACGTCAGTTACACAACACGCGAATGGTCGCATTTGTTGTCATCTCGTCGGCAAGTTTCCCCCCACACCTCAAAAACCAATCAGGTTGCCGTATGGTCATTTCGGATAAAATTCTGGAGTTTGCTAGAATTTCACTGGTGTCGATCACCCGCTTTCTGTTGGCGGGGAAGTTACGTAACGGCCGTCTAAGCTTCAGTAAATCCCGACTATCCAGCCTCCTCCGTGACTTGCGAAATACATCTGGAAACACTCCAACAGCACAAACAGCAGGAACTAATTGCAGTTTTTAGCTTAACAATTGGTACGTAGTTGCCTCCGCGGATATCAACATCCCATGGCGAAAACCCTCTTTCTAAGGCCTACATATACCGGCCTCTCTCTTCACTTACCCACCTGATTTTGTATTGCTCCTTTACTCCCGCATATTGCCACAACTCGTCCTATTGGGTTCCCATATCTTTACTGTCATAGGTACGCCTACATCACCTACCAGCCGACCCAAAATAGCTGTCAGCAACCGCTGCCACAAGACCACTAAAATCGAAAAGGCAACGGATAACTGTTCAGTTTCCCTGGTAGATATATTTGGAGTAGCCGATAAAAAAACTACGGAAGTGAGCAAAATTGTAAGGGATTCTCCCTCCCAAGTTGACTTCGCTTATCTGACTATTGGTCAACTGATGCCTTTCGCGTTCTTGCTTAATCCGGCCGCACACCATAACCCAACCAACATATTGCCGGCCACGGAATTTGTTGACACGGTTGCCTCTGAAGTCTTCGGATGCATAAAAAAAGCAGTAAAACAACTGTGTTAACCATTCCAGACCAAATACCCCTTCAAGCTGCTAAAAATATGGTCCTCAGTGCTTGCGACCTTGACTCGCAGCCGTGCCACTGTGTTAGACTCCGCAAAAGATCCCAGAGTACCACCTGTTGATTGCTGCTCCAGTTTACAAATGAAGTTTTCGCCAAGGTCTTTATTAGCTGGTAATCTTCAGTTGTAGCCAAAACTGGCTTCAAGTGTGCCAAGATTTTTCCTGGCAAAAACCCACTGCATGGAGAGTTGCACAAGAGCCTCGCTTAGAGCAATAACCCCGGTGTAAATGCCACCAGCAATCTACCCCGAAGCTCAGGTGAACCTATCTTTGGCCATCACCAGATGTTGGCATCTACTACAAATTGCAATACAACTGTGGATTTAGAAGGTGCCCAGTTTTCCTAGCCAAAGGAGACGCCTGGCAAACTCCTCAATATTCGGAATAGCCCGAGTACATCCCTGGACTGGGACGAGCGCCCCAGCAACCAGGAAGCCGATGAGGGTTCCTCTGACTCATTCACATGCGACCGCACATTCCCCACAAGTCAAGATGACCACGCTCCTATTAGCGCCATGTCTGGTTATCCAAGCATACCCACAGCTAACTGCATCATCACTCAGCTTCCACCTACATCCACGTATCCCGATACCCCCGGCACTCCTGGTAAAGCAACCGGGCCCCTGAGCCCACCCGCTGCACTCTCCAATTCGTCATCGGAATATATCTAGTCACCACGCAGGCCGTCGCCGCTGGCTAGCTCACTAGCACAGTCTCATCCTCAGAACTTAGCACTTCGTTGCCAAGAGGACAAGGCCTGTCAACTAAAAGCACGTGCAAACAGTAAGAAAATGGCTCATTCGAGCGAAATTCTACTGGCCTCTTTGGTGGCTCTATGTCCCACCTTCCGATTTCGGCCAACAGCTTCTTCTTTTCCACCGTACTTTGATCCACTCTCTCCCCCTCTAATCCCAGCTCCATTGCATCAATATCCGCCACACCAAAAACCCTATAACCCAACCGTCACCCAGGCACACCCCGGGAATCATCCGTCTGCCTCACACAACCTCTCACTCTTACAAGACCAACCCACGTCCTTTGGTCCAGTTTTGCTACCCAACAGCAGTTGCTTTCTTCTTGCTAGCCCCCTCCCAGAATATTCACCACACTGCAACAATTATTTCTACCAGCACCTCCCCATCCTTTATTCCTAAAGCAACCCCCTCCGAGCTTCAACTTATCAAGTCTTTCGAGCAACCCAGGTCCCCCTTTCATCCTTGCAGTATTCTTCACTGGGATTACCGCCTTCATCGTCACTACCAAGCCCCACCATCTTCAACGGAACCAGAACAATCCCATTCAATCATACTCATAAGAGCCTGATCGGGGCTGAACAAAAATAAAATCATTCACAGCATTGCTCAGGCCTCCGACTTTAATATCACCAGTACTTGGTGTACGTATTCCGTCCCGTCAGATCTAACCTTTTTAGTGGGTTACGAGATGTTCGGGACGAACAGGCCCCTTCTGAGGGGGGGGGGGGGCAGGATGTTCATTTTATGTCAAAAATGCCCTGCCGGCTTTTCCAATATAGCACACAACCTTAAATGCCATTCAGGATTTTCCATGGTTACCGATTCCCTTACCATACCCCTACTTTCATATTGGTTGCATGTATCGGCCACCTAATTCCGAAGCTGTGGATTTCACCAAGATTATTGACGCATCGAGCTATCTTTCATGTCTGTCCCGTTCCTCCAAACTCATTGCTGGGGACTAAAACGCACCGAGCAATTTTTGGGATGCAATATCCGCCCCAAACAACTCATTGGATTCATGTCATGCATCCGCGTGGGGCGCTGGATCCAACACTTAATTGTCCCAACCAGAGGAAACGCCATCCTTGATCTGTTGTTCACTATCGGTTTATTCGATGTTTCAGCCAGTGCTCTCGACCTCCTCCCGGGAAGTGACCACGGAATGGCGTCCTCCACCTTCGCGGTTCAGCAAGCTTTTGATGTGTCCCACCCACCCGGTGATCTCTTTTTACCAGTCAACTAAGACCATCTTATTTGCACTTCTTGAACGTTAGACTGCAAAGGCTTCTTCCTGCAAAGCGACCCTCAGCTGGCTTCTGATTTGCCATATTCCAACTTATCCAACCTGCTGTCCGCAATAGCTCCATCTCGTATCATATCAAACCGGGTCCATAGTTCAGTCCTGACCCGAGTGAAAGAACGAATGTCTAAAGCTACTTAAGGTATATCACATGAAAAGCCACCTATAGCCGTTCTGGCAGCTCCAAAGTCTGCCGGTAGCAGTCAGAATCAAGAATGACAATACTCCCAAAAAACAACAGGTATCTGCCCTGTTAAGCAGTGATACTTCCTGGAAGTTGGCAATCCTACCGAAGAACATAAATCATTCTATGCCTGCTGTTAGCGCCTCTCTAATTTTACCAAACAACAAACACTGTTTCACCAGCAGCGGCTGCCAAGGAGCTAAACTTCTACTTCACCTCCCCTATGACTACGGACCCCCGCACTTTACCCCATGCATAGACCCTGTAACCAAGCACGTATTATCTGATTTAGAATTTACTCGCATTGAGGTAACCAACCGGCTTATCCGGGTCCGGAAGTCCTCACACAGTGGTCACTGTGGCGTTCCACTAATACTTCTACATCTTGAAGGAACCGATGTTGCGGCCACAAAATTGAAAATCATTAGCCTATACGTCAGGTTTGGTATATTGCCCTCATTGTGGAGGACTACGGTCATCATCCCAGCTCATAAGGAGGAGCCAATATATAACCCCTCAAAATACCGCCCCATCACCCACACTCCGACTGCTTCCAGGTCGGAGGGAAGCCTCATCAGTAGCGGATGTCTTAATTCCTATTATCTCATAATACCTCTCATTACGGGCACCACGACTTCTCAAAGTTGCTTGCATGCACTACTTGCCGGTACGACATTTTTAACCCCATGAAGGCTGCTGCCGACAACAGCAAATTTATCATCATTACATAAATTGCTACGACAAAGGTTTTTGGCCTTGCCCCACACTCTTCATTACCAACCAAACTCAAAGCTCATAGCTTTTCAGGTCCCCATTGGTCGTGGCTTACATCAAATCTGTGGAACCGCTCACAAGCGGTTTCCATTGATGGATGTTTCTCACAAACTGCTGCCGTTACCTTTGGGGTTTTACAAGGCAGAGCATCCGGTCCCTTGCTTTTTCTAATTTATGTAAATGATATATATCCCGTTTTGTATATTGGTACCCCATTTCTTTTCACTGGTGACATCAAGATTGTCTATGAGTTTCCTCGTCAGAACCTCAACACTATGCTGGATAAACATTTCTAGTGATCTGAAGCGGCACGAAGACTAGTGCATCTTTTGGAGTATGAACTTCTCTACCTCTATAAGTTTCTACGGTGCCTTCAGACCTCAAGTGGCCGCCGAAACCCTACATAACCACGACCTACCCATTTCCTGCAGCCCGTCATTTCGAGGCCCTGGTCTCCATTACTCTTTTAGCTCTGGGTTTTCTGAGAATGTTTCACTCCAGAGTACCCAGACGGGAAGAAACATCGGTTTTATCTCCAGAAATTTCCTGCTGAACGATTGCAAATTGTTCATCTACTAGTCTTACTCCAGGCCTGTCCTTGAATGCTGCACAATTATCTTTCCCGACCTGACGAAATCTGACCGCATTTCCCTGGAGCCAGTGCTGCGTTCATTCACCAAACAGTTAGTGGAATTTTCCCCCAGTCTGTCCCACAAGGATCGATGAATCCTTGACCCTGTGTGGCTGGGTAGCTTAAAGCACAATTCATGATTCCTGTTTAAGCTATTTCACCGTGTGGTCTTCTCACGTACTGACCCCGTTTGCCTCACTCCCTCCCCGAATTATTCTACACGCCGTCATTCACTGCAGCTCTCTAATCTCAGACCAAAAGTAACATTTGTATCTAACTTTTTCCTGATGAAATACTCAAAGTTATGGAATAAACTCCCGATAAACATCCACGAGAGTCTCTATCTCTCAGTTCAGAGGCCCCATGGATCACATCGTGACTGTTTCCGATATGCTCCTTCTTACCGGCCGGAGCGGCACCAAAGAGCTGGGCCAGGAAAACGAATTTAGTTTCCAGGATTTTGCACCACATCGAGGAACTTTCATTATTCACCCAATTACAAAAGCCAGGTAGAATATTTTCCCATAAAATATACTGCGCGTAATCTACATTACGGCAGCTGCGGCTTGTTGCCTTTTGTAGTTATATCTAGTCCAATGCCTGTCGGCTCTTCTAACCCTAGACCGTTCCTGTTCCACCTCCAACCAACCCAAATTTCTTAGCCTTTGATGTCTTTCTTGCAAAAAAATCCGCCGTCCATCATTTTACTTGATTTTTCAATCCTTCCCCATTCCTTTTGGCTACCACTACCCGCCCGGGTTTTACGTCCGGCCTCACCTCGCTTTCCTTGATCATCTCATTCTAGAATCTCTTATCCCGAAGGCCCGACCTCCAATAACTCTATGTTGGCCTTCTCTCTGTCGTCTCATCTCTGAATTTACCATCCACCAGCTTCTACTATTTTTTCTTGCGCACCATACTATTTCCCATCAGTACGGGTAACGTTATTTGTACCAGCTAGCCCAGAAATACCTCTGATGGCCTTACGGGCAAACTGGCCTTGTTTGAGACTAATGTACATATACTGGCCTGCCATTCACGACATTCCTTGTCCTACTCCGTTTCTCTGCTTGGCCCCACTCTGCCTTTTTCCAGCCCAGGCTAGCGAAACTCATGATACCAACAGCACCCATGCCATAGCGTCGTCCGGAGGTGGGAAAATTAGCCGCTCCCAGGAGTTGCGAAGAAAGTCAAACACGCATAAAGTAGATCGGGCGGAGGGGCTATGGAAAGGTCCTATATGGGCCCAACCGCCCCTCCGTTAGGAAACGAAAAACTAAAAAAAGTGGAAAACAAAAAGACCCAGGAGGATTGATCTGATCCCAAAGAACCACTGATATCGAGCTGTGAAGGAAATGAGCGGCCTGCATTTATGGGTGTTTCTCCCATCGGCTCAGATCTGATCCTGCGAGAGTGAAAACCCGACATCGCCTTTGTTCGCTCAGCAAGCTTTTGGTATTTAAGCACGAGAATGGCTGGGGTGACAGAACACCGGACTCCCCGAATGTTCTCATCCACTCCGCGCTCTAAGTTTCAACTAACCCAGGCCCTCCCTAAGCAAACCCAGCAAGCATATCGACGTCAAATACCATCTTAACCATAGCCTCCACTTTCGTCCCATTGATTCGGACGCAAGTCGAAGCACTTGACGATCAACAGCAACCTCAGTGCAGCCAGAGAAAGGGAAAAAGAACTTAGTGAAAACCGTCTATTTTTCCATTCATACTCTTCTATCTTTCGTCATCTTTGTTAAAATGCGGCCTCCTCGATATTCTAGCATTCGTGCAAGTCTTATATTTACAATCTGAAGGTAACCAATACCAGACTTCAGCCAGCAGCACCAGGCCCATAAATGCCCCACGGCTGCACGTGTCGAATATCCGTCAGACCAGATATACAAGATGCTACCTGGGTTTTTACCACTTTTCCAGCCAGAGACGGCTGGAGTACGTCCATAAAAATCAGAGATACCGCGGAAGTCCAGGGTTTCGGGGCACGACGTGCTAGGCTATATGGTATAGGCTATTAGAAAGCAAAGCCTTCTTGATAAGCTACCTGGGCTGGATTATTTAAACGGGTGGAGCTACGGCTGGTTGTACGGTTACCGCTTTTTGGAAGGCCTGTAGGCTAGAAGGATCGGAGAGCTTACGACGATCTAACTGTCGTTCCCACGTGCACTTGGGGAGCCCACCGAAGCATATGAACAGCTTAGTGCAAACTAATGTGTGGTCAAAACGAGTGAGGTACCCTTGTACCGGCGAGAGTCTTGTATTCAAACCTGTTATCGGTGAATCATGGCGACGTGGTTGATCTGGACCTACCTTGGACTAGTACAGCGCGGAGAACTCGTGGCCTTCCAGTGGTCAGAAATTCTGGAGGTCGTGCTGTCAAGGGACAGTCGATTTTTGGGCAAGGGGAAAAATTAGTTACCCTTTCTCCGATAAAGGGAACTCAGGCCCGAAAGGGCCTCCTGGATGCGCCTCGTTCCGTTAAAAGCCGACCCAACGTAGCACTTGAAGCTTCTGCAAAATTGACGATATCAGCCCGGCTTGCTTCCTGCAACAGGTCATGGAGGCTTTGGTAGGATTTGCCATGGATTGCCGCTGGGCCACAATCAGTGGAGGCACACACCAGAGAGGCAAGGAGGTTGCACCTAACATAACGGCAACTGCTCACTTTACACGAAACCCTGGGTCCCATTGCGCAGGCACGAAATGAGTAGTACTAACTCATAGGGAGCTATGAAGGACTTACGGCCTACTGAAAGCATTTATAGAGAAAGGCGGGACCAGTAGCCAACTCGGAGCCCAAGGAACTCACCCGCGACCATACAGAGGTTTTTAGGGGCTGAATACTCTGGGGATATATCCGATTATTGTATGGTACTCCCACTCGCTTTTGCGCGCACTGGCCGGCACTTAGTACCACGGACCACAGGCCGAGCCAACATTAAGTGATCTTGATACCCTCTCGTAGCACGGCCCAACCTGCAATTGATGTGGTCATACCCAGATCCTAAGGTTGCCAGTGTGAGAGAGGCACGGAATTCGGAAAAGCCCCGGTATGTCTTTGAAGCAGGCCGAAAAGAGAAGCGGGCCTAGAACCGATCATAGTTTGACGCCAGCCGCACATATTTTCCATGCCGAAAATGACTGTGCTATTTGTATGTCGAAGGTACTTCCACTAGAGAAACATCCAGATTGACAGAATGAGGAGAACTGTGAAACCGATAATTGTAGGCGAGCCTACAAGACTGTCATGTGACAGTTTTCCACAGGCTGTGATGAAATCCGTGAAAGTTACTCCCATGGGGTGCTCCCGTGGGGTGCTCCCATGTCTTGGCATTGTTTCGGTCCCCCATATTCAAGTAGCGAACTTTTATGGACGATGTTATTTTTAAAGAACCGTAGCTTACGGTGCAGAATGCCGTTTGAACATATGAGTACCCGAAAACGCATGACCACTAGAATTTCCACTAGCTCGCATGCAATTCATCCAGATCGGCAAGAATAGTTAAAAGGGCTCCGGAAAAAACCAAAACGTCGCGCAGTGGGAAGAAAAGAAATTAGTTATAATCAAGAGAAGTCTCACTGCGCTTGGGAATCGCAAGCCACTTAGGGCTACAGTGCCGCCACAAAACGATACAGAGATCCCAGTAGAGATCACATGAGTAAATATGCACCATCCTGAGAAGGTAGAAAAAAACCGATGTGTGAGGCACGTGCGCTGGCACATCCACCGACAAAGAGTTCTCAAGCACTGAACAGGCCATTGAGCTGATAAAGACAAGTTGAAAAGCCGTATAAATGGGTGGACTGACACGTCGACCAGCATCTTTACAACAAGTGGATGCGCGCCCTCAGGTCCCGCGTATTGGTTAACTTCGGTTGTACCCGTGGCAGGCGCCATCTACTTCTGGGTAATTTTCTCACATGACATACAAGCAGGTCCCATTGCAATATATGTGTGGGAGGATTACGCTTCATTTCAGGCGCATAGACTGACACGTATTGCCTCGCCGATTTATTCTGTCAGTTTTTACCGGCAACTCTGATCGAGTGTCTAGCCCGTAAGGCTCGGATGGCAGCGGTAGCTTGCGTCCTCCAGAGCAGATAAGGAAACAGGCGTTTAGGCGCATGAACCCGGTCTAATGCTAACGCCTCCTCAAAGTTACACCGCTCTTCTCTCTTTTGTTTGTTATACTGATCACAGAAGTTATGAAACCTGTCACACTCCTCCAGCTGTGTGAAAGATTTCACGCAGCTTCCCAAGGCGTCTCAAAAAACCGCATCTTTTCATGCTATTGCAGACTAGATGGCGGGGAAAACGTTTGGCATAACCCAAAGATTTCATCCATAATTGCCTCTGAAGCTTTGTTTATCCCATGTAAACCACGTGGATACCACGTGAATGGGGATGCAGCCCCATGACTTGGTGGGATGGCATTCGTCAAAAGTTGAGTTCACCCTCTTCCAGCACCTCGTGGTGGCCGCTCCTTAGTGGAGGTAGGTACCTGATCTACCCTGCTGGGGAACCTCTTGAAGGGTAGATGGTTGAAGGGCCTGGGCTCGAGTTGGCAACCTGACATGATGGTACGTAGAGAGCTCCAACACCGCCTACAGAATATTACGAAAACGTATATACGCTTCTGCATCGCACCGTAGATATTCCCGATCAACACTCGCGGGGTAGAAGTCACCCAAATTTAGACGGCGACCATCACCAGCTCAGCGCCGAGGGCCAGTCGGTGTTTCTGGAAGGTAAGCTAGTGGGAACCGACAAGCAAGTCCGACGGATTCAGATCCATTGGGTGTTAAATTCACGCGACGTAATCCGTAAAAGGCTTGAGAATGACTTACTGAGAAACAATTGTTTAGCCGATGCATGCTTCTATAATGTGCATTTGGCTTTTTTCGGACATATCGTCAACAGTTTTATTTTAAAGACTAGTCCTCAACACATCTTCTCGTGTCATGGTTTTGCTAAATGGCGATAATGAGCCCCTGGCGTTGATGTTCCTGTGCCCGCCAGTACTTTTCGCCTTGAGGGATTCTTGGCTAACCAGGGAGGTGATTGATTCGGAAATGGCTCTCTTCCGAATACATACTCCACCGTGCTCACAGAAGCTAAGCGCTTGAAGGGGGAGACGTGATGAAGTATATCCAAGCCGACTTCCCTTTGCTAAAGTTGGATCGCCAGGCAGACACAGAGGGCCTTGAGAAATCTCTTTTTCGTCGCGTGAATTTAACACCCAATGGATCTGAATCCGTCGGACTTGCTTGTCGGTTCCCACTAGCTTACCTTCCAGAAACACCGACTGGCCCTCGGCGCTGAGCTGGTGATGGTCGCCGTCTAAATTTGGGTGACTTCTACCCCGCGAGTGTTGATCGGGAATATCTACGGTGCGATGCAGAAGCGTATATACGTTTTCGTAATATTCTGTAGGCGGTGTTGGAGCTCTCTACGTACCATCATGTCAGGTTGCCAACTCGAGCCCAGGCTCTTCAACCATCTACCCTTCAAGAGGTTCCCCAGCAGGGTAGATCAGGTACCTACCTCCACTAAGGAGCGGCCACCACGAGGTGCTGGAAGAGGGTGAACTCAACTTTTGACGAATGCCATCCCACCAAGTCATGGGGCTGCATCCCCATTCACGTGGTATCCACGTGGTTTACATGGGATAAACAAAGCTTCAGAGGCAATTATGGATGAAATCTTTGGGTTATGCCAAACGTTTTCCCCGCCATCTAGTCTGCAATAGCATGAAAAGATGCGGTTTTTTGAGACGCCTTGGGAAGCTGCGTGAAATCTTTCACACAGCTGGAGGAGTGTGACAGGTTTCATAACTTCTGTGATCAGTATAACAAACAAAAGAGAGAAGAGCGGTGTAACTTTGAGGAGGCGTTAGCATTAGACCGGGTTCATGCGCCTAAACGCCTGTTTCCTTATCTGCTCTGGAGGACGCAAGCTACCGCTGCCATCCGAGCCTTACGGGCTAGACACTCGATCAGAGTTGCCGGTAAAAACTGACAGAATAAATCGGCGAGGCAATACGTGTCAGTCTATGCGCCTGAAATGAAGCGTAATCCTCCCACACATATATTGCAATGGGACCTGCTTGTATGTCATGTGAGAAAATTACCCAGAAGTAGATGGCGCCTGCCACGGGTACAACCGAAGTTAACCAATACGCGGGACCTGAGGGCGCGCATCCACTTGTTGTAAAGATGCTGGTCGACGTGTCAGTCCACCCATTTATACGGCTTTTCAACTTGTCTTTATCAGCTCAATGGCCTGTTCAGTGCTTGAGAACTCTTTGTCGGTGGATGTGCCAGCGCACGTGCCTCACACATCGGTTTTTTTCTACCTTCTCAGGATGGTGCATATTTACTCATGTGATCTCTACTGGGATCTCTGTATCGTTTTGTGGCGACACTGAGCCCTCACGATCTTGCTGTTTATACGCAAATCTTGGCCGTAACATCTCAGACCTATTCCGGCACGAAATTCGCAATCCTTACTCCTTCATCAATGTGGTTTTTCCCTGAGTGCTTCAATTCCGTCGGATGTTGGCCCACTTGCCGTATATTTCCGTGGATATGTGGCGTATTATGGCCACCAATGTCTGCGGTACGCTGAGTTTCGAATGGTTTGGATCAATGCTGCAATTTCGCATCCTCTTTTTGAAGTTGTTTAGGGATCTGGACCCGTCTTCGGTATGCATTGCTTCTGATACTACCCGGTCTACCTAGCTCATAACTGCTCTACTTTTCCGTCAAACAGGTCCTCGTGTAAAGTCCCCTATGAGTAGCAGCACGAGGTGTAGGCGGACAGCTGCCCTGGCCTTTTGACTGTGTTAAAGCAGCGGATAATAGAATCCCTGTCTTGGATCAGACAAACTCGTTTCTATCATGTTCTTGTCCTGTTTTATTCAATTTCAGTACTGGACCGCTCCCCAGTCAAACTGGTACTTCTGTGATATGCAAAGTTCAGTGGCATGCATTTTACAACTGAGGTTATTTTACCTGTCCCGTTTCTTTTATCAGTCGGCCAATCTCACATTTCGCATTTTTCAACATCACTTCTCGCACTCCTCTTCAAAGTGCTCAGTCCTGATTAACTCAGCGTTTACCTTATCTGGCCTTATTTAGTATTCTGGTTCTGCTGTTCTCAACCTACACACATCTTCGCATTTAAAAGCCCCGTCCGTAAGGTGTGCCAGAATTATTTAATAAGCCGTATGGTATGAGCAGTGCATCAGACAGTAACAGGGGGCTACTTCCACAGAAGTCAGGTACGTTGGTTGGACCTTATATGGTGTCCGCAGCAAAATTGACCTCAGCAACCCCGCAACTGTGGTACCGACAGAAATCGTGAGGGAATAATGATCACGATACCGAGGCCATCAAAGAATGAAAGGATTTGGAAACCATGGAACCCGTGCATGTCACTCTACTGGGCACCAGTCTTGCAGTACGTTCATCTCCAGGTCTCTGCTCCTAGGGGCAAAAACGAGTTGGGAGGTAGGGGTGGATTTCCAAGTGCACCATATGCAAGCCGATAAACTTTGAGCAGACGGTAGTACCAGATACCAACGCCAGCTGCACTCGGAACAGCTGTAAGAAGCTTGCGACTGACGGTAATAGCGTTGGTTCATAGCTGATACACAAAAAAGGCTAGGGCGTCTAGCGGAGGGTTCCAGTGGAACCGCAGGATTTCCGCATCTTTCAGGCGATCAGAGTTGATGGAGGCCAAAAAGTGGGAGAAATGTGTCTCATAGTGCATAACCACGATCAGCGGGCGGGTCGAATCCTTTCAGCGGGCATTTTTCAAGTTTTCCACTCGAAATTAGCTGCAGAGTTCATTGTCCGAGGCTTAACTTTATCTACGGAATCCCATTGGCTGAAACTTTCAAGACCTCTATGATCCTAGGATAGCTGCATGAACAAACGGGAGGTTCAATCTGTCTTGAAAACGACTTGGAAGTTTTGTGAGCTCCTTGGGTATGGACTCGCATCCCGACCACTGATCTTCGTTGTCGGCCTCCACCCCGAAGTGAGATGTACAGGAGCCACTGGGTGGAGACTGAGACAAACTCCAATTATCCAAAAGACAGATAGTTTAGGAGTAGCCGCCCATCTGGGCCGGAGAGACTCCAGCACCCCAGTTTTTACGGTGAGGATAAAAGAAGTTGCATTCCCTATAGAGAGAGGGCAAAAGTTTACCGAAATTGACAACCAAGAGCCGCTAAACAGGGTCTCAATCTTGGAATGAGAACGCGAATACAAGACAAAGATGCTGCGCTACACCAGGTCGTGTTGCGTGCTGCTGTCGATGTTGTTTTCATTCAGCAATCTTAAGGAATACTGAACGTAACAGTATCTTAGGGCATTCCAGTAACCCAGAATAAATCAGGAAATTTTTCTCAGCGGTAAATTTTAACCTGGCTTTAGTTTACTGTCACTGTTTTACCTCATTCACAGCGTATTTTTGAGATTTTAAAATGCCACGTGCAGCAAAGAAGATTTCAGTTATAACCCATCCACTCATACTCCGGTTACTGCGACAAATAGGATTATTCAATTTCCAGTGGTCTTAAAACAATGCTAGGTTTACCTCAGTGACTTCGTAGTCCTGGCAACGTAAAGAACAGCTGTTTTAGACCCAAGCATCTCAGATATAAAGTCTCAGCTTCTGAAGTTGAAAGAGACGGTATCTAAACTCGCCCCCTTACTGCGCATCACAGAACACGTCCAACATTCCACCTTACAAAACCTGACAGCGGCTGGCCGCTTTATCGACTTTGATGCCTCCGAAGTTCTCCTAAGGGTGAGAATCTCCCGTAATACGGTTGTGTTTGGTGTCCCGGAAAGAATACCCCTCCAGCATGTCGAGCACACATTGTTCCGTGCATGTGGTATGTCCCACTTACCTTGTCAAATATCAAGGCTGCGTAAGCGCGTTCAGCGCTTCATCTGTCCAATCCTTACGCCATTTATGGATGATCTATTTGCCAAAGAGTTCATTAAAATACATAAAACTATAGCTTCTAATTCGCCCTATAAAAACATAGAAATAACAAAAGATGAAACCCCTCTTCAAGGGGGAACTATTAGATCTCTCTCGGCTTTCCTTACGAGGAAGACGCCTGATAGTCCCGAGACTTCGACGCAGACAGCTGGTCGCTTCATTGCTTCTCCTCAAGTCCCTACCGCTTTATCTTCTGACGGGCCTTTATCATCTTCACAACCACCAGCTGCCTTCTCTTCTGCTCCCGCAGTGAACTTTTTAAAATCCGATCCCATTACTGTTGATTTTGGCAGTTTCACTTCTCCCTTTCTACTGCCACCCAGTTAAAGAAGCCAAATATTGTCTTGCTCTCCCACTTCATCGCCTGTTGGGTACACCTCAAACTCTGATTCGCTTTCTGTTCCCCCCGGTGATAACTACTCGCCACCCAGAGGAATAGGTCTACATGTCTTCCCCACCCTTCGTACGAACCCCCCTTCTCCCTTCGTTCAACTGTGTCCTCTTTAATCAACTCGCCTTAGCTAACTAAATCTGGCTTCGACCTTAAAATGTGTAGCTTGCTTCTATGCCTTCGTGGTTCCCACAAATTTGCCGCCTTCACTGCTTGCCAATACCGAAATACGGCCTCCACACGCCATCTAATTTGCCTCATGTCGTACTCCTCACCTGACAACTATCTTTACTGTTCCCAATACTAACTGCTCCATATTTGGTATTCCCCCAACTTGCCTTACCCCGCCCATAAAGTGCAGCTCAGTCTACCACCCTACACCCCTATCCCTCATACATGTTCAACCCTGCTCTCTGCACCCCCCCCCCAGCCAACACTCAATTCCGACTGGCAGGTATTTCTCAACTGCTCCTAATCACCCCTGTCTGATATCGACCCGCCAAATCCCACAAGATTTCCCTATGCTCCGACACTTCCCTTTTCGTTGATGCCCAGTTGTTCTACCCTTCAACAGTACCTCTCAAAGAAACATTTACCTCAGCTCGGCTGGAAGCCACCGCACCTGAACTTCCACAAGCCTCAACATCAACATATCTCGCTTTGACCCTGATCTCCACTCCCCCAACCGCGATAACCTGCCCTCTTCCGACTTGCACTACCCCCCTGATGCGTCTACACCACCTCCTACAAATGGCATATCATTAGCCTTATTCAACTGGCGTTCTACTCCTGGCAAACTCCCGCACCTGAAAAAAAATGGCCCCACAAACATTTACGACCTTGTCTTAATAACGGAATGGTGGCTGTCTGAGAGCACTCCCGATGATCTAATTTCTCTGGTAGGATACAGCATTCTAAGGACCAACAGACCGAACCGGAGTGGTGGTGGGTGCCTAGTTTATGTCAAGGAAATCTACACCAGGAGCCCTCTTTTAAGTACGGCGCTGGATTCTATTCCCGATTATTTCTGGCTCTTTTTCAGCCTCCAAGTCACTGTTCTTTACTTTGGTTGCGTGTATCGCTCACTAATTTTCCCAGTTCCTTCTTCTCACTTCTCATTAGGTCTTTCGAATGCCTCTCTTTCCTTCCTTTTGGACCCAATCTTATTGTGGATGACTTTTACCCCCCTCGAAGTTGTTGGCCTACCCTCTCGGCTCCCCTCAATCTTATGGACCGATCTCTAGCATTCATCTTGGTGGCTGGACACAACATGTTGTCGAACCTACCAGAAACGGGAACATACTAGATCTGGTATTTACTCATAACATGCCTCTCACCGACATGTCCGTAACACAAAATTTCCCCAGCAGTGACTATAAAATGGTTATCTGACATCTGCCCCTTGGTACCTTGTGTATGAGTCTTGACCACAATCGAGAAATATACCATTATTATTATTATTATTATTATTATTGCTATTATTATCATTAATATTATTAATCCTTTACACAACTCCAATAATACTTTCCTACGCAGAAATCAGGCCTTGGTAGCCACGCTTATTCGCGAAAAGGACTAAGGGGAGTATTTCCTTACCCATGACCCTCGGCTGGCTGCGGATATTTTCTACTCCTTTTTCGACTGTCTGAAAAAACCATCTAATACTTCCGAAGCTGTAACTAAACAGAAGTCCCCTCTCTCGCCACTCCACAAGAAGTATCACTAACCACTCAAGCAACTACGTAGTTCCAACGACTTCTCAATTTTTGTTCGTTTACACCGCCTCTCCACACTTGTTCAGCGACAAGATAGTGCACGACTTCGTGATCGAGAACTTAAGGCTTTGGTTCATCCACACAAGCCGAAACTTCTTTGTGGGTTGTGTAAGCCTAGAAACGCCGATATTAAGGCCGACTTCTAAATTCTGATTCTGGATAATAACTCATCTATCAAATCCCTGCCTTGCTTAGCCGAGCCTCTCAAGGCTTTCTTAGCCTCAGCCATGGCTCCAGCTACTGTCATTGCCCCTCCCTTATCTTTACAACTTACTGACTCTGTCCTCTCTACGGTACCCTTAGATGGCAGGAGTATTTCAAAACTACTGTCCAATAACAAATCCTCCCCTCAATTAGGCCCCAACGGTCTGCCACCAGTTGCTCTTAGCAGTGGCGGACCGGATCTCCTCCAGTTGCTGCTCAACCCCTTCGCTCCTTCACTTATTGGTAGCACCGTACCTGCCAAGTGGAGGGGCTCGGTAATCGTTCCCACTCACGAAAAGGGAACTATACATGAGGTATCCAATTATCGCCCTACAAACCGAACCCCCTTTTTATCCGGAATAACGAAAAAATAACCGAAGACCACATTTTTAACTACTTATTAGGCCTCAACCGTAATAATAGCTGCCAACATGGAGTCCTCCGTGCACGGTCCTGCATGTCTTGTCAGTAGGATTTACTGAATATTGTCACTGGCTTAGCCGAAAGTGGGAAATATTTTGCTGTCCTTTATCTTGATTTATCTCAGGCATTTGACCGTTTACTCCACCCCTGCATTTTAGCAGAGCTACGATCGTTTAGTATTATCGATCAGCTACTTTCTTGTTTCTAATCTTACTTATCTCATCGTTCACAGGCTGTCTTGATTAATGCGCACGCCTCTAGCCCCAGGCTTGTTATTAGCTGTGTTATTCAGAGAAGTGTCTTAGGCCCCCTCATTTTCCTTCCATACAAAAATGATAAGATTCCGGCAATACTTAATGGCACGCCGTTCTTGATCGCGGACGAAATTAAGCTAGTCCATACTTTTTCGTTTGGCAGTCTCAGTACTACCACCCTTAAGATATCCGCTGACTTAGCCTCTCTCGATGAAAGGTGCTATAGAAAACGTCCGCGAGCGGCTGATGGAGGTGTCTCCTATTGGGTCTAGCAGCGAAGTACCAACGATATCCCCTCTATCGGACGAACAGAGAAGACTCAAGTCGGTTTACAGGTGCAAGATGTATTCTATATATCGTGGCACCGAAACAGTACCGATACGATAGATACACCGAACGGAAAAAGAAGCGCAACGGCTGTGCAGAAAGCGAACAGCGAGCGTGTACAATCGGTGAACGACCGAAAGTGAAAGTGATTTAAAACGAGGTCGACGGAAACCTCTGAAAAGTCAGTCCAGCAAAAAGAAGCAACCGCAAAACACAATGAGGTCGATGTCAAACGTCAGAAATGATCGTTGAGAAAATAGATCCAAAATGGTGTCCAGAAATCAGTCATTTTCTCAAAACGATCGAGGTCACGACAGTGCTTAGCCTGGTCGATGAAATTCTCCTCTGATAAGTGTATTTTTTTAAATTGCAATTGCAGTGTTGCTCCACTTTTCTTATGCATCGGCGGTTCACCCGTCGACAGCCAGCCCTTAGCATGAGACTTTGGTTCAAGTTATTCTTGTTCTTTCAACTTCTCTCAACATGCACTCTTTCAAACGGCCAAGGCTAAAACGTGTCTTGGTCTTCTGCTTAGATCCTTTCACCTTAGGAGGAGCATTCTCTTCTACTGATTTACTACTGTTGATCAAATCCCAACCCCGTTACTGGATCTTACGACTGTCAGTTATCCAAAGTTTACCGTTTCTTTTTTTGTCTCACGCGCCATGGACCCAGCTTTGCACTAGTCCGTCTACTTATCGACCAATATTGAGGTCTGCCTACCCCATTATTCCTCGTAGTACTCTTTTTCGTCACTTTATTTTTTTTGTACGAATCTTCATCTTTTTTACCGATCTGTGTACGTCTCGCTGCTTCAAAGCCTCGCCTTCTTTTCTATCTCCCCCTGTTCTAGCAATAGAACGGGAATTAACTCAAAGCTCTTTGAGACCGTTTTGCCTACGTTGCCCCTTCTCCACACCTGGTCCCACCACATATACTTCCATCACCACCTCTACGGCTCTGAACTGGAAAATCTAGCCTCATTTCTCTTACTTAGCGTGGCTGACCAACAGAACTTAACATATAGTTACTTCGTCACCAATCACTTCCCTTTTGTATCAACCTGACTCTGTTTGCACATCTAGCCATTCTGTTTTTGCTCCCATCGTTTTTCAAAATGGCCACCCCCACTGCATGATGTCACTCTCGCTCTATCCACTTCACTTTTATTAAACCAAAAATATTTCCTTTTCCACCTATTTCGATCTGATCGGCTCTTAATCCATATTCACTTGGCACGTCCATACACTCTTAAAGCTCAATGATCGCAAGCCCAACTAGCTGCCGTTTCATCTTATCCTCTTTTGTTCTTCCACCTTATACCTCCCACCATTACGCACCAGACACATCCTAACCATGACCAAACCCCATATAAGAACACGCAGCTCTAACCGTAGCATCTTCTACTAACAACTTCCCCATATTTTTACCGCCACCATATTTTCCATGCTTCACTCCGCAATTCTTCCGTTGATTTCCCTCCCAGGCAGTGTCGCCAACAGCAACTTCTGGCTCAGTCAGTTTGCGTAATCGCCGGCAAGCACGCGGCTCTCCAGTTCCTTTCTCCCAACTCCAACGCACAACTATTTCCCGTGCCTTTTGTTCCATCACAGGTTTTTCCGTCCATGTGCTTTTTTTCTTCTCGGTCTTCATCCCGTGTCATCTGCAGTCAAAAGATCTGATTGGTCATCTCTTACCTGGTTTTCTTTGGTTGTCACTCTCATCTAATTCGTATATTTCCTGCCACAGACATCTTCATTGCATTTTTCAGGCTGCTCTGCTTTTTCGCCTCCCACCTAGTGTAAAGTCTTCCTTACGTCGTCACTTTCACTTGCGGTTTCAAACCACGCGGTCTGCTAATACCTGATCCTTCTGATACTCCACTTACTCATTTCTCTCCTATGTTATTTGCCGTTGCAACTGCTGCTTCCACGCACCACTCTTCTTCCAACCTCCAAGTTACCTTTCCCCAGGGACCTTTTGCACCCCTCCAACCACCCTGTACTTCCTTTCGCCCTGCGTTCTCTAGCCCTTTTCACGGCCATCTTCCTGTTGAATAATGGAAGTCCACTTATTGAAGCTTCACCCATTTTCGACCGTCGCTAGTTGTCACACCTGCACTAATCAGATTGTTAGATTCACTCTTACCTATTTTCGTCAATCCTCTCCTCCTTCTTCCCTCGTTTATCATCTTCTGCTTGTAGCTATCACTTCTGTGTACCCGAAGTCGTTTTTCTCTCTTCCTCCCTCTCCCCCTGTTGATCCTCCATATTCACCCGTCAAAAACAAATTCATCAGGATTTATCCAAGTTGATCCCTTACCATTTGACTCAACCCTACATGTCTCTTCCAAGCACTGCTACTTCGGTGTTCCGTCGTTTCACTGGTATTTTACTCCCGCTGTAATAAATATGTATATGTATGTATTTGTTTATATATATATATATATGTCAAACATTTTCCCTGCATCCCTTAGTGCCTCGCCGGCCAGTTCTCTTGCCACCATGCCGCCGCCCCTCATGATATGCGCCCATTGTCTACATATGTGCCTCATATTTACCGTATCTTGATCCTTCTGTGCCAATGCTGCCATCTGCCTCACTCATTTTACGTCTTGCATTGTTGGCTCCCTGTTTTTAACTTGACAACTTCCGTTTATTGCAATAAAGACTAGCTCATGGCTACCTAGTCCCCAACCATGCAACTCATTTTTTCGCTCATTTCTCCTCTAATTTTTTTCTTCATGGTTTCTTGTGACGATAGTTTCTCCTGACGATTTTAAGTCCTCCCTACGTAAAGCTCCTGGGTTCCGATCTCCTTTACTCGGCCCAGCCAGCTGCTCCATATGACCTTGACTTTCAAATTTGCCAGGCACATTTTTAAATCCATCCCCGGGTTCACTTAAACTGCCCCCATTACTCCTTGGTGTGCATACACTTATCTCCCTCTCCTCTCCCATCCCCTTTATTTCTTCCTACCTCTCCCTCGCCTTGCGTATTTTCAAATTTTTCATGAAATTTTTTCTGTCAGTCTTGTAGCTTGTAGAAATTTTAACCATGGGTAAGGTATGTTTTGGGCGTCTCCGAAACAAACTATCGTTATTATTATTATGTACAGTCTGACTTAGACAATCTCCAAAACTGGTCAATAGCGCCTGGGTCTACTGCCTAACAGTAGCCAGTGTGTGCAACTGTTGCCCTTGGGCGCTTCCTCCTATTGACACCTGGATTCAGAAAAACCTCACGAGATCGCTCGAGTCTTTACCGTGAAGGACTTGGGCGCACCTGTCCATGAGTCCTTCAAGCTATCAGACCAGTGTGCCTCCTCATCTCGCAGGGTCTACAGGGCCCTCTACCAAATCCAAGGGGCAGTTGATGCAGGAAATCCCCGGTGTGTTGTCCTGATATATACAATTATTGCTCGGCTTCACTTAACAGATGCTTCCTGATCATGAGCTCCTTCATTAGTTACCGATCGGAGGGTAATAGCAAATGGGCAACAAAGGCTTACATAGACAGTCCTAGGTCTCCGAATTCTATCACGTACAGAAAGACAGATAATTTGATGAATTTTCTCCCCTGATGGGAGGCGGGTGAGAGGGGAACTAATCGAAACTTCCAAACAGCTAAAACGGGTGTGAGATACTAATGTATCTCCTTTCGAATGTGGAGAAAGTGCGGCTTTGGGGGAACGTAGTCAAAAAATGAAGAAGCCTAGAGTGCTGCGATCTATCAGGGCTAATTTCTTGTCTCTAGAAGAATAAACCTCCGGAAGATGTAGGGTTCATAAATACTGTCGGTGGCTCAGCGCTGGCTTGGACAAGGCCTGGTCATAGGAGTTTTTATCCTCATTTGGAACCCAAATTAATAACCTTTATCATCACTTCCGTCTGTTACATCTCCCGATCCCACTCTCTACCACCCTCTGACCCTTGACCCACCATGTTATTGTTTCTTCTGCTTTCCCTCTACGAGAGTAATTTTCTTCCAGTCGACGAGATTCATGTGTCAGATGTTTTTCTTCTCGCTAACACCCAGAGTGTGTTTGTGCTCTGTTCTAGATCTCAGCCCATCCAAGCTATGATTCACTGCTTTGTGCGGGCAAGAACCCAATCGTACACCCTGAAATTGAATTGGCCGACCCCAAGTTGCCAAGAAAATCGTTTCGCAGTCAAATCTTGATGAGATGCTGAGGCTCACTAGCGCAAGAATCCAAACTGTCTCACTCCAAGCCAAGTCGAATCTTCTAGTATACTGGACGCTAAAAAGCTTTCCTGTCAGTCGGGTAATCTGCCCGAGGAGGGACACAATTTGGAGTGGATCTTGGGCATTTTTTTAAGAAAGGCCGAGGTAGTGTTGTGCACCAACCCCTGTAGCATAAGAAAAAGTGGGCAAAATGGATGGAACAGGCTAAAAGATGACGGGCTAAAGTAGTTACCTTGTCCAAGACATTGATGTCTGAAAATAATCACATCCCTCAAGAAGCCAAAAATACTAATTGATCCCTCGATAAGACTGATGCGGTGATACTGTAGGTGGTGGGTTAACCCTCCTCATTAAAGAGGGTTTGGTTTACGTAGAATCTGAGGCCGGGTTATGCACTATAAGCAATCAGCTTTGTGCTGTCACTGTGAAAACTTCCATGAGAAAGACTACAAATGCATGTGCGTACAGGAGTCCGAACGCGGAAACGGAAGGGGACACAGAGCTCCTCCAGTAACTAGAAAAGTCAAAGGCAAGAGCAAATGCAATCTCCATAGTTGGGGATTATAACCTGCCACGTGTAGAATTAGACCCGAAAAACTGTGCTCACGGTAGTGCGGAGGAATATCTTATCGAGTGGCCTCACGTGAGCATTTTGTTTCAGCGCATAAGCAAAGCACCAGATACGAAACAGGGAACCAACCATCCCCTCCAGCCCTAGTAGTCACGAAATATGAGAGCGACATGGATGGGCCCAGCATTCGCCCACCTCTGGGCCAGAGTGCCCACATGTTGAGCAAGCTTACCCTCCATCTGAGGTATTCCAGTGTAGCGACGGAACTTATAAGGAGTTTCGGAAAGCAGGATGCCGTCAAACTAAGAACGAAGGTAGCTGAACTGGGCTGGGGCATAGGAGATGAAAAAGCTGCGGTAGAAGAAAAGTGGCAGACAATATAGCAAAGCCTATTTGCACTGCGGGGAAGTTTGCTCTACTGCAAGGGAACAAGCACAAGAACAAGCCTGAGAGTTGGATGGTGCCGGTGAGAAAATCAACCCAGAAAAGAGAAACGGGTTGACAAAAGTTCAAAGCAGCCTAAAATGAGACAGTATAGGAACAATACACTGAATTCAGCAGCCTAGCTGTCAAAATAACAAGGAACCTTTGAGCTGGCATTGGAAAGGCAGCCAGGCAAGCCTCCAAGAAATATTTTGGATATACCCAGTCAGAAGGTGTCCCTAAGAAGGGAGCCGGAAAAACCGTGTCAGGCAAAACGAGAGAGGTCCGCGAAGACCAGAGCAAAGCGGAGGCTCCCAGTAAATACTTCGAAAGCAAGTACTGTGAGTATGGGAATATGAGGGGGTATCAGAGGGCCAAGTAGCGGCTTCTGACATGCAACAAGTGTCTATAGCTGTGAAGGCCGCCAGAATATTGCTGAAGAGGTTGAATGTAGACAATTCGGATGGACCAAATGGTATGCGTCCAGCCAGTATATGGCCACTGGTTGGCAGAACAAGTGCATACACGCGGGTTTTAAAGAGAATATCATGTCCCTTGAACCTTCTGGGGTTCTTCGACGAGATGAAAACAAAGTTGGATGCAAGAGAAGTGGCGGAATTCGTTACTTAGGATTCGGCTCCGTGAATCAATGACTACTGATGGGTGAAGCCAAGACTTATGGGATAGATGGACAGCTGCATAGCTGTATGGCTGACTTCCGGACTGGCAAGATGTTTTACGTTAGGGTTGGGGATACAAATGCCAAGCCAGCGTGTGCGACAAGTGGTGTCACAGGGATTTGCTCGGGGACCCGTTACATTCCTCTTTTAGGTAAACGACTCGGCCAAAGCTTTGGTGCTCCCGTGTTTCATATTTGCGGTCCTCGTGAATGTTGTCAGATGAGACCAAGGTAAATTACTAGCCAGTAATATCAAGGAGATGCCCAACAGAGCAAACAAGTGTAATATGCCGGAAAGTCAAGTTGAGGTTCATCTACTAATCACAACATCGGTGGGTTCAAAAGTAATGGGGGGAAATGGACCACTCACGATTGGCGCGGTGCAACAGCTAAAAGACCTAAGTGTTGGTGCGGTGGCGGACTTTAAAAAGGATGGAGCAGAGCATGCTTATCGACCATGGAGGGCGTAAGCAACTCCTTAGACTTGAGTCAAGGATTCCCTACAAACAACCAAATGTGTTCCTACACCTGTGCAAAGCTCCAGTGGGGCCTCATATCGAATATTGCGCTAACGGTTCGTCGCCTTTCCTCAAAAAGGATACAGCCTGCCTTGGATTAGTCCAGAGGCTACCCACGGGAACGATTCAGGGTCAACGACGATAAACACACAGTCAGAGACTTCAGCGTGTGAGGCTGTTTCCTCTGAAAAAGGGGGACACTGAGAGGGGACTTCATTGAAGTGCGTAAAGTTCGGGAGGTTTTGACGAGAACCAAGGCCAACGTTACATTTGTGATGGTGCCCGACAAAAGGATAACGGGGAAAGGCATAAACCTGTGGAGGGCGCGCTTAAAGCTGAACTTGGGGGCAAGCTTTTCTTGCAGCAAACCGATTGGCTGATGGGATCGGCTGGCAAAGGAGCCGATAAGTTTGGAAGATGCAGAACTTTTCAAAAAATACCAGACGATATATGGGAACAGATATTTTCGGAAGAGGAATTTTAGAGCCTAAAGGCATTACCAGGGGCCTTCTTGGGTCAGGTAAGCTGCAGACCAAGGCCGAACTCACTGTTTATGCGGGATCAAGCGGTTGAGGGTTGTCCCTCACCCGGAGAGTTAGAGGATGACTCTACCGTTTCCCCTTTTATCAAATCTATATCAGTGGGAGGTTCTACCGAATTTAACAGACAGGAAGGACTAGCCGAATTCGCCTTGTTAGGCGATGACTTGTTTGCCTACTGCGGAAGGAAATCTGGAAGCTGGATTGGCCTCAGCCACTACCCGTCCTGTGCGAGCTGAAATGAACTGAGCTAAACAGATCCAACCCGATCTGACAGTGCTGAGTGCCACACGGTTTAAGTTTTCAATCCTTTTGAACAAAAGCCAGTTTTTGAAGAGTTTTCTCTTTATTATCTCAAGTCATTCCACGGTGTCAATGGTGCCAGTGTTGTACTGGATCTGTTTTTATTTGAGGGACTTCTTAGGTCTTCTCGTGGGTCTGTCTAAAAACGATGGATCAGCTGGAGCTCCACGAGCTGGATGCCAATGGATGTTTGTCGTACAACCTCCCTACCCGAAGTAGGCTCTAGTGCCGCCTACAATGGGTACTGAATGCAGACCTTTAGTGTTCGCTTCCCTGACGAATATTTGGCCCAATTTCACGATTCTTTAAACCAGTCCTCACGCCGGTGTTGTCCCGCTTTGAAATATGATAAAGACAACAAAGGTACCACGGTAGCTCCGACATCACCACTACATCAGATTTCCCTGCTCACACTCGAGTATAATCTCAGTACGCTGGCAGCATCCAGTAGAAGCGTAGACGAATTTACGTCTACGTTTCTCGGCACGTGACCAATTTCCTTTACTGCATCACCACCGTTACCCTGATAGTTCCTCCGGCTTTAAAGCTCCCAGGAACCTTTTCAGTATAGAATAAACACTATACCAGAAGAGACGGTAACAGTATAGCGCCGTGCTAGCAAGGCACCAGTCGCATTCACTGGCTTACTGTTCTTTCAAGCTCATATTACTGCCTCGATGACGAGCCGCGTTTTAAGTAAGCAAACGGCATTGAAGGTTACCGTTTATAATTCCTCTTAACCATGAGGCCTCAGGTTTTGTTAGTATCCGAGCACTGCCGCTCCAAAGTGCCAACCACAAGCCCTTGGGAAAGCATACACAGTGGCCTAACCGGTGAATGCAGCTTCGCTAACCTACAGCAGTACAATGCAGTCTCCTGCGGACCTACTTTACCCAGAAAGTAAAGTAGGTGCCACTGACCGCCTAAATGAAACTCCATCCTTGCACCTTCAAATAATCTAAAGCAGTTCAGTACTGTTGTCATCATATATTATCAAAACTTACAGCTGGAACCACGTCCAGACTGATATCCCCATTTATTTCAGGTTCGTCTTCCCCCACTATCTCAGTCAACAAACCGGATAACCAAGGATGCAACTTTGATCCGTACAGACAGAGACCCAAGTGGAACCTTCCATAGACACTCGAACTGTAATCAAGCCACCCGACAGAAAGTACCCCCAAACTGCTTATCAGGTCGTTTAGCGGTTTTTAGCGCACAGCCTCTCCTGTCGATATCACCATTGCACCCAACACAAGTAGAAGTTCACGCGCATCCTGCCAATACATCGGTCAATACCAATTATCAGTTTATTCAGTCATATCTCGCTACACCCGGCTGATTGATCAACACATCTTTTACCCCGCCAGGTAAACCACACCCATAGGATGATGTGCATTGCCAGTAATGTTGCTGAATAACACCGAGGACAAATACGTCAATATATATATATATATATCGGTGAAACAGCATATAAACGCCCAAGTCCATGCAAAGATTTTCTACTCTACTATCCGTTGCAACAAATCATCTTTCTCGCAAGCCGTAGCCGGCTAGAAATTGACTCTCCACTTCTCCAGGACCCTCCAGTTGCTCTTTCTCATTTCTGAGTGCCACATGTTACTAATCCTGAAATTAAACTCACCATTTCATGGACTGTCGTTCTGTCTACACTCACCGAAGTTCCCAAGTGCACTTTCATAAAATTGGTTTCATGTCTCCCTGTCTCAAAACTCATTCCGTTTATTGAACTTTGGCAAATCCGTCATCCAGGGTTTGCATCAACCTCATGGACTGTTATTCCGTTCGCATGCATCGATTTTCCTCAGTATGCTTCCACACAATTGTTCTTCCTCCTCTTCTTGTTCAGAACTTTTTTGTTCGCATAACCCCAGTAGGCCTCCATTTTCCTTGGCTTGCATCATTTTCGCTTATAACACATCTTTAGCACTATGTGTTAGCGATCTTCTCGGTATCCTTCCGGTGCACCACGGCCTAGCTCAAACTCGAAAATGGCTCAAAACTGCCACCCTAGCTTATATTAGAGTGATCACTTTAAAGCACTGTTAGCTACCTTTTTCTATAGCTGACACTTTTGACTTTTATTCTCAAAATTTATGAATATTTCAGCTTATTGAGTAACGTGGCACAACATGATCATGCGCTTGCGCGTGCTTCTCGACCACGGCCGAGACATACACCATTATTATTATTATGGCTTTCGGTGCTTTTGAAATCATCCCTTTTTCCTCTGATGTTTTTGCGTATTTGCTTTAAAATGTTATGTCCGCCAGCGTCAAGGTTTTCCGCTTTTGACAGCGCATCTTTTGAGATATTTTTGCCACATTTTGTGTCCCTCACAATGCCACGCCTTTCGGATCAGGGTCTTGCGTCCACGTGCAAAAATCTTGCGGTAAACAGCACGGAGATTTGAGTGCGCAAAAGATGGTTTGACCCAATATGTTCAGGAATAGCAAGGGACAACTAACCCATTTGTGAACTGAACCGATGCTCTGAGTGGGTCCATACCCCCTGCATGGTGCGGGTATCGGCATATCTCTGATTAGTTCCATGATCAATGTCCCTTTTTGCAAAACTCCCCCGTGGCGCCAAAACCTAAAGCAGACGACAACACACAAATATTTCGAATACCAACACCCCGCATTACAAGAGAAGCTGCCGATAAATCTCTCATTCTAGCACAGTCCCACAATCTAATTCAGCTGTCTCGGAATGATGACACCCTGGCCTAACTTTGAGAAATAAACCACTTGAAAAGCTCCAGCGGGGCCGCCTGGCACTCATCTGAACACCACCTCGACTAGGTCGACGAACGACGGTCGGACTGAACTGAGCCGAACGTATTGGTTGGCATCGGTTCTTTGGTAACCACATCCCGATTACAAAAAAGGCAGACAATTGTGAGCTTGCGTCTTACCATTTTTACCTTCATTCTGCGCCACGTATACCCGTTTGCCCAGTACCTGAACAACTCATCCGCCCATAGTGTTTTCCTGGAGTCACCTTAGATATTTTGACTTCGACTTTATAATACATATAGACTGATTAGCACACCACGAAGGAGGCGGCCGGCCCAGACTTCAGACTGCATGCCCAAGAAAAGAACCATCGTCCACCAGTTAGTGCCGGTAGCACGCGGCCAAGAAAGCAGCAGAAAGGTAGTAGAAAGCCGCTTGTCGGAGTAGCGAGCTCGGCTCAGAAGATAAGTTTTGAAGCAACTATGCGAATTCCCAGAGTTTGTTTTGGGTCGATTTTTCAACTCCCTTGGGGCAGACATACGGGGCCAGTGGACTGAGCAGGAACAAAAAGAGGCAAGACAGTCAAAGGAAGAGCGAGTTTGAGAGGGCGAAAGAAAGGCCATCCAGGGAGGGTGATCGTGTGCTCCTGGTATTGGAAGGTAAAGTGAAAAATCTGCGAAGGCATATCTCATCGTTTTGAAGGGCCTCCAGCTGCATCCCTTCACAAAGTATTCAAAGGCCATGGGAGGCATCGGCTGGAAGTCTTTCACGTAGTACGAATCACAGGTATTTCGTACCCTATTACTCTTAGAATAGCGCGCAGTATGGGAAATTTGGAACCTCGACTCGCGAACAAAGAAACAGAAAATGCAGGACCAATTCTGGTTGGGTTCGATAATGAGTCCATCCGAGACAGACTGCTGGCCAGAGCAGCAGTGGTGGCCCACACCGCTGGAGGCCGATGCGAGTTACACCATACGAGCATGGAGTAAGTCGTGGTGGTTCAGGTTTAGGTGAAAACCCGGCCAAACCCGCTAAGGCACTGGTGAGAACTCCTCAAGGACAGCAAGAAGCCGTGCTCGGCCCTCGGGCTAGCTCGCCGATAGCAGTAGAGAAGCTGCTCACTTGGTTCGAGGTAGATGTAGTTAAGGACTTGTTGGAAGATGAAACTTGGCAATATTGCCCAAAGTCGAAGGACGACGCAACCCTTGCCAGTTTCGGAGTTGTAGCAAATCCAGAGGGGATTGACTGACAGCCTTCTGAAGTCCTGTATAGGTGGGATAGACAAAAGTCTTGCTATCGACTCAGGCCTACAGCCCGATGACCAGGAGGGACTAAACATCACCAGACACCTAGGAGACCGTGTAAACAAGGCGGTGTTGCACACCAAAGCACACAGCATTGGAAACAAAATGGATGGAGCCTTTCAGAGTGGCCTGTAAGTACGCCGCGTAAATTATTGCTGTTGCGAAACATGGATTTCCAGGGAGGGCAATGTGCCAGGATTACCAAATAATGGCCCCAAAACCTATAGGCAGGATAGGGAAAACAATTGTCTCGGATGAGAGGTGGCCGTCCTCATTAGGTCAGGCACAAACTATTTTGAGTCCCTGGCCAAGATGTGCATTCGCAATGCCCAACTGTGAGCAGTTACAAACAGTCTTTCCGGCAGAAAGGTTTATGTTATCCGAGCCTAAAGGTATTGGAGCAAAAACCTTAGCGAGGATGTTAGCCTACTGCGGAACCTAAGTTAAATATCTAAGGGAGGACAGAAGCCTTCAGTGGTGGCTTTCATCCCTCCACGCTTTGACCGGACGGTTGAGGTGTGCACACTGGGACCGCAAGAGGAGCGCCACATTGGGTGGCTGCATGAAAATGAACCGAACTGACGTACTGGGGAAGGTACAAGAAAGAGGCCGGGCCGCGAGCCTTCGTTGCGTGATCCAGCATTGAAAATCTCCCCAATGACGTATCCGAATTCAGTGTTGTACGCTGCTGAGCAAAAAAGGTCACGTGTAACGAAATCACCCCGTGCAAACGGCAACAAAAAGTAGCCCCAAGACCGTTAGGGAATGTTGGTAGCCTAAGCGCGGATGAGCTTCCCGCTAGGGCAGTGGGGTGGCGTGGGACACGGCGCACGAGGTTACTTTTGAAGCTGGCTGTAAAGTCATAAAAGAACATCTTAGTGTCCTCCAGCACAAGCTTGAACCCTTGAAAGGGAGTGCGAGGGGCAGATTGGCATGGTGAAAGGAAGTGATAACCAAGGCCATGAAAAGTGAAAACCGCAGCTGGAACCCTCACAATGCTTTCGGGGGTCACAAGCTTAGACTCACAATACGGGGGCTAGAAGTAAGAAGGTGAGCATTTTGAGAAATTTTTGGCAAGGGTTTGGGCCCAGACTAGCTAAACGAGTAGAAAAGCGGCCGAAAAAACTCAAAGGCTACATACAGTCAAAGGGTTCAACAAAAGATGGGCAGGTCCACCTTCCATTGAGGACCTTTGTATAGCCACTGGGGGCAGCAGCGGAACAGACGCTCCGGGCCAATACGATGGTAGAATACGAAAGGTAGATAATTGGGTGCTAGTCAGTTTGAAGCCAGTACATCTTCCGCAGGGGTTAGATGAGATTATTCATTCAGAAGGTGTTGTGCGTAGTTACCTGCAGGGGTGGAATGTCCATAAGTCCACGAGTCAAGATGGCATCCATCCAGCTAACACCAAGCCGTTTCATAGATATCGCAATGCCATCGGTGTGTAGGCTGTACAGTTCCACGTTCGATCAGGATAAACTACTTCATGAAAAGAAGAGGGCCGTGGTCGTGGCAATACATAAGGCTGGACCCAAGATGGCCATGGATGATTACGGGCCCAATAGGCCTGACTAGTATCCTGTGTAAAGCTCCTGAGGATATCATCATCTATTGGCTCGTACTGCAGTACTCCATGTTGGATCCAGCCCAGCATAGATTCATAGAGAATAGGTCTCATTCGTCCAATTTCTCGGGCTTCTCAGGCTAAGTGATTCGACGACTAGATGAAGACCAGCACGTCGAAGTATGTTACCTTGACTCCGTTCGACTCCGTCACATATCGTCTGTTACAGAACAGTTAAGTGACGCTCGGTATGGATGGATCGTTATATAGATGGCTGGTGGATTTTCTTACCTGCAGGAAGTTCTACTTTAACATAGGATACCGGTGTTCTAGTTTGGCAAACGACAGCAGCGGCGTTTCTCAGGGATCCTTCCCAATCCGGGCAACATTCTTCTTGGCCTCCATTCTTTAGTCGTCTGGATTCATTTTTGTGGTTGGTGTGAAAGTTGTTGGATCTGGCGGTAAGGTTGATCTGAGCAGGGATACAGGAACCATTTTGGACTGGGCACACAAGCGAAGCTCACCGTTAAGCGCTGGAGAAAGCTACTTCATTGTCAGGGGCAGCACAAAAACAGGCTTTCGCCGATGATGAAGAGCCGTTCAGCGTAGAGGCGGTTAGTCGGGTTAAATACCGCGTGGCCGTCGTGAGCGGCGGTCCTAAGTGGTCAGACTAGTGTAATGCTGCTGCACGAAAGGTTCTTGGTGGACCCTTCAGACTGACGTCAGCCTTGCCACGCCGAAAGCCAAAGGTATTCATACCGAATTATATGGCTGTAGTGCGGCCTCACTCAGAAAGTAGCGTGCGGGTTGGGTCATTCTTCTACGAAACAACTCCGCTCGCTTGGGGGGGGGTTCAAAATCTGGTGACGGGAACGGTGAAAGGGGAAAGATGCTAGGCTTATAAACAGAGGCCTTCTAGCCTGGAACTTGTATCAATGAAAAGAAGGAGACTCCGAGGAGATTTATTGATGCGGTGAAGGTTTATAAAGGTATTTCTGGTCTTAGGCCGCATAGTTTTATAACTGACTTTGGATTCACAAACCAGTGTACACGGAAGAATCTGATGAAAGTTCAAGCTAGGATGACAACTGTTTGAGCTCCCTTTACAGAAGAATAGTGGGCAATCACAAAGGTCTCTCCAGTAAAATTATGTGCTCGCAGACCGCCTGGTTTTCAAAAGGGGCCCTGGATCGTAAGTAGAATGGGGTTATCCCCAGCATTTTGTTTTCAGCATTTTCAATTGGACGGCGAATGGCAATGTCATGGATTGCTAGAGGGGTACTGTAACCGGAGTGTCCTTATGACGCCTGGTATATCAGTGCTAGGTATGTTTAGTTGAAGACTCATAAATATTCGCTTAGTGAAAAAGAAGCATATTCTGTCTTGGTTTGCAATTTACGCTCTTTACAAAATATGGTGTTTCTTTCTGTTAATTCATTTGGTCGGTGGTGTTTTTTGCGTGTACATATGTGCTTACCTGCCCGTACCATTAGAATTCCCATGCGGACAACAAAAGTGCGTAAAGGAAGAAAACACACAGCCAACCAACTGAACTAACAGGAATGAACAAACCGTATTAGGTAATTAGCGTAGTTCGCAAATTTGCACGATACACTTGCGTTTCTCACAAATAATATTATTCTTTGGAACATACATAGCAAGGTGCTGATTAAGAACGAAAGCACGGAAAGGTGTGAATAGGTCCATTTAGTCAAACTATCAGGAAGTTCAGCTTGAAATCAGTAAACAAGTTATTGATTTCCCGAGCTTCTTTTTCCTGAAGTGTGGCATGTCCATCAGGACCTCAGTAGAGCCGCACAAACACTGTGGTGGTAGTGCCAACTGCTCACATGTGCCGGGCCCCTTATGGCTGTGATACCTGAATACTATTTACCCGCTTCTTACGGGAAATTCAGCCTAAAAAAAATCAATGGTAAACCGGCTGTGGACAGCTGAACGGGACCTGGTAATTGTCACGAGTCTTCAGTCCTTCAAAGCTCAATATATGGCAAAGATCGATTGCAGAATAAATTGTACTATGGTCTGCATTATGACCGTCACTGAAGGCGATAATCAAACATGAATAAGCTCCAAGTCCTGAAATCCAACACAATGGGCAATCCCAAGGCTTGCCCACTGCATTGTGGGCCATCCCAACCCTTCCGCACGGCGGGTGTGGGCTATTCATCCGCCTTTTCAAACCTGCCCACAGTTTCCGTAGGCAGTGTGATTCTTGAGATAGGAGTTCTTAAAAATAAGACGTATAAAGAAACACAAGGTAAATGTACCTCCGGTGTGGGGCCTTCTTCTGCAGAAGCTTTCCGGTCCTTCAAATAGTATATCACATGGGTGTTACAAAACCTTCATTGTTGTTACCACAACGTTCACACCGGGGTGCCAGAATTCAGTTCAAGGAGCTTGCCTCGGGAGGGGGGGCTCAGAAAGCAAACGAAGTGTTCGACGTACTGTTCGTTAAGGCCCATCAAGTCGCAACCTTGGCAAACGCGTTCGATAGCACTTTCTATTATGCATGGACCATCTGTCCGTCAATGTGACACCCTGCGTAAATCTTACACGATAACCAGAGCATCACCTCTGATGACGCCTGAGGTGGAGAACAGGGTCAATAAAGCGGAGGTGATAAGTGTGCACTGTGGGAGCGTGTGTGTCGTGTGAACTTGCAACAGTCAGGAGACAACCGAGCCTGGCAGCGAGCATCCAGTTAACCCGTAAGGTAAAAGGAAAAGAATGAGGCCGGGCATCCGGCAAAACCGAGAGCCGCGAGCTGTTCAAAACTCTCGCTGATATATGTTCGGCGGATTTTCCATGAAGGATTCTCCAGCTCTATCCAAAATACCAAACTAAACTGGCAGCCACAAGGCCGAAAGTCCTCCTTCTATATAGAGATCTAGTTTCCGAATCACGGGCGATACAAGAAGCAAGATACAGTAAAGACTAGTGTCATGACGAATCCCGCACTGTCCAGTGGTCTGCCTTCTAGTTCACCAGCCATACCAGATTAAAGAAACTTGGATACCCCGCACGTGCCACACATCCTACTATTCGCTTTCCACCGCAAAGCACACCATTTATCGTTCCATCAAATTAATAAATACACATTTTAAATTGGCCCACAAGTGGTCACCGCGGAATTTTCTTTTTGCATTTTGACGTGTGTTAATCGTTTCACCCGTTGACCGAATGCTGTTTCTATTGGAGAAACTTCTGTTGAAAAGGTGGCACAAACTTCTGTATACATTTGGGTGGCCTCTTTTGGAGTTCTTGCATCCATGACGTCCGACCGTAGCGTGCAGTTCACATCCGCACTCTTTCGCGATGTCAATCTGGTTCTTGGATGCGAACACACGGAAAACACGGAGTACGCTCTAACATCTAACGACCTAATTGACCGTTTCTGCACCCAGATGGAGGCTTCCATCATGGTTGCCTCATCAACCAAATGGACAGATAAACTATCGGTGACACTCCTTGGAATTCACAACTTAATCAGGGGGAATTTACTTTGCACCCCAACCGCAATCGTTTATGACAATGCCACCCGTCTTCCGGGAAAAATGATAATTTACCATGCTAATTCAGGCCTAGACCTCGCGTCATATGCATCACGCTTAACGGGTCACATGCACGAGCTTCAACCTACGGCCACACGACACACTGCCCGTCAGATGCGAGTTTCTCGTGATTTACTTAATTGCCTTTTTGTTTTTGTTGAGTTGGTGCCCTTCGTAAGCCCCTCCCACCAATATATGATGGTCCACTTCGAGAAATTAAAAGTTGTGGTAAGTACTCCCTCGATAACCGTAACGGACACCACGATTCGGTCAGAGTTGACAGTCTTAAGACAGCTCAAACTGAACCCGCGTCTGCAACAGATTCCGTTGTGGTTTCATTGATACACACACATATCTTCAGAGTCTCTCCATTCAGCTCCGTCAACAACGCCATCACTATTGACGGGGCGGCAATCACTTCCATCACAAGTACAGTTGTTGCCACTGCAGAACCTCCGGAAGGTTCAAACACCACAGAAAGCGGCTCGCTTTGGAAGAACTATACATCGTCCACTTCGCTTGCTAGAATTTGATTCCTATGCACTTACACGTCCACAGCTCTCTGCCTATTTTTTTCTGTTGCAGCTCTCGAAGGAGGAGTTCTATTGTACCTTATACGTTCCATATATCCGGCCATTCGCTTTCTACCGCATAACACACGCTTTATCGTTCCATCGAATTAGTAGATACACATTTTAAACTGACCCACAAGTGGTCACCGAGGATTTTTCTTTTTGCGTTCCTTGTGAGCGTTGTGTGACCTGTGGCAATAAAGACCGTACTAATACAATTCCAGGCGCTATTTCAGCGGACCTACTGCGGCTCGGCAGCCAACTCTGGAATTCTTAGGATCCGTTTGGACAACGTACAACCACCTGTCCAAAAGCTGCGTCGAACCCAACTTGAGGATAAATTTTATGTGGCCATCCGGGGTGACATTGAATGTCATGAGCACTTCTCCTTATATCTCCACTGCTCGTTGGCTCGTCCATAAACTGGAACCAGTACGCAGAAGCATTGCTCAATACAGCCTGAATGACACATTTCAGTTCGTAGAATTAACAGAAGAACAAAATACGACAAGACTTAAAATGGCATCTCTGGGTGTGACATCACTATTTACGAGTGTCCCATTTCTAGAAACTATCAAATATTTGTGCAGTTCATAATTGAAGACGAAGTAATTTCGGTTTTTCGGTAGCCAATTTGTATGAACTACTGCTATGATGCACGCCAAGTGTCCATTACGGTTTCAACGACAAGCTGTATCGACTGATGAAGTTGCGATGGGCTCGCCTCTGGGACCCCTACTTGCCGACATTTTCGTTGCCAAACCCGAAAATGGAGTACACAAAACACCATAGCCATCACGACGAGACTACACCTTGACGTGGTGGGATGGCTTGCGCGCCTCTATGACCCAAAGAGCTATACAGAATGGCTTCTTTAGGCCGGAGATGCAATCATGTATGAAAGGTCAATGGGTAGAGGCCAGACTAAGTCAAGTCGCCTGGTCCTCCAGGTTGGTTGTGGATTTGAGCTGACAACTCAGTCGGTAAAATTAGTGAAAGAATGACTGGTTCAAGTAAATGGGCTTCCACTAAGCCACCCTTCTGCCTTGCGGATGGGTTCTTGTTAGAACTAAAGGCTTTGGATGTGAACCCTAATCGTTCTCCTGCTTTGTGGCTGGGCACCCTAGCAGTACCCGTCCAACATCTACCATGAACTGCACGAATAAAAAAAAAATTCATACTGCATCGGTCATCGTGCAAGATAATCAGAACCGCGCTACCCATTGCATCGAGCGGGGTTGGTATTGATAAGTGGGCTACTGCTCAAAGTTTCCTCTCTTATATTAAAACTTTGTCTTCTGTCCCTAAACACGTCTCTTTGCCTCCTCTGTCCACCCGTAATGCTCTCACTGACAACTCGGCCAATACTCGCAACGGTTCATTGTCGAACAGAGTGAATAACCCTGTATGGTAACTCACATTCTCTTAAGTCTCGTCAGCCTCTGAACCTCGGCTCCTTCAACGTGCGTACACTCACGCAGACCGGTCAGCAGGCGTGCCCAGCCCTCACAATAGATTCTCTGAAGATTGATGTCTGCTGCGCAAGAGAGACGCATATCCAGGATTCGAGCAATGTAATTCAACTAACTGCTCCTGGTATCTAATCGAGGTATTTTCTGTGCACCTCAAGAGGCGAAGCAGCTAGAGCTGTGGATCACCGTGGTGTAGGAATAGTCTTGACTGAGAAGGCTGAGACTGCCCTTTTAGACTGGATCCCTGTTAACAGTCGTTTATGTGCTGTGAGACTCCAAGGGTCAGTTGGCGTTCGCAAGGATAGTTGTGTTGAGCGCAATTTGTTTGTGATTTCGGAGTACGCCCTAACGGACTGCAGCTCAGACTTGCAGAAAGATGAGTTCCATGATGCCCTCGCCACCCTCGTTCGCAGCAGCAAAGGTCCTGACATTGTAGTGCTAGCGCATGATTTTAATGCACAAGTTGTGAAACTTAGTGTGTGAGAAGCTTCTTCAGGTAGCCGTTGCGCTTTACCCACTGAGCGTACAGATAATGGGGATAAGCTTCTCCAGCATTATGCAGACAATTGATCGTTCTTGTTTACCACCAATTTCCGACACAGCTCGCGTCGCACAGCGACATGGCGCTCTAACTCTACAGGTACTTTCAGTCAAGTTGATCATATCGCCGAGCTACCGGTGGCGCAGTTCGGTTCAGAACTGTAGATCTTACTGGTCCACGTACGTAGAGTCGGACCATGCATTAGTTTCAATGCTATTATCTCTCCAGCTCCATGGTCATCGTCGCAAACCGCAAATCCGATTAGCCATGTAACGTATGTGTGATCCAGAAGTGCGCACCCGGTATGAACAGAAGTTAGCACATGAGCTAGGATCTATGACGAACAGTAGCGTAGATGAGCATTGGGCTCATATCAAACAGGCGATGCACGTTGCAGCAGGTTTTGCCTGTGGTCCTAGATTCGTTGTCCATCAAGGACACTGGATCTCGTAAGAGTCGTTGAGTATAATGGAGAAAAAGCGTCAGCTCTCAAACTGTAAGATGAATAGGATGCGGAGAAAACTACAAAGGCAAGTTACGAAAAGCCTGAAGAAAGATCGCGAAAATTGGTGGGTCAATTTAGCCGAAGAAATGGAAATAGCAGTTGCTTCAGGTAACAGTCAGAGACTGTACAAACTTATTCGTGACACCAGTGGACGCCGCATCCAGGTCAGTGAGACGATTTGCGATAGGAATGGAGAACCCATCCATAGCAAACAGCAAAGGCTTGACCGTTGGGCCGAATGATTCAAGCAGCAGTTTCGCTGGCCGCGCGCTAGTGCAGTTACTCCTGTGTCAACAACTGCGATTCCTTGGGTGGTATCACTTGAGCCCCCATCGGAAGAGGAAGTAGAGTCATGCATTCGATCACTAAAGCGAGGGAAAGCGGCAGGTCCAGACGAACTTCCCCCAGTTCCTTTCAAACTGGGTGGGAATGTTTTGAGAAAATCACTTACCGCTTTGCTCCGTGACATTTGGAACGTGGAGCGTATTCCGTTAATATGGAGTGAGTCGTTGATTGTTCCTGTCTTCGAGAAGGGAATACGCAATGACTGTAGTAACCATCGTGGGATTAGCTTAATTCCGATAGTCACCAAAGTATTAACCTCAATTCTACTGCACCGTCTTACACCCGCTCGCCAGAGGAATGTCCGCGAACAGCAGACTGGATTCCGCCCAGGTCGAGGATGCATCGAACATATTTTTACTCTTCGCCAACTACTCGAAACACGTCACACGCACTGTCGATTGACAATAATGATTTTCTTAGACTTGAAAGGCGCCTTCGATTCAGTTGATCGAACAGCGCTTTTCAGTACTCTTCATCGAGAAGGTATGCCCCAGAAGTTCGTGAATCTACTGAGGTCATTGTATTCTCATACTTCTGGCCGCGTTAGGGTTTACGGTGAACTATACAGTCGGTTCGAAACGACCAGTGGTGTTTGACAGGGATGTCCTATGTTTCCATTCCTGTTCAACTTCGTCATGGACGAAATACTGGAGGGTGCGCTGCAAAATCTTCAGGATGTGGGCGTCAAACTAGGAGATTGTGAAAAGCTATGTGATCCAGATTATGCCGACGACTTTGTCAGCTTGTTCGAATCCACGGAACATGCTCAAAGGGCACTAGATAGACTTGGGAGAGCTGTGGCTCCACTCGGCATACGCATTGCACCTTCAAAGTTTAAAGTGATATTCCAAGACTGGACGTTAACGATTCCGAGCTTGATGCTCGATGGGGAGGTGCTGGCAATTGTCGACCACTTCACCTACCTCGGCAGCAGCGTCACAACGGATGGGAGCATAGTAGTAGAGATGAGCACACGTATATCCAAGGCTCGAGCGGCGTACGCTGGACTGAAGCACTTGTGGCGTTCATCTGATATTTCACTGAAGTTGAAAGGTCGTGTATACTGTGCTGCAGTGCGTTCAGTTTTGTTGTATGGTTGCGAGACTTGGGGTCTGCGTACTGAAGATATTCGTCGTCTTGAGGTTTTCGACCTCCCATGTTTGCGCAGTATCGCTGAGATTGGGTGGAATAGCAGAGTGAGCACTGCTGAGGTCAGAAGGCGAGTATTGGGTACTAATTCAGAGAAAATTCTGTCACGGTGCATACAGCTTAGTAGACTTCGTTGATTGGGGCATGTGTTACGTATGTCAAACACACGTCTACCGTACCGTGTCCTATTCTCCCTTCCTCACAGGGAGTGGAAGACACCACGTGGAGGTCAACAGATGACTTGGTAGCGAGGAATGAGAAAATGTACAACAGACTTAGGAGAAGTAGGTGCATCGCGTCTTCGTGGTTGGGGTCCAAAAGATCCGTCAACCAGTTGGCTGGAGACACTGAAGGATATGGCTGCGAACCGTGAACGGTGGCGATCGTGTTGTCACTTTCTATCGAATCAGAATGACTGATCGATGTGCGTTTGTACAGTTAGACTGTGTATTCCGTGTGTTGGCTATTAGGGCATTTTATCCTTTTCCCACCCATGTAGGTCCACTCCCTGTCCATCTTGTATATCCATATTTTCTAATTCAACGTACAACATGGTGAGAAAGGCAGTGGTCAGTGGGGCTTGCCCTGCTGGTTAAAGCTGTAAGATAATGATAATGGTTTTGGACGATCACCCTCATAGGCGACATCTGTGGTAGAATTAGTTGAGAAAACTACCGTCCAGTTAACCCAACCTCCTTCGTGCCTAAGTTCGTGGGGTGGATCATTCGGGACCGGAAAGTGTTGCGCCTAAGGCAATACAGCCTCGTTCAGGAACCCAAACACGGATTCGCACGGGAAAGCTCCCCTGCTGCTTGGAGGTGACCAAGAGAATAGACGTTGGGGACCAGGCTGAGGTCTTTTACCTAGACTTCCAGGAGGCTTTCGATTCATTGAACCACCGTCCACTTACTGAGAATCTACAAGCATTTAGACTATCGTACCGGCTGGCGACGAGTATTAGGTGATGTCTGTTTGGCAGGACCTTCCGCGTAAGAATGGGGAAAGCTTGTCTCCGGCTGAACACATGCTTAGTGGAGTGGCCCAAGTGTCGGTCCTCGATTCTCTGCTATTCCTGCTGAAAGTAAACGACTCAGAACGTGGTCTGGAAAACTTGTGTTTCTACTTAACCGAGGATGTGAAAATAGTAGGAGTAGTCAGGCATGGATCTGTCCAGAGAGACCTTGGCAGAGTCCGAAAATGGGCTTCAGTGGGAGGTCAGTGAACATGCACAAATACGTGCATCTGGTTGACGAGGGGTCACCTCACAGACTGGGAGTACTGGAAACGGAGGGTGTGACAGTGGTAGCATTGGTAAAAGATGTGGTACAGGGCTTGGGGGTCATGTTAAGGGCTGATTTCTAACACTTAAACCAGTGTGACAAGGCGGTAAAAACAGCTTTCATGGCACTGTATCAGCCCCTTCGAGCAAACAGTACTGGGAGACCAAGGGGCATGTTCTACTGTACAAGACTCTCCTACGGCCTCACTGGGAGAACTGTGTCCAAACCTGGAATCCATATCTGATTCGGGACAGGCAAGTACTAAAGAAAATCCAGAAACGATTTATCAGATTCCTCTCCATGTTAGGAGGAAAAACCTGTGAGGGAAGTTTGGAATGCTTTACCTTATTCTCCTTGGAACGGAGAAGGAAATGAGGGGATCTCGCAGTAGTGTACTAGGTCATCACAGGCGAGCTTGACCTGGGGACTCCCATGTCTCCCCTCCTTCCGCCGGAAAACAACCACAACCTGATGGGTCATTCATTCAGTTTGGAGAAGAACAGGACACGGACGAGACTTCGAGCCCAGTTCTTCACGCAACCTGTGGTTAACGACTGGAATGAACTGCCAGAAGAAGTGGTTGAGGCAACCACAGTGGCTGAGTTCAAGCATCGGCTGGACAGGGAGTGGACCCGAGTGTTCCGTGACGGTCGACAATGACCGACAACATGACACAGAGTGGATTTGAGATGGTTCGTTAGACCTTGTGTTTACTGAGTTTCCATTCCGTCCACCTTTTAAGCTTCTGTCCTTAAGTTGCCGTTTGCCTCTGTTCTACTTATCCATTCGTTAGTCCCCTTCTGTGACCACTTCTATCCAAATACGTGGTTTTCCTTTCACTTCCATCGTCTTCATGCGCTACCTTTCATCATTAATTCTGACTTTATCTTTTTGGCTCCATCATCTGGTCTGCCATCTCCTCTTCCTTCCTCCTAAACCTAACTGGCTGGTCTGTCCGTGGGTGGTCCACTGTCACTAACTGTGAGTCGTACGTGAGTGGATACAGGAATGGACTCTGAAGGACTATACGGTTATTCCGACTGTGAGTAACGCGTAGCCAATTCAAAACGAATCCCAAAACCAGAACAAGATTGATTCGTGGTTTCTACGGTGCTGGATTAACAGATTATACGCATATACAAATGTGTACAAACCTCAATTGTACGGCCTCAACGTCTAGCAACGAGGACCAGGATTCAACAAAGTTCAATGTCAGGTACCACCTTCACGGCAGTCCAAGTTGGAATCAGAATTATGTCACTCCACGTGAGCGAAATATAAACAAATGTTGAAGTGTAGTGATTGAAGCATGCTGTGTTAGTTCCAGGACCAATGAAATAAAGCACTTAGTCTCAACAATACAAGTATGTGACCACGGGGAAAGGGATTTCTACACTTGTACTTTACAAGGACCTTGTCGCTCATATTGTCGCAGCACCGGGGGAACCATGGAGCCCACCTGTGCAAGAAACTGGACTTCTTGTCCATCTGCCATGCAGTCCTGGAATCAACCAGCGGGTACGCATACGTGATGAGCGGCAATAGCCTCGAAACCAGTCGCGTGCTTCCGGGGAAATCTGGAAGCCACTTGCGGCGCTCGGCTAGAGGATCTCGCCGTTTGATGTGTGGCAGATTTGCCATGACGGAACCTTTCGTGCCACTCAAGCTGAATGGACCGCCGCAAATCTGAACTTTCTCTTAAAGTCCAGAGGTCTTAATTCCAGATCACCGGTGATACCAGATGCAAGATACCGCCAAAATTTGTATTTTGAACCCCTCTTTTTCCCATTGCCCTTTATCAGACGAACTATCATCCAACTCACTGGTGACACACAGAAAACTAAGTAATCACAAGATCCGGGACCATTTGGGCTTCGGCCTCGAACCCGTGTTCTACTTCAAGATTAGTTCAGGACTTCGACACTGAACATAAACATGATGTGACACGAGGTGCTCAGTTTCTGGTTAGATTGTAAGTCGTCTTCTCTCATCATCACCAAACTGCGAGCAAGTCTGCCTTTCGAGCACTAAATATGATTCGAAGGTCTTTCCCGCGCATATCTAGGGGTGATTTCCCTTTATTTTTCGGCATGTATATCCGACCTCTGCTGGAGTACAGTAGTCAGATAATTCACTCTGGTTTTGTCCGAGACCGTGAGATCCTAGGAGGAGTTCAGTGGGTCTCCACCAAAGCAGTTTTGGGGTCTGTCCCACCCACCTCATCCTGTCCGTCTCCCACTCCCCAGTCTCTATCCCCTAGACTTAAGATGGGTAAGAGGTGATTTGTTTTTAATGTTCCACTTTTTGAATCAGGTCAAGGAAATTGCTTCTCCTCCGTCTGTCCAGCCTGTTCTCTCCGTGGTCACAGCAGAAGGGTTTTCAAACCGAGGCCACGCACTTCACTACGAATTAACTTTTTTAGATATAGGGTTACTATTGTGTGGAACGCACTTCCGGAGGATATTGTACTCTCGCGGAACGAAACTATCTTCAAGAAAAAGCTAGACCTCCACCTGGGTCATTCCCAATAATTTTTTGTCAAAATGCGAATGAGGTGCCTTTTATTGTATATATGTTCATGAATTTCACACCCCCATTCCGCTTAAGGCACTGTCCACAGCGAGACAAGGCATGATTTTATGTGTATTTTGTTTTTGTTGCCGCCCCCGCCCCCACCCTTGCTTCTTTTTAACCTCATTCCAGCTCGACGAATTCGAAAGAAGATCAAATATTTCCTCCAGAATCAAGACAATTGGTCTCAAAGCTTCGAAATCGTGTAGTACTTCAAGACTCCGAGACTTCCTTGACCAACATAGGTATACTGCTTTCTTAAAAGCCTTCACGGTTGTGGTATTTATGACCTCTTCCTATTGGAATATGCTCCCAGAAGAGGTCATAAATACCACAACCGTGACGGCTTTTAAGAAAGCAGTAGACCTATGTTGGGTGGCAGTATACCCCGAGATATGTTAAGCAGCTTTTAGGGTCGGATGCAATTTACTTATTGTTTCCACCTCACTCTGCCAGAGCTGATACTGCACAAAATTTCTGCCTTTCAGAAAAAGAAAATAACGCAGTGTTGGGAGCTACGGAAACGCGCCGACAACACAACTATCTGGACACACGATTGGCTCTAGCCACAGCACGTCCTGTGCAAACTGCTCTGAGCAGTGCAACGCTGCCGTGCATAAGGCTCGTGGGGAGCTCTTTAGACTGCGATCAGCTTTGTCTTGCCGGAAGCCGGGGGTATTCGTACCTATTTACATGGCTATAGTACGACCTCACTTAGAAGGTAGCTTGCAGGCTTGGTCACCCTTCTACAAAAAGGACGCTGCCTGCCTCGAGAAAGTCCAACGTCTCGCCACGCGAATGGTTGAAGGGCAGAGGGGTAAGACTTATGAGCAGAGACTCTGTGACCTGAATCTCTTCTCGTTGGAGACGTCGAGGAGATCTCATAGAAACGTTCAAGGTATTGAAGGGCTTTTCTGGCCTTAGACCAGATAGTCTATTCCAATGGGCCGTAGACTCCAGAACAAGGGGACACGAAAAGAAGTTGATAAAAGCCCGATCTAGGTTGATGGCTAGATCACACTTCTTCAGCAACAGGGTTGTGAACAGTTGGAACGGTCTGCCTGGTGAAATGGTACATCTGCGGACAGTCCAATCCTTCAAAGGTGCCCAAAATCGCAAGTGGTACGAGATCTTTCCTTGTAGTGAGCCTTGAGAATATCAACTGGATGGATGACGGGTAGCACTGTGGTCCTTCTGGAGTATGTTTTAGCAGACTTTTTCCCTCATTGCATACTGTCTCAGTGAACGCTCACGATGCATAATGTCTCTCGCAGTTGATGTTACGAACGTTTGAGCAATGCGTAGCCAGATTCGCAACGGATCCCGAAATCAAAAGACGATTATCCGTGATATTCTACGATACTAGATTATTACAATAAACAATGACATAAACAATATACAAACCTCAATAATACGATCACAAGGACTCAACAACGAGAAACCGAATAGCAGCGTGTGAGCAAACAGCACGTGCGTCACGCAGGTCCTGAACAAGGATGTGCCAAAGTAGCGCTCTGGGCGCGAACAAACAACAATTGGTCCAGAAAAACAACCAGTTCGTAAAGACAAGTCAATAGTGTATGTAAATGAGTGATGTTGGGAAAAACACTAAATCGCGAGGGAAAAAGGGGGATTTTCCACGACCGGCTGGTACAGTTGATGGGCGATGAGGTTTTCCGTTTCCCTCTCATTTTTAGCGGGGATTCGATCAAATACACTCGGCAGTGGTGGGTACATAACTGGTGTGCATACCATCGAAGGAATTCTGGACGCTCGATTGGCCGTGGCCAATACCTGTCCCGTGCAGACTGAACTGAACTGAACACCTGCAAATTGCAGTTTATGAAACAAAACGCTGGTCCGAGGATTGGAACCTCCCAGTTAATGATGACAAATGCGTGAGCATGTCTTTCGGCAGAGAGACTGGTCACACGTTTTCCATTATTGGAGCAACCACACTGCCAAGGGTTGACCGACACAAGGTGCTCGGTTTCTGGTTAGATTGTAACTTATCCTTCTCTCATCATCACGAACTTGCGAGCAAGTCTGCCTTTCGAGTCCTAAACATGATTCGAAGGTCCTTCCCGCGCATATTTAAGGATGATTTCCCCATAATTTTCGGCACGTATATCCGACCTCTGCTGGAGTACGGTAGTCAGATAGTGCATTCCGGTCTTGTCCGAGACCGTGAGATCCTAGAAAAGGGTTCAGCGGGCCTCCACCAAGGCAGTAAGTGGTTTATCCCATCTACCTTATCCCGTCCACCTCTCGCTCCTCAACCTCTATCCCCTTGACTAAAGACGCGTAAGAGGTGATCTGTTTTTGACGTTCCACCTTTTTGAAACAGGTCAAAGCGATTGCTTCTTCTCGGTCTGCCCAGCCTGCTCTCTCCGTGGTCACAGCAGAAAAGTTTTCAAACCGAGGCCACGCACTTCACTAAGGATTAACTTTTTTAGCTATAGGGTTATTACTATGTGGAATGCACTTCCAGAAGATATTGTTCTCTCGCAGAACAAAACTATCTTCAAGAAAAAGCTAGACCTCTACCTGGGTCTCTCCCAGTAATTCCCTTTGTCAAAAAACGCTAACAAAATAGTTGTCTTTTATTGCATATATGTTCATCAATGCCGCACCCCCACTCAGCTTAAGGCACTATCCACAGTGTGACACTGCATGAGGTTATGTGTATCTTGTTTTCGCTGCCACCCCCCGCCGCTTCTTTTTACTCTCGTTTCAGCTCGGTGAATGTGACAGAAGATCAAAGATTTCCTTAAGAACCGGGACAATTGGGCTCAAAGCCTCGAGCCCGTGTAGTACTTAAAGACTTCAAGACAACTGAACTGAACTGAACTGCATAAAGCTCGTGGGGAGCTCTTTAGACTGCGATCAGCTTTGTCTTGCCGGAAGCCGGAGGTATTCGTACCTATTTACATGGCTATAGTACGACCTCACTTAGAAGGTAGCTTGCAGGCTTGGTCACCCTTCTACAAAAAGGACGCTGCCTGCCTCGAGAAAGTCCAACGTCTCGCCACGCGAATGGTTGAAGGGCAGAGGGGTAAGACTTACGAGCAGAGACTCTGTGACCTGAATCTTTTCTCGTTGGAAAGGAGGAGACGTCGAGGAGATTTCATAGAAACGTTCAAGGTAATGAAGGGCTTTTCTGGCCTTAGACCAGATAGTCTATTCCAATTGGCCGTAGACTCCAGAACAAGGGGACACGAAAAGAAGTTGATAAAAGCCCGATCTAGGTTGATGGCTAGATTGCACTTCTTCAGCAACAGGGTTGTGAACAGTTGGAACGGTCTGCCTGGTGAAATGGTACATCTGCGGACAGTCCAATCCTTCAAAGGTGCCCAAAATCGCAAGTGGTACGAGATCTTTCCTTGTAGTGAGCCTTGAGAATATCAACTGGATGGATGACGGGTAGCACTGTGGTCCTTCTGGAGTATGTTTTAGCAGACTTTTTCCCTCATTGCATACTGTCTCAGTGAACGCTCACGATGCATAATGTCTCTCGCAGTTGATGTTACGAACGTTTGAGCAATGCGTAGCCAGATTCGCAACGGATCCCGAAATCAAAAGACGATTATCCGTGATATTCTACGATACTAGATTATTACAATAAACAATGACATAAACAATATACAAACCTCAATAATACGATCACAAGGACTCAACAACGAGAAACCGAATAGCAGCGTGTGAGCAAACAGCACGTGCGTCACGCAGGTCCTGAACAAGGATGTGCCAAAGTAGCGCTCTGGGCGCGAACAAACAACAATTGGTCCAGAAAAACAACCAGTTCGTAAAGACAAGTCAATAGTGTATGTAAATGAGTGATGTTGGGAAAAACACTAAATCGCGAGGGAAAAAGGGGGATTTTCCACGACCGGCTGGTACAGTTGATGGGCGATGAGGTTTTCCGTTTCCCTCTCATTTTTAGCGGGGATTCGATCAAATACACTCGGCAGTGGTGGGTACATAACTGGTGTGCATACCATCGAAGGAATTCTGGACGCTCGATTGGCCGTGGCCAATACCTGTCCCGTGCAGACTGAACTGAACTGAACACCTGCAAATTGCAGTTTATGAAACAAAACGCTGGTCCGAGGATTGGAACCTCCCAGTTAATGATGACAAATGCGTGAGCATGTCTTTCGGCAGAGAGACTGGTCACACGTTTTCCATTATTGGAGCAACCACACTGCCAAGGGTTGACCGACACAAGGTGCTCGGTTTCTGGTTAGATTGTAACTTATCCTTCTCTCATCATCACGAACTTGCGAGCAAGTCTGCCTTTCGAGTCCTAAACATGATTCGAAGGTCCTTCCCGCGCATATTTAAGGATGATTTCCCCATAATTTTCGGCACGTATATCCGACCTCTGCTGGAGTACGGTAGTCAGATAGTGCATTCCGGTCTTGTCCGAGACCGTGAGATCCTAGAAAAGGGTTCAGCGGGCCTCCACCAAGGCAGTAAGTGGTTTATCCCATCTACCTTATCCCGTCCACCTCTCGCTCCTCAACCTCTATCCCCTTGACTAAAGACGCGTAAGAGGTGATCTGTTTTTGACGTTCCACCTTTTTGAAACAGGTCAAAGCGATTGCTTCTTCTCGGTCTGCCCAGCCTGCTCTCTCCGTGGTCACAGCAGAAAAGTTTTCAAACCGAGGCCACGCACTTCACTAAGGATTAACTTTTTTAGCTATAGGGTTATTACTATGTGGAATGCACTTCCAGAAGATATTGTTCTCTCGCAGAACAAAACTATCTTCAAGAAAAAGCTAGACCTCTACCTGGGTCTCTCCCAGTAATTCCCTTTGTCAAAAAACGCTAACAAAATAGTTGTCTTTTATTGCATATATGTTCATCAATGCCGCACCCCCACTCAGCTTAAGGCACTATCCACAGTGTGACACTGCATGAGGTTATGTGTATCTTGTTTTCGCTGCCACCCCCCGCCGCTTCTTTTTACTCTCGTTTCAGCTCGGTGAATGTGACAGAAGATCAAAGATTTCCTTAAGAACCGGGACAATTGGGCTCAAAGCCTCGAGCCCGTGTAGTACTTAAAGACTTCAAGACAACTGAACTGAACTGAACTGCATAAAGCTCGTGGGGAGCTCTTTAGACTGCGATCAGCTTTGTCTTGCCGGAAGCCGGAGGTATTCGTACCTATTTACATGGCTATAGTACGACCTCACTTAGAAGGTAGCTTGCAGGCTTGGTCACCCTTCTACAAAAAGGACGCTGCCTGCCTCGAGAAAGTCCAACGTCTCGCCACGCGAATGGTTGAAGGGCAGAGGGGTAAGACTTACGAGCAGAGACTCTGTGACCTGAATCTTTTCTCGTTGGAAAGGAGGAGACGTCGAGGAGATTTCATAGAAACGTTCAAGGTAATGAAGGGCTTTTCTGGCCTTAGACCAGATAGTCTATTCCAATTGGCCGTAGACTCCAGAACAAGGGGACACGAAAAGAAGTTGATAAAAGCCCGATCTAGGTTGATGGCTAGATTGCACTTCTTCAGCAACAGGGTTGTGAACGGTTGGAACGGTCTGCCTGGTGAAATGGTGGATCTGCGGACAGTCCAATCCTTCAAAGGTGCCCAAAATCGCAAGTGGTACGAGATCTTTCCTTGTAGTGAGCCTTGAGAATATCAACTAGATGGATGACGGGTAGCACTGTGGTCCTTCTGGAGTATGTTTTAGCAGACTTTTTCCCTCATTGCATACTATCTCAGTGAACGCTCACGATGCATAATGTCTCTCGCAGTTGATGTGCGATGAGGTTTTCCGTTTCCCTCTCAGTTTTAGCGGGGATTCGACGAAATACACTCGGCAGGGGCGGGTGCATAACTGGTGTGCATACCATCGAAGGAATTCTGGACGATCGATTGGCCGTGGCCATTACCTGTCCTGTGCAGACTGAACTGAACTGAACTGAACTGAACCTTAGCTGGGCTGTGATGCGCTACGCCGTGCATGCGTCGTGGTGTATGCCGCAGTGTTGCTTTTCGTTGATTATTGTAAGATATCAGATGACGCAACCGATAATCGTCAGCTCATTTAGTTTTATTTATATTTTTTAATATTTTCTAGTAGACCCATGTTGCTCTCTTCTGGACGTCCGTACTATAACATACTACGGCGATGCCTAATCTTGAGCACCATAGGAACCTGGGTTTTCATGATATTTATCTCTCCCAGCCTTGATCTAGGAGGAAGCTTCGGCTTGTATTATTTTTGTTCTGGTATTCTTTTTCCCATATTGAGCATCTTACGCAGCTGCGGAACACGATGATTGGTGTCGCTTCTTCAACCCGCTATATGCCTCCCTCATCAAAGGGACGGAACCCTTCTAAAAGTTAAGTGTCGATTTTAAAGGGCCGTTGACATTAGTTTTCAACAATCGCTATCTACTCATTTGCGTCGACGATTACTTGCGGTTTCCCGTCGCCTTCGCGTTCAGTCTGCACAGGACAGGTAATGGCCACGGCCAATCGAGCGTCCAGAATTCCTACGATGGTATGCACACCAGTTATGCACCCACCACTGCCGAGTGTATTTGATCGAATCCCCGCTAAAAATGAGAGGCAAACGAAAAACCTCATCGCACATCAACTGCGTGAGACATTATGCATCGTGAGCGTTCACTGAGACAGTGTGCAATGAGGGAAAAAGTCTGCTAAAACATACTCCAGAAGGACCACAGTGCTACCCGTCATCCATCTAGTTGATATACTCAAGGCTCACTACAAGGAAAGATCTCGTACCACTTGCGATTTTGGGCACCTTTGAAGGATTGGACTGTCCGGAGATGTACCATTTCACCAGGCAGACCGTTCCAACTGTTCACTACCTTGTTGCTGAAGAAGTGCAATCTAGCCATCAACCTAGATCGGGCTTTTATCAACTTCTTTTCATGTCCCCTTGTTCTGGAGTCTACGGCCAATTGGAATAGACTATCTGGTCTAAGGCCAGAAAAGCCCTTCATTACCTTGAACGTTTCTATGAAATCTCCTCGACGTCTCCTCCTTTCCAACGAGAAAAGATTCAGGTCACAGAGTCTCTGCTCGTAAGTCTTACCCCTCTGCCCTTCAACCATTCGCGTGGCGAGACGTTGGACTTTCTCGAGGCAGGCAGCGTCCTTTTTGTAGAAGGGTGACCAAGCCTGCAAGCTACCTTCTAAGTGAGGTCGTACTATAGCCATGTAAATAGGTACGAATACCTCCGGCTTCCGGCAAGACAAAGCTGATCGCAGTCTAAAGAGCTCCCCACGAGCTTTATGCGCAGCAGCATTGCATTGCTCCGACCATTTGAAGTCACTTTTCATGATGATCCCCAGGTCTTTAACCCTACTGGCTGCCTCTTTGGTGAACAGCCCTTGATCATGAGCGACAGTTAGGCTCTCTGTTGCCCTTGACAACAAATGGCTTTTTTGAGCGTTTAGAAGTAAGTCCCATTTGTATGCCCAGTTCAGGACGGTACCTATTTCCCTGCTCAAGTCCGCCCTACCCTTAGATCCAACAATCTTCACATCATCCGCATTCGCGTGCTCTGATGTTTTTTCGTCTACTGTCATCGTATATCTCTACCAGTTTTTTAGATGGCTAGACTTTACTTCGCGGTTTCCTTAGTAAACGCGTGCTTCGGTCCTTTGTACTGCGGGGATCACTTACACGTTACTCTAATGCTCGGCACTGTACGAATATGTTAACCAGAACGGTATTCTCCATGACCCGTGAGAACGAGAAGGCGATTGGGAGAGATAGTGGTAAGCGTGTATTTGGGAACGCGCGTGAGAGCGTGCGCGGGAGCAACAGTCAAATGGCAACCGCGATTGGCAGTCAGCGTTCAGTTAAACAATAAACGTGGTAAAAGTATGGGCGAAGATGGCTGTCGCTACAGATTGTTTGCAATCGTTGGAATGCCGTCATTTGTCCATTCCGACAGAGGTTCCTCGTTTGTGTCTTCAAAACTGAACTTTCCTCCGTGAAAAAGGAATCGAAACCAGTACAGCTGCTAGCTACAGTCCCCAGGCAAACGGTCAAGTCCTACGGTAAAATGCGACACTAAGTCGCACTATTTTGTTCCGACTATAGACAAGAGGGTTACCTGTTACCTATCGAGAAAGTGTTCCGCTTGATGGTTTTTATTCTGTTCGGTCCTCACTCTGCACATTCACAAACGCTACCCTTCATGAGCGCTTATTTTCGTACCGTTGCAAGTTCACCTCTGGTACGACCTTGCCAACTTGGTCATCTACTCCGGGTCGAGTTCTCCTTCAGAAAATTCCCGCACATCAAAGTAGGATCCACTGGTAGATGGAGTTTAGCTCGTCGGATGCAACCCACAGTATGCCCGAGTACGTTTTCCCAGTGGCCGACAGGAGACCCGCTCCGGCGAGGACAGAACCACCCGACAACTCTATTTTGCATCCTCAGACAGACCGACAGGACATTCCTTGTGAAACTCAATGTACTTCCGACTCCGATGTGTCAGTCAGTTTACCACAATCTACCACGCTACATGGCATTCAACAAAATACACCAGACGTAGTTGGTAATACCACACAACTCATTACCCGACAACAGCGAACCCGACCATGTTTTTTACAAAGTCGAGAAGCTTGAACCCCCGATTGCATTCCTGTTTTGGCTTACATTTTATGATTGTAAAACTACTTCCAACGTTCCAGGGTGCCCACATGTGGGGGTATGTGTTGACTCACGGTCGACAGCCAGCCATGTCTCGTCAGCAATCGACATGTCGGCGCCTCCGGAATCCAGATCAGTGCTTGTGCCGGCGGATGCGCAAGTGATGAAGCAGCGGATCGATGAGACGCGAACGAAGTCCCGTCAAGTGATTACTGGTCGTGTGGCCAATCAACCAATCAGAAGACAAGCTACTTGGTTCCAGTATAAACCAGTTAGTCTGCATTGCAACGATTGACGTCAGTGATTTTTTTCTCCTATATAAACGAAGTGTTTTGTGACAATAAAATGAGATGATTCGTGGGCAGAATAGAGTTCTCACTAGAGCTAATGGGACGGAACAAAACACCACCACTTTCCCCGGTGGGGGAGTGTCATGAATTTCATATGTCGAGCGCCTGCCGAAGTCAAAGATCGATTTTATTGCCCACCAAATAGTCCGTTGGTCAAAGCTGTTCAACCGTCCAAATGCCTTGGCACTAATTTCAAAGGATTGCTTTCGACGAGCACCAAAATCGTTCTTTACATATTGCCGTGGATAAATTTCCGCGATTTCCGTTTGCTTATGTTTGTCTTGCTGCATCTAGCTCAGCAATGCTCAGTTACTTATCCACTTTATTCTTTATTTTCGGTGTGCCTAGTTACATGCATTCATGCCTGGGAAGTTGCAAACTTTACTTCACGCGAAAGGCGTTGTTACGCTTAGCACGATGGCTTACAACCAACAGTGTAATACTCAAGTAGAGTGCCTCAAAGGAACATTGATGAGGGCCGTAACGCTTTCGCAGATTAGATATAACGTAATGGGAAGCCATACTCCTAGATGCACCTCACTGTCCGCTCTGTCCTTTTTACGACCACGAATGCTAAACTTCACAGATGCTTTTTTCGATACAGTCAAAAAACAACGATGGAAACAAAGCTACGGAGCTGGCTGCTCATCTCAAATGTTGTTCCGCATAAGACCAATCGCACTTTTGATTTCAAACCGCTGGTTTAAGAGATAGACCCAAACTGCAACCTGAAGTGTGCACACATCCGATCGCTTACCTGTCAGGAGGATATAGTGTCCCTCAAGCATTTCTCTCTGTCCGCCCATGAACCCTAACTTTCGACCGAGAACGAAACATAGACAGGCTAATCATAGCCTCTTACCGTTCGTGTTGAATTTGCGGCAGATCGTTTGAGTGAGGCTACAGACTGTCATAGCTGCCGTTTTCTATCCACTTTAGTATTCTTGTTGTTATTGTGTTTAGATCCTATCGTTCAGTTAGATGTCAAATAAGGCCGAAATTATAGGCATCAGTCTTTTTTCAATCTAAACCGTTTCGGACTTCGTAGATACATATATCTTATCTGAAGATGTAACACTGTGGATGTCCTCAGATCCAGACTTAACTACCTAGTCGAAAATTTGGCGACACCGGTCCTGCACGTTCAGTAGATTTCCCGCCAAAGACTGCGTAGACAGTTTCGTAAAGTTGAACTTCCTATACTACTATATCTCTGACCATATACTATTACGTGACTGAATGCCATTAAAACCCTGTAAAATAATGTTTGTTAAGCCGCCCGAGGAAATCTTTGCGCGTTATCCACTCGCAACATGCAACCAAGATACATGTCAGGATTTCAATCAATTATTTCAGATGCTAAAATGCCTAGCTAAAAATCGTCACTTCCGGGCCATGACAGCTAAGCAGAATCAAAATGACGCTATTCGTGATATCTTCATAAGCGGAGCGCAGATAAACATTTTACGACAGCGAATTCTTGGAAACAAGTCGCTGGTTTTATGATCTGCTTTGTGTGGTGAGATTGAAACTGCTCTGCACATTTGTCCTTGCCTGTTGCCTGTTCTGTCACATATCGATGCTCAGTAGCTCCTGTCTTATAGAAAAAAGCACGAGAGCGAACAAGCTCGTTTTCGGCAGCTTCATTCTCTGGCTAATACATCATTGGAATGCATATTTTCGGAAGAAAATAAAGAATGTTTACAGTATCCAATTAAGACTGGTTAACCAATGTTGTAGGTGTTGTGCGGTTTGGAATAGGGTGGGAAATTGGTTGTTCGTGGTTGAGAAAATCCGGTGTAGAAAGTAGATATGGGGCAGGTTGACTGCTTCCCGTCACGACTGAAGAGTCACGGCCCAGGTCACCGTGATTTTGTTTCCCGTTTTCCGATCGCAGCCAATGTAGCTGAAGTGATTTGACAACTCGCTTGTATGAACATAGCAATGGGTTTAACAGCCTAATCACTACTGCCTCTGCTGTTCCCAAGTGGATTTGACGAACAGTCTTCGAAGAATTCATAGGTACTCTGTAGATTATCTTGAAAGCTTCGTTGTCCAACTGGTGCTCTGTGTGGGCAAGGTGCGCTACGATTGCACTAGTTACGGTTCTTCTAGCTCTTGTCCTCAGCCAAGCCGGTTTGTGTTCCTTGATTCTTGGGACATCATCATCATCATCATCGTACAGCGTTAAACAGTAGGGCAAGCCCCACTGACCACTGCCTTTCTCACCATGTTGTACGTTGAATTAGAAAATATGGATATACAAGATGGACAGGGAGTGGACCTACATGGGTGGGAAAAGGATAAAATGCCCTAATAGCCAACACACGGAATACACAGTCTAACTGTACAAACGCACATCGATCAGTCATTCTGATTCGATAGAAAGTGACAACACGATCGCCACCGTTCACGGTTCGCAGCCATATCCTTCAGTGTCTCCAGCCAACTGGTTGACGGATCTTTTGGACCCCAACCACGAAGACGCGATGCACCTACTTTTCCTAAGTCTGTTGTACATTTTCTCATTCCTCGCTACCAAGTCATCTGTTGACCTCCACGTGGTGTCTTCCACTCCCTGTGAGGAAGGGAGAATAGGACACGGTACGGTAGACGTGTGTTTGACATACGTAACACATGCCCCAATCAACGAAGTCTACTAAGCTGTATGCACCGTGACAGAATTTTCTCTGAATTAGTACCCAATACTCGCCTTCTGACCTCAGCAGTGCTCACTCTGCTATTCCACCCAATCTCAGCGATACTGCGCAAACATGGGAGGTCGAAAACCTCAAGACGACGAATATCTTCAGTACGCAGACCCCAAGTCTCGCAACCATACAACAAAACTGAACGCACTGCAGCACAGTATACACGACCTTTCAACTTCAGTGAAATATCAGATGAACGTCACAAGTGCTTCAGTCCAGCGTACGCCGCTCGAGCCTTGGATATACGTGTGCTCATCTCTACTACTATGCTCCCATCCGTTGTGACGCTGCTGCCGAGGTAGGTGAAGTGGTCGACAATTGCCAGCACCTCCCCATCGAGCATCAAGCTCGGAATCGTTAACGTCCAGTCTTGGAATATCACTTTAAACTTTGAAGGTGCAATGCGTATGCCGAGTGGAGCCACAGCTCTCCCAAGTCTATCTAGTGCCCTTTGAGCATGTTCCGTGGATTCGAACAAGCTGACAAAGTCGTCGGCATAATCTGGATCACATAGCTTTTCACAATCTCCTAGTTTGACGCCCACATCCTGAAGATTTTGCAGCGCACCCTCCAGTATTTCGTCCATGACGAAGTTGAACAGGAATGGAAACATAGGACATCCCTGTCAAACACCACTGGTCGTTTCGAACCGACTGTATAGTTCACCGTAAACCCTAACGCGGCCAGAAGTATGAGAATACAATGACCTCAGTAGATTCACGAACTTCTGGGGCATACCTTCTCGATGAAGAGTACTGAAAAGCGCTGTTCGATCAACTGAATCGAAGGCGCCTTTCAAGTCTAAGAAAATCATTATTGTCAATCGACAGTGCGTGTGACGTGTTTCGAGTAGTTGGCGAAGAGTAAAAATATGTTCGATGCATCCTCGACCTGGGCGGAATCCAGTCTGCTGTTCGCGGACATTCCTCTGGCGAGCGGGTGTAAGACGGTGCAGTAGAATTGAGGTTAATACTTTGGTGACTATCGGAATTAAGCTAATCCCACGATGGTTACTACAGTCATTGCGTATTCCCTTCTCGAAGACGGGAACAATCAACGACTCACTCCATATTAACGGAATACGCTCCACGTTCCAAATGTCACGGAGCAAAGCGGTAAGTGATTTTCTCAAAACATTCCCACCCAGTTTGAAAGGAACTGGGGGAAGTTCGTCTGGACCTGCCGCTTTCCCTCGCTTTAGTGATCGAATGCATGACTCTACTTCCTCTTCCGATGGGGGCTCAAGTGATACCACCCAAGGAATCGCAGTTGTTGACACAGGAGTAACTGCACTAGCGCGCGGCCAGCGAAACTGCTGCTTGAATCATTCGGCCCAACGGTCAAGCCTTTGCTGTTTGCTATGGATGGGTTCTCCATTCCTATCGCAAATCGTCTCACTGACCTGGATGCGGCGTCCACTGGTGTCACGAATAAGTTTGTACAGTCTCTGACTGTTACCTGAAGCAACTGCTATTTCCATTTCTTCGGCTAAATTGACCCACCAATTTTCGCGATCTTTCTTCAGGCTTTTCGTAACTTGCCTTTGTAGTTTTCTCCGCATCCTATTCATCTTACAGTTTGAGAGCTGACGCTTTTTCTCCATTATACTCAACGACTCTTACGAGATCCAGTGTCCTTGATGGACAACGAATCTAGGACCACAGGCAAAACCTGCTGCAACGTGCATCGCCTGTTTGATATGAGCCCAATGCTCATCTACGCTACTGTTCGTCGTAGATCCTAGCTCATGTGCTAACTTCTGTTCATACCGGGTGCGCACTTCTGGATCACACATACGTTACATGGCTAATCGGATTTGCGGTTTGCGACGATGACCATGGAGCTGGAGAGATAATAGCATTGAAACTAATGCATGGTCCGACTCTACGTACGTGGACCAGTAAGATCTACAGTTCTGAACCGAACTGCGCCACCGGTAGCTCGGCGATATGATCAACTTGACTGAAAGTACCTGTAGAGTTAGAGCGCCATGTCGCTGTGCGACGCGAGCTGTGTCGGAAATTGGTGGTAAACAAGAACGATCAATTGTCTGCATAATGCTGGAGAAGCTTATCCCCATTATCTGTACGCTCAGTGGGTAAAGCGCAACGGCTACCTGAAGAAGCTTCTCACACACTAAGTTTCACAACTTGTGCATTAAAATCATGCGCTAGCACTACAATGTCAGGACCTTTGCTGCTGCGAACGAGGGTGGCGAGGGCATCATGGAACTCATCTTTCTGCAAGTCTGAGCTGCAGTCCGTTAGGGCGTACTCCGAAATCACAAACAAATTGCGCTCAACACAACTATCCTTGCGAACGCCAACTGACCCTTGGAGTCTCACAGCACATAAACGACTGTTAACAGGAATCCAGTCTAAAAGGGCAGTCTCAGCCTTCTCAGTCAAGACTATTCCTACACCACGGTGATCCACAGCTCTAGCTGCTTCGCCTCTTGAGGTGCACAGAAAATACCTCGATTAGATACCAGGAGCAGTTAGTTGAATTACATTGCTCGAATCCTGGATATGCGTCTCTCTTGCGCAGCAGACATCAATCTTCAGAGAATCTATTGTGAGGGCTAGGCACGCCTGCTGACCGGTCTGCGTGAGTGTACGCACGTTGAAGGAGCCGAGGTTCAGAGGCTGACGAGACTTAAGAGAATGTGAGTTACCATACAGGGTTATTCACTCTGTTCGACAATGAACCGTTGCGAGTATTGGCCGAGTTGTCAGTGAGAGCATTACGGGTGGACAGAGGAGGCAAAGAGACGTGTTTAGGGACAGAAGACAAAGTTTTAATATAAGAGAGGAAACTTTGAGCAGTAGCCCACTTATCAATACCAACCCCGCTCGATGCAATGGGTAGCGCGGTTCTGATTATCTTGCACGATGACCGATGCAGTATGAATTTTTTTTTTATTCGTGCAGTTCATGGTAGATGTTGGACGGGTACTGCTAGGGTGCCCAGCCACAAAGCAGGAGAACGATTAGGGTTCACATCCAAAGCCTTTAGTTCTAACAAGAACCCATCCGCAAGGCAGAAGGGTGGCTTAGTGGAAGCCCATTTACTTGAACCAGTCATTCTTTCACTAATTTTACCGACTGAGTTGTCAGCTCAAATCCACAACCAACCTGGAGGACCAGGCGACTTGACTTAGTCTGGCCTCTACCCATTGACCTTTCATACATGATTGCATCTCCGGCCTAAAGAAGCCATTCTGTATAGCTCTTTGGGTCATAGAGGCGCGCAAGCCATCCCACCACGTCAAGGTGTAGTCTCGTCGTGATGGCTATGGTGTTTTGTGTACTCCATTTTCGGGTTTGGCAACGAAAATGTCGGCAAGTAGGGGTCCCAGAGGCGAGCCCATCGCAACTTCATCAGTCGATACAGCTTGTCGTTGAAACCGTAATGGACACTTGGCGTGCATCATAGCAGTAGTTCATACAAATTGGCTACCGAAAAACCGAAATTACTTCGTCTTCAATTATGAACTGCACAAATATTTGATAGTTTCTAGAAATGGGACACTCGTAAATAGTGATGTCACACCCAGAGATGCCATTTTAAGTCTTGTCGTATTTTGTTCTTCTGTTAATTCTACGAACTGAAATGTGTCACTCAGGCTGTATTGAGCAATGCTTCTGCGTACTGGTTCCAGTTTATGGACGAGCCAACGAGCAGTGGAGATATAAGGAGAAGTGCTCATATGACATCGTGTCGCCCCGGACGGGAAAATTACGTCGCTGACACACCGTTTCGAGGTTTCTTTCATTCCAGTCAAAAAGAACCCCACGAATCTCTTTCATCCAGGTGTAACCAGAATGATACATTTTGTTAGGATTCAGAATGTTCCGATTTTAACTGAAGCTGTGAAATCAGTCACTGCTTAATGCCCCACGTACCGAAATCAAACCCCTCTTACAGTCCACCACATATTCCCCGAATCAAAGATACACAGTTACTTGAACGCTTATGCGTGGATTTTAAAGGACCCCTGCCATCTGATTCAAGGAATAAGTTTCTCTTTACAATCATCGATGAGTTTACTCGCTTTCCCTTTGCTTATGCATGTCTAGACACATCCGCTGCCACTGTGATGAGATACCTGTCAAATCTATCTCCTATTTTTGTCATGCCTTCCTTTATACATTCTAATCTGCAATAATCAGGTCTCACGTGACACGAGAAGTTCTTTCGCGGGTTCTTTGGTTACGTTCCTGTACTAGGTTAACGCCCCACTGCATTGTGGATCAGAATTCTGAGTCAGAGGCTCTGGTTAGGGTTGCAAAAGAAAAAAAACCCTTCTGCGGTGTGGGCAGCGGCGAAGTATGACGCGCTCATAAATCTCCGGTAGCCCCTCTGAAAACATTTCTTATCTCTCTGCTCTTCATCCTTCACGTCTCGATTGTAAATGGATACGAGAGGCTGCAATGAGTCGTGACCGTGAACTTGTACCCCTCCGTAAGGGCAATAACTTGGAGACAAGGAGAAATAGAGAGCCCATTCTCAGACCTAAGCATTCCGTCCACTTTGCTTTCAACGTCCGCACTCTACTAAGTAGGGCTACAAGCTGCCCTAGCTAGAATTCTTGAAACCCTTAAAGTAAACGTATATTGTATCTCCGAAAGCATGCAAAACCGAACTTCAATGTTGACACTCCGATCCCCAGATACAAGCTCGGATTTTCGTTTCACCCTTGGCGTGTCTATCGATCCCATGTCTAGTGTTCGCGGTCAGGCTGGCGTTGGCAGGACTCTGAGCATGAAAGCTGTGCGTGCACTGCTCGACTGAATCCCCGTCAGCAGTCGTCTGTGTGCGGCACGGTTGGATGGTTCTGTGCTTGTCAACAGCACTAGACGGAAGCGTCGATGATTTTTTGTCGTTTCTGTGTGTGCTCCAACTGACCGGTGATTTCAGTGCTCAAGCCGGAAGCCTAAACGAGACGGAGAGGAATATGGGAGGCCGGTATGGCGTTCCAGCAGATCCAACTGATAACGGTGATGGACTCATTCAACTACGTTCCGGTTATAGATTATTGCAAGCGAGTGCAAATCTCACACTAAAAGCGACACCGGTTAATCTGGCGTTCTGCTTCTTCACAGCGTTGGTCTCAAATTGACCATCTTGCTATCGGTTACCGCTGGCGCGGATTAATTCAAGACTGTCCATCATTTTAGCTCACGCCTGTAGGCACCGATCACGCTCTTGTCCGCGCGCGTTTCAGCCTACGTCTCGTCGGTGGGCGAAGCAACGCCAAAGCGAACCGTGTCCCACGGCCGCTGCTGCATGGTAAACATCCATCGGCTTTCCAAGCATAATTATCCGCCAGGTTATCGATGTAATCAAATTCCCAGGATCCAGAATAGCGATGGACAGAGATCAGCCAGGCTCTTCGTGAGGCTGTTGATGCTGCCCAAGGTTCAGAAACAAGATACACACAAGACCGATGGGCATCTGCATTCTCAATTGCACTGTCAGATGCTCACAGATCGATTCCCCAGGATTCCATATGTGATGATGCATGGAGATTACTTAAGTGCCTACTGATTCGATGCCTGAGAAACGACCGTGAGCAGTGGTGGATTGCGAAGTATAGGTGGATGGAAAAGGCTGCAGTGATTGAAAGCAACCGCACTCTTTTCCTTATTGAAAATACCTGTCCACGAAAACCAGGTGTTAGCGAATTGATCAAAGAGACGAACGGCTCACTGGTTCGGACTCAGGGGCATCGTCTAATTGACTGGGCGGAGCATTTCGAGAAGTTGATCCACGACAGGTTTTCTCACTTGTGTGATGGTTACAGCTCTAGTTGCAGATACCAGTCCTCCGTCAGAAGCAGAGGTTCTGTATGAGACAGGCTATCTTGAGTGACATAAGGCTGCCTGATCGGATGGCTTGCTTCCGTCTATTTTTAAAGACGGTGGCTCAGCACTTTTACCGGAGTTGGCAAAACCGTTCAGTTTGATATGGGAAGGAGAACAAGTTCCAAAGAGTTGGTGTGAATCGGTGATCATACCGATTTATGAGAAAGACGACATATCTTTGTGTGAGAACCACAGGGAATAAGTGTGGTTAATATCGCATCTGATTTGCTCGTTGATATAGTTCTCCACCGCTTATCTAATACTTGCGAACAGTACTGTCGCAAGAATTAAACTAGGTTTAGATCTGGTCGAAGTTGTGTTGCCTACATCTTCACTCTTCGACAAATTTTAGAGCACAGGCACACTTCCTATAGACTCATCACCTCTATTTTTCTTGATCTGAAAGCAGGATTCGATTCGGTTTACCGCGCAGTTCTCTGGCACAGCCTCTTGCTGAGGAGTGTGCCAGAGAAGTTCATTGGATCACAAAGTCCCTGTACGTGAATAGCCGAAGTCGAGTTGAGGCTTACGGTAATCTTTTACTCGAGTTCACCACGGAAAGTGGTGAGCATTGGGGTTGCCCCCCTCTCCCTTTCTTTCTTCTTAGTATTTGATGAGTTCTTAGAGACTACCTTTTTATCATGTGAGGATAGTGGCATTGAACTTTTCCTGGGTGGAAAAGTGTCGGGCCTTGGATATGCGGACGACATTGTTCTTCTAAGTGAAGATATAGCCAAGTTGCAAGCTTTTCTAGACGGCTCAACGTACTGTATGGTAATGCTCAGTATGCGTTTTGTACATCCGAAGTGCAAGCTGCTGTTGCAGGGCTGGGTTGGTTCAACGCCAGACCTTTCAGTTTCTGGGTAGACTACAGGCCAGATAGACAAGTTCTGTTATCTGGGCAGCTACATTTCACCCAGCGGTCGGATATCGGATGAGGAGTCTTTCCGTTTACAAAAGGCTCGTTTGGCTTTTGCCAACCCGAGTCATCTGTGGTGTCGACATGAAATCCATTTATTCACCAAGGGTCGAATGTACGTTGCAGCAGTCAGTGCAGTGGTTCTGTATGGTTCGGAGACATGGTCACTGCGGGCGGAGGATATACGAAGATTGTTGGGACTTGTTATACACGTAATCTACAGACAAGCTCGAGAGTAGACGGAGAACGAAAGAGATCCACGAGTTAGGCTTTATTCAACATGAACTACATGTATAGGAGCTAAAAAGGGAAAACAAGAAGTTGTATAACAGGAACGATAAACAAAATGTGATTCTCCTTCGCTTTTATTTTGAGCTTATGTTGGAGTGTATGATATGTAACAGAAGAATAACAAATGTAACGTCTCGTTAGGCTTCTCGGTTTCTCAGGCAATACGGGTAAACACAGTTCTGCTGTCGAATGAGTGTGTCAAGATTGTGTTCTTTGTCGTTCGTGTCAGGGTAGTGGTTGGGGGTAGGCTGAATGTCAGGTGACTCTCGGATGACATAAGGTATTGTGTAGTTGCCTTGGGTCGACTCCACAGCAAGATCTGCTAAGGGCATCTGCGGCTGTATTTTGTTTCCCTGGCCTGTAGACAACATCAAAACTGTATGGCGGTGGTTCCATTTTCCAACGTAGTATTTTGTCATTCTTTATTCTGCCGCGTTATTGATTTCCAAATATAAAGGAGACATTGTTGGTCGGTGATGAGTTTAAAGTGGTTACCCAGTAGCAGACGTCTCCACTTTCGGATCACTTCTACAACGGCATAAGCCTCTTATTCAACAGCCGATTGACTTAGTTCACTTGGGTTCAGCGTCCTGGAGAAGAACGAAGCCGGACGGCCATCTTGGTTGAGCGTCGCGGCAATAGCGATATCAGAGGCATCAGTCTCTACAACAGATGGGATGTTTGAACGGATTCTGGCCAAACTAGCATCTGATAGTTCGTTTTTGAGGTTGAAAAAACTTTTTTATTGATTCCGGCAGCGGAAATGTTTGATTGTGCACCAAGGACAACTTCGTCTGAAAAGTTAGAAATCCAAGGCGAATAGTAAGCAAAGAAACTCACAACTCGTCTTTAGGATTTAGGATCTTTTGGTGGTTGCAGCTCCAGTGAGGGTTTCAGTCGGTCAGGGTCCGGTCTTATATTGCCCTTAGAAACCCAGATCCCTAGAAGTCTGCTTTCTTTGGCTCTAAATATGCTTTTGACTTCGTTAAAAGTCAAACCATATTTCTTGGCTACATCCAAAAACCGCCGAAGATTCGAATCATGGTCGCTAGTATATTTGCCGCAAATAGTGATGTCATCAACGTAGGTGAATGTGTCTGTTAGTTTCTCCGTAGAAATTATTTGATCTATTGCCTTATGGAAACGAGACATTCCATTGGTAACCAAAAGAAATATGGCAGAATTGATTTAACCGTCCACAAGTCTCGAAAGCAGTGAATGGTTTTTCTTTGTGCAGAATCGGTATCTGGTGGCAAGCACTTTTGAAGTCTAGTGTAGTAAATGTGTCGTATTCAGCTATTTCTTCAATCATCTCGTCTATTTTTGGTAATGGATAAGCATAAGTTGCGCATTGATAAGGCCAGGTCTGCGTTTCTTAGCTTCGCAATGTACTCTGGGCGTAAAACGAAATCAGCCTCCGGACCAAAATCCGCGCCTTTTGGGTCGCTATCCGCCCAATACTAACCTACGCGTGGAGGACATCAGAAAGCTGTAATTGTTTGATGATCGGTGTATGTGATGGATACTGAAAGTGGTGTGACACGGAAAGCTTTCAAACAAGACAATAAGACAACAGTGCTTTGACATCGAAAAGCTATCAGTGTTCCTCCAACGCTGACGATTGCAGTGGTTTAGACATGTCCTACAACGTCCAAACCCAGAGATCTCACGACAGTGCCTTGCTCCTGTTCCATGTCCAGGATGGCGCTGTCGCCTCGGAGGACAGCTGAAAACATGGGTCAGGACCATCAAATCCGACGTTGAGGGATTAGGACTCCAGGCTGTCTACGGCGCTCGCAGCTGGAAGCAGAGCTGGATTTCTCTGTGTTCAGGTCTCGCATCCGATCGCCGCTCATGGGCTGGTGCCATTCGGGACATGCATGAAGCCGGCTCATCCTCTCGCAGGAGCTAGCCGCACAAAAGTAAAAGTAGAAGTAAGTACCCAAGTTCGTGGAGTTATTGGTGGTTTGATTATAGTCTACCACCATCCTTCGTTTGTGATTACCACTAGTGACTACGAGCACTTGAGCACGCCAGGGGAAGTTAGACGGCTCAATGATCCCATCGGAAAGAAGTCGTTTTACTTCCTCGAGTATAAATATGTCATCTCGGCAGTGTCGTCGGGATCTCGTAGTTATAGGTCTGCATTCGGGAGATAAGTTCTGGGAAAATGGCGAAGCTATAACAGAAGCTGGTTTCAACAGGCAAATAGTAAGTGGGTGTTCCTGTCCACCAAACGAGATGTTGACACTCATGGAGTCCAAGGAAATCGTGTCCGAGTAATACATCTGTGCACAGATTATTCAAAATTGATATTCTGAACTGGTCATAGGTGCGATCTCTGAACTTGATTGAGACAAGGCAATGACCTTTCATGTTACTAGGTAGAGCGCTAGAAGCCACCGTTATGATTTCTCGAGGATATATTCTCCATTTATTAGCATAAGCAAGGCTCTGAGACATAACTAGCCGAACTGCCAGCATCTATAAGGGCACTGCACGAGATACTATTGACTTCAAGGTCCACGATAGACTTAGAAAGGCATTCCGGCGCGACACCAGTACAGACAGAGGATATGAAGAGACAGACAGCAGACGATACCTTGTTCTGGGTTTTGAATAGACACCTTTTGAAAATGACCTTTCTTTCCACATGGCTTACATACAGCATCTCTGGTTGGACATTTGGATCTGGGATCTTTGTCATAACCGCGGTTATAGCATTTAGGGCAAGTTAAAGCCGTAACCGTTTCACCGGAGATTTCAGTCGTAACTGCGGGAGCCGGGATGACGTGAATCGCCGCAAAGTGCGATAAAACCGAATCATTTTGATAAGACAAGGACTGTTGTTCGGAGTTCCCTCTCTGTTATTCAACCTTTGTCTTCTGTCCCTAACCATCCCTCTTTGCCCCATCTATCCACCCATAATGCTCCCATTGATAACACGGTCGATACTCGCAACGATTCACTGTCAAAAAGTGTCGGGAATAATCCTCTGTCTGGTAACTCACATTTTCTCAAGCCCCGTCAGCCTCTGAATCTCGGCTCCTTCAACGTGCGTACACTCATGCAGGCCGGTCAGCAGGCGTGCCTAGCCCTCACAATGAACTCTCTGAAGATTGATGTTTGCTGCTTAAGCGAAACGCGTATCCAGGATTCGAGCAACGTAATTCAGCTAACTGCTCCTGGTATCTCATCGAGGTATATTCTGCGCACCTCAGGAGACGAAGCAGCTAGAGCTGTGGGTCAACGTGGTGTAGGAATTGTCTTGACTGACAAGGCTGAGGCTGCCCTATTAGACTGGATCCCTGTTAACAGTCGTTTATGTGCTGTGAGACTCCAAGGGTCAGTCGGCGTTCGAAAGGATAGTTGTGTTAAACGCAATTTGTTCGTGATCTCGGCGTACGCCCCAACGGACTGCAGCTCAGTCTTGCAGAAAGATGAGTTCTATGATGCCCTCGCCACTCTCGTTCGCGGCAGTAAAGGTTCCGACATTGTAGTGCTAGCTGGTGACTTCAATGCACAAGTTGGCAAACTCAGTGTGTCAGAAGCCTGTTTAGGTGGGCGTTGTGCTTTACCCGCTGAGCGCACAGATAACGGGGATAGGCTTCTCCAATTTTGTGCAGACAATCGATTGTTCTTGTCTAGCACAAATTTCCGACACAGCTCGCGTCGCACAGCGACATGGCGCTCTAACTCTACAGGTACTTTTAGTCAAATTGACCATATCGCCGTAAGCTACCGGTGGCGCAGTTCTGTTCAGAACTGTAGATCTTACTGGTCCACGTACGTAGAGTCGGACCATGCCTTAGTTTTAATGCGATTATCTCTCCAGCTCCATGGCCATCGTCGCAAACCGCAAACCCGATTAGCCGTGCAACGTTTGTGTGATCCAGACGTTTGCACCCGTTATGAGCAGAAGTTAGCACATGAGCTAGGATCCACGGAGAACAGTAATGTAGATGAGCATTGGTCTCATATCAAGCAGGCGATGCACGTTGCAGCAGGTTTTGCCTGTGGTCCTGGATCCGTTGTCCATCAAAGACACTGGATCTCGCAAGAGTCGCTGAGTATAATGGAGCAAAAGCGTCAGCTTTCGAACCGTAAGGAGATGAATAAGATGCGGAGAAAGCTGCAAAGACAAGTTACGCGAAGCCTTAAGAAGGATCGCGAAAATTGGTGGGTCAATGTAGCCGAAGAAATGGAAGTGGCAGCTGCTTCAGGTAACAGTCAAAGACTGTTCAAACTTATTCGTGACACCAGTGGACGGCGAACTCAGGTCAGTGAAGCGATTTGCAGTAGGAATGGAGAACCCATCCATAACAAACAGCAAAGGCTTGACCGATGGGCCGAGTACTTCAAGGAACAGTTTAGCTGGCCGCACGCTAGTGTAGTTACTCCCGTGTCATCAACTGTGACTTCTTGGGTGGTATCACTTGAGCCCCCATCAGAAGTAGAAGTAGAGTCATGTATTCGATTACTAAGGCGGGGAAAAGCGGCAGGTCCCGACGAACTTCCTCCAGTTCTTTTCAAACTGGGTGGTGAGGCGTCGATAAAATCACTAACCGCCTTGCTCCGTGACATTTGGAACGCGGAGCGTATTCCGTTAATATGGAGCGAGTCATTGATTGTTCCCATCTTCAAGAAGGGAATACGCAATGACTGCAGTAATCATCGTGGGATTAGCTTAATCCCGATAGTCACCAAAGTATTAGCTTCGATTTTGCTGCACCGTCTTACACCGGCTCGTGAGAGGAATGTCCGCGAACAGCAGGCTGGATTCCGCCCAGGTCGAGGATGCATCGACCAGATTTTTACTCTTCGCCGACTACTTGAAACGCGTCACACGCACTGTCGATTGACAATAATGATTTTCTTAGACCTGAAAGGCGCCTTCGATTCAGTTGATCGAACATCGCTTTTCAGTACTCTTCATCGAAAAGGTATGCCCCAGAAGTTCGTGAACCTAATGAGATCATTGTATTCTCATACTTCTGGCCGCGTAAGGGTTTACGGTGAACTATCCGGTCGGTTCGAAACGACCAGTGGTGTTCGGCAGGGATGCCCTTTGTCTCCATTCCTTTTTAACTTCGTCATGGACGAAATAATGGAGAGTGCGCTGCAAAATCTTCAGGATGTAGGCGTCGAACTAGGAGATAGTGAAAAGCTATGTGACCTGGATTACGCAGACGACGTTGTCTGCTTGTTCGAATCCACGGAACATGCTCAGCGTGCACTAGATAATCTCGCAAGAGCTGTAGCTCCATTCGGTATGCGTTTTGCACCTTCAAAGTGCAAGATGATGTTACAAGACTGGACGTCAACGATTCCGAGCTTGATGCTCGACGGGGAGGTGCTGGCAGTTGTCGATCACTTCACCTACCTCGGTAGCTGCGTGACGACGGATGGGAGCACAGTAGTAGAGGTGAGTACGCGGATATCCAAAGCTCGAGCGGCGTACGCTGGACTGAAGCACTTGTGGCGCCGATCCGATATTTCACTGAAGTTGAAAGGTCGTGTATACTGTGCCACTGTGCGTTCAGTTTTGTTGTATGGTTGCGAAACTTGGAGTCTGCGTGCAGAAGATATTCGTCGTCTTGAGGTTTTCGACCATCGATGTTTACGTAGTATCGCTAGGATTGGGTGGAATAGCCGAGTAAGCAACGATGAGGTAAGAAAGCGAGTATTGGGTACTAATTCAGAGAACGTTTTGTCACAGCGTATCCAACTTAGTAGACTTCGTTGGTTGGGACACGTGTTACGTATGGCAAACACACGTCTACCGTACCGTGTCCTATTCTCCGCCCCTCCTAGGGAGTGGAAGAGACCACGTGGAGGTCAACAGATGACGTGGCAGCGAGGAATGAGGAGATGTACAGCAGACTTAGGAAAAGTAGGTGCTTCACGTCTTCGTGGTTGGGGTCCAAAAGATCCGTCCACCAGTTGGCTGGAGACACTGAAGGATATGGCTGCGAACCGCGAACAGTGGAGATCGTGTTGTCACTTTCTATCGAATCAGAATGTTTGATCGGTGTACGTTTGTACAGTTAGACTGTGTATTCCGTGTGTTGGCTACTAGGGCATTCTTTTCTTTTCCCACCCATATAGGTCCACTCCCTGTCCATCTTGTATATTCATACTTTTTAATTCAACGTGCAACATGGTGAGAAAGGCAGTGGTCAGTGGGGCTTGCCCTACTGTTTAACGCTGTACGATGATGATGATGATGATGTTGTTCGGCTATCTCCAACTTCCTGGCTTGCTCAAAAGCCGTCTGAAAATTCAAAGAGCCATTTTCCAAAAGGCGTTGTCTGATATGATTCGATTGGATACCGATGATAAAAGCATCACAAGTGGCATCGTCGCGGTTTTTTTTGACCGTCGTTGGTCTGAAGTTACAATTTCTCGCCAATGACTTCGGTTTTTGAGCAAACTAATCTAGAGACTGTCCATTCCCTTGCTTCGAAGTTGCAAGAATCTGACGAGCGAAGATCTCGTTCTTTGGGCGAACGTAGAGACCAGTGAGTACTCGATGGCCTTGTCATAATTATCACAGTCTACAATATGTTCATATATTGTGAGGGAAATGTATGATATTAACAGGTCCAAATTGTCAAGGTCTACGGATTCAACCGCCTTCAGAAGACTGCAGAATGTTCGGTACCAATGACTGCACTGCTTGGCGGCATATAGTGCACTTGGTTCTGCGCCGAACCGTTCCAAACGAAGTATACATTCCATCGCAGTGGCTTGTATGTTGAATAAATTGTTATGTGTGCAGCCTACAGACAGACTCGAGAGTGGACGGAGAACGAAAGTGATCCACGATTCAGGCTTTATTCAACATACGATACATGTATAGGAGCTGAGAAAGGGGAAACAAGAAGTTGTATAACAGAAACGATAAACAGCGTGTCAGTACTTGAATACCGATGTCTACGTAGCATTGCTCGAATATGGTGGGAATACTGTATAGGTTATGCTGAAGTTCGGCGAAGAGTCTTTGGTTCACGGGTCAAATCATTAAATAAAGCACTAAAAGCCACCGAATTAAGATGGTTGGAACATATGTTGCGCATATCCCCTGACAAGATTCATCCCCGCGCAGTTTTCGCTGAGGCGGGTAATGGTTGGAAGATGAGCAAGGGTAGTCAGTCCATGACATGGACAAAAGGTATGAAAAGCCTGACTAGTGGACTTGGCCATGTAGGGCGTGTTAGACTTCCTGGGTGGAGTCCAAGAGACTCTCCCACTCTATGGTTATATACGTTGGAGGATATGGCTAGGTATCGCGATCAGTGAGGTTCTTGTATCCGCAAACTTTCCTCATTGACTTGATACCACTGTTTGTAGTTCTCCTCCGTTATAGCATGCAATTGAGCCGGAGCGTCCTCGGCATGGGATATGCGTCCAGATAGGTATATCGATTGATGGGTTGGTTGCAGTCAATGATCATCCGTCTTTTGTGGTGTTCATTCGTAGTAATCAGGACCTGAGCCCGCGAAGGGGAACTGGATGGCTCGATGGTCTTGTCTCTGAGAAGATTTTGAAGTTCCACTAAAATAAACAATTCGCGTGAGGTAGAATGACGTCGATATTTGGTAGCAATCGGTCTGAACTTAGCGACGGAGTCGCTGAGTAAAGAAGGAGCGCGTATGTGAGACGCAGTTAAGCCGCAGACTACTAGTGAAGGTTTGTCGCCTCGAAAAGGAATTCGGACAGCCTCGTGGAGTCGGAGGAAGTCGTGGCCCAAGAGGACGTCTAAGAAGAGGTGAGAAAGAACGGAGAGTTTGATTCGAGGATACTGCTGGTCCGTGTTTTGCAGAATGACAGCAATGGCCGAGAGTGTGACTAAATAGATTAGTGTTGGTCATTTTTATTTGGTTGCAAGAATGTTCCATTTTCCATCTGTACTTCTCGATAACCGAAGCCGCGATGTAACTCTCTGAGCTTCCGGTATCGGTGAGAGCCTTCAATGAGACATCGTTGACGACTACCTCAGTGGTGGCGTCGACTAGGCACTGTGTTGCTCCTGCTACGGTGATAGAGGATAGATGAGTCTCGGTGGCCGCAGAACACGCCTTTGGTAAGGTTTTGAAGCGACAGACGTTTCGAAAATGGCCTTTGTAAGAAACCCAGATTGCCGAACAAGCTTGTTTTCAGTGATTCATACTCATGCCATTACATCACAATATATTACGACAAGTTAAGAAATTTGATCAATTAGACAAACAGGGAGTGGTAGGGAATAATTATGACATAAAAAGGAAGGAAAACAGTTGTAATCGAGGCTTCAGTCAAGGCTGAAGGTGGATTGTTCCTCACACATTATGTCACTTTTCATCTGGTCTGTGGCCTGTTGTGGGATGGAGGGAGGGCCAGGGCAGCTTAAAAGCACACACAAATTGTTTTTGGACACAGATGGGGATTGTATAAACGGATATCGACAGCCTCGGCCGTGGCCAGGATGCGACATTTTGCTTGTTTTGATTGTCGACCCTGGATCTTATACAGGGCACGAAAAGCCTCGGACACGTTTACTGTGTGATTGGATTCAATTAGGTGTGAAACGACTGGGCTAATCAGCGATTTGATTGCTCCAGTGCTCAACCATGTAGGGTGGTGTTTGTGGATACGTTCAGACAAACGCCTCGACGTGCGGCCGATGTACATTGTCCCAAGGAACAAGTGAATGAGTACACACAGAATGAGGCTGCAGAATTGGGTATTTTGTCTTTCAACCGCAAAGTCACTGCTGGTCTGGATTGGAAGAACATCCGCAGATTAGCTGCGTAAAACTTCTTGCCGATGATGCCTGACAATTTTCTCTGTGCCTTCTCTGCCAACGCGTCGCCTTTGAATGGTAAAGTTATGTATACTGGCTTCCTTTCTACCATGGACTCTCTTGGAGTGTTCCGCTCTATCTGCATTATCTTATCTAATAGACGGTCCAGGTAGCTATTCTACGTGGAAATTTTTCGCACCGTTCGGAGTTGGTTGTCTGAACTAAACTGAACATTCTCATCGTGGCTCCTGGTCCTTGCCCAACGAACTCAACTTTTTTTCAAACCAAGGGCATCCTCACTAGTTGCACTACTTTTCACAACCCTGTGTAGTGACCAAGTCGAACGCCTGAACGGCAGTATTTAGAGGGCCACTACCTTAGCACTCCGATCTCGAAATCTAGCGATTAGACAATAGAAAGTCGTCCTTCTCGGTGGTATACACTCACTCCGTTCTCTACTACGCACGGCAACAAACTCCAGTCCTCATAACAGAATGTTCCAACACAACCGGAAAAGCACAGCCGGCATGTCACTGCCTCGTTGGTTGCCGAACTCGGATCGGGCGCTTCGTAGAACCAACCGATCCTCCAAATTCGACCCATTAGTCGAGGAAGTTGAACTTTTGGAATGCAACCCCAGTTGTGCATTTTTTTTACTAATGGTCAGCAAGATAGAGTATCTATCAGACATCTAGCACCAGCTGTCGAACGACCCGTTGAAAACCAGCCCAAAATATCAGAAAGAGAAACGGAACAAGGTCGGATTCGCGATTTCGTAAATGAGCCTTCCTCTACTACACCAGGATCAAACCGGTCTCTCAATTCGGAAGCTGCACAAACGATTGAAAATACCACCAAACAACTTTCAGTGGATGAAATCCATAAGCCCTTTCCGTTTGAAAAACCAAGATGCGTGAATCTTTTGAACACGCGCTAACTTCTCTTTATTTACGCGTATTCTCACATGTCGCCGCCCTTCAGTGTGTCCAGAAAAACCCTCATCAATACGTTTTAATCGCCACGCTTCCAATCTTTATGAATGAGGTGACAGTGGCGAGAATAGAACTGTTTTGTACATGTGCTCTTGTCCGTTGCTTGTTCTCGTACGTATCCATGTCTATCTATCCCTAAACTGTTTTTTACAGGCTGATTAAAGCCTAACTTCGCACTATTGACAAGCCGGTGGATGCCATGGAGACTCTTTGTGTTCATGTGGTGACGTACCAGCCGTACTTATCGACCGGTCTTTGAAATATAGCTCTCTGAACTGACGGTATCGATAAGTGCATGTAACGTGATCCCGTTCGCGGTGATGTGAGTGGCAACACATGAGAGGCAATGGGGAGCAGTTGCAATGATAACGGAAGAAGGTATGGAATCCGTGGATGACGCAGGGTGTCGAGAGAGTGAGGGCTTTCCGGCGTTGGAGGATCGACAGACCTGCCGGAAAAGGCTTTTTCCCACAAGCTTTGCATGAAGCTTCTTCCTTGCTGAGCATTTGGTTCGCGGATGTCGATTTTATTCACAGAAGTACCAGGAAAAGTTTCCAACAACCGAAACGGGACTTCCGGAATTGTGTGAATCAGCCGAAGTTTCAGAAGCCAGCTTCTTCGTAGACAGGGAACAAGACGCCTGTGGATTGACGCTGTATGACATCGATTTCTTTTGTTTAAGTCCAGCTGGTTTATCTAGGTTGCAGACGAACACGAGGTCAAGTTTCCTATCTTCTAAGAGTCGTTGCCTGTTTTTTACATGCCTGCGCATGAGTGCAATGTAAGAGATATGCACTCCATAGCCACAAAAACCCACTGCACAATTGGGGATGACCTGTAACCAAACCCTGAGACTTGGAGTTGAAAACAGCATAAGGTCCCAATAGGTCAGGTGTGGTAACGATCCGGATGACTGGGATACTGTCTACCACCAGAGACCAACCAACGAATGAATAAGTCACGTATAAATTCTTCAGCGGTTACTGTTTTGAAATCAAAATCTACGGAAAAGGACTTCAGTTAATTCAAGAATTAATCCGGCGTCTGTCCGTGTTGTCTGGTTGTGGATACTATGCGTAAAAAATTCCAATATTGACTTTATATATATATATATATATATATATATATATATATATATATATATATATATATATATGGGCAAAGGCAAATGTGCAAAGCATTTTCAATTTCACCATAACTTAATTAGATGCCTCATCGATTTATGGTCCACAGTCAGCGTGCTGCTTTGAGTTGCACCCTGATTGCTGACAACAACTCGACACTACTCTCAGAACGCTGGTCGACGAATTTGACCGCCCAACGAACCTGAAAGACGATTCGGTTATGGTAGAAAGTTCCGACTAGTCATATCAGTTGATCAGCAAGTTAACGGCACAAACTGGTTCCTACCAAGACCAGACTCATTCGTCTCATTGAAAATTAATTCAGCAGAAGCTCTTTAACCTTGCTGACACTAGTGCATGACGTTTCCGCCGATGCCGTCCATTCAAATCAGATGCAGTGACTTCGGCCGTGACCATGGATTTTGCTTGCAAAGACGGCCTAATGTAAACAAACAGATCACGAAGGTCACACCAAAGACACTCTGACAGCTCTACTGTTTGCTTAAATGGCCCATTATTAACTTCCCGCATCATTGTGACGGAACGCCGGAAAGCGTGCACGTACGCATAAAAGATCATCCTATCCGGCTGCAGCAAGACGCATCATCCGACATATCAATCATATCGCAAAGGACATTAAGCGCTATCAGTCGACCGAAGCCCCAGCCTACCCGTCTGATTGCGATCAGCGCTTGTGGAGGTTCGTTAGAACTGACTGATCAACTACAGTGTGCCATAGATTTTCGAGGCAAATCTACCGGAACAAAGTGTTGTCTCACGCAGTCGCATATGAACCTCCTTGGTGCAGACTGGCTTGAAGAATGGGGCCTCATCGACATCCCGATCAACAGCTTCTACCAGTACAGCCAGATGCCGAAGCGGTCGCCACAAAACAAAGCCGTCATCACAGCTGTCATGACCGAAAACCTCAGGCACCGCTTGCGATATACTACTCACTATAAAGCGCGTCCGCGAGACCAAAAAACGAGTGTATCACTCAAGTCGCGACAGGAGGGGACCACGGGTCAAAGTGTCTAACAATTATTATCTCTAGCTTGCCAGAAACCCATTACACAAAGGCACTTAGATGTTCATTGATATAGGTATGAATAACAACGTAAAAGAGGAGGTATCAGGGCGTGCTGGAAATTTTTCCGAAGCTAGCCGCTAACCAGTTCCAGCTTGCCAGGCCGGATCAAATCACCTGTAGTTGGTAAATTTCCAGATCATACAAGACCTAGCCGCTTTCGTTAATTGAGCGGTTATCTGCAGTGTGAATCAAATCTTCTCATTGGTCAATCTGGCCGACGTTTTATCAACCTAATAAAACTAACCGAGTGCTCGGATTCGTGAGTGTTCCATTTTTGCTTTGAATACCTCTTTGTTAATCTCTGTAAGAACACGTCCGTTTGATGTACTGCGTTGGCATCTTTTGATTTGTCATTACAGGCTGGGGCGATGGGAGTTGCGAGCAGAGGTCAAGTGTTCGAGTCACTCATAGACATCGCTAATATTACTTAGCTATCTTAATTCTCACTGGAACACGTGCAAAGCCTATGGTACTTTTGTTGTTAAAGATCAATTATTAGCTGCGTTGTGTGTGTCAGATCTGCAACATTATTGACCGAGGGAGATATCAGGTTATCTCTTAGCTACATAGCTGTACACGGGATGAATCGTCGGGATGCCTGAAAAATAAGTAACACTGAGGAAGTAACAAGCGCCAAATTGTAATCTAGCCGCACACCCAGAGGGAAATCATTGTATCTTGCAGTGATACAGTAACATCACATGGCTCTCTCTCGCACCCCCGATGACGCTGTAAATCATGTTGACCATCGTTTATAGACAGCAGAGACTCCTGATCTGACGACGACATTCAAATGAGGTAGACTGCTTTCCCGACAACGTTCAGAAATTATTTAGCTCATTTGAACCGCGGGCAACAGCCCCGATGAACGAAACATTGAGAAGCTTGTCACTAACAACTCCCACTATTGTTACACGATATGCGTGTGCTGATGACTCACAACAAGTGAACAGTGCTCCTATGGCTTTCAGTGGTAAGCTGGGCGTTGATGGTGCTTGATGAATTATTTCATATATAAACTAAATCTCCTACTACTGAAATTGACCAAGTAAATAAGCTTTGTAGATTGTAACGTAATACCTACGTCCCCGTAATTGAATACTGCAGTCACGTGTGGGGTGGAGCTTCGTCTACCTCTTTTATTGATCGGGTTCAAGGAAAGGTCATCTGGCTGATTGGCGACCCTTCTTTAATCTCCAATCTGCAGTCACTAGCCCATCGTCGAGCTGTTGCTTCACTGTCTCGTTTCTACGGATATTATTTTGGATTTTTTTCTTCCTCTGAGCTTTTTCCGGCAGTTCCTCTTCCCAAAACTTTTTCCCGACTATCACGTACCCAGGCAGCTAGTCATCTTTATCAAGTTTCTATCACTAGATGTCGCACTTCTATCATTCAATCTTCTTTCTTTCCCCGGACCGTCAAGTTATAGAACGTTCTCCCTCTTTCTGTCTTCCCACCCGCTTGCAACCTTTCTCTGTCCAAAAGCAGGACCAACAGACTGGTTCTAACGTGAATGTTTCCCCGTAACCCACTCTTACAATGTCTTCTGATCATGGGGTTTAACTCTTATGCTATAAATCACTGTGTAGTAGAAGAAACTTACACTTCCTACTAAGTAGACATCTATCATCGGAATCGATCGCTGCACAAACGCTGTACGCTATATCATGTCGTGCATCTGTTCAACACGTCGTTGAGAGTCGACCTGGATAGCCTGGTCGTCAGGTGGTCGACCTGGGTTCGAGTCCCTGTTTTGCTCCGTCCTACTAACTCTAATGAAAAGTCTACTCCTTCCACGAATCATCTCATTTTATTAGCACAAAAAACATCGTTTATACGGGAAGAAACAATCACTGACAACAATCATTCCAACGTAAGCCAGCTTGTTCACACTGGCATCAGGTAGTCTGTCTTCTTATTGGTTGATTGGTCACACGACCAGCTACCACTTGACAGGAATCCGTTCGCGTCTCATCGATCCGCTGCTTTGACGCTTGCGCATCCGCCGGCATAAGCACTGATCTGGATTACGGATAGGCGCTGACATGCCGATTGCTGACGGGACATGGCTGGCTGCCGACCATGAGTCAACAATTACCCTCACACTCCCAGTGGTGTCCCGATAGATATGCGTTCCTGATGATTCCTAACGAGAATAAAATAGCTGTTTTTCAGGAGTGAATTGAGCTTCGATACCACATGATGGATCTTTGCACACACACACACACAATATATATATATATATATATATATATATATATATATATATATATATATATATATATATATATATATATATATATATATATATATATATATATATATATATATATATATATCAGCAACCCTGTTTGTCACGTTTCTCTTGCACACTTCATGTATCATTGCAGTTGAGTTGTACCCCGGATGCATCATGTCTCAAAAACGACTGTTCTCTGAAGTTGACAGTGCTACCAACAAAAAGCAGAAGCTAGTAGATGTAGAGCTGTTAGGTTCCGACTTGACAGGTAATTGCTAATTTATTGAAATATATACTACACATAAGTACTGGAAAAATTCGTCCAGTTGTTTGAAGCTGGTGATCTAGAAGATGTATACGTCGAGAACGCTCTGTCCAACCCAACCGTTCTTGGAATTCTGGGCTTCCTTGATTCTGGTGCGGTCCGCAAATCTTCTGAGGTAAGTTGTTTGTCGAAATTCTGTTCTAACCACTTGCTATTAGTTGACAACCGTATTCAAAGCACTGTATATGCTCATACTCATCGGTTCGAGAGAAAAAAGCTCTAAACTCACTGCAGTTGTTCACGAGCTAGCAGAAGGTGTCTTGGAAGATCTTCGCTTTGCAAGCTGCTTGAGAGGTCTGCAAAAAAAGCAAGGTGCTGAAGCAAATAAAGCAGTATTGCGTCTTTTGGCGGTTGTTGCTACCGTTAGCACAAATCTAGCTCGAGGGTTGCTACGTTCTCTTCCGTTCTCAAGTCCGGAAATGATCCAATGTTCACGTAGAAGAAACACTGCTGAGGAACAAGATGCACGTTCCTGCTTCCTGAACCTAGTTGCAGCGTTCGTTTTTTCCGAAAATAATTTGGTCATTCGAGAGGCTATTGAAAAAAGAGGTAATATTGATACGTATTTAAATATTACTTCACCGAAGATCCTTTTGTCATGGTCATTAATGAATCTTATATTGATAAGTATACAAATGTAATGTTGATTCTGGAAATGCTAATCAAAGTGAGTTGTATTGGTTTAGTTACTTCTGCCGGACCCTAGATCACTGAAAACAAAACAATCAGTAAAACGCATAAAGTACGACTTTTTGACCGGAATAGCCTGAAACAACTATTGTACTTGTATTCATGGCGTGGTGAGGCAGTTACGCTCCAAGATTTAGCCGGACGTGGTGAAGATTATGTGGAAGCCAATCAGCTTGATTCTGTCCGCAAGAAACTGCACCAGCTTCTTATCCTACTCACTACATCGACTCGTTTTGGACTTGTGTTTTCAGGGTGTAATCGAGATTGGCGAAGGTAAATACGGAAATTTTAACTCATTTCATACTTCAGTTAGCTTGCTCTATATTTTTGATCATAATCTTTTCTGAAACATTTGGATCCATTCGAATGCAGTACAATAGATATGGGATTCGGTGCCTCACAATTTCACAGCGTGATATTTAATTGAATTTTATCAAAGTGAGTAGCTGCCTCAAGATATCATCGCGGGATTCTTTAAACAGGGAGTTGATTCCCAAAGGAAGTGTTACAAAACCAGGTAGGAGGTTGTTGATAATTTGCTCTCCTTCCGGATGTCTTATACGACTTACAGATAATACACCTGTTTCGGGGAAAGCTTATAGGGTGAATGAGGCACGATAAAGGGCATCAATACATTTGCGACAGCAAAGCTTATTTGGTGCTTTTTATATTTTAGGATAGCAAATTATCTACCTCATCCGAAGTCAAGTTCGAATCCTGCTATCGCCCTTCGCTTTGGTAGTGATGGAAACTGATCAAATGTTGCCCGACTCGTTACTATGCCTGATCTATTTGGAACATTTGTGGTTCTCCATTGATAGTCCCAAGGTTCTATGTTGATGGAACTGCACCTTGATGTGATACGATGGCTCGCGTTCTTCCACGACCCATAGAGCTATACGAGATGTTTTCTTTAAGCCAGAGATGCAATCATGCCTGATGGGTCAATTGGTAGAAGCCAGAAGAAGTTCAGTCTTCAGTAAATTTGATGAGCAACATCTGGTTCTAACCGCTTCGCTCCTGGAGAAGACATTCCAACGGATAAACACGAATGGAAGCAGCTTACTGGTCAAATGTCTTCACTAGATAGAGGCAAAAGTGGAGTATCTGTGGCTTCTCTCGACGATGTGAGAAGTCATTACCCTTCACTAGACAACCCCCAACATAAAGGATGATGCTACACCTACGTCCCGCTTGCTCCATTAGGTGCATGAGGCTAAGAACTAAATCCGAAAGGCGAATCGAAGATAAAGCACCAGCGAAGACAGAGCATGGTGGGACTAACAGTCAGGTTGTGGTCGAGTGGTTTAGAGCATTTGCTTTCCTCCTCGAAGGTCAGAGGTTTAAATCCCCACCATCACCGGTTACTTTGGTGGTAGACAGTAATCCAGTTTCGTCCGGCTCGTTACCACACCTGACTTATTGGTGACCATCGGTGTTCGAGTGCCGATTTCTTCGTCATATTGCTCGAATATTGTGGGAAAACCGTATCAGAACCAGAGGTCAGTTGCTAGAACAAGTACTGAATTTAAATGGTTCAAAATGGTTTGGTCATGTATTACACATATGGGCCGGTAAACTTCTTCTGCGTACGTTGTTTTTTGAGACAGGCAGAGGTTGGAAGGCAGGCCAAGGTGATCAGTTCGTGAAATGGCGAAATGTATGAAAACCTTGGTCAGTGTACTTGACCGGGCAGGACGTGTTAAGCTCTCGGGTTGAGTTCAGAAACACCCCTACCAGATGGTTTGTGACCTTACGTGACATCGCTGGATGTCGCGGTCGTCGGCATAGTTTCGTTCGGTCTCTTTGTTTTCGTGAATTCCGCTTTGTATTCGTCTCTTTTTCGCTTCACGCCTCCATTAATTTTGTCTTGAACTGGATGATATTATGGGGTAGTATCGAAAACCGAAATATGACTGTGATGATTAAAATAACCGAAATAAACCGAGTCTCAGTGTTAGTTTCTGGGTTATTCCCAGTAGTGCGATGGACCTTCGAAGCTATGGAGTATACCTCTTCCAACGCTTTGATGCATAAATAGGTAATGAAGAAAAACTGAGTGCTTTCTGCGACCAAAGTATGGTTACTGGGGCATGGTTCGAGCCTCTTACGGCACACCTAAAACCACGACTTACATCTCTCGACCACCACCGTTGAGTATAACTCCCTTTTTTAGCGGGGATGTATCGGTTTCGGGGTATGGTGCCACGAAACCACCTACATTAAATCGAATTACTAAAATAGTCTTTTATGGTCGATCTGTTTATCAGTTCAGATATCCGTAGTGGTTTTCGCACATTCAAAATGTGACGTACTACTGACTAAGCTGGTCCAATACTTTGATCTGACTCAAGAAACAGAATGGGCTATCCGGTTAGACGCTCCACTGCCTAGATAGTAACTGTATTCTTCCTACTATTTAAGTGTCGGATGAAATGTGAGCACATTCAGATATCGCGCTGGAGTGTTATCAGTTCGAATCATCTACAGTGTCGGCATGCTATGCTTTTTCTCGTTCAGTGTCTGTTGTGTAATGCTGCATTTAGCTTTCAGTTTTTCACGGGCAGTAGAAAACTGTCCGTGCTTCAGAGTTAAATGGGACAGCCATATTGCAGATGTTCAGTTCATGTCTAGAAAATGGAATAGCCGGTATGACTCTATCTCAATACGCATTGTGTTGATTTGGGAAGGAACTCCCTCGTATTGTCCAGTGAAGAAGATGGATATTTATGATCAATTTTTGGCTTGGCAGAATGGTATAAGAGTCTAAAATGAAGTCCTGTCTGTATTCGCGGGCACACTCGCTCGATACGTAAAGACAATCGATGATGTGACCAAGTGTTGTAATCAGAGATCTATTTCTGTCTGCGCTTATTCCCTTGCTTGCGAATATCGGCTGAGCGTACCGTTCCCGCTCTTTTCTGTAATGGGATAAATATCTTATGTTGTCTTAGTTTAAAATGCACCACTTTCAGGGCAAAATGTGTACCGAATAGGTGCAAGCACATGTGGCCGTGGACAAGGGACAATTCTACAGTATTGAATTTCAGTTTTGGATATTGCATCGGTCTGCTAACTGTTTTGATATATATAGATCCGATATATTTCAACTTAAACTCGGTAATTGTTTCCCTTATCCGATCCTGCCCGTTTCAGTCCCGCGAACGACCTAATTTTTCACGCTTTGATCAGCCCACCAATGTGCCCAGCCTACAATGACCCTTTGCGATTTGAATTGGTTCTTTCGGCCCTGTTCGCATGTCCGGACATATTGGCCCCGTATTTGGACAGTGTGGCTCCACTTCTGTATCCACGTCCAGATTCTCTCAATTGGTTTCGTCTGATGAGCTTGATATGCGGGGTTTGTTGTTAGTGATATCTGTTTTGGCCTTAAATCATAGTTGTTCTTTCTCTACCACCCCATGATTGTTTTTCTAACTGTAATTCCTTTTGTACAATATTCATGAACTGTACTAGATCTAGTTTTCATCAATTTGACGGCGGTGGTTCAATGGCTTAATTTACGGGGTTCGGATTCTATCGGCTTCGGTGAAATGCTCACCACTATCTGAACCTAACGCCGTACACAACTATGGTTCTCTAAACCAAAGTGGCCAGTTCCTCCGCACAATATGACGAGCCTTTAAATCTGTGAAATCTCCCCTTTCGTTATTCATAGGTAAAAGTTTTTGTTTGACCTTTCGTGGAAAAAAACCCAACGGTTGAGCGCCATCTTGTTGGGTTGAACGAGCCATTATATACCATTCTGTCAATGAGACGTAATGTCTGTCATGCTAGTAGGGGTACATCCATGGGTTCAGCAGACACGATAACGACTGAGAAGTAATTGCGGTGTAAGTTAGGCCTTGTTCATCCGAAGACGTACTACACTTTGAAACGCAAAGAAGGGATACATGTTAAATGATCTGTCAAATGTAAACAACTTGGAAGTAACGTTCATGAACCGAGAATGTTCTTAGCAATTCCCTAGTGCACTTTCGGGTGATGGAGAAGTTTCCTATTCGTATCATTTGCTGAAGACTTTATAATGATCACACGTTATGCGGTTAAGTCATTTGTAACTCGTGTAATATTCCTGAAATCAACCAATGAGAAGGTTTCATTTTGCTATGATATAAATTTTGTCTGTCCCTAGTAAAATAGCAGCACAGATTTAAGCTGATTAGAGATGGACAGACTGGCATAGCCAACAGACAGATGCACACTCTCGGATGGGACAAGCTTTGTGGGAACCGTTAAAGAGTTGCGAGAAGGAATACGTAAATGGGACCAGTGGAAAATTAACAACCACACATCATCAAGGGAAGTTCAGTGGCATTTCAGTCCTCCTGATGCCAGTCAGCGGGGCGGACTGCGAACGCGAACTCCACGAAGCAAAAAACATAAGTCAGTGTCTCAAAGGACGAGCGTTCATTGTGCCTGTCAGAAACTGCGTACTATAATAATTGAAAGTAGCATGTTGCGGTTCACGATTGTACACATTACTTTGTTTCTTATTTTTATATAGATCTACGATCAGTGTCGAGTGAACGTTATCAAATGGGCGATGATGGCCATAGCGCGTAGTACGCTTCCTCAGCAAGCTGCCCTGATCATAGTTGATTGTTTGTTTCTATCTCCCAAGATGGTGGAACCGATGACAGCAGCTTTGCAGGTGTGACTGCGTTTCGCGTTAGTTCGTGTCTCATTTGTCCAAGTTTCTTCTACCCAAACATATCTGTATCCAGGACTGATATATTTACATCTGGTTTAATTTTGGTGTTCTCTGTTTTTACCAACATTTTTGTCCAGTGTGGTTTTTCTTTAGTGAGTTCATGATATCTGTTTCCAGTTCTTGTCATTTTATGCCTCTTTGAAATCCATATACACCCGATTAGAGAGATTGATACCAATAATGACCATGCGCTAAAGTGACACAAATTCCGTCACTGTTTTTTTTACAAGCGATGACGGGATTGAAATTAAAGGATAGAGGAAGCACACGTAAAGTGAATGTTGTTGCGGGCAGAGATTTTGGTAAATCCATGTAGTGTAAATGAAAATGACTATCACGATGCTTAGTGTACCCAAATGCTCGAAGCGGTAATCCCAAAGACTCCGTCTGAAGAGTCTAACAGTGTACAGCTTGTCTAGTAACAAGAGTTTGTACACTTTTGCTGCATAACCATTCGAGCACTCACTCTGTTTTACCTTCCAAACATTCCCTATCGTAGCAAGTAGTACCCATCGATGAACCCCTCTCCCTTCCACGAAATACACGATACATATCTATCAGAACATGCTGTGTTGGAGAAATGCCGCAATAATAGCGCGGCTCTCGTAGTACCCTTGTGCATCCGAAGGCAATTTGTCGATAAATCAGATACCATTTAGTGCTTATCCAACTATCAGAGCGGCTATTCACTGAAATTTACAATAAGAATAAAAACAGTTGCATAACTCTTCTAAGGTTTTCGATCGTGGCTAGCGTTTCGTATTTTGCAACGATTTTCTTTCGGACCAACCTAATCTCGCACTGACAAACAAGGAGGGATACGCGGAACATCGCCACACGGTCACAAGGGTCCCTCTCGTTAAAGATTGCGCTGGCCATAAAATCTCACTCCATATAACTTTTCATTTTATTGGCGTTCTTGATATAACTGTTATCTGTCCAGAACCATAATTCACTGACTGCTATTTACTCATTCGTTCTGTTTACACTCCCTCTCCCAAATCTTTTCTTCTTGGTAAGTATAAAGAATCGACCAAAGTGGTTACCGCTTCTGAGGAGCTGATGAGTAAATTGCAGTCTAATTTGATCATACTGCTCACATGGCTTTCTCTCACTGATCAGTTCCCAACCACTGCTTACGGAGTGGCCTCACTGAGAAGGGAATTACGTTTACTTTTTCGGGAGGTAAGTAATTATGCTTCTTGAGTTCAGGTAAATCATGCTGAAACGACTTAACCGGCTATCCCGCGGGTGGAGCCCGATCAAAAAGTACATACAATAAGCGTGGTACTACTGAAGATGCGTTCAAGTGAAGGTTGAGTGCATGTAGAAATAAAGTAATCTGAAATACGCCGTAAATCTGGACATCTGATCAATCACCTAGTTTGTCCCGCATTTGGACAAATAAATTCCATTAGGTTCATCTTGGGGTCAGCCTTACGACATCCTAGGCGATCTAATTCACATCGACGTTTTCCCTTCTTTCTCATCGCAAACCTGCACACAACTTTATGACATGAGTTCATAGTAACGAAATCGTTTTTGCAACGCACAGCACTCATTAGTGCTTTTAATTGACGAACGACTACAACGCGTAGTGGTCGCTCACTTTTTCCGCACATCTTCACAAGAGTTGCATTATATCCCTCGATAAGTATTGCTGTCGGAACCTATTGTTGCGAAGGAACCGGAGTTGTAATCGACCAAATCAGCATCATGCACGTCTGTATTCTATATTTTGGTAGATTCCTCCACAAAATAATTGCCCTGTTCTACCCAAAACTGGTAATGATAATCTGCCGACAACGCTGTTTTTGACATTGAAACATTAAGACAGCTGATAGCTATTTAGGTTTTGTTCAGTGAGCTATCGTCTCATGTAAATACTATAGATTTCTCGTCCCACTCGGTTTTGTGTGTGCGTCTAGGTAGCAAGCGCATTTTCCTTTTGTCGTTGGCACGATGAAAATAATGCGTTTTATCTTCTGAAGATTCGATCAGAAACAGAATAAAAATAACGAATCCAGAGAAATATGGGTGCATCAAATTACAGTGCAATAGGATAAGCACAAGGTGACTTACAGATTACCAGCAGCGTCCAGGGAACATCTATGAAACTGTTCACGGTTCATACGTTCAGAACGTAATTTAAGAAGCGGGTGAAAGATATGTAGGTCAAATCAGTATATACGGAACCGAAACATTTTTTTACCAGCTCCTCAAATCGCGTTCTGAACAACAACAGAAAGAACATGTTAAAGCAGGTAGTCACGTTGCGGTGGCCCTTAATGGGGCCAATTAAACATTTTCTTATCTTCACTGTCACGACCAGCTGCGTAAGGTGTTCGAAGACACCTCCATCCTGAGCCAAAGATGCCTCCAATCTTCGCACAAAGTTACGCTGGACAGCCTCCACCGTGGTTGTTGGGATTTCCTGGCACACATCGATGATCCTCGTCTTCAGTTATTCAGTGTTCTCCGGTTTTGGGTGATACACCCTGTAAGGGAATGCACCCATCTCGTTTCTAATAGACGGCTCGGTTCAATGAAGCAGACAGCACGTGATCGGTTGACCAAAATCGCCGACAAGATTAGAGAGAGTCAGGCGATCAATGGATCAGCCAGCGGTTAACATTCGACTAGAGCCGAATCAACCAATTCGGGCGCAGCCAGATAAACTATCCAGACGGGCCGTTTAGGTCTATTAGTAGACCAACAAGCTTTTATACACGGTTTTGGTTATGAGGAACGCATAACTTATATAAAACGTATTCTTTACCTATAAAAGGAAATTCATTCTGAGGCAGAACTGAGTTCTCACTTGAGTTAGTGGGACGGAATAAAACACACCCGACGCTTCATATAGCCCCACAGGAAAAGATCAAGTGGAGTTAAGTCCGCAGAACGTTGGCCACAGTACTGGCCCTCTCCGTCCGACCCTTGGCGGCGGTAGATTTTCGTCCAGCTAGTTGGTCACGGCTCTAGTGCTGTGTGGCGATGCCCCACTCTGGTGGAACAAAACCCTTTTCAAAATGGGCAGAAGCACACTGTCGAGTTAATCAACCAGCGTTTCTCCTAACAGATCCAAGTAGATCGTAGAATTCTTCTTGTCCGGTAAGAATACAGGACCGGTCAAATGGTTACCGTGAAGTCCGCTCCAAAAATTCACCTTCGTGTCACCTTGACGATTGCATTCATAGTAAATGAGCGTGTTCTCTTTGTGCCGACTTCTACCGTGTTGACAGCCCTTCATATCAGGCAAGTTGAAGGTGTATTCATTAGGGGAAATAGTGTCCTCACCTAATGCGAGTTGATTGATGAGCCACTTTGTGAACCAATCGCAAAATTCCATACGCCACTGGTAATCACAGCGAAAAAAATGTATGGACCGGACGGGGGAATAACTCTTATATCCTTGCATTCTAATAATGATCATGGTAGAACTGATCGAAATGTCCATTGTACAGGAGGCTTGTCTCACAGGAGTTGAGGAGTTCCCAGCCATCGAACTCCCGAGCTTCAAAACTTGGTCCCCTGTGGTAACTGTTCTCCGGGGTCCTGTTGCTTTCTTCGGCTGCACGCTCCCGGTAGATTTTAATCTTTGACCAACCTTGTAGCATAAATGGTGGGACGGTTTGGGCTGTTGCAATAAGACAACTTATTCATCGAACTGATACTGTTATTTGTAGCTCGCTCCGTGATTTATCATACTGGATGTAGTTTTTATTTCCTAGTAAAGTTACTGCTGAGCAGTAGCAATCAGAGGCACCACAATCAGCGAGCCCTTAGTGGTTTGTGTTTGTATTTTCTTATATGTTGCCTAACTGACCGTGTGTTCCCCACATCATTCTCTTTACTTCGATATCATTATCATATCTGGAAACAAGTCAGTAACATTAAGCTGCGCGATGTATTCCTCAACATTTCGGCACATCTTTGCTAGTGCATATTGCTGCCAAGGTGGTTGTTTTTAGATGGTAAACCGAACGTTACCATAACACTAAAGGCAAACACAACATGGTAGAATTTTATTGCTCAATAACAGCGAAGTCGAAATCGTTGGTAGGTTGTCGACGTTTCGGTCACCACGGGCAACCTTTTTCAAGACTGGTTTTACAACCGGTTGTTCTCTCAAATTCAGAAGACTAGTATAAATGCACTCGATTGAAACGCGTAAAGGTCATCAGTACATACTGTGGCAGTGGACGACATACTGCCCAGTGAATACCACAAACTGTGATTTTCCTCTGATTTTCCATACAAGGCGCTTTAAAATTGATCAACATGGAGAGTTTAGTCACAATGGGCGTGTCCTTATTGGTTTATATACCACTGAAATGTGGTATGTGTATGTCGACAGCCTTATGCGATCAGCCTACGGTAACCTTTTTTGAAGCTTAATTAGCAAATCTCGTTAATAATCATCATCATCTCAAGCGGATAACCCAAAGCATTTTTTGCACCGGGCGTCAAAATCTAGCTACTGGTGTCGTTCTCAGTAGCATATGTAGAAATTCCACCCTCCTGAGGTGGATCCACTTCCAGTGAAGGCACTACACGATTAATGAGTAGAATATCAAAGAAAGCTTGAAATATACAAAGCCTCACGACCACTCCATGTATTCTTCTATTTATGCCCATCACGGAAACCATTTAACTCAGAATGACTTTTGCCACCCTCAAACTTTCGACCTCGGTTGTGATGTAATCGCTTATTCCATTCCAGCGCATGCCGACCACCGAACACGTGAACCAGTTCGATGCACTGTTTGGTCAACAGTTTAACGATCCGCAGGTGCTCCACGACCAGACTTTTTTGAATGATAAGGAAACGGACAATCCGGATGCGGGTAAGTTTTGGTTGTGTTCTGTTTTCCCTGCTGCTTTCATAATTTTAGGGAAATGTTTTCCTTATTATTCCCGTTTGACTTTTGACAATGAAGCGTGGTTTTGAAAATTGAAAATTTGAGCTTTTGTACCATAAAGATTGTCTGAATTTTTCAGGGATTTAATAATCATTTTTTGTCTGACCGTTGTCATCGCATACCACTTTCTGCTGTCAAATTATTCTTTCTAGCTGACGCAGTGACAAAATGTGTTAGAACCAGTATGTTTCTGGAGAAAACTCGGATGATATGGATTTTTTGATATTAGAAGCAGTAATTCTGCTTATGAATGAAGCACCGATCTGACATTGTATCCATTCGTGGATGGCCGATAGAGGAAGGGTTAAGCGAGAATAAGAACTCATCATGACACTCACAAGACTATGTTGCTCTTCTTTAGAAGCTGTAATTTTTCTACTCCTTGACTAAATTGTTCATATTCTGTTTGACTTCTAGCAGCTTGTGGCATGGCAAATTAACGAACAAGAGGTAGTGTTACGATTTTCGAAAGATGATCGTGTTTTATGTGAACACAGTTCGGGCACTGTACTTGCGTTTTTATGTAACTAAGCGGTGTTGATTTGTCCCAATTCGCCCTAGAACTGGACTTTCTGAAGAACTTGAGTGTTCATCAACAGGGTAAATTCTGGTTATTCACCGTTGTCGAACAGTTTAACCGTTAGCGGTTTGTTTCTTTGCGGCACGCGCCGCGAGAGCCCTCTAACTAGTCGCGGTCGAAAATTATGCTGAAATTATTTTCTGTCCAATTCTAATATCGGTTGCTTGAATCGACAAGCCAAGCTCGTGACAGCTCCCACGATCTGAAATGTTTTTTTTTATATCCACTGGTAACATACTGAGTAAGAAGCGCACGGGCATGAATTCATTCATAATGTCTAATGAAAGCAGCCTTTAGACGTTGGCTGGTTTGTCTTGTCACCATCTCGTTTCTTCTCAGTCGAAACGCTGTATTCGAAGATTGGTCGAAGTTTCTACTCCCCTCTCCACTTTGTTAGGCATTTCTGTATCAACTACCGATACGCGAACTTCTCGCTCAAATGATGGCTCATGTTGCTGGGATCTACCTACGGAAAGCCGCTCAATAGAATAATCAGATTCCACCTATCAAAATTCATAAATTGGGTGGAAAAAACCTTGTGATAAATCGCGCACATTGAACTAATTTTCGATATTTAGGGCTGCACTTCTAGTGGTTTCTTTTTCGCTGCTTGCTACTGTCTCAATCATGTCATGTGGTAACCCAAAGTAATAAGTGAGAAGAGAAACTCCGTAAATTGCTCGGTTCTGCTGCACAGGAATCGACGAACAGCCTCAGTTCGAAGAGACTTCCGATAACGAACTACATAAAACCCTAATCTACTAGTAGTCTTCCTGTTTACTAATATACACTTGTTTTTTTGAGCGAAATAGCGAAACCGATTGTGGAACTACCATCATTAATCGATGGTCCCAGTGGTCGATCTGTTTTTGTTCTGCGTATCGCTACGCCTGGCCTCTTGTTCCCTGTGTGGGCTCAGGGTCGTGATTTCTGGTACTCTGATATTGCGGTGGGTATCTTTATATATGGGATATATCCCTTCCACTGAACTGATGCAACAAGTATACAAATACTTATCATATCACTATTATTGTTATTTCTTCCGGGCCCTTGAATGCCTCAGTATGGTCAAGGTGGGTGTTTCAGACTCCCAGATGGCTACTTGTCCTGAATTCCTCTCGAAATACTCCCAAACGACCGCACGTCTAACAGCCTCTGTTGAGGAAGTTCTACTCACTGCATTCTCGTGGCACAGCTGTTTCCACCAAAGAGGGAGGACAAAAGCAAAGGCCCAACGCTCTCCACTGGGTTGACTGACTGATAGTCAGCTTAGGGGAGATGGCTAATGCCTGATTCCAAACCAACCACGTGTGGTGTATGAGGCGTCCAACACTGCTCACCGGCATCTGTAGCGGAGGGGTTTACTGGGCACTCATGGTGTCCGGTCTCATCTGAAGGGAGGATGAACTGAGTAATCAGTCACCGACTCCCAGAGGAGACGAATGAACCATACAATTGGCCACCGACTCATCTGGACCAAACCTGCTGCCTTGCAGGATGCGCTTGGCTGCGCTAAGGTTAGAGGTGCATCCTCGAATAAAAATGTCTACTCTGGACTGGGTGACTGAGTAGAACAACAGCCCGCAACACCAACAACCGTGGATTATTTTACTGATACAATGATTGACGGTCCTTCCACGGGCACGCATGAACGCTCTCCTACATGGTACAAAGCTTGTCCTCTCGTTTCCACCCCATTCCCACCTTTTTCTAATCAGTCCCCGGCTCCCAGAGGGTTACGAGACCGTCGTATCGTCCTACGGTCTTGTAGATTAGATGATCCGATCAAAGGCTTGGGGTAGGGACCCTTAAGTTAACCCTCTACTTCGGTCTGGGCAACCAGGTAGTAGTATTCAGTGCACATGCTTACTTGGAATGGAACGAACGACGTGGAGGCCAAGCCATGGCTCGGCACTGCGTCTATCAAAGTGTTAGCTCTTAGTCATGCGCTTTGGTGGTTATGTTATGTTAGATTGTGTCCGAACTTCAGAGAGATTTCCCCTGTGGATCCACGTTTGTTTTTCTGTTTCATTTTTGCGTGGCACCACGACTCTGTACTTTGTACCGGTGAATAAGTAGTGTACTGTTCCCGCCCCATGGTTCACGAAGCTCGCCTGATGGGTTTGCACCCGTCAACTGTTCCCTATGATTTTACTTGTTCATCGTGTAATGATTGTCCCACTTATTCAATAAACAAAACATTCGGTCAGTCCCATGATGTGGGTATCGTGATTTATTTTATTATTTTCTTCCTGGAAGGTTCAGCTGTATTCTCCTATTCCATTCAGGTCCAAAGGATGTGGAATCTCCGAAAGTCACCCGAAGCGCAGAAGATGACCTGACCGAGCTAGAGCAGCTACCAAAAAGTGAGTCTTTATCGTCCCCGTCAACCCAATTATTGTTCTCTCCCTCCTGCCTTATGAACAGAGTTTTCTAAAACATTAGTGACTCTGTACAAATCGCTAATCGGTCTGGATATCTCTGATTCACGACTTCACAAAGCAATGGCAAAGTTGCCCGGAATTTTGGAGCAGTGTGTTCAGTAAGTCAGTTCAGTAAATTGTTTCAATTCAACTTCTTTCACTCCCTATTGAAAAATGGCGCCCTGGCAGTCCCCCCCCCCCACCAGTCGACTAAGCATTTGAAAAGAAAATATTGCCAAGGACTCTTTCACATATAATTGTTTCTGAAGATCAAGCGGCCGAAGGTCTTAGCGAGCAGTCGTCATGATTACTTCTACTGCTCAGGTGTTTTGAATGTTCATTGTGAAGTGTTTCATGAGCAACGAATGAATGTGAAGACACATGAGCACGCGCACCGTTGAATCCATTTTCCTAAATTAAATGCTTGCGCATAAGTGCAGTGGAAGAGCTTTACCCTACAGCCACGAAAGCTTATTGCACTATTAGGGCTAACTGGCAATCAGACCCTGAAACTTGGAGTGAAGAACCACACAAGTTCTCAATAGGTCAGGTGTAGTAACGAGTCGGACAATAGTGGATTACTGTCTACCACCAAAGTCGGGGATGTCGGGGATTTGAACTCTTGACCTTCAAGATGGTAATCATGAGCTCTAAACCACTCGTTTAATTTTTTCCTTCCTGATATTTTGTTTTGTCATCGCTTGCGCTGAATTATTTGATCGTAGATTTGTCTGGTTTAACCTCGGTAGCTTAACGCCGTCTGTTTCAACGGTAGGCTCTGAATTGGCTTAACACTGTACTGAGATAATGTTTTATCCAGTTAACTGTGATGACGACGGACTCTACGAACAAAGCCTCATAGTATCGATCATGGTCATTCGCATTGGATTTTTATTCTCATCAATACACTGATCATTCCCTTATTTGTCAACGTCACATACGATTCCTTGTTACCTTTTACAAGGGAATACTTCCATTCGGGTGTCGTGCTACGATGCCTATCCCAGTTTTTACGGCTTCAACAGTCAAAATCGTTCACCGAGGTTTCTGTCAAACCGAAACGTCTATTCAGATGGTTATTCACTCATCCTCAGTTCCCCAGTGTTCTACACCCCGATTGGTTATCACAGTCGACTGTGCCGGATGGGCAAGGCGAATCAGCTGATTCGGATCAGTCGTTCTTGCGTATCCTCGATTCCCGTCAGTATTTGCGCGGTGAGTGAAGTTGGAAAAAGATATTTAGATAATCCATGTTCATTACATAACCCGGATATTATCGGCAAATTGTTTAAAAGCACAACGGAAGGGGCTTATTTCGTAGCACAAATGCCCAGTGTGCTATTGTGATGGGCTGACGGCTAAAATCCCGTTATTTTCAATAATTAATCACACATGGCTCTAATATGTCAATAGTGGATTTTCTTATTACTACATGCTTGATCATGAGTGCAATGAAAGCAGCATATCCCATAGCCACAAAGTTCCACCGCACTATTAGGGATAACCCGCAACCCTGAAACTTGGAGTGGAGAACCGCATATAGTCCCAGTGGATCAGGTGTGATGAGGAGCCGTGTAGGAGCCGTACTGACTGGACGATTTAATAAGTTTTTTCTTCCTCTGTTTATCATATAAAAATGATGCAATAATTCAGGAAGAGAGTCTCAACTAACTCGAGACTGACGAGAGTGTATATCGAGTGCCTGATAGGAGTAGCATCTCCGAGTTGGCAGACTGTCGTACCCTTAGGATATCGTCTATCTTTCTGGTCTCCATTAGGTATCCATCTCTTACCCGTGGCTCCACAAAGCTGAAACATGCATCAGCGGTCACACCCTGACAAACCGCTCGACAGGCGAGCTAAACCGGGTTCGGGGTAATGATGGCTCAAAAACCTCGGTAAGACGGTGTTTGATGTGCCAAGATGGTGACCTTCAACAGGGTGAACGAGATTTACTGTATAGTCCAGCGAATGTGATAAAACCCGCCTAATTAACAGGGCTACATAAATCCGTTGGTTGGATTCAATTCAATCGAACGACGTGCAAGCTTCTAGAGAGCCACCGGCAACCATACATAAATACGCTGCTGCCTTGCAGCCCGTTCCTGGTTGTACAAGAGCTAGAGATGCGCCCTTGGAAGAAGCCGCAACGCTGGGGGCGTCTCTTGTCCCAAACGCCCATGAAACTTCATGATCATATCATTTACATGCTCTGTTGTCCATGCTACGGCTGGATCAACATCTGCAAGGACCTTGGGATCAACTGTCCACCATGGACAGCCGCGATCGGACATTTATGAAGCCGGCTTATCCTCTCCAAGAAGCCAGCCGCAGTGATGTCAGGTAATGGGCCAGTTAAGGCTCTGAGCCGGGGTCCCCAAAGTTACGAAGCCCGCCCTGAAGATTGTTTGACCGCCATTGGTTGAGCATGCTCCAGTTCACACATGGTGGGATCCAATGGGGTCATCACATACTTTTCCTAGTCTGTACGGATTTTTGTACCGCACCATCTGCCCATCTATATTTGTTTTTTCTCTTGTTACTAGGAAGGGGGGGGGGTTGTAAATATCAGAGCGCTTCAGAGGACGAGTGTTTGTCAAATGTTGCACTCGCCCGAGACAGGGTAGTTGATAGCAGTATCTTATCTTAACGTAAGACAATCTGTTGGATCACGAGAAGACCTTGATCTGATATTCAGTAGGGTTACTGTTCAGCTGAGTTTCTTCAATGTGACGATAAAGTCAATCCATTTCAGAAATAAGAAATACACAATTTTTTGAGTTAATTAGCACGCTCAGTTCGAGGCACTGATAGTATCACTTTGGTCGATGTGGATTTATAAGAATAATGATCGGTGATAGTGTATACTCGGTCGATCAACTTTTGGTGGCAAATGATTTCACATACAGCCGATCAACCTCATGCTTCTGGCAGCAGATTTATTTCAATAATACAAAGAGTCGCTGTGGCTATGGGACGTATTCCTTGGACTGTACTCGTACACACGCACGAAATGAAATAACGTTTATACAAACCATTCAACCTCTAACGGATTAACCCACTTGTAATGGCCTCGGTGTGCTTTCGTTAATCAGAGTGGTGCTATTTTTAAAAAGCTCTTCGTGATTAGCTGCTTTCAGTTCTCCATTTTCAAGCCGAACGTATATTTTGTTCAAATGCTCCCTTTTTTCAAACCGCAGATTGCCTAGTAGAGCTGCTTTTGATACTGATCCGCCATTCTCCGAAATTGGGCCTGAAGAACCTGCAACCCCTATGGCTCTTAAGAGCCTATTCAGCCACAACCTCTTTAAGGGGTAAGTGTGACCACAAAGTGCGTTATGTCCTGGAGGTGTTCTCCTTTCATCAGACCGGGTTGTTGTTTCCTTTATTTACCGGAGGTGTTTCAAGTTGTGTTTGGATTCCAGTTCTCTGTCTTCTTGATTTGTTTCCTTTTCCATCTAGACATCAGCAACTAAGATCAGTTCCAGGTTTTGGGCTGTCCGTGTTGAAGTAAAGGAGACTCAAAACATTTGATGCCTGACTTTTTAACAGTGAAAAATGTGGGAGTTTTCCAGGGATGCGTTACGGCAATAAACGATGGTCACTGTCCAGTGTCAATAAATTTGACGACTAATTCTATGAAGATCGAGAGTTAGGCACAGAATCAGTGTTTATTTGATAGCAAAGTCGTGATTTGGTACTTCTCCGTGTATCACAGCTGCACTGGTTTTCATGGCGGTGGTTGACATTTTGGCTAACAAAATAAAATTCGTAGTAGGAATCGTTGTTGGGTTTAGCTAAACGTGTCGCGATCCATGGTCATCAGGAATCTAAAACAGTCTGCGGGATGATTTTGTGAGACATTGATATTTCGTGACAAGAGCATATGTGAACTCATTCATCATAAAGTACCAATGCTCCATTCGTCATTGAAATCATCAAGCAGCTGTTTCGTCAGCACTGCATGTCCACCGATTCCCAAATGAAACCCACCTGTTCTTGTTCATCTTCGTATGACGACCGAGAACATCTTCCCGTCACCCGATTCGGTACATGTTTGATGCGATGAATGACGTCGTAAATTCTCGATAGCTCGAGGATTTTCCGTACGTATAGAAAGCATCAGTGCCAGTTTCAAAACACGGATTTCTTTCCAGCATTTAGTCACTCAGCATGGCTCCCCATCTTCCTGAAGTCATTCGAACGCCTGAAACAAAATGAAAAGATCGATTTTTTTATAGTTTATTGAAAGGAAATTATTGTTCTTTTCGATTTCAGTATTTGCCAGTTATGCTGTGAAATTCGAATGTGATAAACAAACTCTATTCTTAATCATTTTCTTTTCTCCTAATTTTCTGCTCACAGATCACAACATTTTAGAGCTTCTCTTTCTGATGGAATCGAAATCGCCTGGCCTTTTAACAGGCACAGAGTAAGTGTTCAGTGTTGTGGTTCAAACAGCACCCGGTCGTTAGCTCTGCGTGTTTGTTCGCATATAGCTATTCACGCTTTCATCATATTGTTGCTGACCTAATCTCATTGCAAAATGCAATCAGCGACAATTCAATATCATCTGTTTCGCACACCTGGCCAGCCGCGGGTTGTGTGAACTAAGGACTAACCGGTGGTAGTCGAATGGCTTAGGATAATCGCTCATCACCCAGGGAGGTCGAAAGTTTGAACCCCGCCATCGACCCCGGTCACTTTGGTGGTGGACAATAGTCCATAATTGCCCGGCTCGTAAACACGCCTGACCTACTTGATCCTTATGTGGTTCTCCACTCCAAGTCGCACGGTTTGGTTTTCGGTTGTAACTAATAGTGTATTGGGCCTTTAAGGTAATGTGGTATACCTCTTTCACTGCACTCACGCCTAAACATGTGACAAAAGTGGTGGTTTAGCTGTATAAGTCTGACTGTGCAACCTCCGATGTACGATTATTGAACCCTGCCACCAGCACCACCACTGGTCAACCATAGCGCTCCCTCCGTAGGTGCTTGGATCCTCATCATTCCAGATCTGTTGGAACCCTGCGCGGTTTCAGACCCACGGTTTCCGTTTCTCACTCGTGTGATTATGGATATTGTAGCGTCTGCGCGCGAAATCCAGACCTACGATTGCAGTCCACGATCAAAACCGGACAATGAAGTGGCGCGGAAAGTTTCCATCCCAGATCAATAAGAACCGAGACTGTCTTGTGATGATGTACTATTGACATATAAACGACTGATTCAACAAATCATACAGTTCTCGAATTGTGAGGTGCCTAATTCATGGGGCAACATGCGAAAGCACTCAAAATATGGTGCGTCCTTTAGATACATAAATTTAAATAGGAATTCGCACCGCACCAGGGAATACCAAAGCAGCACGTGACTGCGTCCGATTGGGAATAATCAGATTAAATGCAGCCGCAACCACTCTGGCCGTCCATTAACGCCAAGATGCCAGGGGAGACAACTAATCAGCTAGGGCAATGACGAGGCACACGGAGGAAGCGCTGCATGAGCGCTAGCTTTTTCTCTTGTTGAACAGACTATATATATATATATATATATATATATATATATATATATATATATATATATATATATATATATATATATATAATGTGTGTGTATATATGTTTCAACCAGTGTTCGGCAAGCTGACCGAATGACAACGGCGAAAAGGCCGTCCACACTCCACAAAGAACCGTGGACAGATCAGAAGGAATTAGGAGCGGAATCAAAATCGTTTTGGTCATATAGCTAAGCAAAACTGACAGGTATTCCTCTCATACCGCGCATATGGGTAAGCATAAGATATGGAAAAAGACAAGTCCGAAGTACCGCGGTGAGTAGTGACACAGTCTTTCCCTGTTTAGTCAGGATTACTGGTCCACGAATGCCGTGTTTCAGTGAAAAATTAACGTTTCCTATCGCAATATCGTACGTCTACGCTCATGCAATCTCTAGCCGAGAAGCTCAGAATGTAAAACCCTCTAGGAATAGATCAAGATTCGTTTCTCTATTTGAGTTTCAAGATTCGGCAACTAGTCATCTGTTTGCGCGCACACGCGCATGTTGCACCAGTCTTTCGAGATGAACTGTTGTGCATACCACCGACGCATCGCACCTCTACTGGTTCTTTGTGTTGTTGTAGGATCTGATAGGCGAATGATTTCCGAATTGTACAATTGACACTCGTTATTGACAGATTCACCGCGACCTGAATGCATGTGGCGGTAAGACGATGGTGACCTTAGACAATTCACTTTTCAGGTCATGACCTAGTAGTGCATAATCATCTGCCGAATTCAGTCTCCTTCAGTCAAACTTTCACCTTTTACTTGAGTGAAGATATGATGGAAACGCACACGGGTGTGCATAAGAGAAGGAAAGAGCTCGATGCACATGTGTTCCCCTCCGACCGCATGTACAAATGCTCCGCTAGATGCAGTTTTAGATAGATTTAAATATTTTGAAATTATTCTACTTTAATGGCATCACTGTGAGCTCTCTATCACCCACATGCGAGTCAAAGCTGCACATTCGTCACTTCATCATCACTATCGTACAACGTTAAACAACAGAGCGGGCCCCACTGATCACCGCTTTTATCACCACGTTGCACGTAGAATTAGGTTGAATATACAAGGTGAGCATGGAGTGGACCTACACTTGAATGAACGAGAAGCTTAGGAAAAGGAAACAACGAAGTTGAATTGTGAATTTCATTCGTGGATAGTTTTAGGGAAGGTAACCATCCTATGTGAAATGATTTTAGATGAATAGAATGAAGACTGAAAAATATTTTTTAAAATATGAAATAGATCATTCATGAAGGAGTATTTGACGTTTTCAAGAGTCGTGTGTTGACTTTTCACAGATTTTCATACGCAGTTCGGAATTTTCAGCGAGGGACTAAGTGATAGTTTGAAGTTTGTGAACAAGGAGTTACTTGGAGGGTAAACCAAGTGTCGAGCGCTAGACGGGCAGATTTTTTCGTGGATAAGTGCATAGGCTATATCTAGATCGTACTTTCTCAGTTTATCAACATGTTGATGAGAATCTTGAAAACCGCTAGTTAGGGACGATAAAAAGCCTACTTCATCGGGTAAAAACCGGAGTAGATTCCAACAAATAGCCAATCGGAAGCAATAAGTAATATCCCCTGGATATGTGAAGAGGAACATTTTCTCTGGGGATCAGCTGAAATGTGTTATTGTTTCACATGGGGTATTCGTTTTGTACTCCAGAAATACCGAAGGGAGCCTGAAGCAACAGGTTCGTTTGACTAATTGCTGAATACCTGTTCTTTGGAGCATAACTTCATTTTTACCTATTAAGGCTGGTAATCTGCAGTAGTATATCAGCAAACTGGTAAATTTATCATCTGATAGTCTATTTTATTTTCGTATAGAAACTTTTCAGTCTATTGTAGACGTTTCTCATTGGTGCGTTGTTGGATCTAGGCGATAAATTATCTAACCATCCGGCTTTGGCAACTTATCACACCAGTGGACTTGTGAAAGCACTCTTTCTTGGCCCTAGTGATTAATCATTTTGGTTTTCAAAGTAACCCCCACTACGATGTGAGGACGTAGATTAAGTTAGTTTCTGCTCTTTATCTGTTCTCTAGAATAAAGACGTCAAATAGTGATCAGCTGCAATATAACGTCGTTTGTTCCACCAATATCCCTGGGTCTTAGTGCAAAAGCCGCTTATTCCTTTACTCTCAAGTACTCTGCACTCAATCGTCTATTACCATGCGGTATTTAAAACAGCTCTCGCCCAAATGTTGGCTGGTTAAACGCCGAAAGCGAGCCTGTTTGCCATCCTGTGTTCCATTATTTTTGTTTGCATTTCCTCATATGCTGTTTTTCGGTTCGCCTGACATGTCCTATCCACAGTAATCTGAATTCAGTGCCATTAGTCTGGGGACCCACTGTCGGACAGCACTACAGATTTCCGGAAGACAAGACGAATACAGTCAGCCTGAAACCGGTGCTTCTTCATCAGCCCACACTGGGCGCACTGTTTCACTGCATTGATGCGGATCAGCTGCGGGTCAGCAGCACCCAATTCCCGCTCACCCATAAATGGCTAGTGAGTCATCTCAGCTTGTTTTGTTTCGTTTAGAAAATGAGAAAATTTTGGTCCATCTGTGCCACCCACGCGTCTGTTTCCCGCGCAGCACTGGATTCTTATATCCTTTCCTACAATGCTGTTTGCCACCACATCAGGCTGTTTGAATTTGACTTTTCGTTTAGTGTGATAAAAACCCAATTGAGTTGTAATTTTTTCTAAAAAATCTGAATAATTGTGCATTATCGTATATTTTTACGCCACTTTGACATCAAGCGTGGTGTCAACGCAACACTAACAATTGCAAAAATGATAGAGCACAGCAAAAGAAACAGTTAGTAAAAAAATGCTGTGATTGTTTTCCTTTTTTCACCATTAACTTTCTGATGTTTTTTGCTATTTTGTTGGAATGACTTTTTTTGTAGTTACGGCGCACGAGAGTTTAGCAGACAGACCGCGCAGCATTTGCGCCACTGATTTCTATTCTGAGCCGTGTCTCCAAACGTCCCTAACCAATATCAGTCCTTATCTCTTGGGCCCCAACCCGGGAGGTGGGAAGCACCAACCGGAGCCAATGTTGATGCCAGCTTCTTCATCCCTATACGCTAAGTCATGGTTTGACCACGGAGTCGTTTCTCCCTGCCTTTCCCAGCACGTGCAAATAGAGCACGGAAAGGTAGGCGATGGACAGGCATTGGTAAAACATGACCGAGCAGCCGGAAGCGGTGTGAAGCAATCACGTCTTTAAGAGGTTGACTATTCGTGTCTAACATAGGACGGCGTCCCTCGCCATTACTCACTTGCTGTTCCAGACGCGTGAAGTGCTTCGAAGACATCGGTTGTGGAACACAGAAACACGCCGAGCGTCCTCAACGCGAAGTGACCAGGTGTCGCAACCGTGGAGTAAAATACTGCAAACCGCGGTAACGTACACTCGTCCCTTAAGAAAGAGCCGGATGCAACGGCGACGCCACAAATGTCGCAGATTTGCGAAAGCTGTTCTAACTACCTGTTCGTGAACCGATATCCTCCCCAACACCAACTCCAGCTGTTACCAAGCTCCCAAGGTACTTGAAATTGTCGACTGGCTCAACTTGATCACCACAAAGGATGAGTGTAGGCACAGGCTCCTGCCAATCTTTGAAAAGCACTTAGCACTTGGAAGGCGCAAAGTGGATACCTCAGTCGTCAAACGGTCCAAAGCCTGCTGTGATTCCTATGCTTTGTCACTCAGCAGGGCGATATCATCAGCATATTCCAAGTCGAAAACTGTGTTCCCTGGGAAGAGTTCAACTCCACCCATTCGGAAGACCGGACAAGGCATTCCCTGGAACCTCCTCTATGACATAGTTGAAGAAAATTGGGGATATAGGGCAATTTTGTACTCCACTGGGGATGACAAAAGAGGACGGATGCTGGCCGTAGACCTTAAACCGACCTGAGGCATGGCGATACAATTCCATAGTGCACTCCTATCGATAGAGTCGAAGGCTGCGCGAATGTCCAGGAACACGATGATTGTTGGTTCTTGGGAAGCGTGACAGTGCTCTAACGTTTGTCCGAGGGTGAAGATTTGATCGATACATTCACGACCGTTACGAAACCCAGCACGCTCCCGGCGAGTTAGCTCTTCACGCGTTGGGTGCAACCTACGAAGCATGACAGAAGTAACCAGCTTCAGCGCTTTTGAGATAAGGCTCACACCCCTATGATTATCGCAGTCACTGCGTGAGCCCTTCTTGAAGATAGGTACAACAGTCAATTACCCCACAAAGAGGGAATCTGCTCTGAATTCCAGACTTTTGAGGGCAACACACGAAGTTCTCTAACGAGCTGCACCCCACTATTTTCAAAAAAGAGCTAGGGGAATGGTATCAAACTTTGTGACGTTCCGAGGCCTTGATTTCCCTTCAAATCTCTTCTTCGGTAAGTGGATCTGTTGAAATGCATCACTGGACGTGTATCGGAAGAGCTATAGGAGAGGCTGACATTGAGGAACTGCTAAACTACGCCTATAAGTGCTCTGCCCAGCGTTCGAGACACTGCTGTTGATTGTGAATTGAAAAACCGTCAGCTTCACAGGTTGTTTCAATCACACTTAGTGGCTTTCCGCCGGTGACTCGGATGAGATAGAACAGCTTGCGGGAATTTCCCATGACGGCAGTACGTTCCATCTCTGCTCTTATTGACCATCAGATTTCGCTGTCCCTATAAAGACTGACGTGAAGTGGAGGTCTCTTTAAGAGTCATATCGAGAAGGCACAGAGATTCGACAGAAATCCGGGGTCTTGCCGCACGACAAGACAGGCCACAACTTAATACGTTATCGGAATGCAATGCATTTTAATAAGCGACCAGTGCTGGTTCATTTTACCAGGTGGGGCTACAGCTAGCTTCTCAGCTAAGTGCGTTTTCGAAGACGTATAAGCGAGATGGATCGGAAATGTTATCGCAATCTAACCGTCATTGCACCATGCGTTTAGGGCGTCCACCGAAGCATATGGGCATCTTAGTGCAAATTAATGCGTGGTTGGAATCAATGGGAGTACTTCAGTATGAGCGACAGTCTTGTATGCAACCCCGCCATATGTGGCTTACAGCGATGTGGTCAATCTATGTCCACTTTTGACACAAAGAGGGCGGGGGCCTCGTGACGTATCGGCGGCCAGAACGTCTGAAATTCGTACTGGCGAGGAACAGGTGATGGTTTGAGCACAGGGCCAACAACCGTTTTCCGAGAGACAGGAATCTAGCTCAAAAGGGCCTCCTAGATGATCCTCGATGGACGACAGCCGACTAACTCTAGCATTTGGATCTCCTGCCAAAATCACAGTATCAGCCCGGCTTGCTTCATGTAAAAGATCGTGTAGCCTTTGGTAGGTATCTCTGATTCCATCTGGACTGCAATCGATGAGTACTTACGCCAAAACAACAAACGGATTGCGCCTTTAGGAACGGCGACAGCTCATTTTGCACGAACCCCTGAGTCTCACTGTGTATGAACAACTGTCTACTGGGATCCAGTTTAGCAGCGTCGTTTCAGCTCACTATGAGCAGTGCCAACGCGAGCAAGATCAAAAGCCTCAGCTTCCCCAGAAAGACGTAAGTGAAACTTCACGGAAGAATTATATGGTAGCGTCAATCGTGTGATAGAGCTGGAGTCTCGAATAAAACATGCATCGATGGCAATGGATTCAAACTTACTAGCTAAATTCGCCTGTTGTCCTTTACGCATCAGGGTTCGCACGTTGAACGTGGCTAGTTTGACTGGGCATCGAAGACCAAGCAGGGCATCGACAGATGGTAGCGTGTTCAGTGAAACTCGGAAGCTAGTCGAAGAAGAACAAGAGAGAACAGAGCCAGGATTTTCATCAGTGACATTGCAGAAGGCACGGTCGACCGAAGAACTCGTGGGTTGTAAAAATGTAGAAAAAGGTGGGAATGGGGTGGAAACGAGAGGACAAGCTTTGTACCATGTAGGAGAGCGTTCACGCATGCCCGTGGAAGGACCGTCAATCATTGTATCAGTAAAATAATCCACGGTTGTTGGTGTTGCGGGCTGTTGTTCTACTCAGTCACCCAGTCCAGAGTAGACATTTTTATTCGAGGATGCACCTCTAACCTTAGCGCAGCCAAGCGCATCCTGCAAGGCAGCAGGTTTGGTCCAGATGAGTCGGTGGCCAATTGTATGGTTCATTCGTCTCCTCTGGGAGTCGGTGACTGATTACTCAGTTCATCCTCCCTTCGGATGAGACCGGACACCATGAGTGCCCAGTAAACCCCTCCGCTACAGATGCCGGTGAGCAGTGTTGGACGCCTCATACACCACACGTGGTTGGTTTGGAATCAGGCATTAGCCATCTCCCCTAAGCTGACTATCAGTCAGTCAACCCAGTGAAGAGCGTTGGGCCTTTGCTTTTGTCCTCCCTCTTTGGTGGAAACAGCTGTGCCACGAGAATGCAGTGAGTAGAACTTCCTCAACAGAGGCTGCTAGACGTGCGGTCGTTTGGGAGCATTTCGAGAGGAATTCAGGACGAGTAGCTATCTCGGAGCCTGAAACACCCAACCTCGACCGTACTTAGGCATATTGGAGGCAGTTAGTTGTGTCGCTGTTTGGAATGGGTTTTGCATCTTCAAAGTAAAAACTGTTACTGCATGACTAGTATGAGTCTACACCAAACCTAGTCCTAGTCGCTAAAGCCTTAGCGGAATTAGGTTAGTTTTGTGACATCTCACCATGCCCGCTCTGTTGGGACCTTATTTAGTTCACCGCCATTTTTACAGTTGGATTACTGGTTGTCCTTATCAGTGCAGCGGACTTTTAAGGTTGCGAGGTTACTCTTTCCACCTCACTCAGGTGCGGGCATGTAATAAAAAACCAGTCAGGTGGATGAACATCGGATAAAGTTTCGTCGCGTGCACAAAAGCCGCGTTTGACTTTCCCAATTTAAACAGCCTCTGGCTCCATCGTGACATCCGATTGTCTGTCACGGTTCGAATGTGTACGGCCGTGGTTAAGTCCGCCTTTATTTCGTTCAAAGAAGAGCAATCGAATGCTGTTAGTCAGTACCTTCCTTGCCATTTGCTAACACTGCTGTTATTTATTCGCGTGTGATAATTAGCTCTTTGGCCGTTTATGTTACGTCAACGTATAATGTAGGAGTGTGGTGTAAGGAATACATAAAGGGGTTAGAAATGTAGCTGTCCATCGGCTCTTTGACTGGGTCTCCAGAGATTCGGCCAGAAAACTGTATGGTATAACAAAGGTTCATCATTAAGACGGTCTATGCTATTTGTGCGTAACGATTGATAGTCTGTGAATGCATAATGACACAACCTTTTGCAAGCAGAATGACGTTCGTTTATTCCTCCTTGATACGCACTTCCATACTGTCTGCTTTAAGCATTCCCTTCTTCCTTGTATCAATAGTTATCCAGATGAAACATGTTCCATTGTTGAACGGATTTGTTTCAACATAGCGGCACATTCCACTCTGACCACGCGTAATATGGTCCGGTTTTAACAGCTAAGTAACTAAAATAGGTTTTGCCCGTGTTTCGTAAACCTAGCATGTATGTCACTCCAACTTTTGATTTTTATACGTGCGATCATGTGACAGCCGTTCAGTAAATAGTACTGAAAATTCCCGACGGCATGCATGCTACAGTTTTTAAATGAATTTCCACCTTCAGGTTAGTAAGTAGCTTACTTATCCGAATTTCTGATGGTTGGTTCATTTGTATACTTCTATACAGTTTAGGTGGTAAATTTATAACCGTTATCGTGAATCCTCCATATATTTCTCCATCACATTCCCGTGTACAACTAGACTCAATCTCCCACCGCTCCAAATGCACTGCCTGTCACTTTTGATTCAGGATCAGACACCAACGTTCATGATCCCTGCTTTTTGCTGCACGTCTTCCATCACTACCTGGATCTCTGTAAGTCTCCGGTGTCCGTTAATTTGAACCTCGGATTCAGCATTTATTTCCAACTTGTCCTGTTTACTAGTAACATACTGCATAAATCAGAGATAACTAACATCTCAAAATATTTCTCAATCTAAACATCGACACAGTCATCGTTTGGTTATTTTCCGACCAACTATAGCTAGTAGTCCAAGGCCTTGCCACAAGGTACCACCTCTGAGGTGATGGTGAATACGCGTAGTACATGTGTCTTATATTGATGCTCCCACTCGTTTCGTTTTTCCGCGCAGATCGCACATCTTTGTCTACTACTGCCGCCGTGGCTCCGTCAACACAGTCTGAGCAGTTCCTACGCACATTCTACTCACGCAGTTGTCTGGCTTACTCCGTCGCTGCTCTGTCCAGTTATTCAAAACACATACGCACTATGGCCAGGAGCTTGATCGCGGATTATCGGGATTTGGCGGAACAGTGGCGACCGCCGCGAGTGATCAGACAAGCTGATAGCCATACAAATTTGAGCCTCCAGTTATTTCCCGAACGTTCCAAGGTAAACTGATCATATGGCCGGATCCTTTCAGTATTGCTGCCGTCCACAGTCTAATTCTCAGACCAGCATTGGTAGCAAGAACAACTCCCATCCAGTATTCCCTGTCATCACATAACAAAATAATGCAGTTGTCCCTGTATACGTCAGCTTTTTTGTCCTGATGCTTCTCATTCAACGATGGCACGTTCTTTGCACCGGAGCGGAAATACAGCAGGTTTACTGTACTATTCGAGAGAATTGTATTTCTTCATATTCAAACTTATTAAGGAGGTTTTTTAGGACCGTACTCAGTATGTCAGAAGTATTGTTGAAATAAGCAAAACCGAAGCTATCTGCAAGTAAGGTGGATCAAACTATCGCAAATACAACGTCAAGGCTACCAGAAGCCTGAGAGCTTCAGTGCATTCCCTAGTGTCAATATGATGTAACTAATAATTTGAATTTTGCAGTCATTCTACCTAAAAGTGAGAACAGATTTAGCAGTTTATGTTCTCAGTTCCAATATAACGCCAGCCTTTGTTAGCATCGTTTATCCGACCCGTGCAGACAGCTCTCTCGGTATTGTGACAAAATCCAGCCGATACCAGCTGTCAAATTTTAACCCTCTTCTGTGTTGGTGTGGACACACCGAACGCGGTCGTCTTTCAGTGTTCGCCGCGCAAGCTTTGGTCAGTTGTTAAGTCGTTCGGCTCTTGGAATTTTCCAATTGGTCATATGAAATCGTCTAGTCAGTTTAAACTAATCCTCTTGTTGGTTAATTTCATGTATTATCAATATCATGTATCGTGGTTTTCTTTTCTTATCTCGTCCTAATGTTTAAAAATGTCCAATACGTGGCTGTTTATCAGAATTCCAGAAAGTGGTTTTGATTCCTTGACGACGACACAAAGCTCACGCTGTTGAGAGCTAGCCACAGGGCAGCGAAGTGCGATTTCGAGGAGACATCACAGGAGCCGCTCTGTTCGATAAGCAGCGACTTTTTCGATGTTACCAAGTTTCCGTCCTCAATATAAGGGATCCCCTGTCAGTCTTGTTAAGAATTCAAACCCGTGGTTTTATTCCCTCTCAATGACTTTATTAGTTATGATTAGTTGGTTAGCGAACATGCAGTCACCACTTGCTTTATTACAGTTGATCTTAGACAATAATCCATTATCATCCGGCTGGTTACCACATCTGACTTGCTGCGACCTTAAACGGTCCTCTACTCAGAGTCAGGTTGTCGGCTATCCCGAATAGTACAATGAGCCTTCGAGGCAGTGGGGTAAACTCCTTCCACTGAACTCATCCGCAAGCATGTAATGATATAAATTAGTAGTATTGATCCGTACGGCCAAGTGTATGAAGTTTTTCGGTTCTTACTCTGTTGTCAGTTTGCTCGTATGATACGTACATGTAAACCAACGAACGCAGCGTTGATTTGTATTTTTTTTATTATCTCATTCACTCTAGATCATTTTCATCTTGGACACCTTACGCAACAGTTTGTCCACAGGTGGAGGAATCACTTTGGGTGGTGCTAGTCGCAAGAAAACCATGTTCCATTCTAAGGCCGACACCGGGGGTCGACTGACGCGATTACATGCAAACTTCTTTGTTTTGACGCTGCAGCTGCTCAGCAAACCGGGTATGTGATCGATCGTAGTGATGGCTTTATCTATACCCAAGTTGTCATATTGCTTACTGCGTGAGATGTGTTCTCTTCGTTCTTTTCCAGAACATCACATGTACCAGACACTGTGGAATTGTCTACTGTCCAAGCCGGCCCTGAATCTAAATCAAGTTCCTGATTTTCTTCGCTGTTTCTTCTCCACCGATACTCACGTTAGTTATTTGATCCGGTTCTCTTTCGTTTGGGAATTGATTACATTTTGTATTACCACGTGCAGGATATTTACCTTTACTGTTTAGCGCATTCCTATACTTTCGTTGAGGTTAACCAGGAATGGAAATCAAAGAAACGCAGAAAAGTTTTTTTTTTTACTGTAGTGGCAATTTTTCATGTGTCTGTTGTTCGTTGTTTTGTATCGAACGTACTTAGGCACACCGAGTGCCTAGATAATGTCACACAATACGCTGATAAAAATCTCTGCCGTTTTCATTTGCTTGCAATTGGTTCGATATTCTTTTCATTTGGTGGATAACTTTGCACGTCTGTGTTGGTTGCTACCCCATGGTATCACTCAGTTGGAAGTAAAATGGGTCGAGACAGGAGGTATCAGTGAAAATCATACAGACGAAATACGGTACTAAGCTGTGTTGCCCAGTATCCTGAATGCTCCTCCGGTAACCAGGTCTCCCAAAAGTACTTAATTTACTTGGATCCAGAATTAAGAACTACAGATACTTCAAATAACCAACTCCAGTACTCCGACGGTACCTCCGCTCGGATCACGGAACGCTGTCCAGAAGTCGCGAAGTTAGGATAGTACCCAACGAATTCAGTATCCCAGTAATGGTTTTCACTTATGCGGAGTGTAAACATGATAGAAATAACCGGTCAGAAGTTCAGGAAGCCAAGTTGAACTTATGTGTATACCAGTCTGTCAATGAACGATAAGGAGCATAACTGGTAAGAGACCGTGGAAAATGTGAGCAACGGCAAACCCGGCTGAGAGTGGCCAAGATGCGCTAAATCCTCTGTCTCAGGAATTCAAGTGTGCAATCATCCGACCACACTGACAGCCAATCCGCCTGCAGCACTACACGACGGCGAGATGCGCTAATTAAGGTTTTCATACTTTTTCGCCGTATCATGCACTTATTAACCAGACCCATCCTGCAACCGCTATCCGCTATGAAGACCAGTTTCCCATCCACCATGATCCGTTTAGATTAGGCACTTGTTTCAAAGAATGACCTCTGTTCACCAAAATCTCGAAATGCTGAGAAGACATCGATGGACAATCAATGACAGTCTGAATTTCTCAGTCTAGTAGCCTTTAGTGTATCGGTAATTCCCCCAGGTTAAGTGAATTTTGACAGAATAGTCAGTGGGGAGCCCCACTTAATCCGATCAAAAATTACGCAGTTTCTGTCACACGTTATACCCAAATATAAAGCATCGAAGCACACGTGAACTTGCCCAAATTTTAGGATTACCTCTAATAATCACAAAAGTTACCGATACATCATACCACAATTGCTTTGCTAGTGACCTTCCAAATGAGATCATTCAATTAATGTTGATTGAATTTCCTTTCATGTGAAGCGTTTTCTGGCAATATCACTCAGCGGGAATCCTGAGACTCGTATACATCTCAGTTTTTACGTAAACAGTAGTACATAATTTCGCAACTCATCTTGGGCAGATTTTATGACATTCGTAGACAACGTTCGCTTTTTGGCGTGAAACCAGAAACCCATAAATTCGAATGTTTTTTCCATGGGATGCATTACCTCGTTTGCTTTGCCTAGTGGTGAAAACTGGTTGGGGTTACGCTTGTGACACTTGTATTCCCACTTGAGGCGACCAAGATGCACGAATAATCGACATCGTTCAGCACAGGTGGGTTTCTTCCGACGGAGAAGTCAAGTAACTGAAACATTTCGCTGTTGACGCTGTTTGGGTTATCGAATACTGTTTATTTTTATCAACGGGAGTGACTTTTCGGTTCCTCCAATGTAACGGTCTCCTAGCAGTCGTCGAGATACGCGTAACACAATCCAAAGAAACGCCAAGCGTCTAATTGTGGTTTTCAGTAAGGTTCTTCATAAAAACAATCATGAATATCCAGAGACGAGGTGTGAATGGACTAATACGTTCTTAACATGTATGCTTTCGGACGTTCTTGGACCTGACATTGGGTGGTGAGTGGGCCAGGGTAGACTGAGTGCATGCACGAATTTCTTCTGAGCACATAAAGGTCGGGATTCGCCTACACAGCCACCCTTTATGTGCTCAGAAGAAATTTGTGCATGCATTCAATCTACCCTGGCCCACTCACCACCCAACCTCAGGTCCAAGAACGACCGAAATCGTGAATATGACACAAAGGACATACTTGAACGACTTCTCAAAAATGTCTTACCAAGGGCATCAGTATCTCTGTGTTTTTTCAAATCACAAAAAATCCCATGCCCATCTTGTCTCGCGTCCTGATCACACACTGGTTTTATTTCCTAACAATGCTTGCTTTTTCTCTCTGTTTGACCATTTTTCCCGAGTTCAGTTTCGTGAGGAGCGCAGTTGGATTAGTCGTTTGTGTGCCTCTAGCATAGCCGATGGGGCCGACTATCTGGTTCTGGAGCGATCCCGGGTGTTCAAACATATGCTGACAACCTACTCTTCACCATCATGCGATACAACTTTCCAGGTACGAGTGTACATGGACTATCTATACAAGTACCTTCGTTTTTTGTGTGCAGTCGGCGGATCTTTGTGACAATATTTTGTTTCTCTTCTGTTTCCGTTTCAGCTCACCGTGTTGCACCTTATCCACTCAGCGACCAGTCAGCCGCGTCTGATGCATGCTCTCATTCGATTCCACGCCCTACCACTGTGGCTTTGGCGGCATGCCCTTCAACCGTGGTATGTCACTGTTCAGTAGAGCTTTGATTTTTCCATTTTCATCAGTGTAAGATTGCTGAACTGACGATGTCATCATAGTTAGACGGTAACGACCGGTGGTGGTCGAGTAATTTAGAGCGTTTGATTACCACCTTGGAGGTCGGAGCTTCGAATCCCCACCATTACCGGTAACTTTGGTGGCAGACAGTAACCCGCTGTCGTCTGGATCGTCACCACACCTGACTTACTGAGAACTTATGTGGTCCTCCACTCCATTTTTCAGAGTCTCGTTGCCAGTTATTCCTAATAGTGCAATTAGCTTTCGTGGCTATAGGGTAAAGGTCTTCCACTGCACTCAAGAGAAAACAAGTAATGAAATAAATCCGATGGTCCTTCTCAATGAGAGTACCAACAGGAACCTGCCAAACTGGAACCACTAAAAATGGCGTTATTCTCGACCATGCTCTCGAGTAATAGGGATTACTGAAGCACGATCGTCGAGGACGATGTTCCTCTTTGTAACTAGTATCCGCTGTTCATTACGTGCCTGCGCATGAGTATAATGAGAGGGGTATGTACCCCATAGCCACGAAGGCACACTGCGCTGCTGGGAACCAGACCCTGGAACTTGGAGTGGATAATCACATGAGGTTACTGTCTACCACCAAAGTAACCGATGATTGTAGGGTTTCGAACCTCCGACCTGAACAGCTCGACCACTATCGGTTTGTTCGTTCATTTGGGCGTTCAGATAGGAAACGATTCGCCATCCTCCTTCATGTTGTCCTTTGTTTTCCGATGCACTGTACTGAAACGTTGGTAGTTTAATTACTCAAGTCGTTACGTGAGCTGGCACCAATGTTTGGGACTCAATCGATCGTTTTTCATGATATCGGTACCTCAGGCATAAATTAAACCCGCTTTTCACCAACACCTGTCCCTGTCGTTTTCTTTTTTGCTTGTTTTGCAGTTCGCTACAACAAGTTGAGCTATTTCGCGCGATATTAGACAATATATTGACCGCCCTGTCCACCAAAGAAGTCGATTCACCCATTCGTCTTCTTATACAACTGATGAAAACCGAGTTCGAGTAAGTCTTACTCTGCTTTGAATGCTTGCTCTGATTATACCGATTTGTCCTTGTGTGTGTGCATTACATCAGATCTTTGTTTGCTAGAATATCGAAGGTTACATCATCAACAGTACGCTTCGTGAGGGTGTGAATTCTCAGTGCATCACATTTTATAATTACAGGTTGTTATTGTTTGAACAGTATTCCTGATCGTAACGCTGTCCCTCCTTCTGTGAAGTTTGGGAATTTTAGACTGTGTATACTTAGGCTTAAGCGAAGCTCGATAATTTTTTGTTCGACCTCGTGCTAACCTCCACGACCGGTTACTTTGGCAGTGAGCAATAGTGGTAGATGGTTCTACTGTCGCTTGACTTTTTGATGCATGAAGTCCCTCAATCAAGATTACCAGTTCACTTCAATAATGGGGTTGGTCTCTGCGGCCGTATTATAATATTTATTTTTTGTTAGGATGTTATGGACTTGTATGTCGTAAAGGATTCTAACTGGCGTGTACATCTTTCTGGCTAAATACGGAGACTCGCTTCTCTCATAACCTGATTCACTGTGTTTAACACCTCTCTGAGAACAGATGATAGAAACGGAGACAGACAGCATGATATATTCTTCAGCGTCCACGATTGTAGCTTGTTGACCGGCTATAGTAGCAATCAGCTCTCTAGTCTACACTAGTCGTGTACTTAGATCATTCCTGAACCTTTGGCCGGTTAAGTGGCGGAGTAAGTACAAATATTCTTTTCCAGCAGACTCAGTGTCGAGTTCGTCGGATTGTATACACTCTTCTGACAGCTTGGACATGTTCCCGGCATACCCTTTTTTCACTGTCAGTTAAGTGGTCATCATAGCGGGGATTCGTATACCTAGTCTTGATTTTTCTGAAATCAAAGTCTGACTACTCATAGATATTATTACTATCCCTCGATCGGTGTTCTCGTTGTGATTGTGGCTTCGTAATCTTTCTATGTAAGTACTCTGTTATTCTTTGTTTTCCCGGTCCATTTCAGACGCGTGCAGTCGGAGAACACCAAACCAGCCAATCCACTATCGCTCATTCATAGGGTATGATTTTATACGTTTATACGTATTTCCTGTACAAATATATAAAACTTTCGGTCGATTAGTTTTTTTTTTCTATGACCGAAAACGGTAGCGAAAGTGGAGCTAAAGGGCGTGAAAATCGATTGCACGAAAGATCGTCGTTTAGCAAAACAACAACACAGTGTCATAATTTGGCATCCCGTGTGCTCATTAAGAATGAAAAATCAGCAATGATTTACTGTAACTCAGTTAATTGGTGCAAATTATTGGCACACTCTATCTGTAATTCAGAAGTAAAATCATGGACAGTTTTACAAACTTCTGAAATGAAGCAATCGAGCGTGAACTTAAATACAATATCGTCTTCGTCGGATATCAGTCTCATCCAAGGTGTTTACGAACTGTCCCTATAGCACGAAGAACAGGCAAGTTTTCTTCCCGATCGCACTTTCATTGACCAAATTTACACTCTCCGTCCTATGCTTAAACTCCGCTGAGCAATCACGGGCATATGCTCTGAACTCCGTTGTCATAGTCGTCGGTTTCTTCTGCCGATGCCAGTGTCACCACAACTGCAGGTGAACTAAGAAAGAATTCTCCAGTTAACTAGATTCACGGTTGTCCAGAATAATCTGTCAGGTAGCTGGAAGCACGTGTGGCTTGTAAAGTTCGATTCATGGCTGGACTGAGTTTGTGATGCGCATAATTGAAGGCCAGTCTAGAGTGCACAATTTTTCTCGATGCTTTTGGGGTTGAGTCTCCCCTCCAATCCTTGTCAGTTCTGAACATCTGGACAACCGTTGTCATCAACAGTGTCCCCGTTTCCAGAGCTGATCCGGTCAGGTACTTAGGCGTTACGATCAGCACCAATTTAGAGCTGTCTTCTCATACTCTTGGTTGTATTAAAAAACTACGTACACTGTCTTTTCGAATCCGTAGGCTGAGGTAGTTTGGTGTCAAGCAAGTTGTCATTTTCTTTTCTCCGCCAATGTATTCTCCCAGTCTTACTTTACTGCTCTCCTGTAATCGTTTCTGATCGTGAAAAAGATTTTATCACACTACATCGCGGACTGGCCATTATCAGTCGTGTTTCTTCGGTTCCCGTGGGCTCTATCATCTCCAAAATTTGCGATTTGCACATTATGGCCTGCGTAAAATTTGCCAAGAAAATTCTAACGAACCCCACCCATCTCCTTTCCCTTGACTTATCTGCATGCCACTCGCATCCCTCCACACGTTCCGCGTTACCACTGATATACTCCCGCATAAATATCTTTCGCGACTCTATAATGCCTCATTTATCACGTGTTCTGGTCAACAAGATGAGATTCCTAGAGAAACGACGCATGAACCTTAGTGGCTGAACCAGTTTTTTTCTGCAGCATCTATATTTCGTACGCTTATTTCAAAGTGACAATGATCAGTTTTCCTCCTTTTGGCTGAAACCCAAGTTTGTTCATCTGCTAAAGTCCTCAACACAACGTAGTATGTGCGTTGATCGAAGAAAGACGTTCTTCTCGACGAATGAACGATTCCGACCGCTGGTAGTCAAGCTTGCGGAGAATGCAACATAAGTGAATGTTCAGTCACAATTTAGTGGACTTCTGCTCAAACCAGTAGAAGTAACTGTGCTTGTTTCTGCACTACCCTATCAAACAAAAGAGTGGCCTGGACACTAGGGGTATGGGCTGACTCATCATCGATAAGCAGCCAAATTACGTTAGCAACCAGCAAGTCAGCGCCTGTTCACAATTCAGGTCACTGCTTGAGCCGACGGATCTGCAGGCGACAAAGCAGCGGATCGATAACGAGAACGGATTCTCGTCAAGTGGTGGCTAGCCACATCATTAATCCGAAGAAAGGTTACTCGATACAAGTATGAACCAATTAGTTTTTACTGCAACGATGGGTGACAGTGACTGTTTTCTCCTGTATGAACGGTGTGTTCTGAGCTAATAAAGGGAGACGATCCGAAGAAAGAAATGCTTTCTCACTAGAGTTATTAGGTTGGATCAGATCAACCACCGTGACACATTAGCTTTTATCTGTATTGAAAAACGCTTAGTCCTTTTCTCGTAAACGGCGTGTCAACCTTTTACGTTATTAATAGAAAATCACAATGTGTTCACAGTAAATCTCGAGGAATCGGCACATGGTCACGATCTGAGCACTTTCAGCAAGCTTGGATCTAGGTTTAGATATCAGAATAATTTGCGCTGGGACTTGTAACCACAGAGCAGCTCTATGAAATGGGGAGGGCGGCGTCCGTTGGCGGTAATCGCCACCTTTACCGTCTAATTAAAAGTACCGGTCCACGGATGCTCGGCGTAAGTGAGTTAATCAAGAAATCCGACGGCTCGCTGGCTCCCTCTCAGAGGCATCGTCTGGACCGTTGGGCGGGGCACTTTAAGGAACAGTTCAATTGACTCGCTTCTGGATATACCTTCAATAGAAACAATGCAGATAGCTATCATGGCTTCATCAGCGATGGAGGTTATCTGGGAAATAACTTATTTGAAAAGGTACAGATCCCCAGTACCGGATGGATTGTCTCCATCATTATCTAAGAATGGATGCGGAGCCTTGGTTTCTGAGTTAACAAAACTGATTCAGGTAATTTTGGATAGTGAGCAGATTCTTAGAGAATGGCGTGAATTTGTGATTGTACAGATCCACGAGAAAGGCGATTGGTCCTCTTGCGAAAACCACAGATTGGTATAGCATCCAAACTGCCCGCCAGGATTAACCAGCGCTTTTGAAAGGAGTACGCGTGGAAACCAAACCCATTTCAGGCCCGGTCGGTATTGTATCGACCACGACTTTACTCTTCGACAAATCCTAGAACAGGCACACCCATGGTCTGAAAATGGCGTTCGACCCAGTCGACCGCCTAGTTTACCATGAGAAGTGTTGTTCGTCAGGGTTGCCATCTTTCGCCTTTCCTCTTCAATTTTTTTAATTGGATTGATTCTTGAGATAACCCTATGCTCGTGTGCGAATAGTGGCGTCGACCTCTGCCCAGGCAGTGCAGTCTGACTTGGAATACACGGTCTATATTGTTCTTCTGAGTGAAGATCCAGGTAAACTACAATCCTTTCTAGATAGCCTAGAAAGCGGCGTGGCGTAGTTGGGATGCATTTCGCGCCTTCAAAGTGGGAAATGTTGTTGCAGGACTGGGTTGGCTTTATACCAGATCTCGTCCTGTCAAAGGAAGCTCTGGCTGAAGTAGATATATTTTGTTACCTGGGCAGTTATATCTCGCCAGGTGGACAGATATGAGATGAAGTGTCATCGCGTATGCAGAAGGCGCATTTGGTTTTCGCCAACCTCCGTCATCTGTGGCGCCGGAGTGACATCCGATAGTCTGTCAAGAGTCGGGTGTACACTGCGGTTGTTAGGTCCGTTCTTAAACGGCTCAGAAACATGGTCGTTAAGACTAGAAGATAGGTGAGGACTGTCTGTTTGAGTATCGATGCCTTTGTCGTGTTGCTCGAATATGGTGGGAATACTCTATCAGCAATGTCGAGATTAGGCAAAGGATGTTGAGAACCAGTGGTTAGACGCTGAAACAAGTACCGGATCTAAACAGGCTAGGATAGCTGGGACATGTGTTACGCACACCCACCGACAGACTTCCCCGGCATACGTTGCTTTCCGAGACAGGTTGTGGTTAGAAATTAGATCAAGGTAGTTAATCCATGGGGTGGCAGAAAGGTATGAAAACCCCGAAAAGTGTAATTGGCCCAGTAGGATGTGTGAGACTTCCGGGTTGGGGTCCACCAGACCCGCCCACCTGGCATTGCTGAATGTCGCGGAAAGTCGCGTACTTGTATTCGGGTCATTTGTCCTCCTGATTTCCGTTTATAATTTTGCTCTCTCTTTTTCCTCCCTGTATGGTTCTACTCATTCGGCTGAACGATGCTGCGAGGTAGCAACCGAAACCGGAGCACAGAAGTACGAAGTTAATAGTTGAATGAACTGAACCGAGAGTAGTTTGGTATCGGTAACCGTGGTTTGAGTGCCGGATAAAGGGTAGAAAACCAGAGAATGTCGGGCTAATGTTGTGTTGTTTAGTGCCGATGTGACATTGTGTGAATATCTTTAGGATGGATACTATAAAGTTTACATGTATGAATGTCGGCACAGCATGGACGATGACTAATCTAACCAAATCACTTTACTTTCCATGCAGTAATCCGTTTTACAACGCCATATCCGTCAGTTTTGAACGAAGTGCTTATTACCCATGACCATCGATCCTATAGTTACGATCTTTCCAGCAAGTAATATGGCCTAATGCGAAACACTTTCGCTAGCATATGAAACTTTCTATCTGAATCCACACAGTCCTCGAAGTCTGGGACGATTCATCATGTACCAATAACAACAGAATTTGTTAGTCTGTTTCTTTTCTGTCTGCAGTCAACAAGAACCTCGTAATGTTGACTTAGCCGTCATACTATTGCGGGCCAACCCGCTGGCAGGGTAGTGTTTTACTGGGCTTTTAGTTCTTCTAACTTGGTTCATTCTCGAAAAATGGTGATTCCTTTTCGTACTGTTGATAATGCCGGAACGTCTGTGTTTCGTGACATTCGAAATTCAGTTAGTTGATAGTCTGGCACCTAATGAAGACATCAGATTCAACTCTCACATTCGAGGTGATAAATTCCATCGTTTCATGCACGCAGTGGTTTGAACCACACATTTGATAAAACTTCGTGAAAAAATACCAAGCTGCTTTTCACGTGTTTTTCATTTGCATCGAATCCTGAACTGACAGGTTATTAGCTGGGAACAGCTCAGTCATATGTTGACTTCAATGAACTGCTGCTGTTCAGTGATATCGAAAGTCCTGATTAACTAATAAATTGTATGTTCAACCGGGCTTCACGACGAGATTTTTTCGAGTTCCGTTCATGATCTTGGTTATGGAGGACATTGCGATCTGTTTTGCGGCAACAATGTCCGGTGTTCGCAGGCAGAAAATTTACTGTGGGATAGGTTGACAATGTTGTGAAAGGGTGTACGTGCCCATTAATTGACCGGTTTAGCCGATACAACATGCGGCTTCTTGGGTGTACTGTTGCATCATTCATTAGCAGTGTGATTACAATCGAAAACGCTATTATGCCGCCAGTAACAGAATATCTTTGACTTCTGTTCTCAATCTTCGGAACAATAAGAATGAACATCGAACGCTTCAGTTTTTGTGTTATCCGGTGAAGGAAGAGAATGGAATTTTGTTAGTATTCGACGTGAAAGACAACGGGTCGTCGAGGTGAACACGGAAATCAACATGGTCAAAAGAAATTGCTCAGCAGTATCTCCGTAGTAGCAGAGTAAATTCGAAAAAGTGATATGATTTTTCTGAGTTTTATTGTTCGCGCGTCCTCAAAACATCAGTTATTTACGAATTTGAGAATTTCTTTCGAAGTTGATCATGCGAACTGGCCTAGGCATACCAGCTGGTAGTGATTCCAAAAGGTTCACTATGGTTTCTTTCCCCGTTATGCAACTCTCACAGGTAACTCATTTATACTGAATAATGATGAGGTCCTGGCTGTCTGCTCTGTCAATCATTTTCTTCTCAGTTTCTGTTCCAGAGTGCAATCAACATGGGGTAATGGGTTCACGTTACTAAATAGCCATGGGGTCTCGCTTTGTTCAGCAGAAACTACTCAGCTAGTACAAACTAAACAATTCTCACATTTTTGTTCTTCACCTCAAATTTCATGTGTCCCGTTGGTATACTTTCTCGCTCTTCGCAATTGATAAAAAATCCAGTAACGAAAAATGGTGGTTTTTGATATAAATGAACCATACAATTCCGTCTGTAAGGTCCCCTGATCCTGTGAAATACCCAAGAGGAGGGTGGGTGGATTTCAGTTGTCCGGTGTGTGGAGGAAGATTGAGCTCAATGGTAAAAATAGCATCCACAGCACCGTTGGTTGTGCCCAGCTCGTCAAACGTGATTTACTGCAAACAGGTAGGGAGGATGCGTCGGCTTTAGTGGCAAAAATAGGACACGTCGGATTCATGAATTTTAATGATGCTTTCAGCGAACTCCCTTGTGTTCCTGTGTATGAAGGTAGATTTTTCGTTGCACTCAACGAACAGGGGTCTTTTACCAGTGCTCCCCCAATCTGACCGATTCTGCCTCGTTCCTCCCTGTGGAAATGCACGTTCCTTCACGACTCCCAAACTTGGGATTAATCATTCACAAAGCTCCTCCTGATTTCTGGCACAGAAGTTTCCAGGTTTTTTTTTCTCAAATCTCATCGGAAAGCAACTGAATTTCCGAGGGGTTTTTCGATGAGTATCAGTGGCTCTCAACTGCCTTTGGACGCGTGTGAATATGTAGATGTAATGGGCGATTGAAGACATTATTCTATTGATTGTTCACACAACTCTCCGGTCTTTGTGAATGGGTGTGTGTGTACATTTTTACTTGTCTCTTATTTGCACGCGCTTGGATTCATTCGGGCTAAGTCACCTTCGGAAACTTCTGGTGACCTGCCACTGTGAACTTCGAGCCGCCCATTCTTACGCCCTACGCTTTTTTTATCTTACTTATTTTCTGTAACCCCCCCCCCCCACCTCCATTGAATCTCTTCTTAGCTTTCCAAGAACCCTTTGGGAGAATTTACCAAGCGTGACGTGCGTCCTCCCTCGGAACGGTTCTCGTTTCCATTGTTTTTCAAAAATACTTTCAGTTCCACTAGTCGAACACTAGAGTGCCTTAGATTGTGAAAATATCAGCTTTGTAATGATTTATGGACGGTGCGAGAATTTCGAGGCCAGTTTTTTATTGTCTCGCTCAAAGTACTGAAGTTGCGTGGAAATTCACGCAACGTGCGAACGGGTATCCACAACACAAATCCAACAAGGACTGAAGTGAACGGTAAACTTTCCACAGGTCTTGATGAGGAAGGTTCAGCTCCTAGTTGGTCAGATTGTGTAGTGACAGTCATTCGTTAAACTGTCCTACGGTGTGATTGGATCTTGAGGCTTTTATTCTGCCGAAATGTGATGGCAGTTGTGCAGGAAACCAGACCGCGAACAACAACCCGTGTTTGGTGAACTATGCGCCCTGTAGAATGGAAATACTGTTAACTATAAAGGTCAGAGCGCAACTGCATGCTGTTCCACTTCGAGGTCTAATATGAGCGCCGGAATTCCAGATCAATTTACTACTCAATGAAGAGATCTTCGGATGGCTTTCTCATTTCAATAATGAATCATGAGCTCATCTAAAAAAAATTAGGGGACCATTTATATTGATCATATGCTGGCGTCCTCGGTGGATTTCGCTGGAGCACGTATTCATGCCTTATAAGGAACCAAAAACACTGTCGTTGTTCGCAAGGTTCGCGGACTAGGAACATTCCGCTAATTAAGGTTGATTTCAAAAATAGCACGATTTTCATAGGAAATAAAATCTGAAAATTCCCAGTGATTAATTTGCTCAGACCTCATCGCTAGTGGATGGCAGAGCACAGTCTGTGGTGAAAATTGACGGAATCAAAAATGAAAACAACTCCAAGTTTACTATCAGCCGCACTCGCAGTGCAATTGACTACTCTCTCCCGGTTCAGCACGAATGATCAGTGACATTTTTACGCATTGAATGATCAGCTATCCTGTGAGGGGGTGGCTTGTACTGTTTACTTTTCACGTAAGTCCTCACTGGTAAGATGCACATCATAAGAGTATATTGTTGTATGAATAATGAGTTATTGACCTGATCGATCAAGTAGTGTTGACTTGAACCAAACTGCTGGGAATCAATATTGATGATATTCCTAACGGCAGGTTGGACACAGTTCTGTACGCCCTGTGCTCATTCCAGTGGGAACTGGGTTGTTATGCACCACGAAAGGTGGATGAGTCCTAACAAGCCACATGAAGCACCAGTAGAGCACGGTCCTCGACACTCAACTTAAGCTGAACTTCTGACCATTGTTTACTGCGCGCTACTTCCATCAGTCTACATTATTCAGTAGGCCGTCCTATTTCGACCGTGCAGACAGGAAGACTCCGAATACGTGATATCTTTGACGAACAGGAAGAAGAGAAGAGGTGAAAAAATGGTCGAATTGGATACAGGCTCAAAAATCAGGATAAGTATTGAATACAAAGTAATGTGTACAAAAGGGAGCGTTCGTGTGTTGCGGCTGCTGTTGTCTGGATGGGATATCACTCACAGAATACATAACTTCAGTGCACTGGGCCTCTGTTCATCAGCTAGTCCTTGCGTTAGATCACCTATGCTTCTGGTAGTCAGTGAGTAACTTGGACAATCAGTTACCATCTCTCCTTCCTCGTATTTTTGTGTGTATAGATTCGCTGATGAATTCAGTCTGAAAGCAAGAGAGAACTGGTTCCATTTAATGACGTTCTTCGTATTCCAATGAAAATGATGAAACAGTCAGACACGTTGCTGTCTGATGTTCTAATCGTGATGACGTTGACAGTTGCACGTTGGACGGGAGTGAGAAAGAGATCAAGAGAACACAATACCACTCTGGGTGAGTGAATGAGTTCGGTCAGACTGAGTTGTACAGTATGTGTTCACCCGAATATTTCAGTGTAGCTCGGACTCAACGGGCACCCAGGTGTCCACCGTAGATCTCGTAGCGCTCATCTGAATAAAAATGAAGTGAATCAGGCTTGAGAATGATAAAAATAATTAAAACTGAATTCTAAACGCTTTCTTCCTAAATTCTAATCGTTTCAAATGTCGCCACTTTGAATAATGACACTTCGACCAAACCATTTCTGGTAGAACGTGACAGCATAATGCATCAGAACTATGCACTTTAGTCTAAACATTTGTAGTAGTTTGCGCTGTAAGCTCCTGGTCCACGGAATAAGGATGTCAGATGTCGTATGTCAAAATACTTTCTCCAGGACAGAAAACTTCTTTGTTTACTGACACGTCCTCCCAAAATGGGAGTTCGACTTACACACAGTTCTGTTTAGCTCATTTACGTTTGCCTTGAACCTAGATTGTTTGATGAGTAGGTAAAACGGATAACCTTGGTCGTCACAGAAAACTCAGTCGTTGCGGAGATGTTGTGAGATAGATAACTTAGTAGCAGTAATGTAATTACTAAGGACGACAGTTGTGTATCTTTTCACTTCTCAGTTTCAGCGCGTTGGTGCTTGTTTGTTCAACCATCTCGGCAGGCAAAAGCACTTTACACTTTTGAAATCGATCTACACTATTTCCGCAGATTTTCCATTGTTCTGACTTACTGAAATTCATATTTGACGCATCCAGAATTGGCGAATGAAATGAGCAGGGAAATTCCGGTGTCCGTCGTTCATGTCCCTTCATACTGGCGTCGGTGTTGCACTTCGTATACGAATTTGCATCCCATACACCAATGGTGCTACGCGGATTAAAATTTACCCCCGAGTCATCCAGATTCGTGTACGTTGGCGAGTAGTTTGTGGGACGCTCGAGTGATTGTTGCCCCGGATTGTCCGACGAATTGTACGCACTCAACTCCACACTTATCAGGTGTGGATGCATTTCGTTCGACCCAGTGGATTTGATAAAGTTTATTTCCGCAGCTACCGGCTTTTCAGACAAAGTCGAGTGCTGCTGAGATTGCGGTTGATGAGCATGAATTTTGTTCCGATCAAGACCGTATCCTTCTGTGTGGTAGTATTGATCCGCATTGTCTACCGTTACGTAATTAAATGCAGTCTTCGCGAAAGATTTGGTATCTTTTTCAAAGTAGCAATCGGCGATGGTTTTCAGTCGTGCCATTTGCTCGCCGTCGGAGTAACCTGAAGGTTGGGAGTAGGGCATTGACATTGATTCTTTGGACAAACTGTTCATGGTTTGTACTCGGTCATAAGGACGGAAATTGGACTGCTTCAAAATGAAAGTGGTATGAGGTTCACCCGAATCGATTGGACGATCTTCAGATATGTACACATCGCGATTGGTGGACCGGATGTTGACAGGGGAACTGTGTTCGAATGAGATGGAATTTGCGAAGGTGTTACACTGTGCTAGTCGATTGCAGCTGGATAAATTGTCATGATTTTGGGCTGAAAATAATAGAACGGGTAGGGGAGGGTAACAGAGATTTGGTGCGGTTTACTGTATGAAGCGTTTTACTAATGATTATCAAGATATTTGACTGATCTGAAATAGCGAAACTATTGAACAAGAAAGGGAAAAATAGAGTGCTGTACATGACATACATACTAAATTTGTGATATTATTTTGTGCTAGACCGGTCATAAGTCGTCTGTGACCGTTTTACCATCAATTTCTGAAAGGCATATAAGAAGAAGTCACTGTTAAATAAGTGTTACGATCTTATTTTCAAGTAGAAGAGCATAAAACAACTTTTATCGCCCTCTCTAGAGAAAAAACATGAAACTTATGGACTGTTTTGGCAAGACAAATATTGAAAGACAAGTATTGAAAGACACCATATTGTTCAATTTGTCCTCGAAATCTATGAGTGGGATTACCTCCTCTATCCTAATGTACAGTAGCAGATGCACACAGATCCGTCCCTCCGGGTGTAACATTCAACGAGGTATGAAATTCGCTGAGGCGTCAATTGAATAGGAGTTTCAGAAATGACCTGACCTGAGTAGTGACAGATTGCGAAATATAGGGAAAAGGAAAAGGCAATGGCTATTGTTAATAGTCACTGCCTACTAAAAGCCAAGCTCAGCGATCAGAAGCCTGTTGAACACCAGCCTGAGCTACAATCAAAGCCAATTTCCAAAAATATTGAGTACAGCCTGCACCGTTTGGTTACAAATACCGACCCGCGGAAGTCAGCGCTACGTGAGGAAATCAAGGACTCGGAACTTTGGGTGGAGTACTTTACGGACCAGATACTTTAGTTCACTTTCACAATGAGCCTTCTGATAATACCTACGAGAAATGATACAGGTAGATATCACTCTCCCCTCAGAAATGAAGTTATCTGAGATTTAGTTTATCTAAAAAGGCACAAGGCTACCAGAATGTGTGCGTCGTCTGTGATTTTTCAAGGATAGAAGCAAAGCTTAGGTATCGGAGTTAACAAAACTCCGCGTAATCTGGAGAAAGAATATTATCGAGTTGTGTGAGATGGTTATTTTACCACGGCCATTTATCCAACACTCGTGAAGGGCGCACACCTGAGGATCGGCCTGGTTTCATATAGAGTCGTTACTATCCTTCGACAGACCTCTGATTCTTGATTTGGTATTAAACTCAGACGACCATACAGTTCTCTGGCGCTGCTTGTCAATGAAGGATGTGCCATATATATTCATCTATTTTAGTACTTGTAAGCGAACAGTCAAAGTCGAGATCGTGCCAACGGCTGTCTTTCCCCAGTGTTCAGTAGGAGAATAATATTTACTGGGGATGGTCTTTATCCCCTTGTCCTCTCAAGTTTGTGACTGAAATGATTCTGAAGATAGCTCTTTTGCTCTTTGAGAATAGTAGCATCGATCTGCAAACTGTCTGACTTAGAGTACGCGGACTACGTGTGATGCTTCTATGTGAAGGTTCAGTTAAGTTGTAAGTTTGTCTACATAGTCTAAAAGACAGTGAAGCGAAGTTTGTGAATTGTTTTACATTTGCGAATAACAATGTGCTACTTTAAATATGAGTTGGCCCTACAGGGGAAGCCTTAACTGAAGAAGATAAATTTTGTCATCCGGGCCGCCACACCTCCCGAGGTCGTCAGATATCTGACGTAGTGTCGGTCGCGTGCACAAAAGACACATTTGACTTTTGTCAATTTGAACCGCTTATGGCACCGGCTTAACATCCGATTGGATGTTAATAGTCAAGTGTCCACGTTTATGGGACCCAGAAAAATGGTCCTTACGGGTAGAAGACACACAGAGTCCGTTGGTGTTAGAGCATCGATCTCTTCCTAGTTTCTCGAAACTATGGCGGGAACTCCGCATTACCAATACTGGGGATAGGCGAAGGGTAGTGAGCATCAGAAGTCGGTCAGTGGGGCAAGCACCTAATATGAATGGGTTAAGGTGATTGTGACCAGTGTCACGCATGCTAACCGATAGAATTCCTCGGTTTACTTTGTTCTTCTGGGAAGTTGTTGGTTAGAGGGGGGGGTCGAACTGACCACATGGCAAAAGTGTATGAGAATCTTGACCAGTGGACTTGGTCGAGTAAAACGTGTTAGGGTCCCGGGTTTGGGTCTACGAGACTCCCTACCACACGGCTGGCTGCTGCGGTCAGTGGCACAGTGGCCCTCGGGCTCTTTCTTGGTCTCCGTGATTTCAGCTTCGTTTTCGGTTGGATGGTTGGATACATTTTGACACTGTTTGGAGTCGTTGCAATAGGGGCCTTGCTGATTTTTCCCTTACAAACCTTCTTCTCTTTTTGTTTACTTCTTACATCTCTGTTGGTTCTTCTCCTTTCTAGTAGACGCTGCAAGTAACTAAACACTACTAGCAAACAAAGGTGCAAGGTTAATGGTCAAAATAGCTGAAGTGAACAACGAGGGCAATACGCTCATTATATTGCTCACCTTCCCGGTAAACTGACTACAATCAATCTATCATTTATCTGTCATGTTTTAAGCCCATTCTTTTCTGCACCGGGAGTAGAACATTTCAAGCAGCCAGTTTTAGGCTACCAAGGGCAGAAGTTGTCTAGACTAGACTAGTTAACTGGAGGTTCAAAACCGAACTCCTATGAACAGTAGTCCACTGTGATTACTGTTAGACCGTTTTGGAGATAATGTTTTATTTCTTGCAGTTGGTTTACGGGAATGGCCTAAAGCCTATAATTCAAAAACTTAATTTGTAAGAATGGTTCTCATGTGCCTTTTTAGTGCAGTAGTTCCCCCCACCCCCCCCCCCCCCCCCCCATCAAAAAGGACTTTTGGGATTGCCCAGATTGTTTTTGCACCTACTGAGGTGGACAGTCAAAGAGAATTTTCTTGCACAGCAAAAGTGTTTCTTGCAGCGAGGACATTGCAATCAGGGAGGTTGAAGTCCTGGGGTAGGGATGCTGTATATGAATAACTTCCTATCAATCAACGACAAACTGTTTTGTTTTGTCCCACTAACTCTAGTAAAAAGACTTTTCTGCCTTAGAATCATCTCAGTTTATTAGATCAGAACACACCGTTTACAGAAGAAGAACGAATCACTATCACCACTCTTTGCAACACGGCTTAATCAGCTCAAAGTTGCATTGGGTCACCTCTCTTCTGATCGGTTGACTGGTGAAACGACCAGCCCCCACTTGACGGGAATCTTTCCTCGTCTTATCGATTCGCCGTCCTGTTGATCACGCATGAGTTGATTCTGGTACTGACCTGGATTCCAGACAGTTGCTGACGTACCCTCTGCTACCGTGACAAGGCCGTCTATCGAACGATGTGTCAGACCATACCCACACACAAACTGCTTACAAACCGCCGGTAGACTGATGCCAAAATTGAGTATTCAATGGGTAACGTTTTGGGCATCCCAACAGTAATGGTGATTGAATCCTGAAAATATTTAATTGCCTTGACTTCTACGTGATTGATTGTGTTATATTCTGGATAACCCACCAAGTTTCTTCACTGTGAAATTGGTGTCCCGTACTCTTCCAACTTTCTGAAACATGTATAATGAGGACATACTAAATAGAATAAGCGTACAGCTAATTAGGATGATACGGCAGATGGAGTGTGACAGAATGCGGCTTTACTCTAGGGTTACCTCCAAGGCTAAATGTGATTCACACTGTTGTATAAACAACAATAGCTTATAGCATGCAACTATGTCTCTGAATATTGTATTGATACTGTGGTGCGAATTTATGGATATATATAATCACCGAACGTTAAGCCACTAAACACATTTTACTAACAATTTACGCTGTAGGAGCCTCATCTTTACTCGAAGAAGACTTAAATGAGTGCGTTTTATTATTCCCACGTCCCATTGGGACCTTGTGTGGTTCTTCACTTCACTAGTAGTCAGTTATCTCTAACAGTGCAATGCACCTTTGTGTCTATGTGAAATATGCCCCTTCCAATACACTCATGAAAAAGCCTGTCGTAAAAGAAGATCAGTTTATGCACAGGACAGCCCTGCTTTCCGATCGAAAATAGGACAGTGTCAAGTTTCACAACACGAGTCACACAAGATTACGGGAACGCAGTAAAAGTGCACGGTGCTCCCGCTATCATAGCCGCCCATGAAGACAAAAGCCAAGCAGGTATCAGCTTTTAGATGGGGTGAAGGTGCCCAATTAAGAGGGGAATCCGTTCTATCATGAATACTTTTCTCAGTTAGGAAGTATTCAGTACCGCCTGTCCATTTAAATCAAGTATAAACAACGACATGGTAAGAATTGAATTTGGTCATAAAATTCGTCTGCTGTCACTCAGCAGTCATTGTAAATGTGATTGCTATCTTGTTCATACTAATCAGTGAACTTTTCGAATGTTGGAAAAGCAGAACGGGTTAAAGCAGGAGGAAAGATGGCGGTCATTCCACGCTCGGCAGCAGTGAATGCTCTTTTTATAACGAAAACATGGGGAGGGATGCGCGATAAAGTTATATGGGGGGATTATTTCGTGACTGTGGTAGTAGAATACATTTCATTATGATCTCCTGTTAGATAAAAATAAGATCTGCACGCATGATTGATATCACTTCTACTATCATATTATTCCCGTATTCCGAGTTCATTCAACGTAAACCAGTGAGCATGTTTTGTTCTCTTAGCTTGCCTCAGAAAAATACGACTAGGACCAAGTAAATTTTTAGGGAATTATCGTAGGGGCTTTGCTTGGAAGGATCTGTGTATCTGTCTGAACATAAATGATTTCGGGTATCCGTTGACCCTAAAAACTGAGGCCAGCAAAAACAAATTAGGGATTGTTTAAGTAACACACCACTTTGTGCCTCGCACTATTCGATATATATATATATATATATATATATATATATATATATATATATATATCATATCATATCATATCATATCATATCATATCATATCATATCGTGGATAAACCGATCAGAGTTGCACACTCGCAGTCCCGGTTCTCTCTGATCGGAGTTTGCTACTTTCAGGACACAAACTATATTTCAGCACATACGATGTTCTTGGTTCGTCTTAAAGCCACAGGTAACCATGATGTTCTTAACTGTTGCAGATCCCGCACAGGAATTCGATTTTCATATGGCAAGTGACTAAAGACGAAACTCACTTTTTTGTAGAGCCAGGCATCCTTCGTTGTTCATCCCGAAGGAATTTACCCGCTCATTGTCAAGTATCGGGGGCTGTTAAAAGGATAATATTATGAGGAATTATAAAGACGAAATCCTAACGTATGGTTCGAGCATCACTGAAGACAATGAAGGTGAACATCATCAGGTGTGAGTACGAATATCCACATTCGTAATCGATATTCCAAAGCCAGGATTCCTTCATTCATTCCAACTGCACTTATCACACAGGGCAATAAAACGTTTCGTCGCCTGCTGACATAATCAAATTGTTCGGCACCATCCAACTGAGTCACCAGACAAAATTTCCGAGAATGTAGTTGATTAAATCTGTTATACTGAGATATGGAAATGCTTCCCAGTTCGTATCGTTATTGTGTTTTCAAGTGACAGTCTCAGTCAGCCACCAAAATGTTTACATTAGAAAACTGGAGGTAATGAACAGACACCAATTCACGACCATCTGTTCTTTTCAGTAACCCTTGAGTGGAACAAGTAAAGGAAAAGCAGGAAATGTTGGATTTTGCGGGGTCAGAGGATAACTTGATAAGCATCTTTTGTAGATAATAACTAATCAATAAAGTCGTACTTGTTTCATAATTAAGCGGTTTTGTGAACCTGTAAGTCATTCATAGTTGCTCATTTTCGAGAATTTTATTCAGGATAACCCAAGATCTATCCCTTATCGCTTTTACCTAACTAGCTTTGCTAATTACAGGAATAGTACTTAAACAGATCTCCCAGGTTTTTTATTTTGTACAATCCCATAGGCTCTCTGAAAAAGGTAAAACAGTAGCTACAAGAATTCACTGTACTGTTCAGGATAACCAGCTCCATTAGGTCAAGTATAGTAATCTGCTGAGAGACAATGGAACGCGCTCTCCGCCACTATCGCCTGACCGGCGTTAGCAAGGACCACACCTCGGACATGATGTCCTGCGAAATGGACCAGCTGGTGACCACTAGCTAATCAGCTTTTAGCATGAAACCATTATTTCTGATTATACCAAAAACGAATCTCAAGATAAATGGATCCACATCATACACAGTCAATGTTGAACGAGCAACCAACGTCGGTAGCAGGCACCTAAATGGCTAGACTTTACCCCCAAAGTTCATATACCCTAATTCTGGTCAGTATAATACTCAGTGGTCTAAACTCTATTGGTAACTAAGAATTTTCACTCTAATTTGCACATTCCGGTGATCCAGTAAGAGATCCATGAGAAAAAAGTGCAAATAACTCTTGATAATTGATGAAAAGTTCTACGCGGAATGTGCACTACAGTCCCAGGTGAGCATTTAAATAGGACAGTATCAAATTTCTGTCCCATATTCAATTTATTTAAAATACACTTAGACAAACCTTATGTAATTATGAGAGCATATTTGTTATATTTTAGGCAATCACAATTACTTTATAAATAATATGGTTAAACACGCAATATTACCACTCAATTCATTATTGGAAACCACGGAAGCATCTTTTTCATTTTCGTTAGGAATCATCAGCGGTGCACATACACCGAGTCCTCATTGGGTTCGAACCCGGAGTGAACGATTGCGAGCTTAACATATAACCACGAGACTAATCCGGCTGGCTCACAGAGGTTTGCTTAACCCCAACACCATATGATATAGCACCCCTTCCGTCACTGACTATTTAGAAGTGACAGTCCATTTTTCGCGCAACTTTCGGCTCTTATGATTGACGAGTTGTTTATGGAAGCCCAAGAGCAATAAAGACTTTGCACTAGGAAGAACAACTTTCAGAGCTTGACTACTGTGTGAATGTAAGTAACAGAGATGATTTATATATTATTTACATTCAAATCAAATCTCCCCCACTATCTACAGTAGTTGCATTTATTTTCTACCTAAAACACAAGCCAATGAAAAACAATCAGACGACAAACAGTATTTTGATCAAAAATGAAATCAGTAACTCACGTGTACGGTGTTTTGAGACTTCTCACATTCTAGAAGTAAAAGATGGAAAAAGCAAGAAGAATTTCTCTCGGTCAAATAATTTGGACGTAAGAAAACAGTCAATCAATCTCACCTGAATGATGTTCCTCTGTATTCATGTTTATTTATTGCTTTTAGCATGATGAAAACAAAAAGAATAATGAACACGTGACATTCTCTTTGGTTAAACAGATTTCTGTCAGTTACTGCAGATAATTAAACAATCAATTTTTCTCCGGTCATGTCATTCTTCCCTTTTTCAATTCTTTCGAATCCTTTGTTCTAATAGCCGACCCCATGTGCAACACAAGATGCAGACCGAACAAACGTATTATATCGATCAGTTTTATTATTGACGGTGTTGATGATTCAGTTGCTATGGCTGCGGTTTGTGCTGTTGTTTTTGCTGGCGCTGCTTCTACATAGGTTCGAAAAAGGATCGAAACAGGTAAACTGGTTGCGTACGCATGCGCACTTGCTTGCCTACATAAAAACACAGACACACAGACACATTGTGCATCTATTAATTGAGCTTGACAGCTGCTTCCTACAGTTTCACCCACCTTGCCTCAGGGTTCGTTGTTCAGCGGCTCACCGTTTACATTCATCCTGTTTCCGCTCTATTGTGCGAATGTGTGGGCTGACGACCGGATGTTACCAGAAACGTCACTGCCACCGTTTTTCCACCCTCTCCCTTCTCGTAGGAAAGTGTTCTATCATTTTTCACCGATATTCGGGTAATTACCATGATAATGGTGAAGACGATCATCTTCATCATTACGAGTATAATAATCCGATGTCCCCTGTTCTTGTTAGTTGGTTTTTTGGTTTGTATGTGTGCTCGTGCGTGTGCATGTCTGCATACGTGTGCGTATTCAAACCGTGATCGTGCCCGTTTTTCCTCCATCCGCCCTAGTATATGGCCACAAAAAAGCACAATCAGCCAATCCACTCAGACTTTGTTTACTCAGCCTGACTGTACCGAATCTTGCTGGATGTCAATGATTATGCATGCAAGTGTTACTCAAGCCATACAGTCACAGAAAGAGATGTACGGAAAAAACAACCAGCTTGTTGTTAAACAGTGATATTCTCCCCCGCCCACCCCAGCTCCCCACCCCGTTAACAAACGTATGAATCTTACATAACGGAAAATCCATTGGTATTTTCCCCGTCCAAAAGTACAACTCTGAGAGCCGGAAAAGTGTCACTGTGAAAAAGCGTATAGACATTTATGAAGAGAGATTCAGTTTTCCTGTGACTGAAGCCACAAAGCCTTATGCAAAGTTTTTTAAAACCGTGGGGTTTTACATTGTACTGGATTTCCACGCCTACTGATATGAAGTTAACGACAATGTTGGTGAATTTTCATCCCTTTTAATTGTGTGCAGCAAAACATCGGTTAGTCAACAATGGCAGGATGTGGCTGACTGTTGAGCGTAACTCTCCAGCCACATGATTCACCTGATACTGGTCTAGCGGAAACGGTAAAGCATGATACAGTTCGGTATTGAAACTGCAACTGAGCTCAGTTTAAAGCCGATTACTGTGATTCGATGATTATTTTGACGGTACCAGTTTCAGATTGAACTAACATTAACCGGGCACGGTGAGCGGCTGTTTTGATTGCTACCTCTCAGCACAGACTGGACACAGAAATCAGGAAAGTAGGTGAATGGAAAGTAAGACGAGGATCACTACCACTAGCTTTTGGCAGATTAAGAACGTTTATGAATATGTCACTGGTTGTGAGGCTTAGTCAGTTCATTCATTATCTTTAATGCCTGAGTTGGTGGGTCAATTTACTCTCCCCCAACAAACCTTACGAGCCCTACACGGTCAATTTTGTTGATCAGGGTTTTTATGCTCTTCTCCCACATCATACACTAGCCAATATTGCTGCACGTTGAAGAAATCTATCAGGTGTCATGAAGGACACACGTCTCAATCATTGTAACCACATGTTCTTACTGTTTGATGCAATGACGTGCTTCTGGCGCCCAGAACCCCACGCTTCCTCTCAGCATTGTTGATACTTTTGCTCAACATATTCGAAGAATTTTTCGAAAACATCCCAGTTCAAGTTCCGACAATCTTTGTCACAACTATACTGACAACTTCAATTGTTAGCGGAAGGTGGCCGGTTCGATTCCGGCCCACAACGTTGAACTTTTGGGTGAGAACAATACAAGTGGATTTTCCATTACCTAGATCGTTCTGGCTCCTCGGACTTACAATGAATTCCACAAACTTTATCATTTTGATCACTTCGACAATGTACGTGTTTCCCATCTGCCTCGGTGAGTCTTCTGAAACCTAAAGAAGAACTCGCCCAGTTTAGGCACTGTAATCTCGACGATGGAAGATGGATGAAGGGATATCTCATCGAAACCACAAATGACTGAGGTTGGCAAAAGTCAAACACGGTCCCCGTGTATTCGAAGACGCTCCAGTAGATAACTGACTTTCGGGTGAAATGCTGGTACCTCGGCGAGTAAAGCTCATCTAAATGATTTATCGACTCATCTGACACTGCGAGGGTTGGTACTGGATTAACCTGGTTCTGAAGCAGAGTAGAACATAGCTGAGCAGCTATTCCGGTCCTTCGAAAGTGCTTCTGATTCACGCCAATTCTTGATTAGAAGCATGCTATCGCTATTGTACTCAAGAGCTGACATTTTCCATTTGAAATAAGTTCATTGTTACAGTTCTCACACAGTAGTGAAGTGTTCTGTGGGCAGTTTTACTAGAACATTTGAACAGAAAAAGAGAACAGAGGCAACCCCGATCCTCATCACTGGGGGGAGGGGATGAAAGATAAAACTAAGCTCGCACCCTGCGCCGGCTATTTATGTACAGAAAGTCATAGATACAAATGATCTTCCCTGAAGTGTCCTTCAAAAAGTGTCTCCGAAAAATGGTATGGTCGGCTGAGTCGAGGGCTGGTTCCGATCAGTAAGAGCAGATATGGTGGATGCTTGTGTTCTAACGTTTGGCGAATAGTGAAGCTTCGGTAAAATCATCCTCGACCGAGTCTAAACCCAGTTTGGTGCTTGCACAAGCAATGTTTGCGAGCGTTAGGTAAGCGGCCGAGAATGATATCTGTATGCAATTTAAATGTGATATTGACCAGACCTATTCCTCTTTTTTTCTAAAGGTAACCTGTCTCCCATCTCATAAATCATGACGATTACACACTCGCAAGATTTTTTCGAATTTACTACCAAGCCAATAAGTAGGAATCGTATCTAACCGACCAGCCGTACGTAATGAAATAGCTCGGACCCGGACTACGCGCATTAGGAGAAATACAAGACCAGACGAGAACTGCAAGAATGTATTCTGTTCCATTTGGCTGGTATCAACTCATTTATATTACAAAAATAGTCATGCACTTGTTGGCAGATAACGTGCTGGCCAATCACAAGGCGACTTCGCTGTATCTACATGATCTAACAGTTGCGGTTCGGCTTCACCTGATTGGTTGGATATTGGAAATGAAGCCGTAGCGCTCTGGACCGCGTGTGGAGACAGTCGAATTACTACTCTATGTCAAATCTCAGACTTTTGTCAACTCCAATACCAAGGCTAAATCACCGGTTTTGGAAACAGACGAAGGCAACTCAACCGACTCAACAGCCTTATTTCGTTCACCATAAATTACTTCACGGAGAACCCCAGCCTCCGACGACAGATTGATATCTACGTCTAGAACAGTAGATGAATGTAAATCAAAATGTCCCACGAATTGCTCGGCTCAACAGTCGAGACGGCACTAATGGGTCATTATCAATGAGTTGTTAGATTTATCGGATCGTTTGTGGACCAATATTCCCACTGGATAAAATATAGCGACATTTGCCGACCACCGCAGCTTCCTCTTTCTTCTCGCACTTCGGTAGCTTACACTGCTCCCAGCCAGTGTTGATGATCCTAAACAGCTTATGTCAGTGCGTTATCATTTAGGACATTAGGAAGAATCAATCTGCGAGCATCTTCCAGTGCAAGCAGGAGTGCTGACATTTATCGTTTCTTCCCTTTCTGTTTGTGTGTATGGCACCTCTGTTAGCACTACTAGCCTCCCTCGAGGTTTCTTTATCTATTTCCAGTGTTCATGTGGATCCTGCAGACCTGACTGTATAACTAACCCCATGGAGACTTCTTTTTGGGAAACAGACCGATGATTCTGACCTAATAATAGCTGCGGTTGGCTTAACAATTAGTTCGTCCACCAGTGAGACCTAGGCGAAGACAAGAGCGGACAAGAGCGAAATCTGAGTTCAGAGATGTGGATCAAGATGAACCACAACTTTACACGGATCCACGAGAGTAGTATCAAGTAGCCATGCGGTTGATTCGGGTCCAACACCGTGGAGGCCCGAGTGGACTGCAGCAGAGGCATGGATGCTTTTCGTGGTAGAAATTCATACTATCTGGGAATAGCCTGTGACTGGGATGCAGTTGAACGTGTCCATCACCGTCATCGATCCATATGGCGGGAACATAAAGCAAGCCTCCTGATTACCTTTCAGTCCTGTTTAGACGTCTGTGTCAGGCCTTAAGACCGCTACTAACAGCACTGATTCGAAGTAGTTGATTCGAATGCCCACTGGACAGCTACATGCATTTGGACCAGTGTAACCGCATGCACTAGGCGCTGTATTAACCACATAAGATTTTAATTTTGAGACTAAGACCACTGCTGGGGCATGAAGTAGGATTAATAAAGTGCGGTCATGAATGTGTATTTCAAAGACAGCGCAAAAACTTTATGAAAGTTTCAAAAGTTTCAAAGCTGCCCTGTTTTACCGAGAGAGGGAAAACTGAAGGTGGCTATGTAAACAGTAGGTTTAGATCTACGAGTTTTATCTGCATTTCTTTCTCTCCAAGTAACGATCCTTATCGAGAGCTGGGTTTCCCGGGTCAAGATTGCCTTCCACTTTTTTCATCCATTCAAAATTGAAACACAATGAACCAATGGATATTTTGCGACACGGTGCTGGATATTTCGGGGCGAGTGTTCTATGGCGGCCGCCCATATCCCAAAAGAGTTCTTTCCCTAGAAACCCCAGTCAGTGCTTCCGGTCTAAAGACCCCAACAATTGCTGTACGAGAATTCGAATTTGTGGACTTTTCTATAGGTAACGTAGCCTTAGCCTTTGATTCAATAGTTTAGTGTATAAAGTAGTGGGGTTTCAGTCCAGTCAGTAAATTTGTTCGGATTAGTCGTGCCTCCTCATCTCCCCTGACCTCTCAGATCAAAAAGTGATTTGCCGCGGCAATAACATTCAATCCTTGCAGAATTTTTCTGGACAAATAAAGAACTAAAACTCCTAATCAATTGGACTTATGGTGTAGTTCGTTTTATTGTATTTGGATGACAATAACGTACTAATTACATCAAAAATCGAAACTTAGAACCATGCTTCCTCGTTTGGAAGGTTGTCTTTGACTAACTGATCAAATAACTTCCGAACAATCACATTATGATTCTAAAAGTGGACCCTTCATTCAAGCACGCTCCTCACGATTCAAATGAGATCAAGGTGACCAGCTGGGCTTAACCCATAAAATGAAATAGCAGCTCCCTCAAATGTGAGTCATAAGATGGCAAACTAGAAAAATTTCACGAGACCTGGAGCTATATACAATTATGATAATGTAAGTTTCTCTCCGGTGGAGTACAAACGCGGTTTTGTCAGAATATTTTTCCAAGGCCACAGAAGCTCACATTCCTGATCAGCTTCAACCAGATTTTATCACGGAAACCACTTTGGTCAACGGTTACCCGGAAAAGTTCATCGAGGACCACAGTAAACCACAATGCAAAACGGAGCCCATTTGACAACTGAACGAAAGCCAGTCATTTTATTTGTTCCTTTCAAAGGTGACCACATTTTTAGTCTTCTTCGTCATTACTTAACCTCAGCTCTAAACCGAACGTATATGACAGCCCAGTTACGCCATGCCTGACAGTTCGGACACTGGAGGATTAAGGTTAAAAGATCAATCTGACAGTCATGTTGCTCTTGATACCTCATATGTTGTCTACCAGTTCACCTGCAGTTTCGGTGGCAAGTACATCGGCAAAACAGAACGATACTTGGTTCAGAGTGACCAAAAGCATTACTAAATGGCTTTTGCACTTAATGACTTAGCTGGACTGCAAGAACAAATTCCGGCGAGAAACCCAGCATCAGCTGTCTCGAGATATCTACTTTCAGCAGGTCATCAAGTTGACCTAAACCGGTCATTCAAAGTACGATTGCGCAATCGGAATACAAGACTATTGGCGTTCAGTAAAGTTATTTTGATCAAGCAGAAAACCATCCTCTATGGGCACAGAAACAATCACTGCCAACTATCTGCCTTCCTAGGCATTAGTCACACAACCCCAAAAGATTTGTTGACTTAATAATGACGATAATGCCAGAAGTAGCTGGTCGAATTTGAGGTCTGTTCTGCATAGTGATCCTAGCATGAGGTTTTCTGTCAAACTTCGGCCCCTCTTTAAACCTTACCACGAACGAGGATCTACAGTAACCTTCGTAAAGTCACTAAGGGATCGAAATTTAGAAGAGGAAGACCAGTGCTCTCTGTAACAGTAGCCATACATCAGCTTTTACCACCAGCCCTTACAGTAACAGTTGAACTACAAGCCAAAGGCAAACCCATAGTAAGCAAAGTACTTTCAAACATGCTCCCGTGCAACAGCTGAGTAATTCGTACGTTAGAAGAATTCACGCATAACATTTTTGTGAAATTTTGTTCATTCTTAATCTTTCGAAAAACATTTTTGTCTCAATCGCTCCTCTTCGCTCATGGATAGTGTCAAAGGGCGACCTTCGTTCTTACGCCCATATTCGAATAGGATTGGCATCTGAAGTACGTTGCATCTTGGTTTACATAGGGGTGCTAAATGTACACATCTTTAGTTCACAACAATGGTAGTCGTGTCATACGTCATTGTTTTTTTTGTGGAGGGCAAACCTTCCTGCTACTGTTCAAATTCAGTGGCATTGCTTCGATCCGGGTCTACTAGCTGCCTCGCATGATCTGTCGAGATGGCAAATAGTTCGTCGCTTCACATTTGGCGATCTAAAGATTCACAGTTTTCTCCAAGGGTGTCACAGCCTCTGTCATTAAGCAAGCCATTTCTTCCATCATAATTAGCGCACGATTAGAAATACCGTACAGTTTCACATCTGAAGGTGAATCGCGATGCTGACGATTTGACTTCCCATCCGGGTGTATTAAATGCAACAATAATGTACACGCCTCGATGACCAAAACTTTTAGGCGCACGGTTATAAAACACATTCATTCAGAAAAAACTAGTGATAATTTGTGAGTCACGTATCATAGGGCAACAAAACTTCGAGTGGCTCCCACAATGACTCTGGCCGATATATGTAAACGAATTCTTTCGTTTCATGCGTCAACTGTATCTTAATCTACCTTGGTTAAGGATGCTGCCAACGATTTCATCGACGAAACAATCTAACGTGCTAGTACTAACACTTAAGCAAACAAATAATAACTATTTTTTCCCCATTTGGTCAACTCTACCGAATTTTGTTTGGCGATTTTTCATCGGACAGAGGGTTTGGGAATTGAGTTCTAGTCAAATACATCTCATGAATTAACTGCTGAGTTTCCAAAAAGGCATGTGAAATCTTGCAAGAAAATAATCATCTCGGAATGAATAAATAATCTGTTGTCTGTTAGTCACATCCATTCTACCACAGGAAATCAGTCGGGTTTCAGCCCAAAAGTCAGTCGGAATGATAAAACTGGAACCCGGATTGAGCGATTACGAGTCCAACTTATAACCACGAGACTATTCCGGCTGGCTCACAGCGGTTTGTTTAACCTCAACACCACATAATATAGGACCCTTCCGTTACTAATTATTCAGGGGTGACAGTCTATTTTTCTTACGCATTTCCACTCCTATGGTTGACGAGTAGTCTGTGGGAAGCCTAAGTGCAACAGAAACTTTGCGTTAGTAAGAACAACTTGCAGAGCTTGACTACTATCTGAATTTAAGTGGTAGGAGACCTAATTCACATATAATCATTCAGTATCCATACAAAACTCCTACGGAGAGGTCACTAATCAAGGTGGTTGACGGCTGGACGGACAGTGGGTCGTCACCATTGACAGGTCAATGTGAACGTCAAGCAGTTCGCTGCTAGGTGGCCCGCATAGCCTGCGGTTGGGTGTTTGACTCACAGCCGTTCAACCCAAGTTCGAGTTCCAGTACGCGTTTGGTGGACGCACTACTGATCGTTCTTGACAAAAGTGAAACAACGGTATGGTACTTCCATGATTTCCGTCGTGATTGAGCGTTGTTACTGCACGACAAAACATTTGCTAATCAATTCAGATCTCCTACTGCTTATGCAAGTCAGGAGATATTAAAACACATTTTTCTTCCCGTAAGTTATGAAGTTAAAATTTTAGTCATGATTTATGATTGGTATTTCGATAGTTTTTGTTAAACTCTTCCTAAAGTGAGAATGAACTGCTTACCTTTTCCCGAAGTACCATTTCTCAAAGTGCAAGCCATGTGTTTATCATTGTTCTGTTCACTGCACTTCTGTTTCGGTGATCGCCCACTTTCCGCCACGTCCCTGTCAGAAGGGTTGGAGTCCAGTGACTGTCTGGGACCGATCCTGTCCACCGTGGTAGTAGTAGTGGTATTAGTAGTAGTAGTAGTATTAGCGGTAGTGGTCCTTGCGGCCATTGAACGAACAGTTGACATTCTCTGTCTGTTTTTAATGTCACTAGCCCCATCTTTCTTTTGATACGTATGACCTCGGGGATCATCGTAACAGACACCGTGCAATGTGCTTGGATCGAAAGAAAAACGTTGCTGCTGTGGTAGAAACGATGATCTAAGCTCAGCCGATAGTGACTCCGGTGGTTGTTCATGCCGTGACTCTGATTGTGTTAAGGTCTTGACCGGTGCGTTGTGCCCATTCATACTGAAATCGTTGGTATCGTTGGTGGTAAACGGGTAGAATTGTCTAGCCAAATGATCCAGTTGAATGCAATGCTGGGTTCCATTATAGTCAAAATTTGCCTCACCAGTAGCAGCATTAGTCTGTGAATTTTGTTCGACTGTTGTTGGACGAAAGCAGTTGGTAGTAGCCATAGACAAACCCAGCAGACCAGTGATGCTGTAATCCGCGGCTAATGCAGCCGTGGAAAAATTGGTCAGCTCACTCAGGGCAGCCAGACTATCAAAGGAGAATTTGGAACGAGCCTCATTATGCGTTGCGAAACCATTCTCAGAATGCTTACTGTTGGCACGCATTGAGCTCAGTGTGTTGTAATCTACGAATGCTGAATCCCCAAGGTTTGCTGTCGTCCTCTCGGTGTCCGATGGATTTGTCAAAGTGTCCATGTTTTGTTGTTTTGGATCGGTCAAAACCGAACGTTCATATGAGGACGACATAAGACCGGGATAGAGTCGACGGTTACTCTCCGCGGTACTGGTGAGCAAAGAGGTAGTTTTGCTAAATCTTGGATCCATTGTGATATCGAATGTATCCACTGAGTGCACTGACATGGACGTCACTTTGGCCGTATCTCCCGTTGAGTGCATTTCAGAACCACGGCTCATATAGCCCTTTGGAATAGTGTTAGAATTTGAATAGCGTGGTTCACCGGGACCATCCGGTTTGAAAAAAGAGGATAATGGAAGCATGCTGGAATGCAAACCGACATGTGACGATTGTTCAGGGGATTTATTGTTTTTTTCAACCACTGAGTAACAAATTTTTTCTCTTGCTACTTCTGGGTCGGTTGTGGACATCCCGTGTTCGGATCCGATTTGCAAACGACATTGACCAGGTTCCGTGTTCGTCTTCTTGTTTCGTCCAATACGTTGTATGGAGGTCTCACTGCGTCCACTTAACGGGCTGGGCAAAGAATCGGAGCGTTCGTAATCCTGACCGAATGAACTTTTGGCTGCTGTTCTATTCGGTGAGACGTCCAGATTGAGTGAGGTCTGACTGTCCTGTGTTCAGTGAAAGGTGGAAATAATCACTCATTTTGAAGCAATAATGAGGAAAGTATATCTGTCCAAGTCACTAATACAAGTTGGTGGTGTATATTATACTACTCGTTCTCCTAGATCTGCTTTGGTACTTGGAACGCTTTCATCAGAACAGAAATCGAAGCAAGATGATAGCTCGTGGTACGGCAGGTAGTCTGGCAATTCCGAAGTTTTCTTCAATTTCCACAGTAGCGATATTGACTGCGTAATTGTTGGTTACCATAATAATTTCTGGGTTTTTTTGAAGCACTGTGATCAGTGATCTATACACAACTTGGTTTTGCTCCAAGAATGATATCAACCTGTTCTTTGACGCGTTTATGCCCGTTCTGATTCCACTTTCTGTCTGATTATTTAAGTCTTCCTGTAGGGGATTTTATTTGTGCTTTCATCGACTCGTTATTTGCTTTCCGCTTAATTAGTCTCTGTCTTACCCCCACTATGGGAAATGATGTTTTGGACAGAATTAACACTAGTCATCCCGAATTTGTCCTGTTTCAATCAGCCACCGCCCTTTAATTACCTTCAGAGCCTAAATGTATTCACATTCAGCAAGCTGGTCACTCGTCAAGAAAAAACAAATGAAGGCCACTTCTGGAAACTTGAAGTCTGTCAACAGTGCACTTCTCAAAAGACCTCTTTCCATTTTGTCTTCGTGTTTTTCTGTTGAACGTTCTCAGACCTATAAAAAAGGCAATGAATGTGGCTTTTTAGTTGTGCCGCCCTGGGTTACATAACAACAGCAGAATAGCTTCTCCGTTGCTTACTTCTCTGGTACGGCAAAAGAAATATATATTTAAATCGCTAGATCAGGCTTCCAGGAAAGTTCACTCACTCTTGATCGAACAAGAAATCCAACATTTGAGTGCGTCTTTTAACCGCCAGTTCTTCGGCTCCGCAAATAGAAACCCTCCTTGACATGGTAACCGGCTTCCTTGCAGAAAACGGTCCGATCAATAAACTGCAATATAAACGCCTACAATCTGAAAGCCGAGATTGTTCAGCCATCCATGTGCACCCTACACTAATATATGCCACTTGTTCTTTCCAAATTAGGATCACTTCGTTTAAAGGAATTCTTTAGGCTACTTCGAAAGTCAAGGCAGCCTCTACTGTGAGTCCAGATGACCTATTCTCCATTTTCCCCGGATTTGGAACTAGTCCGCCAACCGAAATAATAGCCTTATCTACCAACTAATCCGATGATGTCGGTAGTATTCCTGCCTCCTGGAAATCCGTAACAGTGATTCTTATTCTAAAACCCTACTTCTAGCTTTTTATCATGAAGTTTTGCCCAATCGACATCAGTTAAACTGAGCTCAAATAGACTATCCGCGTTATCCTTGGCTGATTACTTTTTAAACTCCTGATGACCCCTTTCAAATTACATAAATACCCAACAGGTACACTCTGAAAATGGCTGTTTCAGTTTACTGTTTCATTTCTAAATGTTCGAACCGTTTCGTGCAATAACTTCGCTGTGTCTTCCTCAACTCGTTACTTCGTTCCCCTTTCTATTCTTCTTTTTCGAAGCTAAAGTATTTTGACTGTACTACTCCTTCACTTTCATAGTTGAATGACTGGTTTCCAAACAGAATTCAACTTGAAGTGCTGGTACATGTGCACCGAGTCCCTTGACGAACAATCCTAATGTGGTTCGGGGTGCTTTTCATTTCCCACATATTTTCACCACGTATATTGGCGACGTGTGCACTGCACCGCCTTCACGGCTGTTTAGGTGCGCCGTTGGTTTGGTGCTCCTTCAGTTCTTCTCCAGCCAAACAACCTCACCTCTTTTTTTCTGAGAATTTGTACAACATTCAATACTTCTCGTTTCATTTGGGCCTACATCTCAACACTTTCAAATGTTTTGAAGGTACTTCCTCTTATTCACGTTCCTCCTATTCCAGTGGGAAATCGGTCATCAACTACGTCCCCGTTTCCAGGGTTGACTTGGTCGAACACTAAGACGTTAAAATCAGCACCAATATACGGGGGTCTTCCCATATTCTGGTTTGTGCAAACTGCAGACTGAGGCAGCCTGGCATCGAACAGACTGTCTTTTTTCGTTGTATCTATCAACACGTGCTCTAAATTTTACTTCAATTCTCTCCCGTAATCCCTCTTGATATAACTGAGAAAGATTTTCTCATGCCATATCGTGGCTTAGCCGTTACCAGTCGTATTTCGTTGAATTCCATAGTCTCTCTTGTCCCTAAAGTAAGTGATATGCACACTGATGATTGTGAAAAATTCGCCTGGACGATTCTTACTGATCCCACCAAGCCCCTGTAAAATGACCTATCTGCCTATCTATCTATCGTTCGCATCCTTCTTCAAGTTCCAAATTTAGACTGAGTTCCTCTCGTATTAGTATTTACCGCAACTCTACAGTGCATTAGTTAGCCCGTGTTCCGGTTGGCAAGGTGAAATTCATAGAAAAATTTCGCACGAACCCCGGTGGCTGAACCGGCATCTCTCATGTACACATTTTGGAACCCATTTCACAATGACAGTCTGCCTCCTTTTGGAGTGGAATATGAGCATGCTAATTTATTGAAGCCCTCAAAAAAATACGGTGCAATACAACACAGAGCTTTCAGTCGCGCACTCTTGATGTAAAGCAGTCTGTTCTCACAGGCAGCTAAAACAAATGTGTGAAATTCACGATTGTGTTGACAGAGCTCTGCCCAGTGGATAGGCACAGCTGACGATTCCTACCAAGCCTGAGGATAAATCTTTTAATATTCCCAAAGTGCCTCTTTGATAATCAATCACTGACAAAAGGGGACGAATTATGGTCGGAACTCAGTGCTATCTGCAACTTTTTGATGGAGGACGTAAGAGCTGTTGTCTAGAACCAAATGTGATCTATCGATTAGTCTTCCTCTGGTTTCCCATTTGAGTTCTAGTTCCAAAGGAGAGTAGTTCACCCGTGCAAGTATGAAAACCTGCCGGTTTCTGAACCAGTTTGATTAACCGCGTAAATTCATTTGTCGTCCCAGTGAGATGTGAACACTTCTCCGCTACCTTGGAAATGACCCACACTACCGCAGCTTGTAAAGGAGGGAAACTTAAGGCGGAAACAAGTTTCATACAGTATTACCGTTCAGTAGGACAAATGTGATCAAACCAGTTCGGTAAAACTCATCTAGTCAACTGATTCACCACAAAGGGAAGGAATCAATGAACAACACACGGAAAAGGCTTGGAATTAAAAAGAAACATTCAACTGATGGTATGTTGGTAGTTGGTGCATATCGAATTGTCACTGAAAGGAAGTAAGTCTGATAACGTCAATGAGTCAAATGTTTGACAGAGCATATCAACAAGTTCCGTTAGTTAAAAAAATACACTATATTGAATGTACAAAAAAAAGCTCTGCACTTGCAGACAGGATGCTTATAGAGGCAGTCCTACCGTGGACATCTATCAGTAAACGTGTTCTGTTGGGACAAGACGCGCCATAATGCATTCGACTAACTGAGGATAAATATAAGCGAATAGATAATATTTTAATTCCTTCATTCATCATAAGGTCGTGTACAATATTTCTGCAGGGGGCCTACAACCAATAAACAACGACTTGAGAGGTGGCAGACGGTGACGGGAATCGAACCCAGGAGGCCACGGTCCAAGACCCATGCTGATGACCGTTTGACCACCACCGGATGGGAAACCCTCGAGGAAAAATGTTGAATGTGTTGAGGATTCATCAGTGCGAGTTTGCGCGGCCATCTATTATGATAGCCACGAAGTTGAACCCAGGAATTTTCTATGCTTCGTTTACGTTATATGTAATATGAAAGCTCGCAAACTTCTGATTGTTTAGGTGTCCAGTTTTGTGACATCATTTAGGTTTCTTTGAGGTGTAAGGTAGAACTAAATTACTCCTCCAGCATTGCAGTGGATGAAGAAAAGTAGGGTAATTCAGCTTATAAGAGATTCTCGTCACCTATCTAGAGTACATTGGCCAGTATCGACCAGTTTAAACATTTGTGATTTTCTCCCACAACATACATAATATGACGCCAATTGCAGTCTGCTAATCTATTGTACATTCGGTACCAATAGTACAGACAATGAGTTTTTTTCCGCTCTTTAATAACTCATACTACAATTTTGGGGAGCACTGTCAGTGGTTCTTAACGTTAATTTGACCCGTGTCGATCAGTATTCACCACAGGATCTCTAAAATATCAGTCCATATATTTATATACACTGATTTATTGATAGAATAAACTATTCCCGTCCCTTCAGAAATCCGTTCTGGTGGGCGACTCATCAGTTCAGGTATAGGAGTGTGTATTAAACCAGATCCCACAGTAACAGCAAAACCATTCCTTAAAACGGTTGGTAGCTCCTATCAGTTTCACGGCTATACATGTGTAGCTTTTCGGAAAGAAAAATGTACAGTCAACCTACCCACCTTATTTCGTACGATACGGTTGATGGATGAAACCGAAGGCACATTTTCTGGTGTGCAAATCTGATCTTTCAAAAGTCGATCACGTATCTCCCAAGCAAACATGGTAGGACTGTCCTCCTTGTACTTGCAGATAGCATCCACCACGGACGGAGTAGCTACCTTCGGTTTTGAGCCACCAATGATACCCGGTCGAATACTTCCTGTTTCATAGTACCTGGATGGGATTTTTGGCAAGGAAGAGGGGGGGGGGGGTGGAGGGGAAAGAAAGAGAACCGGCTTGGACACTAAGGCAAGTGGATAGCTGATGGCTGCAGTGGAACATGGGAAATCTCGTACCTAGGTAACTTCAGTGCTCAGAGTCATTGTTTCAAAGAGATGTACTGAAAGATGGGGACAGAGTAACACCACTGTCCCGCCACTCTGTACCAGTTCTTCTGGATATATGCTGAATCTGATGATTCTGATTTGAAAGCAGTCTGCTGTGCTTTATGCGTTAACGTGTACCTAACTTCCAAAACCTCGGCTCTGTTAGGCATAATCAGTTCTTATAAGAAGAGGACTGTTTACCTGATCAACATCATTCATATCACGTTGCAAAAGTGCGATGACCAAGTAACAAAAGGCACAGACCACCTATGGTAAAGTAACATAGCTCCATTATTACTCGTGTTTTCACAACAACATAGTCCACTGAAGTTCGCATTTGCAATCCTCCCCCTCTCTCTTAGCAGCTTCACAAAATACATTTAATTAAAGAAATGAAAATGCGGTTATTTTTTCTCTCATCACTTCGCGTCATAGTTATTCAGCTTTCAACATATGATGCTTTTATGAATAACATTAGATTGGGATGTGTATATTGATAAGGTATCCAGTGGTTATATTATTCAGGTTGGTCTCAATGGGGTTTCGAATAGTCAAGACAAAAAGTACGCTTTCAAAACTTTAGTTGACACATCGCTTCGAATCGGTAGTTCACTGTGTAGTGTTATACTTTCGCGACTAATGATAGTATTCCAAAGTTATTCCTCTCTCGGTGTTTGTCTTCTACCTTGTTTATATAATAATTTTAGTACACGTTATGAGAAAACCACATGCTTTTTATTCTAATACACTGCGAAACACATCACCCTCCTGTATTGATATCACATCTTATTTCTGTACCACCAATCTGACCTTAGTACCGCTGATACAATTGATTTCAAGCTAGTTAATCTCAGACGATAAAGAAGGATAAAAATTCACGATAATCATCCTCTGTGAGCATACTTGTGATCTTCAAATGATGATCAATAAAACTGTTTAAAATAGTTTACACAAATAGAGGAAATAGATCGAATCTCTAGCGTGACGTCACGTGTTCAGCGGTTGAAACTGAATCCCTGTGTGAAATGAGCCTGATCCGTCACTCTCCCCATTTTGCTCGACCTGCTCCCTTCCAATTTGTGCACATGTGCTTATGTGTTCTTGCTTGTGTGTGTGTGTGTGAAATTGGACAGATTAGTAACCAGCTCGATGAAATGAGTCGAACAGCTAGATCCCAAGGGAGGATTTGTGTGGTCGAATGGAATTGTCCGAATGCCACTCAATCATCTGGTTGGCTTTATCACTACTATCCTTCCAGCTCTTGTTTGGACTAAATTCCGTTTGATTAACTGGTGGCTAAATGATTATCAAGGACACAAACAGACACATAAAGAAGTAAAAAAACACTGTTAGAAAGCACTAGTTAAGTTTCACCCGTTCGGCTTCAGTTCTACCAAATCGCACCACGGTGACCCCCAGCTGCGTTCCATGCCCACATTCACGTTTTGTGTGGATGTACACCACGTACCAAAACACTGATAGAGAGAGACTGTATCGTTTCTGATTCCCATTTTCCCCGGTTTCCTCATTGACGCTGATGTCCTCACCAATCAGAACGGTTGGTTTTCTCATTCGTCCAGAAGATAGCTCGTTTTGAGCAAGACACTTGCCCCCACCGTACAACCACATACCACACGCAAACTAACACACTACAAATATATGAACCCCTTTGAGCATGTACGTGTGTACCATAAGCTCTCTCACACACGATCATTCTCAAGTCCGAAACTAGGAAACCAAGGCTGGGGAAAATTTCAAATCTCCACACCCTAATTTTGTAGCCCATCTATCAATCTATTTCCCGACTTTTTCCCCCTCCAGCTTGCCCTCAAGGCTTTCTGCACCTAGCCTAGCCTCGGTTCCCGCAGAATGTTCTTGAACTTTATCGACTTCTCAAAGCTGACGACGATAAATCGAACAAACGAGTGAATGGAAGAGAAAGTATTCGTGTGGCAGGAGAAAAAAGTTACATACCTAAGTGCGCATGCATCTGTGAGTGTGTGACTCTCTCTCTCTCTCTCTCCGTGTTTGTTTGAACGTTCCCCAGTCCTGTTTTGTCTGAAACACCAAAATGGTGTAGACGGCTACGTGCACCAGCATTCAGTGATGGTGGTGGTGGTTGCATCTTTATTGAAAATACTGAATATTCTGCCGGAATTTCTTTAATCATACTGTTTGGCATACACACAAGCACACACACACTGCACGTACACGGACGATAATTCCTACAGAACACCGAAATACCAAGAAACAAACCTGTATAACATCAGAAACTTCACTTGGTTCTACTGTAACAAACCATATTTCTGTTGTCTCGAAGCCACAGTCGGAGGATAAAAACCGAAGATTCATTGTCGTACTTGGCATTGTACACATGTTATTGTGTGTGACTGTCCGTGCATGTGTGTACGCATGTGTATGTACGGTCATGGCAGACGGATGAGATAAGGACATGGGCGAAAACACCGGAGACGAATATTGTTAATGACTATCTCAGCCACAATGTTGCTCTACTCATACATCCACACTAGCACAAATATTTATCATCATCATTATCAGGTACATTTCGCTTCTACCCCTTCTGTTGAACAGCGCTTTTTGTTTTTCATTAGTCAACAAGTCAGCTAGTCAGACGAAGTGGTGATCAGTTTTAGCTAAAATGAATTCATTTGACAAAATATAGCACGCATATTCAGTCCAGTCCCGTTCACACGATTGGTCTATGTGACGGCCTCTTCAAATATGCGTATAATAGACTGATAGTAGCTGGTATATTGCGTGGCTAACAAAGTGGGTGTTGTTTATTCTCGTGCTTTCACTCAGAGTGATACCTCATCCGATATCGGCTTACTGCGGAATAGGCACTTGGTGTTTTACGGGACCGGTGATCCTTCTTTCTTCTTTTGTTATTACTTAGTTCCTTTTCGTTACACGATGATGGCGTCGTTTTCAAGAAGAGGGTTGAGGCCAAGTGAAAGCTGTCATTTGGGTGAGGTGACTGGCGGAGGCAGGACTCGAACCCGGAACGGAAGGGTCTCCAGTTCATTGTGATAAACACCTAACCACCGCCGGATATCAAACAACCTAATGGACCACTCGATTTTCCCATTGGTTTGTGAGCCATTCGCTTGCAATCCGTGGGTTCTAATCCTGGATCGGACTCAATTTGGTCCTAGTTTACACTCCGCCTAAATTTGATGAAGGACCAGTGAAGGCCATTGGACATAGGTATTTTGTAAAGCTGTTGCTACAGAGAACAAAAACCACATTCATGAATGCGCTTTGTAAATGATTAGACAGTGTTACTACCTGTCAGTGATCTTTGGATTTCATGAAGTGTAGTAGGACGCACAAACTAAACCAATGGACGGCGAGACTCTTGGAATAACTACAAATCAAGTAGCAGCGGATTTTCCTACATTTGCTAACTTGATGTGACTGGTAGATCCTTTTGTCGTAACACATAATACTATGGTTTTTTGCTCTTGGTAGCGCAAACTGTCGAGATTTCCATTAATCCACAACAATTAGCGAGAAACAATTATTTAGTAACAAAGCCTCTGACTTTCAACAGTGAGAATCACCAGTCTATAGGCAATAATTAATAAGCAACCGGCGGTAGAGAAATTACATCACTCTTTGCTCTGATATACTATACCATACCGTGCTACACCGTACTATATCGCGCTACACCACGTTGTAATGCGTTACACTTTACTATACGTGAGCACCAGGTAATAATCGGATAGGCAAAATAAAAGGCTATCGAGTTTGTCGTGGAGATACCTGGTATCCGCTTGATGTTCGAAGGCCTACTCATCAGTCGAGATAAGATAAGACAACAAGGAAATGTGTCGACGAAAGGCTTTGATAAAACAGTAGCTTCTACTTTCCACAAATCTACCAGTGTATCACTGATCTATATTCCTTTTCAGTGTGATTGGTTAGTCTTCGCGGTTTTTTATTGACTTTACCAGGGTTAATGGGGAGTGGTGTGTCTTCTGAATAATCCGACTCTGGTTAAGAATTCCGTCTTCCCACCTATCACATACTCGAATGGAATGAGAATATCTTCAGAAGAGAACCTATTGATCGTAAATTTGAATACTGACCGCGAATATTCACAAAAGAGATAAGGAAAAAGCCACATACCGTCCGAGGATTTTACTCACACATCCATGCGATACGCGTAGTTGGCGACTGATATCACAAGGTCGTACATTTTGATTGGCCAGCTGAACGATTTGTTGCCTCACTTGACTTGGTAAAGGCCGTCCATTCACAAACACTCCCCCCAACTGGTTGATACCGCCGTGACCTACGCACAAAAGAATTTGTAGAAACCCAAATGATAAGGGGACAAACAAGTCGGGAGGATGGGAATAGCGAATTGGCAGTAGTGAAGTTATCAAATTGTTACTTTTGCAGTATGAAGAACGTTACAACAACACAGTGGAAAACACCAAGTGCTGTCACGTAAAGTTTGCGTAGCGAACCCCTGGTCGATTAGTGACTAACTACCTAGTTGAAGAAATAACACAATGTTTGACAAACTGATGAAAGAGTTCATACTAGTCAGTGGAATACCGGTTCGTAGAGCACATAAAATCAGTCTCACCATCAGAAAATGTTATCCCTGGGCTTCTCGTCGAACAATCTCCCGGAAAGGTTTCTGAATATTTTCCGTGAGGTTTGATATTAGTTGCATACAGCACATGCTCATTAAGTGCACTCTTTTAGATTACTTCTTTCGGTAACTTTTTCAATCTCTGGTTGTGATTTGGGTAGATGTGTTAGTGATCTGGAACGGAGAAAATTTGGCACGATCGGATCAACTCATTGTTTTCAGCTATGCCGTTTGCACAGTAAAAAAGCACCTCCTAATGCCGTGGTTCGTTTGACGCACCACTTGGGGCTTCGTTTTATCGATACACTGGGAAACTCGTTCGGTCCTGACATGCGGTGGGTTTTTCATTGCTAAGAACAAAAAAGCTGAGCCCCCTTTATGGTGTAGTTGATTGACTGATTTGACTTTCAAGCCATGGGACAGAGATCCGTAAAGTCCTCATGCACATTACATCTTCATAACCGCAACCACTGAACAACCGCCTCACCCTCATGAGAGATCGCTTACTCGCGTCATTGAACCCAGAACTTCAAGGTATTACATTCAGGCTATACAGTTCGCCTATCAAACGGGTGTTCCCAATCAGTAGAGTAATCGCTATTCACTTCTGATTTACCTTAGCTAGCACTACCTTTCATACACATACAAAACGGTGCAATCCGCTTCAAAACAGATTCTCACTGGTATCACTTCATATTCCAGCTTAAGGTCACTTGGAAGAGCCTTTTTATATTTTTTTAAAACACCCAGTCAGCATGTCCAGAGCCATACAAGTATTCGAACAATTAACTGATCTCAGTAATAAGTTGTTCTGAATCGGCCTTTTTGTGTCCATTCTTATCAACCTCAGCACCTCTTGTATCGATGCCCTAGTAAGAATACGTGAGGCACTCACCTTTGAGATTTCATTTATTGCTGTTCAAGGTCAGCTTTGTATCCACGAGGCAGTTACTTTCAAGAGGTCGGTAACAAGCATGAAAAATTGAAAGGAATAGGTAATGCAGCCTCTTGAATCGGATTTTATCGATGGTTGTTTCTAACGTAAGACTGAATTGTAGACTTTCAAGTATTGCCTCACTCTCACTACGACCATTACCGGTACAGACGCAATGTTCTAACAAAATTAACCTTTTTACCACCCTTAACAGTCAATTCCTACTTCATTCTCAGACTTCTCACTGCTTCGTTTCCCCATAGAACAAATCCTCACACGTACACACAGACGTACATCCACTCAAGCACAGATTTCTCACTGGCTTGATTGGACGGTCAGTCACTATGGTTGTGTATGAACTTGTGATTGAGCATAAACTGAAGCAACGCAACTCCACGCTGCATTTTCTCCGACAGCCTGTAGAGCAATCGAGAATTCCTTGGTGTTGCAACTGCCACCACGTTGGTTCTCCACTGACTCGTGCTGCCTTGTCACCTTATCGTACGCACTGTCTACCACCGAGGTACACACACACACACACACACACACACACACACACACACACACACACGCAAAGCGGTGTTCAAATGGAGAACCGATTTGGATTTCTGCAAGACTTCATTTGTCACGCTCGATCACGCACAGATTGTTCTGCTGTTTGTACTCCGAAACGGAGGAAAATACGGAAACCAGCTAGCAAACCGGGTAGCAAGCTAGCATATTCGGTCGGTCGGTCTGTCGGTCGACACATCGTTCTTTCCCTCCCCTTTGTATTTGCCCATTTGCTTATGAAGACAAACAAACACTTATGTAGGCACACACACACACATACACACACACACGTACACAAGACCAGGGAGAAAGTGAAACAGCACAGTTTTACAGGTCGGTGGAATGAATGGGAATCTATACGGGTGAATGAGCATAATGATATACGGGAACTGGTTTAGTTTTCGATTTTGCGGACGTAAAACAATAGCAGCAGCAGCAGCAGCAGTAGTGGCAACAACGTGGCCGTGGTCGTGGTCGCCTGGTGACTGAATCAATTCAATGTCAGGCCGTAAGTGCAAAGGCAGCGGCAGCTGAAGCAGTAAGGAACACAGCATTGGAGGATGTGTAGGTGTGCATTTCTACCTATGCAGAGTCGATTAACTGCCGGCCAAGGCTGCTGGTCAGTGTTAGCAACCGTTTCCAGTTTTCACCTCAGATAAAAGTATATTCATCTACAAACCTCACACTTCTTATTCTAGTTGAGAGCCTACTCATTTTTTTCAAGAAAATTAGTATTGATTTGTATTTTAGGCGTCTGAAAAAGTTGAAAATTGTCACCTTGGTAAATAAAATGGGACGGGAAATCGATTGCAATATCCACTGATTACCCGATCAAGGAAGTTGAAATCCATTAGCATCAGCAAACACAACATGGTTTGCTGAATATATTTATGCGTATTTTCATGTAGGATCCGGATGTATTATTAGAACTATCACAATCACCGGGTGGATTTTTAGTTAGTTGCACAAATATACATTATTGCAATGAGCAAACAAGGACTGACGTCCGATACTGTCTCTCATTAATATCAATTGGATTTCCTTATAAATCCTCGAAATTCTGTTCAAAAAAATCACAAAAGTTTCCGGTCTGATGCAGAAATACCACCTCGTGGATAGCTGTCCTGAGAAATAGTGCCGTTTTCATTAAGACTTACCGAAACCATAGAAAACCAGGATTAGGCTAAACAGCTGCCGAAGTCATCCAGTTTGTGCTCTTACCTTTGAAAAATACGCTTGACATTATTTCGTTCTGGAACAGCTGCCGCTACTCTTTAATTTTTCTCACTACATAGATGGTTGAATACTCTCGTATTTTCCCATCCACAGATGCAGTGGCACAGGATAACAGATTCATATTTCAGACCAATCCCCTATGTAAAAGTCGAAGGAGAGATAGGTGGTCAAAAGCAGAAAACTGGCTCGGTTGTCGTTGATGCTTTTGCTATTCTTATCGCTGACAATCATAAACATCACGAGTCCAGTGACGATGATTATGATGAGGATTCGGATGATTCGGATGATGGTGATAATAATAATAATAATAATAATACTAATAATAATAATAATAATAATATTAATAATAATATTGTTCTTATTAATGAGGGTGTTGTTTCGCTAGGATGGAAAACATCGAATCAAGGTGCTTTGACTATCTTTCCCCAATTCGCTGCTAGATTATGACATTCCATGTCAGGGCAAATGAAAAACGTTAGCCCTACTGCTAAGTACATTCTCTACCGGATTTTCTAGCTGTATGTGATTGTCAGCTGAAAGGCAGCAACACGACTCCAAAACATCGTGTTCACTGCTGATTACCTTCCTCAACTTTTTATTTATTCTGCTAATCTCAGTTCGACACTTTCTGGCACCAATAATCGTAATATATTATTACTACTATCATGTACGGATTATTTTTCGGTTTCGAGTTCAGTCCTTTTGGCAAACAAACATAATTCATAGAACCCCCTGCTACTGACAGGCCCACTGGTACACTAAACACATAACATTGCTTTGAGGATGGAAATTCAATCATTCTATGAAACTCCCGAGTTCATCTTAAAATATAAAGAGAAGGATAACAAGGCTGACGTATGATGCTATGAACAAAAGTGTTATATCCGGGTCATTAGTCAACCCTAGACAAATGGACTTGCTGTGAGTGAGTACAGTGTGGTGGATGAACATATTCACAAACCCAAGTGCCTATTGCATTATCTCAGAGACCGAGTCACCGTGACCCTGGGACATAGAGTGGAGATCCGCAACAGATCAAAGTACATTTGGCGTGGTAACAATGCCTGTCACCCAGGGATTCGCAACTCCTACCTCTAGCATACTAGTGGGATATATATATATATATATATATATATATATATATATATATATATATATATATATATATATATATATATATATATATATATATATATATATATATATATATATATATATATATATATATAAACACCGGCATGATTTCACGCATGGTGCCAACATCAAAACAGCAGTTATAACAGTGGAGGTGTGTGAGGTACGACACGGTATAGCATTCAGTCTTGATATAATTGGTATCTTCGGTGATTGCTAGCATCGTGTGTTGTTGTGCTACTAGGTCGTCCAGTCCAGAGTAGGTCTTTTTATTCTTGGGATATGCGTAGCCAAGTGCTTCCTTTAGGGCAGTGGTCCGGGTCCAGATTATCAGGTGGCCAGTTGTATGGTTCATTGGATTCTTCTGGAATGGTCGAGAAATGGAAACTCGACAAAGCCCAATTTAGTGGCGATCCACACTCACCCCATCACAGCTCCATCAGCGGATTTGTGGCGTTTAAGAACAGAAAATGCTAAGCAACCGGACAACGCACGTATTTCGGGGATACGCGTTATTCACGGCTAGCCACCGGAGTGGCGGCCTTCCCATCCGTGACCTGGAGAATCCCCCTGTAGCATACTACTCTGCTATCAGCAATCACTCCCTCGGTTACGGGTCGGGACGAGACAGTTCTACTACTGGTCAGCAGGCAGTAGGAAGGTACATAGTATAATCTGTATCTCGCTTAGGAAGTAAAATCTGTACTGCTAACTGTCTCTTTTCTGCCACACTACTGCATTACCTGGGCGGAAGCAACGTGGTTTTGACAAGTTACCATAGCCGAGCACAGTAGCTTCCTCACACACAGAGTGGCCCTAGCGTGGAGAGGTCAAATCTGATTGCGATAGTCGATGTGACCCCACTTAACAATGAGTGTTTTGTTTCCCTCCAAACCATTATACGAAGTATGCACCATTTCTTGGGCTTTCGTTGTTAACAGTCCCTATCCTACACCTTCTGAAATCACTCTTCAGTATGCGCATATACCTATTATCTAATTGCATCTGCCCGAAGATAAAGTTACTGTAAACAAGCTCGTTTTCTACTGTTTTGCTCCTTACTTGAGATTTATTTCGAATGACTTAAAAAACCGAAGGGAATTTTGAACAGTTTTTACTGAATCTTAGCAGTAATCTCATTTGAGTCGTACGGAGTGTGCAAGAACAAGCAGCCCACTTTGCCTTGTCCCCCAGATGCAGTAGGATACTACTTATATGGAAGAAACATACTTGGGCCCACGTGTCCTCGTTCCGAAGATTAGCCGTGTTAAACGACGAATCAACTTTGGAAGAATCACCATGTGATTCTCAAAATGGGCTCTCCGTCCATGCAAGCTCCATACGATTCAAGTGGGAAAGCAGCTGTAAGCCAACTGTGGAGTACTTAATTGTAGGGCTGATCGAGCAGAATAGCATCGCGTACGAATCTTGTGAGCGTTAAAAATCAAGAGACCGATCGTGTCTCTGCGGGTAAATTTTATCCTGTCACCCAGATACAATAACATGCTGGCCATATCGTAAATTTTTACTCAAATTTCCACCGGTTCGTTTAATCTGCGAAGTCTTTAAAAAGTATCTAATATGAGGTTGTTTATCAGAGACAACCTATTCCAAAAGCTCGACTACCTAACTGAGTTAAAACCTATGTCTGAGTGATGTTGTGAACTAATTCTGTGCCTATTCAAAGCGATCAGTTAGTTGTACCAACTTTACCACATTTGTGTACCAAACGCTTAATGAAGAGAGCATTACCCCAGCGAGTCAATCAAAAAGAGAATAAAAAGATTTTCCGAAAGAAGCATAAATCTGATGTATACTCATATACTTCACTTGCTGGTGTCGAACGGTATTTGAAGTCTGTTTGAGGTTTGAAAATACTGATGGCAGTATCAAATCGATTGCAGGTAATTCCCTGGCACAAAAGGAATTATATTAAATCATCTTCTTTCGATATATATATATATATATATATATATATATATATATATGAATGATAGGACAATAATTTCTCCGGAAGACCACGGCCTTTTTCGTTGTTATTGCCGCTCATCAGGTATGCTTAGTCGGTACTCTCCTGCCCATTCATCTCTATACTGAAGGTTAACCTTGACTAAAAGACAAAAATGGACTCTTCTTTTATGTACACTCATAATCAAATGGGATTTCATAATAGTCTTTCGTTCACAATTTGAAGAGGAGAACCTATCGCGTTTCTCAACAAAGAGAGAAGAGGAAAGGAATACAGAAAAGTAGTAGGAACAAGTGGTGAAGTGGATTGCTTTTTCGTGTCGTTTGCTACAGGGGCAATTTTGTTAGGGGAGGTAAAACCTAGTCAACAAACATGTGCACCTCACGGCATATAGCACGTGTCTCATTGTACGGGAAAATAATCACTAGGATTTTGTTGACGATTTTGCATACTGAGTTGCTGTATCAACTGATCATTTGTAACCAACCAAGCTGTGTCTCGACTGATAAAAACACACTTGAGGGCTGATGAAAAACCAGTTATTCTTCCCACTTCTCCCACAATTTTGTTCACATTAGACTTCGTTGCCTTGATCACTTGTGACCGGTTATCCAAACTAATATCCTTGGACGGAAGTCTCCTTTCTGTCCGAGGATCAGATAACAAAAACCGTCCGACTATGTCTAGAGTTTTTTATCTTCATCTAAATTACTATTATGGACGGTATTGAAGTGGATTGCTAACAAAGTTTTCAGACAACATCTGAAAATACATTTGCAACTGGGTTTGTCATTGACATGGCGGTTACATTGTATCTTATTTATCTCTCTGTTAAATGGGGGGAGACAATTCTCTCAGCTCCTCTGCTCTTCTTCAGGAATATTATTATCCTTATGCAATCAGTTACAGTTAATAATCATATTTTTAATATATATATATATATATATATATATATATATATATATATGAATTTCATCTCCGAACTACGTAGTACTCGGTAGTGTCACATTAAAAAGGATATCCTCCTTTTGCATGTATTTTGTAGAAACATCGGTCATTCGTTTCTTTTGTTCCGTTTACCAGCATTGATCACTAGATTATTACACTAACCACGATTCCACTGTATCTATAGTCTAGGTGTCTCCCTTTCACACCACTGTTATGATTCTTCCTGGAGGTCATACGCGCACACTTACTCTCATTGATGGTACATTGATAATTCATCACTGTTGCTTTAACCTGTACAATATGAAGGTAAAAGCCAAGGCCATGGGCCACCACCACCCTGGGAGATGGTCATGGAACAAGCTAAAACCACACTGTGCATGCAACCAGGCCCTAAACCGACTTACCATCGACTCGATAACCAGGATGCCACACGCACTCACAATCACCCACTTATACACACGCACGCATCTAAAGTCCTTCGCATTCACCTGCGCATATCTATGAGTACCTGTCTTTTCTCTCGGCCCAAGGGATGAGGAGGATCTGTTAATCACGGAGATGACCGACCGTCCTTTCCACCAGCCGAATCCCCGACGTACTAACCTACTCCCTTTTAGACTGCCGTGTGTGCGGTCATGTTGGTACATAACTGAAATGCAAAAGCATATACCGTCTCCCTCTCTCTCCCTCTGTGTCTGTCTCTCCCTCCCTCTCTCTCACACACACACACTCACACGCACATACACAATCTGGCCTACTTGAAGGGCTCCGTGGGAATGAGTTTCACAAATAAGTTAACTTCCAATATTCATCCGAACACACGAAACAGTACAAAAAATACCATCTATATGCAGTCAGACAGAACAAAGCATAACCAATGCATCTGAAATCCTTGGGGCTTTGAGCCTATCTCACTTTTCGGTTTGTCCAAGCATCAATAATGCAAGTATTTTTGGTACGAGTATGTAAACTCCTGTTTCCACGAGTAGAGCTCATTTTGCTATACTAGTACACGATAGTTCCCACGGGTTAAATTCTGGAGGGGTGTCGGAAATAAGTACGTGTCTTCAGTGGGAGTGAGTAGCAGCAACATGGGTTGTGTCGCACGATTCCGAACGATCTGGTATCTAGGTGACTATAGATAGGTCTGCGGTGAAACCGGTTGTGGTAGTCTGTAAAAACAGGGGTGCAGACTGTCGGGGATGAAGAACCGATGGAGTTATCTTTCGCTACAAACAGACAAAGCAGAACCTGTAGAATGCAGGCGATTAAGAACAAACAAGCAAAACATTCACGCTTAAAGTCATCTTCACTTCCAAGAAAAGTCGACTGGAAAAACCACAGCTTTCACCATTTGAATAAAAGAGTCGATAAATGGTAACCTTTGTCACGATGAACCTTTCCACTTCCTCACCTATTTTTGGTGTTGTTTGTCAGAATGCTTTCGACAAAATCGAACAGAATTTAGTCCAGCGGATTTTAGGAGACTAAATGAACACTCACAGGCACCTCGAAAGTTGTGGAATCCATATAAGAGGGCTGCACTTCTTCCGTGGATACAGACAAAAAAACTCGTACAACAATTCTTAATCAACAACTAACTACAATAGATGATAGCCACTTACTCCTAGACGATCAGATGAGCACACACTGAGTAGATCGCTTGGATGAGGATCCGTCCATATTGCATTATTGATCGTATTAAGCAGACACAAACGAGCATAATTTTGTAATAACTCAGGGTTTATATTTTCCATATACCTTTTTCAAAAACGGTACATTTGACACACATCGCTATATTATACAATCACAATTATGAGTGATAGATATTAGACACGTAGTTAAGCTGTGATGGAAATTCACATGAAAATCTTACCGAGGGAACAATGCTTGACAAAGGTAAGATATTCGGTTTGACTGCTACGCGTGGCATAACTTTTGACTGCTAGCATGTATGTGAATTTTCGATGCAGTTGCTAAGTTGATTGTCCAGAAAGTTCAGTAAAGACCAAACTCTTCGGTGGATGTACAAAACTATCTGCGATCTTTTGAGACTTGACGTAGAATCGGTCCTTTTCCAGTCAGAACAAGTAGTACCATTGAGAATGATGCACAGTTGAGAATAAAATCTCCTCGTCAGTTGTAATAACAAACAGATTGAGCTTACGACTAACCGAGTACTGATGTCACTATTTTGGGTTTGGAAAGGTATCAAAAGACAAACTGTGAATATTCTGTGTCAGGTACTGGGGTACCAAATGTCTAAGTACAGTAGCTAATTAAACTCAGTCTCCATGTGCGACGGAAACAACATCAAATAGCATTATTCCCTATAGTCTTACCTTTAACACAAGTGTGTGGAAGAAGGGGAAATATTTAATAAGTGGTCGCCTACAGTGTCCGCGATCATGAAAAGCTACTCGGTCCATCAGTACATTATCATATGTGTTCGTATTACACGTTAACATTTTGGCTTCGAATGGGAGTTCAAGACAGGAACTATCATTACCCATATTGGTTCACCTTTCCTCCTAGCATTTTTTGTCACTCGATTTTCGAAGTGAAAAACACTAACCCCTAATGGTGTTTAGACAAACTCCCGACAACGGAGTTTTCCTCAGAGCTTATTATTGTACTGTTTATTATCGAATAGAGTAAAATAAATGCCAATAAGACCGATCGCTGCACTGTTTTCCACAATATGGTGCATTACGCATTATGAATGACGACGCTTTTTGGTAGAAATTTGCCCGTTTCAGTCTTGACTCTGTTCGTTGCTCAACAGCCTTTGTGTGTGTGTGTGTGTGTGTGTGTGTGTGTGTGTGTTTAGGCTGTAACTGTGTTAGTAATTTTTCTATAAAGCAGAAGAACAACGACTTATGGTAAAATGACACTGTTAAAATTCATTACGAATAATGGAGCATTCCGTTTGTGACACCTCCGTCAACAAAAGGGTAAGTTCTTTTCCGTGGCACTAATTTCTGAGGTAGTGTTGTGTAACTTGGTTCGTGGTTTGAGTTGTTCTTTTTGTTCACCGCAGAAATAAAGTTTTATTAGTACAGGTGGATAATCTGGAAGAGGAGAAAAAAGTTCAATAAAACACCACGAAGAATAGGTAAACCTTGGAGGTTTGAAACTTAGAGTGATGAGGTCCTCTGGGTCAGATGTGGTAACTATTTGGGCAAAAGTGTGATGTTTTTTTTTAGTAAAGTCACTCCGTTTACTACTTTAATGTTAATAGTTAGCACATAATCACTCTCCTGGTGCGCAAACTAGATTTTTGCAAAGAAAAGCAACTACGAAGTGTACAAGTACGAGAGCAAACGGATGGACAGAGGAGTATCGGATGCGAATACCTGGTGAGTGATGGTAACGGCGAAATCGGTCGTGTACTTCCGAGGAACTTTGTCCACCCGTCTGTAGATGCTACTTACGTCAGTCACCAAATTAGTCCATTTGACTACCACCGATAGTTCTCTTTCCTGAAAATCTTTTCTCCAATACAAAGAGATGTCGGAAATATGAATATCTTCAAGGTTTCCAAATACTAGGCATAAGGTGATTATAGTCTGCTCCACAATTTCAAGAGTAGGTTGTTTTCATAATCTTTAGGGTTTGAGATTGGTTCAGGCTTGCCGTCAGCGTCGTTTGATCATTGGTTGATTCCATTGTGTCACACTGTTGGTTACGTATTTCATTTTTATACAGGATAAACTGTCTGTTCATCTATTTAATTTGCTGATCACATTTTTATGCATCCCAAACTCTAAGTTGAATAGGAAACAAATTAAATCCTTTCAACTCACTCCCAGCGGTCTTTCTAATCTGCTTGTTACGGTATTCCGGATAGGCCATATAAGGCTGTAGATGACACCCAAGGATGGTGAACAAATTTATGGTAACTAGCCATCTGTTTTTCTATCAATCTGCTATGAGCAGATTAGTCCCTATCTCGTGTGCTTCTCCCCAATCACTATAAAGCCGAATATTGGACTGTCACGGCGGGACCGAGTTATTACCAGTGATCTTTGCATTTGGGGCCACTGCTGTACCCATCATTCTAGTTAACGTTTTAATGAGACAAGGGAGCGAATTCCTAGTTGTTTAGTTTGTTCATATCCAAAAGTCTAACGCCGCCAGCAGCAATCGAACCGGCGAAGTTCCGCTTACTGGGCAGATGCTCTGCCGGCCGAGTTTTTGCGACGCGGCCAGTCAGGTGCGAATAAAGTGAGTGAATATTCAATGATGCTCATGTCAATATTCCAGTTGTGCACAACAACTGCGCTGGTTTTATTTCTGAGCTAACGTTGTCGAACACTTAATAATAATAATAATGCTACTATTAACAATAATAATAATAATAATAATAATTACAATAATAATAGTAATAAAAGTAATGGTGTGTTTCTCGACTGGGATCAAGACACATGCACAATGCATGATCACTGACAAATAACATCTGCCGATTAAGCGGAATACCGCCGGTTCATTTCCTGCTTGCGGTTTTGGATTTCTAGATACGAAAAATGCAACTGGATTTTTCTTTTACGTGAGCTTTAGCCTCCAAATACCAACAATATATTCTAGAAATAATTATCTGCTCACAGCGAGATTAGTGGTCAGTCGTTCAAGAATGCCATACATTCCACGATCAGCTGAGACTAATTATGACCGATCTGAACGAAACAGAAATGTGCTATGGTATTTTTTCAAACTAGTCAATCTTGATACAGAGCATTATACTTAACAGCAACGGAACTCAGTCACACTTGCAGCTGGGAGAAAGTAAATTCCGGTCAGTAACACACATTCTCTCTCTCTCTCACACACACACATGCACAGTGAACTCCATTGATATCTGACGAAAGCAAGTGTCAAACGATACCTAAGCATGGGCACAGAACAAACCATTGACAAGTAACCTTCAATAAAAGACGAAAACGGATTTCAGATGATCGGCTTCAATGCATGTTATTGACAAACTTCGGTAGCAGGAGTTCTGACTGACCTTAAATTGATTCACCACTCAGTATCAACTCTCGATTCATTGTTGAAAACCACGGAAGAACGAGTGCACAGCTATTTCCTCCTTGTTCGGTATCATTGTCAGCACAGTGCCTAATCGCGGAGTCCCAAATGGGACTCAGACCGCAGGGTGCATGCATTGTGAATCACACACACACACACACACACACACACACACACACACACAGAATATTACCACCAGACTATTCGTATTGGTAAGAAGTGAAAGAAGACACGTTACCAGATGCGAACATTTCGTTCACTCTTGTCTATCGCGTATGTGAAACATATCAGTTCATATAAGATACGGTCTATGTTGGCTCTCATCACTTTAATGGATTACCTTAGATTAGCTGCGACTCCGCAAAATTTCCCGAAGAATAAGCAAATAAAATACTTACAAGACTTATCACTCAGTGGATAAATTATTTACATTCTTCCCCAGCCAGACATTAAACCGGCACCCATTACCAACAGCACGAGTTATTTCAATAACTAGAGTAAACAATCTACGTACCCAAAAACCAAAATTGGCTGATAAACACGAGTTGAAATTACCATGTCGCGTATGAAGAAATGACACTCATCGGAGTAGAATAATAGAAGAATACAGTATACTGGAAAATTGGCTGCTTTTCGGGATGGAATCTGGGCGATCGTCCAAACGGCTGCGAAGAAATCCACGGTCTTCGAAATCCATGCCTTGATCTATCCGAGCTAATCGGTGATCTAGTGGCTGAACTGAATGATTAAACGAGAAATATCTGCTGGATCCACCGTCGGTCAGTACAGAAGTGACTGGGCGCACAAATTGCGAAATGTCACTAAAAGCGTGGATTTCATGCTTCATATTATAGAAAATGGATTGTGACATGGTAGTTTGGTTTTAAAAACTTCCCAAAACTGGTAATATTGGCTACCCACTAATTATAAAGTTGAAGGGCTTATAGTAATCGGGCCGCTTTTAATTACGATCTCTTGAGAAGATGAATTTTGCTCCTACAAAACCTCATGTGATCGATTACCTCTTCTTACAGTTTTAGTCTTCATTTTGAACACTTTGTCGTCGATCATATTTTGAAATGGCGAAACTTTCTAGTACCCACAATTCTCATTACTCTTATTTCCGCTGGCAAAAATTCTAATACCTCTAACTCACCTTTCGCTCTACCCGATTTTGATCGTCCGTAAATACCTTGAAAGTACTGAGCGTGCTTGTGTGCGGCAGCCGCAGCAGCCACAGCAGCTGCCTGTGCGTACACAGACGGTGTGGCAGTTTGATATAGTCCCGTCTGTGGACTAACTCCGCCGGTCAGTGAAAACAATGGTTGGGAGTTGATCTGTGCTGGCGGAGATGTAACTGATGCCACGGTTGGGGCGAAATAATTCTGCCTGCTGTTGGCACTCAGCCCGGCGGAATAGACAGGCGCATAGCCGCTTCGGCCATAAACCGACGCTGAAGGAGGGGATTCGGGACCGGGGAATGACGGATTGTCAAGACCACTGTAACCGGCCGCTGCGGCCATTGCAACTCCGTGATAGAGGCACGAACGGGCATAGGTTGCAGCCGCAGCTGCGGCTACCACTGCACACTGGCAATGCGGAACACTCAGCGCCAGCGAAGAACAACAGTTCGTGTCACGAGTTTGATTCGAACCTTGACCAAATGGGTACATGGAGCTGCGCGTGCGCTCAATTCCCGGTGGCGGTGAATCAGTCTGTGCAGTCGTTTGGAATTCGGACGCAAGAAGCCCCGAAACATGCATATAGGACGAGTGAGAATTTAGACCGGGAGATATGGCCGTAGGTTTCGTGTGGGTCGAGGAATCAACCAGCAGATTTATTGACGAAGCGAGCGATGGCACCTGTGCGTTTCGTGGATAGACCTCGTTACAGTCGATATTCAGTGCTCCAGTTTGATAAGCAGATAAGTCCGTGGAGGACAGAGAAGATGATCCAGAGGAGTTGAACGAAGCAGTTTCGTTGTGCATAGAACATACAGCAGGGCCGAATCCCAGAGCGGCAGAAGGCCACAGATAACTCAATCCAGACATTATGTTCGATTTCCACAAAAGCCAAATAGGACGGGGGCACAGTTAAAGATGAATTGCAGAATTTATCACTTGGCCTAGGATCTGCATCTGATACAGTTGTTGATGTGCCATGGAGTTTCGGTCAGTGAATCAGATTTGTGTCGATGTGCTTACTTAGAAAACGGGTTACACAAATCAAACTGTTCCGATGTCTTGACCCCTGAATAAACTCACGGGTATGAGGTCAGTCGTTTTAAACGTAAATCGGATGCACTCGAGAAGAGCAAAAGCGAGTATATTTACTAGTGCTCAGGTTGCATACTGATGATGGAGGTGTTCATGGTTGTAGTGCTCAATATGATGATGGTGAAGGGGATGGCTAAGGTTATGATGATAATGGAGTTGATAAAGGACTGATAAGGAATATGAAATGAAGTGTGGTTTAAATACGATTGAGGACAGGTCGAATCTCGCTTTTGTATGAGCGTCGACTCTCACACACGTGCGCGCTCGTCCCTCCTAGCATGCCCACCCTCCCATCCATCCGCCTAATCACGCAAGTACACACACGCACACACACGCACGCGAACTCGAATTGAGCTCAAGCTGTTCCTAGTCCAAGCTCCAAACGGCAAGTGGAATGATTGGTTAAAAATCACACCACTGAGTTTGAGCGTTCAGTTTCTCCCGCTGCCCATCAGGTCGAGGAATGAGAGAATAGCAAATGCCTACGTACTATTAGTGCGTTTATGTGTGTATGTGAGTGAGTATGAGCGAATGGCTGTTTGGACAACGTCGTGTGTGTATAGTGGATCGGGACGAACTGAGGTTGGTGTGATAGATCCCAACTACGCCAGTCCCACTGTGACGGGAGTGACAAGGGGTTAGCCCAGACCGGCCGCCAAAACACGTGAGCGTCCGGTCGTGTATCAACGTACTGTTGATCATGTCTGTTTTACGGTCATCTACTCAATGAGCACCTCTATCATAAGTCCCCGATACGTTGATGCACTTGTTCAGTGTGATGGGATTGAAGGTACAAGTCATTCACATGATAGAGCTTCGGGAATGAATCATTTTTCTGCTCTTGTACAGAAGTGAAACCGAAATGAAGCAACCAAGAGTTGTTCCACTTCATGAAGTTTTCGAAAGACCAGATAGAAAAATGGAATTCACAGAAACTTACTTCTATTAGAATTCATTCAGCGCTTGCGATGATAATGTTGCCCAGTTTTAAGCATTTTACTACAATTAAAACTATGCTATACTTGCGACCCGTTCGCCTAGAACCACTTTACCACTTGTATGATCTGCCTTTTCCAAATTTGCTTCCTACTACACAAGTTCATAAAACGGCAACCGGATAAAAAGGTCTTTGGGAATAAAAACCTACTTTGTTGTAGGAGAACGGTAAGAATAAATTTATTCGCCTCATTACCCCATTCTTATGTGAGGATACTATTTTGAGATGAGTCTATGACCACTTGGGTTTCTTCTATCAAGGAAAAAAGGCAATCATAACCCCGCTTCCCCGAGGGACTCGGAATTATTGAGAACCATATGGGTTCCCAACCAGTAGGCCCATCTGAACAAAATCAGTGTTGTTTATCAGCAAGGTTGACCGGTGGTGTCACTGTTCGAATGATTTTTGGTCCGTAGACTTGATGTGGACAAGGAAGTATATCCCTTGACCATCGTCACCAACTGTCATTGGCCAAGTAGCTATCTATAATCGTGAGGTAACTAATGGGTCACCAGCTAACTACCTCCTCGCAAGATGCCGAGCTTATGATGTGCCCATCAGATTAGCAAACATAAACAGACAAGTACACTCAAACCCACACGCATACACACACATACACACGCATACACGTACACACAGGGAGCTGGCCGTTTTCGTTTATTTACTCTGGTTAAACTTTTCGTCCAAATCTTCTTATGCAATATACCGGAATGGCCCTTGAACATCCATAGAGTACTAGCATAAGTTATTTGCATTGCGAATGTTCCTGAAGATCCAAAGGCTTGCCCTAAATCCCACGAACCGGTAGGGCTTCACTGAAGGTTAAAGAGTCTGCAACTTGTGCCCATTATGCTTTATGTAGCACTACGGCACGACTGACGAAACTTTTGGATTCCAAACATTCAACTGTTAAAACCTGTTCAACTGGCAGTTTTTTATGGTTTTCAGCTCCTTCAAACGATTCCTGACGTTCCATATCCAAGCCAAGCCAAGCAACAGGGGGCTAAAAATGGCAAAGGCCAAGTCTAAATGCGTCAGCAGAATTCTTGTCGAAAACCACTAGCAACGTGCCCATGAAATTACCCGGAGGGTAGCTCAGTAGTTCTTGATCTTTCTTGTGAGCCTGTGTTATCTCTGGCCAGCTGAATACTGCTGCCTTGGTTAATTGATGTACACCTGGGCGAGACATGGAGCTGGAAGTCACAAGAACGCTGGATCCCTGTATAAGCGTCATCCTCGAGGCTAAGCCAGTAAGATTAGTTACTTTATAAGAAACTTCTAGTTTGCAGAAGTTGGCCGATGATTAAGTCGGAAATAGCAAACTAAAAGTGGTCATCCATACCGAAGAGAATTTTTATTACACGTTCGCTCACATGTGCAGTGGAAGGGGCATACTCCATAACCTCGAAGGCCCACTGCTCTATTAGTTATAGGTGATAACCAAGCACCCTGAGACTAGGAGTGAAGAACCACTTAGGGTCCCAACCAGGTAAAGTGTGTTAACGAGCCGGACATCAGTGGTTTACTGCCTATCATCAGAGTGACCTGCAGTCGCGGGATTCATACCTTTGGTCCCTGAGGTGATAAGCAAATGCCCTGAACCTCTTGACTACCACCGGATACTGTACCAAAAAGATATCACAACTATTCAGTAAAAGCAAAGACTATCAAAGCTCATTCTTAATTCACATACTGCTGCCCTTTTGAAAATTGAATGCGGTTGGCTTTGCTCGGTAGGCGAGTGCCAATGCTTGGTTTCGTGTCCCCGTGTCCACAGGGCAGCTGGCTGAGCAAAAAAATGGACACATGGGAAAAAACTCTGGTTGCCACCGGACAAAACTGGTGATCGCAGCCTGTACACAGATGCTTGGGTTTGAGAAAAACGAGAAATAAAAGCGAGCTTTCTCCCCCTACCAGTTGATAGTGCATCCCAAGAGAGGAAATTTCCATGACCTGAAGATTAAAAGAGGGGTATATTTTCTATCAATGAATAAACCGAAAGGCCACCACTTACCCCTCAATGAACTAACTGTGCGGATGATCTTTTCCATTCATACACAGCGATGGAGAAACTCATGTGAATTTCACGTATCGATCAAGGACAGATGGTTCAATGATAAAAACTGATCTCTTTTTTAACCAATTTGCAGCAGAAGATTATGCTTTCATGAGGCTATAACTCTTGCAGTGGACGAATTCAGGACAAGCTTGCTCTCTGTACAAGTAGCTACATGCATGCCTCAGAGTACTCGTAACTGGGGTATACGCAGTAAACCGAATGCGTTTTTTTAGTCCTACAACCGGGAAATAAGCACCACTCTATTTCACTTGCACTAAAAGATGCTACTAATTGAAAACAGATCAAGAATAAAAACCACACGAATCCATTACTCTAATCTGTTATCAATTCATCATCCCGAATATTGAGTACTTTTATCCGAAATACTAGTGCAGAAAGATTATGAAAGTCATTTACCGGTCATATTTCATTTATTCTTCTGAATGACACAGCGTAAACGATGTGGAATCTCGTAGAACGTACCATTAGCAAAAGGGCCCTAGATTTTAGATAATGGGGAATCCACCTGTGAAAGAAGCCAGTGAATTTTCCATCATCTAAAATTCGGTATTTCCATAAAAATGTCTTCGTCATTACAATAAACGGGAATATATTTTAGACTCAAAGGTGACCAACTACTGCACAATATACGCCACAAAGTGAAGTGAGCCTTTGACTAAACATCATCAGTTGCAGAGATTAGTATGCTACCATCTACCCAAGTGATGTAAGTGGGTAAATTATGTCATGTTACTTATCAGTCCACCTATAATTGCGATGATCATCCAGTGGAACAAACCAGCGGCTAGGGGCGTCAGAGCACACCAAAGTGGATGGTGTAACCTATAACGCAAGAAGCATCCAAGAACCATGGGTTATCTGCAGCCAAGATACTGACGCAAACACTAAGGTGACAAAATTTTGTAGTTCAGGCGGTGGTTGTGCATCTGTAAACTATGTCCTTGTTACTATCCATCTAAATAATGTTTCTTAGATTACGTAGCCTAGTCCTCCTTACAGTTATTCCATTTTCCATGGGGCTCATTATATTTTCCTAATTGGTCACAGGAAACCCTTTGTGCCCGTTGATCTGGTCATCAAAGCAACCTTGTATAAATACGATCATACTGCTTTACGTACTAAGTTGGGAAATGTGCACCGAATGTTGACAAGTACGGACTAACTTAGCATTCGTTAACAGGACAAATGTCATCTTCAAAGTTCGACAAACAGATGTTCCGCATAAATCATCCGTAGGAGGTTGAGCTTAATACATTTACCTCCGAAACAGTTTAACGAAAGTAATCAAGTAGTAGGCGAATATTTCCATACGCAGATCTTGTACCTGGATCAGCCTATTTAACGTTCCGATAAATTAGATATCCAGTCAGAGTACTGAGTTCACACCACCAAGTCCGTTTTTATCTCACCAGTATCAGGTCTTTAGTAGACACGATGACTACAATCAGGTGGGAATGGTACTGTTGGCGGAGGCTCAGCATGTGTCAGAATACCCCCCCCCCCACCACCACCACCACTATCATCACCAGAAGCTGCAGCAGCAACAACAACGACAAAACAATATCAATTAACTGGTCCAATTTCCTCATGCCTGCTTGTGTACAAATTTTGACACTCTCGGGACTTAATCCGGCCAAAAGTAACCAGTTCGTATGACCACCATATGGGTCGAAATGAGAAATGGTCTTTCTCATTAGAGGGGAACAGAGGAACTGAGCAGGAAGAATGGACTTTTACGTTAGATTCCCACATGTTCAGCACACACTTACGCAACCCGCATCCTACAGACGAATAGTTATTTTCAGTCTGCTGGTAGACAGGTAAAACTTCCCTGCTCTCAAAAGAAACATAATAGTTACCCTATTCCAAAGGGTGACTGCTTCAGTCGGAGAGAAATGAGGCAGACATAGTCAATCAAAGGGGATTTAGAAGTGTTACAGTTTAAAGAATCTGATACGACCACACAGAGAAGGAATGACAAATGACCAAGCCCCTATGTAAATCACTCTACTTTTCTCGTTTTGCATTCACGTCGAATGGTAGGTACTAGCAGCACTCATGACGCGCTACACTTGTAATGTTTATGCGTCAACGTACACTTTCAACCATCCTCCTTTCCTAATTATTCCGGCAAACGAAACTCAAAAGGTTCATCTTTTCACGAAAACGCAACAATTAACCAAATCCCAGAATATTTATCCTAATCTCTGATGGCAGAGCTGTGTGAATCGTTGGTGAATACTGCTTGAAGCAGTTCCGTACAAATGCTATGTTTGCACCTACCTGAATTACCTGAGCGGAATCCGATGTAGTATGTTTTTCTTGGCATTGTTTTTGTCTACAGAGTCAACTGAACAGTGTTTTCAAGGTCTCTGAACACTATGCAGCAGAACTGACCTTGTCTATCCTCCAGCTAATAACTTTACCAGTTCTGTTGGGTCTTCAGCTACAAATGAATCTTCCAGTATTGTTTGCTGCTTCATGGAAGCATGCGAACCATCACATCCCGTCAGGATGCGGTGTGGTTGAGAGCCATACGTTAAAGCCAGCACCCCAGCCCAATTCCGCGCATTTTATTAGCGCTACTGTAACTGAGGCCTGGTTAACTAAAATCAAAACAATGTCTTTCAGTCCACTAATAATGACGCGTTAAGCTACACCGATCCGCTTTTCAAAAGTCCGCCTCCTTCACACTCGACCAGACTTCATTCTCAAGGGCAGAATTATTAAGTGTGTTGTACAACCCCATTTCACCTCCATAGATTTATCTTTAACAAACCCTAGTAGCTGAATGACATTTTTGAGGTAGTAACAGGTCTAGCAACAATCCGAAATATCGTTATTTCCAGACGAACAAATAAAAAAGTTGCTAAGTGACTGACAACAGAACTATAGACGACGAAATAACTGAAACAGCACTGTCCGACTGGTATGCTGGTTAGGAATTTTGTGATAAACTGTCGGAGCTGAATTTCAAAAAATTCCGTCATTTCGTCATGCGAAAATGAGAAGCAATGCACCAGTTCGTTCGCTGGCCGAAGACCATTTAGGTTGATTAGGCAGATACATCAGAAATCACATTTAAAAAGACCACATCTCCATGGTTAGTATCCGGTCAAAATGGGAGCCGTACGTAGATATAAGCTTGACACCCAAACACACCCACCCCAGCGGGAAAGTGAACGAAGATCATATCTTTTCAGTCCCCTTCTTAGCGCCAAAGAGCTGACAGCTCGCATTTGAGGCGGCATTGGGGACCACAGCTGCCAGGCCTGGTAACATTCACCGTACTATTATACTCAGACCGTTGAGTGATCACTGATCCACGGGTAACAGACCCCCAAGTGACCTCAGCCCGTAGATATTTGCGTGCGACTAGTACAGAACGGTGCAGTACAGTGCAATGCAGCGCACTAAGATGCACGACCGAAAACGGAACAAAGAGGGACAACGGTGTTTTATCCAAAATACCAAGTGGACGAATTGACAACAACCTCAAATAACAACAAAATCAATCGACAGATAAGTGGTCAAACCCAACTGCGCAACCCGTCAGTCAAACTTCTTGAAGTTGAAAAAAGCGAACGACAGGTGCTTACAATTGTATGCAATCTAGCACGCGTAGACCTCAAGTCAAGTTGACTTCGTACAGTGCTCATGTTATCGTATGACAGGATTCAGCTGATGTGCTTTTCTGATTACGATCTTTACAATGCGAATAATGAAGTACGCAGATAACTTTTGGTTTATCTCGGTATGCGTGTATATGTATGTGTCTATACACGGGGTCAGTGACTTGACGAAATGCAGTCCATATTCCCTTTTTAGGCATGGGCTGTTCACGCGAACCAGGTGATCAGTCTCGTCGGGGATGCTTGCATCAAATCCTGCCTCTCTGTATTCGAAAGCTACTTGAAAAGGTACCACACTGACATACACGCACTTCATTCACAATACCATGTACTCAAACAGACAAATATATTTCGCTACAGCCTGAGGATATGAATCTATTCCGAGTGAAATCCATGGACTAGAAGGCTGTGTGAAACATGAATGTGGTCCTCCAACCACTAGATGAGACTGATGTTCTCAGACCTCTCACAATTTCATGCTCTGTCTGTTCATCGCCATTTTCCACGAAAATGTTGACTCAAAAGTAGACAGTAGAACGCTGATGAAGAGGATACAACACATGTGTCAGCTCAAAGTGTACCAACAGAAACTAAGAAAAACTGAAATTGCATTGGGCCAACAAATAATAGATACTGGATTGGTAACAGAGGCAAGAAAGACCGACATTTAAGGCTAGGAACACCATGACTTAGTTACATTTTCACTTGGCAAAGATGACTTAATAGTACTGAATAAATTGAAGTTTAGGAATAGCTGTCACCGGTGATTGAGAGGGATTTTCATTTTCATCTATTGCTGGAAATTTCGAATGCCATGTGACCATAAACATGACGTTAATAACGCAGATCTATGCTCGCGCTGCTGGAGAAAGTGCCAACGGATGTGAAACATTTAGCCAGAAAGCAATTGATTTGAGCCTAAGATTTACTCACCAACGCTAAAAACTGATAGAGGCTTGGTCATCTATGATTAGGGGACAATTCAGGTAAACCAGAAGTAACTCACGAGCTCGGAATTTCGGTCACTTGACCTTGAAAAGACGTTTCTTTGGATATTTATCGTTAACGGTGGTTTTCCTTTATGCTTTCTTTTGTGTTTAGTTGGAGAATGTACCAGAATATCACAAAAGCCCAGTGCACACCATCAGGAAAACCGGTAAACAAGTTCCTGAAATCTACGCAAGGCTGAAATAGGCCAGGCGATGTCCAGACCTTTATACACCTCCAAAAGCACTTAATGATGAGTGCAATGTGGAAATCATGCGACGATTTACGCGTCAGACGAAATTCCAATCACTTAGCCTAAGCGTACCAAATATTTTGATTAGGACACTTCTCATCCTCAAACAAAGAAACCAAGCAATGCAATCTTTTCACTTCAAATGAAAACAGGGCATCAATGATAGTGCCATAAAAGTTCACTCAAAACAGGGAGAACAACTAAGCGATTGGACTATTACCAACACGTGTTATCTCTAGTGACAACGATTAAACCATAGCTATACATATACGTAATTTCCGTCACGGCGGTTATTTATATTCTCTTCTTGTTTTTTCATTTATCTTAACTCCGATACTTATAAAATGCATAGTATTTAACCACTCGCGGAGCACCGAAAGTGTGCAACCGAGTATCCACGTTACTCAAGTGCAACAAATAATCATGGCACTCTATATTAAGAGTACTCAGACGGGACGAAATACTGATCACCTTTATACCACTGGTGATCTATATCACTATCTTTCATCGATTTTTTGACTTAACCAGTAATACAGAACAATGCAAAGAAAAACAACGAAAACATTGATGATTACAACAGATTTTATTGAGCATACTTACGCCTCCGAAGGGTCATATGACTAGTCTTAGTTTTCTGAAACCACAGTGAGCCATTTTCGAGACAGTACTCTCCTCTTGGGTATTCGAGATCGGGAAAGACACGAAAGTGAGAGAGATCCTAGTACAGCATTCTTGAAAACATATTCACACAACAATTTTGGTGGGCTCTTGAGAGCTAATTTCCTTCCATGGTAAGATCTCAGTAAGTTTTGTCTATTCCAGATGACCGAGATTAACTAGTGACTAGCGGCTATGCACAGAAATACGGGTTGGTGCACTAGTACATATATATTTGGATATATGCATGTGTCTGTGCCTTCAGGTTTCGGCGAAGATCACCAGATGTACCAGGAAGTTTGATGTTCATAAACCATTGTTCCTGTTTCACAATTTTGCTATGACCAAGAACAGTCGCCCAACAATGTACTCAGCAACCGCCCGAGCAGTCCCACACCATCTGAGTCAGTATGGGCCCGCACACAACATGGCACACCAACCCAGTATGTGACAATCTGTGCGTTGTACACAATCAGATCTGTGCGTCATACGCGGTAACAGATCCACGTGTGCCTGTTGTTGTTCTTACATTCTTGTTGTGGTGGGCCCAGAGGAGATAAGGTGAGGGGGGTCCATTACTCCAGTATGCCCCTGAAAACCAGTGGTTATGTTCTCTCTCATTGTGTCAAAGAAATAAACACTCTTGGTGTCATCAATATGCAACTTATCGGGCCTATTTTCGGTACCGTCATGATGTCCCCAGAAATCATGCTAGATTTGTCCTCAAACAATTGTGTGCTGTGTGCATGGTTTTGTTAGCTCAGGTCATATTTGTCTGAGAATGAGGTTTGTGCTTCTTGATCATGATCATCATCATTATAATAGTCATCACCAACGTTAACACCAATGACATTGCCGGGATTAACATCGCCGGCACCGGCACCACCATCAACTTCACCATTATTATCCGTATCCAAGGTCGAGTGTTTCATGAGTTGGTCTGAACGCACCGTGACATTACTGGCCTTGATTTACCATTTAGGATAGGGAGGTATATACCAGGAGAACCACCTTAGCGGTCATGCATTGATACTGATTGTCGTATTCCCTTGGTGTAGATTGGTACATGAGTTGCAAAGTTCGTCTCCACATCGGATTCACATACGAGACACGAAGTTGTACTTTTTGTAATGGTTTTGTTGGACCACCACCGGTCCTTAAAAATTAGCGATAGAATTTAGTTCTTCGTTTCCCGATGGTGAATATTTATGGCGGAAACCGAATTGGTTTTGATGAGTTTTTCAGTCCGTTGAACTGTCCCCAGATGCGATTAGTAACGTCATTCCAAATCTTGTTCAGTACCGGCACATGCGTGCAACGGATGATGTGACTCCTAGCTCGACTTTCATTCAGACCTAGTTCTGTGCCTCTTGTCAACCCGATCCGCGATAACAGGAAAGTGAATGACGCGCACTGGGCAAGTGATTTCAGTATTCTTCCATGCGTGCAATGTTACCTCATAAACCGGAAGAGAAAGTGTATAAGATAAGTTTTATTTACCCTATATATGATAAACCAATAAAAACAAACTATCAACCATTGTTCATTCTATCGAGAAGTGGCTCCAGTTCTTTCATCAAGGGGTGCTAGCCGTGGGCATGTTCAATGGGATTTAATAAACCGAAAGTGAATGTTCAACTGATTCTACATACTCCTCGAAATCTACAACGTCGATGGATCTGGGATTCTGGGCTTCTGGTCTTTGGCTAGCTACCTGTGGTACCTAAAACGTCGACTTCATTTTATCTAGACTTCCCATAAATCACAGAGTATTTTGAATATGGATAAGAATTTCGTTCGAATACATAGTGGATTCATAGGTAAAAAAAGGGGAACAAATTGTGCCTCTCTGTTGACGGCAACCATCCTCGAAATTCGGTCGGGCCTAGAAAGATGACAACACATCCGTCTTATCATGCGTCCGTTTAGCACGCCGCCCAAGCAAGCCTGGGACGTATTTTACGATCCTAATTATCAAGATTACGAACCGCTTTGCTGAATAACGTATTTTTTTAATCTAATAATCCATTTCTATTTCAGAAAAACCATAGGAATCGAAGCTAATCTATTCGAGTTAGGGGTAAAGATTCGACGAAGTAACTGATTTTCCTTAATTCATTCCTAAATGTTTACATATTGTATGGAAACGTATCAAATAACCATGAGAGCTGGCACGTACAATACCAATCAAGAAAGAGGATCATCTGACAGTCAAACTGTTTCTGTTGCGTGATTGTTGGAACCAGTTTTGTTTTCTATTTAGAAGTTTGATGGTTTCCTACAACCTTGATTAATCCTCGGGACTACTGAACAGCACTCTCTAGGTATCAGAGACCAAAGTACAGCTTCTTCCTTCCGAGTGCCTCAGTTATCGCTGAATTCCGCAGCCAAAAGCCTTCACATCTCTTCCGGTTGAAAAGACTGACCGATTGCCCGGTACCAGCTGCAAGCGTACTGGTGGCCCATCCGAAACGCACTGTGCGGGAAGACAACCGCGACGTCCAACTAGGTTGTGTCACATTAATAACCCATTTGACTTCTCTTATACCCAAGTAATCTATAAAAAAATGCAGTGAAGATGATGAAGGTGAATTGCACTGATTTTCAAACCAGCAACATGATATAGCGCCCTTCCGGGAGAGTGTTATATCCTGTAGTGTACATGTTCAACAAACTGCTGAGAGCCAGCCCGGATAGCCATGTGGTTAGTTGGTCGGATCACAGTCGTTTACGCTAGGGTCGAGTTTCACTGGGGTTCAAGGGATGTGCACTACTGATGATGCCTAACAAAGATGAAACAGCTGTGCTGTGCTTCCATGGCTATCAGTGACAAGCTGAGCGTTCATACTGCATGGTGTATGGTATTATGCTGATGTTACATCATCATTCTTGCCTATTCCGTGAGTAGCTGGCTGTTAACAAACACTTTCCTTGGACTATCAGTTTCCAGAATTTATAATCTTTCCTGGGTTAAACATCATGACTTAATGGTAGAACGGTTCATTGATTTTTATAAGGACAGTCAGTTCATTTGCAGTCGAAAACTTTCCACTACACACGCCAAACTTTCATTGCATCACCAAGTCAACTTTCTCCTCTGTGTGGTGTTATCATAATTCGTGCGTGCATAAACTCAAACACACCCAGGCTGATTGGAGTAATTTGGCTGACTCGTCATCGAGACGCACTCCCGGAGGCGACATCTGACGAAGATTGGGAAACGCTGCAGGCCAATTTTGACGTTAACTTCTGCGTCGGGGATAACTGGTTGGCCATGCAAGCGTACGCACACGCACACGCACACTCACACTCACACCCACACCAACACACGTATAAAGTAAAACTGTGGCGGAAGAAGGTGGTCAAGACGAGCGTCTGAGATCTCTGGGGGTTTACAACCGACGATCGTCTGTTTGTCCGTAGTATAGGTGGTTGTGTGCGCACACGGGAAACCGCCTTCACTGAACCGGCAGGCAGCTAAGATATCGGGAGGCGCAAAGACTGAGGACTATGTGAAATGGAGCGTGACTGCGCAGTTTCATCCGATCACGAGTAGTGTGTTTCATTGGCCTCGACCTTTCCCCATTTTCTTGCTCTCTTACACTGTCCAGAGGGGTATTTCCTACGAGGTGAACAGATTGCTCATAAATGAGCCAATATCGATACCAGAGACAGCAAAACACAAATGCATCAATAATAACAACAACAACCACTACGGCGACAACACAAATTTCAGAGCGTTCAGCGGCAGGAAAAGATTCCCAATAACTGTCTTGGAAAGCAAGGTGTCTATGCTTGTGTGCAGTTTGCAAGAATTTCCACGTAATGATCTGCGCTGAGGTCGGAGGAAGTGAAAGTAAGTAGGAAATGACGTCTGAGGAGAATAGCTAAAAACTGAAGTCGGTCAACCAGAAGTTGATGGCATAGTAATTCAAAGATACTCTGCATTCTGTTTCAGAAAACCAATTCTGGGCTATCCGAGGTATTAAAAATAACGTGTCATTATTTTACGGATCCAACAAGGCCCATAAAAAATATCAATGAGTCGACTTCCATAAGCCATGTCCATATGAATCGTAAATTAATGTTTATGATTTGAAAATGAATCATCCCATAGAGACTGTCTGGCTTACCAACTTCAGTATGATCACTGATTGAGGTAATTGAGAAAATATGATTCAGTGATGTGACAGGAGAGACAGTAATAAAAAAAGAGATTGAGAATGATCATTGAGTACGGTCAACTAAAAAGAAAACATAAATACACGGGCCCCCGCGTTTGTCCGCACTACGTTTTTATCCTGCCGTCACCGTGGAATTTACTGTTATTCTCCTTGGAATAACCATGCTTATCCGTCGTTCGTATTCTCAACTAGAAACGTTATACCTAAGAAATTGTGCCTCGTTAATACGTGCAACTCTCAAGTGCCTTCGGTCCGTACAAACCGAATTTCGATCAAAAAATGTAAACGGGCTGAATGGTAAGCTACTCTTATTTTCTGCCCTCCAGTGAAGATGAATACGCCCTCCGTGATCAGTGCGAATCTGGGTCATTTTCTCAAAGACATCGGATCCAATACACACTCTGAATACATGGAATGACGTTCATACATGTACAGTTGGTGTTCAAGAATGAATACGAACTGGTTGAACGAGAATGTTGGCGACTCTCAGGCACTCATAGATGGACTTCAGTGCTACCGTCGAGAAAGGTTTCTGAGCCAAAAGAACTATGAAGGCGGGGTGGCATTCTGCTTCAAATCGTCTTCCAGCCACAAATCTACTGTAGTTAAGTACTCTTCAAGCAGTATTAACTGCTTGGCTCCTCAGAATTTCCCGAGAATCCTTCGTTTTGGAAGTTATTGCCGACTTTTACTGACAGCCAGACAGTTCTTTCTGCGATGAACCTATACCATTTCAATTTCCTCTTTTGGATGGAAATTTACGTGTTGTTGTTGTTGATTTTAATCATGCTATCACATACCCACTGCTTTCTTTCGAGTTGACAGATATCCGAAACTACCCCACGAGAGCAAATTCTGTGTTGAACAAAATTATCGCCAATTATCCACGTTTATTTTATTTTAGACTGAAAGCACCTAATTCCATAACTTAATTCCTCTTGGGCCGAGAATTTGTTCACTCACCGTTCGCAGATTCTTCACAGAGACGAACCTGGCAAAATTTCGCCTTCGAAACTTTTCGCCAGGTAACATCTCTCTATTGAATGCAGCTATCGGCGCGCCTTTTCATGACTCTCCTCTTGTTCACACTTCCGAGTTGCCGGACTGATTACTGATACTCTCAGGATTGTCTACAACAGGTGTTACTCAACTGAACTTCTGCCTGCGTCCGGTGGTAAAGTAACTTCTACAGCATTAAAGTGTATCAGAAGGTAAAATGAAGGTGCAAACAAGTCTCACCGAGGTTTAGAACTCGAACAATACACGCACCCAAACAAGGGAGAGATAGGACGATTGGAGGTGTCATTTACCACACAAGTCCTGAGAACCAAGAATCCGAAGTTCGCGGCTCTGCTTGAAATCACTCAACAACAACTCATCGGCGTGCATGACATTTAGGTCGCAACGATTCACGATCAATCGAGGTGACGTCTTCAATGCGAAGCTGACGATCCCCACAATAATCAGCGAACTCATGGCAGCTTTGTTGAATGGACCCCTGTCAAATTGTTCAGTCGCTGATTTTTTGGAGGCGAGTTACTAGTATTCCAATCCCAAGGGCCCAAACGCAACAGTCTCAGAAAAATCTTTTTCTCAATAGGTTTTACGTCAGCAGCACTGAAAATTGCTCAGTAGGCTAAACTTAGTCCTCTTCAAGTATACCTCTTGACCCTAATCAGTTTGTCTACAAGCCCAAAACGTTGTTGTAGCTTTCTTAGTCCATTTCATTACTTAATCCTCAGACAGATTAGCTTAATCTGCCCGCTATATTTCTTGATTACTCCACTGCCTTCGATTGAGTATGGCGTTCTGTTCTACAAAAGTTTGAAGCTTTGAATTACTCCTCACAAATTCTTGTCTGGATCTCTAACTATTTTCACCACATAATGCAGAAAATGAGGATAGGACGCAAATTTTCCAAACCCGTTGTCATCACTTCTCGAGTACTCGAAGATGTTGTGTTTCCCCGTGTCTTATTTCTCGCCTATATCAGTAACCTGCCGTCTGAGATATTCAAATACGCGGACGATGTTATTCTTTGTCAGGTTATTTTCAACCCCTTCTATTGTAGAAACTACACTGGAAACCTATTTCAAGTAGGAGATTTTTCCACCCGATCTGGTTTAGAACTGAACCCCTCCAAGTACTCTGAATATGTTTTCAGCAATTCCCATTCAGCTTTCTTCACAATCTTTGCTTTCGTTAATGTCAAATACCATCTAGAGTGAGCTCTGTAGGCACTTGGGATTAAGTCATCTATGACGGACAAATCACCTTCACAACTGCATTGGAACAACGCGATGTCTCTTTTAAAATACGGGAACCCAAACAGTTTCGAACAGTCAGTGATTTCTAAGTTCGCCGTCCAATGTGTTCCCCCTAGCCTACTTCACTGCGCCCCTTCAGTTTTCCTCGGCCTTCTGAAGTAGGACTGTAAAGCTCTACGCTGTGGCTTAGTAATCGTAAGTCACGTTTCATCAATCCCCGGTGACACTCTTGTGACTCAACTTGGTGATCAACATACCCAATCTCGTCTAACACTAGCACGCAAGATATTCCAGGACATCGTTTTTTCGTTACACACAGACTTTTCCTATTGTCGCTTCAATTCATCTACCCGTTCTGCATTCCCGCACCTTTCCTCTGGAATGAAAATGTATAAAATCTTCCCCATATCCTATCTGGCTCGGGTTCTGACCAATGGAGAGAAGAAAAAAGCCGAGTTACTTCAATAACCTCATGACCTATTTTTCCTTTAGACTCTCTCCCCCTCACGTGCTGAAACACTTCAGATAATTTGCCATTTGTGAAATCTTGCTTATTTTTCGTTTCATTTTCTGCTTTTAATAGCTGAACTGTCGGGATGCTGCTTGCATAAGTCTACCGCGAAAATACAAATACTATCAAAATGTTTCACCAGAATAAAATCAGACAAGTGCGGATTTTTGGTGAACTTGTCGAAAATTTCCATTTCTGAATTACTCGTAACTTGTTAACAGTGTGCTTCATGTTCTTGAATGATCACTGATTTCTGTTACCATATCAGTGGGCATAAACCTCAAAAATAATTAACATTGTATCACAATCTATCTCATGACATGAATTATTCTAGTAATCAGGTTCTAGTACTAAGTCGAAAGATATCTGCGATACGGATCCACGCGACGAAGCCTCATTGTTTTGACAACTATAACCATCAGTCCGGACAACCACAGTGATCCAACGTCCGCTAACATATCACAACGGGACTGACCCAAACAACGGAGCTACCGTTTTCTCCTTTGGTAAAACAAATTAACATCCAATCAGGTCTCCCGATTCTTTCTCGACTGTGAACCATTTTACCACATTCATCGAGGCTTGTTTCATTTTTAGGTTGTGTGTGAATAGGAAAGACAGCCAACCCAACAAAATGCTAGACAACATGTGGAACATCAAATCTGATGCACTGCGAACAACGCTGGTGATGCAACCTCATCCGATTTAAGAACGTCTTCTAATAACGGGCCAGCAACAGTTTTCAAAATGCAGCTACTGAAAACCAAAAATGGATTTGTTTTTTCCAGTAGCTAAGTCACGTTTATTTTTCTGCCCTATACAGAATCACTCACACTGCGAGTCCTTGTGATTCCTGTAAAATAAGGACAAGGGGTTTTCACCGCCGAAACTGACTTTTTGCGGTTGGACTTATTACCAAGTACCAAATAGGTTATAATCTATTTTAACCCAATTTTTACTCATACCGATATCTTGAATAAACTCCCGGTATGACTGACTGCTAAAGCGGACTGAATGTGCATGACCCAGAAGTAATTCTTTCATCATATCGTCGGATGCACTAGCAATTCCCTTCTAACTTCCGTTCGGACCTTATGTGACGGGCATCAAAGTGAACCAAGATATTTAATAATTAGCCACCAAAGACGGTGATGCGTTAGAAAGCATTAATAACCAACGTTCGAAGCATTCGTGTATACCAACACTTTCCTAATCTACAATGGTCTCTTTTGTGTCACTACACAGGTATTCATAGATTTGTACGTCACCTGATTCAAGACATGTTACTTCCTACTCCACTGTCCTGTAAAAGAGACTAGCTGTTCCCTGCCACTCGTCGGTTCCAAGGCATTCACCGCTCGTGATCATTCAGGCAGAAATCACTAGCCCACCTCGCGCCGTTCCCTCGGACCGCACTGCAGCCGGGAAAAAAGCACGGGTTCTTCACCTAACTCTCGCACTTCAAACGTATGCGTGTCCACGGGTACTCGGAAGTTCTACAGTTGCTTACGAATTAGTTAACCGCGGCCTGTGGACATCTGGATAGCGATGGCGTTACAGTACACTCAGAAATGCAACGGACCAGACTTCCGACAAGGTAGGAGTAGTTTCCACGCTTCAGTTGCCCGTTCACTGTGGTTGGTCGAATCGTTGTCAAACGCAGTGTACTAAACATCCCTTTCACATCCTTATTCATTGTAATTGATGTTTTCTGAAGGTGTGTGTGGGGGAGGGGGGGGAGCGAAATGTATAATTAAAATTCGTGGGGTGTATGTTATGGTAAGTGAAAATGAATGTTTTCAGTTTTGAAAACAAGGTTATTGCATATTTTCTCGCAGCTAATCACCGTAGGAAAGTGGATAAATAGTTTATTCTCCCCTCCCGTTTTGTTTTTTCTTGGGGTCCGTTTTAAGGACAGGCTATCACCTGGTTGAGCAATTTGACGGCCAGTGAACAGTGTGCGCGCGCGCGAGCACACACACATACACACACCTGAAAACGTGCAAACATAGGGGAAAATTACAAGGTTTGTCTTTTCCGTTGAATGCTATCTGCTCCGGCCCTATTGCATCTGTCAAAGCAGACCGCATTCAGGTGTGAGTCCCCGTTGTTTGTTTATTTGAGTATGACCATACCACTTGTCAAAATCACAACCTAATATGACTTCCCCTCTAAATTCATCTACCCGTCCAAAAGATCTGCCCGAAACCCAAGCCCACTCCAATCTTTTCCCTCTGAGTTCCGGTGGTAGGCGTTGTCGTTCTGTGTATACTAACGCTCCATCGAAAGAGGATCTCGCTCTGACAATTTGAGAGACGGGAGGAAAAATGTCTAAAGCCAAGGGAAACGAACGCGATTGTTCTATCTCGTCTAACTCACTCACCAAATAACTGCAATTTTTCTTAACGATCTAGTGATATTTAATATATTTGGTTCGTCGCATTTTATGTGAGATGGGCATTGTTTTGTTATAGCATTGCGATGGCTTATTCTGGTTTTAATTACAATCTGTGAAATAGGATTTCCCTGTACATTTCTATCATCACCGTTTGATATGCAGTGAAGCTAAGAGTGGGCTATCACTGCAAATCTCACGGGCCTATAATCAGAATCTCCCAATAACAACATTATAGATGAATGGAAGAAACGTAGAATGGAACGTCAATTTTTCCATATCAAGCGAGTGGTGGTCCCGAGCGTCGCGATGATTATCATTTGAGTAATAGAAGCATAACCTGACTGAGGGTGTAGGCTGAATCAACACTTTGTTTCGTCACAACCATCAGTAACCGCTTGAGCGGCGCATCAAAATAAGTTAATCGTTGATTAACCATGGTCACCAAGGTGCGTGAAAACATCCATGCGCAGTGACCGAGACAAGCTAGAAGAGCACAAACAAGAGGAATCGGCTGACCGAACTGACAACGGCGATCGTCCTATTCAGTTGTGTTCTAACAACACTGTTCCTGTCGAGCAAAAATTTCTACTATAAGAAGCGACACAGACTCATTTGGCATCCTCCTACGTCTTTACGGCCCAGACTGACCATATTGTTATCGGTCATCACTGACACGGATCAGCTGAATCTTGCCATTCTTTCTGATTCACATCTTGGGAGTCAGATCGCCCTGTTACGTGCTCACTTTTGTTTACATTTCACCTGTGGTCGCACCAACACTAAAGTCACCCATCCAGCACAGTTGTTTCTAGGCGATAACCAACAATCCGTTTTCCAGACAGAGTCTTATACGCGGAAACGGATGAGACTCAAGTCCTGGGATCTAAGCGAGCACTGGCATCATATCAAGGAAACACCGTACACTGATGCCAACACAACACAAGATTTCAGTTCAAATAGGTCCCACAAATGACGGATATCGTCGACATCAGTTGCTCTACCAGATGCTCACAGATCCATCCTTTGGATGCTACCATACTCAATGAGGTACGTAAAATTCTGAGGCGTCAATTAACTATGATTTTGTGGAGTGATTGTGAAATCTAGGAGGAATGAAGAAGGCTGCGGCTATTGACATAAGTCGCAAAATTTACCGCTTCATTAGAAATAGCGGTCCACGTAAATGCAAATGAGTTGATCAATAAATCCGACGGCTCACTAATTCACCCCAAGGGATGTCATCTGGATCGTTCGGTGAGGCATTTTAGGGAGCTATTAAGTTGGTCCACTTCCATAGTGGGCTTTTCGAACACGCCTATAAGAGAAACGATGCAGGTGGATATCATCGCTCCATGAAAACTGAGGGTTATCCGGCAAATAGTTTATCTAGAAAGGTACGAGGCCGATGGACCGGATGGATTTTCCTTACCCTTGGAAAGCGATGGAGTCGAAACTTCGACATTGGGGATACTGAGCAAATCACCAGAGAAATGTGAATCGGTGACTGTGGCGATTTACAAGAAAGGCGACAGGTCCTCCTGAGAAATTACAGGGACTGTCAAAATTCCTTAGACATCAGTTTTTCGAAATAATCTTTCGCCAACACACAAGGTCGCACTGTCCTAAAACCTCGCGTCACACAGGAACCTTGCGATTGCGTCTTCTTTACGCACAAGGAATAAGTTCCGAATCTTAGTCAAATCGTGGGTTTTAGCGGGAAATTGTGAATATTAAACGAATGAAGTTTCCAGTGGCTTTACTAATGTAAACTCTTATTACAAATGGGTAGATGTATCCACGTACCGAAGATGTACAGCCTTGTGCGAAAAATGATCAGCCGCATCATTCTAGATGGGGAAATTTTTCCTAGGATAATTTCTGGTTTGACAGACTGAGAACTTTTATTTTCTGAGCACGGTGAATGTCGGGTAGTTCATGGCATCTTTGACAGCCCTCCACCAACAACGCGGGAAATACCAACCGAAACCAATACTGATGCTCGCTTCCTCATACCTCTACGCCAAGCCATAGCCTGACTACCACGTCACTTCTTCCAGCTTTGCCCAGCACGTGCGAATAGAACACGAAAAGACAGGTGGTGGAAGGCATTAGCAAAACATATCCGAGACACCGGAGGCGGCGCAGAGCAATCATACCAGTCAGGGGGAAACCATCTGTAACTAACACACGACGGCGAACCTCGCCTTACACACTAACTGTTAAAACCAGACGCGACCAATACTTCGGAGGAATCCGCTGTCGATCAAAGACGACGAGCATCCTCAACGCGAAGTGGGAAGGTCTCGCAACCGTAGAATAAAACACTGCGAACTGCGGGGACGTGCGTCTGTCCCTTAAAAGAGAGCCGGATGTCACGGCCACGCAACAGGTGTCGCTGGTCTGCGTAAGCAGCTCTAGTTCTCGCTGTCCATGAACTGACCCCTCCAACTATAATCAAGCTCCTAGGGTACTTAAAGGTGTTCACTAACTCGAGCCGATCACCACAAAGGGTGAGTGCAGGCCCAAGCTCCAGCCAATCTTCAAAAAGTTCTTTACCTTTGAAAGATGCAAAGCTGGATACTACCATATAAACGGTGAAACATAATGATCAGACGGTAAGACTGAATGAAAACTAAAGACCTTGTCCTCCGACGTATTCCTCGAATTGCGTCGAGTTTCTGGTGGTCGTGTGACTGAACGACGCAAAGCCACCATTTTCGTCGTCGAACAGCAGAGCGAACCCCACTGACCACCGCCTTTCTCACCACACTGCACGCAGAAACAGGAAGAACGAATATACAAGATAGACAGGGAGTAGATCTACACGAGCGGGGAAACGAAACAATGCCCTAGAACGTATTACACAGAATACACAGTCTAACTGTACAAACGCACAGTGACCAATCATTTTGGTTCGACAGAAACTGACAACACGGTCGCCATTGTTCACGACTTCAGCGTCTCCAGCCCACTAGTTGATGATAGTTTTAGATTCCCACCAAAAAGACGTGAGGCGCCTAATTCTCTTGAGTTCACTGTACATTTCCCCATTCCCATTTGCAACGGCAACTGTGGACCTCCACATGGATTCGTCCACTCCCGAACAACGAGGAACGGAATAAGGCGCGGAAGATGTTTATTTGCCATATGCAACACGTGCTACGATCAACGAAGTCTACTAATCTCGATAAGCTGAGACAGAACATTCCCTGAACTAGTATCCAATAATCTGTTTCTGACCTCAGTATTGCTCACTCGGTTATTCCATCCAATCTTAACAATCCTACGTATACATTACGGGTCGAAAATCTCGAGACGACGAATATCTTCCGCTCGCAGGCTGCATGTGTCGCAACCATACAACAAAACTTAACGCACCGTGACACGGTACAAACGACCTCTCAACTTCACCGAAATATCAGGTCCGTGCCACACATGCTTCAGTTCAGCTTACACCACTCCAGCCTTCGACATACGCGCGCTCATTTCTACTACAGTGCTCCCATCCGTCGCCACGCTGCTGCCGAGATAACTAAAGCGTTCAACAATTGTCAGCACCTCCTCATCGAGCATTTAGCTCGGAACCGTTGATGTCTAGTCTTGCAACATCAATTTACACTTTGAAGGTGCAAAGCGTACGCCGAATGGAGCTACAGTCCTCGCGAGTCTATCTAGTGCATGTTGTGAGTGTTCCGTGCATTCGAACAAGCGCACATTTTCGTCACCGTAATCTAGGTCACATAGTTTCTCACCGTTTGCCAGTTTGACGCCCATATCCTGAAGATTTCTCAAGGCATTTTGCATTACCTCGGCCATGACGAAGTTGAAGAGGAATGGCGAAATGGGATATCCTTGTCGAACACCACTGGTCGTTTCGAATGGACTGGATAGTTCACTGTAAACCCTTACGTGGTTAGAAGTATGAGAGTCCAATGATCTCAACAGATTCACGAACTTCTGTGGCATACCCCTTCGATGATGAGCACTGAATGGTGGTCTTCGGTCAAATGAATCGAAGGCGCCTTTCAAGTTGAGGAGAACTATAGTTGTCGGGCGACGGCGTGTGTGTGACGCATTTGAAGTAATTGGTGAAAAGTGAAAATTTGGTCCATGCATCCTCGACCTGAGCGGAATCCGGCCTGCAGTTCGCGGGCGTTCCTCTCGCAAACCGGTGTCAGACCGTACAGCAAAACCAAGGCTAGTAGTTTGATGACTATCGGAATTAAACTGATCCCGTGATGATAAGTACAACCATTGCGTATTCCATTCCCGAAGATGGGTGCAATGAATGACTCGCTTCAGGAGAACGGAATACGCTCCTCGTTACAAATGTCATGAAGCAAGGTGGTAACTGATTTCGTCAACACATCACCATCTATTTTGATTAGAACTGGAGGAACTTTGTCAGCCGCTTTTCCCCACTTTAGTAATCGAATATATGACTCCACTTTCACTTCTTACGGGGCTCTAGTGATGCTCCGCAAGGAATCGCACCTGTCCACCGCTCGAGTAACTACATTAGTGCATGACCAACTAAACTGTTATTTGAAGCATTCGACCAAACGGTCCAGTCTTTGCTCTTTGCCATGAACAGGCTTTCCATTTTTATCGCATATTGTTTCACCGACCAGGATTTGTCGTCCACCGGTGTCGCAAATAAGCTTGAGCTGTCCTTGGCTGTTACCTGAAGCGGCTGCTACTTCCATTTCACCGGCTAACTTGACCCAACAACTTCCGCGATCATTCTAAGGGCTTCTCGTGACTTGCATTTATAGAGACCTTCGTAACTTATTCACCTCCTTAAAGTTCAGGGGCTGACATTTTTGCCACATTTGATTAGACGTCTTTATTGGACGCCAGATCTAGCATCGCAGGTGAAAATTGCTGCCACGTGCACCGCCCGTCTGATATGGATCCAGTGCTCATGTACATTACCGTTGGTCGAAGTTCCTAGCTCACGTGATAATTTCTGTGCATACTGATGCGAACGTTGTACGGCTAACCGCGTTTGCAGTTTGCGTCCATGACCATAGAGGTGGAGCAATAATCGCATTAAAACTAATGCATGATCCGACTTTACGTATATGGACCAGTGGGATCTATATTTCTGAAAACAACTGCACTAGACAGGAATAACCGACTGCTTGTACAAAACTAGGGAAGCCTACCCCCGTTATCCGTGCGTTGAGCGGATAAGACACAACGTCCAACTAAAGAAGCTTCTGACGCACTAAGTTTACTAACTTGTGCAACAAAATCACCAGCTAGCATTGCAATGTCACAGCCTTCATTCCTGCGAACGGGAGTATTGAATTCATCATAGAACTCACTCTTCTGTGTGTCGGATTTGTGATCTGTTGGGGAGTATGCCGAGATTACAAACTAGCTGCGCTTAATACAGCTATCCTTTCAAACGCCAATTGACCCCTGGAGTCTTACAGCGAGTAAACAACTAATAACCAGTATCTAGTCTAGAATGACAGCTCCAGCCTTGCCAGTAAAGGCGATTCACACATCACGTTGACCTACAGCTCTAGCTGTTTCGTCTCTCGAAGTGCATCGGAAATACCTTGGTGAGATGCCAAGAGCCGTCAGTCAAATCACACTGCTGGAATCCTGGATACGGGTTCCACTCACGCAACAGACTTCAATTACCAGAGAGTTCACTGTGATCGTCAAGCAAGCCAGCTAACTGGCCTGCATGCGTGTGCGCGAGTTAAAGAAGCCGATATTCAGAGGCTGACGAGGCTTGAGAAATTGTCAGTTTTGGGACTGAGGATTAGTTATGACACTATTTGACAATGAACCGTTGCGAGTATTGGGCGTGTTATCATTGGCAGCATTGTGAACATGTAAAGGAGGCAAAGCGGGTTGGTTGGGGATAGAAGACAAAAGTTGAGTAAGAGAGAGGGAACTCTGAGTAGTAATCCACTTACCACTACCCATCCCACCCGATGCAACAGACAACACGGTCCTGATTATTCTGCGCGACGATCGATGCAGCTCGAAACTCTTTGTATTTGGGCAGTTCATGAGATACATTGGACGGGTACTGCTAGGATATCCAGCCGCTAATCAAGAGAACGATTAGGTCTCTCAAGCAAAGCCTTTAGCTCTAACAAGAACCTGTCCGCAAGAGAGCGGGGATAGCTGAGTGGAGGGCCATCTGTTTGGATCAATTATTCTTCCACTGACTTTACCGAGTGAGTTGCCAGCTCAAATAGACTCCCAACCTGGGGGACTAAGAAACTGTTTTGTCAGTCCACTACCCATCGACCATCCAGGTATGAGTGAATCTTCGGGTGAGGTAAGTTATCCTGCTAGCATGTCGGGGCGCTGAGGGGCGCAACCCATCACACCACGTCAAGGTGCAGCCTCATTGCAACGTCGATTGGGTAGTCGAGTCTGGTCTGACTTCAAGGACATAATAGTTCGATAAAAGAAGCGGTAACTTTGGGGATAGAAATTGAAATGAAGAATCCGAAAGGGTTTCAGGGGATTTCATTGCTTGCAGTTCATAAAACTATAGGAGCAGGAACCGCGACACGGCATACAGCTAGAAAACACGGACCATTTTTTATTGGCAAACAACTACAGTAGTATATACACGTAGAACTAATGTGTTGCACAACCAAATAAAACACAAAAATCCTGAAGGGAAAAGAAAACAAACAAGACAAGAAAACCGCCAAGTCGCTTTATTTACAAAAAGTAATCGAAATAAGGGATGTATATATATTACTCGGGCACAGTCAGTCGGAGGAAATAGCGATTGTGTCTGAAGACGCAGTATTGCTGAAATATAGGGTGCAGGGGAAAAAATAAAATGTATAAACCGAAGGCCGGTGTGTAACAACATCACTAGCAATACAAACATCAACAGGTTTGGTTCCTCAAGAACATTCCGCATTTGTTTCTCGCTACTAGAACTTGGAGAGTAGTATAAGACAATGAGTTATTTTTTGCATCTGATATTCTGTTGCCGTCACAGTTGAAGGAGAGGGCAAGCCACTCATGATTTATCACAATTCAGTGTTTGAAGACTGACAGAATCCAAGGTTAACAGTACCGGATTTTTCTCAACTAAATACGCTGCTATTTTATGGACTTATGCATCTTCTTCGAACTCGCAACTTTGAGTTTTGCGCTGCATAGTCAGACACCTATCTCGCCGACTGACCTCGTGGTTTGTATACCTTAAAGAACTTATTTCACGTTCTTACTGATAAATGCTAATACCAAGTAGTCATGGAATTGTTTTCTGACAGACAACTGTGTACGTGAACGGAAGAAACGGGCAATAAACCGAACCAAACAAGCGGATGAGAAAAAAATGGGCGAGGTTAATACGCTTGACTTAGACATCAAAATGGAAAACTGCACGGATATGGAATACAGTTGGAGATTTAATGAGAACGGTGAACCATGAGTCGCCATGATTTTTAACCTACTTTCAGCATTGAATACGCGTATTTCTTCGGAATATCGATTCCCGACACTTTTTTCATTCGATCCAGAACTTCTCCTATCCGAACGCATGAGCAAGATTCGAACAGCTCCAAGATAACACCACGTAACTACAAACAAAGTCATACCAGCGATGACGTGCATAGGTTTGGCAAGAGTGAGAATTCATTACACGAAAATTAAGTGCAGTTATTGACATATATGAGGTAAGGCGTGACAGCGAAACTGTAGCTGACCCCCATAAAATGTTGCATTGCTAGGAATAAACGAGCGCAAAAAGGCTGGAACACGATGTGAAAGATCCCCGAAGGGAGTGCGCTACTGATTATAAAAGTTAGATATGATTTCTCTAGACTTCAACCAGATGAGTATCACGCAGCTCATTCGAGGAATCGAAAACACTTCACGGATTGAGATACAACAGTTCTGTCACTTCATGGGCTGACTGAAAACTCTTACCTTACAGGTAGTACTTGCCCCAGCAAAAAATGCAAAACAAAGAAGTCTGTTCAAGAACACCGGGGCTGAAATTACAGTAAAAGTAACCCGATCACTTACCATTCCGTGTCCCAATGAATTCAAACGAATAAAATGAATCGGTGGGAAACGCCCATATACAGATATCTTCTTGGTGCTTCGAAAATTGCGTTCCGTTCGGTGTTTTTGAAGTACCATTTTCCTCGATTTCTCCCATATAGCATTCCTTTTAACACCACCTAAATTCCGATTTGGCTCCTCCTCGTCCCCCCCCCCTAACTCGATGCCCCTCTTAGATCTTTCGATCGCCTCTTCCCTATCTTGGTCTTCATACGTAGGCTCGCCTGCTTCTCCTGTTCCCACAGGATTGGTTTTATAGTCCCCGTCAGACGTTTCTTCAAACAAACCCACCTTTCCTACAGAACCGGGATCAAATTCGTCCCGCACCTAAATACTGCTGTCACGTGCGCGGTAGTGGCTCGTCTTCTTTACCTTTTCTTGACGTTTACAATATATTTTCGAACTATAGGGTTTATCTTTTTACCGTAATTCCCTTCGAGTGTAATAAAAAGTAACACTGAGAACAACCGTGAGCAACTGTCATCGAGAAAAATTATAAATCAAAAGAGTGGAAGGTACACTTCATGGATGCCGTAGATGTGAACACAGCGGAAAGTATGGTGTTCTCGTTAGACGTGTCATCCCTGTTCACAAGTGTTTTTTTTGAAGCCATTCAGTCGATCATCAGGTATCTTACAGATGGAAATATCAGCGTGGGAAAACCAAGTGAAGCTAAGCGGATGCGTTCGATCGACTGTGCTGTGTTTCCTGCTTGGAGGTTAGACTTCCTGTTTTTGCTACTGAAAACGACAGCAGTAGTTCGATTTTCGACTTTGGCTGGTATCAGCCGGAAACGATACGTTGGATTGCTCCTGTGAAAAGACGATGAGCAACACCGGGATTCGTTAACCATTGCTTCATAAGTGGTTTTGTTAAACCGCAGAATGATTGCATAAAGCTACCGACGTCAGTATTTTCCTGTATATAATCAGAGACTGGATGGACCTCGTGGACCCCACCGTGGAAGTTGTGCAACTGGCTGTGTTGAATATATGCGATCTCAGTTTGAAAAAATCATGCGGGGGTTCCATGTGTGACATTTACACCGACTTGAACAGTCCAACCGTTTATATTACCAGGTTGTTGGAATACTATGAACTACCGAAACAGTGCAACCAAAGAAATATTGAGGACTCTGGCGAACAATCACTACAGAGGACCAAGCGATGAAACAGGAAAATTTGTTGGCTGAGAATCTCTCAACTTACGTGCAACAGGTCTCCCGTGCACTGGGCGTTCCTGTGGTCTACAAAAGCTATTTTATTCGTCTGGTTCGTACACCTTTCCCCTGCGATCGTTTCATATAACGATACATCGATCGGCCCACGTCATGTAAGGTCATCATTTTATCTGACGAATGCACTTTTTACTTGCATAACGTGAAGAGTTGTCAACACGGTACAAGTTGGCACAGAAAGAACGCCCTCATAGGCTGCGAAAGCAATCGTCGAAGTGAAACGATGGTGGACGTTTAGTACGGACTTCACAGTTGTCGTTCGATAGCCTTGTGTTTTTATTGGACAAGATGAATTCAGTGAATCACTTAGATGTTAAGGGAGATACTCGTAGATTATCTCATCAGTCTGCCTTTGTCCATCTTGTCAAAGGTTCCATTTCAGCAGGAAGGAGCACTACCATATAGCATTTCAGTCGCGCGCAACTGTCTGGACGAAAATCTTCCGCTGCGGTATGTATCGGAGGGAAAAGGCCAATAACACAATCAACATGTTCTCCGGGATTAAACTCACTGGATTTTTTCCTGTGGGACTATGTGAAGCGTCTGGTGCACCATCCAAAACGGAAAATCTTGAAGACCTAAAGACTAGGATCATCGATTATAGATTGTACACAGTGGACCGAAACTATGGGACAGGAAACTTATTGCATGTAACCAATGAGGCTCATGAATTAATAAAATCAACAGTCGAAATAGGGACAGGAGAGCAGACCTCTTCCCTGATGTTAACTTTATCTGCAAAGACGATGGCTCCATTGAACGCAGCATAAACAGGAAGACGTTCACTGATCAGTATGCAAACTGGCAATTTCATGAAGACTAGACAGGAGACCAACTGAATAAGGTGTTTAGTACCGAGAGCCAGGAAAATCTGTTCATTGGAGATACTTCAAGATTAACTTGTTTCTACGATCAATGTTTTCGGAAGTGACGGATATTCAGGTGTTTATCTAACGAAATATGATAGGATAGGATCGGCCACCACCGAAACTCACGGCTGAAAAGGTTTATTCATCAGCCCTTCCTTCAAGGACAACCTCTTGTCAGAAACCCTCCTATGGCGCCGCGTGAAAATCACCTTCAGCGCCACACAAGATTCCCATTTAAAAGCGCATCTTTGATAACACTAAAGGACAAGAACGAACTGCTGATGCTCGTCGTCTTCATGGTTGAATACTCGTTCAGATGCGTTTGAGACGTTATCTGCGTCAAAGGCACGGCACGGAAACAGTCCGTACACAAAAACAACACCACATTGGCTAAGTCAAGATGGATCTGGAACGATTTCCATGACAGTTCTCAGTCATCTGGTCGATACCGGTCACCGAGTAAAATCCAATTAAGCATTTAGAACATGTTAATAGATTTTCCACACCCGTCTGATTTCAGACTGTGTGCCAAACAGAACATGGTACAATCGCGGAGGAAGGGGTAGATGATCTGAGTCCATGATTTGTTTGTGGGCATAATACTGCCAGGATGATCAAGCCAAAGCAGGTGGCTTTCTTAGGGATCCACAAACACAGCCCTTCCTCAACATAGGCTGTTGCAGACACACGGTCATTTGGGAGCATTTAGAGAGGCGTTCAGGACGAGTAGCTATCTCGGAGCCTGAGACACCCACCCCCGACCGTACTTGGCCATTTTGCAGGCAGATAATTGCGTAGCTATGTTTGGAATGCGTTTTGCATCTTCAAAGTGAAAACTGTTACTGCATGACTGGTATGAATCTACACCCAACCTAGTCTTAGTGTTTGATATTCCATGACATCGCATTCGGAAATGTTGGTAGGCGGTCAACGTTTAGGTTACCGCGGATAATCTTCCTCAAGATAGATTTACGACCAACTAAAACTCCAATCCATTACACATCACGTACACCGATTAGGTCTTTCTATCTCGTGGGGTTTTGTGCCAGATAAACTGTAACAGTGGGGTGATAAACTTCGGAAAACAACTGTTCACTCAAATTAGTGTTTTTAAAATAAAATACACATTTGGTATTCAAACATTAGCGAGCATATTTCTAGGTCACTCAGAAAAACCGGCCCCATACCTGCAGTAAATAGTGGGAGCTTGAGGAAGAACGACGACCCCGCTGAAACCGCAAATCACTGAGGTTTGAAAAACTTCATCACACTAACATCGCACGTACTGGTACAACCTATCATTTATCGAATGAGATGAGACCTCCGTAAAAAAAAATATTTCACTGACAAGGTCTACTTTCATTTTACTTCAAGCTGGCGCATCGCTAAAACTGATAAAACACAAAATGTCAGATAATGTGCTTCCAAACTGAACTGCTTGAAACTAAAGGACGGGTGAAATTCCTTGCCGTGGTTATCCCGTAACTAGACCAAAAATCACAAATCTAACTTCAAATATGAATTCTTCCCGCGGGTCCCCATGTCATACAACGCAAACACGGTGTTCACACACAAAACTGTTCGAACACGATCAAAGAACAAGTGCAACAGGTGTTCGGGATCTGAGCCCAGCGTAACAGAAAAACACGAACGATCGACTTACCTTTTGTGTCATCTCGGACACCGCTCCACACTCGGTTCCGCCCACTACGGCTGTGATTAGGATGTCCGGAGGCAAAGCGGTCGGCATATTGGGCCACGGGACATTGATCTGACGCGCATCCGCATCTGGCAGTGCGTCGAGAATAGACGCTTTGAGCAATTCCCGTTCAGCTTCAGAACCGGGTAGCACGTTTTTGGATTGCAACAATTCCGAACCAATTGTTTGCTATTGAAAGTATTATGAACAAAAAAAGCGGGGCAAGTTATTCCGAACGACAGGAACACAAGTACTCGTGGAGGACCCAGGACAGTAACAAAAAACCGATGAGATTATGAAAATAGACCTAAGCTGTGGCGGTAGTGGAATCACTATTGTAAAACGGTACAAAGATTTGGCTCTTCCATTGGACCTAGGATACTTGGTGAAATAAAGAAGACGCCATTGTTTTGCATATTTTCACGCGAAGAAAATTCAAGTTCACGTTCGGTCATTGAAAACCGATCCATTATGAACATGAAAATTACACTGCGAAGGAAAATAATGTAATCACCGTGATATCTCGTGCACTCGTGTTTTGGGATTCGTAAAATTAAGTAACTAGTTTTCATTCGTGATCCTGTCACAGATATGCGACATTCCCAAAAAACCTTGCAGAAGTGTGCGTCCAATTTTCGTGACCCGTACCAAATATTCGCGATTTCTTCGGATCCCAGATAGGATCAAGCACCCAAGTTCGTGTATCTTCTAGGGCTTATTGTAACTGATTAAGGCGGACAGAAGACATCAATTGCGAGATGAAAGCATTTCTTTTAGTTCGCTCGGTCGTACACAAGCACGAACTCATCACCCTCACTAACATTCGCGGAGTGAACCATAATACCGATTCTGTGCACCAATTTCTCCAATTTTTCTCTCCTCTTGCCCCATTTTTGACCAAAACCCAAATCCCCCCCCCTCATCAGACACTACCCACCCCCGATTTCCCAACTATACCTTTCACTCCTCTTTTTCACCCAAAGTTGGCGTCTGCGCCCTTGTCCACCAGTCACTCGCTACATCCAGAATCCAGAATGTTGACTTTCCCAATCGTGAGTTCCAGTTGATGTGGCTGAAACTCCGAATTCCTTATTCTAATCACTACTTTTGTGTTGTTTACCGTTCACCCAAAAGTAGTGACCCATCGATCTTTGGTTTCTTATCTTCGAACGTTGAGCACTTGTTTGTTACGAATCCCAACTGCCATATCACCATCTTAGGAGATTTTAGTGTTCACAATCGAGATTGGCTGATTCACTCATCGAACACTTCGGCTCTGGGGTGCGAAGCCGAACATTTCGCCGTGGTCAACAACCTGTGCCAACTTGTTGACCTCCCCACCTAATCCCCATCGAGCTGGCGATCGTGCCCATACCCTTGATGTTACTCTCATTACTGTTCCTTCTCTGTTCTCAGACATCCCCGCTCTCCCTCCACTTGGCTCATCTGACCACCGTATTATTTCCTGTTCAATCAGTTTTACTCGCCCCGATCCTCCACCTACTTCGAGGCACACATTTTGGCGTTACAGTTCAGCCAACTGGGATGATTTTCGCGATTTCCTAGCCTTCTATTCTCGGAATGATTGCTGCCTTACTTCGGACGTTTCCGTTTCCGTTTTTAGCACCATGGATATTGTTCTTCAAGGTGTGCAACTTTTCATTCCTCACTTTCCCAAACCCAGCAAATCTGAATCCCTCGAGTGGTTCAACCACGCATGTGATTGTGCTGTATGTTTGAGGCGTGCAACATTTCGCCGCTGGCGCCGCTCGCTCACTCCCGACTCCCATCGCCGCTTCGTGCAAGCCAGAAACAGATGCCCGTCAACCATTCAGAGAGGCAAAGAACGCTTCGTCCGCTGGAAAGCCAAACGGTTACTCTCATCTGCCACCGGTAGCAGAGCATTTTGGTCCCTCGACAAAGCAATCTCCTGCAATTATTGCCCTTCCAACTTCCCTCCAAACTGTAATTCCTCTGGTGTTCTTGTTTGTGAACCACACGAAGAAGTCGAGCTTTTTGCATCCGGTTTGCCTCCAACTCCACCTTATCCACTTATCCTACTCCTTCGGTTCTTTCTCCTCCATCTATCTCCCACTTTTAACCTCATACTACCACCAGGAATCTACGCCAAGTGCTGCTTTCTCTGGACGTATCCAAACCACCCGGTCCGGACGGCATACTACCTATCGTCCTTAAAATATGTGCCTCTGAATTGGCCCCTCTCTTACGTCGCCTCTCTCTTTCTCTTTCTCTCTCTCTCTCTCTCTCTCTCTCTCTCTCTCTCCAAATTTCCACTTTTTCGATACCCTGGAAACACGCCGTGATTTTTCCTATTCCCAAACGCGGTGATCCTTCTGACCCAAATAACTATCGTCCTATTTCCATCACACTTGTTTTATCGAAAGCATTCGAAACTGTCATCACCGACCAACTGCGTTCATTTCTCGAACGCGAAGGACTACTGAGTGATCGGCAATACGGATTCCGACCTTGTCGTTCCACCGGTGGTACCCTGGCTCTCATGTCACACGGAGAAACACACATGGTGTCGCTCGACATCTCCAAGACCTTTGATCGAGTTTGGCACGAAGGTCTTCCGGTGAAACTGCCTTCGTTCGAGTTCTCCTCCGCACTCGTATCGCGGACATCAAGTTCCCTCAGTGAGCGAATCATCTCCGTCCCAGTTGATGGGGTTCTGTCCCAGCCATTTCCTGTGGATGCTGGTGTTCCCCAAGGTTCAGTACACGCACCCACCCTATTTCTTTTATTTTTTAGTGATCTTTTATCCACTCCTTCCAACTCAATCCATTCCTTTGCCGATGATGCCACCCTTCATTCTCCCCTTTCTTACTGCACTCCCAACGATGCCAACACCAACATCGACCGTGACCACAGTGCAACCAGTACATCTTCCGAGTCCGGTCTCGAACACATCTCCTCTTGGGGATCCCACAATCATGTTGCATTTGATGCTTCCAAAACTTCTCTTCCCTTAGTTTCGTTGATACATTATTCATTCTCCCCTCATTTATCCTTTGATTCAACTGTGCTGTCTGCCACAGATTCTATTTCTCTTCTTGGCTTAAGTATAACTTCCTCCCTATATTGGTCAGCTTTCATATCTCAGCTCGCCTCATCTTCATCATCATACAGCGTTAAAAACAGTAGGGCAAGCCCCATTGACCACTGCCTTTCTCACCATGTTGAACGCTGAATTAGAAAGTATGAATATACCAGATGGATAGGGAGTGGACCTACACGGATGGGAAAAGGAAACAACACCCTAGTAGCCAACATACGAAATACACAGTCTAACTGTACAAACGCACATCGATCAGTCATTCTGATTCGATAGAAAGTGACAACACGATCGCCACTGTTCGCGGCTCGCTGCCATATCCTTCAGTGTCTCCAGCCAACTGGTAGACGGATCTTTTGGACCCCAACCACGAAGACGTGATGCACCTACTTTTTCTAAGTCTGTTGTAAATTTTCTCATTCCTCGCTGCCAAGTCATCTGTTGACCTTCACGTGGTCTCTTCCACTCCCGAGGAGGAACGGAAAATAGGACACGGTATGGTAGACCTGTGTTTGACATACGTAACACGTGTCCCAACCAACGAAGTCTACTAAGTTGGATACGCTGTGACAAAACGTTCTCCGAATTAGTACCCAATACTCGATTTCTGACCTCAGCATTGCCTACTCGGCTACTCCACCCGATCTTAGCGATACTACGTAAACATCGGTGGTCGGAAATCTCAAGACGACGAATATCTTCAGTACGCAGACTCCAAGTCTCGTAACCATACAATAAAGCCGAACGCACTGAAGCACAGTATACACGACCTTTCAACTTCAGTGAAATATCAGATCGACGCCACAAGTGCTTCAGTCCAGCGTACGCCGCTTGAGCTTTGGATATACGTGTGCTCACCTCTACTACTGTGCTCCCATCCGTTGTCACGCTGTTGCCGAGGTAGGTGAAGTGGTCGACAACTGACAGCACCTCCCCATCGAGCATCAAGCTCGGAATCGTTGATGTCCAGTCTTGTAACATCACCTAGCACTTTGAAGGTGCAAAGCGCATGCCGAATGGAGCTCGCCTGCCGTGCTGCGTGCAGTTGGTTTTCTTTTTCGCGCCAGACGCTTCTTTACACCAGCTCATCTTCTGCTGTACGAAGCTCAAATCCGCCCCGCACTTGAATACTGCAGTCATGTGTGGGGTGGAGCTTTGTCTACCTCTCTTTCTCTTCTTGATCGGGTTCAACGAAAGGTCATCTGGCTGATTGACGACCCTTCTTTAACCTCCAATCTGCAGTCACTAGACCATCGTCGGGCTGTTGCTTCGTTGTCTGTTTTCTACCGATACTATTTTGGATTCTGTTCTTCTGAGCTTACTTTTGCAGTTCCTCTTCCTAAAACATTTTCCCGACCATCACGTACCCAGGAAACTAGTCATCCCTATCACTGTCACTAGATGTCGCACTTCTATATTTCAATCCTCTTTCTTTCCCCGGACCGTTAAGTTATGGAACACTCTTCCTCTTTCTGTCTTCCCACCCACTCACAACCTTTCTCTCTTCAAAAGCATGATCAATAAACTGGTTCTAACGTGAATGTTTCCCTTCAGCCCACTTTTACAGCATGTCTTCTGATTATGGAGTTTACCCCTTAGACTGTAATTCACTTTATGTGTATTAAAAAAACGGAAAACGTGCTGAGTTGAGTTGAACTGGGGATACGGAGACACAACAGGAACAGAGAGCATCGAGAAATCCGGGAAGCACTGGGCAAAAGTCGATTGGCAAACACAAATCTTGGGCCAAAAATTCAGCGTGCATAGTGCAGGTCTAAGTCAGCTGATCGGTTGAGTCTCACGAAGGGCGAAGAGAATGGGGATACAATTTATTAACTGAAATAGCCTGACAGCTGTATGGTAAAACTGGCAAAACAGAACCGTTTACGTATAACCATGGAGTTTACTATATTGAGCCGTAACCCATGAGCCGAGTACGGTCGAGGACTCCGGGGGAAATTTTTAAACCATGGAAACCCGTTAAGTAAACTGCATCACAAAACAGTGGTAGATAAGTTTGGTAGCGATGAGCAGATTTTCATTTTTCTACTCAAATGCTAGTCTAATTGACAGGTTAGAACGTCTACACGCGTCAAACAAATAGGATAAACAGACCAAATCCATTTTCTTTCAGTTCATTGATATTTTTTGGATAGTTCCCATAAAACCCACAAATCTGGTGAATAGCGGGTGTGTGAATCGAATATTGTACCAATGGAATGTATGTAATCAAGCCGTTCTCTCCTGTATCTGGTGTTACCCTGATGACTATGTCCGATATTATCATTTTATTTCTTAGCTTTTGTTGTTGCTGTTGTGCAACTGTTATTCCACCGACGTGACTCTCATGTGAAATGTAGCAAACAGAACAATGACATCGCGGTGCAAGACTAATAACAGCTTGAACCAAACTGAACAGCTCGTCGAAGTGAGTGTCATTCACTAGTGGTAGCGTTTGTTGAACAATGGCAAGTTCTTATTATTTTTGCTGGCTGACAACGTCCACAGGTACACACGATTAGACCATGTACATGCTGTGGTGTGGTCAAAATGACATGTTCCATTGATCATTATTAATGAGTGCGAGCGTACATGCGTGCACGGCTACTAAATCTCAAATATTTTGGCCCTGTTTGTATCCATGATTAAAAAACTCACCTTCCTTCCCCCAATGTCCAATGATGATCAAAAACTTCTGTATCGAGATTACGCTAGAATGCTGCAGTTTAGACAAACAGAGCTACAAATGGAATAACGAGCCATTGGTAGTTTAGTCCGCAAAATTAGTGGGACTGTGATTCAAAAGATTTCTGTAAGAGACGAGCAACAAATTACTTTTCTCAATGAGAGGAGAATGAGTGATATTTTGATTTTACCTACGAATTTGTGGGTTAGGCTTGTTGGTTGTATAGGTTTGACAACTCAATACGGTTAAATGGACGGCTACGAAAAGAGACACTTATCTCGATGTCGACAATCATTTCAATTGCGGTAAAATACCATTTATGCAACAGTAAAAAAGAGAGAACAGACGACCAAAAGCACTGATGAAGGCTTTATGCACACATTGATTCATTGTACTTGCCTGGATGCGTTTCATCAACTCCGTGAGACCGACAATCGGATGTGTGCGGACCATGTCACGAATCAGATTGACAAGCGCCGTTCGGGAAGAGTCAAATGGCACAACGTTCTCCATTGTTGCATCCTCTTTGAGCTCTTTTTTGGAGGTGGAGATGGGGAGCTCTGTGCACGAAACTGTATCACCCATGGGATGCACTTGGGTGTGATGCGGAGTAGGGTCGTCGGACATTTTTTCATAATTTGGGGTTGGTGAACCCGGAGGTTCGGGTTTGAACTGTATGCGCACTGAACGTGAATAAAATATGTGGTCATTTCAAACAGAATTATTAAATAACAGTCAGTCACATGATTATCATGGTTCTAAATTCACCTGATAAGAATATATTCCAGGGAGAAACTCAACAACCACTACAAGTACACGTGCTTCGGGTGTGTACGATTTGCTAACCAAACCAAGCGGACTTTCTTTGCTTAATGGAGGTGAGAAATGTACGAGTATATACGAATTTAGGTTTGTGTGGTTAATCTGTTCACTCGAAACTTCCATGACTCTTCAGGTGTTGCCTATCTCGGAGTGTTTAGAGGTTCATTGAACGCTTTGCTCTTGAATTCCAAAAAGGGAAGTGCATTTCCAGTCACGTATTAAAAGCTCGTACTGATCCGTGTTTTCTCGCCAATTTCGAGAGTACCACTGAGCAGATTTCATGCTAAAAATATTTATTGACTGAGAAATGGTGACTTCCGACCGTAAAACCTAATATCAAAGTTTCAATTTTCGTCTATTCCTTACAATATGAGGAGCTCATGAGCTTATATAATCTGCAATTTTAACTACAATCATTCTAGGACACATTCGAGACGGTGCACACTAACTGTTGGTCACTAGTGTCTAGATAGCAAGCACGGGAAAAATCCTAGTTGGAGGTGAAATGTAAGAAAATGCACTTCCGTGGTAATCGCCGCTGCACAAGAGCCACAAACTCACGAGCACCAAAAATGATTGAAAAACCTGGGAGTAGCTCTGACCCCGAGGAAACACGCACGCATTACCAATTCACTTCCAGTACTCCGTACATCGAAACCCGACGAGTATAAGATAATTGACTGGGAATTCACATACTGATATTACCAACAACCATGCACAGAACGTCTCTCCCTCTCTTGCTTCAAAATGCTCTATATGCATGGCTTCCTGACTCGGAGAACAACGTACGCCGAGGAAGCCTGTTTGTGGACATGCATAATACATGTCCCAGTCACCTTAACCTGTTAGGATTCAGCCATTTGTTCCAGTGACTGATCACTGGTCTTTAACACCGTAATGTCTAACCTCAGCATTGCCGATGTGTCCCTATCATATCAGAACAAAACTGCGGACATCAATGCCCAAACACTGACAGCCTTCCACCGTCGTCTACTCTTTCCGTCCATATTTCTGAACCGTACACAAGAACGAACCTAAACGCTACAGTGTAAACTCGACCCTTGACGGGCAATCGGATGTCATGCCAGGGCAACAGATTACCAAGGTTGGCAAATGCCATACGCGGTGGCACTTCATCTGATATCCATCCGCCTGGTGGGATGTAACTTTTCAGGTGACAATTCATCCACTTCGGCTAGAACTTCCTCTGACAGGACAAGATTTGGTATAGAGCCAAACCAGTCCTACGGCAGAATTTCACACGTTGAAGGTGCAAAACACATCCAAAACATTGCATTGTACCCATCACGATGGTTGGATTATTAGTGGAGAATCAGGCCGGTGAACAGTTTGGATGCGACACTTACCAAGCTAATTTCTCTGTGGCCTTTACAACAGAATTGGTCACCCTTCTTGTAAATCGGTACAATCAACGATTCACGCCATTCCTTAGGAATCTGCTCACTATCCCAGATTAACCAACGGAGTTTCGTTAACTCCGAAACCAAAGTTTCGCTTCCATCCTCGAAAAAAGATGGAGACAACTCATCCGGTCCACCGGCTTTGTACCTTTTCAGGTAACATATCTCTCTCATTGCCTCCATTTCTGACGGAGGAGTGATATCTGTCTGCATCGTTTCTCTGGCAGGTATACTGGGAAGGTCCACAATTGAAGTGGGTCAAATGAATCGTTCGTTAAAATGCTCCACCTAACGATCCAGACGACGTTCCCGAAAGTGAGTCAGTGAGCCGTCGGATTCCTTGATTAATTCACTTACACTAGGCTTTCGTGGACCGGTACCTCTAACCAAACGGTAAAGGTTGCCGATAGACACAGCGTTCTCCATTGATCTACATTTCGCAATCCATCACCGTTCACGGTTATTTCTCAGGCTTTTAGTCAGCTGGCGTCTCAGGGATTTACGCACTTCATTGAATGTAGCAGTGGGAGGGACGGGTTTGCAAGCATTCAATAGAGCAACTGATGATGAAGATATCCATCGTTCGTAAGGCCTACTCAAGCTATAGTTTTGTGTGACACCGCGAGAGGCATGCAAGGTTTCCTTGATCTGTTGTTAGCGTTCCTCCGGGTGTTGGACATCCGGTTGCGTAGATAATCATGTAGACAACGTTGCTTGAAAAGCACATCGTCGGTTGCCGTATAGAAGCAACTGCACAAGACGCATGGCTATCACGGTGGTGCGACCACGGACGAGATTCTAACAGAAGCGAGCACGCACCAAAGCGTGATCTGAGTCCACAGGCGTAGACCAAAATGAACGACAATCTTCAACTGATCCACACCAGTGGTGGCCAATCACAATATGGTTATTGTGAGTCCAATTTTGTGAAGACCTAAATGGACGCCATGTCAGTCTACGCCGCTTCTTATGGCAGAAGTTCGTACTCGACAAAAACAGTCTGTGATCAGAGCACAGCTGAATCAGACGATCACCGTTGCCAGTGCGATCGGCCGAGATAGCGAACAAGCTTCCGATGTACTTCCAAAATCTCCCAAACAGCTAACTTGGGCGTTGAAATCACCAGCACTGACCACCACGTTCGTTGAACGCAAGTCTAGAAGCAGCTGAGACAAATCGTGGTAGAACTCGTCCTTGATTTCAGAGAAAATACAGTCAGTGGGCGCATACACAGACACGACGAACAAGCATCGACGCCTCGGTTTATTGCGGTTGCCACACACAGTACCCTCCAACCGAACTGCACACAAACGACCACTAACTGGAATACTGTCTAGCAGTACACGCTCGGCTCTCATGCTCAAAGCAATCCCAACGCCGGCCAGACTATGAGCACGAGACGTCGAATCACCCGACACACGAAGAGTAAAGCGAAAGACTGAGGCTGCATCTCGGGTGTGAAGAGTGACCACAGAAGTGAAGTCTTGTACGAATGTTTCGGAGACAGCATACAGCTATTTTGAAAGTTTCAAGAGTCCTAGTGAGGGCAGTATGTTGCTCTATCTGACATAATGTGCGGACGTTAAAGGCAACCTAGTGATGCAAACATGTGGGCTTAAGAAGTGCGTTTGTTTATGTCCGACTCCTAAACTATTGTTTTCTACAGGGCTGCAATTACCCGTGTCGCTTTGCATTGATCTCAAATCAAAGGAGGGAAAATTGGTTAGGCCCTCACAGGAAAGATGCTGAAGGTTTTTGGGTGTATAATATTTTGCTGCTGTCCACACCGCAGAAGAGGTTGTTCTTTGGGAACCAAAATCGGAACTTTTGATTCAGAAGTCTGACCAAGCGACCAAGTTGGACAAAAATATGCGAGCACTGTTGTGACCTTGGTCGGTGATTTTATCACTTCAAGCTTGTGCATCAGGGTAATGAAAGGTATATTTCCCATGGTCTCAAGTGGTCACTGAGCCAACAGGATAACTGGCAACTTGACCCTCAGTTTCCGAGTGGGTACCGCATCAGATTTCAGCAGGTCTAGCGCATAAACAATCCGGCTGAAAGTGGTTAGCTGTCTAACAGCTGAGTGACCAACTGTGACCAGATTCAAACTTCCCATTTCTGAAATGAGAGACGTTTAAGCTACTCAAGCACCAGTATCGCTTCCCTGCCCAATCATAACACAAACATATATCAGTCATTCTTAAAGTACCGAGAGAAAGCTCGCTTGTGAGCACACCTGAGAAAAGTCAGCCTATGATTTTCACTTAATCCGTAGTGAACTACTCAGTAAACTATGAGACGAACAATTAAATGATGGGAACACTAGGATAATAATGCAAAAAATGGGTCGGCTTGGAAATTGCTCTAACGAAACTAGTGATGTAAAATAATCAAAAAGTGCTGACTGACGCATAGAAGCTCAGGTGAAAAGAACTTACTAGGCGCGGTAGTCGGTTCGAGTGAATTCGGCGGATTTGAAATGGACTGACTCGGTGGTGGTGACGAGATTTTTGTTACCGGTGTTAACGGTCCATTGATCACATTAGCTGCTGGTCGTAAAGGTGGACTCATTGGTCTGGGGAATTCTGACACTGGTAAAACTTTTGCGCTCAGGTCACCATTCACGCTTCGATCCGTGCATGCGTCTAATGGAGTTAAGTTACTCGCGGTCACCGATAAACTTTGGGTTCGAGCGCGCTTCCGGGAAGGCTCTTTCTCGGAAGAACTAGCGGTCTCATTTAGGCGGCTACTGTCGGCCTGAGACAAACTCAACTGTCGTTTACGCCGTGATGGAGCCGTTCGTTTGCCAGTTCCGCCAGATACATGAATACCAGATACCAGAGATGGAATATCGTATTCAGCTTCTGATCCGCTCTCCGAGGACAAACGCCCTGAGCCTCGATGACGACGACGACGCACGCCATCTTCGGGTGCACAGAAACCGATGATGACAGAGTGGAATGAACAAAAGGACACTTATTCGTGACACTCAAAATGTCTATCTTTGAGCTTGTAACTGTTGGTCATTAATGAAATGCTTTCTACTTAGTGACCATACTCAAATGTGAAATGTCTGTTTCACGTAATTACACAAGACAATATGCAAAGTATAATGGTTTCAATCTTCCAACAAAAGGACCCTTTGAGAACCGCCTACAGCATCGATCGTTGGAACATTTGCAAACCGCAACTACCTGTTCAATAAATCACTGTTATTTCGAAGATGTACTACATGTTTCAAGAAGAGCATGCACTGTATTCGAGTTATCCTTTCTCCAAAAGTAAACAATGCATCATCGTGGTCACTAGAGAGGGACGAGGACAAACGCATCTAACTAATAGGGACAAGGCAGCAGGAAAATAGTGAGAACGGAAACAAGTGGAAGTATTACATAAAAGAAGAAAGCGACCGTGGATAAACCGCTGCTCATGACGACCGTATATGTTGCCTAATACTTCCAGAGAATGAATCCTGTGAACAACGTTCACGAAGCCTGGTTAGTCTTAGATGGATGAGCCCACTAAGTAAGTTTTGCTTAGATACATGCCTCGTTATGTGCTGGTCACCAGTGCAGCAACGGGAAACGCAAACGATACCGACCACGTTTTTGTTCGTACACGCTTCAGAATCTATCTATCAACGCCCCTTAAGGTCTCCCCACTGACCCGAACAAACGCCGCAGCCCTGGAAATCCTAGGCGCTGACACGCGGAATCGCCACCCGTTTACCCACAGTACCAAACGTGCCACTGGATGCCACTGCAGTACAACAGTGGACGACGATCACACCGACGAGTAAGTAAGCTGCCTTAAAAGAACTAAAGAAAACTGAAAGACGTTTAAAAGACTGGATCTCCGAGGGCACACTTCAACTATTAGCCAAAGCAGACGAAGCCTGGATACCAGAAAGCGGCGAACCCCTCAGACTGCAACGAAAGGCCTCGGGCTCCGACAGGACTAATCGCAAGCAGCACTGGATAGAAGTAGTTGAGAAAATGATTGGTGACTTTGGCAAGCTATTCCACCTCATTCGCAACGGGTCGAATAGGCGTCGCTCTTACGTGACACAGCCGGCCAACTCATACCTGAACAGAGAAGAAAAACAGAACGATGAGTAGACCACTAAGATAGGTTGCTCAACCGATCATCACACCACAGGACGAAGCCACAGTCCTCAGTTCTTGCACAGTTGTATGATGTCAACCGCGATCCGCCGAGCACAACTGAAATTTCCACAATCAGCTGAAGACCAGAAAAGCCACTGGAAAAGACAGCATACCACCAAAAGTCCACAACTGCTGTCTGTCGTCATTGATCGACAGACTGCATGCCCGATGTGGCTTCTTGGAGTGGCAAGAAGTCTTTCCGGTTGATTGCAGCACGTCTATGCAGCTGCCTATCCTAAAGAAAGCGGACAAATCAGTAGGCGAGAACTATGGAGGGATGGGGATCGATGTGGCTGCAAAACGTTTCTACGTGCTGCTACTCAACCGCTTCTCTGTTCCGAGAAACTGCCGCACCCGACAGAACCAAGGGGGTTTCCACCGTGGTAGACGCTGCGTGGATCAAACTTTCACATAACATCGAACACTGGAGCATCGCTGTAAGTTCCAGCAGTCAACAGCAGACTATTTTATCGACTTTCGGGTTGCTTTCGATTCAGTTAACCAAGAGTCTCTGGGCGATAACAGGATTTGACGGGATGCCCGATAAACCCACGAGGCTTTTGAGAGGGTACTATACGTCCACTAGTGCGCAAGTCCGTATGTATAGTGAGGAATCCTCGGATTTCACACTCACTACTGGCATCCGACAGGGCTGCCCTCTTTCACCAGTGCTATTTAACTATGCGACCGACTGGACAACCAGACAGGCACTGACTAATTATCCTGGCATCGAGCTGAGTCAGATGCAGATTTCGGACACAGAGTTCGTGGATGACATTGTTGTGCTAGCTGTCCCCCTGCTACGCTTCAACCAGTCCTCGATCAAATCAATTTCTTCTCAAAGTACATCGGGCTAGAAGTCAACACCACGAAAATTAAAGCTATGTTAACTTGCCCATGACCATGAGATCAATAACTGTCCATCCACGACCAACTGGTCGGGTGCGTTCCATCATACAAGTGCCTAGACTTTAAACTGCTTCCGAACTGCCAGGCGAAGGATAAACTAATACGCCGAATAGACAACGCCAGGAAAGCATTTCTCCTGCTACGCCGGGCATTGTGGACCCGCAGTGGAATCAGACTTCGGACTAAGGTGCGTATCTACCGTGTCGCCATACGCGCCGTACCCAGCTACGACTGCGAATCCTGATCATTGACAGACGACGATACCAGAAAGCTGATGTGTGATAGCTGGTATCTGCATCATATTTTGAAAGTATATTGGCGTGACAGAGTCACCAACAGTGAAGTAAGGAGACGGTGCTGTGAAATTGACGAACTCTCAAACTTCCTCCAATGTCGTCGACTGCGGTGGCTCGGTCATATCCGACGGCAACCCGAGACGGAAATAACCAAGAAAAAAGTCCGTCTCGAACCCTGTCCTGGACGGTACTGTCGCCTTAGTGGCTAGCTTAAAACTTGGGTCAACACTTTCGAGAAGGATGTAGAATGCCTAGGCTTACGGTCGGTCTATGGTATCCTCCAACGGGAAAAAATCGGACCGCGATAGGCACCGGATTTGTCCCCAACCACGCACACGGTCAACTACGGCAAGCAGTGTTTAATGAGCTGACTCATACTCTAGCAGATAGACATGTACAAGTAAAATAGGTTCAGTACGAAACCAGTCATTAGCCACACACGCGACTGGATGCAATTGTAGTTCACCGGCAAAACACAGTCAGAATGGAAACAGTACAAACAGCATAAGAGACGTAAGCAATAAACTTACCTGAAACCAAATGTTCGAGTTTCAACTGGACGCACAACTGACGAATGCGCATTTCCCAAGCGGCTGACTGCTGCTGCACCACGTCTGGAAAACTAGAAAAATCTCTTTCGATCAAAAAAAGATACACACACATCCACACACACGAAAAAAGAATAAACTATGAATCTCAGTGATTTAAGAAAACACGTCTTATTAGGCGACAATGGGGTGCAAAACAAGGGTAAGCTACTTCAACTGGAACACGATGTTTATGATGAAACGAACTGAACTGATATTCGCTCAAGGTGACTGATCGTCTTGATTTGGTTGGATTTCAGTTGGACCAGCACGTTTTGGTAATGAGTGTTCATGAATGCTTGATGAACATGGTAAATAACCACGTTCTGTTTAGTATTTCAATTGCATTTTAGCATTTCGTTGGTGGTTAGTTGTGAAAAAAGTGAGTCCAGGGACATTGTATAGGCGGCCGCGGACGATCAGCGGTAGTTCTCAAGGCCGTGGTGGGCTTTCGCCTAGCTAGCGTTCTCCACCATAAAACACCGCGAGGAGTAATGCGACATGGCGCATGCGGATCTCCGTTAAATAAGGCAACGCTCGTTGCCGTTTTCTATCTAGCTGACAAGGTTTTCGGAAGAAGGTGAACAAACGGCACGAAAGGCCACCGGTTTGTTTGAAACGACCACGCTGTTTTGCAGGTTGCGCTAGCGAGTATAAACACTAGAGGTGAGTCTTAAATCAAGAACGTCGAATGAGGTTACACCAATCTAGATTCTACTCTGGACTGGTAAACCGAATAGTACAACAATTCCGAATAGCGCTGAGGACACGATTGTACACCCTATTCCCGAAAAACTTCGTAAATAATACCCACGGAGCCGAATTATCTTCCAGCGGGGGATAGTCGCGTAAGATTAGGCAAGTACTTCATTGACTCTAGGTGTGATTATTGAGGTAGAAGAGCAGAACATATCGTAACTCATTAATCTGTCGTCCACGATGAATTCATATAATTTACCATCTATAATGTCACTTTCCCGTTGGCTGTTGATAACCCGCATTCGTTGGACCAATATTTGACAAATAAACAAGGAAACGACAGTGGCTGTATTGCATGTGACAATAAGACATCAGACAAGGTTGTGTGTGGGGGTTTCATACGCCTATCCAACATGCGGTGATTCCGCTGTTTATACCAAATATTATTCTGACTACTACTCATACGCATAAACTAGCTGAAGACGAAACAATTAAGCAAGTAAATCGGGACCACTGTTCAACGCTATTGATCCACACAGACGGATCAAAACTGTGCTCACTAGGCTTACCGCCGTATGAACTCGTGGTCACTAGGATGAAACTCCCAGTGATTCGCAAGACCCTTTTGAGTACTAGTCATCTTTCGAGCCAGCAAATTGAGGATTTCTGTGGCGTCCAGAGCAGGTAACTAAAACCAAGGCAGACGGAACATTCAAGTTTCGTATTGCGAAAAGTTGGCCACGATCAATATGAACCGCCAAGTGATATAAAAATTTGTTAAAGTTAACTTATGAAACAGTCAGAAGTCAGCGTGATAATCAATATGCTCAATATATGCGGTGGAATTAGAAGTAGGGCTGAAGAAAAACGAGGACGAAAATCTAATCTATTCATTTCCTTCCATAAGGTTTTTCATTACACGCTTGCGCATAAGTGCAATGAAAGGAATAAATCCACAGCCACAAAGGCTCAATGCACTATTAGGGATAGCTGGCAACCAGACCCTGAGAATTGGAGCGACGGAGAACCAAATAAGGTCTTCATAGTTCCGGTGTGGTAACGATCCGGACGATAGTGGATTACTGTCTACCACCAAATTAACTAGATGTCTAAAACAGAATATGAACAGAAGCGTTCTCGACTTCATTATCCATATCATATTGCTTTCGAACTAGGATATTAAAAGAGATTTTATCTTCAGGATAGTCGAGATCGTGATGGTTTGGATGGATAGTTAAGTATGAAATGAAACGATACGATGAGCCGAATTCGGCGGCTCACTTCAAGGCTCTTTGCGTACTGAGAAAAAGATTTTACCATTGAAATCGCGCTGTTCGCCTTGTTAGGGGATGTTTGTCAGCGGGCAACAAGTGAGGCACACATGTGCATATCATGCTGGTGTTGTGACCCATACTCATCTGTGCCGAAGCAGCGTCACACTGTGAGTTTGCTTGTCTGCATGGTAGTCTTCGCCTCTCGAGTCCATGGTTGATTTTTCTGAATCGTAACTAGGAGTCCAGATCGCTCAGTAAAAGCGTATCCGAAGCCAGTGACAATTAAGCGATACAACAAGTGGTGTTAATCTGAAGTAAGTCATAGAGAGTGTGGCCGGATAGCGTGATCGTTACCACATAAGACGAACAGTTTTGTATCAGATGTGAGATCTCGCTGGGCGGTACTCGGTGAATATGAACCGCTGATGACTCTTAAAAACCATAAAACATTGTCCTGTATATTGTCAGAGATGAGCGGAGTGTTCAAATGTTACCACTGAGCTTGTCCCAGAATACGAGAAAAAGACATCAATAGTGAACAAGTGAGTAGAAGCGCACGAGACAAGTGTGATTTTTTCTCTTCGGGTTAAACGACTTATCATATGGAAAGTATCAGCACTCAATTTACTACTGAGAATCTTTGGGAACCTGATACCTCTGTTTGATCTTCATTAAAAATCATCAACAAATGGCCCATCCCGTTGAATCACAACTTGGATTCCAACCCATAGGGCGATCCGGAATGGCTTTCAGCCACCTGTTGCATGTTTACACTGGATGGATGAAAGAGCGCTTATCCATTATTTGCTTCAGGCGTTAAGAACTATTCGACCAAATAGCGAGTGACTCCCATGATGTGGGCATGCCTTTAAGAGGAGCATAAGTGGAACGACAGCATTACAAACAGCTCACAGAGCTCGAGTAAACGGCTAGAATTTTTATGAAATGATTCATTAAGTGGCATCAGATCTGTGTGTAAGGAGGTGAAAGACTCAGCCAGTCTGTTAGTGAATAATACTCCAATGATTGCCTGGGCTAACCAAAACAGCTCTGGCTAGTTTACTGGATTTACGTCTCTGTATTGGTTCGCATTTATTGACTGTAATATCGATGATGAAACTGGTTTAGCACTCATCACAACAGAAAAACAGAGACTATCTATAATAAACAAGAGGGGCGATTAGGCTAACGAAAAAATGTTTCAGTTTATTCAACCATTAACCTAGCACTTCTGTGCTCTGATTTTGGTTGTTTTCTTCCGGCATCGCCCAGTAAACCGCGAAAAGAATGGAAGCATAGTGAGAAAGATCCAAAAAGCCAAAGTATCAAGGGGAAATCAAGACGACAAGGAAAGAGTCCGAATACAACTACGCCACTGACCGCGACACCTAGCCATATCACTTGATGTCTCCAGCCATCTAGTAGGCGGATCAGGTGGACCCCAACCTGGAAGTCTAACACGTCCTACTCGGCCAAGTCCACTGGCCAGGGTTTTCATACGTTTTCGCCATGTAATGGACTGACCACCACCCAAAAATGAATGAAACATAGGACAGTTGTAAAAACTGTTATTAATTAGGGATGTGTATGATAGACGGAAATCATTCTAGCCTAAAGCATAACATCAATCAAAGAACACCGAAATTAGTCAAGGCACACAAGAAAGGGAATGTTGAGTCGTCCCATGCTTCCGCATGAGGACAGTGAAGGGAATATTTCCCTTGGTCTCAAATGCTCATTGAACTAATAAGCTAAACAGCAACCCAACTCTGAGTCTTCGAGTGGGGAACCAGACAAGATCTCAGTAGATCAGAGCTGGCAACAACCGCGGATTACTTGCTATCAACACAAGGTAATCGGCGGTGTTGGAGTTCGAACCCCGTAGCTCAGAGGTAACACAGCAACTGATTTCTCTCTCGACCAACACCGGTGAGAACGTAGGTTGTAGAATTTGGGCCGTTGTATTCAGATTCCAGAATGATGGACCCTATACTATGGAGTCAAATACACGAGCCCAACATAATAGAATACCACTCACTTTGGTCATTGATGATATAGTTTTGCGTGTCAGGTGTTCGCCGCGATAGAACACTGCCATCTGAATGTATACAAAAATCAAACCGGACATTTTAAGGTACATATTTCACATCAGCCTAGACTCCAACAACACGCTAACGCAACAACAACTAAAAAAAATAGGTTGAGGGAAATACAAAAGCAAATAAAAACAGTTAGTAAAAGGTACATGCTGTGACATTTTAGTGCTTTTCACCGTACACCTGGACCTTTTTGCCTTTTTGTCTGTATGAGTGACGATTTTCTGATTATGGGGCATGACAGTTTAACAGACAGACCAAACGGAATTCGCGCCATCGACTTCTATTCTGAACCATGACCCTCGATGTTTCCAACCAACGATAATCCTCATCCATTGGGCCCCCACCAGGGAGGGGGAGGCATCAATCGAAGCCAACACTGAAGAAAGCGTTTTCATACCTCTATACCAAGTCTAGGTCTGACCGCCGCGTCGCCTCTTCCAGCCTTGCCCAGCACGCAAAGGTAGACGATGGGCAGGCATTTGCAAAACATGTCCGAGCCACCCGAGGCGGAGTGGAGCGATTATTTCCGTAAGTGGGCGGTTATCGATGCCCAAGAGAGCAAAACAATTCATAAAGAACAGTTGATGATCGCCCGTAAACTGATACCGGTATTCAATGGCGAAAACAGTAAAAATATAACGTGTTAGTGCACAAGAGCATACATGACAATGTGCCAAAGAGACCGCGGTATGGTAGGAAAATAATGTACGAAAAGAAAGTTGGAGAGATTTTGTTGCAAGTTTTCTCATATACAGCATTTTGATTTTATATATGGAAGGCTACTACAGGACTGACGCCACTGACTCCGGCTTCGGGCCATATCTGTCAGCGACTTTAACCAACTGCTTTCGGTGTCGTTTTTGCTCCAACCCAGTAGACAACAGCACTCCATTTAGGCTAAACTGGAAGTCAATTTTTTAACTTTTCCATGTCATCGGTGGTTCTTGACGCCACCGTTTCAAATCCCGACCAGCGAGCGCGAAGCAAACGCTGGTCGGGCATCTGCAAGACGTGACCTAGTCACCATAGCCGGCGAACAGAAGCAATTACTTTGAGTGATGAACAGTCCACTTCCCAATACTCTCCTCCGCACTTCACTACTGATGTGACGCTTCCCCCATACTCGTGTGACCGATCGTAGACAACGGTGGTCAAACACCGTCAACCTGCACAAATCTCGAACTGGCCAGGTTTCGTATCCATAAAAGAGCAGCGAGCGAACTTCAGCGTTATGGACTTTAACCTTTAGGGAAAGCCTGATTTCTTGACGAAGCCACAGGTGTTTTAGATTGGCAAAAGCCAAACGGACCTCAGAGATGCGGAGCGAGATATTGTCTCCGGTGCCCCCACCAGCAGAAATTCAACTTCGCAAGTACACAAAGCTTTTGAGTTTCCAAACGTTCCCCACAGAGATTGAGCGCAAGAGGATCTCCTTGCCTGTCTCGAGGGAGCATTTTGCACTTGGGTGGCGCAACGTGCATGTCATAATCGGTAACTTCGGTGGTCAAGTGATCTAGGGCAGCTTCGACGACTTGGGGGAGGGCGTCTCTCAACGAGGCGACATCGTCAGCTTCTTCTCTGGTAGTTCGTCTGCCTTCTTTTATCTGCTTCGGGACTCCTCCGACATATTCGGTGTCATTTCTTTTGTCTGTGGCCCTCGTTTGGTTCGTCCGTTCACCTTGATATTCACATCGTTCCCTTGCCCCAACATTGCCCGTTAGAGTATGACCACGAGCACTGGACACCGAATCACCCAACACACGAAGAGTAAAGCGAAAGACTGAGGCTGCATCTCGGGTGTGAAGAGTGACCACAGAAGTGAAGTCTTGTACGAATGTTTCGGAGACAGCATTCAGCTATTTTGAAAGTTTCAAGAGTCCTAGTGAGGGCAGTATGTTGCTCTATCTGACATAATGTGCGGACGTTAAAGGCAACCTAGTGATGCAAACATGTGGGCTTAAGAAGTGCGTTTGTTTATGTCCGACTCCTAAACTATTGTTTTCTACAGGGCTGCAATTACCCGTGTCGCTTTGCATTGATCTTAAATCAAAGGAGGGAAAATTGGTTAGGCCCTCACAGGAAAGATGCTGAAGGTTTTTGGGTGTATAATATTTTGCGGCTGTCCACACCGCAGAAGAGGTTGTTCTTTGGGAACCAAAATCGGAACTTTCGACTCAAAACTCTCACCCACAAGGCAGTGAGGAGTCAATCCAGTATGGGAACGTGACTGAAGAACCCGTGAAGGGACTTCTCGCCTGTCACGTGAAACCTGATTGTTGCACACATTCTGTCTTGTCTTTGCTGGTGCTTTGTTATCGATCGGCTTTTCGGATCCAGTCATCAGCCCCATGCACCCAGCGGAGCAAGTTAGACGAGGACGGGATAGCACTCTTTGGGCCGAAGGCTGCCCCATGAAGTGCAATGACTTCTCCCACTGTTAGGAAAAACCTTAGCTACTCCATTTCTACGTCCATCTAGGGGGAGGGTTATTTGACCATTAAACTGTTCCTCTCCGTGTTTAATCGTTGGAGTATCCTCTTCAGGGCATAGTGGTTAGAACTAGATGTCGCTCAAAAAACTGGTTCTGAGACTGGACTCCGTCAGGTATGTACCCATCGATCTGTTAGGGATGTTTGCATCTCTGGCTTAAGGAAGCCATCGTGCATAGGCTCTTTGGGTCATGGAGGTTCATAAACCATCACACCACTTCAAGGCGCAGTTTGGTCGTGAAGACGATTAGCAGATTGATTAACAGATCAGTTTCCAGTTAGTACAAAATGGTAAACAGTAACGACATCAGCAATTTGATTTCCGTTTTCGGAGAAGCTAGACTGGGGACCATGAACATAAGTGGAGAAAAGACAGGGTGAAAGCGTAGCATGTTGGACCACGGCAGAGTTGTCAATCAGGAATATGGACGACTTCTTCACAGATCTAGTCTCTGTGATAAGCCCAGAATATAGCCTGTATTTTTGCCAAAGAAACGAGGCTTCTGTAGTAACAGTGACCTTGGATTGAAGTCAAACTGTGGAGAATAATTATGAAATATGCTCCTACTAGGTTGAACAAAATCGTTTAATCATTTATGGACAAATCGAACTAGACAGGTTTTATAATATATATTTGGTTAACGCTCCAGTACGTGAAATTTATTTACTCAGACGTAAACATCGATTCTTCGGCACTTCAATGTTGAATTAGCTTGGCCGGCTGTTTGGTGGAAAATAACATACCGAGGATAACCCTGGGAGAGGTGGATTAACGTCACTGCAGAAGTACCAATAAGATCGGTTGGCAAAGATGGTCCATAAGAACGGCAACTGGGTATTATCCGTAAAATGCTACAATTCTGGTCAACTTTTCTGCAGCCGTACAAAACTAAATAACATAATACACTCAGTCAACCAAATTACTGCGGTCTTCACATTGTTAGATAAACGACTGAAAATTCGTACCTTTTGTAGAATAAAATTGTGGAGACGCAAAGGAAATACTAAATAAAACTACTTATTGGACTGCGACGACAATAGCAGTGTGTAGTAGAGCAATCGGCGGAAGTGGAACTCCAGTGATTGCAGATGGGGTATGCAGCTGCCTTACGATGTGTCAGTTGGCTCCCACGTTCTGTGCACTTTGGTCACGAGTACGCACCATTGCACTTTCCCACGGTGGTAACATACTGCGGCTACTGGAAGTTGGCATTCAACTAAGGGAAATGCCGATTTAGGCATAATTATTGATAAAAATCCTTACATTTACCACTTACAACTGAAAACTCCCGTCTCGACGAGTGATCTCTCTATCATTACCGCAGACCCGAAAATTTATTCGCCTCCATTAAAACGGTCTCTCATCGAGATGGAACAACTAAAGGTCACCTCTGGAAACATGCCGCTCATCTGTACTGCTCTTCCTAAAAGATTCATCTACATTGTTTGTTTGTGGTTTCTTTTCGAATACCCTCTTTGCCAGTTAGATTTATGTACGAAGACACCGAATGCGGTACACAATTTGTATTGTCCCGCGGATAGCTTCTAAATTGCCGAAATCTCTGAAAAGGCAAAAATAATGTCCATAAAAAAAACACAACCAGGCTTCTGTGAAACGTCAGTCTATCCTGAACAAACAAAAGACACACCGATTGAATACGTCGTTTGCCTACCAGTTCTTCTACTGAGTCTCGAAGCGATTTACCAACGAAATCTCAGGCGAATAAGCAGAGAAAACTCCAGTAGGTGGGAAGATGCGAAAATGAATTGCATATATAACACATCAATGCATCCTCCCAATCTTACTCTACTCTTATCTGGTCTACTAAAGAAAGATTTTATCTCACTTCACCACGGCTTGATCATTATTAGTCGTGATTCTTCGATTCCCGTAGGATCGCCAATCTTCAAAATACGTGACCTACACATTTTGGTCCGTGAAAAATTCGCCATGATGATTCTTGTGGACCCCACGTATCCCCTGAACAATGACTCATCTACATGCCGTTTATATCCTCCATACGTTCCGCGCATAGGCTTATCTCTTCCCGTATGAACAGCAATGAAAACTATACAGTGACTTATTTAGCACGTGCTCCGGGTGACGAAATGAAAGTCACATAGAAAATTCGGTGACTGAATTAGCTATTTTCTAGTTTTTTTTTCTTTTTCTACCCATTTAAAGATGATAATAACCAGTTTCCCTCCCTTTCTGGCTGAAATGTCAGTGTATTGACTAACTGAAGCCCTCAACACAATACTCCACATATCTTTTATCGAACAATCCAGTGCACGATGAACCGCGACTGATGACAGTAGCTTGCCAGTGCCCGAACGCATTGTTGTGAGCAGCCTCGAAAGCTTTGTAAAACATTGTGACAAATCTTCGCTGGAGGTCGTTTTCAATGGATCGTATATCATTTTGTCCTCAACCTAACCCATTTCCTCGAATTTGTTCGTTAACTTGCGTACCGCTGATGTGTTTATCGATATTCTCTCCAGGCACGGCCAATTTCCTCATAATCTGCCTCCGCACCGGAACATTAGGACCATATTCTGGATTACTCACAGTCCAGAGGTGAACTCGATTCAAAATGTCTGGAGTCTATTAGCGGAACAAGTCTATGCGGATGGGACAGCGTTCGGCGCATGGCACGAGTTAACGTCAACCATCCTCAATAAATGGAGTAGCATAAAATTGAGACCATCCGGAATTTAATTAAAAGCATGCATGTACGTTGTATTTCCGTCATTAGCAATGAAGGTTTATGCGCTTCGTAATCAGCTACTTGTTTTGCCATCAGTCTAAAGGTGGGTTTCATAACATTTTGCACACTCCCGGGCAAAGTTCCCGGAACAAATGGATTCATCTGTTTCCTGCTTAAAAGCCGTGTGTATGTTTGAGACAGCAATGGGTTGACACATGGCATGCTAAATTTGGTCACCTTAAGTGATCTGACTCAAATGTATTCGTAGAAGAACATGGTGGGTTTAATAGGATTTAGAGCACTTTATACGATATCCAGACGGCATGGTGTTTTGAGCGAATGTTTTTGACGGAAATGTAGGCAAACGAACCTAAAAAATCCATAAAATACAATATAATCCGAGTTCCAACGAGTTTGAGCCGCTTTGTATAAAATTAATGCTTTACTTCCATTCATGGCAATCCCAAGCATCGATTGTATACGTTCTAGATTTTTTTGTCTAGGGGATTATGACGAGTGACCGGAAATCCTTCCGCTCATTCTCAATAAAGAGAGAGATCCACTGAACTCTCAATCTTGCTTGACGTCGGTGCGATCGAGATCCGCTGATTTTCATCATCACACTGAAGTGAACAACACCATCACGATCGATGATCAACCCCGCTGCACTTCGCCGATGACCCTAGCCTGTGTACACGTGCACACTTACACAGATACAGCCACTCAGTTTTCAATCAAGGCCGGTCTGCTCCGTGGACCCTATGATCGTCGAGCCTTTCAGCGACAGGTGAACTAAAGTTCGATACCGAGCGAGCCTGAAAACGTAGTCCGCGGTTTGTCTCAGTTGTCCATGTGCCAACGTACCTTACCCATCATGCTGAGAGCCTGTGAGCTGTCTTCTCAAGTTTATAGAACTTATAGTACAGACACCATAGTGACTTCAGTGATTCTGGTTCTGCGTCTGGCAGTTTGAATTTCTGCTTTTGCTACTGACAACGATGGTAGTAGGTAAAGATAGCCGAAGAGGCGGTGGTGCAGTTGAAATGAACATCAATGAGTAGTTGTGAATTATAAGTTCAAAAATACAACAACTCGTCAACACTCAACCATAAATTACAATCAATTCGTACAGAACAGAGCTGTATCCTACCATGCGCGTCTCCAGGTCCCGGACAGAGGAACAGCCGCGCCCGCAGTTAACCGTGAATAAGGTGGACTCGCCAAACAAACTTCCCCGGAAGATTAGCTGCAGCAATCAATGAGGTGGTGGGATCCCCGCTTGATTAGGGTTCTCCGCTCTAGTACGCCACAAAACTGCTAGCAGTGCAGTACCGCTACGTGGCAAGTGTGGCCCGCCACAACATAAGACCTAACAAAGCTCCTTGTCCTGTTACACTCACCCGACAAGGTTTCTCATAAGGGGCAAACGAACCATACAATTGGCCACCTGCTCATCTGGATCAATTCTGCTGATTTGGACGCGTTTATCTGCTCAAAGACTAGAGGTCCATTCTCGAGCAAAAAGACCTACCCCAGATTCAGCAACCGAATAGTACAACAGCCGACAACGCAAACAATCATGGAAGATATCACTAAAACAATGTATGAATGTCCTCTCAGGCGCACACATGACCGCTCTCTTACAAAGCATGGCACAGATGTATTCACAGACAACTTCTATCAAAAGCTACATGACATCTTACTCGAAGCGAGTCAGGCTGATATCGTGATTTTGAAGAGAGACAAGAATGCTAGAGCAGGTAAGCCATCACCGAACGAGATGCATTAAGAGGGCTATCTGAACTAGATTCCGGTCATCCGGAAAATTGGAAACGGTTTTTGGCCCTGTGCTCCGATCATCACCTATTCCTCGGCAGTACAAACTTCAGACGCTCTAACTACCAGTATCCCCTCCGAATAACTCCATGGGCTCAGATTGACCACATCACTACAAGCCAAAAACGGCGGAGCTGCATACAAGACTGCTGACAGAAACGGAGCACCTCCTTAATTCTGACAACGGACTAATTTGCACTAAGTTGTTCAAGCGCTTCGATGGGCTTCCTAAAAGCACGCCGCCCCTTCTCGCTTTATCCATCATCCCAAACACCGTGGTTTCAAAGCCACAAACTACCTCATCCGAAAAAATTAGCCAACACTGATTGTTTATCACGAATACTTCATATTCTGTTGGCCTAGTACATTGTGGCCTGTTTCGTCGTGCTGTAAACTCGTAGGCTGCTATTGAATCAGTGCACCCTCTCGTTGCATTCCAGTCAGTCCCGGCTAGGAGCGATCATAATGAAACGGCTCCGAATGAACCATTCGCTTAACACAAGTATTCGTAGGGACTGTGAAATCTGATGGTCACAAAATGTAGAGATGGAACGTTTTGTCGCCTTGCAAAGTTCGCAAAAGCTGTTCTATCTAATTAGAGTCATCCGCAGAAAGCTCCTAGGTGTGAGTGAAACAATCTGTGAAGTTGAAGGCGCGCCAATTCACAATCTCAAACGCTGAGCTAATCACTTTCAAGTGTTATATATATATATATATATATATATATATATATATATATATATATATATATATATATATATATATATATATATATATATATATATATAGATATCGACTAGTTATCGACTACACTGTACAGTCCACCCGAAAATTCGGGATCATTTCAATTCGGTCGAGATCCGGACATACGGTCAAATTCCAGTTTACATTACCCAAGTTCAAGTCAAAAATGTACAATCGACACCACTGTTTACCGATAGAAATCGTTTTGGATGATGTCAGTCAGAGGACCAGCGACAACATTGCATTTGTTTGACCGAATTGAAGTGATCCCGAATTTTTCAGATAGACAGCACAATACCCGCCCTGGGCTCCAGAGCACGATCGATCATAAGTAAGTGGATAAATACAAAGTGTTGTGTCCAAACGGTGTCAATGGGCACTGTATTGGTACGGTGTGGAAAGATTATGCGACAGCCACGAAAAACGTGTGATTTTCAACGGTAACCTCTGAATCATGAGACCCAATACAGTTTGTGATACACACAGCTCATACGAACCTAATGCGGTTTATGAAACCAAATTTTACATGATACTATGCGAATCTGTTGTTCAAAAGCATATTTATTTTCTTCTGTCACCTGTCAGACTAGCAAGCCTGTGGTGAACGAAAATCATCAGTAGACTTACAATATAGTCACGAGCTCGGATCATCAGAGTACTTGGAATCGATCCGTGTTCACTGTAAGTTGTTGGCGGATAAAGGAGTTCACTGAAGCAAAAGCGGAAGGAAGAACGGGTTTGACGGTGGGGATAAAATTGTTAGATGAGCATAGCTAGCCTTAGACCCTACGTGTGTCGATCGACGAGGAACCAAATCACAAGCACCGAAAAAACTGCACAAAATTGAATTCAGAGTCCGCATGGCAGCAGACTGGAGGATAAGACTAACAGGCGGCTGGTACGAAGAAGACTCAGTCGATTATGAGCTCGAGGGATCGTCATACGAAAACAACGAACGAGCTGTAACAGCAGATAGAACAAAGAGTGAAAAAATTCAACTGACATGGTGAGTTGCAATTTTCATGGATATGCCAGTCGTGGCGCTGGGGTTGAAAAACAAATAATTGTCGGGATAAACCCAGAGTATCACGGAATACTCTAATTCTGGTAATAAGTACAGAATCCATGGAAGATACTGTTGTTGTAACGATTGTGTACGTTTGCTCCGTTCCCAATGACAAATTGAAAGACGGAAACACAGCGTGCCAAAACCGCAGTACACTTGTACAGGAGATAGCAACATGATATTCGAAGCGCAAATAGAACATCCTCGAATTCAGCCGTCCAGCCGGGTTTCTGTCTTGACAAGCTGACTGTACGCCGGCCAGTTTGAACCACTGATTTTCAATGAACATCCTCTCGAAAGTATCCGCATATCTTTTCCTCATATTCCAGATGTTATCATGGGAGACTAAGAGCCGCTGACAAGCGGAGTACCGAACCCAGTTCTCCACTAGGAACAATGGCCCTGGACCCATGTACCTATCTACTATTGTTCTGTTCTGTTCAGCCAATCATTAACCATGCACCGGGTGCGGTGCTTTTCGCTGCGATCTGCTGGCGGCAATCAGAGGGAAATAATGAAAGAGAAAAGAGTATGAAGGGAGTAAGAGGAGAACTACAATAATGGAAAAAAGCCGATGGAGAAAGTTTGTGAATGCAAGGGCGCCACTGATCGCGCCATCTAGCCATATCTCCCAAAGTATATAGTTACTGAGTGGGAGGGCTTCTTGGAGCCCACTCAGGAGGTCTAACACGCCCTACATGACCAAGCCCACTAGTTAGGCTTTTCATAACTTTCTTCTGTGTCATGGATTGACAACCTTTACTCATATTCGAACCGGTACCCGCCTCAGCAAACATGGCACGCCCAGGAATCCTGTCAGGGGACATGCGTAACATATGTTCCAACCATCTCAGCCTGGTCATCATCATCATCATCATCATCGTACAGCGTTAAACAGTAGGGCAAGCCCCACTGACCACTGCCTTTCTCACCATGTTGCACGTTGAATTAGAAAGTAGGAATATACAAAATGGAGAGGGAGTGGACCTACACGGGTGGGAAAAGGAAACAACACCCTCGTAGCCAACATACGAAATACACAGTCTAACTGTACAAACGCACATTGATCAATCATTCTGATTCGATAGAAAGTGACAACACGATCGCCACTGTTCGCGGCTCGCTGCCATATCCTTCAGTGTCTCCAGCCAACTGGTAGACGGATCTTTTGGACCCCAACCACGAAGACGTGATGCACCTACTTTTCCTAAGTCTGCTGTACATTTCCTCATTCCTCGCTGCCACGTCATTTGTCGACCTCTACGTGGTCTCTTTCACTCCCGAGGAGGAACGGAGAATAGGACACGGTATGGTAGACGTGTGCTTGCCATACGTAACACGTGTTAAAACCAACGAAGTCTACTAATCTGGGTACGCTGTGACAGAACGTTCTCTGAATTAGTACCCAATACTCGCCTTCTGACCTCATCGTTGCTTACTCGGCTATTCCAACCAATCCTAGCGATACTACGTAAACATCGGTGGTCGAAAACCTCGAGACGACGAATATCTTCAGCACGCAGACTCCAAGTTTCGCAACCATACAACAGAACTGAACGCACAGTGGCACAGTATACACGACCTTTCAACTTCAGTGAAATATCAGGTCGCCGCCACGAGTGCTTCAGTCCAGCGTACGCCGCTCGAGCCTTTGATACCCGCGTACTCACCTCTACTACTGTGCTCCCATCCGTCGTCACGCAGCTACCGAGGTAGGTGAAGTGGTCGACAACTGACAGCACCTCCCCATCGAGCATCAAGCTCGGAATTGTTGACGTCCAGTCTTGTAACATCACCTTGCACTTTGAAGGTGCAAAGCGCATGCCGAATGGAGCTACAGCTCTTGCGAGATTATCTACTGCACGCTGAGCATGTTCCGTGGATTCGAACAAGCAGACAACGTCGTCGGCATAATCTGGATCACATAGCTTTTCACAATCTCCTAGTTTGACGCCCACATCCTGAAGATTTTGCAGCGAACTCTCCGCTATTTCGTCCATGAAGTTGAACAGGAATGGAGACAAAGGGCATCCCTGTCGAACACCAATGGTCGTTTCGAACCGACCGGTTAGTTCACCGTGAACCCTAACGCGGCCAAAAGTATGAGAATACAATGATCTCATTAGGTTCACGAACTTCTGGGGCATACCTTTTCGATGAAGAACACTGAAAAGCGATGTTCGATCAACTGAATCGAAGGCGCCTTTCAAGTCTAAGAAAATCATTATTGTCAGTCGGCGGTGCGTGTGACGCGTTTCAAGTAGTCGGCGAAGAGTAGAAATCTGGTCGATGCATCCTCGACCTGGGCGGAATCCAGCCTGCTGTTCGCGGACATTCCTCTCGCGAGCCGGTGTAAGACGGTGCAGCAAAATCGAAGCTAATACTTTGGTGACTATCGGAATTAAGCTAATCCCACGATGATTACTACAGTCATTGCTTATTCCCTTCTTGAAGATGGGAACAATCAATGACTCGCTCCATATTAACGGAATACGCTCCTCCTTCCAAATGTCACGGAGCAAGGCGGTTAGTGATTTTATCAACGCCTCACCACCCAGTTTGAAAAGAACTGGAGGAAGTTCGTCGAGACCTGCCGCTTTTCCCCGCTTTAGTAGTCGAATACATGACTCTACTTCTACCTCTGATGGGGACTCAAGTGATACCACCCAAGGGGTCGCAGCTGTTGACATAGGATTAACTACATTAGCGCGCGGACCAACGGTCAAGCCTTTGCTGTTTGTTATGGATGGGTTCTCCATTTCTATCACAAATCGTTTCACTGACCTGAGTTCGCCGTCCACCGGTGTCACGAATAAGTTTGAACAGTCTTTGACTGTTACCGGAAGCAGCTGCTATTTCCATTTCTTCGGCTACCTTCACCCACCAACTTTCGCGATCATTCTTAAGGCTTTTCCTAACTTGTCTTTGCAGCTTTCTCCGCATCTTATTCATCTCCTTACGGTTAGAAAGCTGACGCTTTTGCTCCATTATACTCAGCGACTCTTGCGAGATCCAGTGTCTTTGATGGACAACGGATCGAGGACCACAGACGAAACCTGCTGCAACGTGCATCGCCTGTTTAATATGAGCCCAATGCTCATCTACATTACTGTTCTCCGTGGATCCTAGCTCATGTGATAACTTCTGCTCATAACGGGTGCAAACTTCTGGATCATACAAACGTTGCACGGCTAATCGGGTTTGCGGTTTGCGACGATGGCCATGGAGCTGAAGAGATAATCGCGGTAAAACTAATGCATGATCCGACTCTACGTACGTGGACCAGTAAGATCATAGTTCTGAACTGCGCCACCGATAGCTCACGGCAGTATGATCAATTTGACTCAGTACCTGTAGAATTAGAGCGCCATGTCGCTGTGCGACGCGAGCTGTGTCGGAAATTTGTGCTAGACAAGAACAATCGATTGTCTGCACAAAACTGGAGAAGCCTATCCCCGTTATCTGTACGCTCAGCAGGTAAAGCACAACGCCCACCTAAACAGGCTTCTGACACACTAAGTTTGCCAACTTGTGCATTGAAGTCACCAGCTAGCACTACAATGTCGGAACCTTTACTGCTGCGAACGAGAGTGGCAAGGGCATCATAGAACTCATCTTTCTGCAAGTCTGAGCTGCAGTCCGTTGGGGCGTACGCCGAGATCACAAACAAATTGCGTTTAACACAACTATCCTTTCGAACGCCGGCTGACCCTTAAAGTCTCACAGCACATAAACGACTGTTAACAGGAATCCAGTCTAAAAGGGCAGCCTCAGCCTTGTCAGTCAAGACAATTCCTACACCACGTTGACCCACAGCTCTAGCTGCTTCGTCTCCTGAGGTGCGCAGAATATACCTCGATGAGATACCAGGAGCAGTTAGTTGAATTACATTGCTCGAATCCTGGATACGCGTTTCGCTTAAGCAACAGACATCAATCTTCAGAGAATTTATTGTGAGGGCTAGGCACGCCTGCTGACCGGCCTGCATGAGTGTACGCACGTTGAAGGAGCCGAGATTAAGAGGCTGACGGGGCTTGAGAAAATGTGAGTTACCAGATAAAGGATTATTCCCGATACTATTTGACAGTGAATTGTTGCGAGTATTGACCGTGTTATCAGTGGGAGCATTATGGGTCGATAGATGGGGCAAAGAGGGATGGTTAGGGACAGAAGACAAAGGTTGAATAAAAGAGAGGGAACTCTGAGCAGTAGCACACTTATCACTACCCACCCCGCTCGATGCAGTGGACAGCGCGGTCCTGATTATCCTGCGCGACGACCGATGCAGTATGGAATTCTTTGTATTCGTGCAGTTCATGGGAGATGTTGGACGGGTACTGCTAGGGTGTCCAGCCACAAAGCAGGAGAACGATTAGGGTCCTCATCCAAAGCCTTTAGTTCTAACAAGAACCTATCCACAAGGCAGCGGGATGGCTTAGTGGAAGCCCATTTGCTTGGATCAGTTATTCTTCCACTGGTTTTTCCGACTGAGTTGCCAGCTCAAATCAACCCCCAACCTGGAGGACCAGGCGACTGGACTTAGTCTGGCCTCTACCCATTGACCTGTCAGGTATGATTGCATCTCCGGCTTAAGGAAGCCATCCTGTATAGCTTTTTGGGTCACAGAGGCGCGCAAGCCATCACACAACGTCAAGGTGCAGTCTCGTCGTGAGCCTAAATGTTTCATCTGATGATTTGATCCTTGAACCTAAGACTTTCCGCCGAACCCCGGCATTTCTTCCACGGTGTTCCCACCAGATTCCAGCAATACTACGAATACATCGGTATTCAAACACCAACAATGTTCGTGTATCTTCCACCCGCAGTGACCATGTCCCCGAATCATACAGAACCACTGCCCTGACTGCTGCAACGTATACTCGGACTTTGACAGGTAAACGGATGTCATGTCGACGCAACAGATGACTCAGGTTGGAAAATGTCAAACGAGCCTTCTGTATACGCAAAGGCACCTCTTATCTGAATCTTCACTCAGAAGAACTATGTAGTCAGTATACTCAAGGTCTGATACCTTTCCATCCGGGAAAAGTTCAATGCCGTTATCCTCACTTGACATAAATGCGGTCTCCGGGACCATATAAATCACAAAGTTAAAGAGAAAAGAAGAGACGGAGCAATCCTGAGGTACACTACCTTCCGTGGTGAACTCGAGTAAAAGATCACCGTAAGTCCGAACTCAGCTTCAGTTATTAATGTAAAGAGACCTTACGATGGAAATGAATTTCTCTGGTACACCCTTTAGCAAGAGGCAGTGTCAGAGAACTGTGCGATCAACTGAGTCGAAGGTCGCTCAAAGATCAAGAAAAACGGAGGAAGTGGGCCTATAGAAGGTGTGTCCTTGTTCTAAAACTTGTCGAGGAGTGAAGATGTGATCAATACAACCGCGACCAGGTCTAAACCCTGCTTGATTCTCGCGCGAGCACTGCTCGCGAGCGTTAGGTAAGCGGTGGAGAATAATACCAGCTAACAGTTTGGATGCGATGCTAACTAGACTTATTCCCCATGTGGTTTTCACACGAGGACCTGTTGCCTTTCTTGTAAATCTGTACGATCACCGATTCCCACCATCTCTCTGGAACTTGTTCCTTCTCCCATATCAAACCGAGTTTTGTCAACTCCAGTAAGTGCTGGGCCATCGTCTTTGAAAATAGATAGAGGCAGCCCATCCCGTCAGGCAGCCGTATGTCGTTTAAAATAGCTTATCTCACGAAGAACCTCCGTTTCTGACGGAGGACTGGTATCTACAACAAGAGCTGTACCCATTGCGCTAGTGACCACACCTGACGAGGACAAAGGCCAACTAAACTGCATCTCGAAATGCTCCGACCAGCGAATTAGACGACACTCCTGAGTTTGAATCAGTGACCCGTCCGCCTCTTTGATCAATTCGCTAACGCCTGATTAACGTGGACCGGTTTGTCCAATCAGACGGAAAAGATTGAGGCTGTTGCCAATCACTGCAGTGTTTTCCATCTCTTTACACTTCACAATCCACCATTGCTCACGGTCATTTCTCAGGCTCCAAATCAGTTAGCGTTTAAGGCATCTTTGTTTCTCATCGTATCTGGAATTCGGAGGAATCGATCTGTGATCATTTAACAGTGCAAGAGAGGATGCAGATATCCATCGTTTTTATGTGTCTAATGGCTGGACCTTGGGAAGCATCAAAAGCCGAACACGGAGTCTGTTCGATCTCTGTCCACCGCTCTTCTGAATCCTGGGCATTTGACTGTATCGATAACTTGGTGGATAATTCTGTTCGGAAAGCAGATCGTTGGTTATCGTCCTGTAGCAGCTGCGGCGGATGGTTTGCCTTGACGTTGCTTCGCCCACCGACGGGGCACAAGGTGAAGCGCGCGCGGACAAGAGCGTGATCAGTGACTACAGACATGGACCAAAATTATTGACAGTCTTGAATTGATCCGCGCCAGCGGTAACCGATAGCAGTATGGGCGATCTGAGTCCAACGCTGTGAAGGCGCACGAGGAAGCCAGGTTAGTCGGTGTCGCTTTCGTGCGAGAAATGTGTACTCCCTAGAAATAGTCCGTGGTCGGGATAGAGCTGAATGAGTCGGTCATCGTTTTAAGTTCAATCGAATGCAACGCCATTCCGGCCTCCCATATGCCTCTCCGTCTCGTCTAGGCTTCCGACTTGAGCACAAAAACCACCAGTAACAACCATGATGTCCGTAGAGCGTACGATGCGGACCAGTTGAGACAAATCCTGGTAGAATTCGTCTCTAGCCTCAGGAGAGCTACAGTCAGTTAGAACAACCACAGAAACGACGAACAAGCGTCGGCGCTTCCGTCTAGTACTGATGACATGCAGAAAACCATTCAACCGAACTGCACACAACCGGCTGCTGACGGGGATCCAGTCGAGCAGTGCACGCTCAGAGTGATGACAACGCCAGCCTGACCACGAGCACTAGACACCGAATCATCCGACATGCGAAGGGTGAAACGAGAATCTGAGCTTGTATCTGGGGTGCGTAGTGTCAACACTAAAGCTGGGTCTTGCATGCGTATTTCGGAGACACAGCATACAACTATTTCGAGAGTTTCAAGAGTCCTAGTGAGGACAGCATGTCGTCCCGTTTGGTAAAATGTGCGGACGTTGAAGGCAGCTAAGTGAAAAGAATGCTTAGGTCGGAGAATGGATTCTCTTTCTTCTTCTGTCTCTAATCTGCTACCCTTTCAAAGAGCTACAAGTCCACAGTCACGACTAACTGTGGCTACATGTACGCACTTAGAAGTGGAGCTTAAAGGGTGAGGAGCAGAGAGATAAGGAATTCTAATCGGAACTTTCGACTCAAAACTCTCACCCACAAGGCAGTGAGGAGTCAATCCAGTATGGGAACGTGACTGAGGAACCCGTGAAGGGACTTCTCGTCTGTCACGTGAAACCTGATTGTTGCACACATTCTGTCTTGTCTTTGCTGGTGCTTTGTTATCGATCCGCTTTTCGGATCCAGTTCTCAGCCCCATTCACCCAACGGAGCAAGTTGGACGAGGACGGGATGGCACTCTTTGGGCCGAAAGCTGCCCCATGAAGTGCAATGACTTCTCCCATTGTTAAGAAAAACCTTAGCTACTCCATTTCTACGTCCATCTAGGGGGGGGGGGGGGGTTATTTGACCATTAAACTGTTCCTCTCCGTGTTTAATCGTTGGAGTATCCTCTCCAGGGCATAGTGGTTAGAACTAGATGTCGCTCAAAAACTGGTTCTGAGACTGGACTCCGTCAGGTATGTACTCATCGACCCGTCAGGCGTGATTGTATCTCGGGCATAAGGAAGCCGTCCTGCATAGCTCTTTGGGTCATGGAGGCACGCAAGCCATCACACCACGCCAAGGTGCAGTCTCGTCGTGATTGCACTTCCGTTTCCGGTTTTGTTGTTCCCATGCAGTGCTGTGCTCATGTTAAGTATTCTGCTGTGTTTGTGATACACTTTCGTGCCACCAGTTGACCGAATACTTCGATTACAGATCCCGAACCACTGGAAGCATTACAGATTATTGAGCCGACTGTGTCGATTATCGAGTAGTCAACTCGACCTGACATGCTCAAATGACTGAGACCTGTTTTCCGGGAAGGTTTTTTATTACTGCTTTTTAACACCTCTTTTTTGAGGTGGTTAGCTGCATCAACGTGGCGGATTTTGAACAGAAACTTCTGGATGGTTTCTTCCGTCGTCCCTTCCTCTCGTGCCACCTGCTAGTTGGACTGAGGATGGTACGGTGGGGAGCGCAAATGTTCGATTTGTGGAACGAGGCAAAACTCACGGAAGAACGCTGATATCAAGTAAGACCCGATGTCCGACACAGTCGTTTACGGTAATCCCTGTCATAAAATGCGCGACATAGGCAGGACAGTAAGGTCTCGGTAGCCGGTGCGGCCACAGGATGAATCTCAGGTCACTCACAAACAGCATCTACCAACACTAGGTAATGTGTTTCGTTGATGGGTCTAACACAGTCGATGTGCACACGGGATCATGAGCCTTTCGGTGCAGGCCAGGGAAGAAGTTGCTTTTTGGGTGTAAAGCTTGTTGGTTGTTGGTATCGGCGCACGGTATCCTCGACTGAGGTGTCCATATGTGGCAAGCAGGTGAAGCTGTGGGCTAGAGCATTCATGCAACCTATTCTTGGATGTTCCGGTGTGGAATTGCCACAGAACTGTCTGCCAGTGACGCCGGAATGACGAATCTGTCTGCAGACATGAGATAAGAACCAACCATAGACAACGAAGTGCGGCGTATGTAAATTTGGGTTAACTCGTAAGTCGGAACTGTGTTTGGCAACTCTGTCTTAGCATCATGAAGAACGCGATGCGTGTTATTCTCGATGGACACTGCGATCGTTTCAGAGTCCTTAGGGTCACAAACTTCGACGTCAACAAGCACGAGAGGGCATCAGCCTGTCCGCACTTCTCGATACGGTGCGCTTAGTTGTGAAAATACGGCCAAGGAGGATCGTAAACCGATTTGGAGGCGATTGGCGGAGTACATCGGAATGTCCTTCTTGAAGCCAAGAATATTGAGTAAGGGCTTGTGATCGGCCAGTAGCTTGAGTCCTGCTACAGCCGGATACTTTGGTTGTAGACAGTAATCCACTGTCGGCCTGATCACTACCACTCCTGACTCATTGGTATCTTATGTGGTTCTCGATCACTTCAAGTCTCAGGATCTGGTTGCCGATTATCTCTAACAGTGCAGTGGGCCATTATGGCTATGGACCCACCCCATGCATTGCATAATGTACAAGCACGTAGTAAAAAAGCGATGCCCATAGATGTACTTGTGATGCCCTCATAGTGATGGAGGATATCGATCGTTTCTAGGTGAGGAGTTTATTAATTGCGTTCTTGTGTTTGACTGCATGTACCTTTGGACCAGGTCTCTGTTGTCGCTGGATCGTGTTGTAGGTTGGCAATAGGTTCACACTCAGCCATCCTTTGTTGAAGCTTCACCCAGGGCTCCAGACTGACTCTGGCTAACAGAGGAGTTCGTACATCTTCGTAACGAGGTGTACTCTATCCACAAATAAACGAGACGAGATTGCTCTCCTGTAAGGGATTTCAGGAAAGACGTTGACATTCTGGGCTAACTAAAACACCATGGGCAACGAAATTATCAGTATCCTTTTTAATTAGTTGAAAACAATTGAACCGAGCATTGAAGAAAGACGAAGTCTAACCAAAGATGTTTCTCAATGTTTGTACAGTGTCATGGAATGTCAAGCATCTCGGTTGAGTTGACACGACGTAGTTGAGATATCAGACACACTTAGCTGGTCCCAGCTTGTGAAGCGACAATCAAACATTGGTTCCGTCGTCGTGAGGTGCCAACTCAACCGAAAATAGGTTTTCATATCGTTTGTATCACTCATGTTTCCGGTTCATGTTGAAAATCTGGAGCGTTTCGCGCAGATGATCAGCAGTGACGGAATCGTCCGCAAATGTGAGCCTTGTGTTGAGCAGTCTCGTGGACAGAAGCTCCATATGTGAGGGTATGGTCTGATGAATCGTTCAATAGATGGTTTAGTCTCACTGGCAGACTGTGCCAGCACCCGCCCCGAGCCGAGACCACGAAAACACAAGCGACAGGACAGCCAATCGATGCCGGTGGTACATAAGCTTCAAGGAGTGGTCGCCTACTCCAGTCGGACCAATGCGTTGTGTGCATCGAGTGGGTACATGGACTGACAACCCACATATTCTTTCATTTTCACAAATGAAACGAGATAGTTCGCAGGCCAAACGGAGTTCTTACTGGAGTTAGTGGGACGGTACAAAACACCATAAAAAGTAATTGCGCTTGTTTTTGTCTACTTCTTCAAAAGCTAGAGTCATTTAGCTGTCTCATTTCTTCACTCTCGTGACTGAAAGACTACTTTCCAACAGAGCTCAACGTACTAGAGTGGGTGCAAGTTTATCGAGTCATTCGATTAACAACTCGTGTTCTTTAAGGTGCCGTTCTCTCCCTCTTTCTCTTCACCACATATATTAGCGATTCGACCACTGCATCACCTGCACAACTTTTTAAGTACGCCGATGACGTCGTGCTCTGTTAACCTATCTCCAACCAATAAGGCTTTAACTCTTTTCCCGAGAACTTATATATTATTCAGAATTTTTGTCGTAATCTGGACTACATCTCAACACCTCCAAATGTTTTCAGTGTATTTTCTCCCTTTCTCGTTCTCCTTACCTCAATAAGCAATCAATCATCAACAGTGTCCTTATTTCCAGAGCTGACTCGGTCAAATACTTAGGCGTCACAATCAGCACCAATTTACAGTGGTCTTCACATATTCTTGATTGTGTGTGGCAGTTGGTGCCACACAAGCTGTCATTCTTTCTTTTGTCCATCAATGTATTCTTCCAATCTTAGTTCACTGTTCTGCCGTAATCTTTTCTGGTCTACTTAAGATTTTATCGTACTACACCATTATCCGTCGTATCTCTTCGATTTCCATGAGCTCTATTATTTCCAAAATTTGCGATTTGCGTATTATAGCCTGTGGAAAATTCGCCAAGAAAATTCTTGCGGACCCCACCCATCCCCTGTACCGTGACTTATCTGCATGCCGTTCGCGTCCCTCCTCACATTCCGAATTCAGACTTATCCCATCCCGCATAAATGTCTATCGTAACTTTACAGTGCCTTGCTTAGCACGTGTTCTGGTTTCCTGTCTAGTCGTGGTTCAAAAGTCCCGAAACCCAGAAGGGTCTATGGTACCACGTCGGGAATAATCAGGAAATTTGACTGAGTATGGATTCATTTAAGTCGGCCAGATACGGTAGTGAGCACGAAGATCACGGAGCTGCCTACTACTAAGGTTAACCCAGTGTTGGGGTCAGCACAAGACAGCGATGCATTCCAGTGACCCAGCACTGTGCATTATCACTTTTGTCACAATTGATATTGACATATTTTTCCGTATTCTTTGAAACGAGCACGGTTCACGAAGTGTTATTAAACACACTCCTGGCTGAAACGGAAAAAAATAACCAGTTTGTTCCGAAACACAATGATTTTTCATGCTACCGACTGAAACACGTTCGGATGGGTTTACCATCACTTCGTGGACTGTACCTACCAAGGAACTGTGATACTGCGATTGTCGAGTTTCGGTGGACAAACTGCTTTTGTCAGAGTTTCAGAACGGAGGAGAAATGCGGAATTTTTATCGAAGTTAAATCCTAACAAATACACATTTGAGTCTATAATAGAAGAAACACAAAAAATGAGACAGATCAGTTTGACAGAGGAATATGATGAGTTGAACTGGCGGTTGAATGCAGCACTGTTTAGCGAAAAAGCATAACTGACAGACGAGAAGGGCATGAGTGTTTCGTCACTCCCACTTTCTTATGTAGTATAGCTACGGGTTTCAACTATCTGGGCATGCGGCGTCTGTGTGCAACCCCGTTACCACCGCTGGTGCTCAATCACCGTTTGCTACCTGAGATTTGTGTTCTTGATCTTTTTAAGTGATAATTAGTGCAACTTGTCGCAGAGACCATTAGCAGCAGGTCGAATGACGAACAGAAATAGGCTCTACATAAGAGAAGAGATCGTAGCAAGTTGAAACAAGAGAAATGATTAATTTTTTTACATCAATCAGTATGACGCACCTCTTGACCACCCACCATCCACGAACGAGGACCGCCACCTTCTGGACATGCTGTAGAACTAGTGTGTTGGTGACTTGATGTGGGTCGCTGAATCTCTCACGAACACAAACAACAAGTTTGCTGAATCGAATCACGTGGACTGAGTACAGGGAGTGAACAGGCAAAAATATGAAATATGCAATACTGCATTTTCTTTAGCGGTACTAAGCTGAGTTGTGCCACTGAAATAAGCGGGTAAAATATAGTTAAGTTCCGTTTTGTCTATTAAAGTAAAAACCAAGAGCAAATGCATGAGAGTTGTTTGAAAGAAGTAGAAGACTGGTTGAGGTAAAAATCAAACAGCACTGGCCGATCATGACTGGAGATAGAGTGTGGATGAGTAAAAAATACTGTAATTTTCGGTAGCTCCGTACTAATATCAATGTGGTTGGTACTTAACCGTTATAGGTAAGAAAACAAAGGTATCAATTTCAGACTCAGAAATTATACCAAATCACGTGACGTCAATATTTACGTGAGTGTTCACTACCGTATTTGTGCTCATGTGGTGGGTGCACACAAGAAAATGTTTCGCTGCCAAGTAAGACGTGCCAGTTGATGACTCAGTTTGATAATTTGATTTAAAGACGGTTCTACTGTCGCCCGCGACAGAACCCTATCTTTATGAATGGAGCCTTACAGGTTTCGCCAGTATAAGCCACAAGGTTAAGTTATCTATTTCTCTTGCCACAACAAAGTAACCCGCATTTTTAAGTTTCTATCAGCACTTCTGCATTACATATGTTCAGCTCTCAATAACAGCTGTGGTTTGAACTGTGATATCGTTTCTGAACTCTAAACACTCCTCATGGCCAAAAAGCAAATTGCTCCTTCATCGGGCACCACTAATCTTCGACTTTGCAACTATTTTTACTCATTCCTCTCACTTCCTCATCAAAATCTGATGACCACGCCCGTACCCATCAACTTACCACTTCCTCCTGTAGCCCATACTTAGACCTTTTTAACTAACCTGAGCCCCCTTTCTGTCAACCACAAACGAATCTGATCTGAGTGGAGGCTATGTACACCCTGTAGAAGAAAGTGTGGAAGGAGTATTCCTCGTTGCAGACGAGGAGAGACTTACCTTTGAGCATTATTGACTGGACCAATTCTTCCATGGTCTGTGGTTGCGTCGGCTCGACTCGACCGTGACTAGAGCTGGGAAAAGGATGGGATAAAGTGGGACAAACGTGGGCGCAGATAGAGGATAACAGAAAGAGCGAGAATAGCTGGTGTAAACCAATGGCATTTAGGCTAACTTGATGGGCTGCAAGAAGGATGGCTGTATTCTAGTTTTCAAAATTGGTTTCAATCATAAAAAGAATCAGTAGATGCAACAAAAACCCTGAATGCAATCTCAACAAACCAAGTTTTGCAGAACCAAGCCATGAAACCGCAGTCAATCTTCTAGTTATGGAACAGGTATTAACACGTACTAAGTGTGCCACTTATAGTTTGATCGAGAACAGAGAAAGAGACAGCACACACCGAAACATGGTAATCAGTGAGCAACTATTAGGCATCATTGTGGGATAGCTTTTATACTGCCGACATTAGTGAGAAATCGCACAAATCGCTAAAACAGAAAGAGCATACAACATGGTGTTTCATCCTAAGCATTAAGGAATTTGATGCGAAATAACGTCATCGTGAAACGGAGGAAAGAGAAAACAAAATATGGGTCTATGATCCACAGTATTATGATTTTATCTCTACAAACGACATTCATTCTGGATGATAACTGAATAAATCTCAGTTGACGAGCGTTCTACAACGTGTAAGACATTGACATTCAGATAAATCACATTCCTGGCTTTTCGGGCGGAGATTTCGCTCGTAGGATGCTTCCGCATGAGTGCAGTGCAATCACCATCATCATCATCGTACAGCATTAAAAACAGTAGATCAAGCCCCACTGACCACTGCCTTTCTCACCATGCTGCACGCAGCAATACAGAAAATGAATATACAAGGTGGACGAGGAGTGCATCTACAGGGATGGGAAAAGAAAAGAACGCCCCAGCAACCATTACACAGAATACACAGTATAACTGTACAAACGCACATTGATCAATTACTCTAATTTGACAGAAATAGGGAACACGATCGCTACTGCCCACGGCTTCAGTGTCTTCAGCCAACTGGTTGAAGAGATTTTTAGACTCCCACCACGAAGAAATGAGGCAGCTAGTCTTCATAAATTCGCTGTACATTTCCTCGTCCCCCTGTGACGTCAACTGTGGACTTCCACGCGGCCTCTTTCACTCCCGATGAGGAACGAAAAGCAGGACACGGTGTGGGAGACAAGTGTTTCCCATACGCAACACATGCCACAACCAACGAAGTCTACTAAGCTGGATACGCTGTGAGCGAACATTCTCTGAACCGGCACCCAATAACCGATTTCTAACCTCAGCATTGCTCATTCAGTTATTCGTCATGTTTTACGAATGCATATCCATCACCTACCTTGCCGTGGCTTGTTCGCACGTGTTGGGAAAGGCTGAGGGAAGTGACGCGGCGATCAGGTGATGACTCGGCGAAGAGGTATGAAAAACCCAGTATCAGCATTGGCTTCGGTTGGAGCTTCCCAGCTGGGGCTCAATGGACGAGAATTATCAATGGTTAGAGACGATGGGGGACATGGTTTAGAATAGAAATCAGTGGCGGGAATGCTGTGCGGTTTGTCTATTGAATTCTCGTGCCCCGTAACCACAAAAATGTCATCCCATCAGACAAAACAACAGAAAAATATCAAAAGATGTGCAGCTGAAAAGCAAAAAAACGATTTCTCTCTCTCTCTCTCTCTCTCTCTCTCTCTCTCACGAACTGTCTCTTTTACTGCATTGTACACCTGTTCCATCGTTTTGAATTTTCGTTGTTGCGTTGGCACCGTGTTTGTTCTTTAGCCGGTGTATATACATACATCCCATCCTATCCCAGCGATAATGAGCATAAATCGATGGTCGAAAACCACAAAGCAACGAACATTTCCCACACGCAGACCCGATGTCTCGTAACCATACAACAAAACTTAACGCACCGTGATACACCGTGGTACACACGACCTCTCAACTTCACCGAAATATCGGGTCCGTGCCACAAATGCTTCAGTTCAGCTTACACCACTCCAGCCTTCGACATACGCGCGCTCACTTCTATTACAATGCTCCCATCCGTCGCCACGCTGCTGCCGAGATAACTAAAGCGTTCAACAATTGTCAGCACCTCCTCATCGAGCATTTAGCTCGGAACCGTTGATGTCTAGTCTTGCAACATCAATTTACACTTTGAAGGTGCAAAGCGTACGCCGAATGGAGCTACAGTCCTCGCGAGTCTATCTAGTGCATGTTGTGAGTGTTCCGTGCATTCGAACAAGCGCACATTTTCGTCACCGTAATCTAGGTCACATAGTTTCTCACCGTTTGCCAGTTTGACGCCCATATCCTGAAGATTTCTCAAGGCATTTTGCATTACCTCGGCCATGACGAAGTTGAAGAGGAATGGCGAAATGGGATATCCTTGTCGAACACCACTGGTCGTTTCGAATGGACTGGATAGTTCACTGTAAACCCTTACGTGGTTAGAAGTATGAGAGTCCAATGATCTCAACAGATTCACGAACTTCTGTGGCATACCCCTTCGATGATGAGCACTGAATGGTGGTCTTCGGTCAAATGAATCGAAGGCGCCTTTAAAGTTGAGCAGAACCATAGTTTTCGGGCGACGGCGTGTATGTGTGTGACGCATTTGAAGTAATTGGTGAAAAGTGAAAATTTGGTCCATGCATCCTCGACCTGAGCGGAATCCGGCCTGCAGTTCGCGGGCGTTCCTCTCGCAAACCGGTGTTAGACCGTACAGCAAAACCAAGGCTAGTAGTTTGGTGACTATCGGAATTAAACTGATCCCGTGATGATAAGTACAACCATTGCGTATTCCATTCCCGAAGATGGGTGCAATCAGTGGCTTGCCCCCTGATAACGGAATACGGTTTTCCGTTCCAAATGTCAAGGAGCGAGGTGGTGAGTGATGTTATCAACGCATCTCCATCCAGTTTGATAAGAACTGGAGGAAGTTCGTCGAAACTAGCCGCTTAGTGGTCGGATGCTTAGTTCTGCTGTCATTCCCGATGGCAGGTCAAGTGATATCCCCCTCCCAATGGAATGGCAGTTGTCCATATCTGAGTAACTACATTAGCGTGCGGCCATCTAAACTGCTACTTGAAGTATTCGGCCCAACAGTCGAGCCTTCGCTGTTTGCTATGATTAGGCTCTCCATTTCTATCGCATATAATTTCACTGACCGAGGTTCGTGGGTCTCTGACTGGTACCTGAAGCAGCTGCAGTAACTCACGCATCACCACCCATTACGCTCGATGTAATAGCCGACGCGGTCCTGGTTATTCTGCGCGGCGACCGATGTGGTATGTATTCGTGCAGTTCATGAGAGGTTTTGGACGGGTACTGCTAGAGTGTATGGGGTATCTTCGAGGAGTAGCACCTCTGAGTTGGTAGACAATCATGCCCTCTGGGGTACTTACCATTTCTTTGGTCTCCATCATCTACCCAATTCTCACGTGTAGCTCCACAAAGCCGAAGAATGCATGAGGAGTCACACACTGGCAAACCGCGTGACAGGAAGGCCAAACCAGGTGGAGGGTCACCAAGGCCTAAAAACCTCGGTGAGACGGTGCCCAGCATGCAAAGATGGGACCTCCTGCATAGGCGGATGAGATCTGTCAGATCCAGCGGCTACCAAGGAAATACGTCCAATAAACAGGGTTGCATGGACCCCTGGGTCTAGGTAACCTCTACCGAATGGCGAACGAGTTCCTAGAGAGCCACCGGCAACCGTGCACCACGATCACTTGGACACGCTGGGCATCCCGGATTGGCAGACCACCATCCAAAAGGCATATGACCAGCTCGATCGGCCACCGGCTTCCAACACAAAACTTCCTGTCGCCTGGCAGGTAGCACTTGGCTGTTCATGGACTAGAGGTGCAACCTCGAACAAAAGCCGAATGGCGCTAGGGACACTACTTCGTACCAAACACCCAAGTCTCCCCATGGATTTTCTCTATAACTAGCTCTGATCATGCTACGGCGTCCTCGGTAAGCGACGCGCCCTGTGCTCCCCCAGCGGCCGGGGTGACCCAAACACGAGCTGTGAACATAAACCTGAACACAAGGTCACCAACTCACGTAGCCTGCTAGAACGTGAGAACTCTTCTAGATGCAAGTAGCCAGTGCATTACCATGCGCCCACTTTACGACTGCGGAATTGACGTAGCTTGTTTATCCGAAGTACGCCTACCCAACTCCGGCAGCCAAAATATTCAAGTCCCTCAAACAGATGCATCCTACTGGATGTACCACAGTGCGCCAGCAGGCAATGCCGGACTTTATGGAGTTGCGATCGCAATGAACAGTCGAGTATGCAACGCCTGATCTCCTGGGGAGCAGTTTCTCCAAGAATTACCCTGGCACGATTCAGGAGTACTTCGTTCAACGTGATTGTTATTGCAGTCTACGCCCCAACGCTATATGCGGAGCTAACCGCTACAAACGTCTTCTACAGCGAACTCCAGAATTCAGTCAACTGGGTTCCCAGGCATACCGGGGCGGCGTAAAGGGGGAATGCCAGCGGCACGGACTACACACTGATACGCGCTCGTCTTGAGCTTCACCTTTAAGTACGGCAAAAATCTCGATCTCACTGCAGACCAGATACTCCTAAGCTATCAATCCCGGACAACGTTCAAGCTGTGTCAAATGCGATCTCGTCCAGACTAACTGCGATCGACGAGGACGGTAGTGTAGCTGGGCAATGGACGGGGCTAAGAGCATCCATCACCGGCGCTTCCCTTGAACAGCTAGGCAAGGCAAAGCAGCACAGGAAAGATTGGATCTCTGTAGAAACCCCTAACCGCTGCGCTAAGGCTAGGGACGCCAGACTCCGCAATTTACCTGGTTACCATAAGCTTCACCGCGAAGCTACACGCTCAGCGAGGAGCGACCGTAAACGATATTAGTCTGAAATTGCATAGCTGGATGGAGGTAGCACCCGCTGTTTGGGACTTTGGGAGTCTTTTGCGACTCATACGCTTCTCTTTGGGTCACTGAAGTTTTTTTTCCAAAGAAGGGTCCACCTCTATCCTAATCCCTATACCAAAAAAGAGAGACAAGACTGTCTGCGTGAACTACAGTGGTATCAGCCTCATTAATATAGCAGCTAAATTGTTTGCGACCATTCTGCTTAATCGCTTTGTTGCTGCTCGGGATGCGCGAACACGCTCCAAACACTGTGGTTTTCGTCGAGGAAGAAGCTGTGTTGACCAGATCATCACGCTACGCCATCGCTATAAATTCCAACAACCCCCCACAGCATGCTCCATTGACTTTCGGGTAGCATTCAACTCCATTAACAGACAGTTACTCTGAAGAATACTGTGAAACGACGGAATGCCCAGAAAGTACATCAGATTGATAAGACCATATTACTCGGCAACGCAGGTGCGCATCCGCGCCTGCGAGAAGACCCTCAAGAGTTCTCAATCGACTTCGGCGTCTGCTAAGGATACCCTCGATCACCAGTCCCATTTAATTATGCTATTGACTGAGTAATGCGTCGCGCATTCAACAACTTTCGAGGAACACAACTTGGCCACAACTCTTGGATTACAGACCTCGAATTTGCCGACGACATTGTCATTCTAGGAGAGGATCCCGGAACCCTGTGGTCGGTTCTCTACCATATTGTATATGAAGCTTAGGCTGTTGGTCTGGAGGTAAACACTACGAAAACGAAATTCTTCACGACTTCGCAAGACTTAACACACCGTATACGCGTCAATGGCGAAAATCTGGGACAGGTTAACCACTTCAAGTACGTAGGTTCTACTATCCAGCCAAACGGTCAGGTCAGAGACAAGGTTAAGCTTCGTGTAGACTGCGCAAGGAGAGCGCTCCTACAACTTTACAAATCATTGTCGTCTCGCAGCGAAATAAGCGTGCACACGAAGCTGCGCATATACCGCGCTGCCGTCCGCCCAGGTCTTACGTACACCTACGAAACTTCGCCGTTGAGAGTAGACGACACGAAAAGACTGGAAAGCTTTGACTGCTGATGCTTCCACTACATGGCCAAAATCAAGTGGCATGATCGCGTCATAATTTTCGCTGTGCATCAACACTATGCGAACACAGAACGACTTCTTTCTTTCCTCTGACAACGTCGCCTACAGTGGTTTGATCATGGCTTGCGACGACCCGAAACGGAACTTAATAAGAGGAGCCTACTACCATCACCCTGCTTAGATTGGAAATGTCGCCTTAGTGGCCAACTGAAAACATAGGTTAGCACTATTAGGGCAGACATGGATCACCCAGACATCCAGTCGGTCTTCGCAGTACGCAACTGGCGCAACAAATGGATTTTTCGGTGTGCAGGCCTTGCCGCAGACCGGAATGCGCGAACAGCTAGTATCAGAGACATCCAAAAAACCCACTTATCCTCTCGCAGGAGATAGTGGCATAAAAGTAAAGTAAGTGCTGCTAGCGTGTACAGCAGCTAAGCAGGATAAAGACTAAGGCTGTCAACCAAAGTCTCTAGTTCTATCAAGAACCTGTCCGCAAGGCAGCGGGAATTAGCTGAGTGGAAGCCCATCTGCTTGAATCAATTATTCTTCCACTGATTTTACCGACTGAGTTGCACTGAAATGTTTATACTCGACAGACAAAAAGGCCCACTGTGCTTCTAGGGATAGCCGGCAACCAGACCCTGAGAATTGAAGTGACGGTGAACCACATAAGGTCCAAATAATTCAAGAGTGGCAACGTGCCGGACGAATAAATGACATCAGTTAGATGAAAATGATAGACTTAATCTTCCCCTGACGACGAACTGGGGAAATTGGTTGCGAAAGTTTGTCAACAATGGAAGAGGCATCATCAAAGCTCATGACTTTACCTCGAGCGCTGCTTAAAAAATATCGCAGTGGAAACTTTTTTCTTCAGGAAACAGATCGAAATCATGTATCAGTCTCCTGAACCGGTAATGTCTAACGCTGCACTGTTCTGATACTGCAGTCAGATGGGATCAACAAGAAATAATAGTGCACATTGGACGGTACAGGTAAAATGGAGTGGTTATCTCTGTACCAGTACTGTAGGGCAAATGTAGCGATTACAGGAAATTGTCTGAACACACCCGTGGTCAAAAGATAACACGCGAAGCACACCGTTCGGAAACGACACTAGGCAACTAGAACCCAAAGTAAAACGAAGTTTTGGAAACCTAGTAAGTAAGTGTACATATTGATTCAATCTCCAGATTTCCCATACGTTTTCGTACAAAATACTTGGTAGTAAACCAGATGGGCCGGCTCATAACCTGACTTAACGAAGTAAAAGACTTGACCAACTAAATGACGTGGCATTCGGGAGTTATACGTCTGTCACTTTTTCATTGCTGAGAATTTTTCAGTTTCTCTTGTTTGGGTACAGCTCACAGCACAACAAAAATCCACACAGATCAGTATTAGGCAAAATAAAATCGAATAAACATACATAAAAGCGATCTTAAGAGTCTTCTGGGAATCCGGATAAAGGTAGGCCACAAGTCGGCGCATTACGAATCATTAGTAGCGAGAAATTATACGCTACTAAGATTCGAGCAATAATGACATTGATAGATGGCTCAATAATTCCCCGCTGCATATGGGAGGAGGCGATTAAATCACGAGTGAACCAACGATAAGCGGATGTTTGAGAAGGGTAGTAAGTACAGCTTACCTCTTCTGATTGGGACGGAGTGCGGCCAACAAAATGTCTGTATATTCCTCTTGCTTCGGACCATTCAACGATTGTTCCATGAACTCATTATCCTCGTAAGGATACAACAATGGAATCCGGTTTTCAAAAGCGTCCATCGGCTTTAAATGATAATGGAAATGCATTACATATTGTGAGATTTACTCCATTGATGTCATAGGATTTTGTGCAGCCATACAAACAAGAACTATTGCTACCGCAAAACCACGTGACCTCACAAAGCGTAGGTATTTTGTTTCGCTTATACAGGATTGCGATCTATTCGATCCCGACTGGCTCACGGCAGAAAGCTGATGGAACAGAACGGTTTATTGAGCAACGGGCTGAGGTGAAGCAGATAAACCGACCAGAGGAAAAGCAGATACTGTTCGAATTACTAGAGAAAGGTACAATCAAAGAACCTATAGATGAGTCGGTTTGGAATGGTGCAAGTCAAACACAGAACTGACAACAGAAAGCTCCAACCAACAGCAATGAGCAGCCTATCAATCACTTTGACAATGACACAATGTGCGGCTTGTTGGGCGAACATAGCTGATGTCGACGATTTGCGCTCGCGCGCATAGAACATAGGCAAAGGCACGATGTGCCTAGGCAAACGAAAGTCGAAAACGCGCGAAAAAGAACGCATGTGATGGGCAGTATGAGTAAGTGAGCATAAAGTAAACCGTGGATTTATGCAGAAGAGTGGACAGACAGACATACCGGAACAGCGCAGAGAGCTAGAGAAGCTAAAGCTTTAGAGCAGAAAAAGGTAGTACAATCAAAAGAACTGTAGATGGGCTTGTGTGGCAGTGAGTGATTAAGTAACAAATCCATCGTTGATTACTGAAGGAACCGAGATCCAGATAAAAAGGAAGAGGTTTGATGATGAATCGGAAGAGGAACAAGTATACCTTGCCCACCAACCTTGGCAATGAACTATTTCATTATCACACGGTTCAAGACGACGTCTGACCTAGGTTCGAAAGTGTCGCTTTCCTTACACCGTAAGGTAGGGAATGGTGTTTATTTACTGGAATTGTGCTCACAACTGAAATAAAATCTGACGTCTTGAATAGGGGAGGTAACAGAACCATCATACCGTTACGGCATAAAAAAGCAATTGGCAGTTCTGTCTCGGCTCTCTGCAACAAAACCGTTCAATCGCACCTGAGGTAACCTCCAAAGTCAATCCGAACGACGCATCCACTGTCAAAAAATACATGCAAATTGAAGCGGATGTGGAGAAAATCATTGAAGTGTTGAGAACAGCACGAAAAATAAAACCCAACCTACAACGAATCGCCTATATCGAACGGGGCGCCAAGGGATCATATTTTGTTGGTTCAAGAATAGTACATCCGGATCATTCTCAGTGGGTTTTCGACGAGCGCCCATCTGACCACGAAAAGGATTGTTTTCATTTGCTTTGAGGCGAGCAGTAACGACGACACTCGACATGCCGGGCTGCACGATGTTTGGATTTGGGGGATCAGGAACACGCGATTTATCTGAAAAACAGAAAAACCACTTATCAGACACTTCCTAAGAATTAACGGATGGGAAAACAGCAATGCCGAATGAGTGGTTTAAGTGTGTTACGCGAATTCTGGTTGTTCAATAGCAAGCCGTCTTCGAAAACTACGGTGAACTAACTGAAGTTATACCAATACTACGGTGTCTCCGTCGGGATTTCGATAAGTTACGATCCCACTGCAACCTTCTCGAGGGCGCTTACTATGTACCACATTTGTACAATGAGTAAGAACGAAATTCTTCTAGAAGACTTGACAAAAGCGCTAATACGAGTACCTGTATTCTGGGTTATGCACGCGTGAGAGCTTGACGGAGACGAGCCTGGGCGCTACTATAATAATAAGCCGATTACACGTCATGCTTGAACTAACACGCTGATTTTACCAATTAACTCGGCAGGCAAAACAGGCCCCAGAAATGGAAGCGGTGGCATGACAGATGTAACCTAATCAGTGAAGTCAGTAGAGGGGCAAGAAATACACACAGGGCCCCGAGAACGGACATATGAAATGAGGAATTACCACCAAACCGTCAAAGTTATTCGCAGAAATTTTTCGTCGAAAACTGACAGTTGATGCATATCTGCCACTCGGACAGACCAACTCTCGCAGGGGAACCCAAGCGCTCCGCACAGCGGACGTCTAGCCATTACACAGGAGAAAACTCTTGCTGTTTCCACAAATGACGGAGATCGCAGAGCGCCATCTAAGCATTCATAATTTGGCTTGTGAATTTTCTCTACACTAGAGCGCATGAGCGGTCACCGACTCAGTGGGTGGAGGGGTAGAAATCGCTTATGAAGTAGGAGTCCCGCCAAAAGTACCACAAGATTAAAAATCACCGTTGAAGATCGGTAGAACGGCTGCTCCGCCTGAAGCCTGAGTCGAAATGAGAATTAATAAGCTCACTGACCATTTTCCTCACAAACTGTTGCTCGCACCTGGCTTCTTGCTTCAGGTGACTCGCATAGGGTAAAGAAATTTTCACATATAACCTGCAATCGCAGACTGTTTTGTCTCGATTGCGCGGCTGGATAACCAAAAATCACGGTCTCTATCTAAGCCCACCCTGGAAGAGCGGGGCTGTATGTTACCAGGCGCGTCCCCAAAATCGCGGATGGAGGGACGGACGCTCCCGCAGTTAACGGCGAATAAGGTGGACTCGCCAAATAAACGTCCCCGGAAGATTAGTGACAGCGATCAAGAATGCGCTAGGAAGCCCGTTTGGCCAGTGTTCCCCGCTCTAAAACGCCCCAAATCTGTTGGCAGCACCAATACGTGGCCAATGTGGGGCGTCGTTATATAAGGTCATGGCTATTTGTCGTGTTCCACTTACCCGACAAGGTGTCACAGAACAGGTGAATAAGCCACATAATTGGCGATCAGCTCATGTGGACCAACTCTGCTGCCTTGCTTGGCTGTGCAAAGGCTAAAGGTGCATGCTCGAACAAAAAGATTTATCCTGGACTAGGCGACCGAGTAGTATAACAGCCCGCAACGCATACAACCATGAGGGATATTTATTGCAATGACTGACAGCTTTCCTACGCACACTCGCAACTGCACTCTTACACTGTACACAACAACTTATTTCCCCATCCCCTCGCGCGTTTTCAAACCCTTCCCATGGTATCTTCTTTCTTTACAGCCAACAAGAAATCCGATCGTCCGTACTAGTCGCAGTGCCCCTGGTGGAAAACCTGGTTATGTACTGTCTTGTCGTTTTTCGACTAGTTTCCAAATCTCGTCGAAACCACTACCGCTGGCTGATACTCTACTTCTTCTTCGATGTCGATTCAGGTCAACACGGTGGACTTTGGACATTTCTGTCCCCCAGTTCGAATCGTCGCACCGCTGCCGATCACTTTTTCAAACTGGCAGCCTCAACATTGGTCGTGGACCCCTTTCTGGAATGTTGTACTATTGTTCTATAAACCTTATCATAAACGCATGAAAGCTGCTTGCGTCTTTCATAATTCGCAGGCTGTACCAAACGCATAAACAGCAGAGTGAGTTTTGCCCCGATCGTGGAAGTACCAATCAAATCTTCACCTTCGACATGTGCTGAGCACCGTCATACTTTCCAAAGACCAACAATCATCGCGTCCCTAGATATTCGCGCGCATTTCGACCCTATCGACAGGATCGTACTACAGGATTGTTTGATAACGAATGGAATATCTGATGTGTGTCGATTCTCAAAGAATTCTATCGTCACATCTTAGGTCGAGTTTGAGCCTACGGTCACGTTTCGCCCCCTTTTGTCGTCTCCAGTGGAATACGATAAGGTTGCCTTATATCCCCATTTCTTACCAACTTCGACACAGGCGATAAACTACGGAACACCTTGTGCAGCTGAACTCCTCCCAGAGAACAAAATTTTCCACTTGGAATATGTCAACGACATCGTCTTGTTGAGTGACAATGCATAGGCAGTCCAACGCATTTTAAACCACTTGGCAAATGAGGTACCCAGATATGGCATGTACTTTACCCTTACAGACGCAAAATATTTTGAAAGATTGTCAGAAACCTGTTTGAACTCATCTTTTATAGTGATCAGCTAGAGTTAGTCGACAATTTAAATATCGCAGGAGCTTGATTACAGTTGGAGGTGGTGTTGGGGGGGAAGATCATATCACGGGTATTGAGAGACAGACCAGCTTTCGCGAACCTGTGTCGCTGTGACATCTGGCTCTCTCATAACGGACGGGTGTACGTCTTCGAATTTACTGCTGCTGGCTCCTTAGAGAGGATGAGCTAACTTCATACATGTCTCTGATAGCGGCTGCTCACGATGGTCGGTTGGCGACAGAGTGTATTGATGACATGATCATGATGTCTTTTCGATGTTTGGTGCAAGAGACGTTCCCAATGTCATTCGGCTTCTTTGAGGACGCATCAAGTGTGGGCTACAAGGCAGTTTCTTGTCGATGTATGGGGTCCGGTGGTTCCGCATGAGCTGGTTTGCCATTCGACAGAATTGAATCCAACCCATAAGTCTACTCAGCCCTGTCAATTAGACAGATTTCCTTCACAGCTGCAGTACCATACAGTTAGCCTCGTTGGCTCATTCAGGAGTAAGCGTCTCCGAACCTCGGTTACCCTCAACCTTTAGCCCGCTTATCAAGCAGCTTGTCGGGGTGTGGCCGCCGATGCATGCTCCCGCTTCGTGGAGCCACAGATGACAGCCGGATACCTGATGGAGACCCAAGAGATGGAAGGTACTCCAAGGACACAAAATTTCACCAACTCAGAGGTGCTACTCCTACCCGGCACCTCATACATTTTGCGTGCACATTGCGGTGGTTCGTAGTGTTTCAATCTACGGCTGCGAGACCTGGTCACTCCGAGTTCAGGATGCTTGATGCCTTTCCGTGTTCGACCAACGATGCCTCTAGAAGACTGCTTGCGTCTGTTGGGAACACTGAGTGAGTATCAAACAGGTGCGTCGTCGTGCGTTGGACACGGATAGCCGTCCTCTGACTGAAGTACCCATTCCATATGGCCTCCGATAGCCCGGAAATGTTTTTCAAATGCCTACCCAACGTCTACCTCTTAGTGCTCAATTCACACATGCTGGTCAAGGCTGGAAAAGGTGACGCGGTGGTCAGGCCGTGACTGGGCGCAGAGGTATAAAGCTAGCCTCTGCGCAGGCTTCGGTCGATGCTTCTCGCCTTCCTGGTAGGGGTGCAGGGGATGAGGATCGTCGCTGATTAGAGGCGTTGAGGGACATAGCTCAGAACAGAAGTCAGTGGTGAGAACGATGCATATATACCAACCCTAAAACCGCTATCTGCTTCGGAGACCAATGTTCCACTCACCATCACCCGTTCAGTATAAGCACTTTTTACAAAGACTGACCTCTGATCACCGAAATCTCGCCTAACCTTCACGCAATGCCATGATTACATCGATGGGCAAACAGTACCATTCTGAGTTTTTGGTTGGATTTGTCCATCAAAGACCGAATGTGCAGTGTGGCAGTCAGCTTTGTCCTCATACATAAATCAGAAACGTGTCCGTTACGACTAAAAGGCACACAGATTGTCCGTAACTTAGCACTGATATCATCATAACATTGCTCCAATACGATAAGGCTATCGTATGAGTCATGTTGAAGTTAAGCAGTGTTAGGGACCAAAATCCAACCTCCGGATCAAGCGCTTAATTTCAACAGATTACTAGTACTACTAGATTGCTAGCAAGTGATGCAGACTCTCCAGACGCACACGTTTTCTATGAAGATGGTAGCAGAAAAGTAAACGGATGGTTCAGTGAGTTCTATGACAAAAAGTGTAAAAACTATGACAAACAAACTTGACAAAGTAGGATGTTAGGCTTTCATGTCACGAGCCACGAGATCTACCCGCTAAAACAGTTAGAGCTCTTATGCGAAACACCTATGTCACAAGTGAGCTTGATTCGTCTACACCATTTTCCGCTCAAGCGTTTCTCCTGTCCATTTCTGCTTATTCGATGTTACCTTCAACTGGGTGGCATCACGACGTGGCAAGTAAAACGAAGACGTTGAAGCTCAAATTTGGCAACGAAAAAATTGAAAATACCAGCTCATTCTAGATTTCGGAGGGAAGCCGAATGCTGCAAATCTCGTAAGATCCCGGATCTTATCAGTAGGGACTGACGCCAGAAGTAATACTGGTGATAAAATGCTACAATGACGTTTAGGTATCACAGCTTACCTTACCTCCTCTTAATTTGCTAGTACGTAACTTCTGTGTATCTTCTCGTCGTAATGGTCACGTTCCTAAGCCCTGCTAGAGTACGTATCTAACTGCCTTGGTGTACAGTCAACCTTTAATGAACAAATGCGTGTCGGGTCGACGCCATAAGTGGTTGAGATTAGTAAATCTAAACGGACCCTTTGTACACGTTATGAAACTTCATGCGACATCCGATCACCTAAGGGGATGTAACTGCTGGGGTAACAACGCGTCCTACACCATTCACCAAATAACGCTCCCCCCCCCCCCCCCGCATCGAAATAATGAAAATAATGTGCATTAATGAAACTCTTTATTGGAATCAAGATGTTCTGTTGTGAACAGAATGGTGCGATTCTTCTCAAACGGTCACTCGTCAGTATATGGTTTGATAATACCTTGTGGCATACGGTTTTATTCCCCGTTCCAAAGTCTTCAACGCCCCTAAAGATTTGTATTGCCGTCTAATCTGCTTGCCTCCACAGCTGATTCAACCGATTTTCAGCTGGATTGAGATCGGGTGATTGGGGTGGTCATGGTGTTGTATCCCGAATTCAGTAATCAGAAGGAAGGCACGTTTGTACGGGTGAACGTGTATGCAATAACAACTCACGGAAAACACAAGTATAGGCAGGCAATTGAAAACGCAAACACGTATGCAAGTTTATGAGTCAGTGATGTATGCAATTAAAAGCGTAAGACGGCTGTACAATCAGATTAAGCTACGCAAGGTCATGCAACACGTGACACAATCTGATTGGTTAGAGCCGTCCGGGAGGAAGCACGACAAACGTCAACTGTGTACGTGTGCGAGCAAATGACTGTTCCAGACGAACCCAAAACATGGGAGCCCCTCTGTTCCGTGATACGCATGAAACTTGGGCCCCGGGTGAGTTGTTGTCCTGGAAGATCGTCTCAGTAGTTGTGCTTAATAGTGGCAGGATGTGTGGGATTAAGACTTCTGGATAAATCTGCCCATTGACGACGCCGTCTATAAATACCAATTCGCTCCAACTTTTCCACTAGATAGCTCCCCAGACATGTACCGAACCTCCTTCGTGCTGCATTGCTGATGTCGTGATATCACTATTAGTTTCAGCGATACGTATCCAAACAAGCCTTCGACAACCACGCTTAGATAACGAAAATACTGACTCATCGATTAAAATGATCGATTCCCATTATTCGTCCGTCCAAACGCAACTTTCAGTGACATTCAGTCGATACAGAAACACAAATGCACCCACATGATCGAAACCTATGTATTTTTAACAAACAGCGTATTTCGACTGCGGATTTGTCACCCAGGATAACATGCTGTGTTAAACGAAGCCAATGCCATAGCAGCATTTTGTACTTTGAAGGTGCTTAAAGCATTCAAGACATCTTCAGTTGTTCAGATATACCAGAAAAGACAGAAACTTACTTGGGTCTTTACTGCGCAGCAGACTACCCGGCCCATTGAAGTCAGACAATTTTCAGAAATCGTTTTGTTGACGATTACGCTCGTCATCGTGGATGAAACCAATCTGCCCGCAATTAACCCGGTGGACAATGTGCAGTTATTAGCAGTAAATAAACAGCCCATGTGGCGTGCTAATTTTTTTCAAGATTGAAGAGATTACAGAAGGTATACCAAAACTGATCCAATGAAAATATACGCCAAAAGATGCCACTCCGTTTGGTGCCCGCATGAAACACGTCATGAGGCAACTGGATGCAGGGTGTAAATGTAAAAATAATAATTTTGTTTCTTAAATCACATTCAATCGGTTATTGTGTTTTTACATGGACTTACCTCTGACAATTTCTTTTACCGTATCCATGACAAGGATATCACGTTCCAAAGGCATAAAATGACACTCATCTGTCGCATCAAAAGTTGAGAAAAACCTGCTTATCTTACCATTAACAAAATATCCCAAAAGCGTTGTTGGAAGCTTTTGGATAGTTGATCGGAGCAGATAAGAGTCACTTTATCTGTATGAAGTATTCTGCCAAAGGACTTACGGTTGATTAGGGGTTTGCTCAAAAGTTGAAAGTTTGCCATCGCGTATGTGTAGCTCCAGAAGATCAAGGGAGCTTTTGATTCGTCCTTCTTTGATTTGCTCTCCCTCTAGGGAACGAGTGGTATCCCGATTTTTATACTAAACAGTATGAAAAGAAGCCTACACTTACCAACAGTAAAAGCAACTGTCTCCTCAAACCCTTGGAGATGAAACAATCAATCTAGAAAGTCAATCTTGATTGGGATGAATAATATCCCACCTCTTTCAACACTCCAGGGCTGTCCGAATGACAGCTAGAACTGTCTTGGGAGAAGTCTATTGGCAGAGACTAGAATCAAAAAGGATGTTTAAGTTAACAAGTATAATGCACTCTAAAAACTGTCATGCTTGCCAAGATACCCAATGTATGAAAAAACAACCGTCACATAATTTATTGCGACATGTTCTGTTTGGCACACGGCTTGAAATCATATAGGTCTGGATTTTACATATATATATATATATATATATATATATATATATATATATATATATATATATATATATATATATATATATATATATACTGATGATAACCCGGTACAAAGTAGAGGGATGGTGCCATGCAAAAACACGAAACAGAAAAATAAACGTGAAGAATCAAACGGGCCATTTCTCAGAGTTTGAACACAAGTTGTCACGACATAACCGCCACTGAGCACGACTTTGAGCCACATCCGATAAAGACTTCAATCAGCTGTGTAGCCGATCTCCAGGTCCCCAGCCATGCGAACGTAAGGAATCGACAGCGGCAAGTCTTGACGTCAACAGTTTGATAGAACGGTGCCATGTCATGGGCTGGCCTCCATATTGCCGTTTCCAGCCCACCTTAGGATACCGAATAGAGCACGACGGCGAAGTCCATGAGGCAACATACGTAACATATGCCTCAACTACCGAAGCCGATGGATTGATGTGATAGCACTAATTGAATACGCGGTACGCCCGGTACCAGAAATTAGCAGTGAACTGTGGAGTCGCTTATTCGCTGTTACCACCAAACTCGCGAGATACTCCTCAGGCAGTGGTGATCGAACACGGACAACCGGTCGACATCGGCCGCTAAAGCAAACCAGGTCTCACAAGCGTATAGGGCACACTACGCAAAGTAGCGCTGTACACCCTATCGTTCGATCAGAGAGAGACGTCACACCGTCTCCATGTGTGACGCAAAATGCAGAACGTCGCTTGAACCTTCGCTATTCGGTTGTTCACATCGTCTTCAACCCACCCGTCGGCAGTTGTACAGCTTCCGAAATAGACAGACTTTTCGACAATTTCGAACGGACTACTACCGAGGATAAGTGCGGAGATAGACTCATGTCACTCGCGTAGAAGTACTCCGCACTTGGAGGGTGAAAAGTACATTCCTCTTAGGATGTCGTTGTTTATCAAACTGAACGGAAGAGTGGGGATGGGCAACTATGACGTACACTACTTCCAACTGGAAAGTAAGATGATGACAGGTCATACGCTTTTACCCGGTTTGAAGTCTGACCGTATAGAGCATCTATCTGATCGAACAATCCCGGAGAGCCGTCCTAATAACGGAATCAAAAGCTGTTCGGACATCCAAGACTATGATTATCGTCGGTCTACGACGTGTGACGGAGCTCAAGTATCTGACAGATGGTGAAAATCTGGTCGGTGCACACGGAGCTGGGTAGAAAACGGGATTGTATTTCACGGATATGTTGTTCTAGCACTGGGGACAATCTAAGGAGGATTATCGAGGTTAACAGTCTCGATGTGTTCGAGGTCAAACTTATCCCTCGATGACTGCAACAGATGCTTCTAGCCCCTTTCTCGTATATACGGGTTATGGATGCACAGTTCGAACTTTGTGGGGCGCATTCGTGGAGCCAAATATCGGTAGACAGGCTAGTGAGCGCCTTGGGGAGGGGCATACCACCATCCTTTAAGAGGATCGGAGGGAGTTCGTCGGGGCAAGGGTCTTTATTGAGCCTCGGGAGATAGAGTGCATAACTGACTTTTTTGATAAGTGAGACAGTACAGATCGTGCGTGGAGCATGAATTGGTTCAAACGGACTATTCAGTGGAGGCGCTGGCGCTGAAGGCCAATTGAACTGCTTCTCAAAGTGCTTTGACTGTCGAACCATGCACCGTGAAGGATGGTGGATTAGTTGGCCGTTTGCTTTGTAGATCCTCTTGTTTACTCCAGACCTCTTGGTCCTGTGGATCGGATGAGCTGGAAAAGTCTTCAAGCATTGCTGGTGGCAGCTACTTGCTCCATTTCGACCGCGCGTCTTCGGACCACCAACTCTCTTGGTCTCTGCGTAAGCTTTTAGTAAAACTTCTTCGTAGTTTGGCGCGGACATCGTGATTTTCGCATTCTACAGGGACCTTCCAGCGGTTGTCTAGCAATTCCAGAGAAAACGATGGGATCCACCGCGTAGCTGGATGCCATGTGACTAATCCACAAGATGTGGTACTCACTACTTTTATGGCGTCTCGGATTTCTTGCAAGTCGTTTGACAAACCATCGTGTGTGAGGCTACTTCGCTGGGCAGTGAGCCCATTCTAATATCTCTCCGAGACCGACGTCCGGCAAAGTTGGTCTACGTCCATCCGTTGACGGCGGACTACTGACTGAATTTAAAACCTTACTATGAACTCGGCACACAAGAGCGTGATCCGAATCAAGGTGTGTTATCCTGTAAGATCTACAAGACTTGACTAAGGCACGCCGGTGGTAGCTTACGTCTATGTGGTCTATTTGTGTAATGGACTGATCAGCAGATGGCAGTCGCCACGTGACTAAGCGACGAAAGCTGCGCCGGAAGTTCGTATTAAACAAGAATAGACGGTGGTTTGTGCATAAAAAGAACAGTCTATTAACGTTATCCGGGCACTGATGACTGATGCTGCTTTGTCTTCTAAGCATTCGCCCGTCTGGAGCTAGAGGGCTAACATGGGCGCCCAAATCTCCAGCCAGTACCAATGTCTCTCTGAGATGTCTTGCGAAGAAATTCGTGACCTTGAAGGTAGAAAACATCTTTGATTGTTTCCGAACTGCAATCAACAGGGGCGAAAGCAGCCACGACCCACAGACAACGGTTATTGATAGGGTATTATTAAGCTTTCGACGAACCCTATCGTGGTCCTCCAGGCTGGGAGTCGATTTGAGCTGACAACCCAGTCGGTAAAACTCAATCGAAGAATAATTGATCCAAGCAGATGGGCTTCCACTCAACCACTCCGCTGCCTTGCGGACCGGTTCTCGTTAGAACTAAAGACTTTGGTTTACAAGCCTAATCGTTCTCCTGCTTTGCGGCTGGACACACTAGCAGTACCCGTCCGACATCTCCCATGAACTGCATCGCTACAAAGAATTCCATACCGTATCGGTCATCGTACAGAATAATCAGGACCGCGCTGCCCATTGCGTCGAGCGGCGTGGGTAGCGAGGAGTGAGCTACCGCTCAGAGTTCCCCCACTTTTATTAAACTTTTGTCTTCTGTCCTCAACCAATTCTCATTTCCCCCTTAGTCTCATACATCACAATTACTCTAGCCTGGTCAGCCTCTGAACCTCATCTCCTTCAACGTGCGTACACTCATGCAGGCCGGTCAGCAGGCGTGCCTAACCCTCACAATGAACTCTCTGAAGATTGATGTCTGTTGTGTAAGTGAAACGCGTATCCAGGATTCGAGCAGTGTGATTCGACTAATTGCTCCTGGTATCTTATCGAGGTGTTTCCTGTGCACTTCAGGAGACGAAGTATTTCGAGCTGCGGGTCAACGTAGTGTAGGAATAGTCTTGACTGGCAAAGCTGAGGTCGTCCTTCTAGGCTGGATACTAGTTATTAGTCGTTTATGCGCTGTAAGACTCCAGGGACCAGTTGGCGTTCGAAACGACAGCTGTATTAAGTGCAACTTGTTTTGTAATTTCGGTATACGCTCCAACAGACTGCATATCCGACACGCAGAAGGATGAGTCCTATGATGAACTCACCATTCCCGTTCGCAGGAGCAAAAGTTCTGACATTGTAGTGCTAGATGGTGACTTCAATGCACAATTTGGCAAACTTAGTGCGTCAGAAGCTTCTTTAGATGGGCGTTGTGCTTTACCCGCTGAGCGCACAGATAACGGGTATATGCTTCTCCAGTTTTGTGCGGTTTCAATTCCAGTTTATTCAGCCATTAACCTCGTACTTCAGTGCTCTAATCTCAGTTGCTACTATCCAGCGTCGTCTAGTAAAGAGCAAAAAGAACAGAAATATAAAGTGAAAAAGATCCCACAAAACAAACGAATAAACGGAAGTTAAAAGGGACAAAAAAGTCCAAAAGCAACTACGCCACTGGTCGAAACTTTCCAAGTAACATATCCTTCGCATAAGCTCCGTTTTTGACGAAGGATTTCAACCTGCATCGTTTCGATGGCAGGTATATTCCGAAGGTCCACTATTGAAGCGGGTCAAATGAATTATTCGTTAAAATGCTCCGCCCAACGGTCCGGACAACGTCCCTGGGAATGAATCAGTGAGCCGTCGGATTCCTTGACTAAATCACTTACACCAAGCTACCGTGGACCGGCGCTTTCGATCAAACGGAAAAGGTTGCGAGCATTGTCAATAGAATCAGCTTTTTCTATTTCCCTACATTTCTCAACCCATCACCGTTCGCGGTCATTTCTCAGGATTCTAGTCAGCTGGCGTCTCAGGGATTTGCGCCATTCGTGGAATGTGGCATCCTGAGGAACGGATCTGCGACCAACCAACACAGTAACTGATGTTGAAGATATCCGTCTTGTGTAAGGCCTACTTGAACCAAAGTCCTGTGTGGCATTAGACGCACCATACAAGGCTCCCTTGATCTGCTGTCAGTGTTCATCTGGGTTCTGGAAATCCGGCTGCACAGATAATCGTGTAGACAGCTTAGTCTGGAAATCAGCTCACCCGTTATTGTCCAGAAGCAATTGCACAGGACGGATGGCTCTCACGGTGGTGCGACCACGGACGAGATTCTAACAGAAGCGAGCACGCACCAAAGCGTGATCTGAGTCCACAGGCGTAGACCAAAATGAACGACAATCTTCAACTGATCCACACCAGTGGTGGCCAATCACAATATGGTTAATGTGAGTCCAATTTTGTGAAGACCTAAGTGGACGCCATGTCAGTCTACGTCGCTTCCTATGGCAGAAGTTCGTACTCGACAAAAAACAGTCTGTGGTCAGAGCACAGCTGAGTCAGACGATCACTATTGCCAGTGCGATCGGCCAGGATAGCAAACGAGCCGCCGATGTGCCTTTCGGATTCTCCGAAACAGTTAACATGGGCGTTGAAATCCCCAGCAATGACCACCACGTCCGTTTTTTATTACGTGCTTGTGTATGAGTGCAATGGAAGGGGTATATATTCCATAGCCACGAAGGCTCACTGCACTGTCAGGTATAACCGGCAACCAGACCCTGGGACTTGAAGTAGAGAACCACATAAAGCCCCAATAGGTCAGATGTGGTAATGATCCGGACGACAGTGAAATACTGTCCGTCGAACTCAAGCCTCAAGGCAGCTGAGACAAATCGTGGTAAAACTCGTCCTTGACTTCAGAGAAAATACAGTCAGTGGGTGCATGCACAGACACGACGAACAAGCATCGACGCCTCGGTTTATTGCGGTTGCCACACACAGTACCCTCCAACCGAACTGCACACAAACGACCACTAACTGGAATACTGTCTAGCAGTACACGCTCGGCTCTCATGCTCAAAGCAATCCCAACGCCGGCCAGACTATGAGCACGAGACGTCGAATCACCCGACACACGAAGAGTAAAGCGAAAGACTGAGGCTGCATCTCGGGTGTGAAGAGTGACCACAGAAATAGGGTCTTGTATGCGTGTTTCGGAGACACAACATACATCTATTTCGAGAGTTTCAAGAGTCCTAGTGAGGGCAGTATGTTGCTCTATCTGACATAATGCGCAGACGTTGAAGGCAACCAAGTGATGCAAACAGGTAGGCTTGAGAAGCGCGTTTGGTTTATCCCTGACTCCTAAACTATTGTTTTCTACAGGGCAGCAATAACCCGTGTCGTTTTGCATCGATCTTAAATCAAAGGAGGAAACATTACAGGAAAAATACTAGAGGCTTTCGGGCGAATCATACTTCACGTTTTCCCACACCGCAGAGGGGATTGTTCGTAGGGAACCCTTATCGGAACCTCTGACTCAGACGTCTCACCCACGAGGCAATGGGGAGTTAACCCAGTAAGGGAACGTGGAGGAACTTCTTCTGGTCTGTCACATGAGACTTGATTGTTGCACACACATTTTGTCTTGTCTTCTCTGGTGCTTTGTTATCGGTCTGCCTCTCGGATTCAGTCCTCAGCCCCGTGCACTCAATAAAGCAAGCAAACCGTGGACGGGGCAGCACTCTTTGGGCCGCGGGCTGCTCAGCTTAGGCAGGCGATAGCTGCCCCATGAAGTGCAATGATTTCACCCACTGTCAAGAGAAACCTCAGGTACTCCACTTCTACGTCTATCTAGTGGGGTTCATTTGATCAATAAACCGTTTCTCCCTCCGTTCATTCGCTGGAGTTTCTTCTCCAGGATAGTCGGTTATTTCCGTCTAGTACGAATTTTGTATACGGCTCGCGTCGCACAGTGACGTGGCACATCAACTCCGCACGTACTGTGATTTAGATCGATCATAACGCAATAAACTACCGGCGCTGCAGTTCTGTCCAAAACTGTAGATCCTACTGATCTACGTATGTAGAGTCAGACCATGCATTAGTTTAAATGCACTTTGCGCTTAAGCTCCATAATCATACAAGCAAATCGCAAAACTGGTTAGCAGCACAGCATTTTTCTGTTCATATGTTTTGAATAGAAACTGTCACATGAGCTAAGAATTACGATGACCCGCAACAAAGACGAGCGCCGGACCCATATGAAACGGGCGACGCACGTGGCAGCAGGTTTCTCCTGCGGTGCTAAATCCGATGTCCAACAAAAACACTGAATTTCCCAAGTCACTAGATCTAATGGGGCAAAGATGTCAGCCCTCGAACATTAAAAAAATGAATTAGATACGAAGACATTTATAAATGCAAGTCACAGAAAGCTCTAAGAAGGATAGCGAAATCTGACGGGTCGAGATAGCCGGAGAAATAGAAGTAGCAGTTACTTCAGGTGAGACTGTTGAAAATTATTCGCGACGCCAGTGGACGACGAACCCCGGTCAGTGAAACGAGATGCAAAAAAATGGGGAACCTTTTCACAACAAACAACAAAAGTCCGATTGTTGGGTCGAATACTTCAAGAAAAAATTTAGCTTGCCGCACGCTAATGTAGTTTTTCAGACGTGGACAACTGCGATTCTATGGGGAGTATTACTTGATCTCCCATCGGGAATGAAAGCAGAACCAAGCATCCGACCACTAAGCGGCTAGTTTCGACGAACTTCCTCTAGTTCTTATCAAACTGGATGGAGATGCTTTGATAGCATCATTTACCATCTTGCTCTGTGGCATTTGGAACAGAAAAGTGTATTTCGTCATCAGGGGGCAAGCCATTGATTACACCCATCTTCAAGAACGGAATACGCAATGATTACAGCAACTTCGATAAGTGCTGAGGTGTTAATCTGACAGGAGCTCGCGAGAATTCCCGTGAACAACAGGCTGGATTCCCCTCAAGTCAAGAATGATTGGCCAAATTTTTACTCTTCGTCAAATAGTTGAAACATGTCACACACACACACACACACACACACACACACACACACACACACACACACACAAACAAACAAACACACCGTTGATCGACCATTACGGTTCTTCTCAACTCGAAAGGCGCCTTCGATTCATTTGACCGAGCACCGCCATTCGGTGCTCGTTATCGAAATGGTACGCCACGGAGGTTTGTGAATCAATTGAGATCATTGGACTCTCATACAGTGAACTATCCAGTTCATTCGAAACGTCCAGTGGTGTTCGACAAGGATATCCCATTTCGCAATTCCCGTTCAACTTCGTCTTGAACGATATAATGCAAAATACCTTGAGAACTCTTCAGGATACGGGCATCAAACTGGAAAATGGTGAGAAGCTATGTGACCTAGATTACGGTGACGAAAATGTGTGCTCGTATGAATGCAAGGAACACTCACAACGTGCACTAGACAGACTAGCAAGAGCTGTAGCTCTAGTCAGCATGTGCTTTGCACCTTTAAAATGTGAATTCATGTTGTAATACTGGACATCAAAGGTTCCAAGCTGAATACTCAATGGGGAGGTACTTACTGACAAGCATTACTGCGACAAACTTTGAGTTTGATAGATCTTCTTACGTACTTTTACTTTACATTTTAGCGTTTGGAAGACTTTTAGTGGTCAGATGAGTCAAGTGGAGGGAGAGCGGAGATGCCTAAGAACAGAGAAGGAACAGAAGTGAGAGTAACATCAAGGGTATGGGCACGACCACCAGTTCGATCGGGAATACGTGTGGGGAGGTCAACAAGTTGGCACAGGTTGTTGACCACGGCGAAATGTTCGGCTTCGCACTCCAGAGCCGAAGTGTTCGATGAGTGATTCAGCTAATCTCGATTGTGAACACTAAAATCTCCTAAGATGGTGATATGGCAGTTGGGATTCGTAACAAACAAGTGCTCAACGTTCGAAGATAAGAAACCAAAGATCGATGGGTCACTACTTTTGGGTGAACGGTAAACAACACAAAAGTAGTGATTAGAATAAGGAATTCGGAGTTTCAGCCACATCAACTGGAACTCACGATTGGGAAAGTCAACATTCTGGATTCTGGATGTGGCGAGTGACTGGTGGACAAGGGCGCAGACGCCAACTTTGGGTGAAAAAGAGGAGTGAAAGGTATAGTTGGGAAATCGGGGGTGGGTAGTGTCTGATGAGGGGGGGGGGGATTTGGGTTTTGGTCAAAAATGGGGCAAGAGGAGAGAAAAATTGGAGAAATTGGTGCACAGAATCGGTATTATGGTTCACTCCGCGAATGTTAGTGAGGGTGATGGGTTTGTGCTTGTTTTTCGAGTGAACAGAGCAAGCAAAAGAGCGAATGTGTGTCGTTGTGTATTTTCATGAATCGTAGTGCGAAGGAAACCGGCAACCATGATCCTGAGACTTAAAGTGGTAACCACATAAGGCCTCAACAGATCAGACGTGCTAGTGAGCCGGACGACAGCGGAGCCGTCTACCGGTGCATAATCCAGAAAACCTCAAGACGTTAATCAACTATATTTTCCCGTCGGTGCATAAATTCATTTCAGATTGTCTTGATTATGATTGTTATTTAAACACTTCAGTCTTGTACGTTCCACCCAAAAGTCCTTGCTCATCTACTGATTGCTCGTAAAGAAAATCCTAGAGAATTTTTGATTAGTTTTTGCAAAGACTTCGGCTTCTGGTCAAGGATCGCAACTTCAAATCGGTGACAGCAGAGCAACATCTTGATAACGCTGTGCGGAGTGCATTCATTACTGGAATGCAGTCTAACTCCATCGGCCTCTAAATGTCTCAGTATGGTCGGGGGTGGGTGTCTCAGGCTCCTAGTTGGCTACTCGTCCCGAACGCCTCTCAAGATACTCTCAAATGACCGTGCGTCTGTCACAGGCTCTGCTGAGGAAGTCCTACTCACTGCCCTCTCGTGACTGAGGCATTCCAACTAAGGCGAGAGGGCGAAAGCGAATACCTGGCGCATTTTACCGGGTTGGTTGACTGGAATTCAGCCTAGGGGAGATGGCTAAATCTTGAATCCAACTCAACCACAGGTGACGTGTGAAGCGTACAACACTGCTCACCGGCATCTGTGGTGGAGATGCGCACTGAGCACCCAGGATGTTTAACCTCATCCGAAGGGCGAATGAACTGACCATCCAGTCACCGGCTCCCAGTGGTTTCCAGAAGAGGTCAATGAAACAGACAATCGGTTATTGGCTCACATGGACCAATCCTGCTGCCTTGCAGGATGCGCTTGGCTGCGCAAAGGTTAGAGGTGCATCCTCGAACAAAAATGCCTACTCTGGACAGGGCGACTGAGTAGTACAATAGCCCGCAGCGCAAACAACCATGATAGACTCTACCACTGCGAATAACTGCTCTTCCATGCGCACGAACAAACACTCTCCTATAACGCATTCAACTTGCTCTCCCATTCCCAATCCCTTCCCACTTGCTGTTCCATTTTCACAACCCATGAGTTCTTCGGTCGACCGTGCCTGCTGTAGAACCACTGAAAAAAAAATGTCGCTGTTCTCTTTTGTCCGTCTTCTACTAGCTTCCGAGTCTCGCCGAACACACTGCCATTGGTCAATGCCCTGCTTCGTCTCCGATGCTCAGTCAAACTAGCAACATTCGACGTGCGAACCCTGGTGCATATAGGACAACAGGCGTGTTTGGCTCGTACGTTTGAATCCCTTGCCACCGATGTATGTTGCATTCAAGAGACTCGCATTTAAAACGCCAGTTCCATCATCCAATTGACGCCGCCATCTAATCCTTCCGTGAAGTTCCACTTATGCCTTTCTGGGGACTCTGTGGTTGCGGCTTTTGGTCTTTCAGGCGTTGGCATTGTTTTCAGTGAAAGAGCTGAAGTGACGCTGTTAGACTGGATCCCAGTCGACAGTCGTTTGTGCGCAGTGAGACTCGGGGGTTCGTGTAAGTTGAACAGTCACCGCCCCGGTAGATGCAATCTGTTTGTCGTTTCGGTGTATGCACCCACTGATTGTAGCCCGGATGAAATCAAAGATATCTCTTATCACAAGCTCCAAGACCTCTTACACAAAACAAGCCGGAGTGATATTGTGATTTTGGCAGGAGATCTGAATGCTAGAGTGGGTCGGTTACCATCGAATGAGGCGCATCTAGGAGGCCCCTTTGGGCTAGATTCTTGTCCATCGGAAAACGGGGAACAGTTGTTGGCCCTGTGCTCAGACCGTCGCCTGTTCCTCGCCAGTACGAACTTCAGACGTTCTAATTGCCGGTACGCCACGTGGCATCTGCCCTCTTCGAGTCAACAGTGGACCCAGATCGATCACACTGCTATAAGCCATTAATGGCGGGGTTGCACACAAGGCTGTTGCTTAAACTGAAGCACTCCCCTTGATTCCGACCACTCATTAGTTTGCACTAAACTGTCCATGTGCTTCGGCGAGCGCCTAGAACGTATGCTGCAACGACAGTTAGTTGCTATAAGCTCCTTGATTCATCTCACTTATCCGTCTTCCGAAACGCGCCAGCTGAAAAGCTAGATATAGCCCCACATGATAACATAGATCAGCACTGGTCGCTTAAAAGGAATGCCTAGCATTCTGGTGGTCTAGTAAGTTGCGGCTTGTCTCGTCGTGCCGCAAGACCCTGAGTTTCTGCTGAATCTCTGCACCTCCTCGACGCACGCCAATCGATTCCAGCTGGAAGCGAACATAACGCAACACGTTTCGAAACCAGATATACACTTAACGCGAGCCTTCGTAGGGACCGCGAAATCTGGTGGTCGCAACGCGCATCAGATGGAACGTGCTGCACCATGAGAAATTCCTGCAAGCCGTTCTATTTATCTGAGTCACCGGTAGGAAGCCATTAGGTGTGAGTTAAAGAATCTGTGAGGCTCATGACTCGCAAATTCACAACCAGAAGCGGCGTCTCGATTGCTCGGTGGAGCGCTTTCAAGCACAATTTAGCTGACCCTCGGTGCCGACCTCTCCTATAGCTTCTTCGACACACGTCCAGCGGCGCTTTTCGATAGATCCACCTACCGGGGCAGATATCCGAAAGGGAATCCAAGCCTTGGGGTGTCACAAGATACCGGGCTCCAATGGCCTTCCCCCAGTCCACGTTGAAGATGGTAGGGTGCAGCTCGCTAGGAAACTTCACATTTTGTTCTCAAAAGTTTGGAATTCTGAACAGGTCCCGTTCTTGTAGGGGGCTCGCGCACTGTATGCGCTAACCATAAGAGTGTTAGCTTTATCCCAATAGCGTCGAAGCTGCTTGAGTCTGTCATACTTCGCAGATTATACCAAACGGGTGAAGAGCAGACTCGCTAGCAGCAAACAGAGTTTCGCGCCGGTCGTGGATGTATCGATCAAATCTTTACTCTTCAACAAATGCTAAAGCATCGTCACACTTTTCAAAGACCGAATGTCGTGTTTCTGGACATTCGTGCGGCCTTTGACTCTGTCGATAGGACTGCACTGTGGAATTGCCTGTTGAGCGACAGAGTACCTGAGGAGTATGTATCAGTCCTCAAAGGGTTGTATCGTCACATCTCAGGCCGAGTGTGGGCCTACGGTCAGCTATCGTCCCCTTTTGTCGTCTCCAGTGGAGTAATTTAAAGCTGCCTTATATCCCCGTTTCTCTTCAACTTTGCCACAGAGGATGTTTTACGGAATGCTCTGTCTGGTATTCCGAACGATGGAGTTGAAATTTTCCCAGGAAACAGAGTTTTTGGCTTGGAATATGCTGATGATATTGCTCTGTTGAGTGACAAGGCACAGTTAGTGCAATATGCTTTGGGCCACTTGGTGACTGAGGTATCCAGATATGGAATGCATTTTGCGCCTTCCAAGTGCAAAGTATTTTTACAAGATTGGCAGGAGCCTGTGCCTACACTCACCCTTTGTGGTGGTCAATTTGAGCCAGTTGACAATTATAAGTACCTTGGGAGCTTGATAACAGCTGGAGGGGGTGTTGGGGAGATCAGTTCACGCACAGCGAGAGCTAGAGCAGCTTTCGCAAACCTGCAACAGCTGTGGCGTTGCCGTGACATCCGGCAGTCTCTCTTAAGGGATGGGTTTACGTCGCTGCGGTTCGTAGTGTTTTACTCTACGGTTGCGATACCTGGTCACTTCGCGCTGAGAATGCTCGGCGTCTTTACGTGTTCGACGACCGATATCACCGAAGCATTTCTCGCGTCAGGTGGGAACATCGAGTGAGTAATGACGAGGTGTGTCGTTGTGTTAGGCACGGATAGCCGCCCTCTTAACAAAGTAGGCGCTTTAAACCGCCCCTGTGGCTCGGTCATGTTTTACGAATGCCTTCCTATCGTCTATCTTTCCGTGCTCTATTCGCACATGCTGAACAAGGCTGGAAGAAGCCACGCGGCAGTCGGGTCATGACTTGGCGTAGAGGTATGAAAAGTCTAGTATCAACGCTGGTTTCAGCTGGAGCTTCCCGCCTCCCGGGTTGGGGCCCAAGGGATGAGGATTATCGTTGGTCAGATGTTGAGGGACATGGCTCACAACAGAAGTCAGTTGCGCGAATGCTGCGCGGTCTGTCTGTCGAACTCTCGTGCCCCCTAAACACAAAAATGTCATTCCGACAAACAAATTGACAAAAAAAAACATCAAGGAAGCGTACGGTGGAAAGCCCAAATCAGCATTTTTCTCTTTCGCTCTCGCTCACGATCTGTTTTACTGTACTGTACACCCCTTCCCCTATTTTGCAATTGTTCTTCTTGCGTTGGCCCCTTACATGACCTCAAGCCGGTGTAAATATATACTAAATCTACTCGTCGACTTCTTCCGGAACACAAAATCCTTGGTCTCAAATCCCGTCACGAACAAGCGAAAGTCCTAGAACTGGCCCAAAAACAAGCTCAGTTCTATCATGCGGCAACTTTCCCACAGCCATGTGGTGCTTCCACAACTACTGGGTAATCCCGTAAGGTTTGTGACACTCCAGAAGAGGAAGCTACTGCGGCTTCAGCTAAACGAATATATTTTTTTCGCGGTCCAAGTCGGCACCTCAGGTACTTGCGTCCAGCACGGGACGTCACCTGCAAATCTTGTGGAAAGAGGGAGCATTGCCTGAGAGTCTGTCGATCCACCGGGAAGTCAGAACACTCAGCGTCAATCGTAGCCTCTTCGCTCTCATCCATTACCATTGTTGCCGCTCCCAAGTGGTTGTCAAAAGCAGTAGCAGATGTCCTTGTCAATGGACTGCCATTAAAAGCACTGATCGATACGGGGAGCTTTGAAAGCTGTCTCAGAATCCATTGCCAATCGCAACAAACAGTTCATTGAAAATTACATTGGCGAAGTTGTGCTGACATCTACACGCGTCAGCAGCAACACTCGTGGTCATTGTTACGTGCCTCTCAGGCACCAAAACGATTTTTATCCACGAATCCGTCTATCTGCCTTGCCCGATTTGTGTGCCGATGTGCTACCCAGTCACGCTTTTTTAGGATTGCATAAGAGTGTTCAAATACCGTTTGAAGAAAAGAAACTTTCATCCTATACGGCCTTGCAGCTTCTACAATCCAGTCTCCTCCTGCTTGTCGGACACCATCAGACTAATTGTTACCAAATCCAGACGACATTCTGCGGAGGATGAAAATACTATCCGAGCTGAAGTTCAAAGGTTAGTACCAGAAAACTCAGTTGAACTTTTATGATCCCCACGGCGAGCTTAATTATCATCATCGTACAGCATTAAAATATATAAGATGGACAGGGAGTGGACCTACACGGGTGGGAAAAGGAAACAACACTCTAGTAGCCAACACACAGAATACAAAGTAAACCTAAACGAGAGCACATAGACCGATCATTTTGATTTGACAGAAAATGACAACACGATCGCCACCGTCCACGGTTCACTGCCATATCCTCTAGTGTCTCCGGCCAACTGGTAGACGGATCTTTTGGATCCCAAACGCGAAGTCGTGAGGCATCTACTTTTCCGAAGTTCGCTGTACATTTCTCCTCGTCATCTGTTGACCTCCACGTGGTCTCTTCCACTCCCGAGGAGGAAAGGAGAATAGAGCACGGTATAGTAGACGTGTGTTTGCTATACGTAACACGTGCCTCAACCAACGAAATCTAATAAGCTGGATACGCTGTGACAGAATGTTCTCTGAATTAGTACCCAACACTCGATTCCTGACCTCAGCATTGCTCACTCGGCTATTCCACCCAGTCTTAGCGATACTACGCAAACATCGGTGGTCGGAAACCTCAAGACAACGACTGTTTTCAGCACGTAAACCTCGAGTCCCGCAACCATACAACAAAACTGAACGAACCGTGGCACCGTAAACACGGCCTTCCAACTTCAGTGAAATATCAGGTCGACGCCATAAATGCTTCAGTCCAGCGAGCGCCGCTCGGACCTAGGATATCCGCGTGCACACCTCTACTACTGTGCTTCCATCCGTCGTCACACTGCTGCCGAGTTAAGTGAAGAGGTCGACAATTGTCAGCATATCCCCGTCGAGCATCAAGCTCGGAATCATTGACGTCCAGTCTTGTAACATCACTCTACACTTTGAAGGCGTAAAGCGTATGCTGAGTGGAGCTATAACTCTCGCAAGTCTACCTAGTGCACGTTGCGCATCTTTCGTGCATTCAAACAAGCAGACAAAGTTATCCGCGTAGTTTAGGTCACACATCTTCTCACTACTTAGTACTTCGATGTCCACATCCTGGAGATCTCGCAAGGAACTCTCCACTATTTTGTCCATGACGAAGTTGAACAATGGGGAAACTGGACATCCCTGTTGAACACCGCCCGTCGTTTCAAACCGATTGGATAGTTCACCGTGAACCATTACGTGGCCACAAGTATGAGGGTGCAACGACCTCAGTATATTCATGAACTTCTGGGGCATATCTTCCCGGTGAAGAGCATTGAATAGCGCCATCCGGTCAACTGAATCGAAAGCACCTTTCAAGTCGAGGAAAACCATCATTTTCCGTCGACGGTGTACATTATGCACCTCCAGTAATTGACGAAGAGGAAAAATCTGGTCAATGCATCCTCGACCCGGGTGGAATCCGGCTTGCTGTTCGCGGGCGTTTCTCTTGCGAGCCGGTGTCAGACGACGCAGCAAAATCTAGGCTAATACCTTGGTGACTATCAGAATTAAGCTAATCCCACGATGATTACTACAGTCATTGCTTATTCCCTTCTTGAAGATGGGTGCAATCAATGACTCACCCCATAATAGTGGGATACGTCCCTCTTTCCAAACGCCACGAAGCGAGCGGGTAAGTGATTTTATCAAAGCATTTCCACTCAGTTTGAAAAGAACTGGGGGAAGTTCATCGGGACCGGCCGCTTTTCCACGCCTTAGTAATCGAATATATGACTCCACTTCCACTTCCGATGGGGGCTCAAGTGATACCACCCAAGGGGTCGCAGCTGTTGACATAGGATTAACTACACTAGCGCGCGGCCAGATAAACTGCTCCTTGAAGTATTCGGACCAACGGTCCAACCTTTGCTCTTTACCATGAATGGGCTCTTCATTTCTATCGCATATCGTTTCACTGACCTGGGTGCGCCGTCCACCGGTGTCACAAATAAGTTTGAACAGTCTCTGACTGATACCTGAAGCAGCTGCTATTTCCATTTCTTCGGCTACCTTGGCCCACAAATTTTCGCGATCCTTCTTAAGGCTTTCCGTGACTTGTATCTGTAGCTTTCTTCGTATCTTATTCATCTCCATACTGTTCGAGAGCTGACACTTTTGCTCCATTATACTCAACGACTGTTGAGAAATCCGGTGTCTCTGATGGACATCGGATCTAGGGCCATAGGCAAAACCTGTTGCCACGTGCATCCCCTGCTGGATATGGGCCCAGTGCTCATCCACATTACCGTTCGTCGTAGATCCTAGTTCCTGTGCTAACTTCTGTTCATAACGGATGCGGACTTCTGGATCACATACAATGCACAGCTAACCGGGTTTGCGACGATGATCATGGAGCTGGAGGGATAATCGCAATAAAACTAAAGCACGATCCGACTCTACGTACATGGACCACTAAGATCTGCAGTTCTGGAGAGAACTGCGCCACCGGCAGCTCACTGTGATATGATCGATTTGGCTTAGAGTACCTGTAGAGTTAGACCGTCATTTCGCTGTGCGACGAGAGCCGTTTCGGAAATTGGTGCTAAACAAGAACAGTCGATTGTCTGCACAAAACTCGAGAAGCATATCTCCGTTATCTGTGCGCTCAGCGGGTAAAGCACAACGCCCATCTAAAGAAGCTTCTGACGCACTAAGTTTGCCAAATTGTGCATTGAAGTCACCATCTAGCACTACAATGTCAGAACTTTTGCTCCTGCGAACGGGAATGGTGAGTTCATCATAGGACTCATCCTTCTGCGTGTCGGATATGCAGTCTGTTGGAGCGTATACCGAAATTACAAAACAAGTTGCACTTAATACAGCTGTCGTTTCGAACGCCAACTGGTCCCTGGAGTCTTACAGCGCATAAACGACTAATAACTAGTATCCAGCCTAGAAGGACGACCTCAGCTTTGCCAGTCAAGACTATTCCTACACTACGTTGACCCGCAGCTCGAAATACTTCGTCTCCTGAAGTGCACAGGAAACACCTCGATAAGATACCAGGAGCAGTTAGTCGAATCACACTGCTCGAATCCTGGATACGCGTTTCACTTACACAACAGACATCAATCTTCAGAGAGTTCATTGTGAGGGTTAGGCACGCCTGCTGACCGGCCTGCATGAGTGTACGCACGTTGAAGGAGATGAGGTTCAGAGGCTGACGAGGCTTGAGAAAATGTGAGTCACAAGACAGGGGATTATTCCCGGCACTATTTGACAATGAACCGTTGCGAGTATCGGCCGTGTCGTCAGTGGTAGCATTATGAGTGGATATAGGGGGCAAAGAGAGGTGATTGGGGACAGAAGACAAAGGTTCAAATGGCGCCATACATTCCCCACGTGGGGGCACAGACTTTGTCGGTGTAGGCCCGAGTCTTCAGACTACCGGTGACAACAACACCGAGACCTCTTTCCCCAGCCGTTCGTTGAAGAACGGTGTTTCCAGAGTGGTAGCAGACTGCCGCGTGCTCTCTACCGACTCGCATTTGAACAAATTTCTGAGGATTCGTTAGTGGGCCCCAATAATTGGACCAACGTATCACTGCATGTAAGTCCAGCTGCAACAGCTCACGATCCTCCTCTGACCGAATGGTGTGCCGGGTCTTCACATCATCGGCATAAATAAGGTACTGGGACCGCAATGTCCGAGAAAGGTCATTCGCAAAAGCAAGGGATGACAATGTTTTTAAGACAACCTTGCGGGACACCACTAGTCACACGATACCGCTGGGACAGAAACTGCGCAACTCTCACGGAGAAGGTTCTTCCGATTAAGAAGTCCTCAATCTAGCGAAGCATGGACCCAATGATATCGATGGTCCGGAGTTTCGACAGCAGTTGATCGTGGAGTACCTTGTCAAAAGCCTTACTGAAGTCCACAGAGATGACGTCTGTGTCATGTTCTCTGGCCTTAGGAGCAAACTATCGTTCATGTGCGATCAGTAGGTCTGTTAGGCACGATCTGTTCTTTCGGAAACCGTGTTGCTGTGTGCACATGAGCTGCTATCGTTCAAAATGTTCTTTGGGACGGGACGCCACAAGCCACTTCCTAACTTTTCCAGCCACGGACATAAGGCTGATCGGGCGAGAGTTCGTTCCACCTTTGTACAACGGTGCGACCGCCGCGCTTTTCCAATCTGTTGGTAAGCTGCCTGCTGTTACGGACAGGTTAAATAGTCTAGTCAGTGGTGGAATGAGCTGTTTAGCCAATTCCTTCAGCATTAAGGGATGAATTCCATCCAGTCCCGGAGATCAGTTCCAGGGTGTATACCGACAGATAGTGCTTGGCCAATTTTTCAGCCTTCCCTTCATCCTTTACCGCCAGTTCTTCGTTTAACAACCCTGGCATACTGACTTTTGTCCTTGTGTGCCTTTGGAGATAAGCAAGTAGGTGTTTAGGTGCTCGCACTGAATCTACCGCAAGTGCTTCCTTAAACGCCATTAGTTTTTATCTGGTCCACTTCCGTACACTGGCTACGAATCCTGCAATCGAGGTCATAACCCTCACCTGTGGACCGGAACAGCTGCCAAGCTCGATCCCGCCGTTTCAGCAAGCGTCTGAGCTCCAAGCCACCGTCTGACAACGACTCAGATACAATGGCACATGCCTCAAAGGCGAGCGTGATATCAAGGGACTTCCATTAAATGATTCACTACGCTTAACGCCGTTACTAGCGCTGACCGCCCGTGATTACGCCTAAACAAACTTAGTCTGTCAGTAGGTTTTTTCCACTTTTAAACGACTGCACCTAACGTCGTTTTTGTCTGTTATCTTGGTCGAACATCTGCTGGCGCCCCAGGTGCACTTTCCTTCTGTCTTGCCTTCTCTTCAGATGGATGCAGTCACACTGGCTATATTTGTTTCCTCGCTGACTCCTGGTACGTACAAGAGGGTAACCACCCACCGGACAACAGGACGATTGGTCAGCGTGGCGCTGGAGACGACAGGTGGACGCATTGTTGGATGAAATTCGAAGGTGCAGATGTTAACCCCTCACCATTAGCCACCCCATGTCAGGCCATGAATGCAAGGAGTGACATACGCGGAGTTCATGGGGTGTCAACACAACTGGCCTACGTCCACAATCGAAGCCCAACTCCGTCTGACTTCTAGGAGGAGGCCCCTGTAGTGGCATTCAACCATGATTATTTGTTTAACACACACCAGTGTTTATATGAACTCGCGCCACCAAGCGCAGTGGCCACTTGAACGTTGCCCGTGCACGCCACACGCACGCTTCTCCAATATACACTAACCACTCCCTCCCTACCTATGGTGTTCTCCTTCTCATGGGTTGTGAGAAACAATGTCGTGGTGATCGTGATAGTATATTGCAGAGTACCACTGTAGCGGACAGGTGGTCCAAGCGTCTTGGGAAGGACTAGCGAACGTACGTAATAAGGAAACAGCATGATAAGGCCTAACCAACCTTACGGGCTGCGTGCTACAAGAGACTTGCATACACCTGTTTAGGTAAAACAACGGAAAGCTTTACTTGAAATCCATAAGGAGGGTACTAATTTCCCGCGCGCCTTTACCCGAAGTGTTCACATGCCCATATGGGCCCTGGCAGCCCTACCCGAAGATCGCAACGAGTGTCAACAGCTTTCCTACAGCTTGCTCGTACGCCTTCACGTCCGCCCACAGCACTGCGCAATCCCAACGCTTGCCCACAGCAGGTTTGGTCAATGTAGTGCTGGGGACAATATCCCGGCTACTGCTCAGTCACCGCTTTAGTCCCACGACAGTGAATGCGGTGAGCATGGCAGTCGGAGAACTACTCCAATTGTCAATATTTCTTCAAGTTATTTCAAAAATAGTTCGGAGGCAAGAGAACAACAACAAAAAACAGGCAAAACCGTGCACCCATAACGTTAAATTAACAACGTGCAGCCGCCGGCGTGTCCACCTTGTGGTCTGCCCTTCTGCTCAGTTAAATTCAGTTCAGTTCAGTTCAGTTCAGTTCAGTTCAGTCTGCACAGGACAGGTAATGGCCACGGCCCGCCCAGCGTCCGGAATTCCTTCGATGGTATGCACACCAGTTATGCACCCACCACTGCCGAGTGTATTTCGTCGAATCCCCGCTAAAAATGAGAGGTAAACGGAAAACCTCATCGCACATCAACTGCGAGAGACATTATGCATCGTGAGCGTTCACTGAGACAGTATGCAATGAGGGAAAACGTCTGCTGAAACATACTCCAGAAGGACCACAGTGCTACCCGTCATCCATCTAGTTGATATTCTTAAGGCTCACTACAAGGAAAGATCTCGTACCACTTGCGATCTAGGGCACCTTTGAAGGATTGGACGGTCTGCAGATCTACCATTTCACAAGGCAGACCGTTCCAACTGTCCGCAACCCTATTGCTGAAGAGGTGTGATCTAGCCATCAACCTAGATCGGGCTTTTATCAACTTCTTTTCATGTTCCCTTGTTCTGTAATCTACGGCCGCCTGGAATAGAATATCTGGTCTAAGGCCAGAAAAGCTCTTTATTACCTTGAACGTTTCTGTGAGATCTCCCCTACTTCTCCTCCTTTCCAACGAGAACATATTCAGGTCACAGAGTGTCTGCTCACACGTTTTACCCCTCTGCCCTACAACCATTCGCATGGCGAGACGTTGGACTTTATCTAGGCAGGCGGCGTCCTTTTTGTATAAGGGTGACCAAGCCAGCACGCTACCTTCTAGGTGAGGTCGTTCTATAGCCATTTAAATAGGTATGAATACCTCCGGCTGCCGGCAAGGTAAAGCTGATCGCGGTCTGAAGAGCTCCCCATGAGCCTTTTGTGCAACATTGTTGCACTGCTCCGACCATTTGAAGTCACTGTTCATGATGACTCCAAGGTCTTCAACCTTACTGACTGCCTCTATGGTGAACAGCTCTTGATCATGAGCTACAGTTAGGCTTTTTTTTGCCGTTGACAACAAATGGCTTTTTTGAGCGTTCAGAAATAAGTCCCATTTGTATGCCCAGTCGAGGACGGTACCTATTTCCCTGCCCAAGTCCGCCCTACCCTCAGATCCAGCAGTCTTCACACCGTCCGCAAAAATAAAGCTGTGCGATCAAAGAGCCGATGCCAAGTCATTATTAAATAACAAGAATAGGACCGGGCCTGGGACGGATCCATGAGGTACACCTTTGGCAACAGCTGAGACAGGAAATTACTCAGCGATTCGGCGAACCGTTCCGAATCAAAGGACAATACCCTGCAGGTGAACCAAACCCTTTTGCCCGTAGTTGTTGGTTATGTTTCTTGCTCAGGCTCTAGTATATCAGATTGCTCTGCAGTTAGCTCCGTTTCCCATCGAGCTATAGCGGATCTGTTGCCAGCTGAGTTGAAGGAGAAGCAGGCTGCAGAACAACTAGAGTTAGATAAGCAACGTAAGCTGCTCCAGGTGAGGAATGAGACGGAAATGGCGAAACTACCTTTGGCACTCGCTGGGGAAGAAGAAAACCTAGTCAACAGAGGTGGAGTCAAGGGTGAAGTACTGGTCAATGAACATCTTTCTCGCTACGTAGATGATTGCCACGTACGGAATGATGCACCACGAACAACAAGCTTGGTTCCAGTGGCGGAAACTGCAGTGGATAGTCGTTTAGATTTACCCAGGGTGGAGCTGGAGTGATTTGCGGGCTACCCGTCAACGTGGTGGAGGTTGGTGAAACAGTTTGAATGATACGTCTAAGGTAGAGTTCGAGACGATGGCCAGCGCTTACTTTATTGATGCATTACTGTAAGGAACAAGGAAGGGATGCGATCGCCGAATGTTGTATGCCGCCTTCAACACTAGCATACAACAACGCTGGGGAAATCTTAAAGGGTCTGTATGGACAGGATCACGTTATGGCTGGTCCACTGGTTGACGGCTTACCGCAAGGTTTGAAGCCTCTGGTGGAAGATTCGGACGCCTTGACTAAGTTGTCGTTGAAAATGCTTCACTGAGAAGTTGCTCTCACACAGATGAATTGCATGTTAGATTTCAGCTCACTGCAGACCATGGAAGGGATTACTCGAGCGCAACCAAAGAGTCTCCAGGATTTGTGGGCTAGGGCCGTTGATGATATCTTGAGAAGAGAAGATGAACCCAGGTTCCGAGGTCTGCAGCACTTAGTGCCCCGTGGGGCACGGATTGCTCGAAGTGGGTTTTGGTGAACTGGCTGCCGATAGAAAGGCTCAGGGTTATTCGTGGTCATCCAGTTGGAGCAATTATGCAAAAGACCCGCATCCAAAAGCGACACCGTTGACGCCAAAACAGGGTAGTACTTTGCTGGTCGCAGCTAACAGGTGTTCGATATGAAATGGAATACACGCACTTGAGAAATGTCAGCGATTCCCGTCTCGCGATATACCCGGTCGTTGGGCCTTGGATAAAGAAACCAAGGCTTGATTTTCGTGTCTCAAGTGTGGACATCTGTCTGGCAACTGTCCCGTTTCCAAACCATGTTCAACATCAGGTCGTCAGAAACGGCTCCACTCTGTACTGTATGTTTCACAGAAGCAACTCACCGATCGAGTCACGCAAGATACAACACAAAGGCTGCAGCTGGATAAGCTGCATACCGACGATGCATAAAAGCCTGGGCAATGGACCAACACTTATGCGGCTACTCTTAGGCCAGAATGTCGTGTCAGTTCAGGTGTGCCACCAGTACGAGTAGACCGACCGGGGGGCTCTATGGAGACCTACTCCCTGCTGGACAGCGGGTCCGACGTGACTTTAATACAAAAGGACCCTATGGAGCTGGTGGGTCTGAAGGCATCCCTCACCCTACTTTCGATCTCGACCGTAAATGGAATTACCACTTGGAATTCGGGAATAACGGTGCTACGACTGAACTCATTGTTAGTGAATGATTTCGTGAATGTAGAGAGAGCCTTTTGTGTTGCTAGGCTACCAATCCAGGCAGTTCAGTACTGCACAGATGCGGAAGTTTTATCCTGGCCTCACCTACTCTGCGTCCAAAGGCAGAATCTGAAAGATTCGAGAATGCAAATCCTGATAGGTGCCGACTTCCCAGGAGCGCATTTGGCATTAGAGCGGAGATGCGGTAAAAGAAAACAATCCTACACCGTGCGGATAGTTTTAGGATGGTTTGTTCTTGGTCCAATAAACCAGGAATCGCGCTCGATGAGGACAGTAAACCACAGTGAGAGGGGAATGGATCGCTTGGCGGAACAGGTCGATCGACTACACAATGCCGATTGCTGCAATGGGTATGCATAAAAAAACTCTCTTTCATTAGAAGACAAAAAAGGCTGTTGATATGGTTTCCAATGCCATTACCTGGTTGAACGGACACTATGAAGTTTCTCTTCCATGGAGGAATCCTGTAGTGAGACTTCCAATTACGCACCGGAGGTTCACACATCGACAGCCAGCCCTTAGTAAGAGACCTTAGCTTTAGTTATTTTTGCTCTTTCAACTTCGCGGAACATGCTGTCTTCCCAACGGAGAAGGCTAAAAAGTGTATTGGTCTCCTGTTCGGACCCTTTCAGCTTAAGGAGAGCATTCTTCACATGTACAAAGTACATGCCATGCCCCTCCTCGAATATTTTCCCCCAATCTTCACTGGTATGAGAAAATCCTACAGGATTATTATCGAATGTATTCGAAGAAGATTCACAAAGCAGCTTATCTGTTGGTCGTCCAACTTAAACTACAGGGAACGAGGCTTATCCCTCAAAATCGAACCATTGTGGCTTCGTCGCATCAAACTAAACTTGGTATTTCTGTTTAAGCTATTGACTAAGCAATCCTATTCCTCCAACCAGTTGTGTTTCTCCCCGGGTACTGGATATTTACTCCGTAATAGACAGTATACTATTACCACACCCTCCGCGAGGACTGTTCTACGCCCCAAGTTCTTTCTCTTCACGTACTACGGAATCTGGAATAAACTTCCTTTGCACACCAGATCTTCTCGGTCAAAGTATGCATTCGTGCATGCTATTGATAAATTCCTTTCTGTCCCAACTGTTTTGCGCTTATTCAAGGTTTACATAACCGAAAGTCAACCTTACGAGAAAGGCCTCAACTTTTAAGCCATTGCTCTGCCTTCTCGCTTTACCTTGCCTCCCTAAGTAACTTCATCGCTTTTGAAATTCTGAACGCTTTGTTTGACCGCTTCTCCTAGAATTCACCATCGACATATGTAAAGCATGCCTGCTTCCACTAACTGTTATTCCATAACAAATTATAGGATCCCGCAAATTTAACTTTGAAATAAATCCTTCCAGATTCGTTCGCATTTATAGAGACCACGGTAATACTCCTCACAGATTGTCAATAAGCCTCATCTGCTCCACGATCTACTACCTTTATTTAGTTATATAGCGTTCGCAGCCCTGAAACCAACCTTAAGAACGCCATAAAAATTTCATCAGTTACCAACCCCTGGTCGGCTATATATATATACTTTTATATATAAAATATATATATACTTGTATATATATACTCATTTCCGTCCTGTAGTCACTAACACAAGCACGGTGAGTAACTCAACGCTCCTCGATAACTCTTAGCTTGCAATGCCTCCTTTCTGCACCGGGTCCCACCACATATACTTGCCTCACCACCTTTGCTATTTTGAACTGGAGAATCCAGTCTCATTTATCTCACTTAACGTGGCTCACCAACTAAAATCAACGCCCAGTTATGACGTCACCACCTCCGCCCCCACAGCATCCCCCAGCTAAGTTTCTTCCGCAATTCCATGCAGAACTTTGTCTTACCTCCTGCTGAATGACTACTCTAGGCGAAACACTAACTTTCCCTTTAAAAGTTTTAGCCACATTTATGCGTTTCTTTTTTAGTCTCACGTTTCATGGCCTCAATCTTTCTTAGTGATCCGCTGCGTCGATGAGCCTGTGCTTCACCTTTGTTCTCTCCGTTAACCGTTGACCCCCAGCTGGGATGTACCCAGACTGCGGCTCCCTATCTCATTTCTCGTGACACAGTCTTTTGCGTCCGACCGCTTTCCCATGACCCGTCTGATGATCGTACCCACGTATACAGGTATATATATATACCTTGGGTGTGCTCCACTCGACTATTTCTCCTCCCCCCTTACTAGATCGTGCCATTTTACAACAAAATATGAATACATATAAATTAAAAACCGTTTCGTCCTTTAAAGGTAGGTGCTTGATTTCACTTAATTCCTCAGTCTCAGGCTAGAACACAGCCGTCCCAACCTGCTATTCTTGCGCCCTTCGCGTACACTGGAGTCTTGCCACACAGACTACCATCCATTTGTAGCCAGGACTCATTTCGCGCATATGCTCATGGTAAGTTAAGACCCCATTCCAACCGGAATCCGTATACCTCTGAGTTCTCATGACCCCGTGCCATACCAGCACGCTTGCTCTCACATAAAAATCCTCAAATTAACACCGAGGGTTTTCCTTCCTTTTCACTGTTTGCCGTCCTCGATCACAGCTGGTGAACCGACCAGACTGCTATCTCACTATTTTCCCATTCTTCTTCCAGATCATACCCTCTGTAACAGCCGGTCGTGGAAAATCCCCTCGCGGTTCAGTGTTTTTCCCAACATCACTCATTTCCATACACTATTGACTTGTCTTTACGAACTGGTTGTTTTTCTGGACCAATTGTTGTTTGTTCGCACCCAGAGCGCTACTTTGGCACATCCTTGTTCAGGACTTGCCTGACGCACGTGCTGTCTGCTCACACGCTGCTATTCGGTTTCTCGTTGTTGAGTCCTTGTGATCGTATTATTGAGGTTTGTATATTGTTTATGTCATTGTTTATTGTAATAATCTAGTATCGTAGAATATCACGGATAATCGTCTTTTGATTTCGGGATCCGTTGCGAATTTGTCTACGCATTGCTCAAACGTTCGTTACACCCTCTACTATTGTTTTATTCCTGGTTCCAAAATGGACACCCTCTCCCCATCCACCACCTACCTGATATCCCCCTAATTCTCTACTATCACCCAACTACCTTAGAAAGCTACCAATCTCCGTCTAAGGATCCCTAATAGACCGGACCACTAGCCGAACGATAACTAATTGTTCGGATGACAAAATGTTCATTTTCTGGTTTCCATTAAAACGATAATCATAACCCACAGCTGAAACACTCTCCAGACTGCCGCATTCCTGATCTCTTTCAGATCGAATTGATTGCTTGGGTAGCCACCGGCCAACTCGACGTTAATCCCGGATTACCGTGAGGACTAGACGATTCGATCAATGGTTTAAACCTATACTCTCGCCTGTTGACGTTATATGGAGCACCTTACATGGAGTAACAAACCCTCATGAAAGTCTTACCGGATCGCAGAGGTGATTCCTGACATCAACCATCAACATACATCCATTCAACGTCAATTTCCAATAATCCATTCCAACAGTTCAATTCTTTCCGCGTTGCAGCACGAAACAAATGACCGGAACCCAGCCCCTGCCGCTGTCCACTTCGTCAAACCAGCCACTTTTTACCTGCTACCCTCAACATTCTACCTGCCATCACCTGCAACCAAGGTCTTTATGAAACAGAATGCCCTCCATCTGCAGCCAACCAGAATTTGGCTAATTATTTTTATCACATATGCAGAAAAAATGTTTTATTTACACTCTTCCAACTTCTGCCTAGCCGCACCAGTAGCGTTTGTCTCCACTAATCCGTTTCTTTGACGGCTCTTCCTTGAAAGTCCGTTATGCGTCCATAAACCATTCGTACTCTTCAAAAGTTCACTGAAATTCTTGTGAAGCTTTTCGCTTTCATGTGAATTTCCATGTGACACTAAAATCACCTGCACAAAAAGTCCGTTCCATTATCACCTTTGATTCACTTGCATTTGTTTCACATGCTTCCCCCACAACTAGTCACCCAATGCTGGATTAATGTTCTATTTTTCGCTGGCATCTCTGACTGCGCGTAGATAGCCCCATGCGTACTCTACTTTTAACCTTGTTCTTTGGCACCTCTTCCGCCCGGTTGGTGACCGTCCAACTATCGCTTACATCGGCAATCCTACGTTTGTCCAGCTATCCACACCGCCCTCACCGAGTTCGAAACCAATTTGCATCTCCCGCTTCAACCATTACCACTTTAGTTCACTCAAACACTACGTGACTTTACTGGTGTATTTCGGTTGCTGTGTGGTTCATAAATTTAGAAATTGTGAATACTTCACATTGACATGTACTGCTGTATTCGCTAATTTTGCCCTGTGCATGTATATTGACCACGGTCATAAAATATACAATAACAATAAAAACTGGTAGCTGGTTTATGCGAATAATAATTGTTAATTCACGTCACCCAGCAAAGTTCACTTGCAGCTTATTCAACTTACGCTCCAAAAGTGACAGGCATGATGTGCTGGGCTTGGGGCGCAGAGCGGCACATGGTCTGGCGGTACTTAAGGTAGTAAAGTAAAGTAGTCAGCATCTCGTCACCGAGGTTTCGTTGTGGGGTTAGGGCGGGGAGTATTTTCCTAATCAATCGTATCAGCCTTTCCCACAAGCCACCGCGATGACTGGTATAGGGTGGGTTGAAGAGCCTTTCTATCCCCATCGCTATGGTCTTGTTTTGTATTTTGGCATGGTCCAGGCGATTACACCATTTCTCTAACTCCTTATGAGCTCCAACGAAGTTCGGGTCATTTTCTGAGTATACTTTCTCGGGGACTCCCTTTCTCGCGATGAACCTTCGAAGGCCCATTAGAAACGGATGGGCGGACGTATTATGCACTACTTTGAGATGGACTGCTCTGGATTGTAAACATGTTACCAGGCAGCCATACCTCTTTTGCTTGCTCCATTGCTGTCGTACGAGTAACGGGCCAAAGTGATGGACCCCAATTTCCACGAATAGGCACCATCGCGGTCAAAGTCTCACGGCTGGAAGAGGGCCATCATTCGTTGGCCTGCTACCGCCCTCCGGCGACGACAAATGATGCGGTTGCCCGCGACTCGCTTGACCGTCGCTAGTCCCTTTGTCACCCAAAATCGTCGACTTATTTTGTTCAGTAAATGGTTCAAACCTGCTTGTCCTTGTTCTTGATGTGCGTGGTCTATCAGGCATCTCGTTATGTGGCTGTAATCAGGGGCTGTTATAGGGTATTCTGTTTCGTACTCTAGAATTGAATTCGTCAGCCACCCTCCAAATATCAGTAGCCCGTTGGTTCGCTTGGGATTAATTCTTCGTATACTGCTGTGCAACAGCCTGCTTCCTTTGGTGTTACCATCTGTCCTGGTTAGCTCGCGGGTCTTGAACGGGAAGGCGTCTAGTTGTAGTGGGAGTAGAACGTCGGGTTCGGATTGGTTCAGTTAGCCCGGTAGTATCGTCTCCACATTTAACGTGTTCTTTGGCCGTTGCCTTTCAAAACCACTAGGAGTACTTTGTATCGTGTCCGCCGGACTACGGCTTAACATTTTTATCCAGTCGGGGAAGTGGTAGAGTTCTTTTATTTGGCTTGTGCTTCCCATAGAGTTTGCAGCCATTATCAGTCTTTTGATCTCGATATCGCTATCATCAGGCTAAGATATTAGTGGCATTGGCCAAATCTTAGACGCAGTTGGGAAGTCCGGTCCCATTGTCCACATCTGCAGCCTTTTTAGTGTTTTTAGGCCCCGCGAGCGGAAGTCTGCCAGGATACTGGCAGATTGTACATGGTGTCATTGATCAGTCTTAGTCGACTCATAAATCATAGTGAGTCTGTTGGCCACAAAGGTGTTAAAGCGAGTGGCAGTGTTGTTTATGTAATGTAGTACCGTGGCTGAGCCCGTCCAAAAGTTTGGTTCCTGGTTTATACGATGGAAACATCTAATCAGCTCCGCGGCTCTCGCGGCCAATACTGCTGCAGTCAGGTCCAGTCTCCGAAATAACAGTCTTCAGTGGAACCACTCTCCACCTTGGGAATACTATCGGACTGTGCCACCCACCCTTTCCGTCTACCCAACAGCTGTAAGCCACCATCCCGTAGCTTGCTTCTGATGCATCTGAGAACAAGTGGAGTTGGGCATCGTTTTCACACTTGATTCCTGTCAAGCATTCTTCTATGTTGATCTCGCCAAGTTCATCTAGGCTGTGCCACCGTTCGCGCCATTGCCTGTCATCGTCACCGTAAAGAGATTTGTCCCAACCCGTCCCTCTCTGGCACAGCGATTGCAGCAGCCACTTTCCCGGTAATAACCATAAGGAGACGAAATCTAGAGAACCATAGAGGCTTGAAACTGATGATAGGATTCATCTTCGGGTGGATGGCCGTTTGGGTAGGTGCGGGATGATTATGAATTCGTCGCCTCCGGGTTTCCGTTGCACTCCAAGCGTGTGCTCCGTTTGTGAAGAGAACCCCAAAAGCTCTCTCGCGCACCCCACTTTCTCGTTCTTCGGGCTAACATTGAACACCTCTTGGCTGCTTGAAGTCCATTTAGTGAGGTTGAATCCTTCGGCCTTTAGAGTGGTGGTCAGTTCGGCCATAAGTGGAAAGTCAGTATTTTATTCTTCAAAGGAACACAGAAATTCGTCCACGTAGAATTAGTTCGCTGCTCTTCCTAACAGATTGCTGGTACCGCCAAAACGCTTGAGGGTTTCTCGAAGAGCAAAATTACCGTAGGAGAGGGATAATACCGTCCCAAAGGGATGTATGGTCAGCCTATACTCGACCGGTGCACGACCTACTTCGCCTTCAGGCCACCAGAGAAGACGAAAGGCGTCCCTATATTCACCAAGCATCTTCATTTGTAGAAACCTTTCACGTATGTCCGCAGAGACGGCCACTTTTCCTAGCCGCAAACGACATAAAACCTCTACTAGTGGTGTTTCCCAGTCTGGACTCTGTAATATAAGGCCGTCGGTTGACACGCTGTGACATTTTGCGGCACAGTCGAAAACCACCCTGACTTTTCCCCGTTTCTTTGGGTTCACGACCGGGTGTGAGGTAGGTGCCACCTGAAGTCTACACTGATAACCGCTGTATCCATTCTTTCCATATACCCCAAGTCTTTTTTATGTTGCATGGCTCGCGTGTATCCTATGCTTAATTACGGTTCTCGAGTTAGCCTGGTTTTGAGGAAGCGTAGGCCCTTCAGGACCATTTCTCCGCTGTTTTTGCATTGGTTTCTTGTCGGGTCTCCACGGGACAGGAACCTCGGAATGATCTATCACATACTTGGCATTTTCGGCCACCATTTTCAGAGTTAACCTGTCTTCTCGTGACGGGGCTTCTATATCAATGGCCAGGTCGGTAAGTTCAGCGATATACAGCTGTTGGAACGCCCGTTAAATGTTCGCCGTTTCCACCAAAGTGCAGCTGACTTGGATTTGTTTGCCGCATCGTCCATCTGTACTACCAAGTAACGTCCAGCCGAATATAGTGCGTACAGCATAGGGTGCTTTGCGGCCTCCTATTCTTTGATCCAGGACACAGCGCGCTTCCGGTACACAGCAACAGATCAGCAGATCAGTTCCATTATTCTGCCACTGCTCTATCGTAATCCCGTCGCGATGCAGCCACTGAGTCAAAATCGATTGCACTGACTGAGGTGCTCTCATCGGCCGATCTTTTGTGGTGAATGTTTCTAAACTTTTCGCTCTATTGTTGTTGACCAAGGAAATGAGTTGTAAGTGCAGTTTGGTTGACTGGATGATCTGAGCGCCACTAACAGCGCTCACCGCCAATAAAGATGGATTCCCTCTGATACCACATCTCTCTAAACTCTTTTTTCATCAGAGCGGCATCCGAACCACTATCTATGAAGGCCAACTCTCTTATAACCCCAACTGGGGTTCCTACTCCGACCTCTTTTACTTGCAGGCGAATGGGCTTGCTAGTAGAGCGGGACAAACAGCAGACCACGCTTGACTTCGGGATTTCTTTGGCATTCAATTTCTTGAGTTTGTGCTGTGAGTAGTGGTGTTTCCCATGGCATCCATCCTGACCACAACTGGGTTTAGTTCGGCACACGGCTGCCGGATGTGGATTGCTGAGACAGACTAAGCACGGGCCTAGTCTCTTAGCCGTTTCTCTTCGTTCCTCGACGTTTACGTAGTGGACTCGAGGGCATTCCGTTAGGCGCTGAAGCTTTTCACAAACCTCACACACAGGCAAATTTTCACCTTCGCGGGATAGTGCGTGTGTGCTTGCCTATGGTTGGCCTTGACTTGGTTCTTTGGTCCAGATAGGCGTTATCGAGATCCTACGCAACCTGCCCTTTTTGCTCACAGGTTGACCGAAACGACTGTTTGCTTTTCGGTCGTGACGGCCTTTAAACCGCGTCAGGTCTTCAAACGTAGTCTCTCGCCCAAGTCTACTGATCCCCTCGGATTCCTCAGACCATCTACTCTGTTGTTGAGAACCGGACTCGCCTTTGGAACGTCTTGCCTCTGATAGTACACCATCGATCAAATTCCGAGCGACCTTAAATGGTTGTCCAAGCAGGTCTTCCAGGATTTCTTGTGCCCGAATGTAACCCTATTCGGGATCTAGCGTCAACCCCCGTGCATCGCTTCCCCGGCTCTTCCACGACAGTAATGTAGCAGATACAAGAATCTCTGTCCTGGATCAGATACTTTCCTCTATACAAAGTTCTCGCGTTGTTTATTGAAATCGCAATACTTTTCTGCGCTCCCTGAAAGGGAGACAAGGCCACCTTTGGAAAGTCAGTAGCGTGTGTTACGCTGTCACAAGTCAGCTTCGATCGTTCCACGGAGTTGTCAGGCTGAATGGCCCCATACTCTGTGGTCTCCAACATCACCTCTAGCTCCCGTCTTCGGAGTTGTCCTTTTCTGGCTGATTCAGCTTCACCCACAGCCTGCCTTAGTTGGGTTTCATATTCCACCATGCTCAATCTATAGCCAACATCGCGTCTGAATTCTGTACCATGGGCGGAAATACATGTGTTGTGTTCATAATTCGGCAAAAGAAGAAAGGCGCATGTGTATGGAAAAACGTATACTCCCACAGCAACGTATAGTAAGCGCCAGCACAAGCAAGCAAGTGCACACACGAACGAGTATGCAAGTGCATGAGCCAGTCGTGCATGTAATCGGAAATGTAAGACAGTGAAACAATCGGACCACTTCGTGCAAGGTCGCGCAACACGTGATACAATCTGATTGGTCAATGCCGTCCGGGACGAAGCTCGGTAAACCTCAGCTGTGCATGTGCGTGTGTGTGCTTGCAAGATCGCCTGCCCGAGCGCATGCCTGTTCAGGCCGAACACAACAACATGAAGTTGCACTGAAACAACTAATAGACCTAGCAATATATAAGGAATCTGTATCACCCAAAAATATCCCGGGGATTTGCCGAGTTACTTCCTGTCCAGCTTCGGTTTGACTTTGTCCTTTTTTCGGCATTCCTGATTGATTTCCTCGAGGAGATTCCAAGTTGAGTACTGTAACGGTTATTCTCATCATGAAGAACGGGTGGCCTGATAAACGAATCCCGAATTCATAAATAGGTTGATTCGCTGATTCTGCTGTACTGGATTAACAAATTATGCGCATATAATTATGTACAAACCTCAACCTTTCGGCCACAACGCCTAGCAACGAGGACCAGAGTTCACCAAAAGGTTAATATCAGGTGCCACCTTCACGGCAGTCCAAGTTTGAATCAAAAATTATGCCACGGCACGTGAGCAAAATATCAATAAATGGTAAAGTGCAGTGATCGATGCATTCTGCGCTTGTTCAAGGGTCAATAAGATAAAGAGCATAGTCTCAACAACACAAGTATGTGACAGCGGCTAGGGGTGATTTCCACACATATCCGTTATAATGCTTCCAAATGTTTTGCGAAAGTCCAGATGGCACACCTCATCTTTTCCCCCTTGATCTTGTCTCCCAGTTTTTCCGTCAAGGAATCTCAGGAGATGGCTGAGACAAGACTTGCCTTTGGTGAACCCGTGCTGTACCCTAGCAACTAGATTGTTCATCTCCAGGTGCCTCAGCAATGCCTTTCTGATTACCCTCTCAGTTACTTTCAGGACCACCGACAGAACTCCAACAAACGGATAATTCTCCACTTCAACCCTTCTACCACCTTTGAGTATTGATATAATTTACACCGTTTTCCATTTGACAGGCAGTCGTGCCCCCCTAAGAGGTTTGTATAACAACTCAGCCAAAAGCTCTGTGAGCACTCTGGCCAGCGGTTTTAGGACTGCCTGGTGTATTCCGATGGTCTTGAGGATCTCCTTCGGTCAAGTGTCAGTAGGAAGTCTTCCAGTGTGTTCTAAAGCTCCTCCATCTGCCTAGGTCTGAGTCCCCCTAGAGGATGCGAAGGACCGCCTTGGTCTACCCTGAGGGCCTTCCGGAAGTACTCCCTAAGAACATCTGCTTTTTTCTGGTCATCTTTAGCTGGGTCCTTATTCCCAATCCTTACCCATTCCTCTACAACCCAAATGGCCGCTTTCGCCCGGAAGTAGTTGTAAAACACTTTCGGGTGTTTTTCCGATGCCCTGTCGATCCTTAATTCGTATGTTAGTTTCTTCAACCTCTGCTGGTCTGTTACCTGCTTGCTTATTCTTTCGTATTGGATGGGGCGCCCATGTCTGCCAAAATACTGACATCTCCGCCAAGCTTTGTGTTTCCGCTTCAGTGCCCGGGTCATGCGGCCCTTCCATCAGGGTGATGGGCCTCTTCTCTGGACCCTCAGCAGCAGGGGAGCTACTTCATCTGTCACACGTAGCAAGTCGCCTTCTATAACCTCCCACATTTCTTCCAAGTTGCCATCAATATCCTACGCAAATGGCCCTGCCATCGCCATCGGGCTTCCTTTGTCCAGTTTCCTGAGGGTCCTGCTCTACTTATTTGGTAGGGCATCCCTCTGACCGAGGAGCCCGGACCTGAGGGTTCAGTGGTCGCTTTTCCTTAGAGAATCACAGATACGAATTTCGCCTACTTCCGCACAACATTTATGCACAACAAAATCCGATATCTATGGGCCCGACCCTTCCTCCATCTAGTGTGCCGGTTGACTTGCTGTAGCAGCGCCTTGCTCTCAGCGTAGTCAAGCAACCTCTGGCTGAAGGGCTCGGCCGAAGCCCAATTCGCCCGCCAGTCTATCTCTTGTGCGGCAAAGTCCCCCAGAATCAAACAAGTTTTTGCTTCTCTGGATGATAGTTCTGTGTATTATAGCAGACCCGCTTCGTCCTCTGCTTTGGAGGATGGGCTGCTGTACACACACTACCGGCACCCACCTACTCCGAAGTTTTGTGTGCCGCCACCGCCTGTGTGCTGGGTGTTATATACTAAATACTCTCCTTTTGAATTTTGTTGGAGGACAGTACCCGGATGCATTTGTGGTTACCGTCTTCGACTTCCCGGCCCCTTACACAGTCTCCGGCCTGCACCTGCCCTACAGTTCACTCAGGATTCCGTTCATTCCAAACCGACAGTTCAGAAGGTCTTAGCACAAAATCCACTGCCCTACTCCGTGAATAGGGTGGTGTGGGGGGATGGAGAGAACAAAAAAGCGCACCAAATGGAGAGATTTGTAGAAAACGAACTACCGAGCCTAATGGAATGGCACAAAGCTGACCAGTGGAGAAAAGAGCTACCATAAAGGACTGTGTTCAGCGCCAAATCCACAGCAAAGTGGGCCGGCTCGTCGTTACGTGGTTATCGATTACTCTCCTCGATATTGGTCGATCTCGGTCTGAGGTCTTCCTTATTGGATAGTCTTGAGCTTCTACGGATTACTCATACGGTCCCTCCTGTTCAGTTAGACTGGCAATATGAGCAACTTATCAGCCAAACACCCATAACTTGTAGGACACCAAACTGAACAGACAAGGTGGACGAACATTGTTGAAGGCCTCGGTGCCCTGCAGGGAATGTCGGCCGGCATCGCGGGAATTCAGTACAAAACCCGTAAAAAGTGGTTCCGCACGGAGTTTGCAGGGTCAACCAAGAAGCACTATCAGCTGCACTGTGAACAAGATAAACTTGACTGGGTATGCCCGCGATGCGAAGAACTGATTAGAGCAGACAGCAAGGCCATCGGTTAGGCAGAGATCGTCAAAAAAGGAAGAAAAAGACAAATTCCAAGAAGAAAGGTTGGAACGAATTGAAGGCAGCAGTGGAAGTAAGGAGACGCTCCGTAACCCGAAGAATACCAGGGCAATGCCGGGTCAGCAAGCGTCTGTTGCGATGGCGACCTATGGCACAGTAGCGGAATAAAGCGTCGTGAACGAGCGGATAAATAAGTTGGAACAAGTTACGGTTATAATTACTACATTTCCGACTACTTTGAGGAAAAATAGTGATACCGGGCTAGGACGGAACCGGAGTTCTGTGGTTTGCGGAATTCCGAACCCTTCCATGAAGATAAGCAAGCAAAAGGACAGGACAATGAGATGACATCTGGCCAACTTACTACGAGTGTTGGAAATCTTCGGGCACGTAGTCATGAAAGAGACTAATCGTTTTGGGTCAAAAGAACGGGAAGGCCGACTCTCAAGGCTACAAACCAAGACCTACGCCAACCCTGGTCACAAGGTTGCCTTCTGAGTTGCAGCCGGGCTTTTAACGCAAGCCCCACAGGGAGAGGTAGATATGGTGCCCGCTGATGAAGCAGGTGTAGTCAGTCAGGGAAGGGTGGAGGAAATTGGAAATCCGGACTGTGACACGTCCCTCCTAAAGTCTCCGAGAATGAAAGCAAGCAAAATAAGAGCTTAGCATTTCGGAGCCCATGATCAGAGTGGAGAAAGTATCGTCCAGCTCCAGTGCTGAAGAACTGGACTGTCGTAGTTCCAAAAGAGGAAAAGCTTGGGGAACTAGTCAACGGGACTCCAAGGACGGTGACGAGTAAAGCAACCTAGGAGGTGAAAAGTGTATTATTTTACAGTAGCGCCAGGAATCCAACCGTAACACAAAAAATGGTTCGGGTGCTCGGGCTCAGGACCCATGCACCTGCCGCCTCTCTGTAAAAAGCTGGCAAATACAGGAGAGGGTTCTGATGCTCGTGGCCTACACCGGTGGTGCAGGTATGGGTAACAAACGACCAGAGCTCAAGATCAAGACACCAGGGGCGTATATGAAGGTAGTCACTAGAACGTGGCTAAGGCTAAGACGACAACTGGCCGATCCCAAACTTCTGCTCAGTCTTTAAGGTGGGTAGACCGGACGGCCAAACCGGAGGCGGTGTAATGGTCCTCCTAGCGGAACTATATGACGGCCTTAAGAACAGCCGACTTATCACAACTAAATTACACGTGGTTAAGGTAGTAATAGCCGCGAGTAGACCAAAAGCGTCAGTTGTTTGCACGTATGGGATCCCAGGAAAGGAAGGTGCTGAGGACGGCGGTCTGCTTGCGTTCATCACCACGGTTGCAAACGCGGGACGGAGGTCACTTAGTATTGGTGGTCTCAATAGACCTGAAATAGACCGAACCTCAGAAATCGCTCCAGAGGGCACGTTTGTGGAGAGGTCGGTCTACTTAACTAACAAGAAGGCTCTTGTCCAACACCTTATTTAGGCGAAAAGATGGCTATTCGGTCGGTCACCACCAATCCTTGTTGTTGTTCTAAACGGTCTAGAGAATCTGGAAGTTGGGGAACCCATAGGTGTGAGTGGTCACAAAGTAGTCTAGTATGAGCTGAACCATCAGGGACTAATTGCACCCGATAAGTTTGGAAGAAACTTCTCAAAGATAGACGAGAAAGGCCTGGCAGAACTGGGGCTACGATAGATTGGGATACTGTGAGCGACGACTATAAAGTGGAACACCAATAGAATTGGATCAAAAGCGGACTGTTCGAAACAACAGGGGCCGTTACACCAATTAGAGGAGTCAACCGAAACGGAGTGCCACCTCTGTGGACGAGCCGAGTGGAGAAGGCTCTAAAAGGGAAGCAAAATTATTTCAAAAATCGCAGGGGCTCCCGCGGCTACCTGGCCTTCCTACGGTTCAAAGCTGCAAGAACTAGGATTTCTAAGATACAGACAAACAGCACGAGCGACTACGAGAGGGGTATCGCTTGGAAGTCCAGGAGCAGTCTCAAAGAACACTACATTTACATTCAGCCTAGAGCTGCGCTGAGGAAAGCCATAGGCGTGGTCAGGGACTCACTGGGAGTGCGGGTAATGATCAGGCGGAAAAAAGCAGTGAACCCGTTGGGACACTTTCAACAGGTAAGCAGATAGGACTAGAGCGCCAGAGGGCTACCTACGTCTAGGGGCAATAAAGCTTCGGACACTCAGGGCGAAGAAACAAGCAAGAGTGGTATTCAACAGCTTGAAGCAGCTAGACGTATCCGAGGCTGCGGGGCCGAGCCACATCCATCCAGCAGTACTGAAGCCACTAGCGTCCATCGTGGGTGAAGAACAAGCTAGGCCGTTCAAAGCATCATGAGACAGTAGTGTACTACCCAAAAGCAAGCTTGGATCGATCATCGACCCCGCTTATGAAGGTGACAATAGAAACCCAGGTACCAATCACAGGCCGATTAGCTTGAATTCCGTGGTGCTTAGAACTCCCCAAAGAACTGTACTAAACAGGATAGTGAGTAGCTTAGAGAAGAACAAGCCAGCATCTATCAAGCAGGGTAATTTCTGGCACAGGCGCTCTCGTCTCTCCAACTTAATAAGTTCCTTGGAGGAGGCAGCCGGTTGAGCTGATCCAGGAGGACGGATGGAAGCCTGCTATCTTGATTTCCAAAAAGTATTTTTTCGGTTGACCACAGACCGCTCACGCTATGGGTGGCACCGTTTCAACTTACGGCGAAAATACAGGAGCTGACTGTACAAGGCATTAAGGGAAAGATTTTCCGAGCAGGAGTAGGAAGTTGCTAGCCGAATCTCGAGAGGCTTCTTGGTGGCATTCTCGAAGGGTCAGTCCTGGGACCCCATTAACGACCTAGCACATGAGTCTAAAAACCCGTCCTTCTCCTTCATGGGCGACGTCAAGGTGATAGCACCGCCAGATGACGCGAATGTTAAGCATGATCTAGGCAAGTTACTCTGGTGATCATTGGCGCGGGATCTTCCCCTCAATCGGAAAAAGTGCCAAAATCTCATTAAAGGTGAAATGCCGTGGCCTACTCGACATACGGGACCACCAAACAATCGGGCAGCACTGGCTCAGACAATAGAAGCCCGATAATTAGGGATGGTGTGAAGAGTTGACCTCACGCCAAGTCGCCAGTTCCAGAAAGTAATACAGAAAGTGTGCAAAGCTCGGCACCAGCTGAAAAAGGCGGCCGGCTCTGAAAAACCGAGGGTTGGGTTGACATTTTCCTGGGCTTCTGAGAAGTCTCACTCAGGCAGCTGTGTCCAAGCTTGTGGGCCATATTTGGTGAGGGCTGTCGAGCAGTCACAATGGCGATTCACACGATGGTTGGTGGAATACAGACATTTCTGCTACGAACAGAGAGTGTAGCGACTGAAAATAAAAGACAATGGGGTGATCTCGTGGCGTCTTCCAAAATACTAAAGGGGTTTATAGAAGCAAGAGGCCACGGGGGTCTTATTCGAGCTACGAGGAGATGGCTGCCCAAGAGGGCGTCAACTGACAATCAAGAGAGGGCAAAAGGTGACCCAAACCATACATCAGTCTTTTGTAGTTAGAGTCGTTAGCGACTGAAATAAACTGCTGGGGGAGGTGATAAGCGGGAGCACATCGGCTGAGTTCAAAAGATTATTGGATGAAGCTTGCATGGCCGTAATATTGGCGGCATATTTATTGATCATGATCAAGACATTCGAGCGAGGCATGATCCACGATTATAACGCTATGCGGTAGCATGAAATATTGACAGATTTGGGAAGTGGGATTCACGCGTGTTAGTAACAGTACAACAAAGCTGGACAGTATCTGAATGAACTAAGATGGTAACTGCTAACACGACGAACGAAAATCAGTTTCGATGTCAGGAACTGGGCAGTGAGGAGAATCGCCCATGCTTAAAGCAACCCAAAAGCATTAATAAAGTGAGTGGAGCACGCAGTATGTATGATGGTTGTGCAAGCAGTTAATTATGGAGAAGTAAAAGAAATTTGGGGACCTACATATAAAAAAACACTTGGGCGCACCTACTGGGTGTCTGAGTGGTCCATATTGAAAATGGGGGGCGGGAGAATTTCACCAGGTACCTAACAGTCATGGTAGAGAATGGAACCACCACGGGGTTTTTGAGGTACAAAAAATGATGTCAGCGGAGCATAGATAAGTTTTTCTCCACGGATGCCATTTTGACAAATCACTGGACCAGGAGAACGGTGGACTCAATTACATAATAAAGGATTCAACCTGTGGGATAAATGCCAGTGAGTCAGACAAGTTTATTATGATTGCTTGCTCTTGGCGGCTTCGTGGAGATACGGAAAGAACGACGTTTCATGTTAACGTGACAGAGAGTCAAATAATTCACATACAATGTTTCATGTTGTTAGGGCGGCATGCATGGTGGTCGGAAGCTCAGCTGAAGAATTCTAAGTGGAATCGTTGAGGAGACAGGCAACTAGAGTAAGAGGAAGGAGTATGGGAGTCGAGGCGAATATGCACAGATCATAAGGTGGGGTGAATTGGAACGCGAAGACCTGTAGCTGGGATCATTGAGAACCAGACCCGAGGCGGCAACAGATGTCACTTGTGTGCGCAAAGAAAAGTTTCCATAGTTACAATAAGGGAGTATACGGCCATGTCTCAACCAAGGACGAGTGCCTCGTATGTTATTTCATGATGACCATGATCACCACTGAAGGTAGGTCACGAACTGAAGCCTGAGCGGGACCGGGCTCAACAGACACGACTGACCGTTCATGAGGAAAATGTTTAAGGTAGCGGGCAAAATAGGCTAAAATGGTATCGGTGGAAGAAGTGGAGATGGCAGGTTGAGAGTGGAACTGCAATATTTGGATTACAATCACTGGGTTTGGGGAGGTGTGATCAGGAGCCCGTACTATTTTTTGTTGTACAAGTGGTCAGCTCCTTTCACTTCACCCGTAGTGCAACCCTTGTATATTATCAACTACCCCTTACTGTATTATTCCCAATACCAGGAAGATGGACCGTGAGGTACACGTGACTAGCAGCTGTGATCAGAAAAGTTATTCAAGAGAAAGTGGATTGGAGGCCCAACCTGAACCTCCACTGATTATAGCCAAGTTATAAAGAAGACTTGTCTCTCCCAGTTGTTGAATCACTGTGGGATCCAAGGAGATCGCCAATACAAGAACCTGGGGTTTCAGGCATCTCGCCGCCAAGTCCTGGAAGCTAACAGAATTGAACTGGATACCATTCAAGGAGGCGCAATAATTAAAGATCCCGTCTGCACCTCACCGCACTACTTGTGTGTTACTACGTCATTGGCTCAAGCCACGAATTTGGGAACTTTAGGTGCCTGCGCACTTCCGAACTTGTGCGTGATCTTAAACATTCCTTGGGGCAGCACTCCATAGTTGTCCCGGTGTTTCAGTGTAAAACAAACGCACACACCATTTCCGAACACCACCACTGCGTAGTACAAAAGGCTGCCAATAAATCGTTCATTCTGGCATAGATCTACCTCTTCATTTGCAGTGTCTCGGAATTGTATCAACCTAAACTAACTATGGGAAATAAACCACTTCACAAGCCTCCGCAGCTTCGCTTGGCACTCATCTGAAAACCGTCCTGATAGGTTCGACGAAGGGTCGTCAGACTGAGATGAACTGGAAATTTTGCAGGGCATTTGTTCTCTGGCTTTCACATCCCAGTGACAAGATGGGTGGACAGCAGGGGGTTTGTATCATAGCTTTTGTTTCATTTTACTTTCCAATGTGCATACCCTTTTATCTTGTCTACTCAATACGCTCTTCCACCCGTCATAGTTTACTAGTGTCGTCCTGGCGTTGACACTGAGCTTGCCACGTAGACCGACCAGTAAAATACAGAACGTGTGACGCTTTAGAGTGCTGCACTTTGTTGACCTCTTTGGTGGTTTATAAGGGAAGATGCCCGTCAAATGATGCTGAGGATCTAGAATCCCGTGCCTGCCGAGCAATGACGACGTTTTTTGAACTGGCAAATCACCATCGTCTTTCAGCCCCATAGTTGGGTCACGCCGATGGTACTTCCGCACCACTTATTCACCTCCTTCCTTTTCATTCACTCGAGCCTTATGTTTTCTCTCTTTCTTCACCCTTCACAAACATTTTCCTTTTCCCCCCCTCTATTTCACTTTCATTTTTTATTTTTATTTTTCTTTCTTTCTTAGACTCTTGCACGGACTCGCGGTGTTTTTCCTTCCTCCCATCCTTTTTCATTCTCATCCTTTTATTCATCTTTTTTCTCGTCGTCTTTTACCTTAATCGAAGAATGCAAGCATCCCAAACAGGCTCCAAGCAAAACTCTTCCATGTCAGCGCCAAGCCAACCCAAGCGTCCTCTAATCACCCCCAAAAAGCCGTACGGAGGGCATGGTTTCAAAAGCCGTAAACGGAGTTTCGAATGAGGCATCCGGGTGGTGGTCGGCTACATGCTCGCTGAGTTGCTTCTGGAAAACAGCGTGGAGACCGTTTCATATATGTGCTCCGGTGACGAGTTCCACGAGCGGCAGACGGGTAACAAGAAATACGGTTCCCTGGCCTTCCGTCGCAGAAGTAGCACCTTCAGCCTCGAGGAGTGACCAAGAAGTGGCCGAATGGGGGCTGATATGAACAGGCACGGGTCGGAGACCCCCGCGGGATCGGGATATACCTCGGAATTGTTAGGTTGCTCCTGGGCCTTCTGCACTTTTGCCTCATAGATTCGGGCGTGGGGTATGTTGGCATAGGTGGTTCAAGTGACCCTGTAGGCACTTCATGGCCCTTCTTCGGACTGTGGCCATTATGTTTTTGTCTCGTCTCAGAACCGGATGTGTTATTTCCAGGTGTGGCCTGACAGACGTGGAATGGAGCTTAGGGTACGACCCAGCGAATTTACCCGAAAGCCGGCCGAGCTGGTTGAGTCGGAAAGTCGCCTTACAAGCTAAAATGTTATGGTCACTTTGGAGGAGATTGATAGCCCAAAAAAGTTGGGCTTTAATCTCTCTCCTGCATTACCCCTGGCAATGTGCTAATAAAAAGGAGTACTCGTAGGCATTGCTTCTCCAAATATGAGTTAATTTGCATTTGCCTGCTGTTCAAGGGAGCAGTGCATGACCGAACATCGATGAATGCTGTTCACGCCGGCTTGCAGTGCATCATTGTCCAGTACGATTCGAATCTTGCAACAGATTTGTGCATTTTCAGCGTGCAGCGGGATGATTATTACCTCTGCAGTGGAATATCGTTCAAGAAAATGGTGAGCATCCTTGGGCTTAGGGTGGAGAAATGTGGCGCTTCGCATGGAAGCATGAAGTTATCCATGACAGCCCCGTTCACTCGAATCCGGATTATTCATCCCCGCAGATACTGTGATACCTACGTTGAGAAAGACGAGTGTATTGCCAGGTCGCGTCTTTCCAACACTAGGGAGTGACTGTATCGACCAAAAGCCTTCGAGAAGGCTAGTGGGATAACACCCGTCTAACTCCCTTTGTCGGTTCCCTTAGTGTAACAAACCTGAGTCTTGATTGGACCAGTTGGGTGCTATCTAAATTCCCGAAAAACAGTGGTAAAAGTTTGTGTTGATTCAGCAGCTGTCTCACGTGACATGGCTGGGTACAGCTTCTTAGCCAAGCACACGGATGAGCCGTGACCTACCAGGATCTCTGTGGACAAGTCCGACAAAAGCTCCCTGTGATAGGCCATCGTCCAGTCCTCTGATTATCTCCCCCGACCTAGAATATCTGTAAAAACCAAGGCTGAAACACAACTATCTTGCTGTTTCTCAGCCCCGGTCTTCCTTAGTTCTTGTCGTTCTGGGTGGGGGCAATTTCATTACTTCCTGTCGGTTCAGCTCATTGTGATTGCTACGGAGTCGTGCCGCTGGCCGTCCTCAACGAAATGTCAGAGGGCCCTACCATCTAGGCTTTCCATGACCTGCGAGACTGCCAAGGGTGACAATACTGGTCCCCAGAAGAGGCCAGCTCCAGCCACGCAGTCATCTCCCCTCAACCCGGCACCCTCCGCATCAGTTCATGCGCCTGTCGATTTCGACAGTCCCCCCCCTGTCGGACCCCAAGGCAACATCCAGCTGACGGCAGGTACTTCTAGTTGCAGCCTCCACCTCTGCCAGCGGTGTATATAGTTCCTCCGGCAGCAACAACGTCACTGTGGGCCAGTCTTTAGGAGCTCCACCATCTGTTACGAACGTTTGAGCAATGCGTAGCCAAATTCGCAACGGATCCCGAAATCAGAAGGCGATTATCCGTGATAATTCTACGACACTAGATTATTAAAATAAACAATGACGTAAACAATATACAAACCTCAATAATACGATCACAAAGTCTCAACAACGAGAAACCGAATAGCAGCGTGTGAGCAAACAGCACGTGCGTCACGCAGGTCCTGAACAAGGATGTGCCAAAATAGCGCTCTGGGCGCGAACAAACAACAATTGGTCCAAAAAAACAACCAGTTCGTAAAGACAAGTCAATAGTGTATGGAAATGAGTGATGTTGGGAAAAAACACTGAATCGCGAGGGAAAAAGGGGGATTTTCCACGACCGGCTGTTACACCGCCCACCAAAATCCTCCTGGATCCTTAGCAGAGTCAAAGGTTCGGTATAAAGGTACTGATTCTTCCTACCTGCCTAGGCCCTGCTGTCAGTGCGCGCGTCTAATGTTCGTCGTCGACGTTCTACTACTGGTCGCACCTAACCCATTGGCTACATAGACGTGAGGCTAGTCTACATCTTCCACAAGACCAAATGACCGATGGCGGGCGTGAATGGTCACATAGACGTTGTCCTCGTAGGGGCCGTCCGGTCCTGGATGTACGCGCTTGAGTGTGCGTGTGTGTGTGTGCGTGCGTGTGTGTGTGTGCCGGGGTTACAATGAAATCACAGTTATGACTACACATCAAAGGAGGACTTTCTGCAATGTCAACAAAAGACCGCGTGGCAAGAAAACGAGTAAATGTAGCATGCATGTGTGACCTGAGCTCCACTACTTCCACATGTGCAAGGGGCCTTCGGTAGCGTCAACAAAAGGCGAACAAAGAACACTGTCACATGTATGATGGGTTTACGGGATGTAGAGTGCGTCGTGCATGTGTGTATGTATCGGGATGTATAATGGAATCGCACTCATCACCACATATCGGAAAGAACCTTCTGTAATGTCAACGAAGGGACCGCGAGCACCTTAACGTGTTTGACGGAGATTGTGTGGTATATATGGTGTTTCTTTATCTACCTCGATTACTGGTGTGAAAAAGGTTTACTAGGCCACAGGGTTATCAGCTCCTCCGTCTTCGCTCTCGAGTAGGTTAATACTGCGTATGTCACGAATGAGCACTCCGTTAGCTGTCTTCACCTTCACCGTTCTTATCATTTCGTCGGTGCTTTTGATGGTTTCCGTAACTACTCCCAAAGACCAAGCGCTGAAATGTGCGCGTTCGTCGGCGATCATAACCACGTCCCCAACTTTGAATGGTCTTGTTTTGGCCATCCACTTCTGTCGAGTCTGCAAAGCCGGTAGGTACTCCCATAACCATCGCCTCCAGAAGACCTTGGCCAGATAATTCGCTTGCTTCCACCCGTGGAGGTAGCTCCCACGAAGGTTTACCGGCCCTTGGAAACCCTCGTTCGACCTTAGCGTCAATAAGTCGTTTGGGGTGAGCGCCAGGTGGGTGGGGTCGCCGTTCAATACTGGAACCAGGGGGCGGTTGTTCAGGATTCGCTCCACCTCAGTCATGACGGTGTTCAGGGTCTCGTCGTCGGGCGGCTGCTGCTCCATGATTGACAGCAATATCCGTCTGGCGGACCGGATCATGCGTTCCCATATGCCGCCTCGGTGACTGGCCTGTGGGGGGTTGAAATGCCAGCGTATGCCGTAGGCCACGGTTCGGTTCTGCAGTTCGTCCCTGTTTATGTTCTTGTGCCAACGCTGCAATTCCCGTTGAGCGCCCACAAAGTTCGATCCATTATCTGAGTATATATCGGCCGGTACGCCTCTTCGGTTGATAAATCTTTGCAAGGCCCGTAGAAACGAATCGGTCGTCATCGAATGTGCGACTTCTAGGTGTACCGCACGTGATTTCATGCACGTCATGATACATCCGTATCGCTTTTCTAATCTTTTCCCGCACTTGACCCACAAGGGCCCGAAATAGTCCAACCCGGTGTCACTGAACGGCCACCAGCCCGTAGTTACCCTGCATTCTGGTAGCGGGGCCATGAGTTGTTTGCCTGCTATGGCATTGCGTCTCCTGCATTGCACACACCGTCGGATCACGCGTTTTACAGTCTCTCGTCCTCTCAACAACCAAAGACGCTTTCGGATGACGCTCGTCACGTGACTTTCCCCGGCATGTCCCTCAATGGCGTGGACGTGTTGAATCATTAGCTCTACTACGGGTTGTCTCGCTGGCAGCAGTATAGGATACTTTGTGTCGAAGTTCAGGTGGGCGTTGGTCAGCCTACCATCCACCCGCAGCAGTCCGTTGATGATTTTGGGGTTTAAACGCTTCAGCTCGCCTCTTGGAGATGGCATGTCTTCATTGGTCAGCCCCACTTCTTCCGCCCTCTTGAGTTCTTGGGCGAAAGCCTCGCGTTGTATCATTCTGAAAATATCGTACTCTGCCGCTTGTAGCTCATCGGGACCTATCGGGCCGACCGGTATCCGACCTGAGGGCCGTAGCCCTTTCATGACTAGTAAACTTATCTTGAACCTGGTTAACCAAACTAGCGAACGAAGCGTCTTCATCCAGGAAGAAAACCTGACCAGTCGCGATAAAATGGGCGACGCTTCGACGACGTTGGTTGCTATCACTACGCCTTTGATCTCCAGTTCCAATTCCGTAGGGGGTTTTAATTCGAACACGGGCCAGTCCTGTTTGGGCAATTGCAGGAAGTTCGGCCCTCTCGTCCACGTGTCCAGTTGCTTGAAGTTGTTCGCACCTCGGGAGCACAGGTCGGCCGGATTATCGCCAGACCTGACATGACTCCACTGGTGCGTGGCTGATTCATCGTGGATAATCGTGAGCCGGTTAGCAACGAAAGTACTAAACCGGCTCCGTACGCTGTTAATGTAGTAAAGTACTATCGTTGAATCCGTCCAGAAGCTCACCGACCAAATGTAGAGATCGAAACATCTCTTCACAGCTTGCACCACCCTGACTGCCAACACGGCTGCGCTGAGTTCAAGGCGTGGGATTGAGACCGACTTCAGTGGAGCAACGCGGGCTTTGGCGAACAGGATCCTCGTGGTATATTGTCCATCTCCTGCGCACCATCGTCCGTAAACCACAGCTCCATAACCGACTTCGGATGCATCGGAAAAGGCATGTAGTTCTCCAGTCCGTGTCGTATGGCCAGGGGTCAAACATCGTGGTATTCTTATGTCCCCTAATTTCTTCAAGGTGTTCAAAAATTCCTCCCAGTCCAGCCGGTCCTTTCGGTCCAGTGACTGGTCCCAATCAACTTTCTTACGGCACAGCCGCTGCAGCAAGATCTTTCCGGGAAGCAGCCATGGTGAGACGAAACCGAGCGGGTCGAACAAACTTGAGACGGAAGATAGTATGCCACGACGGGTTATTGGCAGCTCGGGAGCGTTCAGTTCGAAAACAAAATCGTCCGTTTCCGCGTCCCATTGTATTCCTAAAGTGCGCTCGATAGGAAGTGGAGAGCCGTCCAAATCTCTTACCCTTTCGGCCTTTTCGTGATACGGGATGACCTTCAGCACTTCCGAAGCGTTCGACATCCATTTAGTTAGATGGAAGCCACCCTCTTCCAGCAATCTCGTCAGACCCCTGAACTGCTCTAGGGCTGATTCCACATCATCGAATGACCCAAGGTAGTCGTCGACGTAGAAGTTCCTGCTGACGCTTTCTACCACCGTCCGATGTACCAGATCGCCATGTTTGTTCGCTGATTCTCGGAGGGCGTAGTTGGCACAAAATGGTGACGATATGGCTCCGAAGGGGTGGACGGTCATTCTATTATTCACCACTGCATTGTCCCGGTCGCTCCCTTCCCACCACAGGAAACGCAAAGCATCTCGTTCTCCTACCGGAATCTTCACCTGATGGAACATTTCCCTAATGTCAGCAGACAAAGCCACTTTACCCACTCTGAAACGGCACAGAACATCGATCAGTGGTGTGGTCCAGTCAGGCCCCTGTAGTAGGCGATCGTTTAACGACTTGCCCTGGAACTTGGCCGCACAGTCGAAAACCACCCGCAGTTTATTGGGTTTCTTGGGGTTGATAACCGGATGGTGAGGCAGATACCAGATACCCCTTTTGCTGTCGGTGTTAACAGGCACCCTTTCAACGTAACCGAGGTCCTCGTTTCGCTTCATCAAATCCGCGTATCGTTCCCACAGATTCTGGTCTCGAATGAAGCGTTCTTTTAGTCGTAGTAATCGTTGGAGAACATAATTTCTGTTGTCAGTCCACGGGTCGACCGGTGTGCGCCATGGGAGGGGAACCTCGAACTGTTTTTTGAGGCCTCTAGAGCCTTGCCGCACCGTTTGTAGAGCGAAGTGATCCTCTTGAGACAACGTCGGTCTTTCGTCCCCAATGTCATGAAACTCCTTTTCATAAAGCCGTTGCAGATGATACTCTACGCGGTCCGTTTCGGCAGATAAGTAATTCACGGAACCGCGTACCCCTACTGGACCGTATAACATCCATCCCAGAGCCGTGCGTACGGCATAAGGTGCCTGGCGGTCGCCCACTCTTTGGTCAAGCACCCAATGCGCCTCTGGCACGTCGCATCCGATGAGGAGATCCACCTCATCATCTTCCCAGTCTACAACGGTTACATCCTGCAGGTGGGGCCATCGAGTCAAGATTGCGTTCACCGACCTTGGTGCTCGCATGGGGAGATCCGCTAACGTGAATGCCTCCGTTGGTTCAATTTCCTCGTTAGTGTCTAGAGAGATGAGTTGCAGCCTTAATCTACCGGCAGTCATTACCTGTGTTCCGCCCACCGTGCTCACTGCTAACGACGTCGCACCTTTAGCCAGTTGGTGTTTGTCGGCAAACCGCTCTTTCACTAAAGTGGTGTCGGATCCACTATCAACGAAAGCCAACGCCTTGGCTATCCCAGTCGGAGTCACTACTCCCACGGCCACTACGCCTAAACGTACCGGTTTACTGGCAGATTGTGAAGTTGAGCAAATCACGCTGGGCTTGGCACTCGCCTCGGATATGGTTATTCTCGCCTGATGCAGCAGCCGATGGTGTCTGCCCGTGCAGCCCTCGTAACCACATCGATTCCTTGTTCTACAGGCTGCTGCCCGGTGCGTGGTGTTGAGACAGATGAAACATGCTCCTGCCATCCTCGCCATTCCCCACCGTTCGTCTATTGTGGCATTGCCGAACTTGGGGCATTCTGGTAGGCCATGGCTAGTACCACAGGATCTGCAATTTGGTTTCGCCGTAGCATCTCGTGAAATGACGTGTGTGTTGGTCCAAGGCTGGTACTTTGGATGTTCCCGTACAGGGGTTTGGACTTGGCTAGTACCGGGCTTGTTTGCTCGGTTGCTGTCCCGGATAAGTCGGCCGAATCTGCTGTCAGCTATCTTCGTTTGCCTGTCTAAGTATTCAGTCAGGTCTTCGAAGTTGGCTTCTCTGTCGCCTCGGCTTATCCGTTCAGCTTCTTCCGCCCACCGACCCTGTAGTTCGGGAGAGAGGTGACGGACTATGCCTTCCAAAGTGTGCATGGCGTCTAGGTCAGCTCTGTAACCTAAATGGTCGAGGGCTATTGAGCAGTTCTGCATCTTGATCACCAGGTCGGCCATGGTGTAGACGTCGCCCTTGGTTTTCTTTGCCTCTGCCATCACGCCCTCTATTAGGTTACGGGCTACTTTGAAAGGTTGGCCAAACAAGTCCCTCAGAATCTTTCTTGCCCTTGTGTAGCCTTGTTCTGGATCGAGCATGGTGCATCCGTCGATAGCTTCTCGCGCTCGGCCTCGGCAGTAGTGAGTAAGGTAAAGAAGCCTTTGCCCAGGGTCGTTTACCTTGTTTTCAACGAACGTCTCGAACTGTTTGACAAACTTGCAATATTGCTCAGCTCGCCCGTCGAAAACCGTTAACTCCACTCTAGGCAGATCGATCGATGGTGGTTTGTAGTCGGCGACCTGCGTGGGGTTCCCTACCTTATTGCACTCTAACCTATCGGAAGTGTCGAAGTCACTGGTCCTATACTCTCGCTGTTTCTGTGTACACTTCTCTGCTTCATGCGCCTGTAGTCTAGCCGAAAGTAACTGTTGCTCTAGTTCTATTATTCTCAGCTTATATAAATCAACGTCCTTACGATCAATATTGCTTTCAATAACACATGAGCTAGCACTGACAGGACTAGGCGATCTAGCATTAGCTAAAGAATCATAAGTACCCAAAACCTCCCCAGAGACTTGCCGTATTACTTCCTGTCCGGGTTCGACTGCCTTTGATCCTTTCCTTGGCATTTTGCGTGAATTTTCCTCGTTCCAAATAGATCTATTGAGTATTGTTACGAACGTTTGAGCAATGCGTAGCCAAATTCGCAACGGATCCCGAAATCAGAAGGCGATTATCCGTGATAATTCTACGATACTAGATTATTAAAATAAACAATGACGTAAACAATATACAAACCTCAATAATACGATCACAAAGTCTCAACAACGAGAAACCGAATAGCAGCGTGTGAGCAAACAGCACGTGCGTCACGCAGGTCCTGAACAAGGATGTGCCAAAATAGCGCTCTGGGCGCGAACAAACAACAATTGGTCCAAAAAAACAACCAGTTCGTAAAGACAAGTCAATAGTGTATGGAAATGAGTGATGTTGGGAAAAAACACTGAATCGCGAGGGAAAAGGGGGATTTTCCACGACCGGCTGTTACACCATCACCGACCATACCTCCGCCAAGTAAGATGACTTGTAGGACACGGGCTTCCTGCACTCCCTCTATCTCTTCCACTGGTCCCATCAGCCGATCCCTCAGGAAATTATTAGATCTCCCAAGGCTCCCACTGCTCTCACTGAGCCAACAAACACAGAAATGCGGGACCCAGTCCGGTCCCTCGTCCGATAAAAACAGATAGGACCAAGCCTAGCTTCCAGGACCTCCCTACCTTGCAATCCGCGGCCAAATTAAAAGGCAATGGACAAGCACCTGGGGGCTCCTGGCCGCAGTCGCACCGATCCGCCAATTAACCTGCACCCATTCATGTGGGCTCTTGGTCCATAGAAAATATCTGCTAAGGGACACAAGCACCCAGCTAGCTCGTTCCACATGTGAATTGTCAGCGCACTCGCAACATGGCCCGACCTACCCTCAACGGCTCCCAATATCAGGCCTCCTCGGGGACCCAGTGGCCGGCTTTTGACCCTTGTTTGGCGTCAAAAAGTACGCCTACACTGGTATTACAGGCTGCCGCGACACCAAGTATGGTGCTCGACGGACCTCTCCTTCCACTTGTGATTCAGCATACTTCCGCATCTGCGCCCTACATCTCCTCGAACGGATTATTCAGTGTCATTCCTCCTGTGGTTCTCTCGGACCCATTCCGCCACCCGGTTAAATAATAATAATGGAATATTTCTTGATCATGGTCAAGACACATGCACAAGGCATGATCAAAGAACACAGCAATTCACAGTTATGTGGGGTAATCACAATTTTGTAGAACGTGGTTCACACAATTGCAGTAATAGAACGATCAAATTGGACGGTGTTTAAGTGAGCTAAAGAGAGGAAGGTTGGCGCGGCCATTGCAAATTGGTTTCGAATTCGGGACTGGGACGATGCGACTATCGGGATGGAAGTGGGAATTCAGAAAAAGCGATACTGAAGAAGGGTAAAAGTGTAGTGTTTGCAAGAACCCACAAAGCAACTGGTGTCGGACAGCACTCATGGTTGCCGATAACTGTCTACGACCGGTCCGGTAGTCCAGAATGGATCACGGCGATCTATGGAATTTGGTGTGCAGTCGATGAAGATAGAGAGAGAGCGGTGGACTGAAAGAGATTCAAAGAAGAGTCAGGAAGTGTAGAAGGAGTCGCGGTGTGGCACCAACTGGATATTTGAGGAATCAGTACAGAGAAACTGGTTGACAGTGTTACCAAAAGAAGATTAAAAATTGACTTAATGTGGTGTTATCAAAATGCAGTCGGATATGCCTACAGGAAATAGAGAAGATTGACCCTCCATTGGATAACTCATTGTGGGGGTTGCCTGTGATACAAATGCAAGTGAGTCGAATGGGATAATCAGATTGGTATTCTGTATAGGTAATTCCGATATTATATAGAAAATCACATGGAGGCAGAAGCTCTCACCAGGAATGCAGTGTGCTTTTAAGGAGCGTGAATGGTGGTTGGACACAACTGGGAGTTTCAACAAGCCGTCGAGGAAACACTTGGTGACACGCTGCTGATGCAACCAAGCAAGTATGCACAGGTGGCAAAGAGAAAGGAGGACTGCGGTGACTGGGAGAGGCCAGACCCGATGGAACAGAGGAAGTTGAGTGTAAAAGTGAGATTTTCCGCATACATGATAAAAGAATAAATAACCAAGTGTCTGGTATTTTGTTTCATGAGGACATTGGTAGCCGTTGGTGGCAGGTAGTGCAAGATGAGGGCAGCCTTATATTCTTGGCCTCCCATTTGCTTCCCCCGTGGACTGCTTAGGTGCAGGCAGCAACATTTGCCTAATCCTCAGCTTCTAATCTGCTCTCCGACCGCTCCCGTTTTTTTGTCCTTGGCCCCTCCTCAACCACAATACCCACATCCCAGCAAGCTCCTGGGAAAAGCACCAACCGTCCCTAAGTTCTTATCATCAACATCTCCCCCAGTTCCACCGTCGTTTCACCTACCGCCTCCAAAATTCAGCCGTTTGAAGTATAGATTACTAGCTGTCCCTCAGAGTACGCCTAACTTGAACGCCCAGCAGAGAAACTGTCCAGAGGCAGAAACAGTTCGTCGGGGTTGCCATTAAACTGGACATAGTTTCAACTACCCATTGTAAGCGGCCTTCCATCCGCCAGTCCGTCATCACCTAATTACGATGAAACCACAGCTCTGCCTACCGAGAAATCAACCAAAAACTCCACTGCGATCTCTCTTCTCAAAGTCAGCTCTCTCCTCCAAAATTACCCTCACGTCGTGAACTGTCACGAGACCTACCCACGCACATCGTATTAGTTACCGAGGGGTGGTCGACTGACCAGACTCCAATAAACCACGTTTTCATACAAGGTTACCAAGAAACAGCCAGCCACAAAGCCGATCAGCTCGGAGGCGGCTGCATAATTTACACCATACATATATTCAAAGGGAATAGGTTCTGTCAACTTATTCTTGACAATATTCGGGACTCGGTCTGGCTCACTGTAAAAGAGGGTCAACAACTACCTGTTATGGGATGCATTCACCGTCCGCCCAATCAGGATATGCACGAACCAGCAGTACCCGCAGACGCATTCAATTATGTCTCTGACCATCCTTCAACCACTGAAATCTGAGCTGGTGATTTCATTGCGCCCGAAATTTGTTGGCAGTCCCTGAATTTTCCCCGAAAACTCCATGAATTCCTTCGATGTATCCATGTTGTTATCAGGGTACAACATGCTTCATCCCCCACTCCAGAGGAAAATATATTAGATCTATTCTTCCCCATTGGTATCAAGAATGTGTGCGCTCAAATTTTAGGTCTCTTCACTGGTGGTGATCATAAGATAGTGCCCTGTGTTTTCAAGGCACCCCTTCTAACACCTGTAAGTCGGCAGGAAAACAACTACCGACAACCAGTGGGCAATACCGCCGAGCTTTCTGGAACTGTCCACCCCTGTGTCCGCTCCTAGAACTGGGACCAACTCTTTCTGTCCAATGATCTAGAGATGGGGCCGCCCATTTTCGTTCTAATCTATATCCCTGATTCGATAAAATCAATCTCTCCCCCGGGTCCCGTAGTACGCAAACAGCCGAACTCAACTTTAGCCTAGCCGAAATCCAACGAAGTTTCACTGAAATAAGGGGATTCTCTTTATATCTTCAAATAATGCTTTTATCCCATGAGATGAAATCGCGCGTGGACTTTTCCAAAGAAAAAAGAGCAAGAAGCCTTACGCCACCCCAACAGGGTGGAAGCACTGGTTAGGCCGTTGCAGGTCAGAAGCAATCAATCTAATCAAGCCGAGCCGTATTCGAACTATAACAGTACTTACGCGAATGAACTTCTATTGATTGCGGAGTCTTCCAGTAATTGCTTTGCTTCCTCTTTAATGGCTGATGACGGTAATTCCATCCCTTGTCTATATCCGGCGACACCGGCAACCTTCCCGAAGGTAGAGCTCCGATCCAGTGAGGTCTCAGACCTGGTAGCAGAAACAAGACCGTTTTACAAACCAGGTCCGGTCGCTTTCCTGCCAGCCATTTTCGGCCGGGGTGGCATAGATATTCCGATGTTATTGACGAACACATTCATTCACCATTTCTCATTCCACTGGAAAACTCACACTGTCATACCCGTGCAAAAACGAGAATAACGCCCAGATCCAGCCAACTATTGGCCAACGAACCACACCCAGCAAGATTCCAGCGCTATGGGCAGAGTGACCAAGTAAAGGCTGGCACATCAGCTCCTGAAAAGTAATCTAGGCAACAACGTTTAAAATGGAATTCTAAAATCAATTAATGTGCCACTTGCATGACAGACTTCTCTTACCTGGTCACGGAGGCTGTCAATATTAGCAAATCTGCGATGTCTATCTTTTGTACATGACCAAAACCTTCGACCTAGTATCTCAAGTCAGGTTACCGCAGAAGATCAGAACATTCGGGATTGTGGACCAGACGCTCGCTCGGTTTCCGTCTTTTTTATCAGATGGGGGTCAGATGGTAGATATAGGCGAAACCTCGTCCAAACCTAGTCTGGTTACAGGTGGGGTGATACAGGGTAGTGTACTCAGCCCACTACGTTTCTTGATGTGCGTAAACGATGTATTTCATTTTTCCAAAAGGAAGTCATCTTCCTGCTCACAGATGATAATGAAGTCATGTATACTTGGGAGCTCGCGGCTTTGGCCTCTGTCATAGATGGCATCACAAAGGAATTGCTTTCTCTCACTTACAGGAGTAATAACTGGAAGATGAGATTCTCCGTCGAAAAAGTAGTATTCTGGTGTATTAGTGGTAAATACCCACGGAAACATTAGAATAAGCGACCAGTTCATACCCAAATAGGTCTGAGGTACTCAAATTTGGTCTACACTATCCATATACGTCTGACTTTTCGGAACAAGCAGCCATACGAGTGGATAAAGCAAGCCTTACTTCGGGCTCATACATCAGACATTTGTTTTTCCGGAAAGTAAACTGAACATTTTTAAGTCCTACTTCAGACCCCTTTTGGAATAAGGTCAATCACTTGTTCCATCATGCGACTGGGAGGCCTAATGGCTTTTGAGGATGTACCACTGGTTTTCACAAAACAGCTCTCAAGTTTTATTTCCCCCTTAAATTACGTGGAATTTTTTGTTCTGCTGAACGCCGATCCGTTATGGCTGTTCCACCTGAGAGTTAAGCTTCTATTCTTTCCCAATATCTTAAAAACTAGATCTTGCGGTTCGGCACTGGAGGTGAGAACCCTACCCGATTATTCCTCACGTAACAATGGGCACTTGGTTTCCGTCCCCTTGCCCAAGCACGAGTTTAGATCGGACTTCTTCATCAATAAGTACGCTTTAATGTGGAATAAGGTGCCGCTATGCATTTGGGCATTACCATCTACTTCGATGGCTTTCAAACAAGAAATTTGGCCCAAGCGGTGAATCCTCCGACCAGGATGTGCAGTCCGTGTGCTTCAAGAGCTCGGGCCTTTGAGACAAGAAAGGAGTACTAATGAACTGATAACCAATTTAGACATCCTTGTCCTAATTAGACTCACATATAGGTGGCCTACTTTCGACGGCAAGTGAGGAACTCCGTACTCAAAACAGGGATTCAGCGGTTCAGTCCCACAGTCCAAGATTGTAATGCGGTCTGAATTCTTTACCATTGTAAGCTTGGTCAGACCTTACTTCGTGGTTTCCTTAGTAAACGCGTGCTTCGGTCCTTTGTACTGCATGGACCACTTGCACGTTACTCTAATGCTCGGCACTGTACGAATATGTTAACCAGAACAGTATTCTCCATGACCCATGAGAACGAGAAGGCGATTGGGAGAGATAGTGGTTAGCGTATATTTTAGGAGTGCATGAGAGCGTACGCAAGAGCAACGGTCAAATGGAAACCGCGCTTGGCAGCCAGCGTTCAGTTAAACAATAAACGTGGTAAAAGTACGAATGAAGATGAAAACCGCTACACCATCAGATACTCTTTTCGGGACAAGCCAGAATAGTGGTCCATTGCATATTTAAGTCTAAAGCCTTAAATACTGGAGTCCATTTACCTCAACGTCTGCTGCAACCCAACTTATTGTCTCCACCAGACCCACCACGATCAGCCGGTTTTTTGATCACATTGTTAGCACCGAAAGCACTGCCTCGTCCTTATGCGAAGTGGCGTTTCGATGAGCAAGAACCCTACGGAATGATCGCAGGCTGTGGTGGACTTCACCTTCCCCTGCCCTTTGTGTCCCATGTAGACAGCCTCGGTGCTCTTGACCCCACGGATAAGGCGAGTGTTACTGAGGCGCATCCGTCAACATTTCCGGCTGTGATTGTCGCCCTGCAATGAATTGACCGACAACGAGACGGCATTACCACCCGAATCAAGAGACTGGCATAGAACGGCAAGAGAAAATACCCTACTGTTTAATCTTCCAGGCACACCAGCCCTGTCTTATGTGACCCAGGCCTCAGGGCTCCAGAGTTGCTACAGAATGACTGGTGTAGTTGACCTATTCCCAAAGCAGCTTTTCACATGCGGTCTATATTTCATCCAGGGCCTGGGAGCTGTGATCACCCACCAAAAGCAGCTCCACCTTCCCTGACGGCCAGACATCTGACTGAGATGAAACTAAAAAAGGTCTCAGAATTTGTGGACCACCCGTAAAGAGCCAACTGTTGGATGCTAATAGATGTGTATCGCATTTTTAACGTCAACGGTTCGTTTCTAACGAAAGAACAAGCTGCATGCAGTAATAGGGATCACAGTTAACAGGACATGCAGGTAGAAATAATTGGACAAAACTGTATCGATGGTGCACGGAGAAGGGTCTGTAGTGACCTCGATCGTTTTGAGAAAATGACTATTTTCTGAACAACATTTTGGATCTATTTTCTCCACGATCTTTTCTGACGTTTGACATTGACCTCAGTGTTCTCCGGTTGCCTACGTTTTACTGGACTGACTTTTCCGAGGTTTCCGTCGACCTCGTCTCAAATCACTTTCACTTTCGGTCGTTCGCTCGCGGTTCGCTCTCTGCACAGCCGTCGCGTTTCGTTCCGTTTTCCGTTCGGTGTATCTCTCGTATCGGTACTGTTTCGGTGCCACGATATATAGAATACACCTCGCATCTGTAAACCGACTTGCGCCTTCTATGTTCGTCCGATAGAGGGGATATCGTTGGTATTCGCTGCTAGACCCGATAGGAGACACGTTCGCCAGCCGCACTCGAAAGTCTTCTATATTGGTGAGCCCGAAACTTCCAGAACCTCCTGGATTATTTGCCCGCCCGGTGAGTCTGTGATTTTTTGCTGTTTAACGTCCTCCTTTCGTTGCACGATATATATTTTTTACAATATATTATCGCAACGTAACCATGTCAGAGGATAAGGCGCAGCTCGACACAGATCTCACTCTGTCTGCGGTTGCTTTTAAACCAGTGGCGTTTATCCCTCATGATCCTGAGGTTTGGTTTGCAGCCTTAGAACTGCAATTTGTGGCACGTAGGATTGTTGGCCAACGCCAACGACTTTCTTATGCCTTAGAGGCAATTCCAGGTGATGGTATCGCCTCGGTGAGGGATCTGGTATTAAATCCTCTTCAAGTGCAACCGTACGATCGGCTTCAGGAGGCTATACTGCAACATCTCCTTCCTTCTCGGGAGGAACGGCTACGTCAGCTACTAGCACGGCACCCCATAGGGGATACTAAACCCAACCGCCAGCTAGCTCATCTCCGGTCTTTGGCAGGGCCCAGTGATAAGGATTCGGAGATAGCTGAGAAATTATGGTTGGACTCCTTACCCTTTCATTTTCAGACTACCGTTACTGCTCTCCTCGAGGACTCGTCCTTGGAACCAGCAGCCGCCGTGGCTGACAAGATTGTCGCACGTGTCGGCAGTGGGGCTAATCCCCTCAATGCCACGACATCGCGCAATCCTAGGGGTGTCGACCTGGATGAATCGCCGGAGAGGCCTAGGCACTCTCGATCCATCCAGCGTCGACTGTCCTTCAAGGACAGCGTTAAAATACCTACTCCTTGCAGTAGCCCACGTAAACAACGGCACGGACGGGCGCCCTCCACTGCACACGTCCGCCGTGAATCCGCCTCACCTGCCTCATCCAAACCAGATCATCCTACCAGCGGCTTTTGTTGGTTCCACCGCGTTTTCGGACCAGCCGTCCGTAGGTGCAGACGGCCGTGTGCATACGTGACAGGAAACGCACCTGCCGGCGAGTAGAAGCGGCCGTACTCGCCGGCAATCAGTCTCAGGATGGCCGTTTATTTTACATGCATGATTCGTTCACCAACGCTAGGTTCCTAGTCGATACTGGGGCCCAGGTTTCTGTCTTGCCAGTTGGTAAAGACAAGCCACGAGCTTCTTTGCTTCGGCTGTCAGCGGCGACTGGTTCCTCCATTCCTACCTACGGCACGAGACAGCTTGCGGTCAACCTGGGACCACGACGACGGTATCTGTGGACGATCATTCTTGCGGATGTTCCCACAGGCATACTGGGAATCGATTTTCTGCAGCACTGTGAATTACCTATTGATTCACGTAGGCTGCAGCTTATCGATCCTTCGTCGGACACTGAATTTACGGGTATTGCAGCTCGAACAGATGCACACCGAATCACAGGATTTTTTCTAACATTCCGCACGATTTCCAGTCTTTGTTTATTAAATTCCCCATATTGACTAGACCATTTGAAGAGATAGAGACAGTGACCGATCGTGTGGCACACCACATTGTCACTAAAGGACCACCAATCACGGCACGACCTCGCCGAGTGGCACCGGACAAATTGGTTTTCGCCAAATGTGAGTTTGACACTTTACTTTCCAAAGGTATTGTTCGTCCTTCTCACAGTCCATGGGCCTCACCTCTGCACATGGTTCTTAAGAAAGATGGCGTTAGCTGGCGACCATGTGGCGACTATCGCGCACTAAATTCGGTTACCCGTTACGATAGTTATCCGATACTCCACATACACGACATCACGGCATCACTTCACGGCACGACTGTATTTTCTAAGATCGATTTGGTGCGAGCCTATCACCAGGTCCCAGTCGCTGCTGAAGATGTCGAGAAAACCGCTGTCACGACTCCTTTTGGTTTGTTTGAGTTCCTACGTATGCCTTTTGGTTTGCGAAATGCTGCTCGGACATTCCAGAGGTTTATTGATAGCATTACACGAGACTTGGAATTTGTCCACGTCTATATTGATGACTTGCCAATCGCATAGTCGAGCGTAGATGAACATTTTCAACATTTGACGCTACTATTTCAACGTTTGTCCGAACATCGAACAGTAGTCAATCCTGATAAATGTGAACTTGGCAAACCGGAACTTGTGTTCCTCGGCCACAAGATCACTCGAGAGGGTATTAAGTCTTGCGAGGATAAAGTGCGCGCTATTCTGGATTACGTCGTACCGTCCTCAATCAAGGAGCGCAAGGCATTTTTGGGGTTAGTTAACTTCTATCGTCGTTTCATACCCCATGCCGCTGAACGTTTGCTTCCATTAACTGACCTACTTCGTGGCAATCCACGTAAGTTGACGCTTACGGATGCCGCACAAGTAGCGTTCTCGGAGATTAAAGCGACATTAGCTCAGACCACGCTCCTCATGCACCCAGTTCCGTCCGCCACGCTGAGCATAGCAATGGATGCATCCGACTTTGCCATCGGAGCGTTCCTGCAACAGTCAGTTTCTGGGATATGGCAGCCATTAGAGTTCTTCTCTGGACGCCTCAATCCCACGGAAACCAAATATAGTGCTTTTGGTCGCGAACTGCTGGCTGCATATAATGCCGTTAAGCACTTTCGCCATGCAGTCGAGGGTCGATATTTCATCCTCTTTACAAACCATAAGCCTCTGACATATGCATTGCATACCAAGTCTGACCGTTACTCTCTACGAGAAGTCAGACATTTAGACTATATTTCTCAGTTCACGACTGACCTACGACACGTTAAAGGTGAGTCGAACTGCGTTGCAGATGCTTTGTCGCGTATTCCGCTCAATGCCATTAAATCTCCGGTTTTAGACATCCCTGCCATGGCTGCAGCACAGGCACAGGATTCTTCATGTATGGAAGCAGCTCAGTTATCGTCGCTGCAGTGTCAGTCCGTACCTCTGGCCACCAGTGCTGGGACTATACTCTGCGACATGTCTACTGGTATACCTCGACCAGTCTTACCCTCTGCATATCGACGTCTCGTGTTCGATACCCTACATGGACTATCACATCCAGGCATCGCAGCCAGTCTCCGATTAGTAGCTGCACGATACGTCTGGCCGTCCATGAATAAAGATGTTCGTATGTGGGCAAAACAGTGTCTACAATGTCAACGATCTAAAGTGCATAGGCACGTAGCTTCGCCTATCGGTACTTTTGCTACGCCTGATGCTCGCTTCGATCATATCCACGTAGACATTGTGGGTCCATTGACCCCATCACACGGGTATACCTATTTATTAAGGTGCATCGATAGATTTACGAGGTGGCCCGAGGCTATTCCCATCTCTGTCGTCACGGCCGAATCAGTGGCTCGACATCTGATAGAACGGTGGATAGCTTCATACGGTTGTCCTTCTAAAATCACTACCGATCGAGAGCAACAATTTGAGTCCGATCTATTCGCTTCATTAACTCACATGCTGGGTACGGAACGCATTCGCACTACCGCGTACCATCCGGCATCGTATGGTTTAGTCGAACGTTCTCATCGCCAACTCAAAGCGGCTCTTAGAGCACACGAGAGCCCCGACTGGCACGAAACGTTACCGCTAGTTCTGCTTGGTATCAGGACTCGCATAAAGGCAGATGTCCAATGTTCCGCCGCAGAACTTGTCTACGACACGACATTACGACTGCCTGGGGAATTCTTTACGCCACGGAGTACAGATTCACTTGCCGTACAGACTTACGTTCACCGTTTGTCTACGTACATGCAAAATCTCGCTCCGGCGCAGACTCGAATGCAGCGACGACGTGTTTTTGTTCCGACCGAACTCGAAACTTGTTCGCATGTATTCATTCGTGTTGATTCGGTACGGAAACCCTTACAACAGCCTTACGAAGGTCCATTTCGCGTGATTTCTCAACATGATAAGACCATTAAGGTTGATCGACACGGTCGCGTCGATACCGTTAGCATCGATCGTCTCAAAGCCGCGTACGTTGATGATAGCGTGTCGCCCGCTGACACGAGATTCGATGTTAACCCTGCCCTGCCTGTTGACGACACTTCCGTGTCACGTCAAGGTCTGCAGTTAGCGTTGCCTGCTACGACTTCGAATGAGGCTATCGTCTCACGTTCAGGACAGCACCCAGTTGGTACTGCTACGACTTCGAATGAGGCTATCGTCTCGCGTTCAAGTCGGCAGCCAGTTGGCCCTGCTACGTCCTCGAATGAGAATACTGTCTCACGTTCAAGTCAGCAAAGCACGCCTACGCACTTGTCCGTGAAAGAGGCTCCCGTCTCACGTTCCGGTCGGAAGATCGTTTGCCCTGCACGATTTCGCGACTAGGCCAAACACGATCTTAACCATTGCACTTCGCAGTAATAACTTTTGTGTTTATCGTTTCGACACGATTTAACATACCTAATCAGTTATTACTGTATTCTGGTCAAGTCCATTGCCGTTGCTACACCAGTTTTTCGTTTCTTTTCGTTTCATGGAGCCTCGCCATATGGTACGTTTCGCTGGTCCCACGAAATCCGGAGAATTTTGGCACCAACGTTTGCATTCTGGATTGGCCCTGTCGCTCTCGTTCCTTGTCATTGACGAACTTACCGATTTGGCTTCCGGATATCATATTGGTTAAGGGTTACCCGACACTGAACGTTATTGGTGTGGCACACCTGGATGACGATTCACGCAACCGATATCATTGGCAACGAATCTGGTTTACGCTCGACCATCATCCTACAGTTCCTGCATACCACGGATTTTGCCCGTCAGCACCCTACAGCACAGCTACATTCACGTATTTTGCACGCATTCGCGAACACGAATACCGTTTGTATGCCTTTTCCTCCTTGACATTTTCCCGAAAGCTTTCCGTGCTCTCTAGCGGAGGGCTGCTGTAGTGACCTCGATCGTTTTGAGAAAATGACTATTTTCTGAACAACATTTTGGATCTATTTTCTCCACGATCTTTTCTGACGTTTGACATTGACCTCAGTGTTCTCCGGTTGCCTACGTTTTACTGGACTGACTTTTCCGAGGTTTCCGTCGACCTCGTTTCAAATCACTTTCACTTTCGGTCGTTCGCTCGCGGTTCGCTCTCTGCACAGCCGTCGCGTTTCGTTCCGTTTTCCGTTCGGTGTATCTCTCGTATCGGTACTGTTTCGGTGCCACGATATATAGAATACACCTCGCATCTGTAAACCGACTTGCGCCTTCTATGTTCGTCCGATAGAGGGGATATCGTTGGTATTCGCTGCTAGACCCGATAGGAGACACGTTCGCCAGCTGCACTCGAACGTCTTCTGTAGGTCAAATGGAAGGTATCACGATACCTCCCCGCCTGAAGGAGGCCCCGTAAAACAATTCTCGCAAATCGGGCAAAACGGGTAACCAATTCAACCGAATCCCAGACCAGAACAGTTCAGTTCAGTTTGCACAGGACAGGTAATGGCCACGGCCAATTGAGCGCCCAGAATTCCTCCAATGGTATGCACACCAGTTATGCATCCACCTCTGCCGAGTGCGCGCCCACCAATGCTTAGTGAAGTCGTAGTTTCTGCTGTACTAAATTGACGTTCACAAAGAGTAAAAATATACACAAACCCCAGGTATGCGACCAAATAAACCTTACAGCAAAACCCAAAAGGTTCAAAGCACCGAGGCTCAAGCACGACTGTCAGAAACATTTCAGGGCCGAATTCCAATGTCTCGCATGGATAAACGAACGTGAAAAAGTGTGGTATATGAGCGAACTTTTCAAGCTTAAATTGAGTGTATTCATATTCACAGAGCGCGCAGAAAATTTGGAAGGATTTTCAGTATTTGTTCCTTACCCCGCCGGCCAAAATCCCTCCGCAAAAAAGGTTGTCTAAGGTTCAGGATGGGGCCATGATTCTCACCTTACCCACCTATAACTTATTGTCAGTGCATGTGGTTACTAACATCCTGTGTTGGATGCGCGTAAAACAGGTTTCCGCCGTAGTTATCATTCGCACAACCCAAAAGGAATCAATTCCAAACCCCGCTGCACAACCTGAGATTGGCATATTCATCAGGAGACCGACGCACCCGGTTAAACGCACGATGAAGAGGGAGGTTTTGTTGCACGAGCTCAGTCTACGTATCTCAAGCAGTAAACTATTGCAACGATTAGTTAGAGCGATTTTGCTTGCAGGCATTTTAGGATTTATCTCAGTTAAGTCGGGACCTGTTCCCGTATAGTGTCTATAGCCCCTGGTCCTCGGTTTGTGACACGATAGCGAATATACTCGGCAGCGCGCAAAGCAGAACTCAAAACGCTGGAGCGGGACAACGTGTGTATTGGAGGAGCGCAACGGCGTGCAGACGACGTACACAGGTGGAGCAAGTGGCGCCACCAAAAACCGTCATTGTTCAAATAAACAAATTTGTTAGCCTTTGTCACCGAGTGCTTTATTGGTAGCACTACAGCATGAGCGCAGACGTTGAGCGTAGGTGCAACGCCTAATGAGATGTCGCGTAAAATTGAGAGGTCACGAACCAGTAGAATAACATGAAATTAAAGCACCAAATTTTCCAAAACAAATGAAAACCGGTTTCTGATTATGAATAAGTTTCGAAAAAAAAGTACAACGGACAGTATCAAAACACACGTGAACACGGAAGTTGAATGAATACTGGCATCTATTAGAATATTCCAGTTTTTCTGAGCACAAAATATGTGACAAACAGTATTGTATGGAATGTAAATAAATACTCTTCTCCAAAGGCAAGACTAGTTTCACAATGTGCTCACAGTTAATAAGCCTCACTTGAACTGTTCAAGTGAAATATTGATGAGTTTCCCCTTTTCGCTTATGTGCACGCTGGATAGAATCTGGAACCAAGTACATTTTGCAACTGTTCAGGAAAAATGGGTCCAGTTGGATAGTTGTAGAGCACGAAATGGAATAAAATACTGAGATTTCGTCAGCTTACCACCTACCCTCATTAGTTCATGGACAAGTTTTGGGCTTAGAGATTTCAAGTTGCTCATTAGGAGCGATGTATTTTCGTCGCTTTACCCCGTTCTCCTTGATTCTCCAACTTTTGGGGGAAGGCTTCGAGTCATATCATCTTAAATAGATCATAATCTGTGAATCATAGCTCCTCAGGATTTACTGGACTCAAACGTGCACGACTAAGTGGATGGACACCTTTCATGACCAGCAAATGCCTCTTGAATCTGGTAAACTGTAGCAGAGATTGAAGAGTTTTTATCTAAGAAGAAAATATAACTAACATTGGCAAGAAAGAAGTCGGGTCGGAGGCTGCTGCAATCATTACAGCACCTTCAATGTCCATTTCAGGTTCAAGAGTTGTCTTCAATTCGTAAACGGGCCAGTCCTGTTCAGGCATGAACGGGAATTTCGGCCCTCTCGTCCACGCGTTTGACTGCCGTTCGGCAGCCATGGATTTTCGCGTATCCTTCCCTCCTTTCCTTTCTACCTTTACACTCTTGTTTTCTCTCTCAGTTCCATCACCCCAGCCATCCTCCCAGCAAATGCACCAGGGAACCAGATAACCTCGAAGATCTTTCCCACGAGCACAATCACGAGAGCCTTGAAAGGGAATAGATAAAAAGAAGCAACAAGCAAACCCTCAACAAGCCAGCAGCCTCGATATCTGTCGCAACATCATACTAGCTTGTCACCCGCAAACAACCATTCATAGTTTGTACACATACATAGTGAGGCTTACGGTCATTTGTGAGCGGCCTCATTAGCTGAGCGCATTGTGGGATGGAACGACGATAAAAAATGACCAACTGGTCGATACGCAATAGTTGCTTGAAGGAGGTAGGATCTGGGTAGTCCAGGGATTGCCTGAACCGTTCTTCCTGCAAAGGTGTGACCTCTTTTGAAGTAACCTTGAGGCCTAGGGATTTGATGATGTAGACATCTATCACACATTTGTTCGCGTTGATCGTGACCCCATGTTGAAATGGGCTGTCGTGAAGCGTGTGTAGATGCACTAAAAGTTCTGTCCTGGACGAGCTGGCAATCAGCGTGTCGTCCAGATATGCGGACGCGAAATCTAAACAATTGCGTACCGTATCGGTGAAACGCAGGAAAGCTGGCGCAGCATTGATAAGTCCAAACGGCATTCGTAGAAACTCGAAAAAACCGAAAGGAGTCGTTACGGTTGTTTTGGGATATGTGCCTCCGCTACTGGTATTTGGTTATACCCCCGCACTAAGTCCATTCGACTGAAGGTTATCGCACCCGCTAAACCGGCTGTGATGTCCGTGATTTACTGACTAGGATATCGGTCGGGCATAGTCACTCGGATGATTGAGCTATAGTCCCCGCACGGTCTCCAGTCGTCAGGTGACTTCTTCGGGACTATATGCAGGGGTGATCCCCACGGACTGTTCGAAGGCCGAGTAATTCCCAAGTTGAGCACATGTTGAGACTCGGAGCGGGCTACACGGAGCTCGTCTAAAGCCAACCTGCGGGGCCGAGCGTAGACCGGGGGCCATCATGTGACGATGTGACGGGCCACACCAGTGGTGATTGGAGGCAGGTTGTTATTTGGGCGGACAAGATAGGAGTACTAGCTGGGTAAACTACTGAATTCTGGTTCGGAAGTGGTAGTTGGTGTGGGGATCGCTAGTGGCTGAGCCTCAGTCAAGGAATCAACAACGAAATTTTATGTGACCCGATCTACTAGCTGTAGCTTTCCGGGATCGACCGCTAGACCGTGATTCACCAAAATGTCTTGGCCTTGAATAGCCTGGTGCACTTGGGCGACGACGGAAACCCACGGGAAAGGATGACGTAAGCCAAAATCTGGAGTGAGAAATTGACTGCCGTGTGTTGGGATTGGAGTCCAGTTGGTGACTTGCGGTGTTAAAGCTGTAGGGGTGACAGTGGACCGTTTTGAAACCGGTATTTTACTGGCACGCCCTCTCGTATCGAGTAAGAAACGCACACCAGTAGTTTTGTACTTCACTTACATGAGGCGAGTAGGAACAGGAGCGTCGGTAGAGCTTGTCACCGTCACCTGGTTGGAGTGGAGAGTACAAGGCTTTTCGCATTGGCCAGCTTGAGGTCCGAAACAGCGGTGGAAGTAACACTTGCCGGATTGGTAATTTGGCTCAGGGGCACAAGTCGTGGAATCAGTGCCGGATTGGCTCCGTTTGCGAAGGCTTTTGTGAGCGCACTCTTGCTGTTCTACCGCCTGGATAAAAAGCAAACCTTCTGATATGCCGTTTGAACGCCATAGCTGCTACTGAGTGCGTTAAGAAGAGTGGTTTTCGAAGTAAGGTTAACGACGGCAACAAACGGAGCAGCGGTGGTGGTGCCGGAAGCGGGGGCCTAGGAGGCAAATCCGTTGGGATGCTCGAAGACTTTTTCTGCAGCTTCTACGCACTTACCTAAGCTGTCGGTTTGTGATAAAACGGTTCCTGTGCCTTGAGCTGGCGGAGGGAGTCATCGCATCCATAGATGACGCAAGACCACATCGTCTATGGTCGTCGTACCCAACAATGGACGCATTTTCCGTGGCAACTGCGACAGGGTCATATCTCCAGGCCAGATTTCGGAGAGAAAGTGTTGGATACGTTTCTCTTCCGAAGCTACCACGCTCTTAATCAGAGTGTAGCGGTTGCCATCTTCGTTCATACATTTACCACATTTATTGTTTAACTGAACGCTGGCTGCCATGCGCGGTTGCCACTTGACCGTTGCTTATGCGCACGCTCTCATGCACTCCTAAAATATACGCTAACCACTATCTCTCCCAATCGCCTTCTCGTTCTCACGGGTCATGGAGAATACCGTTCTGGTTAACATATTCGTACAGTGCCGAGCAGTAGAGTAACGTGCAAGTGGTCCACGCAGTACAAAGGACGAAAGCACGCGTTTACTAAGGAAACCGCGAAGTAAGGTCTAACCAACCTTGCATTTGGTGAGCCCGACGTGATCCTCAGGTCACGTGAGCTTCACTGATTTCTGCCGTTCAAGGTCCAGTCTGCGTACGTTTTTGTGTTTTATTGTTTCCCTATCTGTTGATTTTTTTGGTCGGTTTACCAAAAAATGTTTTGTCCATACATATTTTTGGTGTCTAGTTCGTCGTGATTTTTGTTCTTTTCTCGCGAAGATTATAGTGCCCCATTGATCGTTGGTTTTATTTCCCGTCTGTGTTCGATAAAGCAATCGCTATGTCTACTGAACGGAAACCCTGCTCAGACCCCACCGTTGGGGCGATCATGCTGCACATACCGGCATTCACACCTGCTGATCCAGAACTCTGGTTCACGCTGGTCGAGTTAGAATTCGAAAACTGCCGTATAACCAGCGACGCCAGCCGTTTCAGGTGGGTAGCAGGCCGACTCCCGCCATAGGTCACAATGCAAGTAAGAAAAGTAATAATCTCTTCCCGGAGCTATGAGGCTTTAAAGGAGGCTGTCATTGCCCGCACGACCCCAACGCAAGACCAACGTATGCAACAACTTCAAAACGTTGAGCTTGGAAGTAGGAAGCCCTCCGAACTGCTGCGTGAGATGCAGCGCTTGAGAGGACCGACAATAGGCGAGGACCCGCTCTTAAGGGAACTTTGGCTGCAGCGTTTGCCGCATAACATTCCAGTTTTACTAATTGCCACGAGCAAGTGTTCACTGGAGGAAACCGCCGCGATAGCTAATGACATTATTTCCGGATACAACCCCGCTGTAGCTGGAGTAACCAGGTCCTCCGTCGCAACGGTGCCTGCCTTGCCAACATCTAACGACCTCGCGTCAGTTTTGTCTAGAATTGACGCGAGCCTGCAACGCCTAGCAAATAGAAGTGGGTCAAAGGAGCGGCACCGCGCACGCTCACCTAGGCTCTATAGTCCGTCATTGCGACGACGTTTCGACGGTTCTTCAAAAGAAGCGTATTGCAAATACCACAGTCGCTTCGGTGAGGGAGCCAAACGATGCGAACCAGGGTGTACGTTTCCCGGTGCTCACCACAGTGCCTATCCCAGCTTCCCAGAATACCATCGTGTGCGATGTGTCGCAAGGTCGCCCTAGGCCAGTAGTTCCTGCTGCCCACCGTTATCCTACGTTCCTGACACTCCATAATCTGGCTCATCCGGGTGTGACTGCCTCGGTGAAACTGATAACTGAGCGTTTTGTTTGGCACAATGTCAAACGAGATGTCCGTCAATGGGCTCGTGCTTGTCTGCAGTGTCAACGTGTTAAGACCCATAGGCACACTAAGGCAGCGTTGGCCAGGTTCCCAGAACCCGAAACACGTTTTCATCATGTGCACGTCGACCTCGTAGGACCACTCCCACCTTCGCTTGGGTACGTTTACATACTCACATGCGTGGATCGTTTTACTCGCTGGCCTCAGGCCATCCCTATCCCTCGTCCCACCTCGGAAGAGGCCGCGAAAGCTTTTCTGACCGGTTGGGTTAGTCATTTCGTTTGCCCGGCGATAGTAACCACCGATCGCGGTCCACACTTTGACGGCGCTTTCGGCAGCCTACTCGCTACGCTCGGTTGCCAACACGTTAAGACGACAGCTTAACACCCTCAGGCCAATGGTATGGTTGAGCATTTCTACCGGCAATTAAAAGCCGCCCTTCGAGCAAACGGCAACCCCCTTTGGAGTGAAACACTACCATTAGCACTCTTAAGCCTGCGTAGTACCGTTAAGGAAGAGTTACACACAACACCGGCTGTACTAGTATATGGCTGTACACTTCGTCTGCCTGGGGAGTTGGTAGCCCCCTCACCAACCGTGACTTTCGACTACGGTGACTATGCTGAGCGCCTTACGCAGCACATGCGAGTGCTCAAGGCCAGTCCGCCGCGTGAACAACAGTCTACAAGTTATGTCCCAACTGCGTTAGGAACCGCTACTTACGTATTCCTTCGCGTCGATGGCGTTCGATTACCACTACAAGCGCCATACACTGGCCCGTTTCGGGTGATAAAACGTAGGGCAAAATCATTTGTCATAGATATCAGCGGACGACACGACACCGTATCTATCGACCGTCTCAAGCCTGCCGTCATTGAGTGCAAGCCGCTCGGACAATTTACACCCACTCAAGCCGCTCAGTCACCTGCATCGAGCGAGTTACCACTCGAACCACCCCCAATTACGCCTAGTGAGGACTCGGCAGCTAGTCCATCAGATTCTCCAACCGTACCCGCAACGCGAAGTAGCCGTCGCGGTCGCCAACTACGAAATCCCGTCCGCTTCGCCGATTTCGTGACGATTTTTACAACCGACTGTTAGCAATAAGTTGGGAAGTTCGCCATGGATTTACCAAACAACAGACCCGTGAAATTACAATTGGTAGTTATGATTTCATTTTCTTCTGGTCTCCTAGCGACTCCAACAACACCGAACATCGTTTGTGTGTTGTTATTACGGTCCAACATCCGCCGGCGCCCTCAGGCGCTATTTTGTTCCAGTTTACCTTGCCCTCTCTCAGACGGATCTACACAGTCACATTGGCTTCATCCGTAGCCTGGCTGACTCCCGTGCACGTTCAAGGAGCCAACCGCTCACTGGACAACGGGACGATTGGTCAGCCTGGCACTGGAGACGGCAACTGGACGCCCTTTTGGATGGACCTGACGAGGCATTTTCCGGCTCGCATTCGTATGAGACCCGTGGGCGCCAAAACACAGTTGGACCTACGCACATCGGACCTCGAGAGTGCAGGCACCGGTAAACTCATCAGCAGTCGTTCGACGTCACCAACAATATAACGGACAAGCTATGAGGAGTTCCTGGACAACCAATAATTCCGGCTTACCATCACGATCGAAGCCCAACTCCGTCGGTCTTCTAGGAGGAGGCCCCTGTAGCGGTGGCCATCTTCGTTCATACTTTTACCACGTTTATTGTTTAACTGAACGTTGACTGCCAAGCGCGGTTGCCATTTGACCGTTGCTCTTGCGCACGCTCTCACGCACGCTCCCAAATACACGCTAACCACTATCTCTCCCAATCGCCTTCTCGTTCTCACGGGTCGTGGAGAATACCGTTCTGGTTAACATATTTGTGCAGTGCCGAGCATTAAAGTAACGTGCAAGTGGTCCACGCAGTACAAAGGACGAAAGCACGCGTTTACTAAGGAATTCGCGAAGGAAGGTCTAACCAACCTTACACAATGACATCGTCTTGATAAGAGACGACAATTTGCAAACCAAAAATAGGGAATCAATGGCGCTTAGGAAAATTCTAGGTGACACACGCCTGCGAGGTTGATTAGACCTTACTTCGCGGTTTCCTTAGTAAACGCGTGCTTTCGTCCTTTGTACTGCGTGGACCACTTGCACGTTACTCTACTGCTCGGCACTGTACGAATATGTTAACCAGAACGGTATTCTCCACGACCCGTGAGAACGAGAAGGCGATTGAGAGAGATAGTGGTTAGCGTATATTTTAGGAGTGCGTGAGAGTGTGCGCAAGAGCAACGGTCAAGTGGCAACCGCACTTGGCAGCCAGCGTTCAGTTAAACAATAAATGTGGTAAATGTTTGAACGAAGATTTCTACGGCTACACTACCAGTCAGCACAGGGGTGCGCATTTAGTCCAGCGAGGGGCTATTTTTCAGTAATTAATTTGAGAAGATTTCTCGTCGTACCATTACATTTAGACAGATCGGAACCATGGAAAAATAATCTCACATCTTTGGAAAACAAGATGGTCTACCTGTATAGAAGACGTTCGTGAGCGGCTGGTGAATGTGTCTCCTGTTGGGTCTAGCAGCGAAATACCAACGATATCCCCTCAATCAGACGAATGGAGAAGACGGCAGTCGGTTTACAGATGCAAGGTGTATTCTATATATCGTGCCACCGAAACAGTATCGATACGAGAGATACACCGAACGGAAAACGAAACGCGACGGCTGTGCAGAAAGCGAACCTCGAGCGCGTACAACCGGCGAACGATCGAAAGCGAAAGTGATTTAAAATTAGGTCGACGGAAACCTCGGAAAAGTCAGTCCAGTAAAACCTACGCAATCGGACAACACTATGAGGTCGATGTCAAACGTCAGAAAAGATCGTAGAAAAAATAGATCCCAAATGGTTTCCAGAAAACAGTCATTTTCTCAGAACGATCAAGGTTACTACACCTGCCTGGTCAGCACAATGAGAGAGCATTTAGCCCCAAAAAGGTCCCTCAGGGGACTATTTTTGGACCATTTATTGAATGTGTTATAAGTTCGAGAATTTCGCTCGTTGCCTGCTGATCCTCACGAAATGAATGAAATTTTGGTCGTTCCGTAACTTCGAAATTCGCCGGCTGCAAATTTCGAATAAGCAAATCTGTGAGGGCTACATACGGCTGAAAAATGGGTGAATTAGGTAAAGCCAAATTTTTCACCAGAAAACAACCATCCTTTCCGATGACAAAACAGATGAGCAGTTTTTTTCTCGGAATCCACATTTTTCAGCATCAAACACCATATTTTGGAACGCTCCCGGTAATCTGCAACTTCACTTGAAGTCCCATAAATATTCAGAGGGTCTAAGACACAGGAATCCATGGCAGGTTTTATAACCGCGACGCTAGAATTGATAATTAAGAACCGAACTAGAGCAGTTTTACTAATCGCAATGAACTCAAAATAGCTCCTGCCCGAACTACGCACAAATGAAGATCAAGAACACCGATGGATGGACTCACACTCGAACTTGTATTCTGCGCAATCGTAATGTACATAGACATGCAGACGTAATAAAATCACAAGAAGTGCTGTCATTAACAATCGCCACAGTGTTTAGGCATCTAAACTGCCACGATCGTCCTCAGAAAATGACCATTTTCAGACTTATTCATCTACGATCTTTTCCAACGCTTGGTTTCAACCCCACCACTCTGTTTGGTTAATTATACTCAACTGAACAAACTCTCAGAGGTTTCCGTCGACCTCACTTTTGAGCCACTTGTACATTCGGTTCTTGTTGCCAATTGTGAACGCACTCGGTTTGCTTCCGGCTTCGCCGTAGCGTTCGTTTGCCTACGTGTATTTCCGGTATCGGTACTGTTTCGGCGACACGATGTTTCAGTACTCCGGATACCGGGTACTAATTAGATCCCGAGGATGGCCTATGGAACGGGCAACAAGATAAAAGTTCCGAAGCGGGCCCAAAAGACGGTAAAAGTCAGTGGAATAGGTGAAGGACATTTTACATTGGAAAAATGCCGGTCACGTTTGCGTTCAGGAGCGACTCCGGACGCGACACTAGCTGAGAGAGCTAGAGGTTCAGCAGTCCGCTAGTAGAGCAGTAAAAAGTGTTTTTTAATTGGCGGAAACAAATTGTCCCTACAGCAAGCAGACAAAGAACAAACAGCCCTGTGGCATCTAACAACATGCAAACTGCCTAGAGCTAAGTGCTAGTTGGTTGTGTTTGTCTATGGTACTTTTTGGTCATGTATATACACATTCAAACTCAATCATCTCCAGGTTGCTGCAATGCATAGGATACACCCCAGGATCTGCCCACTGACTCGAATTTTCTCTATTCATTCGACAAAGGGGAGTTCTTTGTTGAGTAGTTGTGGGACCTCATTTTAATGTTCTCAGAAGTATCACTCGAAACTCTTCCTATACATTCATGCACGTTAAAACCGCACCAATGTGCGGCACTGCACAAATATGTTAACCAGAACGGTATTCTCCACGACCCGTGAGAACGAGAAGGCGATTGGGAGAGATAGTGGTTAGCGTGTATTTGGGAGCGTGCGTGAGAGCGTGCGCAAGAGCAACGGTCAAATGGCAACCGCGCTTGGCAGTCAACGTTCAGTTAAACAATAAACGTGGTAAAAGTATGAACGAAGATGGCCACCGCTACAGGGGCCTCCTCCTAGAAGACCGACGGAGTTGGGCTTCGATCGTGATGGTAAGCCGGAATTATTGGTTGTCCAGGAACTCCTCATAGCTTGTCCGTTATATTGTTGGTGACGTCGAACGACTGCTGATGAGTTTACCGGTGCCTGTTTAGTCGGACGCAAGACTTGTGGACTCAATTCCCGTCCAGCGAATAAAGACGCAGAACGACAGCGATTGATGGTTTTTGTACTTGTATTGATTGCCCTGTATGAAGTACAGGAGAAGGGAGGCTGATCGAGATAATCACCAGAGCTGATGAGCTGGAGCGCGCCTTGCCGTGTTGACGTAGTGTGACGAAGGTTCTTCTATCTTTTTAAACGTGTTCTTCTTTTTCACACCGGTGGACTTAAACAAGGCGCGCCTAAGCTCTAAGCTCGCGATTGTATTTTATTGAATTTGGTGTCTGCGAAGCCGCTACATCAGTCCCCCTCCAGAAGGACGACCGAGTAGGAGAACTTCGACCTGAGAGAGCGTCGTGAGTTGAGCCAAAAACCAGCTGAATAGTTCCAGCTGGAAAAGGTTTGTGCTCAGCACCTCTAAGGTGATCTAAGGACCTCTGGGCCATATATAGCCGCAGAGAAGGTTACTCACGCGTGAACTGGTGGGGTATCCTCTCCCCGTGCTCTCTATCTAGAAACCTTAAGTGGGGACAGGGACGTGCCAAACCATGTACAAGGCACGTAGGCAACAACAACAACAACAAAAAATGGTAATGTTCATATAGGGACACATGTCCATTGTTAGTGGTGTGCCAGATCCTTCCTAGGTAAACAAAGACTGACCCTAGAAGAGATAAGAAAAACTGGATACAGTATGCAATCAAAAGGGGAAATCTATGTAAGAACAATAAAGTCAACGAATCGTGCAGGGAAACGAACATGCCTACCAGACCTGGTGAAACGTGATGGGGGGTCGACCTGTGACTCACGCGTGCTGGAGCTAGATGTTGTTGGGGTCGGGCCAACGTCTGTGTTTTACCATCGACGGGCAACGGCGTAGGCTGGGTTTCCGAGTCGACGAACGCTGGCTTAAGGCGGTCGATGCTGACGGTTTCTTGCCGACCATTGAGATCGATGATGAAGGTTTTTTCTAAACGCCGAATGACTTTATGCGGGCCAAAATAAGCTGGAGTCAACGGGCGGCGGCTCGGCGTACGCAGAAAAACGTGCGTGCACGTATGTAGGTGACTGGGAATAAACGACGGCCGATCTGTCGAAAGGACAGGAATACCAATCTTCTGACGCATGTAGATCATGAGACGTTGAGTGTAGTCTCCAAGGTTGGGGAAAGGTGCGCTCGCCTTGGGTGCGACAAATTCACGAGGGAGACGAGCGGTGGTGCCGAATGTCATGGACGCAGGTGTGCAGGGAGTGTCGCTGCCCAACGTATTGCGAATGCCCAATAAAACCAGTGGTAAGACGTCCGTCCACTGGGGATTGTTGTGAGCACTGAGCGAAGTTTTGAGGTGCCGGTGAAAACGTTCGACCAAGCCATTAGCCTGGGGATGATAAGCTGTGGTGCGAATACGCTTAGTGCCAGTCAGTTGGAGGAGATTGTCGAAAGTGGCAGATTCAAACTGAGCTCCTCGATCGGTGGTTACTGTGGTAGGACAACCAAAGCGGGAAATCCAGTGTTCCATGAACGCACGGGCGACAGTTTCACTGGATACATCCGGAATGGGTATGGCCTCGGGCCAACGAGTGAAACGATCAATACAAGTGAGTAGATAGATCATACCTCGGGATGGTGGCAAAGGTCCCACAATGTCGACGTGCACGTGAGCGAAACGGGCGTCTGGAGTCTCAAAATTTCCGACTGGACTGGTGGTATGTCGCTGTATTTTGGCTCGCTGACAAGCAATGCAGTTACGTGCCCATTGACGAACGTCGCGATCCATGTTTGGCCAAACAAATCGGGCACGGACTAGTTTGCATGTGGCCTTGATACCCGGATGGGATAGACCGTGCAACATATCGAAAATTGGACGGCGATGTGAAAGTGGTACGATTGGCCTTGGGTGATCCAAGGTGGTGTCGCAGAGGATAGTGCCAGCAGATGACGGAAGAGGCAAAGCCCGCACTCGGAGACTTGTATCGTGAATGGTTTGTTGAAACTCAGGATCCTGCTGGCTTCGTGCCAGGTCCTCGAGATTGATACCGAGAGCAGCGGGCGACCCGAGACTGTGGATCCTGGAAAGAGTATCTGCAGCCACATTAGCTGACCCGGAGATATGACGAATGTCAGTAGAAAATTGTGATATGAAATCCAGCTGGCGAATTTCTCGTGGAGAATGACGATCAGACGCGTTGCGGAAAGCATACAGTAGTGGCTTGTGATCTGTGAAAATGATGAATTCCCGTCCTTCCAGAGCGTGGCGAAAGTGACGTATGGCGGTGTAGACGGCAAGTAACTCACGACCAAACGCACTGTATTTGGATTCTGCGGAAGACAGGCGGCGTGAGTGAAAAGCCAGAGGCTCCCAGGCGCCGTCCACGGCCTGCTGGAGAACGCAGCCAAGTGCGACATCGGAAGCATCAACAGCGATACTGGCGGGAGCATGGGGATCCGGATGACGGAGAAGAACCGCAGACGACAAGGCCTGTTTGAGCTGAGAAAAGGCCTCCTGGGCTTGATCGGTCCAGATGAGGGTTCGTTGTTTGCCCCGCAAAAGATCAGTTAGCGGTTGCATCAGGGTGGCGCAATGTGGAATGAACCGGCGGTAATAATTGACAAAGCCGTTAAAACGTTTGAGCTGTTTGAAGGACTGTGGAAGTGGAAGTTCAGCAATATCACTGACCTTGGTTTCAGCCGGACGAATGCCGTTGGCGTCGATGATGTGACCGAGGAAGAGCAATGACGGCTTCCCTAATTCAGTCTTGGCGGCATTGATGGTAACGCCGTGCTCTGTTAACCGCTGGAAGAGCTGTCGAAGATGAAGCTGATGTTCGTCAACGCTGGGGCTAGCGACAAGAATATCATCGATGTAAGAGTGAACGAAGGGCAGCCCGCGGGTAACACCGTCAATAAACCGCTGGAACGTTTGGGACGCGTTGCGCAAGCCAAATGGCATACGGAGAAACTCAAATAGACCAAACGGAGTGGTAACGGCGGTTTTTGCAACGTCCTCGTCGGCGACCGGAATTTGATGATAGTCCCGGACCAGGTCGATTTTGCTGAAGATGGTGGATCCAGCCAGAGCAGACGTGATATCATGAATGTGAGGCACAGGATATCGATCTGGCGTTGTGACCTGATTGAGGCGACGATAGTCACCACACGGACGCCAGTCGCCCGAAGTTCTCTTCGGCACCATGTGCAATGGAGAGGCCCACGGGCTGTTCGAAGGACGGATGATGCCTAGGTCCAGCATTTTCTGGAATTCAAGACGAGCGACGGCCAGTTTGTCTGGGGCTAGGCGACGCGGACGGGCAAAAACAGGAGGTCCAGCGGTACTGATGTGATGTACAACAGCCGAGCGCACCATGGGTAAGTGGTTTGCCGGTCCGGTTAGAGACGGAAACTCTGCTAAAATTTTGGCGAAGGTATCGTTGGCGATAGGAGCTACGGACGGTCGAACAACGTTGACCAAGCAGACAGATCCAACAACAGCACGATGAGTCACAGGGTCGGTTAACTTACGAGAAGCGGGATGTAACGAAAGGTTGAAATGATGCAGAAAATCAACTCCTAAGATGGGCTGGGAAACGTCAGCAATGACAAAAGTCCATTGAAAAAAACGACGCAACCCCAGATCTAACTTGAGACGCCTAGTACCAAAAGTGGATATACGAGACCCATTGGCGGCCTGAAGCTCTAAAGTTTGCCGGTGCTGACGATCAGAAGGGTTAGGGGGAACGACACTGATCTGTGCGCCAGTGTCAATCAAAAACTGACGGTGGGAGATGAGGTCCTTGATAAATAGAAGACGGCAGGGTGTAGGGAGGCCAACGAGCGCTGCCGTACCTACCCGTTGGCCGACGAGTTTCCCTGGTTGTCGTGGAACGTGCACGGGGGTGTACACTTCCTGGCGCTGGCACGATACTGGCGGTGATACCAACACCATGTCCAAGTGTGTGCATCGGGAGAGGATGGCCTAGGAGGACTGCGAGCGGCAATAGGCCGACGGGTGCGAGTTGGGGAGCGGCTACGACGTGCCGAACGTGAAGACTGAATAGCGGTCACGTCCGCCGGAAGTGCACTGAGTTGTGCAGCTAAATCTGTGAGAGTAGCCTCCGTAGTGGTTGTGGAAGCACGAACACACTGACTAATTTGGGCGGAGGCGGTTTCCATAAAGCGGTCCGCCGCCAAAGCCAGTCTTTCTAGTGAGACTTCATCTACGAGAAGGGCCAGAGTGCATTGCGCTTGTTGGGGTAGCTGCTGCATCCACAATTCTCGCAACATCATGTCACCAACTTGGATGCCCTTGGCCAGCTGTTGCATACGACGCAGAAGCTGTGAAGGCTTCTGGTCACCGAGGGAAATGCCACTAAGCAGCTGACGAAGACGGTTTGAGTCGGAGACCCCGGTGCGATCTAAGATAGCCTGGCGAAGCATATCATAAGGCTTGTCCGTGGGTGGGTTGGAGATGATATCCTCGACAGCTTCAAGAATATTTAAAGGAAGTTCGGCAGTGAGATGCACATACTTCTGTTGCTGGGAGGTGATTCTGGAGGCAGCAAAATGTGCTTCCAGATGAGTCAACCAAAGAGAGGGATTACCCGGAATGAAAGGTAACGCTTTCACTGGGCGCGCAATAGAGAGCGTTTCAGGCACCGCAGGGTCAGACATAGTTAACTTAGCGTCATCTATATCAAATAGACAGCAAAATAAATATACGATGGCTGATCGAAATTAACACCAAAATAGGCTCAATACGTATGTGCACAACGAAAACAAAAGGAACGCTGAAGGGCACGGACGATATAATAAATAAATAAAAATTATTAATAACTTGGAACGGGCTCACCAATTTAGTCGGACGCAAGACTTGTGGACTCAATTCCCGTCCAGCGAATAAAGACGCAGAACGACAGCGATTGATGGTTTTTGTACTTGTATTGATTGCCTGTATGAAGTACAGGAGAAGGGAGGCTGATCGAGATAATCACCAGAGCTGATGAGCTGGAGCGCGCCTTGCCGTTTTGACGTAGTGTGACGAAGGTTCTTCTATCTTTTTAAACGTGTTCTTCTTTTTCACACCGGTGGACTTAAACAAGGCGCGCCTAAGCTCTAAGCTCGCGATTGTATTTTATTGAATTTGGTGTCTGCGAAGCCGCTACACCTGCACTCTCGAGGTCCGATGTGCGTAGGTCCAACTGTGTTTTGGCGCCCACGGGTCTCATACGAATGCGAGCCGGAAAATGCCTCGTCAGGTCCATCCAAAAGGGCGTCCAGTTGCCGTCTCCAGTGCCAGGCTGACCAATCGTCCCGTTGTCCAGTGAGCGGTTGGCTCCTTGAACGTGCACGGGAGTCAGCCAGGCTACGGATGAAGCCAATGTGACTGTGTAGATCCGTCTGAGAGAGGGCAAGGTAAACTGGAACAAAATAGCGCCTGAGGGCGCCGGCGGATGTTGGACCGTAATAACAACACACAAACGATGTTCGGTGTTGTTGGAGTCGCTAGGAGACCAGAAGAAAATGAAATCATAACTACCAATTGTAATTTCACGGGTCTGTTGTTTGGTAAATCCATGGCGAACTTCCCAACTTATTGCTAACAGTCGGTTGTAAAAATCGTCACGAAATCGGCGAAGCGGACGGGATTTCGTAGTTGCCGACCGCGACGGCTACTTCGCGTTGCGGGTACGGTTGGAGAATCTGATGGACTAGCTGCCGAGTCCTCACTAGGCGTAATTGGGGGTGGTTCGAGTGGTAACTCGCTCGATGCAGGTGACTGAGCGGCTTGAGTGGGTGTAAATTGTCCGAGCGGCTTGCACTCAATGACGGCAGGCTTGAGACGGTCGATAGATACGGTGTCGTGTCGTCCGCTGATATCTATGACAAATGATTTTGCCCTACGTTTTATCACCCGAAACGGGCCAGTGTATGGCGCTTGTAGTGGTAATCGAACGCCATCGACGCGAAGGAATACGTAAGTAGCGGTTCCTAACGCAGTTGGGACATAACTTGTAGACTGTTGTTCACGCGGCGGACTGGCCTTGAGCACTCGCATGTGCTGCGTAAGGCGCTCAGCATAGTCACCGTAGTCGAAAGTCACGGTTGGTGAGGGGGCTACCAACTCCCCAGGCAGACGAAGTGTACAGCCATATACTAGTACAGCCGGTGTTGTGTGTAACTCTTCCTTAACGGTACTACGCAGGCTTAAGAGTGCTAATGGTAGTGTTTCACTCCAAAGGGGGTTGCCGTTTGCTCGAAGGGCGGCTTTTAATTGCCGGTAGAAATGCTCAACCATACCATTGGCCTGAGGGTGGTAAGCTGTCGTCTAAACGTGTTGGCAACCGAGCGTAGCGAGTAGGCTGCCGAAAGCGCCGTCAAAGTGTGGACCGCGATCGGTGGTTACTATCGCCGGGCAAACGAAATGACTAACCCAACCGGTCAGAAAAGCTTTCGCGGCCTCTTCCGAGGTGGGACGAGGGATAGGGATGGCCTGAGGCCAGCGAGTAAAACGATCCACGCATGTGAGTATGTAAACGTACCCAAGCGAAGGTGGGAGTGGTCCTACGAGGTCGACGTGCACATGATGAAAACGTGTTTCGGGTTCTGGGAACCTGGCCAACGCTGCCTTAGTGTGCCTATGGGTCTTAACACGTTGACACTGCAGACAAGCACGAGCCCATTGACGGACATCTCGTTTGACATTGTGCCAAACAAAACGCTCAGTTATCAGTTTCACCGAGGCAGTCACACCCGGATGAGCCAGATTATGGAGTGTCAGGAACGTAGGATAACGGTGGGCAGCAGGAACTACTGGCCTAGGGCGACCTTGCGACACATCGCACACGATGGTATTCTGGGAAGCTGGGATAGGCACTGTGGTTAAACTCAAAGAACCGTTTTGTCGAAGTTGTTCGATGTCAGGGTCCATAGTTTGAGCCTGTGCCATTGCGTCTAAGTTGATGTTAGGCATTTGTGACAGACGTAGTTGATATACGCGCGATAAGGCGTCTGCGACGGGATTAAGTACCCCAGAGACGTGTCGTATGTCCACAGTAAACTGTGAGACAAAGTCTAAGTGGCGAATCTCGCGTGGTGAGTATCGATCCGAAGCTGACTTTAGTGCGTAAACCAAAGGCTTGTGGTCTGTAAACACCGTGAACGAACGGCCTTCGAGTGCGTGTCGAAAATGACGAATTCCCAAGTAGATGGCTAATAACTCTCCACCGAACGTGCTGTACCTTGATTTTGCGGGTTGTAGGCGCTTGGGAGAGATAGTGGTTAGCGTGTATTTGGGAGCGTGCGTGAGAGCGTGCGCAAGAGCAACGGTCAAATGGCAACCGTGCTTGGCAGTCAGCGTTCAGTTAAACAATAAACGTGGTAAAAGTGTGAACGAAGATGGCAACCGCTACAGATAGTCTGCCCGAAATCTGTTTTCAACAAAACGGAGTAATATCTGGTAATCTAGGTATCAAAGCATCTATAGTCTATGAAATGAGAAAATATCGAAATATTTGGAAAACTTGGACAGAGTGAATGTTTATTTCTCTGAAAATAGGACTGTGATGTATAACTGTGTAATCTATGAAGTAAATCCAAGGAACACTTAGGGTTACGATTTGTGATGATTTGTCACAAATCTTCAGAATACTTAAAGAGGTGCTAATTACGTCAGATGAGTAAAACAATTACAAACGAAAAGGCAACGTGAAACTTATTTCGAAAAAATTGTAATTTATGTACCTGCGTCTTCTCCTTGCATTCCCGTGATTCCCACCGTCGATAAACCAACGCTTTGTCTTTCAATGACAGACAAAGGTTCTTCCGTGAATTTCGGGGTGGAACGAACAGCGTCTGAGGTTTCGTCAGAGACAACGAATTTCATTTACCCACCCTTGACGGCAACCATGAGCCCGTGTGTTTAAACGACTTCCTGTTTCTAACTTCCAAACCAGCAGCAGGCTAAGGCCACTTCATCCCCGATAGACACCGTCTGTTGTCACACTCAAAGACAAGTACGTAATTTAGAAAAGTGAAGGTAAAAAATACAAATTTATGTGAACGCATGCAAAATCGCAACAACGGTGTCATAGAAGTTAATAGAAAGCGATAAACATTTACAAGTGATGGTGTGAATAGGCGCAATGAGTATGTCCGATACCCATGTAGCACATAGCCCGTTCCATGGGCTGGGCTCGGAACGGGTTTGGAACGGGTTCGTTAATCAACAGTCATGATGGTGGAAAATTTTATAGATCGTCATAATTTTTTCTAAAGAACTCAAAAATATGAATACTTTGTTATTTGTCCGTCAGAGCGGGCATCATTTTTGACGGCTCCTTCAATTTTTGGACGTAATCGCGGCCTAAGACTAGATGGAAACTGAAATCGTTAGGTTGGGATTCGTTTGGCGCAATGTAGCGGACGAAGGTAGCATACCTGACAAACCTATAAGCCAACCCAGCTGGAGCCCGTTTCTAGCCCAGCCGAAGCCCGGCCGGGCACCCGTTGCGCACCCGGCTCTAGCCCAGCCTAAGCCCGCTTCCAGCCCGTTCGCCCGCTCCGAGCCCGGCCGAAAACCGTTCGAAGCCCGGCCGGGTTTGCCACTTGGGTAGTCCGCTAACTACAGAAAATATGTACGAACGATTTGATGGCGAAATGTGTGAAAAAACTGCCCAAAACATTAAACATACATTGTCGATCAACTTACGAATCTTGCGGGGCGTTCGTTGATAATGGTAATTTTATATGGTTGCGCAGTGGATTAAGAAAGTGCATGGAGATTATACGATAAATGAGTACAACGCAAATGAGAATTAAAATGTCACCCTAACTAACATTACCCTTCATTTCGGAGCACGTTTTGCACATTTCGTGAATTGTTCGGTATAATTCTTGTGCTGTCCCTTTGGGTCTCTCGATGAACGACTCAAATCTTCCATAAAGGGGACTTGTAGTGGAAACTAAAGAAATTATCTATTATCTATAATTATTATTATTATCTGGAAATCGACGGAGTCCAAGACTCTTGTCATGTCACTTTTTCACCGAACCAAATCATCTCGGAGTCCAATGTAAATATAAAAACCATCCGATAGCTGTTTCTTCTCACACAACCATGGAATATAGGATATTATTCTCGGGTCATACGGGATACGTGACAAGTGGTGACTTAAAGCGTGCTGCAAGTCAAGACGTTACCTCATGGTTAGTATGGGGGCTATAAGAACATCGGACAGGGACTACAAGGCAGTATCCACACTGATGTCAACAAACACCGTTCTCTCAAGCTGTATTTCTTGACCGACATGAATTCACAGAACGTCATGCTGTGTACACGGACCATCAAATGGAATGTAGCGTTTTCAGGGGTCTGGAAATCAGCCCAAACCACGGGGTTTCGGAGCAAAGCCGTCAGCTCTTCGAACTGAACTGCAGCAGGTGCTCTCGCATATGAAAGGTACACTAATATTGGAGGAGATAATGATTGTGCCCTCGAAATGTGAGTTTCAAGTCAGGTAATTAGAATTCCTTGGCTCCATAGTGAGCACCAGCAAACCAGCCAGACAACGATTGCTTCAAACCAATAACCGGATCGCTGTCGCCCAGTACTCAAGCACATTTGAGATCAATCCTTGGTTGTTTACAATACTATTTCAGATTCATACCGAAATTCTCCACAAGGATGCAGCCGTTATATTTCGCTTGGTCATCTGCGATATGGCTACGAACTTAGAAACATGAGAGTTTTGCACGATCTTATCAAATGCGTAGTTGCATGTTCCATTCGTACAATCCAAACAGTGCTAATCATGGGCGCATGTGAGGTTGAAATTGGTGCAGTACTCGGAGGAGATGAATACCTTATTATCTACATTTCTCGATTTCACAGTACTGCTGAAAGGGGACACTCTGAGACGCTTCAGGAAACACTAGCGGTGTCCTTGATGTTATGAAGTCCCTACATAGAGTTGTTTGAGTTCAAATTTCCGATTATTACACATCTCTGAGAGTTCCAATTTATACTCAAACTAAAATCATGAATCCTGTTGAAATATACTGGCCAACACTTTGGGGATGTCATGAAGTTGCTCACAAATTGGCCGGGCCTCGGATAAAGTCATCTTTGGTTTCAGCAATACATTCGCCTGCGGCTCCGGGTGATTCATACCAACAACCAGTGGATCACGCCATTGGTTCTATAACTGATATCCGAAATTACACCTCGCAACATGCGAGGTGGATGATTGATTTTGATGTGCTGGTAGTGGTTAGGTCCCCGATTAAACATTCCAGACACCAATTCTGCTGCTTGCCGCAGCTCTCGGGGGATTATTTCAACAGCTTGGACTCCAGAATTAAACATATCCATAATGCATTAATTTTGAGGGAATACTTGACAGAATTCACTTTTTCCATTCTACGCACTGACTGTAACGTAGGACACGAACTCTCTTAGAATGTGGCTTCATCACAAATGAAACACTTCTTCGCTCTGAAGGCCTTCTTGCACCTCTGGTAACTCTTCCATTTTGTTTCTGTAGACCAATGACCCTCGTTACCTGGCTATTGGTATTCAATATCGGGTGAGTTGCATAAAAGAAAACACTACAAAACGACTATCTTACTGTCCAAGGATATATATGTATGCATACACATATATGCATATGGATTTATATACACAGATTATATATATATATATATATATATATATATATATATATATATATATATATATATATATATATATAGAGAGAGAGAGAGAGAGAGAGAGAGAGAGAGATAACAACACAAAAAATATTCATTAATGAATAGTTCGGAGAAGGTACGAAAGTTTATCAGTTAATTTTATGTAAGGATACCGACGCAACTGTCCTCCGACGACAGTTTTCAAGAGGAGCATACGGCTCTATTGCGTGCACATCAAAAACATTTTGAACTGCCTTCCAGTCCGCCGCCGGTGCTACAAAGAGTTATGGAAGCTGCTTCGTAAGTTTACGTTTCCTATCAATAAGCTTTTCCTATCAGTACATCAAATACGGCTCACTGCGAGACATCATCGCCCGTGCTATTCCGTGAGTCGTATCCCACCGGCGATGACCGCAGTCCTTCACCAGAGTTCCGTAGAAGGTAGTCACCCTAAAAGTTGGCGATTAACCTTGTTTTATAGCAAAGAAACAGCTGACTGTAAAGTCATATTGAACCAAATCTTGAAAAATTTGAGTGAGCTAATGCGTAAGTGGCTTTTTTAGTTAATTAAATACCGACATAGTGACCACGCAACATATGGAGAACCGTTTGGGCAAGGTGGAACGGGCGCTCGACTCGCTTACTGTCGCATTGGGGGCCACCCATGTATCAGCCGTTCCACCCAAGGCGCTGCGAGCAGAATCGTTGGGGGACTTGGAAACCCTAAACGACACTCTTGCTTCCCCAAGTGTATATGCTAGCATGGTAATCTTTTACATTTGAAACTTAAAATTTCAGGTTGCCACGCTCAAACGGTTCACCTGTACAGATCTGTGTGAAACGGTGCGGGGTATGCTGGCAGCAAGCATTGGAGAAGAGGTTGCTATGACTTGTTGTTGGCTAGGTAGCCCGCAACGGAAACCGGTTTACGATCATAGGTTGATCGCGGCCGTAGTGGGTAGGTCGATACAATTATTAACACGAAACAACAGAAGCAGTGCGTGGGACAGAACGATTCGCAGATGAACCGAGGTCTGTCATAGAGAGGCACATTAAGCGTTGGTTTATCAACGCTCGGGATCGAGGCGAAGGAAGACGGCTACGCCGGTACGTCGTTTTTTATTTTTTGTTGTTGTGTTCATTCATTCAGGGTTTCTGAGTAACCATTGCTTCATTTTAAACTGATGGTGCATAATGTCATCCACCAATATGCGTATGGAACTATGAAGTGGTGACACGGTTTATCTATTACAAGTAGACGCTGTCTCGTATAATGTTAATTAACAGAACACGCATAATTTTGTGTGTAGTATATACGTTTCTGCGTTAAACTTACAAAACCAGGTTGTTCCATATTTTTCGAACGGTTAATACATCACTTTCCACACTTTCATTTTACAGATTCCGTGAAATACAAGAATGACCAACAACGAATGTCGGAACTTTATGTACATTTTTACCGCCTTTTTATACAATAAATCTATCCTTTTTCTTCTACAATTGGCAGTTTTACTTGTTTATATATATGGGCAACTTAGTGGTTGAACTAAAAACGTGGGGGGATATTGTAATAGCCGATTCCGCAGTGAAACTAAATTTTGGGTGATTTTTGGAAAGGAGGGAACTATTTTCCGCGATTTTCTCAGAACGTTGGGCATGCCCAACCCTAGCCCAATTGGGCGCTGGTGGCGCTGCCCAACGCATTTCAATAGAGTTGCCCAATGTTGTGATGGGCAAGCCCAACGTTTGCCCAACCCTAGCCCAATTGGGCAGACGTTGGGCAGTGCTGCTTGGGTTATTTATCACTGTAAATCACGATCAATATAGGTAAAACTGCAGTGCATTTTGTAAACAGAACAAAGCAAACCAGCGTGGCACTGTCTGGTCACAAGTGCATTCAGTAAAACGTTGTTTTTGTGACGCAGATACATGGCAATAAGTATTGATACTTTTAACATTATATTTCTTGCACGAACATCGGTGCAGCTTTTCAAGGCACATGTTACGAGTCTTATTATCCCAGCGTTCGCCCAACAGCGTTGGATATTGTGTTGCTCGGGAATAAACTTGGAAACAATAAAACAGGAATCGGGAAAATGAAAAGCAGTAAGGGAGCACCCACTCGCAAAATAGCCGGATGTTGTGCTGGGCCCATCAAGACTTTGGTAGCGGTGCCTATGGATTTCAATGAAACTATCCATCTTATGTCCAGTGTTTATCCATCTGAGCGTGTTGTTTCGGTAATAGCGCTACTTTGTAACAGTCGGATTGGAGTTCACCACCTTGGTGTTAGAATAATGTAAATGTTGGTGACTGTTTGTTTACACCCTTAGCCTGTGTTTATGGAGGTTTTCTTCATTTCGTGCTTTTTCGGATTGAACACGTGCAATCTCCTCCGGATGAGCATTACTCTTGCGTATTGCGCTTTCAACACACTTTCTCATGGCACTTAAATTTTTACCTGCTTAACCCATTTTTTCATATATGTTCCAGGTAGACTTTTTCGCCACTACGCGGTGCAACCAAATATGTGGCCTTGGTAATGTAGGCCCTGTCAGCATATGTGCGGTTCTCAATCAACGTTCTCTGGTCGTTGGTAATCCAGGCGAATGTCGATCATATATGCCCTTCACCACCAAGGATTTAACCGTTCAGCTTTTCGAAGTGATGCTTTCGGATGAAACTCCGGCTTCGTTCTGCCCTCTCCGATTCCGCCACACCATATACAGACAGCCGTGGAAACTCTTATCACTACTCTTTATCGACCCCACTGTATTCTTGTCCAAACTCTACCTTTGTCTTATTCAGCGTCTCCTCAACTGGTCTGTGTAATTTTACATTTTCGATCTCTGTGACTTCTCTATATCTCAAATTATTTGGCGTCGTCGTTGACAAATCCCTCGCGCGGAACATTAATATTGAATTTGTCTTCTCGCTTCAGGCCAAAGTATCTTCCCGCATTTTGATTATATCCGTGCCCTTTTGCCGTGAATGCGTATCGGGTACTGCCGAGAAATATTTATTTATTTACAACCGGTGGGAAATTATGTACGCACGGATTCTCAAGTAATTTCACCTGTCACTTATGGTATGGTCCCACGCTTTGCTTCTGTTATTCAAAGTGGGGATCACGTGACAGAATCGAGGTAAAGCAGCACGGTCGGCAAATGCTTCCCCAATTACCACGCGTCCGAGCAACCATGTATTTCCCTTGGTCGGAGCACCTCCAACTAATCGCTTTCTAGCTAGTAGCAGATATCCGCGAGACAAATGAACCAGTACGGAAAGACGATATGGCTCTAGTATCTGCACGAGTGGTAAAATAAGCTGCTTTGGTCCCATGCTTCAACTGTTCTCGAAAGCATTGCGATGGTTTGTTACACGAATGACCAATGTTTCAGCAACTCCCTAGGCTTAGCTGGGTACGCTGACTGGTTTAACTATTTTATCATTGGTGCGACGACGAGATAACTTGACGGTTAATGACTCATGGTGCCACAACCACTAAAGTTACAAAAATTAGCATCGAGTATAACAAAAATAATGTATTTCTCATCAATTTAGAAGATACAACCAAGATTTGTTTTGTACGGCTTAGGAATCAATCCCACGTACCAAATTTTTAACTCGATTCAGCACAACAACGTTGCTTCCCGTGCAATGGTTAACAGTGTACGGAGGGGAAATAAAAACCACACCGTTCACTGACAGCACACCATCGTCTTGCTGTGTTAGGTCCACCCGATTGGCCGCAAATAACTCCATTAACTTTACACGCCGTTTTTCCAGCTGATCCGGTGATAACTGATGTGAAATACCATCATCTAAGATAGGATTGTTCGCATGTTCATTCGGAGTAAACAAGTTGTCCAATTCCTCAAACCGTTCCCGAATTTTATCTTGGGAAAGCTCAGACGTCAGTTCCTAAAAGGGAAAACAAGTATGTGATAGCGTGTGGCAGCAATGCGCAGATGGCGCGTAAATATTAAATTTCAAAACGTGAAATAAACCTGTAGCGACCCTATATTCATCTTGGGCAATCACTACCTTTGTTGCCACCTTGTGTAAACATGTATCACCGCTCCCGATTCGACCGCCGTATGACACATGCGCTTGTGAGTCCTTCCTACCTGTTTCTTGCGCTGTAGGCTATCATAGTCTCCGAGGCTTATCACTCTAGTCCCCTGGTCTCTAGCGAAGTGTAACACTATTCGTGATTGTAGTTATCGGTCACCTCCACATGCCATCCTTTTCATTAGCCCGGCGCGCTACAAGCCAGAGCAAAAATATCACGAACCGAAATGCACTTATTTAGAGGAAGGAAGAACCACGAGTGTAACACTATGAACGAACAATTCGGAATTACTGATCCTAAACCATTTTCTTTATTCCACGGTTGGGCATGAATGCATTGGAAGGAGTAAAATCTCCCAAGCAGCACGCCCAGCGAGCTCCTAATTGGGCGCGCGTTGGGTTAACATTCGGCTACATCACCGGAAATGTTGGGCACCGCTACCTGCGGAATCAACGTCACCCTACAACGGCGTTTTCTGGAACAGAAAAGCTTTAACTTTGCAGAGGTTCGCAGAATCTGTGAGCAACATGATGACGTGCATTAAGTAACCACGCCCGATACAACAGTCCTGTTGCAATAACTGCAGAGGACTGACGGCGAAACTAGTAAAGTTGGAAGTCGATGGTGGCCCGACGTTCATCCAACGAATAGTGCTGCCTTATGGGCAAACAGATTGTGTTATTAAAGCACTGAAGCAAATGGGACAGAACGGTGTGATTCATCATCATCATCATCGTACAGCGTTGAACAGCAGGACAAGCCCCACTGATCACTACCTTTCTCGTCATGTTGCCCGTTGAATTAGAAAGTATCAACATACAAGATGGCCACGGAGTGGACCTACACGGGTGGGAAAAGGAAACAACACCCTAGTAGCCAACACACGGAATACAAAGTCTAACTATACAAACGCACATCGATCGATCATTCTGATTCAACAGAAAGTGACAACGCGATTGCCACTGTTCACGGTTCGCAGCCATATCCTTCAGTGTCTCCAGCCAACTGGTGGACGGATCTTTTGGACCCCGACCAAGAAGACGTGAAACACCTACTTTCCCTAAGTTCGCTGTACATTTTGTCATTCCTCGCTGCCAGGCCATCGGTTGACCTCCACATGGCTTCTCCCACTCCTGAGGAGGAACGGCGAATAGCGCACGGTGTGGTAGACGTGTTCGCCATACGTAACACGTGTCCCAACCAACGAAGTCTACTAAGATGGATACGCTGTGGCAGAACGTTCTCCGAATTAGAACCCAATACTCGCTTTCTGACCTCAGCATTGCTCACTCGGTCACTCTATCCAATATTAGCGATACTACGCAAACATCGATGGTGAAAAACCTCAAGACGGCGGATATCTTCCACACGCAGACCCCAAGTCTCACAACCATACTACAGAACTAAACGCACCGCGGCACAGTACATACGATCTTTCAATTTGAGCGATATATCAGATCGGCGCCACAAGTGCTTTAGTCCAGCGTACGCCTCTCGAGCCTTGGATATTCACGTGCTCACCTCTACTTCTGCGCTTCCATCGGTCGTCACGCTGCTCCCGAGGTAGGTGAGGCGGTCAACAGTTGTTAGTTCCTCCCCATCGAGCATCATGCTCGAAATCGTTGACGTCCAGTCTTGCAACATCACTTTACACTTTGAAGGTGCAAAGCGCACGTCGAACGTTCCCACCGGATTTGTACAATGGTACGGACTGCTCCGAATAGCCAACTTGGGCGTTGAAATCTCCAACAACCACTACCACTTTCGTGGAACGCACGCTTCGAAAACCGAGGGAGAATTTGTCTTTGGTCTTGGAGGAACTACAGTCAGTGGGCCTATACACAAACACGACGAACAAGCATCGACGCATAAGTCTGTTGCCGTTGACATGTACAGAACCACCCAATGGAACTGCATGCAAACGACTGCAAAATGGAATCCAATCCAACAATGCATGCTCAGATCTTGTGTTCAGAGCGATCCCCACGCCAGCTTGACCACAAGTGCTAAATACCGGATCAGCCAGCACGCGAAGAGTGAAGTGAGAGACTGAGGTTATACCCCGGGTGCGAAGAGTGATCACGGAGGTGGGTTCTCTCATGCTCATTCCGGAGACAGCATACATCCATCTTGAAAGTCTCAAGAGTTCTAGCGAGGAAAGCCTGTTGCCTTAGCCGATATTTTTGTGCAAACGTTGAAGAAAGCCAACTGAAGCGGACATGCAGGCTAAACAAGTCTGTCTGATATATACTCGAATCCGGAACTGCAATAGCTTACTTTCGGGGGAGGGTCGTGTCGACTGATCGCTGTGACACGTACGACGAATACGACTGACTGTTCGCATTCATAAAGGATAGTGGCGGCCGATTCGACCATGGGGCTGAATGATGAAAGACTAGGGATAATTAAAAATAGCTAGAACGATGAGAATATCAGGTGATCTCGTATGTCAAAGCATGATAATTGAGTTGCCAGCTTGTTCGATCCAGTAGAGTTGCTAAATTGTGAGGACAATTTTATGCTGTCATCATGGTATGATTACTCAAGTTAGTTCTTTTTCTTGGGCGACTCTGATGGTTGTGACAATGAAAAGCGATGGGAAAACGCCACGTACTTGTGGGAGCTACAGACTTATTTTGAACCCACGACAATGAAGATGCACGGAGACTACTATGGAACCGGAGGATTTTAGGAAATCCGTGCTCAGCAGTACATACTTTTTGAAGGTGGATCTCGCTGACACATCTACAAATTCCTCTACTCCCAGAATCGAGACCGCTTACCACCACCAATACCCCTTGGGGCATGTTACAGAACAATTTTATGCCCTTTTGGATTGCACGTTTGATTCGGCATTTTTCAGGATGCCTTCGACCAAGTGACTGAAGGTTTGACCGGAGTAATGGCATACCAGGACGATGTGATCGTCTTCGGTGAGTCAAAAGAGGAACATGATCATCGTTTGAAGCAGACCGTGGAACGATTCGTAACCAAGAATGTTCTGATCAAGCCTTCATAATGCAAGTTCGGTGTCCGGGAATCGAGCTTTCTTGGGTTCACGATAAACGCCAATGGACAACAGCCAGACCCTGGTCGTTTCAAACCTATTGCCGAAGTGGAGTCACCAAAGAATCAAACACACTTGAGACCAACCTTTCGTTGCTTGCAATGCTGTTTCATATTCATACCGAATTTCGAAACAAAGGCGCAGCTGTTGTTCCTCGCCCAGTCATCCAATGTTTGGCAGTGGATGGACCAATGCAAGAGAGACTTGCGAGATCTTACTAACAGCATAGTTGAACGTCCAACATTAGCCCCATCCGCACCATCCGAACACGTTGTGCTAATCACGGACACATCTGAGGTTGGAATTGGTACAGTGCTTGAACAATGTGAATGCTCGATCATCTGTATTTCTCGACTTCTGAATGCTGATGAGAGAGGATACTCACAAACAATGAAAGCAGTACTGGCTGTATTCTGGGCGATACGACATCTTCAGAAGAACCCGTTTGAGTTAAGGTTCATAACTGTGACGGACCGTCAAGCACTACAATTTCTCTTTGACCCGAATAAGTCCGCTGCCAAGTCCACAGACCCCATGAAGCAACAATGAAGTATTGCCCTTACTGCGTATAATTACAGCATCCTAAATCGGCCTAGTAAAGTTATCCTGCACGCTGATTTTCTATCAAGATACTCGCGATTCGCCGGAGTTGAACAATGCAATTTCTTGTCAGCGACCGCTTCTGTGTCGAGGGAGTAGCTACAAAAATATACCGAAAGATACGACCCGTCGGTGGTTTCTGCTATCAAGAAAGGCTGGCAACCAGAGGGGAAATGAAAGTACCTGCAGTTTTTCGTGAATCGAGAGGAATTGTGCGTGCAGTCTGAATGATTACCGTGTCGTTGCGACCGGTTGGTCATACTTGCTCCTCTGCGTAAAACAGTCCTGGAAGATCTGCACAGAGGTCACCTGGGCGTGGAGAAGATGAAGTATTTGGATCGGCAGATGTGTCGGTGGCCTGAAGTGAATGCCGACATATGTACAGCAGCCAAGAACTGTGATGCGTGTCTATACAAAACTAAATGTAAACACAATAACTCGAACACATGGTCAGACAGCCGCATCCCACGGCAACCTGTGCATGCCGATTTCTGAGGCTTGTTCCTGAGCAGGTATTACGCTCTCACGTTGACTGACTCATGCTTAAAATGGCCTGAGGTATTTTCAACACTAATGCCAACCAGGTCGCTTGTAACCAGGTTCTGAGAAAGTTCTCAAGCCAGGAAGGCTTGGTTCGCAATTCTGTGCATTTGAATTGAAATGTTGGCTTAACAGCATTAACTGTCGACATCTTCGAACGGCACCTCGTCACCCATGTTCTAACGGTTCTGTGGAAAACCTGGTACCCACTGAAAACAGTGCTCTCGCCTCATGCAAAACGAAAACACTGCCAAGATTGGAGACATTCCTAGGCAACTTTCTGTTACAATATCGGAATGCAGTATATTCGACAATGAAAGAAAATCCAGCAAGGTTGTTCAAGTCTAGAAGCCTCAGATCGTCACTGAGATGCCTAGATTCCAGTGATGTAATACACCTCCGAGGCAACAATCTTCGACCACCCAGGAGAATCATCATAAGATAATTTGGTCAATCCATGGTTGATATCACGGATCTTGATGACGCAACAATACACCGACGCTACCTTAGCCAGCTTCAATTCACAGAGGCAGCTAAATGCACAGCGGAAACCGTAGCCAATAATGCAGATCATACTGTTCCAGCCGAGGAAACGCAACTACAGCCTACCGTCCCAGTTCGAATGTCTGCAGGTCAAGCAAACCAAATCGAAGAGGAACTTCTGAGGGAGGAAGGTTGTAGTGATTTGAATGCCTCCACGCGCGCTCCAGTATGCTATAGCTTCGTTTATAGTATCCAACCAATTAGATGAGGCTGGACCTTGGTAGTCAGATTATGCAGATACTGCGGAATCGCTTTGTGATTGGGTGGTGCGTTATATACCAATGGGTACACACCTACTTTTGTAAATAAAAGAGTCTGTACACCCAAATCTGACAGAACACATTCTCGATATTCTTGTCTGGCTTTGTCGTTTCCTAGTGAGCACAGTTCGGATGAGAGCCATTCCACCACGTACGACTGTCCGGGTAGACACAATTCGTACAGGTATATAGACATACCACACATTTCCGATCACCAAGGTATCTCGCCTCTTCGAATTCCTTTATCAGTCTGCTTACGATTGAGAACGCTATCAGTATTCAGGTGTACTTTAGTTGGAAAAGGGTTTCTTGTGAGTGACATTTGTTCGCCACTAGAGAGTTCGAGTCAGTTCAAACAGCCATTAACCATGTACCAGATGCGGTGGCTTTGATTGCTGTTTGTCGACGGGAAGCCAAGTCAGAAATAACAAAAACATAGGTATAGTAGCTTAAAGTTGATAAGGAAAATCTGTGAATACAGAAGCGCTACTGAACGCGACAGCGCATTATATCCTCCAGTTAAACTAACGACTGAGTGGTGGGGAGGTGCTTAAACACCAGTCTGTTGCAATATCTGGTGTCAGCGGCCGCATAAAGATCGTTAGTTAGCATACGCTAGTCCGTGGGAAAGAAACGGCCGTATGAATCCGTTGCAAGAATCTGTGACTCAGTTTATCTAGGCCCCTTTCACCAACCTCAAATATCGAATGCAAATGAAAATATGTGGCCACTCACCGACAGTGCATCCCCTGTGGTACCCAAACACTAACCAATCACAGGTTCTAAGCACGTCAGGTAAAGTGCATACGACCGTGGGCGATTGGAACAAATCACAGACACATTCAGCTGTATGTATTATCTAAATTCATGTTTGCTGATCGCAAGGTTTACCCAACAGACAGGCTTTGATTGAAATTTGAGTGAGTGCGTCTGTGTGCAGATTCTTCAGCGCTGATTATCAATCGTTATGGCACTGTTGATTTCAGGTATGTCAGTGGCACGAGGAAAATCAGACGGCCGGATCGTCGAGGTTCACTCCGTTTCCGATCGCTCACCAAGTCGCTCCACTGTCTATCAACGCCTGTTTGCTCCACGGGCCTTGCAACTGTCAAGCCTTTATGCTACAACTAAACTGAATTTCGAAAATGCACACAATTACAGTTTGTCTCAGTGTTTCACGCTGAAACATTTAGACATAGGTTTGCGGCGCTTCCGGCTTAAAAACCATCACCAGAATATTCGTCTACTTGTTTACTAAGTTTTCTATTCATGATGGCGTACTGACATTCCGATGCATAAACGCGGAATCTTTTCATGTCCGTAGCGGCAGCCAATAGACTACTTTATAAGTCGAACCAATGGAGGACTTGTTTTGAAGAATCAGGTGTGAGAGCCGAATTCAATCGGGTTCGACATCTTGGAGATCCAGTCCTATGGTAATTCAGTGAGGTCGTTTGAGCGATGATGGGAACAGCCCACAAACTGAGACATCTTGAGGATGCAACTTTCAATGTTAGGAACCAATGGAAAAAATGGGTTTGGGATTTTAGTTCGAAATTTTTGGGAACATTTGACAAACTTAAGTGTGTATGCTAACGAGCGACATGGAAAGTATTCGTGTGATAATGGTGACTGTATGCGTTGTTCGGAAATAGCAGACAACCGTTAAACGTAACCATTCGCATTGATATGAAACACTCAGATCACGGGTTTGCACAAAACATTTTTAGCACTCATGTTGACCTTTAGTACGAACACACCTTGTTGACTTTTGTAAATCCGTAATTCAATGTATGTCTTAATGTCTGTTAAGAAGTGGAGACTGTATTGATTTCACTGGATAAACTAGAGAACAGGGCAGAAAACAAAATTATTTCCTCAGCAGCTAGTCACCTATCGAAACACTTAAATCAAGGGACTACTAGTAATACGATCCACAAGACGTGCCTGAGTAATAGGTCGGAAGGTTGTCTATCGGGAACAGCATGTTCGGACATCGACAAAACAAACCAAAAGTTACAAACATGCTCATTGGCAAATTCGCCGTCCTGTTCACTCGAAGACATTCACCATCCGACGAAGGAGCAGTCTCGTGGTTCGCCTGTCGTTGTTCACCTTATTGCGTTTAGTCTCTTGGGCATAGGGGCGTTAGTAATCCGTTTTCAGCAACCAACTACTTACTAAGTAGTATACACCCTTACCACACTAGGATCAACTGATCACCACAAACAGCCAGAATCTCACTTCCCTTAATCTGACATAAATGCGAAGGTTGATCGAAACCAGTATTCAGCTGTTCGGTAAGAAGACAATAAAATGATAGAAACTGGGTTCCTATTGCAGTAATTTCTTCTTTACGGGTATCCTGGTGTATGCAATTGATTCGAATCGGCAATGAGGGAACTGTGGGTGGAGATTCGTAGGTAGACGACATCAGTATGGGCGATGATCAAATGGAATTCCTTGCACACCACTGAGACCAAAAAATTAGGAGTTGAACAGGTTTCCTCAAACACCACATGAAAATCGGATGGGATACATGACAACGAGGGGATGAACGTAATCAAAAATACTTACCTCTACGCGCGTAAGCATTTCACCAGTCACTATCGTGACTGAGTCCGGACGATCCAGGGATGGGAAGATCACATAATTTTTGCTCACTGGGTCGATTGTGTACACATAACCTTCGAATTTTCGATCAGATTCACAGTGCAGCCGGACACGCTTGCCAATATGATCTATGGCAAACGATTCGTTTATCATTGTCTGGAAGAGGAAGGTACCTACAGAGTTCATGCGTGAACGCCCTGTTCTCCTCACTGATGTGATGAGTATTCAATCAATGGAACACAGAGATGCAAGAATTGACTCTGGAACTGAACTGAACTATAGCCTCACCTACGACTGATTTTTTCTTTTCAGGATTCATGGGTTAACACTGACAGTAACTGAGATAAATTCAAACTGATGTAACCTAAGCGGTCTCCCAATTCAAAACATGCATGCGATTAGGTGCACCATAATATGTAGATCATGATTTATTTGTGATGGAAGTATCACGAAGACGATATTAACATTGGTTCATCAGATTCGATTATGAAATTTCCAAAACCCCCAACGTTGCCTCGTATCTCAGTTCACAGAGCGTGGCTAGTTTTCATACTTGAATTCCAAGAACATCACGGCTTAGTTCAGTTCAGTTCAGTATATTTAACCATTAACCTAGCACTTATGTGCTCTGATTTTGGTTGTTTTCTTCCGGCATCGTCCAGTAAACCGCGAAAAGAATAGAAGCATAGTGAGAAAGATCCAAAAAGCCAAAGTATCAAGGGGACAGCAGAAGACAAGGAAAGAATACGAAAGCAACTATGCCACTGGCCGCGACACCTGGCCATATCACTTAATGTCTCTAACCATTTGGTAGGCGGATCACGTGGACCCCTACCTGGAAGTCTAACACGTCCTACTCGGCCCAGTCCACTGGTCAGGGTTGTCATACCTTTTAACCATGTCATGGACTGACCACTTCGACCAACCTTTCAATCACCACCTGCTTCGGAGAACAGCGTACGGTGGCATGTGTAACACATGTCCTAACAGCCTTAACCTATTTAGATTCAGTACTTGATCCAAGGACCGAGCTCTGGTTCCCAACACCTTACGTTGAACCTCAGCACTGCTGACAGTGTGTTCCCACCATACTCGGGCAACACTACGGAGACATCGATGCTCAAACACCGACAGTCTCCGTCTATATTCTACCCTCAACGGCCATGTTTCCGAACCGTATAAAAGAACGGACCTAACCGCCGCATTGTACACTGTACCCTTAACAAACAATCGGATGTCACACAGACGCCACGGATGACGGAGGTTGGCAAAATCCAAACGCGCCCTCTGTATACGCGATGACACTTCATCTGATATCTGTCCACCTGGTGAGGTGTAAATGCCTAGGGAGAAAAATCTATCCACTTCAGCTGGAGTTTCCCTGCCAACACAAGGTTTGGTGTTGAGCCAACCCAGTCCTGCAACAACACTTTACACTTCAAAGGTGTAAAACGCATCCCAAACATTGTTGCACTGTTGTTAAGGCTACCTAAAAGAGCTTGCAACTTACCTGGATCTTCACTAAGAAGAACAATATAGTCCACGTATTCCAAATCAGAGTTTACTGTCTAAGCAAAGATCGACGCAGCTATTCTCACACGAGGATAGGGCTATCTCAAGAATCAATTTAATCACGAAATTGAAAAGAATGGGCGAAAGAGCGCAACCCTGACGAACACCACTTTTCGTGCTGAACTCGAGAGAAAGATCCCCGTAAGAACGAACTCGGCCTCGGCTGTTCGCATACAAGCATTATAAAAGAGAAATAAACTTCTGTGACACACCCTTCAGTGAAAGGCAGCGCCAGAGAACTGTGCGGTCGACTGAATCAAACAACGCTTCAAGACCAAGAAAAACGAATTGTGGGCCTACGGAAGATGTGTCTGTGCTCTAAGGTTTGCCGAATAGTACAGATGTGATCGATACAACCCCGACTGGGTCTGAAATCGGCTTGATTCTCACGCGTACACATTTCGCAGGCACTGGATAATCGGTAGAGAATAAGCCCAATGAGTAGTTTGGATGCGATACAGCTGAATGAGACGATCACAGTTATCGGTACGAGCGGCTGGGATAGCAAATGGACCTCCGACTCGCGTTTCGGAATCTCCCAAACGGCCAACTTGGGCGTTGAAATCCCCACCAATGACCACCACGTCCGTTGAACGTGCTCTTCGAAGCATCTGAGACAAATCCTGATGGAATTCATCCTCGGCATCAGAGGAACTGCAGTCAGTCGGCGCATACACAGACACGACGAATAAACATCGGCGCTTGTTTGTTATTGCTGACACGAACAGAACCGTTCAACCGAATTGCACACAAATGACTGCTGACTGGAGTCCAGTCTAGCAGTACATGCTCAGTTTTCATGCTCAAAAGCAATCCCAACGCCAGCCTGACCACGAGCACTAGATACCGAATCACCCGACATGCGAAGAGTGAAGTGAGAAACTGAGGTTGTATTCGGGGTGCGGAAAGTTATCACAGAAGTGGGGTCTCTTATGCGTGTTTCAGAAACACAGCATATCTGTTTTAAACGTGTCAGGTGTTTTAGCCAGGGCAGCCTGTTGTCCTATGATATAGTGTGCGGACGTTGAAGGCAGCAAAGCGAAGTGAACATTTAGGCTTAAGAAATGCATTTAATTTATACCCATTTCCTACGTTATTGCTCTCTTCACAGCTACAATTACCCGTGGCCTGTTGCATCCACCTTAAACTAAAAGAGGGAGAACTGGTAAGACCCTTTACAGGAAATATACTGGAGGTTTCTGGGCAAATCATACTTCGCGGCTGCCCACACCGCAGAATGGGCTTTTTTGGGAACCCTAACCGGAGCCTTTGGCTCAAACGTCTGACCCACAAGGCAGTGGGGCGTTAACCCAGCACGGGAACGTGACCGAAGAACCCGTGAAGGAACTTCTTCTGGTCTGTCATGTGAGACCTGATTGTTACATGTATTCTGTCTTGTCGTCGCTGGTGCTCTGTTATCCATCCGCTTTTCGGATTTAGTCCTTAGCCCTATGCACCCAATGGAGCAAGCGGAACGTGGACGGGGCAACATCCTTTGGGCTGGGGACTGTCCAGCTTATGTTTATTGAATAGGTGGTGCCGCAGCACAGAACTCAGAACACAGCAGGATAAAAAGTGTCCGCGTTAGATCATAAACGGGGAAGCAAGATGATGTTGCTAGCTTAATGTGGTGCTCGGGTCTGTGCGCTACGATGACCCCAAAGGGTATGTCGATTGGAGTGCAAAGCACTCCTGTAGGGTCACCCATATCGAACAGGCCGAGAGCTACCAGCCAGACAAAAGCAACATTCAAGGATACGTTGGACACCCTGAATCGTCACATTATCCAAAAGGCGTACGAACGACTAGTAGTTACCGGCTGCAAACAAAACGCGGTGGTTTCATCGTTAAGAACCCGAGTGGTATTGAGGATGCCCCTTCGTACAATATTCCCACGTATTTTCATGGATATTGTCTCTGAAATGGGCACTGACCGTGCCAGTATCTCCAGCAAGCGACGCTCTCTGTGCTCTCCCAAGTGACCGAGGTGACGCAGACACTAGATGGGGACTATAACATCAAACCACGTATACTCATAGCTTACTGCAACGTGAGAACCCTTTTAGACACGCAGTCAGCGCATTATCATGCGCACTCCCTCGATTACAAAATCGACATAGCTTGTATGTCTGAAGTATCCTTACCCCACGCCGACACTCGTGGAATTCAAGTTTCTAATGTGCAAGCACCCCGCTGGGTGTATCACAGTGAGCCGCTGGACAATCCCGGACTTCATGGGGTTGCGATCGCAATGAGCAGCTGAACAAAACGCCTTGATCTCCTGGGAGCCAATTTCGCCCAGGACAGCCGTAGTGCAGTTTAGGGGTACCCGAGTCAACGTTATCACGACTGCAGGCTACGCCCGACCTTATATTCTGAGCCAGACACCAAATACAAGTTCTATAACGACCCCTGGAACTCGACCGACTAAATATCCAGACACGACATTCTAATGACTGCGGAAAACTGGGATACCCGCACGGACCCCGCCGACGAGCATACATAACATATACTAAGAAAATTCGCCATTGATCAGCGATGCAAAGATGGCGACTGTCTACTTACGTCTGAAAACCTTAACCAATACTCACTTGCAACATTGAAATAGGCAGCTGACGACTTTGTATACCAACCACCGCGAGATATCAAACCAGATCGACATCTTGGTGAGTCTCTTCGGTTGAGAACCGTCGAGCGTACCGCAGCAGCGAAATTGAAAACATCATTGATACTGACCACAAACTCGTACTTGCCCGTCTCAAAATCTATCTTTAAGCCCGAAAGACCACACCCACCCCCGGGGAAGAATTAAGGTCTTTTCAAGCATTGTCGAATGAAATCGCCTCCAGAATGGACAGGAGCCCTGTTGACGGTAGTATAGCTGTCCGTTGGACTACGATAAAATATAAACTGCTGTCCTCACTCCTTCAACGACACCGCCTCCAATGGTTCGATTATGTCCTCCGTCGACCCGAGATGGAACTCACAAATAAAAGCCTTCTACCGGCAGCTTGTCCAAGCTATAGGTGTCGCCTTGGCAGCCAGCTTTAGACATGGGGCAATGCGCTCAAAGCAGACGCAGGGAATCTAGGCCTTCAGTCAGTTTTTGGACTTCCTGTGGGGTGAAAGAACTAGATTCCACAATGTACCGACCTTGCCTCCGACCGCAACGCGTGGAAAGCCATCATCCGAGACATTTATGAAGCTGTCTTATGCTCTCGTAGCTTGGCGCACATAAGAAAAAGCAAAGTAACCAAGTCGTTTCGAGTGTGAATGTTGTTCATCTGGTATTGATGATAGGGACCCATCAGTCAGACTGTAATCGCTGTAGCAACAGACCTACATTGACCGATCAGAACTATTGATTCCTACTAGAGGTCCATATATTACGTTAATTCAAATTACTATAATTGCGGATACAAACCATCTTTCCATCAATAGATTGTTTTTGTCTCAAGTTAGAATCATGAGTATAATCTGACAGCTTGTAGCTTGAAATTTACATCGCCTCTAAGACTGATTTACACAAACGAAAATATCGTAATTGTTCAATTCCGAATGTGAGACGAACCAGTTCGGTTGAGTTACTACCAAACGAACAGCTAAAGTTAGTTAAAAAAATCGAAATATTCTTACAGTTTAGTGCTCAGTTAGATATGCAACAGAAACGGCGAAGTATCTGAAGAAAGTAGCGGTGAAATCAAGAAGACATTCTAGGAAGCAGGTAAACCACGTATAATAGAAAAATAAAATAGGAAAAGTACAGGAAGCAAAATTCAAAAACCCTCCTTCAAAACAACACTCCTGAAAAACAGGTTATTCAGATGATTTGGTGGGCAAAACATTAAGGTGATTCGAAATAATTGGCGCCCGTGTCTTTCGAAAATCTGGACAGTTCTCGCTTCAAAAGACACACCAACTGGCGTTTTGTTATACAAGAAGTACACATAGCCAACAGCAACTTTTCTTGTGCGTCCACATCCAGGTCGCAAGATGTCAGTTTTCGTGCGGCTTCCAAGGCACGTTGGATCTGAGACCGTGCACGATTGATGCGTCGGGACAAGTCAGTTGCCAATGCCTGACGTCCAGAGGATAGATCGGGCTGGTCCACTGAACCACTACCGGTATCCGGACCCAACGACTCGAAATCTTCAAACTGATAGGAAAGCAAGTCTTCCGCTAGTTCTGCCAAGTCAACGCGCAATTCCGGTGGGACGGAAGTGGTGCCCGCCGTCGTACTTGGCTGAGTCATTTTGCAAGCTGAAAACAAACGATGGATGTGCATGCTGTAAAATCTGTCAGAATAAGTTATGTTTTACAATAGTGACAAATTATAGCCATGAGAGCAAACCTGGTGGCAGAAAAAAACTTCACATTTGCTTACGACCTATCGAAATCTGACGCAGATCACCAGCTTGAGTATCTGGGTCTAGGTTTTTCACTTCTCTCTCCCGTATCAGATCGAGGTAGCAATGCAATGGGACCGTGAATCTATGAAATATGCATTCATCAATGGTCATACAATGAAAAACGTAGACCCGTGAAGGATCAAGTTATGTTACCCGAAAAAGGTGACAAATTTGTCAATAATATATACTGATGAGTTCGTAAGTCGAGTTATATTAACCTGATATTATCTTCAAAAGTATGCATGATGCAATAGCACTGGTTGTTGCAGAGGCTCAAAAGGCAGATCAAATGACAAGGAAAAACAAGCAGAAAAATAACAGAACCATAAACGTCAGATGCTTTTGGGAGTGAGCAAACCGATGAAATATCGAACGACGATGTTCCAGCGAATACCATGGTCGAATGTTACGCTCAAACAGACCAATGCATGGCGTCTGGGAGGAGCAGCAACTCTGAGATGGTCAACTGTTGTCCCTTGGGACATCCTCCATCACCTTAGTCTCCATCATTTACCCGGCTCCCATCTGTGGTTCCACGAAGTTGAAGCATGCATCAGCGGCCACACCCCGGCAAACTGTTCGACGGGCGAACTAAACCAAGCTGAGGGTAACCAAGGTCAAAAACTCGACGAGACTGTGTTCGGCATGCGGAGACACTCTTGAATGGGCGGACGAGATCTACTGCCCCAACGGCTACAAAAGAAAACTGTTCAACCCGACCCGGAAGTCCGGAAGAAGTGAATGAGCCGCCTAACAGGCCACCGGGTCATTTGGAACAACCCTGCTGCTTTGTAGGCTGCAATCGGTTGTGCAAAGAGTAAAGATGCACCCTCGAACCAAAATGCCAGTACCGTCAACCTACATCTTGCTACGGACTGGGCGACCCAGAATTACAACAGTCTCGAACGGTGCTGCTGACACATACTATATTCCCCAGAACCTCCATGAGTAATTTTCGCCTGCTGAGGTGTCTTAGAGCTGTCTAATCTAAGTCTCCTGGCCACAGTTTCCCTAGGATGCGGCCGGCTCGTGGTGTTATGCGTATTTCATTTACGCTGCGTTCACGTAGTAGTATGAAAGTGAAAATATTGTTGGGCTATAATCGTCCAGACCTACTCCTTATAATTTCTATCTACACCATGAAATATAAAACAAGTGCACCTACTTGGACTGAAGGGTCACTTGTTGTAAATACAACTTTATTTTCATAAAAAGTGGTCGTGCAGTTGTTAGCCAGCCAAAAGACACGGATGCGACCACTATCTAACAGCCGGAGTGATAGTATATATATATATATATATATATATATATATATATATATATATATATATATATATATATATATATATATATATATATATATATATATATATATATATATATGGGGTGTCTGAGAGGAGTAGCACCTCTGAGTTGGCTGATTGTCGTGTCCCTTGGGGCATCCTCCATCTCTTTGGTCTCCATCATTCACCCAGCTCTCACCTGTGGCTCCACGAAGCTGAAGCATGCATCAGCGGCCACACCCCGGTAAACCGCTCGACAGGCGGGCTAAACCAGGTTGAGGGTTACCGAGGTCTAAAAAACTTCGGCGAGACGGTGTTCGGCATGTGAAGACAGATCCTTCTGAATGGGCGGACGAGATCTACTGATCCAACGGCCACAAAGGAGACTTGTTCAACTGCCTGATCCGGCATTCCAGTGGAAGCGAACAAACCGTACAGCAGGTCACCGGCTCCTCTGGGAACACCCTGCTGCCTTGCAGTCTGCACTTGGGTGTTCAAGGGTTAGAGGTGCAACCTCGAACAAAAAGGCCGAACGGTGCTGGGGACACCGCTTCGTACCCTACTCCCGCGACTCTCCATGAGCAGGAGATAGTCCCGTAAAAATAAAAGTAATTATATATATATATATATATATTATATATATATATATATATATATATATATATATATAACCACGAAGACTTGAGGCACTTACCTTTCCCAAATTCCCTGCACATTTCCTCATTCCCCGCTGCCACGTCATCTGTTGACTTCCACGTGGCCTCTTTCGATCCCAAGCAGGGACAGGAAAACAGGACAGGGTAAGGTAGACGTGTGTTTACGATATGCAACACGTGCCTCGACTGACGAAGTCTACTAATCTGGATACGCTTTAATAGAAAACTCCATGAACTGGCACCCAATACTCGATTTCTGACCTCAGTATTGCCCACTCGGTTATTCCATCCAATCTTAGCGTTACCATGTAAACATCAATGGTCGAAACCTCAAGACGACGAATATCTTCCGCACGCAGACTGCATGTCTCGCAACGATACAACAAAACTGGGCGCACCGCACTGCGGCACGGTACACAAACCTTTCAACTTCAGTGAAATATCAGGGCGACGACACATGCTTCCGTCCAACCTACGCCGCTCCAGCTTTGGATATACGCATGATCGCCTTTACGGCCGTGCTCCCATCCGTAGTCCCGCTGCTGCTGACGTAAGTGAAACGGCAGACAATTGTTAGTACCTCTCCATGGATACTTAGCTTGGAACCGTTGATGTCTAGTCTAGCAAAATCAATTTACTCTTTGGAGGCGCAACGCGCATGTCGAATGGAGCTACGGCTTTTGCGAATCTATATAGTGCACGCTGAGCATGTTCCGTGCATTCGAACAAACAGACAAGATCGTCAGCGTAATCTAGGTCATATAGCTTCACACTATTTGCCAGTTCAACGCTCATATCCTGATGATTTCGCAAGGCACTTTCCATCATCTCCATAACAAAGTTTACCAGGAATGGTGAAACCGGACATCCTTGTCGAACACAGCTGGTCCTTTTGAATGGATTGGATCATTCGCTGTAAATCTTTATGCCGCGAAAAGTACGGAAGTATTGTGATCTCAATAAATTCACAAACTTCTGAGGTATACGTTTTCGGTGAAGAGGCCTGCACAGTGCTGTTCGGTCAACTGAATCAAAGGTACCTTTCAGGTCCAGGAAACCCATTATTGTCGGTCGACGGTGTGTAACACGTTTCAAGTAATTGGCGAAGAGTAAAAATCTGGTCGATGCACCCTCGACCCTGGTGGAATCCGGCCCGTTGGTCGCGAGCTTTCCTCTCGCAAGCCGGTGTCAGACGGCACGGCAAAATTGACGGTAATAGCTTGGTGATTATCGGAATAAGGCTAATCCCACGATGATTACTGCAGTCATTGCTTATTCCCTTCTTGAACATGGGTACAAACAAGGACTCACTCCATAATAATGAAATACGCTCTTCGTTCCAAGTGTCACGCAGAAAGGTGGTCATCATCATCATCATCGTACAGCGTTAAACAGTAGGGCAAGCCCCACTGACCACTGCCTTTCTCACCATGTTGCACGTTGAATTAAAAAGTATGAATATACAAGATGGACAGGGAGTGGACCTACATGGGTGGGAAAAGAAAAGAATGCCCTAGTAGCCAACACACGGAATACAAAGTCTAACTGTACAAACGTACACCGATCAAACATTCTGATTCGATAGAAAGTGACAACACGATCGCCACTGTTCGCGGTTCGCAGCCATATTCTTCAGTGTCTCCAGCCAACTGGTAGACGGATCTTTTGGACCCCAACCACGAAGACGTGATGCACCTACTTTTCCTAAGTCTGCCGTACATTTTCTCATTCCTCGTTGCCACGTCATCTGTTGACCTCCACGTGGTCTCTTCCACTCCCTAGGAGGGGCGGAGAATAGGACACGGTATGGTAGATGTGTGTTTGTCATACGTAACACGTGTCCCAACCAACGAAGTCTACTAAGATGGATACGCTGTGACAAAACGTTCTCTGAATTAGTACCCAATACTCGCCTTCTGACCTCATCGTTGCTTACTCGGCTATTCCACCCAATCCTAGCGATACTACGTAAACATCGATGGTCGAAAACCTCAAGACGACGAATATCTTCAACACGTAGACTCCAAGTTTCGCAACCGTACAACAAAACTGAACGCACAGTGGCACAGTATACACGACCTTTCAACTTCAGTGAAATATCGGATCGGCGCCACAAGTGCTTCAGTCCAGCGTACGCCGCTCGAGCTTTGGATATCCGCGTACTCACCTCTACTACTGTGCTCCCATCCGTCGTCACGCAGCTACCGAGGTAGGTGAAGTGGTCGACAACTGACAGCACCTCCCCATCGAGCATCAAGCTCGGAATTGTTGACGTCCAGTCTTGTAACATCACCTTGCACTTTGAAGGTGCAAAGCGCATGCCGAATGGAGCTACAGCTCTTGCGAGATTATCTAGTGCACGCTGAGCATGTTCCGTGGATTCGAACAAGCCGACAACGTCGTCTGCGTAATCTAAGTCACATAGCTTTTCACTATCTCCTAATTCGACCCCTACATCCTGAAGATTTTGCAGCGCACTCTCCATTATTTCGTCCATGAAGAAGTTAAAAAGGAATGGAGACAAAGGGCATCCCTGCCGAACACTACTGGTCGTTTCGAACCGACCGGATAGTTCGCCGTAAACCCCTTACGCGGCCAGAAGTATGAGAATACAATGATCTCATTAGGTTCACGAACTTCTGGGGCATACCTTTTCGATGAAGAGTACTGAAAAGCGATGTTCGATCAACTGAATCGAAGGCGCCTTTCAGGTCTAAGAAAAGCATTATTGTTGGTCGGCGGTGCGTGTGACGCGTTTCAAGAAGTCGGCGAAGAGTAAAAATCTGGTCGATGCATCCTTGACCTGGGCGGAATCCAGCCTGCTGTTCGCGGACATTCCTCTCGCGAGCCGGTGTAAGACGGTGCAGCAAAATCGAAGCTAATACTTTGGTGACTATCGGGATTAAGCTAATCCTACGATGATTACTGCAGTCATTGCGTATTCCCTTCTTGAAGATGGGAACAATCAATGACTCGCTCCATATTAACGGAATACGCTCCTCCTTCCAAATGTCACGGAGCAAGATTGTAAGTGATTTTATCAACGCCTCACCACCCAGTTTGAAAAGAACTGGAGGAAGTTCGTCGAGACCTGCCGCTTTTCCCCGCTTTAGTAGTCGAATACATGACTCTACTTCTACCTCTGATGGGGACTCAAGTGATACCACCCAAGGGGTCGCAGCTGTTGACATAGGATTAACTACATTAGCGCGCGGACCAACGGTCAAGCCTTTGCTGTTTGTTATGGATGGGTTCTCCATTTCTATCACAAATCGTTTCACTGACCTGAGTTCGCCGTCCACCGGTGTCACGAATAAGTTTGAACAGTCTTTGACTGTTACCGGAAGCAGCTGCTATTTCCATTTCTTCGGCTACCTTCACCCACCAACTTTCGCGATCATTCTTAAGGCTTTTCCTAACTTGTCTTTGCAGCTTTCTCCGCATCTTATTCATCTCCTTACGGTTAGAAAGCTGACGCTTTTGCTCCATTATACTCAGCGACTCTTGCGAGATCCAGTGTCTTTGATGGACAACGGATCGAGGACCACAGACGAAACCTGCTGCAACGTGCATCGCCTGTTTAATATGAGCCCAATGCTCATCTACATTACTGTTCTCCGTGGATCCTAGCTCATGTGATAACTTCTGCTCATAACGGGTGCAAACTTCTGGATCATACAAACGTTGCACGGCTAATCCGGTTTGCGGTTTGCGACGATGACCATGGAGCTGGAGAGATAATCGCATTAAAACTAAGGCATGGTCCGACTCTACGTACGTGGACCAGTAAGATCTACAGTTCTGAACAGAACTGCGCCACCGGTAGCTCGGCGATATGGTCAATTTGAATAAAAGTATCTGTAGAGTTAGAGCGCCATGTCGCTGTGCGACGCGAGCTGTGTCGGAAATTTGTGCTAGACAAGAACAATCGATTGTCTGCACAAAACTGGAGAAGCCTATCCCCGTTATCTGTACGCTCAGCAGGTAAAGCACAACGCCCACCTAAACAGGCTTCTGACACACTAAGTTTGCCAACTTGTGCATTGAAGTCACCAGCTAGCACTACAATGTCGGAACCTTTACTGCTGCGAACGAGAGTGGCAAGGGCATCATAGAACTCATCTTTCTGCAAGTCTGAGCTGCAGTCCGTTGGGGCGTACGCCGAGATCACGAACAAATTGCGTTTAACACAACTATCCTTTCGAACGCCGACTGACCCTTGGAGTCTCACAGCACATAAACGACTGTTAACAGGGATCCAGTCTAATAGGGCAGCCTCAGCCTTGTCAGTCAAGACAATTCCTACACCACGTTGACCCACAGCTCTAGCTGCTTCGTCTCCTGAGGTGCGCAGAATATACCTCGATGAGATACCTGGAGCAGTTAGCTGAATTACATTGCTCGAATCCTGGATACGCATTTCGCTTAAGCAGCAAACATCAATCTTCAGAGAATTTATTGTGAGGGCTAGGCACGCCTGCTGACCGGCCTGCATGAGTGTACGCACGTTGAAAGAGCCGAGATTCAGAGGCTGACGGGGCTTGAGAAAATGTGAGTTACCAGATAAAGGATTATTCCCGATACTATTTGACAGTGAATTGTTGCGAGTATCAACCGTGTTATTAATGGGAGCATTATGGGTGGATAGATGGGGTAAAGAGGGATGGTTAGGGACAGAAGACAAAGGTTGAATAAAAGAGAGGGAACTCTGAGCAGTAGCACACTTATCACTACCCACCCCGCTCGATGCAATGGGCAGCGCGGTCCTGATTAGCCTGCGCGACGACCGATGCAGTATGGAATTCTTTGTAGTCGTGCAGTTCATGGGAGATGTTGGACGGGTACTGCTAGGGTGTCCAGCCACAAAGCAGGAGAACGATTAGGGTCCTCATCCAAAGCCTTTAGTTCTGACAAGAACCTATCCGCAAGGCAGCGGGATGGCTTAGTGGAAGCCCATTTGCTTGGATCAATTATTCTTCCACTGGTTTTTCCGACTGAGTTGCCAGCTCAAATCAACCCCCAACCTGGAGGACCAGGAGACTGGACTTCGTCTGACCTCTACCCATTGACCTGTCAGGTATGATTGCATCTCCGGCTTAAGGAAGCCATCCTGTATAGCTCTTTGGGTCATAGAGGCGCGCAAGCCATCACACCACGTCAAGGTGCAGTCTCGTCGTGGTGACGGCTTATTACTTCGATTCTTTTTGGATCCTTATCATTTTGTTTCTATTATTTTTGCCGTTTACTGGACAGTGCCGGATGGTAGCAACCGAAATCAGAGCACATAAGTGCGGGGGTAATGGTTGAATAAACTGAAACTGAACTGAACACATACAGGACGTCCATTCTTCTTCAGACACAATTAAAGTGGACGAGGTCAAAGAAAAAAGATTGATGCAGCACACTAGCTCGATTAAGTACACGGAACTTACAATGGCCGTCAATAGATTCCTGTTTTGACGAACGAAGCTTATCTTGCATGATGCCATCAAAATCGAATTCCTCGGTTTCCGCGGTAAGCTCGGCCATACTATCAACTGTTGGCACGCATGTACCTGGGATTTGACGTGAATCGTCTGAGTTGTTTGAAGGATTTCCTCCCATTTCCGACTGCGTCAACCTCTCAAGCAACCGAAGTGGGAAAAACCAATAATAATGCCCGCTGGGTTGCTAGAATCTCAGTCCCAATCACTAATTAGTCAGAGCTGTTTCAAGGACAAGTTTCTGGAATCCTGACGTATCTCGGCAATATTTCAGTATGACCAACAAGTCGATAAAACACTGAAAAGAAGCTTGTTCATCACCTTGCACAATGCCATCACAAAAGAGACCAGATAGCAGGTGCAAATGAAACCTTCGGTATGACAAACTATTCTGCAATAGCGCGACGGATTCCGCACAGCTGCCCATTCGTCTTAGCGTAACCGGGCGACCAATAGCGAACGCATGAATAGATCGCCCAAGGATTTGAAGTAAACCATAGAACGAACGAATATGCACACGAACAAGTGCGCCAACTGTCCTAAACATTTCAAAGATCTCGTTGCAACAACTGACAGGATAGTGCGTTAAAAACACGCAAATATGGTTGGGTCTGTTTTGATCGAAAGACTGAAACGGATTAGTGGTCGTGCGGGAGGGGGTGAGGCAGAGGCTGGAAATACCATGTTCATATTGGACGTGAAAAATTCACCGGTCAGTGACCGGCGGGCTCGGTCAGATAGTAACGGCGTTCACGCATGCGTGGACACATCATCTGCAACTGGAGGGCGGTCGGGGGTGCATCCGAATGTGTACTGCCATTTTTTTTTTAAAAAAAGCGCTTCCCCGGGAGGAGATCCCAGAATGATGAATCAATCGGTTCGGGAGGCAAAACAACTAAAGGCTGAAACAGATCACGACGAAATTGAGGACACACACACATGATGATGACGGTAATGTCAATAAATGACCACGTAGCCGAAAGGTTCATTGCACCGGAAGTTGATCAGCGCAGAAATCACGACCGTTTGTATGTGTTATCCATATCGGCGCGATCGTGGGCCATAGGTGGAGGATGTGCACTAGTCGCTTTTAAGCACAGCTGTTGAGTGTTAGTTGCCTTAATCCGATGACTTCGGCGACAGCCGGTTCCAACGCAAGGCGAATGGTACGGTATTCAGCTCAATTACTGTCCATTTCCCGGAATCCGAGCCTTCGATCAGAGTGGAGAACACGTTCCGTCTTGAGCACACAAAGCACGAAATGAATCTAAAGCGATCAGATGCCGAACACGAATGACAGCTGAAGCGAACAGCAAACGAGTTCTTAAGCCTGGTCAGCTGATTCAGTTTACTTGATTCAACTATCAAACTCGAAATTCTGCGCTCTGGTTTAAGTTGCTACCTTCAGCATCGTTCAAAGGCAAAAATTAACAGAAGCATAAAGTGAAGAAGATCCACGAACTCAAAGTAACAAGCATAAATCACGAGGACAAGAGAAGACTTCGAATGTAACTACGTAACCGGCCACGATATCTAGCCATATCACTTATTGTTCCCAACCACGTAGTCGTAGGCAGCATTCCACTGTCATTCGGATCGTTATCGTACCCGACATATTGGAACCCTATGTGGTTCTCCATCACTCCAACTCTCAGGGTCGGCTGACCGGTTAACCCTAATAGTGCAGTGGGCCTTCGTGACTATGGGGTATATACCCCTTCGGCTGCACTCATGCACAGGCACGTAATAAAGAATTTGATAAGCGGATAACGTGGACTCCAACTCGGAAGCCCAACATGCTCTACTTGGTCAAGTCCACTGGCCAACGTTTCTTTACCTTCTTGTCACGTCATGGACTGACCACCTCGACCTACCTTCCAACCAATATCGGCCTCGGAAAACAGTGTACGCCGAGGAAGTTTATCGGTTGGCATGCGTAATACGTCCCAGCCACTCCAATCTGTTTAGATTCAGTACTCGACCCACACACTGACCTCTAGCCCCCAACACCCTACGCCTAACCTCAGCATTGCTGGTACGGTGTTCCCACCATATTCGAGCAATGCTACAGAGACATCGTTAATCAAACACCGACAGTCTTCGTCCATCTTCTACCCTTAACGATCACGTTTCTGAACCGTATAATAGAACAGATCCAACCATCGCAGTGTACAACCCGATTAATGACAGACAATCGAATGTCATGCCGGTGCCACAAATGACTGAGGTTGGCAAAAGCCAAACGCACCTGCTGTATACGCGATGACACTTCATCAGATATCTGTCCACCTGGTGAGATGTAACTGTTTAAGTAATCAAACTTGTCTACTTCAACTTAGCTTCCCCTGCCAGGAAGAGGTTTTGTGCAGTGTCAACTCAGTCCTGTAGCAGCATTTTACACTCTGAAGGTGCAAAACGCATCCCAAATTGTTGAGGCTAAGAAAGCTTGCAACTTACCTGGATCTTCACTCTGGAGAACAATATCGTCAGGGTATTTCAAGACAGATAGTTTACTACCGTAAGCAAAGATCGATGTTATTGCTCACACAAGGCTGAGGCTATCTCAAGAATCAATTCAGTCACAACACTGAAGGGAAAGGGTGAAAGTCGGCAACCCTGACGAACACCGCTTTCGTGGTGAACTCAAGTGAGAGATCACCGTAAGCAAGAACTCAGCCTCGGCTGGTTACGTAAAGCATTGGAAAAGAAATAAATTTCGCTGGCACACCCTACAATGACAGGCAGTGCCAGGGAATTGAATCCAAACCACGTGTCCATGCAGACCTGTTAGTTTGGCATTTTTCATTCGTCGTCGTTAGACTATGAAGCAAAACTCGTGCGCCTATTCTTCTAATCCTTTTTTCTCTGACGCGACTATTTCTTGTTGGTCGATAAGTCGGCTCCACGAATATTGTAAAAAATTACTCATGGAGTTTCTCAGGAACATGGTATCAGGCGGACTACCCAGCGCCGTTGCGTCTTGTTGTACTACTCAGTCGCCCATTTTGGAGTAGGAACTGAATGGACGGTACCATATTCGGCCTTTTTGTTCGTGGATGAACTTCTATCATTTGCACAATCAATTGCAGCCGGCAAGGCAGCAAGGTTGTTCTAGATGAACAGCTGGCCTATTGTGCGGCTCATTCGCCTCTTCCGGAATACGAGGTAGTGTGGTTTAGATAGTTTTTTTCGTAGCCGCTGGATCAGTGGATTTCGTCCGTCCATTTAGGAGTATATCTCCGCATGCCAAACACCGTCTCACCGAGGTGTTTAGATCGACAGACTTTCACGATGTACGCTATTCTTAGAGGGTGGTGGTCAGAAGATAGGTCAAGGTGATAAGTCCATTATATGGAAAGAATCAAAACCTTGACCAGTGGACCTAACAAGTAGGACGTGTCAGAATCCCACTTACGGGTTCGCGAGACCTGCTTAACAGATGGTTGGAGATGTTAGGTGATATACATATATATGTATATATATATCAATTTTCACCGGTTTGAGAACAAGCATGGTCCCAACCCAACAACAACAACAACAAACTACAAAGTCAACAAGCAGGGGATAAGAGCCAACATAAAGATTACCAGTGAAAGCACTCTTTCGTAGTTTCGCCGTGCATGTTTTGTGATTTATTTGTTTTTTTTTTCACTGTTTATGGAGAACAGGAAGTCAACAAACATACCATACAGTATCCGCGCCATTCGATTGGATTCCGAGCCATGTCTATCAGCGTCTCTAACCAACGGCAGTCTTCATCTCTTGGGCCCCAACCAGAAAGGCGGGAAGCACCAACCGAAGTCAAAGCCGAAGCTAACTTCCTCATGTCCCTGCGCCAAGTCATGGCCTCATCGCCGCTTCTTTTCTTCGAGCCCTGACCAGCACGTGCAAAAAGAGCACGAAACGACAAACGATGGGCAGGCATACGCACTAGGTGATATGGCTAAATGTCGCGGCCGGTGACGTAACTGCATTCGGTCCTAGTTCTTCTTCGTGATCCCTGATCATTACTTTGTTTGCGGTTCTTTTTCACCATACTATATCCATTCTGCCGTCAACTCGATTGTGCTGAGAGGTAGCAACCAAAACCGCAGCAAAGAAGTACGAGGTTGATAGCTGAACTGAAATGATCTGATTTTGCTGTTATTGATGCAGCATCATCGTTATCTTTCGATTTCCCGGCTCGCCAGATTTTAGACTATTTTCGCAATGAAAGCCAAAAGTTGAGCGTTGACTAGGCGACTAACGAGTTCGGCCGTCTGTGTGTTCGGAAATCTGCGAAAACGGTGTGAGTGATGCTGAAGACTGGAAAATAGATAAACTGAATGTGCCGGTTGGAACATGCGTAGCACACATATGAACATAAGGTTATTCAGTGAGCTCAGTCGGAAGACAGGTGGCGACAGACATTCCATGGCATGGTAAAAAGGTAATAAAACTAACCAGTGGACTAGTTGTGATCCTCAAGACTGATGTGAACGCTAATTGGGGATGCTAACTCCCACAGAAAATAATAACAGTCAGTGGTGCATCTGCATTTGGACTGCCGCGTCTGCCCGATTTTCCACGTGTTTTGCTCATGTTCCATTTTTTATCATTCAGAAAGGTGGTAGGTAATTTTATCAGGGCATCTCCATCCAGTTTGAGAGAACTGGGGGCAGTTCGCCGAGACCGGCAGCCTTTTCACACTTTAGTAATCGAATGCATGACTCCACTTCTACTTCCGGCGGGAGCTTATGTGATACTCCCCAAAGAATCGCGGTTGTCGACACAGGAGTGTCTACATTAGCGCACAGCCAGTTAAACTGCTTCTTGAAGTATTCCGCCCAACGGTTGAACCTTTGCTCTTTACCATGAGTGGGTCCTCTGTTTCCAGCGCATATCACCCCGTTGACCGGAGTTCGCCGTCCACCGGTGTTGCGAATTTGTTAAACAGTTATCTGAAGCAGCTGCTACTTCCATTTTTTGGCTACATTGACCCATCAATTTTCATGGTCATTATAAAGGCCTTTCGTAACTTGCTTTTGTAGATATCTCCGTATCGTATCCTTCGCATCTTCTTCATCTCCTTACAGTTCGAGAGCTGACGTTTTTGTCCAATTAGACTGATCGACCATTGAGAAATCCAGGGTCTTTGATGGACATCGGACCACAGGCGAATCTTGCTCCCACGTGCCTCGCCTGCTGGATGTGGGCCCAATGCTCATCTGCATTAGTGTTCGTCGCAGATTCTACCTCGTGATTATTCACGTTCATGACTGGTGTGAATTTCTGGAACAGACAAACGTTGTACGGCTAACCGGGTTTGCGTCGATGACCATGGAGCTGAAACGATAATCGCATTAAGACTAATGCGTGATCTAACTACACGTACGTGGGCTAGTAGGACCTACAGTTCTGGACAGAACCGCGCTATCGGCAGCTTTCTGCTATGTGAATAATCTGACTTAGAGTACCTGTAGAGTTAGAGCGTCATGTCGCCGTGCGACGCGAGCTGTTTTGGAAATTCGTACTAGACTGGAATAATTGATTGTTCACACAAAACTGGAAAAGCCTATCCCCGTTATCTGTGTGCTGAGTGGGTAAGGCACAAAGCCCACGTAAACAGGCCTCTGACGCACTAGTTTTGCCACATACATTAAAATCATCAGTTAACACTATAATGTCAGAGCTTCTACCCCTGCGAACGGGAATGGTGAGCTCATCATAGAACTCATCCTTTTGCATGTCAGAGCTGCAGTCTGTTGGAGCGTATGCCGAGATCTCAAACAAACTGCGCTAAACATAGCTATCCCTTCGAACGCCAATTGACCTCTGGAGTCTTACAGCACATAAACGATTATTAACCGCGATCCAGTCTAAGAGGGCAGCCTCAGTCTTGTCAGCCAGGACTATTCCTACGCCATGTTGACCCGCAGCTCTGGCTGCTTTACTCCTGAAGTGCGCAGGAAACACCTCGATGGGATACCAGGAGTAAATGGTTGATTCACACTAGTCGAGGCCTGAAACGCGTTTCACAGAGGCAGCAGACGTTAATCGTCATTGCGAGCACTAGGCACGACTGCTGGCCGGCCTGCATGAGTGTAAGCATGTTAAAGCAGTTCAGATTCAGAGGCTGACGAGGCTTCAGAAAATGTGAGCTACCCGATAGATGATTATTTACGACACTCTTTGACAAGACCTTGAGACAGAGTAGAGAACCCTGTTTCTTAGTGAATCACGCGCGGAAACAATCCAGACGACAGAAATTTCCGTCTGCTATCATACTGAGTAAATCCGAAATCCATTACTCAGACTTGATAGTCAGAAACATACAGTGCGTGCATATCACGAAGCAGTAATGCGTAAGTAGTTCTGGAGGAGAGGGGGTAGATGGAAAGAGGTTAGGACTGCTAGTCAGTAGAGTTCTGTTTTGCACTCAGATTTCCCACAGAAACGCATGACGGCGTTACATACCATCAAAACATTAAACATTGATTCCCACCGCGAAGAAATGACCTATTGGAATGCAAAAATGGCTGCAAGGTTGCGAAATGTTGAACGACAAACAAGCTACGTGCGCGACATCATTAAACAGATAGGCTCAAAAATACTACTCTATTCCTGGGATAAACATTCAAAATATACACAAGGATTTGAAGACATAAAAACGAACGCAGAATTAGAAAAAGAGAAACACTGTATTTAGTGTTTTCTGATCTGTACAAAGATTTGGATGAATCACAGGTGAATGTGGGAATGCAAGCTATTTTTACAACGGCCTCAGTTCAACCTAACGAATAGATGAACGAATGGATCCTCTTCGGATGTGAAACGTATGGGTGGCTTTGAAAAACGCAGGCCGAATTAGTCACCAGAATCATTGGATGCAGTTCCGCGTGCATCGAGTAACGAGATCAAAACACCAGCTGCGCGTGAACTTTCCGACGTCTGACGAGCAACATCGTTGCTTTTTATATTGACAGTTGCAGAATTGGGGTTTGCGTTGAAATCTAATGGACGATACATGGCTGAACCGAGAGTCCACAGCGGATTCTGAAAGAACGTGTCAACGGTTCGAAGATGTTTACTTTATCAGTTAACAGATCTCTCAGTGTACCATAATTTGAACTTGATGTGACCTACGAAAAAAGCGGTATTAGAACATGAAAAACAGTGAGAACCTGTGGTTGTTTTATATCCGGTTTATGCAACGACTTTGCTAAGGAAACAGGAACCACAAATCGATGATGACCCGGCAACGTGTGCGGCTTTACATACGTGGAACGTTCCGATGAAGGGGGAATAGGTCTAGAAGAATGCTAAGTTATAGCAGGATTATAAACGACCACTGAACTCACTCTAGACTGACGGTTGAGAAGCTCGCACTTGTCAGGAGAAACAGGCTACATAATAGACTATCTTGGGAAAAAGAAAAGTTAGACCCACCTCCGGTATAGCAACCGAGTGGCAAGACTCGAATCGATCCACACCAAGTGGGCACTTAGGATTTGTCTGCAAAACAGTAAAAACCGTTAGCGATACTGGCTCACAAGTGACATCAATCAGGATTTCAGGGGATGATGGATGATAGATAAAGGAATGAATGTATGTTGATCAGATTTGAGCAGACACTACTAGGTAAACAGTATCCCCCGATGTCGTCAAGATCTTTATCAAATCTGACCTACTGGGACCTTATGTGGTTATTCACTACAAGTTTCATGGTTTGATTGTCGGTTATCTCTAATAGTGCACCGGGCTTTGTGGCTGTGGGGTATATCCTATCCACTGTATTCATGCCAAAGCCTGTAATAAAAAACCGTTGTCAGGACATGAACAACTCAGTCAAGAAATAGCTTCATCTATAAGAATATGAACAGTGCCAGCTTAGTTGATATGCACAACTGATCTTGAAATATACTAAGAAACGGATGACTCGGCTCTCTGCGTGATCAACAATAAGGCTCTTACCCTTCAGGTAATTAACTTGATAATGCGTCACTGCTATGACCGCACTGGGCGTGTCCCATACAATACAGAACAGCTAAACAAACCACAATAACCAAACATTCAACCACCGGATTACCTACTTCACAGCAAAGTTCAGTTGAGGATAGAATGGATAGAAGTATAAAAGGAAAAGAGCCAAAAACAAAGTAATACGCGGAAATATCATTGATAAAGAAGTAGCACGAATGCAACTATGTCATTGGCCGCGACACATAGCTATATCATTTAATGCTTCTAAACATTTGATAAGCGGGTCTGGTGAACTCCAACCTGGAAGTCCAACAGGCCCTACCTAGCCAAGTACACTGGTCAAGGTTTTCATAACTTTTTGCCATGTCATGGATTGACTACTAACACGTTATGTTTCTCGTGAAACATGCGCACTCAATTTCAGCTTGCGGCTCCGATCGCTTCAGCCCGCTACGGAAAATCAGAAAGCAAAACCCGACTTGCCAAAAATGTGTATTCCACGGAAATTACTGTGCTGCACATAGAGCAAAAATCGAATATTCCCGAACTAGGGCGTCCAGTTAGGTCCAAGTCTTGTTAAACCGACTAGGTTAATAAAAAATTTTTGCCAGATTGACTACTGATCTGTTGGCTTAATTTGCGTTCGACTGTAGATGAATGCTCGACCAGCAAAAAGGGTTACGTCATGAGTGGTACGATAGTTCATTGACTATTGATTGCTCAATCCGGTCTGACACGCTCGAGTCGAATAATGGCTGCCTAAAAACTTTTTCTCGTTTTGACATCCTAACAACCACCTCGACTCACCATCTAACCACATGCCTCGCAGGACTGCGCACGCAGAGGGAGTCTATCGGTGGGCATGAGTAAGGCGTCCCGGTCATCTTAGCCTGACTAGATTTAGTACCTGTTCCAGTGACTGATCACTGGTTCCCAACATCGCATCTCTAACCTCAGTATTGCTGGTACGGTGTTTCCACCATATTTGAACAATGCTAGAGACAATGATGCTAGAACACCGACGGTCATTGTCTGTTTTCTTCTACCCTTTATGGCCACGTTTCTGAGCTGTATAAAAGAACGGATCTAACCGCCACAATGTGCGCCTGGTCCCTGATAGACAGCCAGATGTAACACGAGGATAGGGCTATCCCAAGAACCACTTCACTTACAAAATTCAAAAGGAAGTGTGATAGAGGGCAACCCTAACGAACACTACTTCTCGTGGTGAACTCGGTTGGAAGATCGTCTTAAGCACGAAATTGACTTCGGCTGTCCGCATACAAGCATTAGAAGAGAAAAATTAATTTCTCTGGCACATCCTTTAATGAGGCAGCGTCAGACAGCTGTGCAATCGACTGAGTCAAGTGGCGCTTTCCGATCAAGAAAAACAGCGATTATGGGCCTACAGAAGGTATGCCCGTGTTCCCAAAATTCATTGAAGGGTAAAGATGTGTTCGGTACAACGCCGATCGGACCTGAAACCGATTTGATTCTCGCGATTATTCATTTCACGGACGTTGAATAACCATCGAACAATAATCCAGGCGAGCAGTTTGGATGCGATACTTACTAAGCTAATTCCTCCGTGGATTTTACAACAGGACTTGTCAACGTTCTTGTATATCGGAACAATCACAGACTTACATCACATACTAGGAATCCGTTCACTATCACAGAGTATCCGAAGAGGTTTCGTTAACTAAAATGCCGAAGCTTCGTCCCCATTCTTCAAAAAGGATGGAGACAACTCATTTGACTCATCAGCTTTGTGCAACGAAGTGAAGTGAACATGCGGGCTTGAGTAATGTTTAATCTATATCTCACTTTTGGAGAACACAGATCAACGAACAAGCTCGTTTTCAGTGAGTCATACTCATGCTATTACATCATAATATATTACAAGTTAGTGAATTGGGCGAATTAGACAAACAGATAGGAGCGACAGGGATTAGTGGTCACAAAATAGCGTAAGTCAGGCTCAATTCGCGACCGGATGTGGACTGTTTCACTAAGTTTGTCAGTTTTCGTTTGGTCTGGTTGTACTCTTGAACTGTTGTCTTCTTCGGAGCCGCAATAACCCGTGGTATTCTGCATCGATCTTAAATTAAAGGAGAAAGAAATAGTAAGGCCCTTCACGGGAATAATGCTGAAGGTTTCTGGGTGGATCATACTTCACGGCTGCCCACACTGCAAGAGTTTTTCTTTGGGAACTCTAACCGGAGTAGTTGATCCAACAGCCTGACCCACAGGGTAGCGGGGCGCTAACCTAGTACGGGAACTAGACCAAAGCTCTCGTGAAGGAAATTCTTCAGGTCTGTCAAGAGAAGCCCGACTATTGACTCCCTCACGTCTTATCTTTGCTCGTGCTTTTGACCGATCTCTTTTTCGAATCCATTCCTGAACCCCATGCAGACAATGGAGCAAAAAAAAACGTGGATAGGGAAGCATTCTTCGGGCTGGGAGATGCTCAGATTAACCGGACGATCTCCACCCAACAGAATGCGATGACTCCTCCCACCGTCAAGAGGAACCACAGGTACTTCACTCCTACGTTAATCTAGTTGATTGTTCGACCGGAAAACTGCTTCTCTTCGCGTATATTCTTCGGATTACCCTCTCTAAGAGCATAGTGTTTAGAACCAGGTTTCGCTCAAAACCTGGCTCAGAAAGACTGAAATTTTAGCGGTCTCTACTGATTGATCAGTCGGGAATGATCGCATCTCCGGTATAAGAAAAGTATCCCGTGAAGCTCTTTGGATCATGGAAACACGCATGCCATCACACCATGCTAAGGTGAAGTCTCATCGTAGTGGGAGAGGAGGAACAAGAAAAGATTGAAACAAAGTATAGCATGACATACAAAACGGATTAGGCACTTGCCTATATCATTTTGTTAGTTGAGAAAGCTTAGCGCTGAATTAAAAACTCCGTCCGGCTACCCTTACACTCATTAATCTTTCATCCTCAAACACCCCAAATGAGCGATCGCCTACTTCAACCCGCACTGAACATCAAAAAACGTACAGCCAAACGGAAATGCGCATACACGACTACCGGATGCTATGTCACAAATAACTTGTTCCGCTTTATTATAGTTTTATACATTTGTAACTGATAAAAGTACACCAAGGGAACCTTTCCCACGGTGCCCATCTTATAACAGATTTGTTCAGACCGACTATGAGATCTAAACATAGGTTTTGGACTAAAACTGTGATAAGCAATTAATCGAATGAACGCGATCATGCCTTTTAGTGTCCCTCTTTCTCTACGCGGCCATTAGTGTGCCTGACTTGATTATTTTTACCTTTTCAGTGGTTCCTGAAACATTCTCTTGTAGCAGTTTCTTCCCATCGGCGAGGTACTAGCTGAACAGGATTTTGTGAGAATAATGGAACAAAGGAGAAAGAACATATGATCGACGTATCGCAATCAATAACTCTACGTAATAAAAATGAACGATTCAGAAATTCCTTAAAGCGAACTAACCCTTGCACTGTTTGACAACGACGAAGTAGTTTCATCTGGTGGAACGGTACTATGAGAGAACTGACAATCAGATCGAAAGTGTTTTTCTGAAAATCGCTGGGGTAAGTTGGCGAATACAGTTGTGGATGAGCGGGGAGAAGTCGGTAGTACTTCGGCGTAATGTGACCGTGATTCATCCGAGGACCGTGACCCACGGGGAACTTTAATTAAATGAACCCCCTGAAAACTTGCACAAATCATGAGGGGCGAACTTACTTTGTTACACGGTGCCGAAGTGAGAAGTCGACGAAGAGTTCCACTATCAGAACGCGCAGCAAATCTCTGAGTATACTTGGAGATTAAATAAGGGTGGCAAATTTAATCGATGTGAGAATAATGAAGCTTACATCTGCGGCAGATAACAATGTTGGTTTGAATCGGGTTGCGGACTGGGACGTGGATGTCCAATGCGAACTCAAATTAGAACTTATTTGGTCGAAATCGATCGTATCGTTATCATCACAGTCGGACGCAACCTACATAAGAAAGTGAGTGAAATATCAGGTAGCTTACATCAGATTCACTAGAAAATACACAAGGTAAGGTGTTCCCACTTGTTATGGAATCCGCCAAATCAGATTTCACACTTTCTGTCCTGATATCAATTGAGTGACAAGCATCCGGACCGACATTCTGAAATCAAATACAGAACTTTGATGTCAGTGAAAAGCGAACATTTAAAAGATTTCGAAAAAATTAATATGGGATTTCAAGGAGTTCAGTGTTCATGTTTTTCTACACCAGCTCAACTTCAACGGACTGAGCCGAAGTTCTATTCCCAACATGGATGTTTTTACAACCATCTCTTTCCAGCAGGTATTTACACTGGAAGTCTAGCTTCAGTTCATCCGCAGAGCATGTGATTTAGATTTCTGTTGCCAGCAAGATAACGAAAAAAGTGAAAAACAGCATACTGAGCAAGCGATGTATGCGGAGCGTACTCATGATTTAACCATGATGCTGACATTCTTTTGAGTGCCGTTTTGATGTTTCTGAACTTTCCTCGAACGAAAACTAATAGGAAATAGAACACAGAGGTAACATTGGACTCCTATTTCCAACAAGACCACAGAACTGACCGCACCGGATAGGCCGTTCCAAACGCGTAGTTCACCTGCGAATTTTAGCCTGCTCTCAAGTCTCGTACATTCATTGGTCGCATGTTATAACTAACTGTTCATCCTTTGTTTAGTTGGTGATGCCACCTGCTGTATTTTTCATTTGACTTCTCTATGCACCACCCTTAGTTCAGCTCAGCTCAGTTCATACAACCACTAACCTCGCGCTTCTGTGCTCTGGTTTCGGTTGCTACTTTCCAGCATCGTCTAGTAAAGAGCAGGAAGAATGAGACCATAAAGTGAAAAAGATCCAAAAATCAAAGTAATACGCGGAAATCACGAAGACAGAGAATCCGAATGCAACTACACCGCCGGCCGCGACGCCTGGCCATATCATTTAATGCTTCTAAATATTTGGTAAGCGGGTCTCGTGAATCCTAACCTGGAAGTCCAACGGGCCCTACTTGGCCAATTCCACTGGTCAAGGTTTTTATACCTTTTTGCCATGTCATGGATCGACCACCTCGACCTACCTTCTAACCACATGCCTCAAAAGATAGCGCACGCCAAGGTAGTCTACCGGTGGGAATGCGTAACACATGTCCCAGCCACCTTAATCTGTTTAGATTCAATACTCTTAACATCGGTCGATATCACTGTAATCCCGGGGTTTTACTGAGTTCCGAATTTGGACAGATCTCCGATCGGGACTTTGATAATCGCGTTCCTCCTAATACTTCAAGCATCATTTTTCGCATCTATGAGACATCAATCATCTTTGCTTTAAGATTGTCCATTCTCGTTCTAATTCCTTATACTCTATTTTGGTACCGTTTACAGTTTCGTCGCTCTGCTTTCTTCGTTTCAAAAGTTGCTTTCAAGACTGCGTGAAGTATTAGTTTACTTATGGATACACCTCTTATTGAACAGAGCTCAAATTGGTTTCATATTTTGATGCAGTAGTCGCGGACACATTTCCCTGTTTGTCCTCCTTCAGAAAGATTCATCGCAAGGCTATCGATCTCAGCAATGACTCTTCTATCAATGGATAGTCGCTTTAATATTCCCCTTCATCACGATTTTTCTCACAGCATACCTGTGCAGTACTCCGTTTTTGATTGTTCACTGCTTATCCAATTAAAATCGATCAGCAAACCTTAATGGACATGATTCTCCAAGTATCGATCCTCATGCTTTTTATCTTTCTTCTCCAGGATGGCCGGTGTGAAGCACGCTCCTTTCGTTGACGCAATCGCCTATAACTACTCCTCGTGAAAGTAAGATCAATAAACGGACTTCAGCGTGACTCATTATCTAACTGCCCTGTTGCCCGATCCGGAGAGAGCAGAGCTGTATGCTACCGGCTGCGTCCCCAGGTCGCGAATAGAACGGCCTGTTCCACGGTTGGATGTGAATAATGTGGACTCACCAAATAAGACGTCGTGGACGATCAGAGGTAGTGCTCGAGGACGTGATGGGATTTTTGCTTGGCTGACGCTCTCCGCTCTAAAACTGTACATAAATCTGCTGACCGAACTGTGACATGGCAAAAGTGATCCGACACCAGACAAGGCTATAGCACTTTGTCGTGTTCTATTTACCCGAGAATGTTTCCAGAAGAGGCGAACGAACTATATAACGGGACATCGGGTTATCTGGACCCATGGTGCTGACTTGCAGGACGCGCTTGGCTGCGCAAAGGCTAGGAGTGCATCCTCGAATAAAAAAGACCCATTCTGAACTGTGACCGAGTAGTACAACAGAACACAACTCAAACAACCACAGAAAATATCAGTGATAAAGGCCGACTATTGCATACTGTTATAACTACCACACCCCATTTTCGTACTTCATGTTTTCGTGTTGGCACTACGCTTATTTTCAAGCCAATAATCATTATATATATATATATATATATATATATATATATATATATATTGTGTGTTATTACACGCTCACGCGTGAGCGCAGTGGAAGGAGTAGACAACAATTAAAGGTGACTTAAGTTAACGAAAGATTGCTTGAACTCGAATAAAGCCGAATAAAACCAGCAAATGGTTCGCTTAACTTCAACCGATAGACCGTGATAACCTGACAGGGTCAATTTGCTGTACGATCGCCATGCGGTATATTACGAACGGATGACACTTTGAAACAGCCATCTGAAAACAGTTTGGCGGTCCCTTTGTCCTGAAGATCGCTATCTTGAAACGTTACTATTCTTGGTCAAAATCAACTCTCAAAAACAAGAGACTACGATAAGCTCTACAAGAATAGACTACTTCACGAAAGTTGCAAACACTTTAACAAGCCATTGAAGATGGTAAATTTGAACAGTTTTTTAACATCTTACCTCAAAATTATTTAACTGTAGATCTGTCTGATTTTCAGGTGAGTCAATGAGTATAAACTTATCCGGATTAATAGCAGTTTCGCCCCCAAAACACCTTCCTTGCAGCGTGTTCTGTATCAAATAGAAGGGAACTAGCGGAAAGACTCACTTTTTGTGGAACCTCCAAATCATCAGCCATAACAGTCCATCCGAGAGGCTGGTTGAATATTATTTAACGAAAACGAAATACTTACGCGATCGATACGCATTAAATTGCTTTCAATCGGGCATCGAGGACAAGAACTAATGCCCAGACGAGTAGCACATTTTGAATGTGCTCTCCAGCTACACAGTTTGCAAAGCAACAGGTCACAATACGCGAACGAGCAGCACAGAGCGCACACTATTTCCTGAACTGCTGCAGCAACAAGGCGTCCGGCTGGCGAGAGTTGACAAGTGGGACCACCGACGCTGTAAGCTTTGATTTCGTCTAGGTAGTGTTTGATCACCAAATCCAGTTTGTTGAGCAGTTTGTCTGGGTATTTATTTTTAACACCCGCTTCAAACTGCCGATAGCTTCTAATGAGCTTCGGAAGGGTTGAACTTAGGCAGTGGAATCTATATTCATCAACCTCAGATTGTGAACGCTTTGGTCTAGAAGGAAAACGAAAATCTGAAGGGAGTATTAGGACAACGTAGTAAGACAAATGAAAATTGGCAATGCAAGATATTCAATACGGGATTATGCACGGCAAAATTTCAGACGAGTACTTAGCCCGACAGTTTCAAAAGCATTGTTATCAACCGCTAGTCCCACGCTTCAGCATCGCTAACAATGTGTATATATATATATATATATATATATATATATATATATATATATATATATATATATATGTACTTACAACGTAGTGAATGTGAGACTGCATGAAATTACGTCCTTTCGAATGAGTACAAAATATTATGGAAAACCCGAAAGAGACGTACCTAGTTCCCTACGCATCAGCTTTTTGAACTGATCCATAGATACCGCACAGCGGGAATTCGATCGCACTTGCTGAATCCCAGAATGTTTCAGACGATCATGAACACCACCCCAACCATGATTCCAGTTCTTGGTAGGGTGGTGATTGTGCCTCATATTGAAAGAACTAATTCGAAGGACATCACCACACATAACCACCGAAAATCTCGCGCCACAGTGAACCTTCCGTGGCTTCAGAACAGGTCTGTCGCAATGCAAACGCAAAGTTGAACAATTACCTGGTATGTCTAAATCCAAGTGAAGTGCTTTTTCTGGAATTCGACCTGCTGCACCAATAAAAAATGGAGCTGTACACCAATGTATCATCATCAGGCTTCCGTTTGCAACTGCGTATGCAGAAAAAGGTACCGGTTTCCTGACGGATCAGGAGAATATATATCGGCCTACCATCTCAAACTCTTTCAGTGTTTTTGTCAAGTCAGCATAAGACTGGAAGGATGGTGAGAAATGCCGAACGAAGACCTCGTCGAAATCGCAAACCGCCCCACCATGCATTTCGCATATGGCTGCTGGCGCCACAATGTCCAGGGTCAAGAGTTGTTCAAGGTCGGTCTCCGGTCTTCAGTTCAGTTCAGTTCAGTTTGCACAGGACAGGTAATGGCAACGGCTAATCGAGCATCCAGAATTCCTTCGATGGTGTGCACACCAGTTATGCACCCACCACTGCCGAGTGTATTTCGTCGAATCCCCGCTAAAAATGAGAGGGAAACGGAAAACCTCATCGCACATCAACTGCGAGAGACATTAGGCATCGTGAGCGTTCACTGAGACTGTATGCAATGAGGGAAAAAGTCTAGTATAACATACTCCAGAGGGACCACAGTGCTGCCCGTCATCCATCTAGTTGATATACTCAAGGCTCACTACGAGGGAATATCTCGTGCCACCTGCAATCTAGGGCACCTTTGAGGGACTGGACGGTCTGCAGATCTACCATTCCACCAGGCAGACCGTTCCAACTGTCCGCAACCCTGTTGCGGAAGAAGTGTGATCTAGCCATCAACCTAGATCGGGCTTTTATCAACTTCTTTTCATGTCCCCTTGTTCTGTAATCTACGGCCGCCTGGAATAGAATATCTGGTCCAAGGCCAGAAAAGCCCTTTATTACCTTGAACGTTTCTGTGAGATCTCCCCTACTTCTCCTCCTTTCCAACGAGAACAGATTCAGGTCACAGAGTCTCTGCTCACACGTTTTACCCCTCTGCCCTTCAACCATTCGCATGGCGAGACGTTGGACTTTCTCCAGGCAGGCGGCGTCCTTTTTGTATAAGGGTGACCAAGCCTGCACGCTACCTTCTAGGTGAGGTCGTGCTATAGCCATTTAAATAGGTATGAATACCTCCGGCTGCCGGCAAGGTAAAGCTGATCGCGGTCTGAAGAGCTCCCCATGAGCCTTTTGTGCAACATTGTTGCACTGCTCCGACCATTTGAAGTCACTGTTCATGATGACCCCCAGGTCTTTAACCCTACTGACTGCCTCTACGGTGAACAGCCCTTGATCATGAGCTACAGTTAGGCTTTCTTTTGCCGTTGACAACAAACGGCTTTTTTATGAGCGTTCAGGGGTAAGTCCCATTTGTATGCCCAGTCGAGGACGGTACCTATTTCCCTGCCAAAGTCCGCCCTACCTTTGGATCCAACAATCTTCACACCGTCCGCAAAAATAAAGCTGGACGATTGAAGAGCGGATGCCAGGTCATTAATAAATAACAAGAATAGGACCGGACCTAGGACGGATCCCCGAGGTACACCACTGGTGACTTTCACCAAACTGGAGCACCTGTCCCCCACTGTGACGTAAAACGTCCTGCGGGAGAGGAAGTCCTCCAGCCACCTAAATACTGGCCCACCTATGCCTAACGTCTCCATCTTGCATAGCAAAAGACGATGACTAACGGAGTCGAACGTCTTGCTAAAGTCGAGGTAGCATACCTCAAATTCCCTACCTTAGTACAGTCGTCCAGTTACTCCATCTAAGAAGCACAGGAGATTGGTCAGACAATATCTCTTTTTCAGGAATCCATGCTGCGCAGGACTTAACATGGAGTGCTCCAGTAAGTGCTGGCAGATATGGACACGGATGATCTTCTCCAAGACTTTACATGGGATGCTAGTTAGGCTTAGCTGCCTGTAGTTCTGCACATCCGACTGAGGCCCACTCTTGTGTATTGCCACGACTGCCGCGACTTTCCAGTCCTGAGGCAGCTTACCCTGGTCCAACGTGGATCTGTACAGTCTGCATACCGATGGAGCTATGATATCCGCCAACGGCTTGATGATAGCTGGATGAATGCCATCTGGACCCGCTGCTTTGTGTCTGTTTAACTCCTGTAGGTACTTACGCACGCTCTCCCTTGAGAGGTCTAGCTCGTTTAACTGAGGAGAAAGATGCATCAGAGTCAAGTCTACTCGTACCCCACTATCCATTCAATGTACACTACCAATGTATTCCTCCAAGGCGTCTGCTTTGCCCTGGTCATCAGCGACAATACCATAGTCTCTAGTGGATAGCGGACCCACGGCATTTCTTGTAGGGCCTTTAGACTGTACACAGCTGTAGAATTTTTCCGGCCGCTGTCTTACAGACTGGGCCAATTTGAGCTCAAATTCCCGCTTGGAAGTCCTCAAAAGGCTTACAGTCTCGTTTCTCAGCTTCGTATAGCGGTTCCAGGCTAGCTGACTGCCGGAAGCTTTGTACTGGTTCCAGCAGTGGTTTCTACGTCTGATGGCCTTGGCTGTTGCAGCCTTCCACCACATGGGTTTGCCCTCCCCACTCCTTCGTTTTAAGGGTGCGAACTCTTCCTGTAGGGCAATCAGGAATCCCTTTATGGCCTGCCAGCGCTCCTCGACAGTAGCCTCCTCTGTCGTGTCCCAGATCAAACCCATCGCCCTATTACGAAGACTATCTATGTCCATACTACCGAAGTTCCTAATCAGCCTTGAGGGTACCTTCGGTTGCCGCATGCATAGGACGATTTTGACACACACGTGGTCACTCTTTCCCAGCGGTGCACAATAATGCAGTCCAGCCACATCGTTGGGGAAGTTCGTTATAGCTAGATCCAGCAAGGATGGAAAACATCCGGTCCTATATCCGGTGTTTTTCCAAATATGCTGGTGCAACGCGTTGGCATGCAGCCGTTCCAAGTAGGTTTGCTCCCCCGATCCCAGCACGCAGACCTCAGCCACCCAGTCGATGTGCGGGAGATTGAAGTCACCCACTATGAGGGTCTTTCCTGCGTCCTTAACTAGTTCAGTCAAAGTCCGCAGTAAACAAACGTCTTCTTGGTGGTTTGTGCATGGTGCCCTGTAGACACAGAAAAGGAAGGATGATCGTAACGGCGCATAACTGGATATTGCGGGTGCACATCTTGGTCTGAGGCTCAAGGTGGTTTGTACCTGACCTAACGAGGATGGCTACTCCACCACCAAGGCGATCCTGCTCTCGATCCTGCCTATAGACTGCAAAACCGTTACTTATTAGGCCTAGGACATGGTCTTCTTCAGAAAGCTACCTTTCCGTGACGGCAACTATAGACGCTTTCTGCTCGTCAGCGGTTTTGGCGAGTTCCGCCCATTTGTTTCTAATGCAACACGCGTTGGTATATAACATCACCGCGTTTACTCCGTCGTCCAGGTGTCTCTATTTATTCTTTCCTGTCTCTTTCTCGGGCGCAACGCCTGAGATGATGACACGTTTTTTGCTTCGGATGTCCCCACTGGGGTGCATGAAGCCGGCTGGTGATCCATAACTTCCGGCTACTCCCAATCCATCTCTATAGGAGTTGCCACAACATCCAGACTGGCAGGGGTCGCACTGTCATCTGACTGCGGACATTACTGCCAATTCTCGTCTTCCAGCGCGTCTTCAACTACAACTATTTGCGACCCCGCACGTGGCTTCTTTACTATTTTCGGGATCGGGGTCTGAGAGCCGAGTACGGCATTCCGCTGAACTTTTAGATTTCTCACCAGCGCCCTGGATGGTCGAGAAAGGTTACCTCCCGGGGTTAGACCATCAAGCCTTACTCTATGCCCGTCCGGCACAATCTGGTATCTGCCCTTGGTAATGTGAGCCACTATGCTGCCCTCGCCAGCAGTTTATCCCTAGTGGGCTCATCAGCGAACCCCCTAGGATGGGTCTTGCACGATGTTCGCCTTTGTTCCCCAGGGGTGACTTCATGTCCCCACTCTGTGCACCCTTCTTAGAGTAGTAGGATACGGAACACCTGCGATTCGCAGTATGTCACAGACCCTCCTCCTGTCTATGTCCTTCCTGGCTTTCGATTCCCCTATAAAGGGTTCTCCCTGGTTCAGGATCAGGAGCCTGTGGCTTGAAACCCTGCCCATCGACAAGATCTGCCTCTGCAGATCCTTCACCTTGTTTTCCAATACCACAAGAGCAGTGTCATCCACCCTAGCTAACCCATCCTTGGCGATATTACAGTCACCCTTCTTTTTGACCCACGTTGCCCTTCTTGGCTTCTGCTCAGTCCACTGGCCCTCGTCGGTCTGCTTCAAAGGGGTTGAGGCAACGACCGCCTGGCAAGCTCTCGGAACTGGTCCATTCGCTTTGATGATTGTCCTCTCGGGTGTGGATGCTACTTCCGCAAACGACTTACTACAACCTGCTTGCGGTGGTTTGTGGCTTACAACTGACGTACTACTTGGTGGGCGTTGGTCCCGCCCTTGGGCCTGCAGTTAAAAGGCCAGACTGGCAGCTTACTTGCAAGGGCCACAGACCCATTCAGCCCATTGGTTCTGTTTATAAAGTACATAGATGTCCTTTGCTATTCCTGAACACCTTGGGTGAGCCCATCTCTTGCACACCTCGCACTCTATACCATTTATCACACGTTTTCTGCACTTGGGTGCCAGACGCGGTTCAGAAATGCGTGTCATATCGAAAGCCACGAAAACGAGAGCGAAAACAACTCAAATGCTCTTTACTCAAACACAAAATACGCACTCTGACACTAGCAGGTAAAGCCCGCTAACACAAAAAAAAACAAAAATAAAGACTAGAAGTGAGAAAAGATCGCTCCAAAAAACACCGAACACTACTCGACAATACTACAAGGAGAATAAAAATATTCTCCGGATAAAGCGCATCTTAAATGCAATTATGATACGCTCAGTGTTGTGAATTAAGCTAGGTTAATTAAGAAAACTATTCAAAAACTCAATTTAAAGACGAGAGAAATATGAATTCAAACCGCGGGCAGTGAGATGTCATCCCGTATAAGCCCTATCGCATAGCACTCTATTGATTCGGCTAGATTCCGGCGCTCTGCCAATAATCCTCCAGGGTCGGATCCAATTTAATCTAAAACAACGTCTCGGTTTGCTCTTCCACCACTTCGGTCGGTAGAGCTTTCCAGAGGCTGGTCACTCAACCTGACACCCGATAGATCACCGGCAAGTCGGCGGAGTGTAAGGGCGTCTCCTCCGGTGCGATCATTGTTCCTGAGCGAGAATTTCGACTGTAGTTCCCGGCCAAACTCACCTCGGAATATTCGCCTGGCATGGATGAGGTCACCTCGAAGACGTCGGTAGGCAAAGATGAACGGCTCGTTGAATTCCATGCCTCCTCCACAGCTGAACCCACGCAGGGCCACAAGGCCTGTAGCGACACGTAGCGCTCTTTCCAGTTTGGCTGCTTCCGCCGCCGTGCAGGGGTAGACAGCGGGACCGCCATATTCCGATCGGGGGAACACATACGAGACATACAGCAATCGGAAGATGTCCAGGATTAGAGGCCCAAATTAACGGTGAATTGGACCATTTATCCTCCACGCTGAGGCACACACTCTCCCAAAATGTGCTCTCATCTCCAGATTGTTGGTGGGGTCCTTTTTTCCCGTGTGTGACGGAGTATGACACTCCCGAAGCAGAAGCCGGAGGTGTCATTGGGACCACCAGTCCCCATGCTCGTGCGTTTGTCCATGTTTATGGGTAGACCCCAGGTGGTCTACCAATTGACTAGAGCATGGAGATCCTCCTGTAGTACCTCACTTTCCTCTGCCGATCGAATGGTACACCAGATCTATAGGTCGTTGGCGTATGTAAGGCACTGAGATTGAAAAGTCTTTGGTGGGTCGTTCACAAACACTGGAAACAAGAGGGGTCCTACCACAGAGCCTTGCGGCAAGCCACTGTTGACTGGAAACAACTTGGACTGAGACTGTGCACCTCCCACGGAAAAGTTTCTCTCGACCGAGAAATCCTGAATCCAGTGGGGCTTGGGCCCGGAAGTGCCGATGGCCCGCAGTTCCAGCATCAGCCCATTGTGAGAAACTTTATCGGACGCCTCACTAAAGTCCACAAAGATGACGTTCGTGACATATCCCTCGGCCTCGGCATTTGGCCAACTTCAACAAGCAGTCAACAGGTTTGACAGAAATGGTCTGTTTCGCTGAAAAATTTTCTGTTCTGTTCATGGCAGTTGACAGCGCTCTAGATTTTCACGTATGCGAGACGCCACTAGTCTTCCCATGACCTTCGCCGCTACGGAATAAAGGCTAACCGGGCGGTAGTTGGCCCAGGTGGATTTTGTCCTATCCTCGCTCAGCGGAAAAACCACTACTTTCTTCACTGCCGACGTAGACTGCCAGAGGCCATCGATAAAATGAGGGACCGAGTCAGCGACGCAGTTATTTGGTCCGCAAACTCCTTAAACATCAACTGATGCACGTCGTCCGGTCCCTGTAACTTATGGGTTTCGATAGATTTGAGCATGTTATTCAATTCCGGTTCCCCAAAACCATGCATACTGAACAGCGGTGAGCCATCCACCATCGAGATTGGTGCACCTTCCTCCGCAGAATACACTAACAGATAATACTTGGCTAGTGTCTCGGCCTTTCCATCATCGGCTGCAACCATTTCGTCACTGCCCATCAGGACTATGATGCCTACCTTTGCTCTGGAGCCGTGCTTTAGGTATGCAAACGGGTGCCTGGGTGCTCGCACTGTATCAGCCGCAAAGGCCTCCTCAAAAGCCATCCGCTTTGCACGTTTTCGTTCCGTGTCCTGTTTGCGAATCCTGCGATAGAGATCATAACCCTCACTTGTAGATGGGAACAGCTTCCAGGCCCGATTTCCTCGTTTGAGTAGGAGCCTGAGCTCCAGATGAAACCACGGAGGGCCTTTTACCCAGGTTCTACTCCGGTTGAAGAGAAGGGGCAGGTATTCATGAGCTACAAGATGCCGTCACGAATATACGCCCAAGCTTGGCTCACATCGAGATGGGCATCCAAATCCATGGGTAACCAGCAGACGGCTAAAGTCGCTCTCCGGACATTCCAAAATGTTGTGCGCCAATGCGTGGTCTAGGGAATGGAGAAAAACCACTGCACCGGTGAGTTTCTAGCACCATGCGGTCACTGCTTCTCAGTAGAGGGAGACGTGCAACCTCATCGACTTCCTAGCTCTTGGGAGAAATCGCCAGATCTAGCGTGGTGCCTGGAATGAGATGCCTCCGTGTTGACTGCACAACATGTCGGTATAAGGCTAGTTCTTAGGCCGTTTTCAATAATCCCCAAGAGAAAGGAAACGGAAGTCGCGCAGGATGAAATAGTGGCCGTCGCAAGACCATCTCCTTAATAAATTCATCATATCTGGATGGGTGACCGCGGGTGTCCGAGAGATGACTCGAACTGTCCTAAAGCCTCCGGTTGTAAGTTTTGATGAGGCACCAAATAGCTTTACCGAATCCTTGTGAGCCAGAGTTCGCCTCTACCTGCACCATCGGAATGTCTGATCGGACGAACAGTACTACGCCTCCACCCGAGTTCCTGTCGACTAGGAATAGGGTGTAGCCAAGGAGAGACACCTCAAAATCTAGGACATTGGTACTCAGCCACGTCTCCGTCAACGCTATCATAGTAGGAGAGCTGGACTGCAGCAAGTGTTCCAGGTCGTCTCTTTTGGTCAGCGGACCACAGACTTTAAAAAACAGGATGAAGGTACTGTCTCGGTTTGCTACCACTGTTTGTTCACGGCGTCCTAGCCTGGGGGAAATGACGGGGAAGGTAGCATCAGCAGCCTCCGCTGGAAGTGGGGGGGCGGTTCTTGCACCCGGAAATCTCGAATAATCAAGTCCGTTTCTCCTTGTTCTCTACGTTCACTCCGTTCAACCAGAGCATTACTATTTGTCTCACGATCCGCAGGGTCCAGATCTCGGTGTACCTCACTCCCTAGCCCTTTAGCCGGTAGGACCTTCTTAACACAGAAGTCGCGGCTTTCTCTGGGTCCAACACTACCTTCAGTAAAGGGGGGGGGAGTTCAGCCTCACAGGTTTTGCCAATTCGGAAGGCTGAATTCACCAGCAACTTCTCCACAGCTCCATCCTCTCCGGGAACAGAGGGTTTTGCTAGTATACTTTGGAGACTTGCGAGATCACTGTCCATATATACCTCTGCCGTAGTCTCCTTTGCCCCAGGCTAGTTCACTATCAGGGGACACTGCTTCCTCGACCATGGGTGATCAGCTGTTGTTATCCAGTACCTTCCACCATCATCGTCGGCGGTGCTCCTTTGGCCGGGTATTGCTCCCATGCCACGGTCCCGTGCTGGTTTTGCCACATCAGTGTCAACTGGGTCCGCAGTGTGCTGGGAAGGCCTAAGTAGCTTCTGGCTTTGATGGCAGTTTGTTCCGGTTTGCTCAGTGACAGATGTTGATGCCACCTCCGCGTACGTAGCGCAGTCAAGAATAACTGCATCGGCGGAAGTTTCCCCGGGTGGCTCCCGTGTAATTAGCAATTAGCCATGACAGTACTAGGAGGGTGACATTTATGGACTAAAGCCGCAAATCCTTTGACATGACCTGATACTACCCGGACAGCTCGCCTCGAGGCAATGAGCTCTCGACCTTCAGACAGCCCATGCTCTTCAAACTCCGGGAGATTTCATCTGCAGAATCGCCACAGCTAAATAGGGTGGGCGGAATTCCGACGTTACAGGACCTCGGAAAACCCTTCTAGGGTGTATATTTGGATAAGCGGGTACCTAATTCCGTCTCGAGCGCGTAGTGTTCGAAGCTACGGAGAGAACTTCTCGTAACAAGGAAAACTCCGAACGTTCTTTAAAAGCAGGGTGCGGAAAACTGAAATCAGTTTATTAGCATTTAATTACCCCGGATGGAGTTCAATAGAGGAATATTTATCGATTGTGGTCAAGATTCATGCGCAGACACGTAATCAAATTGAACAAGATTGCTGAGCGTCGTAAGAATGATGGGAAGTTTGGACGGAGTAAAAGGGCGGTCCCAGCTTTATTTAACTGCGCAACACAGTTGGACTTGTTTGGATAAAGCGAAGCGACATCCTTTTTGCGCTCAGTATGAATCAGTCTTGAATCTACTACTAGGTGTAGTGAATTGCTGACTTCTTAAATAACCCTTTTCGCCTCAATTTCAGATACCCTTTGGGTCCGGTTGCAGGGGGAACCCCGACGATACAAGCGTCAGCCTTTCCGTCATGACATGCAAGTCGGACCACCCTGAGCTGTAAAATAACCCCAATGGATGTCTTTGACCTACCTTACTTCTGGCTTCGACTAGCACCGATTGTTTTCCTGCTTCGTACCTATAAAGCTCTCTCGTCCTCAAGCTCTGTCTCCTATCGTGACTCACCTCGCAATGTGATCGATAGTGCTGATCCATAACTCTGTTTATTTTAGGACCCACAATCCACTCCATGCTTTGAGTTGGGCTATGGTAGATATAAGGCTTATCACAAGCGTGGTGGAAAGGACGGTACAAGTAAAATCCCGCAATGTCATTTCTGGTAAAAATTTGCTCGTGTTATGAACGGAGCAACCAACAAAAGCTGCCACTTTCAAGGATCCAAAACAAAGCTCAAGTCACTAACATGACGGGAAGATTTGAGGCAGGCGGGAGCTGTGCCCAGGATTAAGAAATATATGAGTTACTCTGTGGGTCTTGGAGGCTATACTCGATTGGCTGTATATGGAGGAAACTTTTTACAACCGCCAGATGTAGGGCGGAAGTTATCACCTGTCTACGAAAGGCTGAAGAATGAACTACAACTGAATTTTCCCGGCTGTTCGTAGTGTGGTGTCATTAATTTTGCCAACCTGGGTATGTCAAGCCCAGTGAAGTGAGGCCCACAAGCGTGAACACTAATTAAGGCGAGGGAATGACAAAATTTTTGTACCCTGTGGTAGGCCTCCTGGTGCCGAGTAAAGCTGATGGCGACGTAATAATGGTTTTGAACTTTCGAGTGATGATACACGCAGGATTTGCTTCTGTGTGTTCCAGGGAATGTAGGATTTCCAAGTGCTTCTAGGGTGGGTATTCCCCACCTCAGGTGATTGGGGTGGTATTAGATTGTGGCCCTTCGTGTGAAGTTGCTCTTGGGTTGGTTTCTCCGTGTGTGTTCTACGTGGCAGAATCCAACACGCAAGAATAAACGCTGGTATCCGGTTGAGGTCAGTCCATCGTGAGCCTGCATTAGGGTATTAAGCCAAGCTGCCCGATGTAGCACGCCAACATTAGGGACCTGCAATAGATAGAGATATCTGCCGTCTGGAAGTGATTCCGGCAAGCGTTATGGCACTGGAAGATGACAACATATTATGGATTTGGCGATCTTATAGAAATGCAGTCAGAACATAGCTACGCTTAGAGATAACGGTAAACTTACCAAAGGTGGACTAAGATTTTTAGGGGGATTACAGCACGCCATGAGCCAGCGTGTAAAGGAGTAAAAGAGGTGTTGTTGATCGGGAACGACTGCGAGATTAGGATATGATATCAGGCAAAGCTCTTCAAGATCTAGATTAGATACGACGCCCACCTGAGAGCCCGCTTCCTTTTGCAGGTGGGCTTTTCATAAATGCTCGGTTCAGCCCCGGTGGTCGGTGGCTTCAGTAGACTGTGGGACGCCTTGCATTCTGCAGTCGGCTGCAGAGACGATTTGCTAACTGTCTAAGCTGAGGAGGTTGAGAAGATAAAGTTTAGTGCTACATCGTGGGAAGCTCGCTTTCATAACTCGTTTGCTCTAATGACGAACACCATAAGCGCAGGCAAACCTAGGTTGTACATAACTGGTTTTCGGGAGCAAGCTGCTTATGAATAAGTATCCGGGAAAGCTGAAGAAAGATTGTGGTATAGGTGGTAACCTGCGGACTGGCTGATATCATATTCTTCCCTTTTTGTCAAGGGCTGGTGGTACTGGTTCCGTGTACCAAGGAGAATGTGCGGAATTCTCGTGGCTAAATTTTCGAGTGCAACGGAATTAGGCATCAGCTAGCCAGCTGGTTATGGTGTAGGGCACCCGGGAGGGTGGGGGTAGAAACTGAGAGAAGTGGGGTCGTTTATATGTGCAGAACTCAAACGGCACGCTTCCACTCCGCTCCGGCCAAGGGAGAAGTACCGGGATGGTATGCTCTTTGCCCGGGGCTTCCAGCACACGAAGCCAAGTTGCCGGTGTTACGAGGAATTTATCCGCTATTAAAAACGGCGTATATCATGAATCCAACACCTTTATTGTTAGAACATTTGCAGGCGTTTTTGTGTTTTCCCATCTCATAAAAACGGGAGAGCATGCGTGCCCCGTAGGGAGCATTCCCCTGTTCTCTTCCGCCCGCTACTGTTTATTCGTAGCCCCCATTGTCCTCGGTTGATAGGTTTGGCTGTTTCCGCTCCTGGTCGAAGGGCAATCACAGACTAGGTGCCACTTCTTCTCCAGGGGTGTCACGGCTTCGAGCTATTGGAGAGAGATGGTTTGGAGAGCAAACGCCGAGGAAGTCTTTAATACTCGGGGAATGCATTATTGACCCCTCACTTATGAAAACAGCAGACTCCGAGGACCTTCGGTTTATATTTTAGCAGGGTGCTGTCGGAGCAATTTCTCATAATAAGTGGTGCAATATACAGAAAGCTGATAGTTTTGGTGGCGAGCTATCAGAAACAATGTGGTAACCGATCTTTGGTGGACCGGTGAACGGTATTCCTGAAGGGCTAAAACTGGAGCCTCTTGATAAGAAGGGACTGGTTGATCAGCGTGTATCCGGTGATTTCATTAAATGAGACCACTAGTGAGAGGCTGAAGGGCTTGATAGGTTGGACATCAGGAATGTGAAACAGGGAGACCGAGAATAAATCTGAAATGGTGCTAGGAATATTACAGGATCATGCTGGGTGAAGAAGGCGGGGTTACGTGTACTTTGGGACAATTTCAGAAACCTGTCTCAATCGTAACAGTAACAGCCAGAATAAGGGCATTGCCAGCTGGAAATTTTACGAGCGACTAGGGATATCATGACGTTCCCGTGATAAAGGGTGCGGTACGGCCTAGGTACCGTCGGTGGTTCAGATTTTTATCCAAAGCTTTTCGTAGGCCATGACACTAGCAATATATGGATTTCAAAATGAGTTTATTTTTTGTCCCTTCATCTGTTTGTACTCCGAACTTAAAATTCGGTGGAGAGTGAGGGGAACAAGCGTGTGCTGGTAGCTAAGTACATAAAGCTGCATGCTTAGAGAAGAGGAAGTTTCAGCTTAAGGAAGTCCGTGATTCAGAGACCGGAATATGATGTCCTCTACTGCAAAGCTGGTGTGGTGTACTTATGCTAAAGTGTGCTTGATTAAAGGCATGAAATTGCCTGTGCAGCACATTGAACAAAAGTGCGCAGTTAAGCTTTATTCATCTTAACCTTAGGGATCGGGCCGCAGGAGAGCACGGCCTTGTCCATAGTTTAGGTCTCAACAGAGCTGAAGTAGCTTCCCGGTAGACCGAAGCCAAATATTTTAATACCTCTTTTGGGCATGCCTCAGACAACAAGTGCGAAGTACTTTGAGGCGGGTTCGAAGTGATTTTAACCCTGTGGAGTAGCTTGCCTGCCCAAATATGCTGGAGGTACGTTGAGAGAGCGTTAATATTCAAAGGAACTGCAGCCCAAGTCCTAGTATTGTTAAGGAGTATGGAAGAGCGACACCGTCGACCACAGGCGTACCAGAGTGAATATCGCAGTTTAGCTTGAGATACCGGCTTTTGTTTGCGGAAAATTCCACTTCCCAGCAGTTACACCAGGAAGATAAGGGCCTCACGTTAACCGCCATTTTACTTGTGGTCGCAGGCAGGTGGCTTCTTTCGGGTGCGTAAACTACCTTCTTTTGATCGGCAGGTGAGAAGATTTCAAGGCGCGCAAAAGTACTGATGTCGTTTATGTGGAGTTAAGATGTCAGCCGTCCTAGAACTCCTCCTCGGCTAACCCGGTTATTCACCGGGTAGGGACTTAAAACCTGATCATAAAAGCGGGTCACTTTGCCACGGTTCTGTAGGTAGAATTCACACGTGCCAAGCGGGCAGGGGGTTTCAGGTCCTTAACCTCCAACCTTTTCCGGAAAACTCAGGTGCAGGACCCTTTCGAAGGCCTTTGTGGTTTAACAGCAAACACTGATGGGGGATCTGTCCTCATCAGCCGCCGAAGTTTCCAGGTTCATGCAGTCTCATTGGCAGAGTAAGCACGGGCTTGATCTTAGAAACGTGTGCCCTCTGTTATTGGTGAATTTATGAGCCAAAAGGTAGTCAGCAGACAAATGTACATCGGCGCCCTGGACATCTCGAGATCGGTGGCGCCTCACTTGTCAGGCAGTAATTCGAAAGGTTATGATACCGAGATGACAATGGATTTCTTCCACTGGTAGGCAATGACCCGCTTTTAAGGAAAATGTGGCTGCAGCTCTCACCACAGGAAGTTCCAGTTTTACTGTGCCAATTATAATGCTTGTTAGAGGAAACTGCAGCGACATCTGCTGATATAAAGTCAGGGTACCTCCCCGCTATTGCTGAAGTAACGAGGTCTTCCGTCACTACCTTACCTGCCTTACCAACCTTCCTTGTTTTACCTTGGTTTCCTCTGGAAATGACTCCAAGCTGTAAGACCTAACAGTGAGTAGAAGTGGACCAATGGGTCGATATCATGGATGCCCAACTAAACTCTAGTTCTTCACCACGACGAGGCTTCGGTTTGTCAAAAGATGGTATCGCAAATACCAGAGTCGCTTCGGCGAGGGAGTCTAAAGGACCCACCCAGGGTTACACTTCTTGGTGTTCGTCAGGGAAATGGGTTCCTCGGCACACAGCGACGACTCACGAGACTGGCTTCCAGGCCCACAGTCGTCTGCAGGGGGTAGAAAACATACTTCAAATTACCCACATAATGCTGACTTCGGCGACAAGCTGAAGGTCTTGCAATGGCCAAAAGGTGAAATAATCATTCCACAGGCCTTAAAATACGCACAGCCAATGACATGGTCGTCCCAGCTTCGGGTTACCTGTAGCTCATAATAAACTTAGGCTTAAGGCAAAACCACTGTAAGCCATTTATCGCCGCCCACCTCCATGCTCTTCAGTCTGGGCACTGACTTCCTTCCACACTTTGAATTACTGGTTGGTGCACGGCGACTTCGTCAGATTTTTCTCGGCTTTGCAAGTTATATTACTCAAATGAATCATCTAACTTCTGCTTGCCTCCAGTAGTAGGCACACCGTCCCTGTGGAGAACTTTATCCCGCCAGCCGGGCCAAGTTTCGGCAGTCCGGACCCTTCCAACAGTGACTAATAATTCACTCACCGCACTGACAAAGGGGACCTCCGGAGTTCGGTAGGTCAGGTCGGTTGGCACCGGACAGGATTCGTGGTTCACAGGCCGAATTCGACACCTGCCAGAGCCGGGCATAAACTTTTTTCTATCGACCCCTGGGTGTCTCCTTTCATGAGTCCTAAATCCAAAGTCGACTTGCGCCCCAGTGGGGATCGCAGACCTCCCGACAATGTAACGTTCCCTATAGGCAGCGAATTTCCCGCGCAAAGGACTTTGCTTCGTCCCCTTCAGATGGCTCTATATTCGCACTTGTCGATTTAGTTTGTGCGCATGAACAGCTGCCAGCAGTGGGGATCAGTATTCGTGAGAACTGCAGAACTGCTGATTTTCGGCTGTTCAGTTTTCCGTGCATGAAGCTTGCACCCATCAATGGGTCCCGGACCTTTCAGCTTTTCACACATGAGGCAAGCTATGGTTTAGAAAACGTCCCCGCATAACTGACTAATATTTTGATGGATAATTATCCAGAGGAAGATGACTGCAAGCTTGGGTTAACTTTTCAAGCGCTTCAGCCAGAGTAAAGCGAAGGTCAAAATCGTCAAACCGGAGTTGAGCTGGGCCGATATCTCTTTCACAGGACCTTTTACTTTACCCTCGTGTATTCTCACCCCATCAGATAAATTTTAACTCCTTTCGCAACCATCATGAATCCCAGTCATTTTGCCCATTGAGTCTTCCGGCCAGGTAAAACGGGAGGAAGTGATGCAACCTTCCACCAACTATTTGTGCGGAGGCGAACCGGAGTTTATTTTTCCGATGTTGCACAAGACGACTTTGTTTCGGCTAGGGAAGCCACCGCTAACATAGCGCTATCTACGGACCTACAACACTTCAGCTCTCAATTCGGTAATTGCTGACGACTCAGACACAGCAGCTGAAGCAGTGCTGCAGCTCCGTTACAAGGTCACATGATCACACCCCTACGGAACGTTCTCCGTCATCATGAGCAATTCCGTAGGTTTCTCAGCTTTTTATTAGCTATTTTGCTGTGAATCATCCCGAAAAGTAACGAAACATTCCGTCGGTTTCTTCCAATACTCATGTTGCGCTTCCCACCCAAAATTACCGGCCGAAGATATGAGCTAGGAAACGACTGAAAAAACTAAAACCTTCCCCCGTATCGTTGGTAAACATCGTGGGGAATGTTCGCTACGATACCTATATTTTAGGAACGTCAGGACATCTCAACAGGGCTCACATCCCCAGTTGGGGTCATCGCCAGGAAAACCCCGCTACTGTTCGTGATAGACCCAACGGATAACCACACACAACAGCAGCCTCAGACCGCTGTTGATCTTCCTGGATCAGCCTGTACCGAGATCTTCGGCGGCGTTTAAAACAGAAAAAATGCCACAGCTTTACCCTCCCTGACAGGGCCGCAAAATCACGACTGAAAATCTCCCTGCCCGGGGCTGCTGCCATGCAGCAGCATTCATGAACATGCGCAGAATTAGGCTAGCGTTCACAAGGTAGAATATATCCTAACCTCTTCCAGTCACCATTCGGTTAAATATCAAGAGAATTTATCAAATGTCGAAATACTCTACACCTCCAAACCTCGTATAATTCCGATAGGTCTGCGGCAGACAAGACTCCTCTACAAAACGGAGCCGTGGAAAGAAGAAACACTGGAAATCCTTCAAAATGTTTTACGCGCTCTGCGAATTTGACTGTACTTGACGTTATCCTGAAAAGTTCGCCCACACATCGCAATTTTTCACCTTGTTTATTTGTGTGAGACATTTGAATTTCACTTTGAATCGTTTCTGCCTATCGTGCTTGAGTCATGGGGCTTTGAACCTTTGAGTTTCCCCGTTTAGTCTGTGTTGGCTGCATACTTGGGGTTTGTGTATATTTGTACCTTTTGTGAATTTCAATTAAATGCCGTAGAAACTACGAATCAATCTTGTTCCGTTGTTGGGATTCTTTTGAATGGGCTGCGCTTTGCTCGATTTGAGAGAATTGATTCACAGTACTCAAGTGGAACCTGGGCAAGAAAACTCAATGGAAATTCCCAGACGAGAGAGCGAGGACCCCATGAGACAACAGGCAATAACTCGGCAGTTCTCTGGGGATGGTTTTGGTGTTATTGATTCCCTGGAAAATGCTGAGTCAGCTAGCTCTGTCAGAGCCATGTCATGCATTTCTAATGCGATGCTTTTGGTGACATTATTGCTCATAGATTGAGAGTGATGGAGTTGGAGAACCAGCTGTTGTTAGCCGAAAAGGAAACGGGGCCTCTTAAACAAGGAACTGGTCTCAGCGTGCCAGCTGAAAATCCATGTAGTTCAAGAGGTCAACGTCGAAACGGCGCTGTGATCGACGAACATTAACCTTTGAGACCGCCCAAAACTGCCGAGGCTTTTGCATTCGACCTGCCGAGTGTGGAGCTAGCCCCTTTCAATGGGAGCCCCGAAAAAACAGTATATTCATGAAACTATTCGAAAAATTTTTCCGGGTGCAAAGTTGCAGACATACGGCAAAGGATTCCATATTTACTGAATTGCTGTCTCCAGAGGGCCAAAAACTGCTATCGAAGGCTGCACCATGCTTGATACATCAGTGAGTACATCAAGGCACGCAGAATCCTGAAAGATTTGTTCGGACAACAATTCAGCATGGCTAGAAGCCTGACTGATGTTCTTTTATAGGAGGCAAAAGGACTGGTGGCAAAGCCGAATTTCTGTCAAATTCGATGACGAAGTTGCAGAATTGCATTACGGCACCTGAGCATTTCGAGTACCAGTCTGATCTGAGCGCGTTGCACACACAAGAATGCTTTGTCCAACGTCCGTATCACAAAGCTGATGGGCGGATGCGGCTGAGAGAATAAATAAGCTCGGGAAAGAATCTACGTTCGACGATTTGGCGGAGCTCATAGATCGTCAATCCCGCATTGCCAACAGCCGATTTGGACAAATCGTGTGCGAAAGTTGCGGACTGGATCGAACAGAACCAACGTCGGCCAAAATTTTAGGGAACGACTGTGACCGAATCCAGTCTTTGGCTACCAGACACACGATAAGTCGAGAGCCCGGGAGGTCGGCTCAATGCAAGCTACGCAATTTACTGCATCGGTTACCAGGTCGTCCGAAGTTTCTTGAGATGATTATACCCGATTGGTGGTCCGCAGTAAAAAGGATCGGCTCGTGCTTTGTGTGTTTAAACTGCGCTCATGGAGCCTGTGAATGCTGCTTTAGAGTGAAATGTAACCAGGACGGATGCGTGGGCACTCCTCACACGGCCCTCCGGAAAATAGGCCTACTCAGCTGGATGAGCCCTGGATTGTCTTTTCAACGGGACAAGATGGTTTTCAACCGGTGAGATTAGGCATCGTATCTGTCGGCATCTTGACACCTAAGGGAATGAGGAGGGCCACGACATTTTGGACACCGGGTTGGATAATTGGCCTTTCACGAGCGAGCTTATAAAGAGGGTGAGGCGATCGGCGAGCTTACCTCTCTCACCATCCGCACGATTGCGGGGGCTCACGTAAACAATTCTATGAGGCTGGTTCTGCGGCTTACATCTTCGGCTGATGGGGGACCGTAGAAATTTCAGGAGCCTTTGCAGGAGACAAAGTGAGATGCCTCTGAGCAATACGTAACCAAGTTCGATACCGATCCCGAAATCAGAACGCGATTACCCGTGAAATTCTACAATACTAGATTGTCAAATTAACAATGACATGAAACAGATACGAACCTCGATTATGCGATCACAGGGACTCTGAAAACGAGAACCAAATTGTGGAGTGCGAGAAAGGAGTGCGTTTGTCACGCAGGTCCGGAATGGGATATGACAGAGTAGCGCGCTGGACGCGAACAAACAAACGTTGGCTCATGAAAACATACAGTGCATGAAAACAAGCCAATAGTGTGAATGAGTGAGTGATGTCAAGAAAACATGAACTTGCAGTGTTTCTAAGGGATTTTCCATGACCGGCCGTTACAGACACATTGCCAGTGAGACCAGTCCGTTCTACTAGATCAACGGCCAACACATCGTCTCCTCTCAAATACACAGCGTTCGAAGAAGTGTCTGGGCCCTATGCTGATATAACAATTTGATGAAATGTACCAGAGGCCCATTTGGTGCTTGAACAGAGCATAGGCGAAGGAAAAGAATGAGTCGCTACGCAATCGATACTTCACTAGAATTCTCTAGGACCACTGACGAACGAATTTCAACAATTGACACCGGTAAATTGCTTAGCGGTTGTTGAGCGAAGCGCATTCGTTGATATTGAATTCAACAGTCCACCTCAGGGAATTTGAGTTCACTCAAAGGAAGACCAGTCGGTGCTTTCAATGGCAAACTTTATGACGAAACGTCACTTTGGGCAACACGAAGTTGCTCTACCCAAGCAACCAAAGTAAAACTACTCATCAAGAAATGGAGAAGTGGCCCGAAGTCCTTTGGGATATCTGAAAAAGACGTTTTTGGGAAGACCAGCTGAAAGTTGAACACCAACAGGTCATTTAGGGTAGCTTGGGATTGGCCGACCTAGGGGTAATACACGGTGCCCGGGTGGAACGGCATGGCCGGCGGCGAAACAAAGTATCCTTTGACAAAACAAAAATTACAGAGCTGAGGTCAGTGTCCATAAATGAGCTCAAAATGACTGCACTGTTACTGGGCTGTAAGGTAGCAGCAGTTCTAAAAGAGGACTGTGCCACAGCCGAACCGAGTTTTGCATATTGGACAGATCCAACCGTTTTGTTGCATTACGGGAAACGGAGGAAACGAAGAGGGTGTCCGAAACACCAGAGAGTTAACTCAATCGTAGCAGGAAACAGCGATGAAAATGTTGACGGTTTGATCTCGAAACTACATAAGAAGCACAAAATAGTATGCAAACCGCCTGGCGCCAGTTATTAGGTGTTTTATTCCATTTCATGCTCCACAACTGTTAGACTCGACCCACTTTTTCCGAACAGATGCAAAATGTACTGAGTTTGAGTTTCTTATGCAACGTGCACAGAGGTCAGGAAAAAAATTCACCGAAATTTTACTTGGACAGTTCAAGTGAGCCTTATTAGCTGAAGTCACATTGCGAAACTATTCCGACCTTTGAAGGAGAACATTTATTCACATTTTATACAATATTGTTTGTCACATATTTTGTACACGGAAAAACTCTACCCTGCTTGGTGTCAGTATTCGGCCAATTTCCGTGTTCACGTGTGTTTCAACATTGTCCGTCACACACTTGTTTTCTAAGCTCGTTTATCATCAAAAACGGATTTTCAGTTCTTTCAGAAAGCTCGGTGTGTTAATTTTACGTAATTTCATTGTTTCCTGACCTTTCAGTTTAGCGCGGTATCTCACTGTCACTTAAGCGTTGCATCTACGTTCAACTTCTGTGCGCAAGCTTGTAAACAAAACTGGTTAAACCAGTTTCAGCAATTGTTTTCCGCCTGAAAAACGTACATTAAGCTCGTGCAGCAAAAATGTTTACTTTGGAATGCCTTCAGTTTGATCATGGGTTATACTGTGTGCCCAGGTTCTCTGATGAATATGCCAGTCTCAGGCTGTGCGGTGAGATTTGAAATTGATTCCTTATGGATTGTGCAAATGATAGCTACAACGGAGCCATGTTTTACGGGCAGTTAACACAGGAAGTTAGTTACCATAGGCACTGACAACAAGTTATAGGTAGGCAGGATGAGAACCAAAACCCCATCCTGAACCTCAGATGGCTATTTTCGCGGAAGGATTTTGGCCGGCGGTGTAAAGAACAAATGCCGAAAACTCCTCAAATGTTCTGCGCGCTTCGTGAACGACTTTACTTGGCGTAACCTTGAAAAGCACGCCCACACATCGCAATTTTGCACCTTGTTTATTTGTGTGAGACATTTGAATTTCGCTTTGAATCGTTTCTGCCTATCGTGCTTGAGTCATGGGGCTTTGAACCTTTGAGTTTCCCCGTTTAGTCTGTGTTGGCTGCATACTTGGGGTTTGTGTATATTTGTACCTTTTGTGAATTTCAATTAAATGCCGTAGAAACTACGAATCAATCTTGTTCCGTTGTTGGGATTCTTTTGAATTAGCTGCACTCCGCTTGATCTACGGGAATTGACTTACAATCCTGAAGAGCATCCTTCCAAGTGGTAACATGTAGGCGTACTTCACGAACCACTCTCCGGCAGAGTACAGCCCCATCCATAGAATCACCGTCCCGTTACTTTTGCATCGGCACCCGTTCGTGCTTCAGCTGATCTCGACAGCTTATCCTGGTCAGTACCCCGTCGGCATCCAGCGAGCGGTGGGCACCTTAATTAGCAGCATCCACTTCCACCCGCTACTTTTCCGCCCCCTCTGTCATCAGCGGGTGCACCTTAGAACTAATATTAGGGACCTCCCCATCACCGGCCATATTTCCGCCACGCAAGAGGCTCTGTCAAATGCCCGTTAACTCTACTCCCTTCACACCTTCCGGCGGTGAACATCAGTCCGTCTCTCTCGTCATTACTAGGTTTTCCAAAGGTTCTACATAAATTACCGACACAACAGACTGCGCAAGGGCCAAATCCACTCCCATCCGACACCGCATACAGAAGGGTAGCGTCAAACCTCACCCAAAGGGCCCCTCTACCATGAAATCCGCCTTTTAACCGGAAAGCAACTGGTGAGGATATGGGGTCTCCCGGAGGCCAGCGCATCGATCCAGCCACAGACCTGGACCCATACCTGCGGGCTTTATTTCTATAAAACGTACTAACCTAGGGTCAGAGGCACTCAGCTCACTTGAACCATACATGGATCAGCATCACACCCAGGATATTGCCCGGACCGTGCCCCATTCTTCCAAATATCTGTTCATTCAAGTGACCGAGCTGCCTGCAGAACACCACCAAGAAACCCCCAAGAACCCGCTAGAGTAGACCCATGATAGAGGTCACAAGTCTGCCAATTCCGCCACGTAAACCTCAGCCTTTGACTCCCATTCGGGCACCACCACATGTGCCTGCACGGCTCTCACAGGTTTCTGCTGTAACAAATATGGTGCTTCACAGACTTCTTTTTCTGCCATCAGCTACACACTCCCGCGACTGTACCCCATACCTTTCCAAACGTCGTAATATTTGTCATATTTCCTGCGGTCCTCACTGACCCATCTCTTAGCCTTGGTAAACACATTCCGGAAAATATTTGTAGTTCCCCATCTCCCCCCAGTGGAGTACCTAGGTGCACTCCGCTAACTCCGGCCAAAGCCTCAACCACCGCCCTCTGTTCTCGGACGGTCCACGTAATTTCGTCAATATCCCTCACTCAACCTCATCTTCCACATATCAGTAGGCACCCTGCAAATGCTAAAACCGTACCTAAGTCTTCAGTCATGATAATAGTAAAATTGAAGGCATATTTCTAGGCCATGGTTGAGACGCACGCGCGAGCGCATGATCAGAGTGTGCACTGTTATCCAATAAGACGAAAAGTTCACAAAATATTTTGGAGTAAAAGTCAAAGGCTTAAGCGATAGAAGGACACAACCGGCGACGGCTTGAATGGATCCCTCTGATAACGGTTTGCTCGGCGATTTTAACTAGTTCTGAATTTAATGTGGGCGGTGGTGCTCCGGGATACCGAGAAGACCGTTTATACTTAGTGCTGGAGATGCAATATAAACGAGAATGATGCAAGCCATGGAAAAACGGAGGCTTGCTGGGGTTCTGCGAATAAAGTAAGTCCTTAACAGGGAGAAAAAAAGAAGAATGTTTGGAATTATACTGGGGAAAATCGACGCCTGCGAGGAGAACAGCCATCCATGAGGATGATGCAAACCCTTAGTGACGGGTTTACCTAGGTTAAATAAGCTGGATGAGTTTTGAAACCGGGAGACACGTAATCCAATTTTATAAAAGTGCACTTGGGAACATTCGTGGATGAGGAAAGAACAACAGTCCATAAAAAGGTCGGTTTAAGTTCAGGATCGGTAAACTGTACCATTCAGAAATGAGAAGGTGCAGCTGGGGGGTCTTTGAAAGGTGGAAAATCAACTTCCAGGCGGCTACGGTTCGAAAGAAAAATGATCTTTGGCGGCGAAGTATATCCGCATAGAATTCAGCGCTGTTATGCTGCTTCGCCGACAAATATACACATGTGTTTCCAGAAGGACATAATACAACAGGAACACAGGGCCTTACGTAATTCCAAGACAGTCGGGATCCTTGCAAAACTGATGAAGCCGAGGAACCCCAAAACAACTTCATCTATCCCCTCCATTTCTTTCAATAACACCTACCTCGACAAACAGCTGGACGCAGCAGAATCGCTTAACGCGTTTTTCGCTTCTTCCTTAACTGGTGACATAGCACCATTTTTCTACAACCCACCAGTACCATCATATGGGCCATTTTATTCTGTAACATTCCTGGTCTCCGGAGTCGAGCCTTTAGTTTCAAATATCAAAATGTCTTTCCACCCCGGATTGGACTAGTTACCATAGACCATCTTTAAATTGGGCCGCCCAGATGTCCCAATTGTTTTATCGAGTTTATTCAATTTGTCCACGCGCTTTAGTTGGTACCCTATACAGTGGAAAACTGCGGTTATTATTCCGATTCATAAGAAGGGAACACTGGAGGACCCGGCCTACTTCCGGCCCGTGAGTTATACCCCAGTGGTATCGAGGATTATGGAAACATTAGTAAAAGTTAAACTAGCAGATCACCTCCTTAAAAATCCTCTTATAGGTTAAGGTCAGCACGGTTTCCTGAAACAGCGATCCTGCGCAACTTGTATGACTGAATTTCTGAACCTTATTACGATAGCTGCCTATGATGGTAACGCAGTGAGTTCAGTCTTTTTAGACATGTTTGAAGCCTTCGACCGGGTGTCTCACATCAGTTTATTGTCAAAGGCTAAGACATACGGCGTTGTCGACCGACTATATGCCTGGCTAGAATCATACTTGTCCCCGCGCCGTCAAGTGGTAAACGTTTATGGCACAATTTTCACACCCAGCCCCGTAACGAGCGGTGTGATCGAAGGTAGTGTGCTGGGCCCGTTGTTGTTCCTCATGTACATAAATGACATATTTACCGTGGTTCGCCAAGGAACTCCGCTTTTGTTAGCTGATGACGTGGAGTTGTTATACACATTTGACCATAATTCATTGGGTAATACTAAAGCAAAAATGTCGGAGGACTTACGGATGCGGAATTCGTGGTGTACCGATTTGGGCAATGAAGTTCTCGGTGGACAAAAGCTGCATTCTTACATACAAGTGTCATGTCCCTCCCGAAGCGTTTAGTATAGGTGGTCATCTGATCCCCAAAGAATCATCAGTACTCCACCTGGGAATATACTACTCCTGTTCGTTCAAATTCTCGGAGCAAACGGACACTCAAATTGCTAGGTCCCGCAGGTTACTAAGACCTGTTCACAAAACATTCCGTTTGCTTGAAAGTTAACTTCTTGTCTATACAACTTACGTTAGACCATCGCCAGAGTATAATTCAATGGCTGGATCCAACATGCGTCAGACTGATAGGATCGCCATCGAAAATGTTCAGCTCATCTTTACCAAACAAATAGTTGGATATTCGTCTAGTCTCAACTATAAACAGCGCTGTAACCTGCTACACCTCGAACCTCTTTGGCTCCGACGGACAAAGAATAACTTGTCATTTTTCCACCCACTATTAAAATATAGATCCTGCAAGGCCTCCTCTGCGGTACGAGACCCACCAAGCTTAGGGCATTCGTTATGTCACAGCAGTCATTCGGTCATTGTGCCTTCCCCGAGAACCAGCCTACCTTCCAATTTCTTTATTGTTAACTATTCACAAACGTGGAATAAACTTCCACCAAACGTCCGTGCAATTGGCCACCCGCCGAGATTTAAAGAAGAAATAAACAAACGGCTTGATATCCTTACACTCGTATCAAACAATGACCAAAGCACCTCGGAGGAGCGAGTGTACAAAGTTGGTTTGGGTTACAGACACGCGGGTCTGAATCAGGGGTCAAGAGAACTACGTACCACACAAGTCACAGTATATATCACTCAAGTTTCATTAACCTTTCGTGTACAACCTTGTGTTTTGCAACGCCAAAACGTCCACCAAGTGGTTCCAATTTCTAGGTACTAGAGGTTTCTCTTTAGCACTGACCGTTTATCCCCAGCTGGGAGCACCCCAGACCGCGTTTTTCTATTTTTGCCTTTCCAGACAACCACTGATGTGTATCTTCCCTTCGATGGCTCGGCAAAATACGTGGCTCACATTTTCTGGCTGAAAACTCAATACATGCCCGTCATTTCGTCACTGTCCTGTTGGTCCTGCTCTCCAGGACCCCTCGCAAACTGGTCGCAGGCTCCTGGACTATTCGATCTCTACAGCTGTGCAAGAAAACCAATATCACCCAGGCAAAGCTCGCCGGTGCGGGGCTCGGTCAGATTCACCGCTTTGGCCGGTGCACATCGGGCATGCAGGACATCTGCAACGATATGCGGGCTCAACAAGGACGGCGGGTAGCACCTCCTGTCACCAAAAATGGTTCTCAGCTTGGATGTCCAGCGCACGGTGAGCCCCACTCACCAGCACTAGTAGCGGCAAAAAAACATTTATGCACCCGAAATGCCGCAAATGTAAAACTATCTCCCTCAATTATCGCCCATTTTTCATCTTACCCGTCTCCATCTTTGCCATCTTAACTGACCGCTTCTTACGCCCGGCAAAATCTACTTTCCCTAGCACATAATCATCGCGGGTTTAAAAGACCGTTTCCGTACCCGGCTTACCGTTCATGATCCTTTTTCCCGATGATTCGTGCCAAACCACCAGTTTGTCCCATTCGCAAACTTAACCAATCCCCAAGATAAAACTCGCCCTTTTTTATCACAATCACCGATATATTCGCAAAAACTCACATTTAACGTTGCCATACACTTCCGTCCCACAATGTCCAAACAGTATATTTCACTGAAGAATATTTGTCTCCTGAGCATCCCAACAGTCGAAGACATTGTGGTAGTTTGCTTTCTCTATCAGTCCTTCTGTTCGCCCACACAGCTGTAGAATTGCAATATCCTCACCTTGCGAAGATGCACGCCCTCCCCATATATTCACATGTGAGAGATATCTGTATCGCAGCGTTTTGATCTTTCGCCACCACATGATCCACCGTTTACAAAGAGTACCAACAGATAGTATTTTGTCTGTCAATCACTTCACCGCCCAACTTCGCAAAAGTATTCATCGGTTGTTTGGGGCTTTTTCATATCCGGTATTCTATCTTGGTAAATCCTCTCAGACAACTTTGATCCTTGCATCTCTCTAGTCATCATGTTTGGCCCTTAGATAACGATAATCATACGTAAATACTTGTCATTTAAATACTCATCTTTGCAAACCCTGTATCTGCGACTATCATGGCTACTCATCACAGATTGATTTGTCGCCCAGTTCCCACCTCCATTTTGGTGCACCACATTACACCTTTCCGAAAGCAAACAACGTGCGCAACGATTACATGTTTACATTCGGCCACTTCTTTCACCATCACCTAAGCAATCTCTCTCCACAAATGAGTCATTCACTGGGTATTTAGCGGATTCAGCCGATATTCGGTCGCTGAATGTTACAAGGGTAAGCTTCAAAAGAATTTTCTTGTTCTTCGTCTGCAAATTCATCCCTTTCATCGTCCAATTTCCAATCCTAAGCGTTTTCATACTCCGCGGAGCGCTATAGCTTGTTCACCTCTCCTTGGAAACTTCTTTTTCCTCGAGGTGAACAAAGCTTTCGTCAATTCTGTTTGATTCTCTCGTTGCATAGTTCCCCTTTTGGTAATATTTCAGTAAGAGTCTACCTCCTTCGACCAGCTGCACCCTGACTTGGCCGGGTTGGCCACCCGGCCTTGAATACAAATTTGCCGGGCTCCGCCTTAAAGAATAACTTAGATACTTTCCCCTCTACAATAGCGAGAACACATACCTGGATCATCCTCTCGGAATTCGGACTCTACTTCCAGTTGTACTATTTGGTCTTGCGTTGCAGTTTGCGTCGGGGTCATCCGAAATAAACCGTTATCTTATCCTATCATCCCATTATTGACCACTTTCACACCATAACCTCACCCAGGACCTGACCGTTTACCGCCTACTACCATAGTTAAATGCGGACCTGACTTACCCTACTTACTACTCAGTCTATTTACCCTATCAATGAACTCCGGTCCGGTGTAGTCAAACTGGAAATGCTCAGTTATAATCATACGCCACAGGAAAAGCCCATAGCAAGTGGTAACAAACTACCGTCCCATCATCCATACGGGCAGTCTCTCTCGCTTAATGAAACAATTCGTAAAAGACACACTGCCAAGTACCCATTTCATTTGGACATTTTTACCTCACGACAACAAAGTTTCCTTCGGTCAAGATATTTTGCAACCTGCCAACTTGATTTCTTGCATCCCGTTATTGAGACGGCAGAAAATAAAATGGCTCTTATAGTACTTTACTTGGATATGTCAAAGGCCCTTGACCGTGTGCCGCACCCTCACCTTCTGACCAAAATCCGATCCTATGACATTACTAACTGCTTAACATCGTGGGTCCATTCTAGCCTGTCTAATAGCTCTCAGGTCGTCTCATTAAATGGACACTGTTCCAGGCCTGAAGCGGTTACATGCGGTGTTATACGGGGTAGCGTCCTCGACCCTCAGCTTTTCCTCAAGTATATAAACGACATATTCCCCTCCGTGAGCCATGACACCCCATTCCTTTTATCTGATGGAATTAGGAATATCTATTCACTCAAGCTTGGTTGCCTGGTCTCGGCCATCTTAAGCATCTTTCAAGACATATCTTCACTTGATAGATGGGGCTGGACATGGCAGATGAATTTTTCTGTTGACAAATGTGAGGTACTTACATCTAAGTGCAACCTACCTTCAGGGTCTCTAGCTCTTTGTGTCACGTTCTGTGCTAGTGAACAGGTTGTTCGGGACCTTGGCTTACACCATTCGTGCAAGTTTTATTTCTCGAAATATTCGGCCCTCCAAGTCTCTAAGGGCAGAAAGAGCTTGGGTTGTCTCCGACTTCGGGGCAACATCCTAGTCCTCAATAGATCTCATTCCAGGCCTCTATTAGAGTACTGCGCTGTGATCTTTTCTAGTATGCGTAAATCAGACAGAATAAGTATCGAGTCAGTCCAACGAGGCTTTACTAAGCTGCTGATTGGACGGAGCTCACTCTTCACTTATAAAGAAAGCCGATTATTTTTTTTAATATGAACCCTTTAAGGCTTCGCCTAACGAAATTGCACTTTATCTTTTTGTATAACGTCCATCACAGGAGGACGTATACTTCTAATCCAATGCAAATTGCGCCTGTTTCTAGCTAGCCACTACGTCCTAGAATTCCTGACCCTTCAACCCACATTACCAACACCAGCTCACGTTCACACTTTTTCGTCACGGTGTACTCTGGCCAATCGAATAAATTGCCGTTGGATGTACGCAGTTCTTCTTCCATCCATAGAATTAGAAGTGCGCTGGATAAGTTAATAGCGGCTACCCCAACCTTAATGCAATTCAGCGTAAACATATCCGATGACCAGACCTATGAGAAGGGTCCAGACTCCCGAATCGTACAAACACCGGCGGTCAGTGACAGATGAAATCGAGTTAAAACTCGATTCATCTGCCTTCCACAATGGAAAATCTAGTCCCGGATAGTCACTGCCTAATAAGGTTGCTTCTTTACATCGATTCCCACTTATCCACAGCAGGGAGCATCCCAGGGAGAGTTTCTCCACGGTTCCTTTATTTCAAGACCTTCATTCGTGTGAACCTTTCTCTGGATGACTTTTGATGCCCTGGAGACCACCTTGGTCACTAACCTGTTCTATGCGTCCGCCTGTCTGTCGGCTATCCGCACGCTTCCCAAATGATGCTCCCTTGGGTACTTTCCGGGATCCCCTGAGGCCCGGTCACCCGGTCGCGGACTACCTGATGCCTACTGCATTTTAGCCCCACCAAGAAAACTCATATCAGTCTCATTGTTGAGGGGGGCGGTCAGAACCACCACTTTGGCTAGCACACTATGTGCGGGCGCAACCAGGCAGGAGGATTGCACCTCATGTCACCAGAAGTGGTTTTCCGGTTTGGTGTCCTGCGCACGGTCAGCCTCAACCACTGGCACCAGTTGTGAATTGAAAAACAACGTCCCCTGAATCGCATTTCTGCCACCCTTCACCTCCTCCACCATTCCTGGACAAGACCTACCATACGCCCGGTCAAGTCCCAAATCCATACATACACACTTATGCGCTCGGCTCAGAAATGTACCGCATTTATCTCCCACTACATGCCCTCTATCTATCTGAATTGATCCTATGTTTACCCTCGTTCTACCTCGTCCATTTATCGGACTCCGTACCTTGGAACATGAAGCGGTTTCACTGTTCAGACATCTTTATTACGAACGCCACAATTCCTGATAAACTCCCGGAGAGACAATTCATACAGTGGGCAGCATGTATGTCACCAATCCATTTATCTAAACAGAACCATCATTTCACAGTCATTTCTACCCCGCCAACAATATCTCAACACTCGGAATGGTCTTCCTTCCAGAGCATCATCTGCGCGACACCAGCTCTCTGTTCCATTGTGTCCTCCCCCTGCATCTCCTGTCATTCGGCCATTTGCATTTTCTGACAGTAGCATTGGTGATGAAGTGTCCACAATCCAGGATATCAGTCGTTAGACAGTTTTTCAATGTCTCAAGTCAGAATTGCTTAAGCATATTCAGCTATGAAATCACATGCACTTTCTGACAGCTCTTCACATGGACTAATTGTGTACGAATCTATCAGTCCAAAGTATTTCCATTTTCCGCATCCACTTTGTTACCAACCGTAAATGCTCCCATTCTATTCACCGACGAACCCAGACAAATCCCCAATTGTATCACATTTCACCCAACTATGAACCTCTGTCGCTGTTCCACCAAGCTATTATAGGAGGCCACCTGCACCATGATCCACTGAAGGGCTTTTTCCATATATTAGACTGGAAATCAACCACCCATGATCTAGGCTGGCGTTAATCTGTCTGCCTCCCCGAAGTCTAATGTCGGACTTTGCTCAAAGTACCCAGCCGTACAATTATCTGCACTTTTTGGCGGTTTCAGTGACGTATCACCTCTAGAAGATTCAGTTAGATATCAAACATATATACCGCTATTATACTCACTTCGTTGTAGGTCAGTAATCCTCATCTTTCAGTCTCGGAGCCACCTCCGATAAACCAATAGTTAAACACCGTTTCACTCACCTTTTTGGATCTTACCCACATTATTTACGTTTTCAAATAACTTCATTGCTGTCGTGCTCCTCCAAACTCATTGCTTATGGTCTCAGGGCTCCGAAAATCTGTTGCCTTACCATATCTGCCCCTCACAACTTATTGGACTTCATACCATGCATCCGCTTAGCCCAACGGATCCTGAAAGCAGTCGTCTCAACCAGAGAAAAAATGTCCAAGATCCTTTATTCGCTCTTTGTTTGTCTGTTTTTTCAACTTTAACGCCCGACCTCTTCCCAGAACGTGATTGCAGGATGGGTTCTCGCACCTTATCAGCTACAAAAACTTATGGAGTATTCCACTTACCCGATTATCTCTCTTCAACAGTCAAATGGGTGGTGTTATATGCACGCTTCGGTGGTTGATCTAGGGAAACGTCTTCCTGCAGAGCGACCATCACCTGGCCACCGATCTATATTCTAGCAAGTCCGGCCAGCTGTCCGCAATTACAGCCACTGAGACCTTAGCGAAGATAGCCCGTAGTTCAGTCCCTATCCGCATGCAAACTAAACACCTAAATCTTTAGAAAACATACAAAGAGAGTAGGACCTATCTATATTCTTGCAGCTCAAACGTCCCTCGGTCACATCCAAAATAAGGACCCACTGTGTGCTCAAAAACAAGTGTGTCTTGGAGTGTCATGACACTTCTTCAGAGTTGGCACGCCCACAGAAGAACAGAAACCGACTTTCTAACCTTAGCTAACGATTTGCACATCACATCACCTGTTGCGGTAGCAGACGCGCTTAATTCCTGCTTTGCTGATCCCACGACTACAGGCTTCCTCAACCTATCCCTCTGCGCTTTCCCTGTCATCGAGCACAAACTATCAGATTTGGAATTCACTTTAAGCTAAGTGGTCATTCCGCTTACTCATATTCAGTAGTCCTCGCGTAGTTGCTGTGACGGCTTTCCACTAAAACTTCTACGTCTTGGAGATGCTGATTTTGCAGCCCTACTAACAGAAGCTTATAGACTTTGCCCCAAGTACATTACATTTTCTTTGCAGGGAAAGTCCGCGGTCGTCATCCAAACTCATACAGGAGAAACCAGTAAAAGACTCCTGAAGCCACCATCCCGTGAATCATACTCCATTTGCCTCTAGGTTGATGGAACGCTTTGCCAGACGGCAAATGCTCACTTGTTGTAGCATACTCTCATCCACGATGGACGGCATGGATTTTAAAGGTCACTTTCACGTACCGCTAGTCAGTAGGACATTTAACCTCATAACGACGACCGCGGATGACAAAATATCCGTCATTTTATATACCTTGAGGTGATAAAAGTGTTTGATTTTGTCCAGCACTCTACCCTGCCAACCAGACCAAGAGCCTGCGGCTTCTCCGGTTCCCTTTTGTCGTGGCTAACTTCATGCCCGTTGAACCGATCACAATTGGCTTCCGTCCATGGGTGTGACTTACAACCTGCTCCCGTTACCACTGAGGTAATACTAGGGAGTATACCCGCCCCTCGATTTTTCTCATTCGAATCAACACTATATTTGCCGTTCAGCACCACGATACCCTATTCATTTTGCCGAAGAAGTTAGGATGGCCCATTAGTTCACTTCTCATAACCCCAACACTATGTTGCTTGAAATGTTTGCTGATTTGAAGTGATTCAGAAAAAGTACAACTCTTGTCGTATGGACTCAAACTCAAAAAGCTTCCATACAAACTTCAAGGTCCGCCGCAAACTTAGAGATTATTCGGTTGCCTATTGTCCCGAACTCCTCGGTACCAAGTCTTGGTAGTCACTATTCGTGCGCTTCCAAGCCTTCAGAACGCGTCCTAACAAACTACGATGTCAAGGCAGATAAAAGTTCTTAATTTCCGTTCACGGAGTTGCAGAAAAGGAAACCTCTCACATGCTTGACTCGTGCCCGATTTCATTTAGGATACAGTCTCATCATATATTCCAGCCTGTCTGAAACCGGTCATGTTTCCGTACAACGTTCCTCTGGAAAACAGCTCTTAAGGTGCTCTTCGCTCGTGTCCTGTAAAAGACCTCGCTCAATTTGCCTCTCGACCACATCGGCTAATATAAATAAAGCACGACCTACTTCTCCAGCATAGACTTATCCACCATGACGCGTTCCCATCCACAAACTCCGTAAGTTAATTTCCACTCCGTCTCATATTCCCCGCCACAGGAACCTTAAATTCATTATCGGCCCACTTCGGCGCTGGCAAAGAGACCAAAGTTCTTGTAAAATTTCCCGTGATATGGAATAAACTTCCACTTTACATAGACCAATCGCCGTCTGCGGTTAAGAATGTCGCAGCTCTGAACTCGCGCTTTATTGTGAGAAACCTACTAGCATTGACTTCTGTATCGCCAACAACTGAGCATTTCAAGAAAGAGTCGAATTTCGGGTCCATATATCTATTCAACCGAAGGTCCTTCACTAAACTATCAGTACGCGGACGTCGACTTGAGAAAGTTTTCAGCTTTATGTCGGAGTTGGCTTTCGTTCCAGTGTTTTCCTTCCTTTTAGCTGAGTTGTGTTATGCGCGCAAGTCCCGGGCTTTTCAGCACACTGAAACACTGCTCGACGCTGTCGTCATGTGGTTGTCACTATTTCAAGCTCCCTCTGGGTAAAGTAAATTTACTTACTCTGGGGATGATGTCGTAGCCACTGATCGCCCGCCTACTCACGCTTCTCCACCCAGTTGGGCAGTGTGCCGATATCATTATCACACCAAACGTCCGCAAAACTATTTCAGTAAGAATGAACGACCGTGAAAGTAAAAGCACGCATCAAGCGTGGACTAAGTGGAAACCACAAAACAATGTCAGCAACAATAAAGTTGAAGAAAGCAGCCCAAGATCCGTCAGGAAGCATATATGGGTAGGCAGATGGAGAATTTTTGGTCAGTATGGATATCGCAAGGAGATTGTTTAGCCCATCTATTTCGCTTTTGTATTTATTGACAGCCGGGTCTAGAAAATTGTGGTTGACTTCCGGTTAATACTTGGTTGTTTCCTTGTGTGATGAAGTAACCCAAGTCATATAGGTGGTTGCTTTAGACACCAAGAGGCGTATATTCAGCAGTTACCTGACCACCAAACACGGACACAACTGGGGGAAAATACATGGAAAATAAGATCAGAGTGCAGCCCAACCGGTTACTCAGTTTGTTTGAAACAGTGTTGCAGTGGGTGAGGAATTGAAAGGGATAGAAAACAGTAGGTGACTTGTAAACAGGAATACGGGTAGAAAGGTGCTTGCAGCCGAACTTGTTTGAAGCGGCAGAAACACGTTCAATAAAATCGGGATTAATAAAATATGACTGTCCATCTAATATCATTGGGGTAGGCTTTTGTCAGGCATTTTGGTGTTGGGATACAATGAAAGCGGCAGTGGTCTAATTTGAAGAACACGAAGCATGCTTGGTTTCAATATTATGTGTTAAAAGTTAGGTCACAACCGGGGGTCTGCGAAAAATAATAATAAAGTATGTAACGGTAAATCAGTACACTGTGCGAAATTCCCACGCAGTTTCCTTTTCTCACACACGGGACTCTAACCAGCTCGTCATCCGGGCCTTCTCTACCAATCCAACCTACACACCTCCAGTTCCTTTCACATGGTGAACCGGTTACCTTGCCTCGGTTCACCTACCGTCCTCCAAAGTGTGCACTTTTACAGCAGACAGTTTTTTCATTGCGGTTAGTCCAGGGGCCTACGACCTTTAGGTCTTGTGCTTCATAATTGCCCGGCCTTGCGTGCCATGCTTATACCTGTCCTTTATTCGCTTTTTCACCAGCACCGTATGAATGACCTTTGTATTTTCCCTCCACTCTGCAGATCACGCCGCGTCTGCGTGGTTGTCTAGGTTAAGCATGACAGTGATTCTTCTGGTCCTTGCCTGATCCTATTCCATGGTCATCCCCTTCCCTCCATCTCATGTACGCTTACCACTCCTTCCCTGACTGGTCAACTGTTCTTTCTATGAAAGATGGATTTCACCCTATTCCAATGATTCGGTTCCGTACTGCCCGGAGCACGTTCCCCGACAGGCCCTTCCGACGATTGAAAGTATAGCCCCGGATCTTTGTGACTGAACTGCCGCACAAACTGAGGTATGTTGGTCGTATTTCCGGTGATTGCTGTCCGAAGTACACGTAGTTCACCCACTAGCCTTATTCGATTTAGGTTTCTGGTTCTTGTTCTACGAGACACTCATTCACAGGACGGCATTTCAGTTACAATATATGTGCACAAAAGGGGTACGGAAGTTTTACTTGTTGTATAAGCAAACGTCTGCTAAGGTTCACCATTAGGTTCGGATGGACACTTTTCAATGAATCGACGAAGTAAGACGGACTGTCGAAAAACTTAACTGAAACAAGGCTAGGAAATTGGGCGACTATTTTTGGGGCTTTGAATTAGATTTGCGAAAAGAATTTCCTCTTTGGTATCCAGGGTACCAAGTACTTACAAGACCTCGAGAATGGCCCAGAAACGGACAACAAGACAAAAGTTCTGACACGTGCCGAAAGACGATAAAAATCAGTGGAATAGGTGAAGGACTGTTTACATTGGCGCAGCGTCGGTCAGGTTTACGTTTTAGAGCAACATAGAACGCCACGTTAACTACGGGAGCTGAATGTTCAGCCGTCCCCACGCGGAGCAGTCAGAAGTGTTATTTAATTGGCGGAAACAAATTGTCCCTACAGCAAGCAGGCGAACAGGGAACAGCCCCGTGGCATCGAACAACATACAAACTGCCTAGATTTGAATGCTGGCTAGTTATATCTGTTTAGGGTAATGTCTGGGTCACGAGTTTACACATTCAGACTCAGCTATCTTCAGGTCGTTACAACTTTGCGGTGAAACCCCAGGTGAAACCTCTAAGAAATAATGTGAAAAATTAATGACGATAAAGAATGCACGCATTAACTAGTAGTGTTTGTTAAAGAAATGGCTGAAACGGTGCTCAGAAGGGATTACAGGCTTCGCCATGAAGAAATGAATTGAGCACATGATACATCAGAAAAGATAAACCAGAACATATCCTTAGTAACCACCGTAAGCTAGCAGGAAAATGCAATCATCGAATTCAACGGAACAGAGCGACAATTACTTTCGGACGAGTGTAATGTTACTCAAAATTATGGATTCCTTTAGAATAATGGATGACTAACATGAGAAGGAAGCAGTCTGACAGAAAAGCGATCCTGACAGAACCATAACATTAAGACGTAAGCGAAAACGTTATTAAACGTAGTAGAAAGCATGACTGGATATACTGAATAAAGCCCCACATGAGAATTTATGGGTAAATATTAATAATAATGGCTTATTTCGAAAACGCCCGAGGCATGCCAGGTGCATGATCAAATGCTTACAAACGATGGAATAAACAGACAAAAGCCTTGAAAATGTAGAAATTTACATGACAGGATTTGGAAAAAGGAGCTAAGAAGGGGGAGTAACGTGGGATGAAAGTATGGCAAATGTATGCACACCAAAGAAAATGTACGGCCTTTAGATGGACCCATGGAAGGATTCAAATAGACACCGGGTGAGTATGAAAAGTCAGGGTCAGATGGGGGATCCGGCTGGTCAGTATAGGGACATCTGAAATCTGACTGATATACATGAGAAGGGCTAGAAATCGGCATAGGAAACTGTAATCGCGAGAGACGATGGAGAAAAAGTGAGATTCACTGCAAGGGATCAGGTAGCAAAGAAGCATTGGTGCTCTGCAACCGATGGTCGGCGAACAGGGCACAAAACTCATTGTAAAACAGGGAGCGAGCAAAGTAAGACGTACAGGATGGATCAGGTAAAAAAATAGTGCATAGGAATCGGACACAGTAGATGTGAGTTATAGATGTAGAAGGAATGGATGCATATCATGGCGTCCTGGTGGGTGATAGCAAGAGAGAGGGCTTGTGAGGAACTGCAAGATACAGAGTGAATGCATATATACATATGTGTGCTTCTTTATATATATGTATATATATATATATATAAATATAACAGAAGCCGGATCAATAACAGTAGAGTCTTAGGAAGAAATTATCAGTTATTAGGAGGGGCAGGTAAGGTTGGGTCGAATGTTTGTAGAATTAACTTTGGAATATCGTGGTGAATTATCTTCATGACAGGTGAACTTGGTGGATCAACAGAGAGAGTGGCGAATGCGGAAGCACAGAAGTGCTGACGACTGAGGAGCAGTTCAAAAAAGGGGGAGATGAGGGAAAGTATCGAAGAGAACAGGTAAGAATGGATCTAATAATCTGCTTGACGTATGTGAGACGTGGTGTCGGTCAAGAATGGGAGGAGCATTAATAAATGGGTTTGCATTATTCAGCAGGAAGATGGTGGCGATGGAGATGGCCAGGCAGCGCAAATTGATTGTGTATACAAAGTGGAGAAAGGTACCCGGGAGGTGAAACTGTCCGTGGTGCAAGATGCAGCAGCCGTGACCGCAAACAACGTGGGAGAAAAATAAGCAAAAGGGGTACCAAAGGATGATAGCAGGTCAAGCGGACTGAAGCTCTGAATGAGAACCATGACTAAACGGTGATTTTACATTAGGTGGCAAGGGAAAAAGCGGAACAGTCCGAAAGGCACGCATAAAACGCCTGTGGCAAACATTAGACGAAACAGGAGACAGGAGCACGGGCCGAAAAGGACAGGTGAGACATAACCAGTAAGATCATCTCATTGCAGGTAGAACACGTAAAGGGCAGAGAGGAAAGAAGCACCGGGGCAGGTAAACCGATGGACAAACATAACGCATGAACGATGGATGTGCGTCGGAGTCGGGGACATGGAAATTGGGAGCTTCATGCATGCCGGCAATTGTACAAGTGGATACAAATGGACGATACTAATTGCAGCACTGCCAATTGGAAGGATCCACAGAGGAATCGCGGATCCAGGCAAGGAAAATAGGGTGTTAGTGACTGGATAATAAATGTGGCTGTGAGAGATGTAGAGTTTGGAACGGCAGTTCTAATATGAGAATTTGTCATGGGTGCAGGTGGGGCTGGTGTGTAATGGTATTAGGCATAAGAAGGGATGACGAGGGAGGGTTTGACAGAACGGTAGGCAGTGAGGCGTAAGCATACGATCAATGGGCTTTATAGGTCTAGGGTGATACCAAATGAATAGGTACTACAAGCCGGCAGCGCCGACATGGGTGAAGAAATAAGATATTGGCGGTCGCCGGCAGAGTAAAGTGAGTAGGACGATAGTGACGTGCAATGAGAGGTAACACAGTGAGAGTCGATAGGAGCAAGGACAGAATGGGTAGGTGTGCATACCATAGAAGAACGAAAAAATAGATGTGATAAGGGCGATAGGTGGGCGTACAGCGGCGAACAAAGATGGTTGGAGCATGCGGTCAGCAGCTGACAGCACTAGAGCATGCCATCCACAACCGGTGCTAGTGGGCGGGACTGGCCGTGCGCTGGACACCCAACCTGAGAAACACTTCGAAGTGAACACAAGGGGTGTGGTCCACCAACCTAATTGCTTTCGAGCGTCGTTGCAGACGACCTGCACGCCCGATGTGCGCCGGCCAAAGCGGTAGATCCGACCGTGCCACGCACCGTTGGGAATGGCACCAATGTTTATTGATGGTTATGCATGTAGGGCGTAGTTCAACTGTGAAAGTACGAGATATAAGTTCGGCGGTCGGATGGTCAGGTTGCAAGAGGTTCCAGAGGACGGAGCCAGCGGTTAATAATCGAACAAACAGCGGCGTTGTCCAGGCGCGTTACCAACGTTGAGGGTGAAACGCACTTAAGAAGAGAACTGGAAAAGGAGAGCAGATAAAAAGGAGCAGTCACGGTGTGCCCCTGCTGTGGATCACCGGTTAAGGTAGGCATATAAAAACCAGTAAAGGACGAGGCATGAGATTGGCAGAGACTACGAGAGAAGGTGGAAGCAAAGTAGATGAAAATAGCGGCATTTCAATTGGTTTGATCCGTTAGGGAAATGCCCATAACTAGTCTAAATTTGAGAACTCAGTCAGATAGATGAAACTCTATCGTTGGTTGTGTCCTTAATTGAAGGGAGCAGGGTCGGCGAAGAATTTGGTCTTAGAAGTCAAGGCCCCTCTCGTGAGCTATATCTTCCGCCATGCCCACATTAGATAACTGGAGTGCACGGGCGACGCTGAGATACTCGATGAGTGCTGACAGAAATTGGGACTTGGTTTGTGAAGCTCGAAGGGTGATGGGCAACTTGTTTCATAATTTAGAGTAGACAAGAAGGAAAAAATTGACCGTACGGCCGACTAAGCTATACTGGAAAGGACAGCGAAAGGCCTGTGCCGAAGTGAGTAGGGGGTTTCACGGGAGAAACTTACTGGGTCAAAGGAAGAAAACCGGTTATGGAGCAGGTTATACAAGAAGACTACGTTCAGTCTCAAGCGGCGGAGCCAGAGTGGGCCAAGATTCAGATTTTGGCATCGTTCTCTATAGCTTAAAGAAGTGGACCAACCGAGTAGTTTGGTGTGCTTTCAGTCGCAACTCTGTCCAATTTTGTCATGCTAGAAAATATTATTGGGCAGTATTCAAGCAAAGGCCTGCCGTGGGATTTGTAGATGCTGATGATACAGTTCCGGAGAGGAAGGGAGCGGAAGAGAAGGGCCACACTTCCTCTAGCCTTGGCCGCTTGGATGGCGGCGTACTCAGAAAAATTGAGGGAGCAGGAATAGTTGAGGCCCAAATCGCAGATTGTGGGCTTACTGGCTGTTGGGGACCCACTAAGAGTTAAGGATCCGGGGCCAGTTGGAACTTGTAGGTTAGGACCTCGCACTTATCAGTGGAAAAGCTCATCCTCCAGGTGTGGCACCAGCGGTCAAGTGCAGCGGGGTCAGCGGAAATGTTGCAAACAGTAGGGATAGCATCATTAAAATTGAAGGAGTAGACTGTTTTTATATCGTCTGCAAACAAGAATGACGTGCCCTGGTGTACTAGATCCAATGCGTCATTAGTGTACTCCAGAAATAAGAGAGGACCCAGCACGCTTCCCTGTATAACGCCACTTGTAACAGGTTTCGGTTTAAAAGTATGTCCATTGGTGAGGACCACTTGCGGGAGATGAGCGAGATAAGATTTCGGCCAAGAAAGCAGCGGATCAGCAATGCCGAATAAACGCAATTTGGAGAAAAGATACAGGTATGGAAGACGGTCGAAAGCCTTCGACAGATCTAGGTAGACAATTACTAATGCCTGCTCGCTATCAACAGCCTTGGTGACTAGGCTGAGGGATTCAAACTGACATGTGGTGCATGATCGCGATTTGAGAAACCCGTGCTGCCTATCGCTAAGAAGGTTAGAAGCGAGAAGATGGGTGTTAATACCATCTTTGATAATCGTTTCCATTATTCTGGAAATGGTAGGGGTATGGTTGACGGGACGGTAATTAGCGAGTTCGTGGACAGGTCCTTTTTGTGTAGTGGAATGATGACTGAACTCTCCCAGTTTGACGGTACCAAACTAAATTTGAGTGACAAGGTGAATAGGTCCAGTAATAAAAGTGGGAGGTCCGATCCACCGTTAATGATTGCAGCTGGGGGCAGCCCGTCTGGTCCAGGATGCGCAGAAGCTTTATAGCGTGAAATGAGCCTGGAAGTAACGTAAATTTCAAAGGTTAGGGTAGATAGGGAAGAGCTGGTAATGGCCAGAGGATTTGGGGGGGGGGCTGTATCTGAGGCGGGGGCCATGGAATTGGCGAAGTAATTGTTGAAGGCCTCAGCGATATCAGAAGGGGAGGTGGCCGAAGTTTTATTCGGTAACACAACGTATTGGATCATAGTACCTGTTGCCGAATTCCTAGATTTGTGTTGGAGTAAGAATTTTCTTGCTTTATTCAGATGACTTAGGGTTTTGGCTTCTTACTAGAGGAGCTGCTTTTCCTTTAGGTCCCGGATAATATCAGTAAGACCATTCAGTCTCATGAGAAGGGAGAAGTCGTGTTTTTGGAGGTAAAGTCTTTGCATCTTAAGGTACTTTCGTTGGGGGGAGGCAAGTTTGGACTTCCTAAGGGGGGAGTTTTGGGATATTGGGCTAAGTTTCAGGAGGCAGTTTCCCATGTTAAGGCAAAAGTGATCAGCCTCTTGTTTGGGGTCGGCCGTTAAAAAAAACTGCTTCAATCTTGGTTACTGATGAGATTGGGCAGAGGGTTCCAATGTAAACGGACGGAATTGTTGGCTGGGGTCAGATAGTCTGATGGATAAGGATGGAGTGAAAGATTACCGGCCACTATCTTATGGTCGCTACCCGGAAATTTATTCAGAATGGAAACCGAAAAGCGGGAAAAGCTATGGGCGAATATAAGATTTAGGATGTTGACCATTCTAGTAGGGGCTCTACAGTGTTGCACCCAGCCCCCAATGTGAGTGTGACCGGTACATGCACTCGAGTACTAGTGCTATCGCAACGAACGAAGTAAACGCTCCGACTCGAACTAAGCGCACGGAAGGAATGAGAACATGGACTGAACTAGAACCCGATTCGAAATTGTGCTCTGCGCAATCTTTATGTACAAACATTCGAGGGTGTGATAAAAAAACACATAGGGTTGTCATTACCAGTCACCACACCCGCCACAGCTCAAATCAAGTTCCGGTATCACGTAGTTCAGCCGTTTTCTACGGAGCAATCTTTTAGACCTTCGAACCTGTGGCTTTGGACGGGTTTCGGATGCACTGGAATTGTTCCCTCCTGGAATAGACTCAGAAACATCGGAATTAGGGCATTCAGAAGTAGTATCAGAAATAGGCATGTTAAAAGCCATTGGATCTAAATGCCTACTATGTACAGAACCATCATCCAAATCAAGGATCTTACACAATCTTTTACCCATCTGGTTAAAAACAATACTGCGAAAAAGTCTCGTTTCATTTCCTCTATGATAAGTGACCTCAGCTAATTCTAAACTGAGTACGTTTGTACGCAATACTCTGTTCCTAAACACCTAGACTGGACTCTTTCCGGTGGTCAAATGGGTGGATTTACGGTATTGCATTAGAAAATTGTCAGCACTGCTGTCGAGTTCGCCAGACGTACGGAGACACAAGCAGAGAGAATCGCACTCTTCAAGGTACGAATGGAGATTTCAGCTTCACCATTGAATTGTGGGCGTCGAGGAGGAGTTATTACATGGTGGCAGCCCAACAATTTCAGCCAGTCAGTCACCTTTTTTGCCGCAAAGTGGCTCTCACTGTCAGTAACAATCGCACACGGAACACCTTTTTGACTGAATGTTTTACGCAGGGCCGTAATTGTGAAATCAGCAACAAAAGAAGTGGTGAAGTATAGCTCCGGCCAACGGGAGTAGGTGTCAACGACAACCAGTGGGTGGTACCTGCCTAAATAAGGACCACAATAATCAGCTTGAACACTTTGCCAGGGCTCAACGGAAATAGGCAACGGCGCCCAGTTCGACGGCTGTGTGTGACGTTTATGTAGACAGTCACGACAGCCTTCAGCAGTACTACACAAATCGTCGTTTAACCCTGGCCATAAACAAGTGAGACGGGCAAGAGATTTCATTTTCGCAATGCCTAGGTGTCCTGAATACAAATCTTGCAAAACCGTGGACGGCAGTGTAGGAGGTACCATGATTCTATGGTTACATCACATGATACCATCACAAGTCACCGAAAATCCTTCGCGTCGTTTAAAGAGTTAAGAAAGTTAACGCCGAACATTTCCTGGCCATCCATGTTGAACACAAAATATGATGGTACGGTAGTAATTCTTCGTTTCACGAACTGGGTCTGGTCGACTAACGGGTAGTGGCTGCGTAAGCAAACAGTCAGCAGTAAAAGGTTCTTCGGAAATGGTGTGGCGAGACAAGTGGCCCGCATGTGGAATAGATTGTGCCTTGCAATGCTGAATGTCGTAAGAGTGTGCCGATAAAGCAACGATCCACCGCTAAACCATGGCGGCCTATGGCTTAATCAATGGCTGGTGGGGATTTTCAATAAACCTCAATGCTTCGTGATCAGTGGTAATGGTGAAGTGAGTAATGAACACGTACTTGTGCAGACGAGTAACGGCCCAACAACCAGCCAATGCCTCACGTTGCGCACGTGAATACCCGCGTTCAGCGGCACTGAGTCGGCGAGAAAAGCACAAAACTGGGTGAGCCCCTTGTTCTAGCAAAGCGCCGATGCCGGTAGGAGAGGCGTTCGTAAAACAGTCGGAGAAGCATGAGGAGAAAACGTAAGAAGTACGGAGTTAGCTGACGAAAACTGTGATAAACTACGTAAGCATTGTTCATGCGCCGGAGACCAATGGAAGGTCTATTGGGAGAGAGGACCAAATGAGGGTGCAGTGTTAGTAGCAGAACTGAAAATGAATCTGGAGTAATACTGAGGAGAACCTAGTAAAGCAAGTAATCCAATGAATAATTTGGAGAGGACTCATTGGATAACAAAGCAAAACGGTTGGGGTCAGGGCGAAAACTGCGAGCACCAACTAAATAACCCAGGCAAGTAAACTCAGAAGTGGAGAAAACACACTAATCAGGGTTGATGGCTACATTACGCTTCAGGAATCTCTCCAGCAGCAGATGCAAAAGGTCATCATGCACATTTTCGGTGGGCGCTTACAAAATAATGTCATCTTGGTAGGCCCAAACACCTTCGAGATCAGAAATCAGAGAAAAGGTAGTGTCTTGGGCAGTAGCAAGGGAAACGCTAAGACCAAAAGGCAGAAAATTATACCCGTGCTAACCAAAAGGCGTACTACCAGTGGTTAGTTCACGGGACTGGTCGTCAAGTGGAATCTGTAATAATACATCCTTCAGGACAATTTTAGAAAAATGCTTAAAACCGTAAAGTTGATGGAGAACGTCCTCAGGTTCGAGAGTGGCACAAGTGGACTGTTTCAGTAACTTGTTCAAGGTAATACGGTAATCTCCACTTATTCTGGGAATTTCGTTATGGCTTTTCAGATGAGTCACAATCGGGGTGGCCCTTGCTGAGAAACTCACCGGTGTCAATACTCCTTTAAAAACCAAATTGTCTAATACATTTTTCACAGGCCTACGAATTCCGAAAGGAATAACGCGGCTTTTTGTAAAAATAGAGGACTCGGCAACCTCGAGACGCAAAGGGTTCATCTGAATTCCACCAGAAACTTTAGAACAATCAAGAATTAAAAGCCGAACACAGTATTGTTTAGAATCGGACAGAAAATTCAATGAAAAGCACATACGACCCATAGAGTTCAAACCTATGATGGAAATGTCCATGTCAATTACGAGAAAAGAACATCTATCGTTACAGGAGTGTTCATCGTTAAGAAACAACTCACATGAACCAAGCACATGTGACGGGTGACCAGTAATACCCTTAACTGAAATGGATGCGGGTTGGGGCTGTACGTATGGAATAATTTTCTGAAAAATCTGGGAGATAAATGAATCGGCACTGCCGGTGTCCATGATGAACGAATGTCGGAATGAATGAATAACAACAAACGGGCAAGTGGTGTGACGGAAGTTGTCGAAACTAACAGTAGATAAAGCCAGAGACAGGAAATCTGAGGGTAAATGACAGTTCTTGGATGGACACGCAGTTAAAGATGGCTTTTTTCTTCTCTACTTGGACTGAGTACAACCCACCTTACCACAGCTATGACACTTCGCATTACGAAGTCTACCGGTCAATCGAGAATGTTTCTGACCACAAGACTTGCAAGTATTGCACTGCTTGCTTGATTGAACTGGTTAGGAGTGGAAATTTTGGCCGAAATGACTGCCTGGAAGAATGTGCTTCACTTGTCTTGGGGGAGAATTGGAAGAGAATTTCTGATACTTTGCGCTGAACAGGACTGGGGCCTCGTTAGTAACAACGCCACGAACATCTTGATGTTGCCCACAAAGAAAGTTTGGCGGGTTGGAAGGTACTTTCGTGGAGGAGAAGTCCTTTTTGCAACTCAGGACAGTTGACTCCAGCAATTAATTTGTCCCGTAATTGCACCTCAAGGTGACCAACGATTTTACTTTTGGTGGCCTGTGTTTGCAACAGCAATACAAAATCCCGTGTAGACTGATTGGTAACTTACATCAATGAGTGAAATTATGCTCTTTCAGCAGCTTCGAAATTCGCAGGTTGGAAATCCCACCGAAGCAACGCTTTCACGGATTCGTAAGGCGAAGAAACTGGCGAACTCGGAGTAGCCTGATTCTTCACGAGGGAATGTAACAGACGTCCCTTGTCCCATACTAGGCATCGATTTCCTAGACCATCTCGACCTCCTGATCGATGCACGAGGCCGGAGAGTTGTCGACCGACAGACTTCTCTTTCCGTAACCGGTTCGTATTCCACCATGAATCACATCACGCCCCTATATATCGAACCGCAGGCCGAACACTCGTACGCAGACCTACTTTCAGCTTACCGGCAATGCTAAGACAATCTGGCCCCCTTCCCGCGGTGACCACTAACGTTACCCACCATATTATCACTAAAGGACCCCCAGCATTTAGCCGACCACGTAGCTTGACACTAGACAAGCTCCGAGTAGCACAGGCTGAGTTTGAACACATGCTAGAATTAGGCATAATACTCCAGTCCAGTAGCCCTTGGACCTCGCCCCTTCACATGGTTTCTAAACCTAAAGGCGATTGGCGCCCCTGCGGCGGCTTTAGGGCCCTAAACCAGGCGACTATCCCAGACAGGTACCACATTCCACATGTTCAAGATCTTACTTCTACCCTGTCTGGTTGTTCTGTTTTCAGCAGAATCGACCTCGTCAAAGCCTACCACCAAATCCCAGTAGCAGAGGCTGACATCCCTAAAACCTCTGTCACAACTCCATTCGGACTATTCGAGTTTTTGCGCATGCCTATTGGGCTCAGCAATGCAGCCCAAACCTTTCAAAGGCTTATGCATGAAACAACACGCGGTTTGAAGAATGTCTACGTGTACTTAGACGATATTTTGGTGGCAAGTTCTTCAAGAGAAGAGCATATGATACACCTGCGCGCTCTTTTCGAGTGCTTTAGTCAACACGGTGTGACCGTTAACCCTGCCAAGTGCGAATTAGGTAGGACGACCATCACTTTCCTAGGTCACGAAATCTCAGCCTCAGGCATACAGCCCCTGCCAGACAAGGTGGCGGCAATTCGCGACTATCCTGAGCCTCACTCTTACCGACAATTGTGCCAATTTTCTGGTCTGGTTAACTTTTATCGCTGCTTTATCCCACACTGCGGCGAAATAATGTAGCCTCTAACAGACCTTTTACGTGGAGGTAAGCGGAAACTCATTTATCTCGACGCGGCGCACGTAGCTTTTACTTTGATCAAGGAAGCTATCGCCAACATAGCATTCCTTTCAAATCCCGATCCTTCTGCTCCCCTGGCATTAGGAACAGATGCTTTGGACACGGCTGTTGGAGCAGTGTTGCAGCAGTTCGTCAACAATTCATGGCAACCAATAGCTTTCTTCTCCAAGCGTCTCCAGCCTGCGGAATCCCGATATAGTACGTTCAGCAGAGAACTACTGGCAATCGACTTGGGTATCCGACACTTCCGGCACGCACTCGAGGGCCAAACGTTCACAGTGTTCACAGATCATTAACCACTAGTTTACGCCCTCCCGTCAGCTTCTGACCGATATTCGCCACGCTAGATTCGCCACTTAGACTATGTTTCGCAGTTTACTACGGACATTCGACACTCCCATGGGGCACACAATCCCGTGGCAGACGCACTCTCACGCGTCCACAATATCGACTACCCACTACCCATGGGCATAGACCTAGAAGCAATCGACGCAGGCCAAACAACAGATCCTGAGGTACAGCAACTCAGACACAACAGCTCCCTGCACCTAGTGCCAGTGGCCCTTCCAACTTCGGACGTAACTATCATTTGCGATGTGTCACAAGGTCTACCCCGACCACTAGTTCCTGCCAGTTTTCGCCGACAAGTTTTATCAGCCTCCACAACTTATCGCACCCTGATGTATCCGGCTCAGTGAAACTAGTCACTGAGCGATCCGTCTGGCCTTGCCTCAAACGTGACGTACGTCTTTGGGCCCGTGCTTGTCTTCAGTGTCAACGAGTTAAGATACATCGCAACACCAAATATACTTTAGGCACTTTCTGCGAACCGGACGCACGCTTTCATCATGTGCATGTGGATCTCGTGGGGCCACTTTCGCCATCCAATGGCTGTGTCTACATCCTCACTTGCGTAGATTGCTTCACTCGCTGGCCACAGGCCATTTCTATTCCTCGCCCAACCTCAGAGGAATTTGCAAAAGCATTTCTAGCCGGTTGGGTGAGTCAGTTCGGTTGCTCTGCTATCGTGACCACTGACCGCGGTGCTCATTTTGACGGCGCCTCCCACGAGCTACTGAGCGCATTCGGTTGCCGACACAACAAGGCGATGGCCTATCATCCTCAGGCCAATGGCATGGTGGAGCGATTCCATCGCCAGCTGAAAGCTGCCTTTCGTGCTCGTGATAACCCATTCTGGAGTGAAGTCTTGCCGATCGTTCTCTTAGGACTGCCTAACACTGTTAAAGCCGATATGGGTGTTACGACGGCTGAACTTGTTTATGGTTGCACACTACGACTTCCAGGTGAGTTGGTTTCTCCATTACCACCTACGAGTTTTAATTACGGGAATTACGCAAAACGGTTGTCTCATCAAATGCAGGTGATAAAGCCCAACCCACTACGAGAACAAACTTTCAGCAACTACAAACCTACCACTCTAGCTACCGCCAGCCATGCGTTTATTCGAGTAGATGCAGTGCGATCACCACTGCAGGCGGCTTACCCTGGCCCGTTCCGCGTCGTCCAGCAAAAGAAAAAGAAATACGTGGTGGACGTTGAGGGCAGAAAAGAGACCATCAGCATAGATGGCCTCAAACCAGCCTTCATCGAGGCAGAACCCACCTCAAACAACCCTCTCGGTGTCCCCACCTGCTCACAACCTTCGGTTTGTCGTCCCGAGTCGGACCCTGTTACTCCCACTAACGACCCCTCGTTACCTGTTGCAACACCAAAATCTACGCAAGACACAGCTGCACACGCCAACAGGAGAAATCGACGCGGCCGCGAGCTGCGACAGCCAACATGGTTTTCTGAATATGTAACAGTTGTATATATTCAAGTTTACTCTTCATATTCAACTTGTACATAGTCCTATTATACATGAATGCACGACCACGTGGTTATCACGACAAGGGTGGCGGCAGCCTGTATTGCGCCGGTATGTCCCCCTCCGTCGAACATCCGATCGCGCCTCGAGGCGCAGCTTCCTTGTGTTTCTTGCCTTCCAGCTCGTCCCGTTGGACAGAACCATATGAAATTCCAGGATCTCGCATGGATCCAACACAACGCTCACTGGATCGCGACCGGAATCTTTTGACGCCGGACGCTGGCTCGCTTACGAAGACAATAACAACCGCAGGGACACGAAACTTTGGGATATGCCGACAACGACAAACCCTACAACACAATCACCATTGCCAGGTCACAAACAGGATCTACCCCGGTCGGATTACATTTTGAGAGGACGCAATTTTGCGATCGACGCACAGCGACCAGTGTGAGTCATGGAGAACGGCTTGTGCTGGCTTCGCTGTTGTGTTCGACCGCGGCGGGAGGCATGGAAAACGTCTCTCACCACCGAAGCCAACGTACCCATCACGGGCCGAAGCCCAATTGCGTCGGCCTTCTAGGGGGAGACCCCTGTAGTGCTACCAATAAAGCACTCGATGACAAAGACTAACAAATTTGTTTATTTGAACAATTACCGTTTTTGGTGGCGCCACTTGCTCCGCCCGTGTATGTCGTCTGCACGCCGTTGCGCTCCTCCAATCTACACGTTGTCCCGCTCCAGCGTTTTGAGTTCTGCTTTATGCGCTGCCGAGTATATTCGCTATCGCGTCACAAACCGAGGACCAGGGGTTATAGACTCTATACGGGAGCAGATCTTGACTTAACTGAGATAAATCCTAAAAGTGTCTCACCATGGCGACAGTATCCGAGACGGGGGACAGTCATTAGGCTATTACGATTGAAAAAAAACTATAAAACTACTCACGGATGATGGGGCAAGGATGGCTTCGTAGAAGAAAGGTGATCAAAAACTAGCGCCACTTCAAAGGCATGGGAATAGACGACACAGCAGCATGCTTCGGAATTGAAACGGACTGGGAAACTTGTTCCCGCTGTGCCGTTGACTGCAACGATTTTTTCCCACTAGAATTGATATCCGCGAAGTTTCTGCTTTGGGTGATGCATTCTGAAGTTCCCAGCAGCCCTATACGCGTAGCCGTGGTTACCAAAATAAAGTGAATTTTACCAAGCCCCAGGAAACTGGACACCGACTGTAGTAACTGAGGGACGCTAGTCACAGTGAGTCAAAAGCTAGTTCTTCGGAAAAATCTGGCAGCCTACTGTTACCGCCTGCCGGAAGGAAATCTCCATCGAAGCTTGGCAGACGGCTGCTCACAAAGCCCGTTGCGCTAAATAGATTACTTGACTGAAGTTTGCCAGCCAAAATTCCTCTTTAGGCCATTCAGGAAGGCCACACTGAGACATTAAAATAAAACCGTATTCGAAGAGTCCCTTCTGTTTTGACGGTTCCTGTACCTCAACGTCTGATGTTGAACTTAGCCGCCCCGAGTTCGAGATGACAAGTGCCTCTCTCCGGTCGGCATTTGCATTCGGCCATCTGCCTTAGTCTCTTGAAGCTGCACTCAGATCCTCTGCTATTCAATTTTTTATCTGCCTCGTTATCTCTATTTGACTGTCTTCAGTGAGCTCTATTCCTCCCAACTAGTAGCCCGGCAGTGCTGAGGTAAGATTTAGTCTTTGCTCGTGACAACACCTATCCTTCCACCAAGTTTTTTCTGTTGGTTCTATTATTTGAATCCGGATTGTCATTCGGACTAGTGGTCGTAGTGGTTTACCACCCCGACCCGAAATATCTTTTGCACCGCCTTAAGCTTCTTCAGCTTTGACTTTATCGATGACGGAAGTACCATGTCTGAGTCTAGTATTCCAGCACATACGGGTAAGGTCTTTCACGTTTGCCTTCCAAACAGGTCTTTGGTGAGGCCTTTTTCCATTGGCTCTGATGGCATCTTTCCAGGTTCAAGAAGAGTGGTGACTGGATTTTTACCCTTGGCCTTACACTTCTTAAGTAACTTATTTGCCTGCTCAATGGCGTTATTCCCTTTGCCTCTGGATGAGCCTTGGTCCCGACTGAAGTTTTGATCTTCAGAGTTCCAAGCCTCCAAAAATCGACGGAATCGTATTTCGTGAAGTCGGGGTCAACCACAGTAAGCCACTTGAACCGGGATTGTTTGCCGTGCCGAGTATTCTCATCGTCTGATGATAATCTCTGAATTTGTCTCCGTCCTTAACAGGTCGATTTTTAACAAGCCTTTGTAGCAACCCACACACACAGTAACTGTCCTTTTATTGGTAAAATACATTAAACGGTACAATTTTCAGGGTCAATCTGGCGTCGTTCCAGTTAAGATCGACTTTCTTTAGTGGGTGATCAAACTGCCAGCACGTCTCACAGTTTGCCGTCATCTAGTTGAATCCTTGTGACGTACCTGACAAGTAGTGGGTCCCTCTGTTTCTGCCGATACATGGGTTGATACATGTGGGCAAAGCACTGAAGGTAATGCCTCTTTTCGAATTGTTTTTCTGACCACCAAGTGCTCACTTCAGTAGGTGAGTTCCTTCTCTATCGTTGGCTTATCATGGAATTCAGAGTAAGGAAACGTTTTTGCTCGCATTTTCCATTTGTCTTTCAAATAGACTCGAGGGATAACCTTCTCCTTTCTTGGCTTTCCGTATATGGGATACTTCGGCTTTCTCTAACTCTGAAGCATTTTACTTTATCTCGTTTCGGCGCTTTTTCTCTTAATTTGGTAGGATTGATGGTCGCAATGTTTCGGCTGTGAACAGTGGCCTGCCTTGTTGATAAAGTTGCTCAGTACAACACTGTTGCAGAAGTGTTAGCTTTTACTGCAACTTCGATGCCAGAAATGGTCGCTTTTTTACGGACTTTAATAATTTTGTGATCCGAGTAGAATCGCAAAGTTGACTAAATGTGTAGTTGCTGAATGTCTCCGGGGCATACATGATTTACAGTTACCTCTTCGTGATATACGCATACTTCTGTTCAAAAACTATAAAAATTCCGCTGCGGTGCTTATTCGGGCGATTATTATGCATAAGATGGACTCTTAGGCCACAATGAATAAGGTTACACTCTACGTATAGTGTTATAGATTAGTCACAATATGCTAGTACCTGGATCTTAACCGTAGGCGGGTTTATGTGATGGGAAGCTTACCGCTGCAGTTCCGCGCCAATGTATGACCCTGTGGCAAATTTTAATCGCCAGATGTGCCTCAACTGTTCAGATATCTGTGGTAAGAATCTGCTGAAATAGTTTATTATTCCGTTAAAATGTGCAGTGCTGTTCCTGTCGGTTGATGCGTGCATAACATCGTTTGGAAACGCCTTTTTCTTGGTTTTGGTTTGACACGTGCGCTGTTTCCAGCATGCTTTCATCAGTGACATTATCTAACTCACCTAGCCTGTCGGTTCATCAGCTCTTGCCAGGGCATGCCCAACTGAAGTTCCAATGGATTTCAAACTGCCGGGGGAAATCGCATAGACGATAATGCCACTGGTCCAGCAGACACGTTGATGTTTATTGTCGTCAGCTCCGGAAAGCCTCCCAAGCCTCCCGTCGACAGTGGGAAAGTAATTTTCAGAGTGATGTCCAACACTTTCCGAAATTAAGTAAGCGGACGAACCATAATCAAACGAAATCCAACTAAATTTTTCGAAGGGCTCGGCTAAGAATGGGGACATAGCCCTGATCGACAGCCACGAAGTTCATGACAGAACATTGATCTTTCTTGAGTTTGGCGGCCTGAGGCACTGCCTCCTCTTTCGAACGAACTTTGGCACTATTCCAAATGAGAAGCATTATTCCTGTGGGCTTGCATGCGATATCTGGTAAAGCATCCACAAGCACGATATACACCAGTGCTCCAGTGTCTATTTAAGGTTCAACTTTTGGCAGGAAAAAACCTTACTTTTTGTGGGATTATGAAAGCCGTTTGCCCGGCCAACTTTCCGCGAAATCTGGCTGATGATCACTGCTGCTCCTCTGAAAAAGTTTTACCCAAAAGGATCGTGCCTCTAATAAGTAACGCGAGTTTGACACCAAGAAGGACAGTGTTTTCTTCCTGCGATGCGCAGTGTGCCAATGTAACGAAAATTCCTCCTTGATTTGAGAAGTTTCTCGGGTGTTGACTCATATCGGTCAACTTAATCTGATGTACCCAAAGTTTCCAGGCAACTGAGTTTGCCGACTAAAAACAAAATCTCGTAAAACCGGTTCTACTAGCCGAGTGAGTATCATTCCAGATTGCCATCAATGTCTTACTATTGCTCCTGCATTCACTGGTGCGAAACGGAAATCCACCAATGGTTTGAGCTGCACCCGCTTTGGCTGTGTGGGACAGTGGAAAAAGCCTTATAAAATCGTCATATTATGCCCCCCGTAGCCTCCAGCTAACACCTAGAAGCCTCATGTATTTCACCAACGAAGACTTGTGCGGACTGGTTAGCCGATGTCTATTGAATCGAACTTCCAAGGGCCCCATTTTCACTGCGATTTTAGCTGCCATTATGTCAAAAGTCAGTTCTTCGTGAAATTTTGCCGCCTTTTCCTGATCAACATGCAGGTCATTCAGGCCGAACAAGTGACTTCTGGGTAGCCGCATTCTTAAAAACAATGAGTTGTCCTCTACCTTCCAAATGAACACTTCTAGTTGTTTAAACGACCCAGGTCTTCGATCTTGTTTCGTTATGCAACTTCCAACTATTTGCTCCGCTGGTCCTTTGAGTTAGCATCTTATGATTCAGACACTTGATAGTAAAATTAAGAAATATATGGTTTATCAGATAAAGTAGGCCAAATGTTTGCTGATCCGGATTCTCTCTTTGCTACTAGACTCCATCTTGACTTGGTGTGATGGCTTGCGTGCCTCCATGACCCAGAGAGCTATGCAGGTGGCCTCACTAGACCGGGAATGCAACTATACCTGACGGGCCGATGATTAGACGCCAGATGGTGTCCAATCTCCGAATCAGTTCATGGGCTACATCTAGTTATATTGGCCATGCCCCTGAAGAGGGGTCACTGTGGTGAACAAATACGGAGAGAAACAGTTTACCTGCCAAAAAACCTTCACTAGATGGAAGATGGAGTAGAATGCCCGGGAGAAGTGTTCTCACTTCATTAGACAGTTACCGCCTGCCCAAGCTTGACAGCCCCAGTCCAAAAAATGCTGCCCCATCTAAGTTGAGCTTGCTCCATTGGGTGCATGAGGCAAAGGACTGAATCCGAAAAGGGGCTAAGTAATAGAGCACTGGTGAACTCAAGGTAGAATGCGTGACAGGCTAGAAGAATTTTCATCACTGGTTCTTCGGTGACGTTCTCGTAATGGGCTAATGCCCCACTACCTTGTGAGCCAAATTTTGAGTCGAAAGCTCCGGCTTGGGTACCCAAGGAACCATCTCTTCCGCGGCGCGAGCAGCCGCGAAGTGCGGTTTGCCCAGAAACCTCAAGTATTTTTCATGTGAACAGCTTTACCAATTCTCCCCCCCCCTCAACTTAAGATCGACGAGAAATGCCATGGCTAACTGCGGTTCTGATGAAGGTAGCTGTTCAGGAGTTGAGCATAAATCGAAAGCAATTCCGAAACCTCGAGGTTCACTTCACGTGGATGCCTATAGAGTCCGCACGCTACTGATATCTTCGTGAAACATGCGAGTTCTGCATTTGTAAGTTATTTTGGGGCACTTCATTGATACCATATCAGAGTACCTTCAGTTTTTTGTAGCTCCCCGGTAGGCTGGGGTCAACATTTTTCAATTTCCTTATTTTGCTCCTTTGACACTTTGTCGCTGGTATTATACCCAAGCTTGTCGGATTGACGCCGTAGGCGTGCGGTCAGAAAAATCGCTTGTTGCTTGCCAAGGCTAGGCACAAGCAGACTGTTTGGCTATCAAAAAGGCATATTTAGAGTATTGCAACCAATAACTGAATTTGTGTGCAACACACGTAAGGCCGCTGCCGAACTCGTTTTTCAATCCATTGTCAATAATAGAAGGGTCAATAGCATAAGAGAAGCCACAAAACCACATTGTTTTCGGAAGAAAAGCTGAGAAAGAGATGCTCAAAAATTCAGTAAGAAGTGCAGGAGACCGCCGAAGTGAGTACTCCCAGCTTGATCAGTTATACCGGGGTTTATCGAGAACAGCATTAGGGCCAAGCTTCCAGGAAGAAGAAATGGGGTTTTTAAAAGTGCAGGTGGGAGAAACCGCGTTGTACCAGATGTCACAAGAAGCGCAGTAAGAGCACAAGTCAGCATAAGATACAGTAGGGAATGGGTGGATAAGGGGAGTGAAATAATAGGATCGGACGGAAGCTAAACGGATATTGAGTGAATTTTTCCCCGGAGCCCGTACTGTTCACAGTTCAATAATTAGCAGTCTATCGTGGTAAATAAAGACTCTGGAAGAACAGTCCACGGAGAGCTGTTTACTGGGAAATGAAAACATATCTGGGTTGATTCTCAAAAGGTTTTCTGATAAAAAAGGTGGGGCGTCAAAACTGTAGTTCTCATGGTGCATATATGTGAAGAGACCAGTGAACCGAACTGCCATACAAGCAGGCCTGCGCGCTGAGGCGTCAAAAATACTAGATTCCAAAAACGAAGCAAAATGTGGTGTATTCTGCCCGAAGTGTGAAACAAATTGAAGCCCAGTAGAAAATTTCTGTCTAAAAAGGCTACTATATGGGCACGTACTAAAGCCCGCGTCGTTCGGAGCAAATTAGCGGACCTGATAGATGGGCCCGAAAGCTGCAGAGCCGGAGCTTTTGCAGTAACCGTGAAATAATGCCCCGCTGCAGGTTGAAAGCCAATAAGTAGTTCATCAATAGGACGGATGTGATTGCGATAGGCAGCAGGGCAACCCATTTCATTGGTCGAGGTTTGGTTTACAGGAAACTTTACTCAAGAGTGGTGAAGCACTGTCCTGTATGACTCCACCTCAGGCAACTGAGGGTTACAGGACTACTACATGGAAATTTCAGAAATCTAAATACCTCGGAGCTCAATACGACAGCAGCTGAACTGACCCCAAGAGAAGTTGATGAAATTTCCTGGATGCAGTACAGTAGGCAGATAGCTGAACGAAATCTGCTGGCTCTGTGGGGCAGGCTTGCCCCCTTTTTGTGAAGTCAGCAAGGGTGTGAGTCTGGTGGCTAAACAGCAGTAGTCAGAATATTTATGGCGCAAAACCTTATGAGCTGGCGAAATTTAAAGGCAGTCGGAAGAAAGAGAATTTAGACGCAACACACGAAACATGAAAGCCCAACGGTCTAAGTAGAAGGATTAGAAAAAGAAACCTTGCGGCCAGGATAGGCCGAGGGGGCAAGCTGAAATTTACGAAATACTATAGACCTACCCACTCTAGGGTTGCGGTCAAAAATGAGGCCGGTATCCTAGTGATAAACGATGACCGGCGGATGTGTCTGGGCCTTGGTAAGTACATCGTGAGATGATGGCTGTGGTTGTTTGGTCGCGTAATCTAGGACCACAAATGATGTTTCCGAATTCCGTTCATGAAGATCTGCATCCTGCCTCGGGCACCATTGCATCAGGCAGCATCACTGGGATAAAGAATCTCCTCATCAGATATTTCTCATATCAGCTCATTTCCCGGCAAGGAAAATCAGCCATTTAATGTCACACATTCAGCAGCACGTCATTCAGCAAATTCAGACTATTTTGTTTTTATCGCGCTCAGTCTATGACAAATCGGTGTTGTCCATTTGAGATGACCCCGTATTCGGCTCGGTCAGGACAAGGCAGGATAGGATTCTAGGACAAGGGTAGGCACGAGCCTAAAGTGCGTCAAAATACTTGCACTGGTAGGGTTTGGGAAACTGAATTGGAGCTGCCCTTTCAAATTTGATGTGGTTTGATTTCAGCTTGAGTAAATGAAAAGCTTTTCATATCTTCAAAGAAGAACATAAAAGACGAATGTACGCCTCACTATATATACGTACAAGCAATGAATAGTGTTCTGCTAACGTGATATGATGACAGGTATCGGGGCCGGTGGTTTGTTGAGCGTCTACTTGTTGCTCCTTTTTTATCGCCTTCTAATGCTGTCATGATGGTGTTCGCGTGAAAGATACTTGAGATTTTCTCGTTCCCTAGAGTATTTAATGGGGGATCACTGAGGTGATGAAACTGCGAGGGAGAGAACAATAGTACTAAGTAGAAAGGAGAGAGGAAAGAGGCGAAATAATCTATCGACAGTTTAGTGAACGAAGAAACAGTAATGGGTATTACAATGAAACTGGACTGTTTGGCTGAATGGGTAAGTTAGATAGGAAGACATTTCACCGTGCTATGGCACCACCCGAAGCCTGAAACATAAACCAACCGCTGTTACACATTTAGAGTGAACCCAGCCGGGTTGAGAACCCGTGGTACTCTGGGTGCTTGTCAGTCTTATATAGTGATCTGCTGTATGATGACGGGGAGGCGTGGTCCCTGAACCCTTCTTCCTAGGTGCTGACTTTGCATTTTTTTACTTTTTTGCCTTCGTGGTTCAGGCGCTTGGTTTCTTATTGTCCTCAGGCACCCTTTTAAGCCGTATGATTTTTAGCAGTCTAGTACAGTACCTCACTTTTTTGTCGGCTTCCGCGATCGAGGCCCAAGGGCACGTTTATTTTGTAAAGCATTGATATCACATATATATAGGGGTCAACCGGAGCGTACTGCATATCAGCCCTTCTTTTTTTCAGTAACGTCACGCCAGGCCAAAGGTCACTACCCCATTCATGTGATTTTTTGGCAAAAATTACAATACCTGTTTGCCTTATGGTAAAAATGTGGCACTGGTTTTCCCCGAATGGACCACACCTTACGTGCTCTAAAAATCGTGGTTCTGTGTTTGGCCACAGGTGGTGTGAATTCATAGAGGTGTCAGCAAAAGTATCGAATGAAGGTTGACGGTGTAGAGACCAATTGGTATGTAAGGCGCCTAACAAGGGTGGAATTTTCAAACATGTTTTCGGAAGGAGGGGGCAGGAGCCAGGGCTCAATATCGTGCGCATTAAGCCATCAATGAACAGCCTAAGTACCTGCTTCATTGACACTCTGGCAACAGTTCCGGCCACCGCTAATCCAGCCTGTGCGCAAAATAAGGAATAGTACTACAGGAGACGACTGTTGGCGGCAGATTATTCCAAGAGTTTACTACTGGATTTGTGAAGAATTTGGGTCTTGCTTTTAGCCTGGATCCTTCTTTGGTTTAAGTTCATGACCTCTCAGGCCATTTATAAGCGCAGGGTGGTACACTGTGTAGGGATTGACCGCTTTGAGGTCCTTGATAAACTTAAAAGTTCCAATGAGGCCGCCCCCAGCCTTTTCCTTTTCATGGAAAATAACTTGGAATAGGCCAGTCTTTCTTCATAATACTCGTACCTTTGGCCCTTTACCTTTTTGGCGGCAATAAACTGCACTCGCTCTATACAGTTTATTTTCCTCTGCTGGTGTGGTCATCAAGCTTGGACACATTGCTCCATGTGGGGTCGAACCACTGCTTGGTACGTTGGCAAGAGGATTAGGTGTTAGGAAGACGTCAGAGCCCGTCTGAGTGGAAGGGTTTTCTGTGCGCGGCTTCAGTGGCCTTCAGGCAATAGGCAGGCGGTGTACAATCATGGGTTGTATTTGTTCTTGAATCTCGCACCATCTTTGTTGGTGACTGAACACACAGTCCCTGATCAACCCTTCCATTACACATAGGGACACGAGCAGTAGACTGGCCGAACGGTAATTCTGCACCTCTTCCTTCTTGCCACCTCTGCGTGTACAATATACTTCGCCTGCCGGCCAGTTTTCTGGTAGTCGTGCATCAGACACGACCTAGTATGCGGGTGAGCTAAGAGTGCCGCAATGATGTGGGCTAGGGGACGTCGAGCCGCTGCGTAGACGTCATGTGGCCCAGCTATCTCACGCAGGTTCAGTCCTTTAAGGGCTCCTTCAGAGTCGTCCGGAGAGAATGAAACTGGATGTAAGGTTGAAAAGTAGGGCTCAGTCCGCAGCCGGTTTCACACAGCATCTCGAAGTTCTCCTTCAGCTTCTTAGCCTCAGTCTCACTATCTAAAGCATGGCCGCCGTTTATATCCCCTTCGTAAACTACAGCCACAGGCTGGGCCATTTTTGAGTGAACGTATTTGTAGGAGGCTTTTAAGGTCCGTTTGGCCTTTATAGTCTGGGCGGTCCTGTGCAATAATCTACATTGCTTCTCCATCGTTTCTCGTACCCTTTTGCACCACAGGTGCCGCCTGCAGCCGTCTGTTCGCAGGTAATGGGTCTATGCCCGGCACTTTCAGGTTTGGGCTCTAGCGGCTCGGCAGGTCAACCAGAGTTCTCTTACTTTCTGTATATTCGGTAAGCAGGAGCAAAGAGCTCAGTGGACAACGTCAGGTCGTCCCTGGGGGCTGTCCATTCTTCCTCTGTATTTTCGTATTGGGCATCCCACTTAAGTAGAAGGGTCGTGATAGAAAAAGCCTTGCACGTCAGGTCTCCTTATTCACCTTCCTATTCCGTAAGGAACCACATACTCGACAGCCAAGCATTACAACGGATCACCTAGTGGTCATTCATACCTAGGGGCGCTGAGACCTGCCGATCTTCGAATTAACCTGCATGCTTCTTCGTAACCGGGTTTAGCAACCCTCGGTTCAGTGCTCTCCTCTATCTAGTTAGTTGACTAACGTGTTGGAAAAGTATTCCACCCAGTTCTGAACAAAGGAATTATGTATGCTTGGAATCCTCCCCAGAAGCCCACATATTTATACAGTCTATGTCAAAGCAGCTGAAGTACTCAAAGATCACGGTTCCGTTCACTCTCGCTGTGGAACTGAAAAGGTAGGTCATTAGCATCCAAAACTCTGGATTCGATGGCACCAGAATAACAAAACATATACATGCAAAATTTGTGAAAAACCCAAATTATGCGGCCAATGGGATTAGAAAGCGAGGACAAAGTTTAATACAGCTCAAGACCAAACGTGATCTAAACGGCTGAGCTAGACCTTAGCAGCACGCCAAACTCGCTCCATATTGGGAGCGCTTTGGGCCACGTTGGGCTAAGGTAGGGCTAGCGTTGGACAGCTCCACCTGCGCCCAGTTGGGAGCGAGTTAGGCTACGTCTAACGTTCGAAGAAGTTGCTAGAAAGGGGTGAACCTTCTTTTCCTGATCCATCCTAAAAGCCCGCTTTTTAGTTTATTTGCCAATACCCATCCCTTCGGGCGAAACCATCAGTTGATCACTGACTAGAAAATCAGTTTGCGAAAATCACTAAGTTTATTATAAAAATGGCATACTGAAAGCTTGTAAAAGTTTGCAATCTGTGCGACTGCTTAGTTCAGAATGTTCGGAAGATGTTCATCCTTCTTGTTTTACTTGGTCACCGGATCTGAAATATAAACATGCAGAAAGGGTATAGACCAAATATCCGGGCGCGGGAAAACGCTGCTTTTGGCGCATCTTTCAAACACGCCCGATAACCGATACTCATCTCGGTGAATTACACAGCCAACGGTAACTACGCTGTCATAAATATAGAAAAAAGTTAAAGTTTCGCTTTGAAAAACCCGGAAATCATTTTCAAAATCTGATAAGCTCTTCTACGTATCGCGACCTAAGCGAGAAAATATCGCAGAACTACCAACCAAAGCCGCGTCCGCAGCACCAACAACCATCGCGGTCAGTGGCGGTGATAACCTTGATCACAACGCTTATATACCCTTGTGGCACGCATTCAAACAAAAGTCGCACCATAACATTTCACGTCAATCTCATTTTCTAGGGGCACCGATTCATCTGTTCCGACCGTCCCACATATAACAGTCCCACAACTTCAGTCGGGCTATATTTAAGCCCATATGTTTAGACACTACCATGCAGAAAGGTAAGGCAGTCGCAGTTAAGGAAACCTTAGACAACAAAAAATTTTGGCATGCTGGTTTCAAGAATAGTTTGATTGAGAACCGTTACCAACAAAAAGGATTACCATCTGATAATTTATGTATCAAAATAACTGTAATTATTAAAGTAGGAAAATATCCAATAACCTCTGGTTTAACTCAAAGGATTATCTAGAGTCGTGGTTTATGATAAGCTGTAACTAATCTTTGGAAAGCCTGAATAGGAGTTCATTGAATCAAATGAATTAAACGGTTCCAAAAGGAAAAAAACAACTTGAGATTTATTTCGAAATAAAGTGATAATTTACGTATCTGCTTTCTAGTCTCTCATTGCCCTGATTTGTAGCTTTGATTTACCAAGGCTGTATGTCTTTCAGGGACAGATGACTGTTCTTCTGCGATTCTTGGGATGGAACGAACAGCGTCTCGAGTTCAGTCGAAGATAATGAATTTCACTGATTTACCCTGGAAAGCAACAATGAGCCTGTGCTTGTGAATGACATCTTGGTGTGCACTTCCAAACCAGAACCCGGTTAAGGCCACTCCGGGCCCAATAGACCTTGTCTGGTGTCACGCCTGAAGACAACTACGCGGTCTAGAAAAGTAAAGTTAAGAAATACAGGTTTATGCGATTGTACGAAAAGTAGGAACAACGGCGCCATAGGAGTTACTGGAAAGTGATAAACATTTACAAATGGTTGTGTGAATGGGTGCAGTGAGCATGCCCAACAGTACACCATTCATGGACAGACGATCTGATGGTAAACCCTGTGAAAAAATACCAGAAATGTTACAACATTACAAGGTACATTATCCATCAACTTACAGGATTTACGGGGCGTTTATGAAGGATGATGGCTTTATCTGGTTGCACAGTGGAGTAAAAACCACATAGAGAACACAAGATGAACGCGTATGGCACAAACGGGAATAAAAATATCATCCGCAGCTATGTTACTTTCGTTTTCGGAATACATGTTGCTGATTTCATGAGATCTTCTGTATGGTTATTCCAATGGTATTGCGGGTCTCTTGATGAATGACCTGAGCTTTCCCAAATATGATTCATGAGAGAGAACAAAAGCTGCTTCTCACGAAGGTGGTGTTCAAGATTTTTTCTACGGGTACCGCGAAATGCGTGGCAAGTGGTGGCTGAAAGCGTGCAGCGAGTCATGACGTCGCCTCGTCGTTAGCATGGAGGTTAAAACATCATCGGATAAGGACTGAAAAAGAGCATCCACATTGATGTCGGTACACAGTTCTTCCAAGATGTATCTCTTGACTGGATTGAATATAGTAAAATAATTCACTAGTACACTAACCTACGTAGGTGATCAACTTTGATGTGTTGGTAGTAGGTAAATGCCCACTTTAAAAATCTAAAATTCGATTATGTTGTTTGCCTAGCTCTGCTTTAACAGCGTGAAAACCGGAGGTAACCATATCCACCAAGCGTTAAGATTAAGTTAATGCTTGACAACATTCGGTTTTTCTTACCATACCCACTGACTGTAGGCCACTAAATCCTGTGTTCTCATAACGTGGCCTTGACAGAGACGAGGCATTTCTTCGCAGTGAGGACCTTCTTGCGCCTCCAATACCTTTCCCACATTATCTCTAGGCATAACGATGTACTCTGATTCCCAGAATCCGAAGATGAGTGACTACCGTTATATGGCGATCAGTACTCAATTTCGTATGAATTTCACAAAAAGCAACACTACAAAACGATTACCTCAAGGTCCAAGAAATATGCGTACATATATATATATATATATATATATATATATATATATATATATATATATATATATATATGAAATTATATAAATGGATAAATAAAAATGCACAAGGGGTGAGACAAGCTGTAAAAGTGCACATTACTTATCTCTGTGAGTGATGAATTATTTTCCACCATGGGAAAACCGAGCATCATATACTGTCAACAGAGAATAAAGAAAACCAGTGTGGCAGTACCTGGTCAAAAGGGCATTCATTAAAACAAAATTTGCTGTTAACGTAAAGCAGATATTTATTAATTAATATTGTGGTACTTATATTTTTATACTTCCTGTAAAATGTCACGAACTTCTGTGTCATCTTTCAAGGCACCTATTGCGAGTGAATTTATCCAGACGTTATCCCAGCTTTCGCCCAACGGTTTTGGATAGTGTGCTGCTTGGGTTCTTACAGACAACGCGATCTGCGGTCTGTTCAAAGTTTTAATCATGTTCTTTATATGTCGATAATGCTAATATTTCCACTTACCACTCATCACTCAAAAGGGTCCACGGTCAGCTTTCCCTCTCACGAGGGATTTATCATGACGGTAGCTGCATCCAACCTTTTAAACTTTACACACTGAGAAGAATTTCTATGCATTTCCTGAGTACGCGATGATGCTTATCTCTAGTAAGTATTTTACTCAGACTGATAAAGGAAAGCCACGGAGAAATCAATAAGTTATGTTTCTGCCCTTGTAAGCACATATGAGTTACCGTCCTTCACTTTCTTTCATGATTTTTTCGCCATCATTCATGCTCTTCACACTCCCAGAAAGTCATCCATCCGATTCCGGATCGTTGATCTTTTCCATCTATCCGTAACTTTTCTGCATTGATCAAACTCAGTATTTTTACAGGAATGACAATATCTCTTCTTTTAATACCGTTCTTTTCGATAAACGTATTTTGTTTCATTTTTTAAATCTCGTTTTAAATGTTTGTCTGCCATTTGTTTGTACTGATTGGTTTTATGTTCACTTGATCAATCATTATCTCATTCCGAGTCTCCGTAGCCATTTCCATCGAGTGACATTGAGTTGAACCAGCCGAAGTAGTCCTTACTGGACACAATTTATCAATATACGTAAATACTTGGAATTTTCATAACAGTTTCTGCTATTTCTTTTTTAAAGAAAGTGAAATCATTCATGTAGTTATATCACCTGTACACATACACCATTCATTTTTGTACACGCTTCTGATACTCTTGAGAAATTAGTCCCTATTGTTATTATTACTTCAACGATGGCTTTCCCCCGGGCGGCTTAAAAGACGGCTTCATTTCACGAGGCAACATTCCATGTCGAATTTCTCTAGGATCAGTATCACAGCGCAGTCTTTACTGCAGGTACAGCAGCAAGGAAGTTAGACCATCTATCGCTATAAATAGCTATAGGTATATTGTGTCTCGATATAGACTTAGTCATTTCCATGAAAAATGCACCTACAGTGACGCTATATGCTATTTCCAAGCGAACTGCTTGAGTCTTGAGGCAGGTAAAAAAAGCATGTATCTGCTGTGTTCACATCGGCCATTATAAATGTGAAACGGTTCGAAATAGCAAATCCCGCATGATTGGAAGTTGTAGCTCCCATAATCCAGTTGAATATAAGAAAAAAGGCCGCTTCTTGGTACATGGGTTTGGGGAATAAAAAGCGGAATTTTGAACACCTATTTAGAACGCGTCTGATGGTAGCCATGCCCTTTATAATTCTAAAGTCTTTGCTAATGCAAGCTAGAGCATAAATCACGCCAAAACCTCCCTACATCTCGTGGTGGTGCGGCCCAAAAGTTCAGCCACTCGTCCGCGAGAGAGTAGAACCAAATAACCATTTGGTGAACTGCAGCGCAGAGCAGCTACGTCACCAAGACAGTATACCGTCAGGCAGCGATGGTTTCAGCAATTTTCAGTTGGGATTTCGAAAGTATCTATCAGGTTTTATTTATAACTGTTTCATTTCATCTCTGAAATTGGTAAGCTTGATTCGGCCAAGGGAATCTCTTGTGGTCTCTCGCATTTCAGTCCCAGTTAACGAACCCAGCCTGACAATAACTGTGATGTCAAACAGATTTACGGCACGAAAATGAAAAATAAATCTCCCAGGCCACTATGTGGTCTTTCTTAATTTCCGAAATTGTGAAAAGCCTTCAGCAAGTTCAGTTGGGATTGCTCTTCATTTACTATCACTAAAAAAATCCGCTATACTTCTGCATCACCAACTACAATGAAGGACAGTATTCTAGGGCTCCTCGGTTATATTTTCTCGGTTTTGCAAAAGAATGATAAACTGGTGAACCACGAGTTCATCACTTTTAATAATGCACTGGGAGCTCCCATGAAAGCTACATCAAAGGAGTTCTTATTCGGTAGGGAAACATTTTTCCTCCCATATCTAAAATCAGTCCAAAATCACTCAAACACGGTAATCAACGAAAGTGGCGAAGCGAGCAGACGTGCTTTGATGCATTTCAGGAACACAGTGGAAGCTGATTTTCTCTTTATTTCCACTTTGACGTACTTCATGAGTGTGCAGGCAAAAACAGCTGCCATAAGTTCAAGTCGCGGTATTGTCGTGACCCTCCAAATTCCCAGACTCAACTTACGTAACAAGAGGCAGCAACAATTGTTGCTGCCGTCCTCAAGTTCCAGATACCCTAGAGAACCGTAACTCATCCTGGATGCATGACAAAGTACGGGCACTTGAGCAGTACCACGGGATGAGAAATCTGGTAACGGAGAACCACACGTACGCAAAGTTACTTTAGAATAGATATTATCAGGCCAGCTGGACCGCCAGTTTTGATTTGTCTTAGTGGCTTCAGTATCACATCCTAGGTTTTGGCGACAAACAACTTGGAGCAACCTACGATCAGGCAATAACATCGGTGCTACAAGCCTTAATGGATCACAAACGGAAAGCACATACATCAGTACTCGATTAGTTGTAAATGAAGCCTCATGGAAACAATGAAAATCAGCAAAACAGTCATCGTGAGCGTGCCGTTGCATGTCTAACGCTCTTTGGTCTGTGCTATTTTTCAGACAGAAGTTAAGGTACACTTCGTTCTTTCCACCCTCTGCTAGTGCCGCTAGCAGTGTAGAACTGTTTACTAACCATTTTTCTGTGTCAGTTACACTACTATGATTTTTCCCAAATAAACACCTTGCCCGCGTGAGACTATCTCATCTTTCAACAGAAACAACAAGCAATCATCCACAAAAGGCGACATTACACATCGTGGAAAATTATGATGGAGAAAGTCCAGGTTCCTGTACTGGGTGGTACTTCGTCTCGAGAAACTGGAACAAACGACGATGCAATGAAGCCAGACGGATAAAGGTCTTTCAAGTAGATTTTCAGACTCTTATTTAAATCGTTATCTAATCATTACAGGAGGCATGAAACAGCCCACAGAAGCCAAACCTGAACGGGGAAATTTCAAGACCAATTCTGGCTAGTGGTGAAGGATATTTAGCAACCCGTATTCTCACCGACCCGAAATTTCAATGCAAAAATGATTCGCAGAAATCCACGGTACTAGTTTTCAATGATCATGTGGTTATCATACCTCTAACAGGGAACCTCAGTCACTGTTCTGCTGAGGTACCAAAGAAAGGAAGTGACGGATAATCTCAAGTGACAGAATTAGCATTCGTCGGAGTAAAGAATAGTCACAAAGATAACTGTCAGTACAAGTCCTTCCTAAAGAAAAATTTATGCACGTTTGATCAAGGGAATCAAATAAACTTTCTGAGCGTAGTGGCCAAAAACGAGTTCAAAGAAGGCGAAGAAGCAAGCGATCACTCCAGGAGCGATAAACCGGAACTGGGTTGAATTGAAGGAAACTGAAGTAAAACAGTCCATTTCACTGTCACGCGAATTCGCGCAAAACATGATAGAAAAGACTGGCCTGACAATAGACGAAGAAAACGCAAACTGTATTATCGCAAAAGCCAGTGTCGTCAAGAATAGCGCTGGTGAAGTTATCAAAAAAGGTAATATAGCAAACAACAGAGTGAGGGAGTTTCATTCAAACACGATATTACATTGTCTGCCACAAATGGTAAATCTAACTAGCGAGAACATCTCTTCAGTACCGACTGCAAAGTTCGTCTCATATCAAGGTTACCTGAGGAGTACTCCTTCCAAGTTATTTGTTGGACTAAATTCTTATAATAGAACTTCTTTTGTTGAAGAGCCGTCATGAGCAGCGGCACAGTCGAACACTATTCTTACGTTTCCAAGCTTTTTCAGGTGTAAACTACTATAGTGTGACAGGAGCCAAATTTTTCTGTCAGCGTTTCTTCACGTTTCCTGCGTGCTCATGATCGATAAAAACCTGATTGTAACTAGAGAGTAGCTACGAATTTAGAAGCAGACATCTCCTGAGTAGCGATAAAGGATTCTTCGCCACTTGGCAATTTCTATTCGAATCACCTTTACCACTGGGCTATAATAGCCTAGTCTCGTGGAGTTCGTCTTTATACCTAATGCATTTATTAGCTTGATCAACAGCTTTTCTATCCTCAGTAGATTCAGCTTTCAAGCCCACCGGCTCGCTTTCCCTAAGCTCTATCTGACTAAGCCTTTGTAGTTCCTGCAGCAAAACTACACTTTGCATGCAGACTATCACCGCAGAGCCATCCCGAGAATCACAATATATTAGGCCTCACACGACACTAGCAATGAGAGATTCAACTGCAAACGACTGATCCTTTGCACCGATCAATTTATCAAGAACCTAATGCATTTCCAGAACACCACAACCAAAAGAAACACAAACTATATTTCAGTTGAGTTTCCCGAACTTCAGACCGCGCAGGTGGCCAATCTTTTAAGCTTCCGGTAGCTAGATAGATAAAAGTCACCTACTGAAAGCTTGGTACATTTGAAGGTCTTATTTACATCGAAAAACGAACCATCATAAACAGAACACACCCTGAAACTTACTGAAGGTTTAATGCTTCATGGTTACACTAGTAACCTGGATACTCAGTGGATAATACTAGTTACTGATGAAAGTCACTTCCAGATTTATCTTGGATCCCATTTCGAATAACCCGATATTCCAGCTGAAAAACATAAAGAGGTTCGTATTCTTACGTTACTGAGCCTCCACTTTGCCTTTCACTGTACTCAGATACGTTGTATACTACACTGTGGTGGCTAAACCTAATCACGTGATTAGGCTTTAAACAGCGAAGACAGAATTTGTAAGCAATATCCAGATTCCGTCTTTCTGCTGCGAGTGCATCCAAGATCTCCTGGCTGTCATCCATGCACAAAGAAACCCAGTTTCACTTCCCATTTCAATACTATTAGTATTCCACAGAATAGCCTAGGACCATTCCGCGTTGTATAAAAACCCCTTGTCCTACTCGTGGCCATCTGTCGGTAAACATTACTCGGCTTTTCAACCTGTCTATCAATGAAAGCTAGCAAGTCAATAAAAGAGGGTTCAGAACCCTTATTATGATTCCTTGTGCGACGTTTATTCCAGATATGGTAACCTCCTTAGCCTTCGTTCAACTAAGCGAGTCACGTTTGTGAAAAGGTTCAGTTTAGCTCTTTATTGCCTATGTGCAAGAGTCATTTCACATTACTTTACATATTAGCCAAACGGGGTAAAACCATCTAAATCCTTTCGAAGAGGTTTTGGATTGTCAGGCAGTTCCTTAGTAATAGCTTGGACTACCGTTTGTGGTCTTCCAAACAGCGATGGGATGATCTCCCTTGCCTGCAAATATCCTTGTTACTTCCGGTAGAAAACAAGGTCCACTGGCTTGATTAGCCCACCCTTTGCAGTAGTCAAAACAGTAGGACAACCTTTCCTCGCCGGGAACAAACTGATTTAATGGAGCTGGTTCAAAACTGAGAAACTCCAACACTGCGTGAAGAAACATCTAAAGGCACCACCTCTACGCCTGGTAATCCTATGCCTAACGATAACCACCTCAAACTCTTTTATAGATTAACCATCCTATCTTTCGTGGCATGATCGTGATTTTTGGGTTAGATTCAGTATCAGTTAAAGTTTGAGAGATTCTAACGACAAGTCTGTAAGCCGTACAGCAACTGCCAAAGCTTCGAAATCGTTTCTTAAATCTTAAGTTCATTTTACCTATAGGAAGCTTCTCCTTCGCTACAGAAAGTTCTTCCGACATTTCCTTCTCAGACCGCAACAAAAGAAGATATATTTAAGTCCACATTTTCTTAATTTTAACTTCTCTGTTGTCACGAAGGGCAGAATCAAAGCCGACCCACGGTTAAGGGTCCAGAATGCACGAACATCACACTCAAAATTGCGGGGATTATCAACCGTTGCTTGATCATGACTACATTCTTAAGATTCAGGCAGATGAAAGTCGAGAACGTAGAAGCAACTAACCTTCGCACAAGGGAAGAGTTCCGGGTGTCGATTTACTTGGTCTACGTTTAGCGTGAAGCAAGTACGAGCACAGTTTTCCTCTCTACATTATTCGTTGGCGTCAGTCCAAACATGCCTTTTTATCAACATTTTACAGCCATACCATGGTAGTTTACTACGTCCTCACTGATATAAACTGAAAGTCGCACGGTCGTTTGTCAATAATGCTTCCGGTGCTATCCTTTCTGGACAGTCTGAGAGCGAGTTGCACGTATTTTAGTTTATCCAGTGCTAATTTTGCCCCACCAGATGAATGCACTAGGACGTCAGTTAGTGCGATATTAACTTGTCAGATCAACAATTAAAGTTCATTCATGTTTACGATAGAGAACAGAAACCAAGCCTTTGAAGTCGTAATTGTGCTGTGCTAATAAAATTAATCGGTAATGGATGTGTGAGCAAAGACCTCGAAATTTTGCCCAAACGAGAGCAGATTCCAAAATCACAAATGTGCAACGCGAAGGAAGCACTGTTAGAGAACAGTCAGAATACCGCTCTTTGTTTAAAGTATGAGGTATAACAAACTGCAGTCAGTCGCGAAAGTGTAGAGATTGGGTATGTCATTCCAAGCGACTTTCGACTCCGAAAGGACTCCACAACATACAACAGCAAGCATTCCGAGCAAATATATCTGACATTACTTTGAAAAGCACCAGTACACTAAACACGCATACATAGGTTCGTTAGTTTTGCGAGCCTCGCCACATTTGAATGCCTCAGAACTATCACGAATGTTGCTCGTAGGACTGTTGGACGTGAAACCTTTGTATTTTTGCTTTTTCGTAGTAATGGCCACCTACTTGATGCCTGAGTATAATTTTACATGTGATTTTTAATCCAGTACCGTAGAATTAGCAAATCAGTCTTGTTTTGTCTTCCGGGATTTGTTAGTTTGGATACGGGTTACTTCAACCCTGATAACCGAGTTATCATAGTCAAGTTGAGCCTTGAGGACAAAATCCATTGGAAATGCTTTTCAGGGTATGGTCTTAGGCATCATTCAGTAGACGGCCCAACTGACTAACAAATAGCACGTCAGCTTCATTCCTGAATTCAGGTAGAGGATTGAGCCAACGAATTTGCTATCGACAAGTGGAAAAGAGAAGCAATTCGCGTCATGTTGTGACTGGTCGTATCACCAATTAACCAATCTGAAGAGAGGTTACTTAATGCAACGTTGAACCAAATGATCTGTGTTGCAAAGATTGGTGAGAGTCATTCTTTTTTCTTATATAAACCGTGTGTTCTGAGCCAATAATCCAAGTTGATTCAAAGAGAGAAAAAACTTGAAGTCTCGAAGTAATGCCTGGGTAAGAGGCTGAAGCACAAACATTCCCAGATCTTGTGATGGTCTTATTATCTGAATGTCACCGGTGAACTGGATAATGGGGCAATGGGAAAAAGAGAAGGTTGAGAATGCACTCTGGACAATATCTTGCACCTGATGTTGCCAGTGAGCTGAAAGATAGACCACGGCACAGCCCGAAAGGGTTCAGGTACTAGTCTTGACTCCATCTTTTGTCTCCTGTCACTGATGATCTGAAAGATAGATCACTGAAGGAAGTTCAGCTTTGCGGCATTCTGTATATCCTGAGTAGTGCAAAAGGTTCCACCTTGGAGATGATATCGGACGTCAAACGGCGAGAATTTTTAACCATTCAGACCGAACCCGGCCTTGTTGCTTTGACCTAACTAGTAATTTTTTCAACTAGAATTAGTGGGGCAGCTCAAAACGATACTCAGACGAGGAAACAGGGACTCTGCAAGCCAACAGGAAGTACTGCGGCCAATCGCGTATTCTGATTGTATGGATAATATTATATCTTTTAGACCTATCAGTTCTTTATCCTGTGTTACGGCAGATAATTTTGACTTAAATCACACTGAGATGCATAAATCTATAGTGTTTTAGTTAGAAGGTAAGTTGAGGCTAGCTAGACAGCAGACCGAATCTACCACATGACAGAAGTATTTTCATAAGTTCTGTGTCGACAACTAAACGGACGCCCGGCAGATCAAAGATTGTCCTGTTCCAGTTACGGTAACGTACCACTGAGGAAAATTTATCCATTTGTCTCACCAAACATCGATCTCCCGAGAATGGATCTAAAGCCATTTGAGAACACCCTGGAAAATATTGTCAGTTCATGAGGCAGTGTGAAAACTTTATTTAGTGCAAGGTGATAGGCACAAGGAAGTGCTCTCTTTATTCATTGGGCCGTTGTCGTGAGAGAGCTAAGGGGGTGATATGTGTTGTACCATGTTTTACCCCAAAGAGTGCTACGCCAGGACAAGTGATACGCTAAAATACACGTTAGTCAGAGTTTCGAGAAGTGTGGTGGATGGTTTACTTTCTGAAGTCGGGCTTACAATGGGGAACTTGAGTTCATTGCCCAACTAGGTGATCAGAGTGCAAATCTGTGGTATCGTCCTACATCCCCAGAATATAGCTCGGGGCTGAATACACTTCATATGATAGAATCGATTGTTCGGTACCTACCGGCCCAATTACTAGCCCGCTGGACAGAGAAGGCTGACAGAATTCACGGAATCGATTACTAGGCCGAATTTATCGATTTGCTCAAAACTGGTAGAATGGGAGTGAGCAGCAGAATTGAACGACCGACCGCGCACTTCCTCTAAGAGTAACAAACGACAATTATAGGCGTCAACCGCTGGCAAAATAGTGGGGATGAGATACCAAGCAATCGTACCTCGTGTAGGTCTGTCAATTGTTAGGTCGAATGTGAAAGATTCCTGAAAATGATGGCAGAGGATTGATGGACAACCGTAACAGAACTGGGGCTTTTTCATGTGCTTAATTGATAAGTACAGACCGGTTTCATGCAAAAAGTAGGTTGCTAGCGGTCTTTAAGATCACAAATGCAGTCACTGTCTTTTACTACACATATAACATGATCTAAAAGATTTGAGTGCAGGAGAGAGTACAATCGCTCGCAACATGACGATCAACCTTAGGAGAGCAGTATGATTTAGTTTAGTTCCACTAGGATTAATGGCGCACGAAGTTGTAGTGAGTGACTAGACCTTTTTGGTGGTGGATAAGACATTACACTTGTTGCATGTGGGTTCACCAAACAAAGCAATTTTCTCAGCAACTGAACTTCCCTCGTGACACGTACTGTCGGGACCATTCGAGAAGCTTAATCAGTCAAGGATTCACCGGAAACGTCGACAGTGGAGAATGGAAACGGTTATTGTAATGGATGCTTCCATCATGGATAGTTTGCCATTGAGACCCGCCGACTCCATTGGGACAATAGTCAAGTGCTTTCCACAATGCAAAGATATTATTTTCAAATATGTATCCAGACCACTTGTTGATCTGCTTATTGGTTATGTACCAGAGGCACACTGGGTGTTTAAGCAGAGGATTGGCCAACAAGTGCACTATTCGCTGTGCGAATATTTGCCTGGACACTTCTCGGGCCGGTGGCAAACGGGTTTCGAGAGTAGGTATTAGTAAATTGCTTAGCCGCTGCTAAGGGAGGTATCCATGGGGATCCCAACGGGCTACACGATATGGAATTTAACAGCCTTTCTCAGGAACGCAAATCTCCTTCACAAGAAGATCAACTGGCGCCTTCGTTGTTGGACTGAAATATGCGACATCGCGACAGACGAGTCCCTCTAACCAGGAGGCCGATGTCGAATCACCTGCCATGCAAACAACAAAGGGCACTGAAACGTCTGACATTTCAAGAAGAAACTTCAAAGAAAAACTCGATTAGGACGTTGGCAACTTCAAGCTGTGCAATACAGCTGGGAAAAAAGCTACACAGAGAAAGTGAAAAAAGGCGCAGATGGGGCGGGAGTAACGTGGTACCTACCAGAACAACCAGTGATTAACTCGAAAAGAGCGGATAAGCTGAAGGTGCTATTCGGTTACGCGGCAAGGAGTATGTTGTTGTGAAGGTGTACAAACCTCTGGATTATCCCCGGTCAGTTATTCCCGATCGTCCAATTCCAACAGGAAATTAACCATGAACGAAGAGCGGAAACGGTATTCAATTGTCACCAAAAATGAACACTTTATATAGCTTGAGACAAGGAATGCATGGACGCATGAAGTTTTTATTGATTATCCAGAGCGGTGTGCAGATGCGATTGGCAATGTCGGATCACTGTATATGACAAGTCTGATTGGCTGGCAGGTTGTTATGAAAGGTAGGCAGTATGCTGACTGCCGGTGGTCGATGTGAACAGTGACGTGTGATAGACCTATTGGTTCGTGGTCACACGCGTCACGACTGCACTGCTATGCAGGATATGCGGGCCTTGTCACTGTTTCTTGTTCACCTAGCCCTCTGTTCGTGGGTTGGAAGAATGTGGACTTCAGCCTCGCTGATGACGTACTTATAGGGAGATTTCCGACTCCCTGATATGTCACTACCAGGACATTGCAGTCTGTGCACTTACACTTATTGTCTGAAGCGCTCGAGTGGTCGGTTAAGGCAGCCGGATAAAATTGGATGGCCGATAAAGCAGCGGATTACTTTTGCTGAAGCAAGTCATTCCGCCAAATTAGGTCTCCATCCAAAGGCTTGAAATGCCTGAAGTGGCATTGGCTGTGCAGCTGTCTGCAGTTCTGATAGGGTTTTTCGCCATAATCGAATTGAGCTTCGTACTACATTACATGAAAAGGAGGAAACAGCAGGTGTTTGCAAATTAAGAAAGCGGCTTCAACAAGAAGGAGGCTACTTCATTGGGGACGTGGAAGAGCCAAGAGAAAAACTCACGTACAAACAGAGAAATTACACGGCAGACAAATCTGCGTTCGTGGATTTCGTGATTATCCCATTTCAACCCTAATGAGTTTTCGAAATTATTTGCATCTTTTAGAATATCTCAATAGAACATTTATTTCTAATTTTTCGTTCAACTTGTGTAAGAGGTAAAATTATACTTTTATCGAAATTTCAACTAGACGATTCACAAGTGGCTTCTGATTTGAAGTGAAGTAAGTCTAGCCGTCGGAAGAAAATCGTTTGCAGCTTGTACTGTTCTTTGTCGTATCGTTTTTTTAAAGTCACCAAAAGTTCCCTTTTTATGTTAGTACAGACGACTATTGTCTTGTTGGTATTTGTTTTATTGCACTCATTACTGAAGCTAAGTTACTGTCAAGAACTATTTCTCCCTCCCCTTGAAGACGTCGAAAAGTTAACTGTGTGTTATTTTACTGTTCCCACTCTCTTCTGTTCTCGAGATTACTCGTTGGTGGCCTTGAATTTATCGGTTATTGTGCCGGGTGAACTCTGACCAAAAGTACATTCACCCGTTGTTGAAATACGTAGATTTTTACTTGGACTACGCAGGTTAAGTTTGTGGGGAACCCTTTATCTATTCTTTCTGAAATCTCTTTTCATTCCAGGGATGTGTTTAATCATGAGAGTCGATATTCGGACGGATAAATCTGAATTATTGCCAGTTGTAAATGATGCCACAGAATAGTGGCAGGCGATCAACAAGCAATTATGGAAAAAATGTCTGTGTTGATCTAACAAACCATAATAGATGCAGTCTACACATATATACCTATGGGGACCATGAGCACTGACAGCAGAATTTAGGGAGGTAGTAGGAACCAAGGACCTGGGCCAACCCTTGGAAGGATTTTGGCCGGCTGTGTAACTGATATACGCTGAAAATGCTTTTGTATTATCTACACTCTTTGGCAATGTTTCTATATCCGACATTACTCCGAAAATCATTTTTACATAAAACATGCACACATTAGTTTTTTTTTATGTGAAGCCCGCCACAGTTGCATCTGGTTTTAAACCTTTGTGGCGGTACTGCTAGAAATCATCGGACATGAAACTTTTGGGTTATGCTGTTACGTAGTTTTGACCGCATACATGAAATTCGCAAATAGCTGTTAATTTCATGCCTCTTAATTGATCATCGGGGAATTTGCGAATGCATCTTGTTTTGACTTTTGTGATTCGTTATTCTGGTCACGCGCTACTCAAATTCAGCATACCGATGCCAGTGAGAATGTTGTTGATGCGGAGTTGTCCCAAATAAGTTCCGTGACCGGGAGCAAGCAGTGGCATGCGGAAGTAAAATTATGTCCAAACGAGAGAAGAACCACCGCACCATTCGGAGGGGAGAGCTAGTGTTAGTAGCCACCTAATCAGTCGTCACTTCTTTTCCCTACAAGTTGTCAGTAGCTTTATGAGCCACAAAATTTCAGGGAACAGCAAGACTGAAGTAACCCGTTGGGAAGAGCAACTCTAAAGATTTGACTATTTTTCCGAACATCAGCCAGGTAATCACCACAAAAGGCAGACACTACCGCTAGTCCACCATTGAGGAACCATGACAACAGCCCATTATGCGTTGCCGATCATAATAATAATATGAATATGATGGCACAATTTAGTCTTTGTGAGAGTACGTAGCGTACTACTCTGTCTATGTGGTACACTAAATTATTGTCAACAATATCTAAGACGACACTAACAAACTAAGATGGGCGGAGGAGCGTGCGGTGATAAAAAGGCCAAAAGGGTATGTACATTAAGAATTAAAATGAAACAAAAGGTGTGACTCAAACTCACAGTTGTTCAGTGTTCTTGTGATCAGGAAATGAGCGTCAAAGAGCCAATGTCCGACAATGTCATCAGTTCAGTTCGGTCTCACAGCCATCCGTTGAACAGAACAGGATGGTATCGAGCGAAGTACCAAGAGACGCCGTTGAAGCTTCTAAAATGTTTGTTTTACTCAGTAAGTTCCGACCGATATGGTTCCAAGACACTCCAAACCAGAAGATGAGACCGTGCCAGAATGAAGGATTTATTTACAGCCTTTTTGTATTGCGCGGTGTTGACGACTAAAAGGTGTGTGTGTTTTACATTAAAACGTCGGTACAACAAAGGAGTGTCGCACCAAGGGACGTTGAAAATCATGGAAAAAGTCGGGAATGTACAGGTACCTACAAGTATCAGAGGACAGGGAAAGTAACGCAGTCGGGTGATACCGACACAGCGTTTTCTGTGAAAGGGGTTGGACACGATACAAAGAAATCATCGCCCAAATAGATCGCAGGTTCTAGTCTATGGACAAAAACACTTGTAAAGATTTGAGATTTTTTGATTGATATTACAATACATACCAAATTTTCAGGCAGAAATTTTGGTTTCTTGCATTACCGTACAACCATTATTGGCAAAACTACACGCCGAGCTATGCAAAGCTGGCTTCAAACCCAACGGTACTCTGCCCCGTGGAGCAGTGCATAATCCTAATGGTTTGATACCATAAAGTCACTAAGTTAGTCTTTAACTTCTCTTCACGTTACAAAATGGGATGCTTTTGAAAGATCCCTCCGAACTACACCTGGACAGATTCTGAGTGCTAAGCAGTCCATCTGGAACACTGAAGTCGAATAACTGGAGCTTTGAAAGTCAACAATCCATATGGTTTACCAAAACACACCCTCGACAATGCCATGGGATTAACGAACAGCGATGGACGATTCTAGAGGCCAACTTCTGTACCTATTCCAAATTGGAAAAGTTTGTGTTGCATAACCCAAAATGAACAATTCGAACACTGTATCGGACTGTCCATGCTGGCTCATATCCACAAACTTCCCACTCGCCAAGACCTTCTTTTATTCCACTCTGTCAAACTGAATACAAATGTATGATTCACGCGAAATAATCTTGTTCCCATTCTGCATTTCGAAAACTAATCTAATGTCATTGAAAATAGTCGTTTTCCAGTGATCCATTGAGCGTCATTTCCAATCTGAAAATGTGTTTTGTATCCAACGTAGTTCTTGATCATTTTCTAGTGCAGGCCTCAGGGTTCCTAAGAAATTCACTTTGAGTTATCTTTGGTGTTGCATATTTTCCTCCAGTCACTCTAGTCCTTCTTTCCCATTGCTTCTTCTCGTCCAAGTACCTTCTTATTCACTACATTTTTGTCGAGTTACCTGCCGTTTTTATCTGCGTCATTCTCCCTGTTCGGTACCACACACAAACATTTTTCATTCTCTTTGTCCATTCGCCGGCATGTCGCAGGTTGTCATACTGTTTCGTCTTCGATTTATCGTGATACATGGGTCATTATTTGACAGTCTCAGAGATATAAGCCTAGACATCCGCTTGTATCTGGGACTTCTTACTCATCAAATTTTCATCAGTTACACATATCGGTTCCCGTTATTTTGCTTAGTTTTTTTCTGCCAACAGTCTTTACTAGTAGCAGCAGTTCTTTAACTCCATTTTATTGAACTTAAAACGTTCTATTTCCGGAGTAAACTGCTTTTTAATTGATCACACTATATGCACTTGTCCCAATCACGTTCGAGAAATATAAAGTTATTATTATTATGCAAGTTTTAATATGCTGCTAGATTAGGATTTGGTAGCTGTGTCAGCAGGGGAATGTAAAAGACTTTTGTAAGATGGTTGAAAACGGGAGCAATATCAGAGACCCAGAACTACACGTTACACTTGTTCCGTCAATTTTCGGCTTGCAAAATAAAATTCTCATGGACCACGTCAGTCTTTCCCGTACACCTCCTCCTTGACTAACAGACGGTGGAAAGAAGTTCCATTGTTCCACCCTAGAAAGCAGAAACTCATCAGTTTTTGTAACATTCCAGTTGTGCATGCGTAATCAAAGCTACTCAATAGCACCCACGAGGTTACCTCCTTTACTGAAGATACCCTTTTGGAAATCTCGTTTAGCCATAAATTTGTGTGAGAGCGAAAATAAATGAGCCACTGGTGAGACTCTGAGCGATCTCTATGTGCACCGTTCTCCTCTGGAGACGGAAGTTGCATCCAAAGCTTTTCTCCGTAGCTCGCCCTCGTAGGACAGAAAATGGACCGAAGTAGTCAACACGAACTTCGTGGAACGGATACCATCCAGCGTCAGCTCACATCAGAGGTAAGAGTGTCTTGTGTTTCGGACTGCTATAAGTGAGGGTTCTTCTTCGGCAACTCATACAGGAACCGGCAACCATTTTGTTAGTAACATTACCGTGAACTATCGAATATCTTTGTCCGGGGATGGCAAGAACTTGTGAAACGCCCAAGTGTCCCTCCATCACATGATAGTGCCAATCAATTATTTCCGTTAACAGGTGTCTATTGATTACTATAGAAAGACGACTTAGCCTTGCATCGTAATTATAATACTCTAGCCGCCCGCGAACGCATATAACGTCATTAATGAGAGTTAGACATAAGGTCGATAAGTGGTTGTACGGTGGGCCTTTGGGACTTAGACTGTCTGTTTTGTTTTCCTCAAAACTGCCAGTTCCTTTGCAATTCATTTAAAAGATTGCTTTCAGCTTCTTCGATTTCTGTGAACCCTGTGGGTCCTGTAACTACATCGGTGCCATTGTGATTCCCCGAGCGATATAGAAACTTATGAAACAGATGAATTTTGCAACAAATGTAAGTTAATTTCATCCAGTTGGAAAACAAAATGAGTACCGGATTTTAAGGTTCACATATGGCGTTAAAGCCGGCCACCACAAGTTCAATTTTATATCTTTTGTAAAAAGTACAGTGACACTGAAACCCTTGGTCAACACAGTGGAGTCGCCCGGGGGACTAATTCAGAGTTTCGTGGTATAGTTTGAGAGACAGCCCTCCGGGAGAGGGCCAGCTGATAATTTTCATAGTGTAGTTTCAGGGACTTTTCCAAAACTGATAACTTACTGTGGTCCCCTAACAATGGTGCTCGTGTAGTAGGCTCGCTGTGATAGACATCTGCTACGCACAACCTCTAACGCTGTCCAGAAAAGATGCTTCAATCCATTGTCACATGGTTCTCGGTAACCTCCCCATGTTTGCTTGACCACAACAGTCCCAATATCATCCATCCCATTTGAGACTGGACTGCGTAAGGCTCGATTCCGTTACCAATTAGTTGCCTGAAAACCTACTGAGGCTCTGGTGTGTCCAAACCTACCAAGATTCCTACATCTTCATCTGCAACACATTCCACAGGAAAATCACTAAGGTATGCACATCGACCTTCCACCAGCCTCTAGTCCATATGTAGCGATCTAGAAAATAGCCGGTTAACGTAGAAGGTAAGTTCTACTGAAAAGTTGGCTGAATCGTCTGGGGATTTCAAACTAAGATTTATGACGCCCGACTCCATCTTGGAGAGTCCATCCGCTGTTCTGATAATTATAAAGTACAGCACCTGAGACAGGCAAACCAGCACCACTAAACCTTTCTCTATCATGCATACATTGAACCAACTATCTATAAGTTCGTACGTCAGCAAGGTCCCTTTAGGTCCACGAATTCTCAATGAAATAATACCGAATTCTACTTAGCGGCAATTTTGGGAATTGAGCTGCACACTGATACGTTTCTGAGTAAACTACACTCAACGTGTCGCAATGAAGCAGTTTGTAGTATCTGGTACTACACCCGAACTTCCCAAATACCGTAGTCGTGATAACATTCCCTGTCCTGTCCGCACACATATGAAGCAGCCACCGTTTTTCGAGGCGACTTCCATCTAATGCTTATCTCCATTGCTGCGAATTTTGAGTATGTGTCTGCAATGTGTCCCTTCTCACATAAAATACTTATCTGTTCTTTTCTATCCTTAGATTCGGAGTAAGCGAAACGTATTTATCGATCACTCACCTATGCTGCTTTACGAGGGGTGGTAATGTCTTAGACATAGCTAACACAGCTACCTGTCCAAACTGGCTCAGGTTATTCCAACTTCAGCCGTGACGAATTCCACCAGTCATTTAAAGTTCGGTTCGTCTGGCTTCTAGGTAGTTTCTTCTACAAGTCTTTCCCATCGACATTGTATCGACCATGACAATGTTTTAACGATTCCGTCCACAGCTGTTATCGTGTTAAGATCCGAATCATATTCCAGCTGCGATAGGGTGATTTTTCAGCTCTGCAATTTTGGTGCTAGTTACTTCCAGGGATTCAGCTTTGTTTCAGTTAGATATCACGGCTTACAGCAGACCGATCAACAGAGATCTTGCAGTGACGCGCGTCTGACCAAACAGATCCCGGAGGATTTCAAGAGCTTTTGGATGACCTTGGTTTGGAGGCAGCATCATGCAGTCTTCTACTGCCTCTAGCTTTTTCCTTGCAGTAAAAGATTAGGCACAGCAACCTCTGGATATCGTCTCTGGTCGCGCCTTCGATATAATACTCAAACTGTGTCCCAAACCTACAATACCTTGTCGTATTACGATGGAACCCAGCTGGTTCCACTTTGGATAACTGCATATTGCAAACAAGCATCTCGAATCTTATACGGTTACGGCGAGTTACAGTTCAGGATGTGATTTGATTTCCCACGGTTGTTGAGGAACCTTTCCAGGTTTTCTGAGTGATTACCTATATCTGCTTTAAAAGGACTCCAAACTTCATTCTATCCAGTAAGTCCGGAATCCAGTCGTGCAGTCCAAACCTGAATTCTCGCTTCCAACACAGAATGTTTATCCCCTAAACGAATTTCTTTCACTAGCTGTTTTTCTGTCAGTTGTGCTAGTAGGAACGCACTATTTGCAGAAGTTGAACAAGACGGCTCTCCTGACTTACATCTAACCTGTGAACCACGACAAGAAACCCAATTAAATGCACTGGATCACAGGAGTTGGACTTGCCTTGGAACCTCAGGTTCACTTTTATTCGGCAGGTTATCAAAGGGCATTTTTCTGGCTGGCGTTTTTATTCCCAGATGGTTGAAAACTGCAACAATCGAAAGGACGCCAAAAGTCCAACGGTGGTTTCCAGTACAGTTCTCTATAAACAATCATAAGTATCACACAAAAACTTTACAAACCTCGACGGTAGCCCCTCCGTGAATTAGAATCGGACAAATGCGAGCAAATTTAGCGTTGCCTGTGATTCAAGCTGGCAAGACAACGAAATATCTGTGAAATATTTGGATCGAAGGTTTTGGGACAAATGAATGCACGTGCAACAGCCCGCAAAAAGAGAGCAGGATTTTTCAGTGCAAGAATATGTCTGGAAAAATGTGGCACACTGAAGTGAGACTGAACAACAATGGAAATAGATATTACGACTTAGTCTTCAGCGTACTATTACTATCCTCAGTTGTCATTTCTTGCTCCGCGGGGTTGGTGGTTCATTGAAAAAGAAGGTATTCGTTAGTGTGACGGACTACACATCGTGCAGCCAGTTTCAAATTTCGTAACACACGCGCCGGTCAGCGCTCGAGTTAGGTGACTTTCTGATGCGCGGTTCAACAAATGAGCAGGTGTGATGCAAAAATGTCAGTGAAAACAAATTTGGGCTAAGAGAAGGGTATCAGATCGATCATGAGCTTGAACCCCAAGTTTGGTTGTTTTGTAGATTACGGAGACTGCCAGATCGCTAAAAAGAAGTGTGTGGGTAACAAATACGCCTTAGTATTAGCTGACTGATTTACTCATGATGTAAAGTCGTTCCTGTTATGGTAATCGGTGCCCACAGGTTGCTACTAATATATTTTAAAATTGAATCTTTTGCTTGGGTGCATCCTGCGAACAAAGCACTGACAACGGTGAGATTTTGTCAGTTTCCTTATTTTTAAACCGTGATGCCCGCTGGGAACTGATAAAACAAGCACAGTGTTCTAAAATTTGCAAAGCGGTAAAATTTCAGAGGATACCAACCCCCTATCCAGCAAAAAACTTGGTAAAAACATGCTTTACATCCCTGGAAAATATTTCAAATTTCTTTTCACTGCCCGAATCGAAAGTGTCGTGTAGTCAAACACAAACGATAACTGAAACAATATTTTATAACTTTTACAAGCTTAAGCTATGTTCTCCGGCTCCTCCGATTCCAGGCGCGGTGCAATCTGAAAATCTACGGAGTTTACTTGGCAATCCCGATTTGACCTAATGCATTTCCGGGGCTTGGTGTTGTGCAGCCACGTGTGAACATCAAATCAGAACTCTGAGTCCGAATGATCTGGGGAAAAAGTGTGTAATTTTGCAGCTCTGGAAAATAAATCTAAAATAAACATAAGGTTAAGGGGAAATGCTTCGCTAACGTCATGAATATCACAGATTCATTGATAACTGGAACAATGCACCTCACATCACACCAAATAACAGCTTGCCACCAAGCGCAATTTTGTGTTTCTTTTTCTTGAGGCTGTACTTTTTCACGAGATTGACATGCAGCATTTTCATCTGTACTGTCCGGATGGTCTCACCAAAAGCTCGCCCACCTACGGAGGGCAATAGTGTAAACTGAAAATATGAAGAATTTCAAACACTTGAAGCCAAAAAACGTTGTTGGCTGTGTTTGTTGATCAACTGCTGCTTGATCTTCATAAGATCATCAACACATTCCAGTGGCAGATGAAAATCATCCTTGGCCATAAATTCAGCTGTGTCCAGCATCGAAATGCGGACCTCTTTTTGTTGACTTACGGCCGAAATTTTGCGTTACATTTCCCGTAATTGAATAAGATCTTCTACAGAGAACAGTCACGCAACAGTTGAAAACGTATTCTTCATACTTTCAGTGTTTTGCTGCATTTTCTGAAGCCTTCTCGGCAAAATCCGATGTAGGTGCTCATGCTGTTGACCTGTCTGACGCTCGAGGCAGTCGACACAGTCTTCTTTTCCCAGCGGATTTCGACTAACCAGAATGGGGAAATGTTATTCCTGGCATTGTTCAAAATGGCCAGATCTATATAATTTGAAAAGAAAAGCTGAAAATTTGCGACCATCTGCGAACTATTACTTGATTTCGTAGTTTCAGTTATTATTATGAAACTAAGTAGATAGATTGTTGCCCTAGGACAAAATCTCACGACTCCAAATATTACGTTGAAGAAGCTGTCCGAAATGGGATGTGCTGTATTGCAACAATAAAATTTAAAGTTTTCATCTTGAACTTAGCCAAAAATATCATCACCTTAGGACAGAACCATGAACGAACGATTGGCACGAACCATACCTGAAAGCTGAACAAAGTGGACTAGCAGATAAGCTCCGGAAACTAGTAGAACAGTAAAACAAACCGAAGTGAACCAATTTTCATAATACTTTTGTTTTCGAGAGTTCTCTGCTTTATGATGAATTCCCACGCAACAAAAAATGTTAGTTTGGCCGCCTGTAACAAAAAAGGCAGGCGTCTGCGAGAAAAACAGAAGTGGTATTTAGGTAATGAGTCTACCACATCAAAGGTAGAATTTTGAGCTGGCTGGGCAGAAGCATATAAGTTACTGAAGGCATTCGTTGAAAGGAACGATATTAAGGAAGCAAAATTGCCTAACTGCTTGTTGGCCTATCGTATTACTGTGTACTTGGTGACCAATCGAAATGTTTTATGGACCTGTTAAGAGGTCCGACCACACACAGATTTACAAAAGCCTGTTAAAAATAACCTACAGTCCCAACTACTAGACTAAGTAAGCAGTCTGCGAGATTTACTCGAGCTTGGGTGAGAGCTAATTTCCGTTCATATTCAAGCGGCTCAAAGGTCCAGGGCGAGTATTATGTAGCGTACTGCTCTGTCTATGTGGTACACTAAATTATTGTCAACAATATCTAAGGCGACACTAGCAAACTAAGACGGGCGGAGGAGCGTGCGGTGATAAAAAGGCCAAAAGGGTATGTACATCAAGAATAAAAATGAAACAATAGGTGTGACTCAAACTCACAGTTGTTCAGTGTTCTTGTGATCAGGAAATGAGCGTCAAAGAGCCAATGTCCGACAATGTCATCAGTTCAGTTCGGTCTGACAGCCATCCGTTGGACAGAACCGGATGGTATTGAGCGAAGTGCCAAGAGACGCCGTTGAAGCTTCTAAAATGTTTTGTTTCACACAGTTAGTTCCGCCCGATATGATTCCAAGACACTCCAAACCAGAAGATGAGATCGAGCCAGAGTGAAAGATTTATTTACAGTCTTTTTGTATTGCGCGGTGGTGACGCCCAAAAGGTGTGTGTTTTTACATTAAAACGTCGGTACAACAAAGGAGTGTCGCACCAAGGGACGTTGAAAATCATGGAAAAAGTCGGAAATGTACAGGCACCTACACATTTCCCCCGCCAGAGCGTTTGTTGTACAAAATAAACGCTCGATAGAAAAATAGAAAGAGGAAACGGTTAGCGAAAGAAAACGTCAACTAACAAAGTCTTGAAATCTGACAGGATGTCGAACGTTTCTGCCGGAACGGCGGGTTACCAGGGAAGGTTTTTGCTGTGGTGGTGCTGGCGGGTGTGGTGTAGTGTCTGGTGTGATGATGGAGTTTGGATTATCAACAGGAATTGTTGGTGGTGTGTCTGTGGATGGTGATGGTGTCGGTGTGGTTGGTGATGGAGGTGTATCAAAATGCGCGGGTTTTAATCTGTCAATGGAAACTGTGTCTGGCTTATCGGCTTTTTGAACCACGAAATATTTGTCTGTGCGACTAAGCCTTTTAAATGGACCATCATACGGTGGTGTGAGTGGTTTGCGAACAGCATCGTTACGAATAAAAACGAAAGGTGACGTATATAGATCATTGTGTACAAAAACGTGTGTGGATGACGAGCGAGTGGGTGTTGGACGTAGATGTGACATACGGTCTTTGAGTTGTTGGACAAATTGGGATGGGTTAGGACTGGCATCGGTGCTGGGTTGAACATACTCACCTGGAAGGCATATGGTGGTACCGAAAACGAGCTCAGCCGACGTGCTGTGGAGGTCGTCTTTGACTGATGACCGCAGACCTAAGAGAACTAGTGGCAGGTTGTCGCTCCAGTTATTGGGGTTTGGCTTTGATATCAGTGCTGCTTTAAGTTGACGGTGTAGGCGCTCTACCATGCCATTGGACGAAGGATGGTATGCAGTTGTTGTGATGTGTTTACAGCCAAGCAGTTTAGTGAACTCACGAAACAAAGTCGATTGGAATTGGCTGCCACGGTCTGTGGTGACGGTAGACGGTACACCAAATGTAGCAATCCAGTGCTGGAGTAGTACTTTCGCAATATTTTCTGCCGAGGTGTCGGAAATGGGTACTGCCACTGGCCAGCGTGTGAAACGATCAACAACGGTTAATAAGTGGGTATGTCCATTTGATGGTGGTAGTGGACCAACAAGATCGACGTGAATATGTGTGAAACGGACGTCGGGAACGGTAAACGTACTGGGAGGAGAAAAAGTGTGGCGGTGGACTTTGTTTATCTGACATTGTAAACACTGTTTAGTCCATAATGCAATGTCAGAATTCATATTGGGCCAAACAAATCTGGCAGAAATGAGTTTGCGAGATGCACGGATACCGGGATGGGAACGAGAATGAAAATGATCGAAAACGATCTTCCTGTAGCAAGTTGGAACGATAGGACGAGGGTTACCTGTAGACCAGTCACATAGGACTGTGCCATCGGCTAAAGGTAGGGGAGAATCCTTGAGCTGGAGTGTGGAGGATGTGCGCAGTTCGAGCAAAGATGGATCATCACGCTGGAGGTTTGCCAGTTCCGTAAGATCGAATTTAGTCTGCACCGTGTTGATGTCAGGTCTGGATAATGCATCAGCCACAACATTATCAACTCCATGCACGTAGCGGATGTCTGTTGTGAACTGGGAAATATAATCCAAATAGCGGATATCTCTGGGTGAATGTCGGTCAGGCTTGGCATGAAGTGCGTGTGTCAGGGGTTTGTGGTCAGTGTGCACACGAAATTGTCGTCCTTCCAAAAGGTGGCGGAAATGACGGATGGACAAGTAAATGGCTAGGAGTTCGCGAGAAAATGTGCTGTATTTTGTCTGTGCCGCCTGGAGTTTTTGCGAGAAGAACGCTAAGGGCTGTAATTGGTTGTCCACTATTTGGTGAAGCACTGCACCGACTGCAGTATTTGATGCATCAGTCATTAGGACTAACTCAGTATTTGGATCCGAATGTGGATGGTGCAGCATGGTGGCGTCTGCGAGAGCTTTTTTGGCTTCTGCGAAAGCTGTCTGGGCCTCGGGAGTGAAATCGATCGTCTTGACGTTGGACTTGAGAAGATCGGTCAAAGGTGAAACGATGGTCGCACAATGGGGAATGAAGCGACGGTAGTAGTTCAAAATTCCCAAGAAACGTCGTAACTGTGTGATCGTTTGAGGTGCAGGAAATGACAGGATGCTGCGCACCTTATCTGGGAGGGGTGTCAAACCTTTTTGATCGATATGGTGCCCGAGGAAGTCGAGGGACGGAACACCGAACACGCATTTACTAGGGTTCAGCTGAAGTCCGTATTGTTGGAAACGTTGAAAGAGTTGGCGCAAGTGGCTGGCATGCTCCGATGGAGAGGCGCTGGCAATTAATATGTCGTCGATGTAGCCAAACGCGAAGGGTAGACCTCGAAGCACTTCATCGACGAATCGTTGGAACGTCTGAGCAGCGTTTCTCAATCCAAATGGCATGCGAATGAACTCGAACAGGCCAAAAGGCGTGGTGATGGCTGTCTTGGGAATGTCTTCTTCGGCCACGGGGATTTGGTGATATGCCTTTACGAGGTCAACCTTGGAAAAGATTGTCTTCCCAGAGAGATTCTGTGCAAAATCATGAATGTGTGGGATCGGGTACCTGTCGGGGACGGTGACGTTGTTGAGAGCACGGTAGTCTCCACAGGGTCTCCAATCACCAGATGATTTTGGAACCATGTGCAAAGGCGAGGCCCATGGGCTTGAAGACGGTCGAATGATGCCAAGATTCATCATATGTTCGAATTCAAGGCGTGCGATACGGAGTTTGTCGGCGTTGAGTCGTCGTGGTTGAAAGTGGACCGGTTGGCCTTTTGTGGCGATGTGGTGCTGCACAGCATGAGAGACTGGGTCGGTGAACTGACACGGTTTAGTGAGGGATGGAAACTCCTTCAAAATGTCAGCAAACGGCGATTGCGGGATCGCCAGCCGAATACCCAGAGAGTTGGTGCATTTACCAATGCCGACTGCACAAAGCTTGGTTGTGGTGTCTACCAGCTTGCGATTTTTGAGGTCCACTGTTAGGCCAAAGTGTGAGAGGAAATCCGCGCCAATAATGGGAGTCTGGACATCTGCCTGGATGAAAACCCATTGAAAAGAGCGTCGGAGGCCTAAATCAAGAGTGATGGACCGTTGGCCGAATGTAGCAATAGTTGTTGTGTTTGCTGCTTGCAGTGTAAAGTGAGATGGTTTGAGGCTGTGGTGTTTGGGTGGGGGGATTACACTGATCTCGGCGCTGGTATCAATGAGAAATCGAAGACCACTGGACCGGTCAACGATATAAAATAGGCGACTTTCGCGTGGGGGGCCAGCCGAAGTCGTCGCCGTTACTGGCTGGCCTGGTCGTTTGACTGTGGAGTGTAAGTGCGGAATGAACATGGAGGATCGCAGCGGCGTGCCTTGGAGCCGAATGTGCGGTGGTACCAACACCACGTTTGTGATCGGCGGTTTCTGGACCGTGATCTCGGTCGATGAGGTACTTCGGTGGACACAGATCGATGAGTAGTAAATGCGTTGCACATTGCACTGACCTGATTGCACAACATACGAACGGTTTCTTTTAGGTCCGTAATGTCCTTATCGATATGCGAGTGATGGGATGGGGAATCAGGACTGCGAGAAACGTGACCACGGCGATCTGGGGCAGGAACTGGTAATGTCGAAGGGGATTCGTGCGTCGGAGTGGTTTCTGCGGGTGATGTCATGTGAACACAGGGTCTACCAGCCGGGTAGCATTCCATTATTCTGTCGGCGTGCTGCGCAACTTTGTCAAGTGGAGTAGTGGGTTCCAGCATTGACAGGACCTGCTGCATCGGGAGAGGTAGTTTATCAACCCATATCTCCCTGAAAATGGCGTCGTCCATTTGCCGTCCAGCCAGTAGCGACCGCATATGGCGCATAATCTGGGACGGAGTTTGGTCTCCGAGCTCCACCGACGTGAACAGTTCACGGAGCATTTTTCCGGCTGATTTTCCGGTACGCTGAATGACTGCTTCCTTAAGCTTCGTGTAAGGAGCTTCTGGTGGAATGGGATCGAGGAGATCTTCCACGTCAACAGCGATGTCAAAGGGAAGTGCTTGGACAACGTGAGAGTACTTCACGCGCTCGCTGGTTATACGTCGAGTGGCAAATACGGCTTCTATCTGTCGAAACCACACTCGAGGGTTGGTCGGGGCAAAAACTGGCAGTTTCAGAGCAACCGCGTGGATGTCAATAGATTCGCTGTCAGACATGGTGAATGGTGTGAAACTTGGACCGAGAGAATAAAGCTAGTGTCAAATGATGGAAAAACAACCTGGGCTCACCAATTTTGTAGCGTACTACTCTGTCTATGTGGTACACTAAATTATTGTCAACAATATCTAAGGCGACACTAGCAAACTAAGACGGGCGGAGGAGCGTGCGGTGATAAAAAGGCCAAAAGGGTATGTACATCAAGAATAAAAATGAAACAATAGGTGTGACTCAAACTCACAGTTGTTCAGTGTTCTTGTGATCAGGAAATGAGCGTCAAAGAGCCAATGTCCGACAATGTCATCAGTTCAGTTCGGTCTGACAGCCATCCGTTGGACAGAACCGGATGGTATTGAGCGAAGTGCCAAGAGACGCCGTTGAAGCTTCTAAAATGTTTTGTTTCACACAGTTAGTTCCGCCCGATATGATTCCAAGACACTCCAAACCAGAAGATGAGATCGAGCCAGAGTGAAAGATTTATTTACAGTCTTTTTGTATTGCGCGGTGGTGACGCCCAAAAGGTGTGTGTTTTTACATTAAAACGTCGGTACAACAAAGGAGTGTCGCACCAAGGGACGTTGAAAATCATGGAAAAAGTCGGAAATGTACAGGTACCTACAATTACAACAAGGGTTTTGGAGCGTTGCGATCAGTCAACCAGGTATGGCTTAATAGATTGGTGCCCGATACCAACTCCCTTGGGCACATTCGATCCAGCTTCGGCTTTAGCCAGTATACCTAGCTCTTACGCGTTATCGGCCCCTAAAAATCCAAGTCTTAAGCAACTAACTAAAAATAAACCTGTTATACGACCACCACAGGTCTTTTCCTTTTATACTCGGCACTAGTCGGCATCGTCGAACTACCTCTTTTGCTGCACTCAATTTCCAGAATTCCGTTCGCTGAATGCCGTCCACCCCGTCTTTCCTCTCTCATGGTGGTTCGCTTAATTTTCCCTTTCACCTTCGAATTCCTGAAGCAATTCGTATCCTGGCTGTGTATCCACTTTAGCGACCAGTATATTACGACCTGCTATTCTTTTTCAAATGTATCTATTCACCATACTTCGCTGACGTCCCACCAAATTCCACTGGTTTTTCTGCTTTCTCTGATATTTCGGCCTCCTTTGATACCCAGTTATACTTCCCCTTCAAAAGTCCTTTGGGTTTTACTGATTGTTTTAACAAATTAGTTGGTGACCACTAACCTCCACATCCGGGTAACTCCGCCAGCATTAGTCTCAACTCTTCAGTAGCGACAAGCTGCCTTCACCGATCGGCCCTGTTCTTCTAATGTACTTGCATCAAATATTACAAATCGTAAATCTCTAGTCCTATTCAAATGTCTTTCAATTTGCAGTAGGTTTTTTCACTCAAGAACAATAACACCTCATTTATGATGTCATTTTGATAACTGGGACTTGGCTGTTTTGGGATATTCCTGATTAGCATATTTCCATGGCAGGGCACAATATATGCAAGACAAATAGATTTAGCTGACGTGGTGTCAGATGGTTACCTTATGCTAAGTGTTTCTACACTGTGACCCCTGTTCTACACAAGAAGCCTGGTTCTAGTTCTGAATTATTCTGGTTCCTTGTCGGCCACAAAATTATTGAGCTTTACATTGGCTGCGTTTTTCGCTGGCGTACTTCCCTTATTTTTCATCCATCTGGTACTAAATCTGTTGAATGTAAGTGATAATTTATTTTAGGAAGGGCCCTTCATGCATCATGCTTACGGCTGGGGACTTTAACCATTCCCTAATATGTACGCCTACTTTGTCGGCTCCTCCCAACCTCACGGGCATTTTATTGGCAATCACACTGGTAACAGGACCTAACAAGTCTCCAATCATACCGGAAATGGAAACACAATGGATCTGGTATTCGCTTATAACTTCTCCCTTATTGATATATAAGTAACACAAAATTTCCCCGTAGTGACCATAAAATGGTCCCTCGAAGGTCAGATTAATTAAGTGTGCTCCCGAAATAAGACACCACAATAGAAAAACTGATTCACTAGTGTTATGATAGAGAAGACGTGCCCAGAAATAGGTCGTTCATAGGGAATCTCGTTTGTAAATTGACCAGATCGAACGAACATAACAAAAACGCTTTTTTGCTTTACTTCTCTCCAGTCCATTTTAGGACAATCATTATTCAATCGAGGCTTGCATGCCATTTTACTTTGATGCCTTCGGTTTCTCTGACTTGGTCGCGTTCATTTTCAACTCAAAACTGCCAATATTTGTGTTTTCAGCAATCAACTGCTTATCCAGCAAGTAGTATGCATACTTCACCACACCAGTTATATTATTGCATCAACAAGACTATATTTACTTTTTCCTCAAAAATAACCCCCAGAGGGTTGCAGGTATACTCCAATCTTACCTTTCTGATTGTCTCATAAACTGAACTTACACTGTTCAGGTTTCACACAATGATATCCATCGTACCTCCATTACAAATGAAGTATCACAAGCTTCTTTAACAATTATATACTTTGAAGGACTACTCCGTTTTATTTCTATGACTTTATCACCTGCATGAGCATAAAAATGGTGACATAAAATACTCCCAACTCCTGATATTAGTTGATAACCTGTAGATAATCGTACATTTCCCAGTTTTTTAAGATAAAAGCTTTCCTTGGCAACATTTCTTTATGGCCCTGAGGTTCTGTTGCAAGAGAATAATACACACCCATATAAACAAACAAAAACTCCAGTGGCACAAAAAACTGTTCATAAACCACTCTTTTTGATGCAACCTCGTCTTCTTATTTGGAGCTTTCCGGAATAAACTCATCTTGTAATTTGACTGTGGTAGGAAATCTAGAAGCTTTTACAGCGTAGTTTGCACTCGTCCACACATCATCTGAACCGATTTAGTAAACTTTCAGCAAGTTTATGAGGCTTAACTGAGCTGAACGAAGTACGTTGTTCACGCTAACCTCTTGGCACTCAAGTTTATGGAACGAAAAATGTGAACCATGGTGAGTTCGTTTCTTGTGTTTTCCTTCATGAAAGTCTCTTGTTTCGGATATTACCAGTGAAATGAAATACCACTGGACAAAGGAGAAGGGGTTCAATTTTGTGGCATCTTGTTTAGTTTACGCAGCTAAAATGATTAAGTAATGAAAATTCTACCGGTAACTGAAATGTTGTTTGGAAAGCGCGCAAAAGCGTGTCCATCCTTTTCAAGTTCGCACCATTTGAGTAAAGATTTCACCACAATTACATCATCAACCGAGCAAAGGTCAATAAAATCATCAATTGCTCGACATATTTACGAGACTGAGCATTGCGTCAACGCAAGTCAAGCTTTCAAAGTGATCTACTGGACCACCAGTACCAAACTATTAATATATATGGAGGCCCTGTCGATCCGTGCGCACAAACCTGAACTGTGCAAAAAACGCGAATTTGTAATCAATGTATCATTGCCGTGGTAACGAGGTGTGATAATTGTTGTGTGGTTATCCAATAGACATGTATGAATGTGTGCGTCATGTGATTCTGCCTTTGTTTATAAACATTTCGTTAATTTATTTTTCTATAAAAATAATCCCTTCGACTGCAGTATGCACTTTGTAAAGATGCAGCGAAATGATCCAGAATACATCGCGCAATCTGTGTTTTTGACTTCTGTTTTTCTTTTAGTATCTGTTGTGCGCACTCCTTCCGACTATTCATCGGACCCGGCTCCTCTGCCCATTTCACTTTTGCTGGCATTATATTAGACTGTTTCCACACTGACTGTGCTTATCCGAAGGACTGGTTAGTGCAAGTTTTTTTTCTTGCCTCCTGACCCCAATCTTGATTTGGGTTTTGTTTCGAATTTCACAAATCTAGTCATGTCCCACAAGAAATCCAACGAAGCCCACTCATTTTTGGTGGATGGTTGGTTTTCAATGGATTACTGGCCAACATATCACCAACAACTTAAAGCGGGAGAATATTGTTGAACTTTCGGATTCCACATTTTTCTGGCAAAGCCCTCCCCAAGCAGCACGCCAAAGTGGGATCCACGTGCGCCCCGGAGAGGCGAACGTTGGGCATGTGATCGACAGCTCCTTCGCAAATACCGGGCACCGCCACTGCGGCCCTAATGGGCCCCAGATAACCTCAAGCTATCGCCCGACTACGTTCATCAAATGGATGCTCCTTTTCTATTTTTCACTCTCCCGATTCCCGTTTTACAATTTCCAACGTTATTCTAGTACTGTCACACTTATTTAAACTGTCCCACTACCCTACCAATAATAAGGGAAAGCAGAACTCTCCAATGACGACAAGTATGGTGGATTTATTGAGAACATTGAAATTTTAGGGCTTCAAGGTCTTCATCAAATTTCCATGGTTTGTCCTTCTTTTTCTCTGTATATTATTTGTGCTGTCTTTATATGGTTGTGGCGCACGTAAGGTGAAAAATAATCATAATAAAATTCATGAAATGGTTGCTTTTAAGTAGTTTTCATAGCAAAAGGCTTTTCTGGTGCTCACAACGTTCCTTAAGCAGAAAAATAAAGTAAGTTATTACGAACACGTCTGATAATACATGTCATGTGTGTAAAAAGTGGGCAGTCGGTGCCTGTGGTGGTACTTTTTAAAAAGTCATTTTTACTTATACTTGCACAAAATTTGCCGCCGGGACTCGAACCACCAAAATCAGGGCTGATAGATTTGGCCGTACCCTATAGCAACATGAAAATCACTGGCCCCTCGTAATTACTAGTGAGAAACCAGTTCCTTGTACGATAGATTTGATGCTGAATGTACGTCGTTCGTCTTGCTACACTACGGTACTATTTACCAACCTAAACTCGATGATTGCAAACTTCTTTCATTAGTCCTGTTTAGGCTGAAAGCAATGGAACACATGCATTTTCATGTAAGGACTAACCGAGAGGTTAGTTCAGAATAATCCTAGTGCAAAAGAACCCCGTATTGCTGTTGACATGGTTAAATAAATGTCATCGCAAACCATCTACAGCAGCATGTGACTTACGTGCAAGTCAGTCCCTTTGAATCAGAGTTCCAGTTTATATACTGGCCGTATTTACGGCAGTATTTACTTCGGAAAACCTGTGGCAAACTAAACAGCTTCTCGGATTATGTTTGAAATGCTGAATTTGGTCTACTCACTTCATCCCTAATGCTGGCAAGCTAGCACATCTGCAACTTTGCGCAGACGTGTTGACTATGCATATCTTAAGAAGTAATATAAGAGCCGTTTGTGAAACTAAACATGCTCTTGTTGCTCCTCGCTAATTTTACTTCCTTTTTTATTTATCACGCAAAAAAGTACAAAAATTCAGGAAGGGTTTTCGGTCCATAAAAGGCTTTCAAATGGGGAAGTGACCGGCGACGACAGGAATTGAACCCGGGTCGTTATTGTCCAAAGTCCACGATGATAACCATGTGACCACCACCGGGCGTTGCGACTAACCAGTTATATTTGCTAGATACAGCCAGTAACTACATAGCGGAATCGCCGTGGTTTCGTGTGCGTTATTGATGATACTAAGAAAAGTAATCACATTTAGAATAAAAATCTTTGTAAAATATGAAAATAATTTTAGAAAATGTATAAAAAACAATCAACAATCTGTTCGTTAGTGTTCTTCGAAGCTATTCCTGCGCTCAGTCCCAGTGTCATCACGGTATCTTTTAGGAGATGTAAAACGACGAAGAATTAGAGCACAAGACAAAGTCCGTGAAAAGAAGTGTTCTGGAGAAATTTACGAAATGCTAACTTTAGTGAGTCTTTTCCAAGGACATCTCATAATGACATGTAAAGACTCTTACATAAAACAAAACATCCGACTATAGACTAGTTACGGTGCCTATCATCATCCCCGTTGTCCTTCTTCCTGATCACGAGCGTTCATGAACTAACGTTTTGTACGATGGTCATTTTCCGATAACTATGCAGTCCCGTGAATATCGTCTATCAGTTTGTAATATTATCACCCTTAATTGTCGCCGCGAGTATGTCTTTGTGAACCGGTGCATTCAGAGGACTTCCAAAACAACAGGATGGCCCGGCCAGTTCATCCGAAATGATGTCTGTCAGCATACGGGGCACACTGCTATCCACATAAATGGTGATGTGCCTTTGCAATAGGTTTACCTAAATGGTTATAAAGACAAGTGCGTGCTTATCATGCGACCCTACACCTCGTCTTTTGCGAATGCTCGTTTATAATCCTTTAGTGCTTCACGGTGATATCGCGGTGCGCTCCTAAAGTTGCAGTGTGAGACGGTCCAGGGTTGGCACGTGAAGCGTGGCGTCCGAGTTCGAACACACTGAATAGTTTGAAGTGATCATGAACTGTTTCTAAATAAATGAATATTTATTTACATAAAATCACTACAATGCAGTTTACAAATTCATTGACGCATGTGTGCGCAGCAGAAAGGAGTCTTAGAAATCGTGGTTTCCCTGAAAACTGATGTAGCACTCCTAATTTTGTCAAGCAAATACATAACGAACACGGAAGAATTAACCACACTTACGTGGGAGATCTTGATTTATGTGCACAAGATAATTCGTTGGATGATGATGCTGAAATGATAGATGAACAGTATTAGCTCATTTCGTTGGGCTGGTATTGTCAGAACTGATGACAGAAACAGAGGAAGTTCCAGCTTCTGCACCGCTTTTTCAGACCGAATCATGACCGAATTGTCATCAGATGAGAGCTCCACAGCAGCCCTGAACAATACATACTCGGAAAATTTCTTACTTTGTCTCAATGTGTAGCTTTGTGAGAAATGCGTTGATGCTTCAGTTTCCTCTGCACTGGAGACCGTGGACAACTGCATCAGTCGACGCTCAATCTGTAGAGCGTGAAAAACTACATCTGAGAAAATAAAGGCCTTTATGAGATTTACCAGTACAGTAATTAATGAGAAATCCCTATGCCCGAGAGGAATCCGGTAGTGATTTGCTACGGATAAACAGGCGGCGATTAAAATTGAAATCCTCACCGTCTAGCCATTGCACTTAGTTTACATCCAACGTATAGCTATGGGGCATTAGGGCGAGTGAGTTGTTCTCTGAAGTATTCAAACCCAAGCACGTCTTGAGGGAGAAGTACATCTTTCACAACTGTATTTTAATTAAAAGTTGACGGTCACACGAAATTAGTTACCATCGGACAACAGAAAGCTTTATTTTTTATTTTTCAATAAGACAGCCTAGTCAAAGTCGGAGGAAGGTTGTTGACGTTTCGGTCACCGTGGCTAACCTTTATAAAGACTGGTTTTACAAGCGAATAAATTGAAATGACAGATTACAGCAATGGAGCATTAGTCACAATGTATTCGTGTGTTGGTGTGTCTGTATGCTGTGTCGTTCGTTGCCACTTGCTTATATTTGATATTCCTAAGATAGATATCTTAAAACACTGGAACAAAAATGCTCCGTAAGGGTATTATTTAAACTGATACATACCTGCTGACACCATTGACTGAAAAGAAAACGAACTCGTCAAAGGAACTACCAATCTGTCAATTAAAGTCACTCACCACCAAAACGTTATCTCCATGATTCAGCTACAATTAAGGTTCTTTCTCCAAGTGCGGGCGTTGCCACTTCATGTAAGTGACCCTGTAACAACTAGGAACAACGTAAATCCCTTACCATTTGACTGACGTGTACTTGCTTGCTGACTTCAGACTGATTACTTCTGCATCACATTTGCTGTCACTGAATTTGGGTTGTTTCATTTTCCATCTCAGGCATTCGCTTTCTTTTTGACTGTTGAACCTTTGCATTTCGCGCACCTGGACCGTTCGTGTAAAGGCCGGACCCACTGACTCGGCGCAGTTTGTTTTACCACTGGTCGGTTTTGTTTTCTCGCTCACGTTCACGGATCGCAGAGGTTCAGTTCGTTTACTTTGGATTTTGGCTGGGACGCTCGGGGAAATTGTGGACGGGGTCTGATTGGGCGTGCAGAGTTTTTTTAATTAACTGAACCACAGGGCAGGTCTATTAGATCTATTCTTTCCGGCCCACTGTTCTTTGTACAGATTTTTGTCCTTATTCTGGTTACCTATCCACTGGATAGTGACCGAGGCTTACCGTCGAAGGTATGATCCTTGTGTATCTGTATTTCAACTCACGAATAGTATCATAGAATTTTCAGAACAATCTTGTTTTTGATCTAGGCTCTGCATCGAATTGGGCTGCGCTTTATTTTGAGGCTCCAAGACGCAATCCAGAACGAGTGAAGCTTATTAGTTGGACCAGGACTACTCTCATCTGGTCGTAACAGATGCTGTTACGGTTAAACCTTGCCGTGCTGTGTCCTTATTATACGCGTTCGTTAGTCTTTTCTACTAAGCACGGACCACCCGTTCGTCACTGGGATGCTTTGCACAACGCAGGCCCGATAACCAGAGCATTACCTCCCACGACCCATGAGATGGAGAACCCAGTGAACAGAGAGGAATTGATTGGCGTGTGTTGCGAGTGTGTAGCGTGCAGCGTGCAAGTGCGACGGTCAGATGGCTACCGTTTTTGGCAGCAACTATTACATCGTCGGTGTTACTGCAAAACCAAATTTCTTTCAATAAAATTGCGATAACGGGGATAAAGCAGGTTCGTACTCGGGAACAGCAGCTCAGTTCAACTTCACGACCTCCAAAAAGGATATGTCCAGCGCCTTAACTCACTGCCATTTTCGGGCTAAACGTGTTCAAGTCCTCAAGTTGTTAAAAATAGTGAGGAATAGTGATAATTATGCTGAATATTGGGGAAAGATATAGAAATACTGAAAAACCCTAACTGGGCGGGAAACAATTTGGGTTCCAGAAAACTCGTGTAAAACGAGTGCTGCTTAGGTTGGAAAGCGCCTTATTAGCCTTGGACACGTCAGAGACAATGCTGAATGGGCTTGAACCTTCTATGGACAAGAATTCCCAAGTCCCATGTGAAATTTGTTTGTGGTTACTGGCCAGGCGATAAACGAATGAACTGTCACAGAATGTTGATTTCCCACTTTCATACACAATCGCGTTGACTACCTCGTCATTTTCTCCATTGTTTTCCATTGTTTATCATTGTCCAACTTTGGTGGCTAAATAAAATGCACTCAGCCACTCAAAATACTCTTTTTACTGCATTTTTATTTAGTATGCAACGATGTGCAACAAATCTGGCAGGGACAGCGGCCAGTGAAAGGCTGCCAAGTAGGGAAGTAACCGACGGTGAAGATTATCGAACCCGGGTCGTTACTGTCCAAAGTCCACTGTGATTACCGTTTGACAACCAGCGGTGACTTTTGCTTAATAAAGCTGCCTTACTGACGGCTTTGGTCCTTGGACTGTGTTCACCAGCGGGATCATTATTGTGGTTCATTGGGGAATATTTACATAATCTGCGAATAGTGCAGCATCGTGCCATAAACGAATTTTGACTCTCAACCAGCGGAGGGTCTTATCTTCTGAATAAATATTCTGTTGGACAAAGCTGACTGCGAATTTTGTATTATCTTGCTGATCAGGGGGCCTATGGAGTATGTAAGAACAGTGAGATGTGAACACATGCATCTCTACCTTCATTGGTTCAGTACAGGATAAATATCCCTTACTGCTTAGCTGGAGCAGTCAGTGCCGGGGTTGGTAATGCCATGAGTATTCCCTCATTTCTTTCTCGATCTGACGGCAAGCGCCTGCATATGTCGGTCTTCAACGGAAGCTCCCCTTGTCATCCCAAGCACCAATTTTGTTCAAGTCTTCCTACAAGCCAACTTATCTCTTTTTACCCCTCAGTTTGATGTCGTAGGAGTATAGGAAACCGCGATAATCGACAGTTTCTAATAGGCCATTCTGTTACATCAATAACACCAAGGGGCTTATTCACAACCACGGAGGCACTCCACCGCTTGCTCTTCCTAAAGTGGACCAAGTTTCCTCGATTCTAACAAAGAAGGACCTCACTATTAGTTACTTACCCAAGCATTTCATGACATGTGGATATTCTGTAGACACCCACTAGCTCCCTTGAGAAGATTCCTCTGGCTTCGGACAATCTCGTTTGATTGACAGGAAACAGACAGTTTATATGGGATACAAAGGTCGTTGACACCAGTCGTCGGATGGGATAATAATTCATCGAAATCGCCATCGGTTAGCGTCTCTTCTGATTCGTTAATTGTTGATATGGCCGAAAAGTTCTTGACTGGAATCCTCTCGTGATTTGTTGATATATTGTCCTGTCATTTTGATTCAGTCCACTCAAAACATGACCTGGATTTTGAACAGACACGGACGGGCTAATTGCTAATGAGACTTGAGTGTCTGTCAACGATAATTCTGTTCATACTCTTCTAGTGGGGTTACCACAAGCACTTCCAGTTTGGCTATCAACAGCCGCTGGTTTGCTGAGTCGTAGGTTTTTTGAAATCCAAATAGCAAGCCGCTGATCGTTACCACCGGTCGATTCTAGAAGTGACTTTGAAGAAAAGAGCATTGATCAGGCAGGACCTACCCTCAGCCGAACCATGTTTCTGAGTGGCAATCAACTAGTGGTGAACTAATTGCTCAGTTAGGCCTTCTCCAACCGAAACTTATAGAGCTTCGATCACTTTGGAGTTCAAGCTTATGGGTTGGTGGTTTAAGACCACTCCCTTTTTGCCGCATTTGTAGGTAGGGCCCATCTGCTCCGATTTCTAGTCGGCCAGTACATCTCCTGTGTCGACTGACATGTTGAAAAGCTGCTCAAATGAGGTCGCTAGTATTGTGGCAAGGGGCTTTAGAACAGCGGGTTGAACCCCGTCCTGTCCCACCGCCTTGTGTTTCTGTGGTCGGCTAAGATGAAAGCTTTTCCTCCGAAATAATTATAATCGTGCCGCCCATTACCGCCACTGGCTAGGTAGCAGTGAACTAGAAATACTTTCCGGTATCCTGGATCTGCACCCTCTGCAAAAACTCTTTAAACTTCGGGGATATGTCGTAGACACTAGTTGCTTTCTAACCGTTGTTGCCGATTACCCTGCTCACAGAACCATGAGATGGCTTTGGACTAAACGTTGCTAAAGTGAGCCTTAGGACAAGTCTTAACTTTAAACTCAAGGTATGATTCCTACCGTGGACATGAACAAACGGTCACGGCTGCTGCGTGTGGGATGGGGTGCCACTTCATGAAATGAAACGCTGTTGAGAAAAATGAAACGTCAAAGTCGATTCTATTTTCAATAAGACCACTTGCATAAGCAGCATCTATCTGGTGGCACTATCTGTCGAGTTGAGCACACGTTAAATCTGCACATAAGCAACCTCAGGGCATTCACTTCCATCCTGCTGCTTGTAAGTGTCCAGTCCGCAGGTACGTTCGGTTTTTAAGGGTTCCGACTATTTCGGCTGGTCCTGGGCCGCTGAATATTTGTGGAGAAGGAAAAATGTTCCTGATCAGGCAGATATAGCCATTTTACTCTATGTATTTTCCAATTTTTTGACGTTCTAGTTCATCTGAACTGGTTGCCTCCGAAAAAGTATGAGCGGCTTTCGACTTTGTCCGAAGAGGACGTACATTGCGTGGGTGTCTTGCTGGTAGCTCGATGGTGTGTAGTCGATAAGTGAGTAGAGCAGCCAAGACCACATTGTCCAAAAGTTTTCGGACAAACAGACTGGATGAACAATACTACCGAAATGTTCTACCATGCCGTTTGATGCTGGATTGTACGACTTGGTACATGAATGTCGTATTGCGCAGTCTCTAGATAAACCTCAAACACGGACAGTCAACTCATGGGAATTCATAAGGACGAACAGGCCTGGTAACCGTATTTTTTAATGCCACGGGTTCTGTCGTCCGGTCTGCTGCTCGCTGCTGGGCACAAGACCTTAGAGTTTGCCGTTTACTCTCTGGTTATGGTGCCAATTTTTATACGGTATGGTATCCAGGTTAAGCAAAGACTTCTAATTTTTCTATTGCAATCTCAGAAAACTGCAGGGTAATTAGGGTCAGGAAATTTAGTCAGTATTCCGCCTGCCGGTAAAGATTACACCAACCTCGATGTTGTAAAATGGGGCTCTAACCAGTTTTATCTTCATTCATGAGTGGAAACAGTACCCAGATGCACTTTTAAAGACAATAAACACTTACTGATTCAGGCAGTGGCTCACTTTCCAGTATTCGCCCCACAGTTTACCCGAGATGCTTTTTCATTCCACGCAAACAAGTCAGACAATTCAGACATATTTTGCATGCTATCCACTCGTGGACTCCATTCAACGAGGGTAAATGGCACAGGATCCCATCTAAAGCACATTACGCAAATAATCTTTTACTACATGGTTGGCTCTAAACCACCGAGTCTGGAACCGATGACATGTTAGAGTACCGTATGTCTTTGACGTGTGTGTGGATGTGTAGCAATGGATGTTCGAAGAATGATGCCAGGAAGGCAGGGTCCCCGTGTCTGGAACTAGCTACACTAACTATCGAGTTTACCAGAGGTACAACGGACATCTCAGTTTCTTTGCTTCTCTTTTTCGTTCAGCTTCGTAGTCGGCTTCCGCCCTAGGGGCTCCTTAGCTCCTCTTTTTTTCTCCCGACCACTCGGTAATTTTCCTCTTCCTCCTTTTGCTTCGGCTTCGCACCTCTTTTGGTCTCAAAATTTTGTTTATTTTACTGTTTGCCCCGTCCTTTCGTTTCATTCTCTCTCTTTCTCTCTCACTCTCTCTGGCTCTCTCTTTCTCATTCTCTATTCGATTGCCATCTTGCCTTTTTTCACTGTCTACATAACTTTCCTCATTATGATATCCTCTTAGTTCATTTTCCTCATCTTTTCGTTCTTTCTCTCTTTCATCTTTCTTGCCCTCTTCTCCTACACTTCCTTCTTTTCTTTATTTCACTTTTGTTGCTTTCCTAGCCGACTGAAGCCTACTTTACTGAACTCCTTTTCTTTTCTCACCTTTGTGATCTGGTCAAGTGGGTTGTACCAAAGGTTGGAATGATGGTTTCCAGCCGCCTTGCTCAGCTGCGTTTAAAATTTCATGGGTTATATGAGCATGTATCGTGTTCTAGTAACCCTCTTGTCTGGTCCTCCACGGAATGCGCGATATACCACTGCAAGTTATTGGTCAGGATGTGAATAGGTAGAGAATCTGGAAAACCTGGCGACTCCCCCCCCCAGCGATGCATAACCCTTGAACGAAGACCCATTATCAAACAGGATTCAAACAACAAGCAACCGAAGGAATCTTCAGCAGTGCATATCCACCGAGCCCCACGGGGACTCGAACCCGAGGTGAAAGGTTGCGAACCGAACACCTTAACCACGAGGCTACCCAGGCTGGCGCTCAACGGTTTATTGAACATCTACACTACATGACATAGCACTACTCAATTGCAAATAGTAACAAAGCTCTGTAGGTTGTTCATAACGGAATGCCTTCGTTGTACTTGGGCCCCTGCAGAGAAGTCATCCATCATAGGAGTCGATCGCTGTGCTGAAAGCGGGTTGTTACCGTTCAAAGCCAGTGACGGAAGGGTGCTATATCATGTAGAGTAGATGTTCAACAAACCGCTGAGAGCCAGCCTGGGTAGCTATGTAGTTAAGGTGTTCGACTAGCGGTCGTTCATCCCGGGTTCGAGTCCCCGTGGGGCTCGGTGGATGTGCGCTGATGATGATTCCCAACAAGGATAAAACGGCTGTACAGTGCTTTTATGGTTTTCAATGATGAGCTGAGCGTTGAAGCTGCACAATGAATCACATTATACAAATCTAGTCTCCTACTAATCAATTGCAAACCCGAGGAATCTAAATTCACCCCATAACACTGCTCGAATGGCATTATTCCGAATACTGCACTCGGAGTTTTGAAGGGAGTACTTGGGTACTGCTGGACTGTATGCTGATTGAGTTGCTTTTTTCAACAACTATTTGCATATCGCTTCATTTACTGACACTGGTAACGAGTTCCATGGGTAGCAAATAGGCTCCGATAAACAGTTTTCCCCAGTCCTCGGTAGCGGGCACTGCGTCTTCAGCTTTAGGAATTAACCACACGACGATGAAGTGTACGCTAATATGAACAGTTGCTGAGCTAGGCGCGCCTGGGTCATGAGGATATCCCTCAGGAGTAAGAGTTCTCCTTTTGACTGTCTGTACTTCATGGGGTATAAATTTAATGCGCGGAGTGCGTCGAGATAGGGAGTAATGTGCAGGCCCCGTACGCGTTTCGTGGCCCTCCGTCCGACCTTCCTCACTGCATTTTACCTCCTATCAGTACTGGCGGATAAGCTTGGATATTTGTCTCCGGGTGTGGTCTGATGACTGCGTAGAGATCTTGGAGAACGAATCAGGCTCTAACTTACTTAGAATTCAACTGAGCTGGTTTAATCTGAACATTACTCTGATGGCTAAGACGTCACTATTACCTATTTGAGATAGATCGACCGCAACGATCGAGCATTGATCCCTTTTGTGCATTACTCTTTGCAGAGTGCCAACCACCAGCTAGCTCCAGTTGGCCTTGCTTCCTCAAATATGCTCTCCTTAGCACTTACCTGTTTAAAGGCCAGATGGTTCTTCACCAGTCACCAGTGTCAGCTGTCCATATCTGCCTGCAGTGCATCTTCGTCCGGTGTAGTTTGAATTTTGTGACAGATTTTGACATTGTTGGCGTACAGTACGACATAGGGATCAACTTGCAGTAAAAGATCGTTCACGAAGATAGTGAACAGCCTTGGGTCTAGTGTGGAGCTTTGTGGTACTTCGCTGGGGGGGGGCAAGAAATTTGTTCGAGGCTGCCCCGTTCACCCGAACCTGAAATGTTCAATCGGAAAGATAGTGCGACACCCAGGTTACGAAGGACTCAGTGGGCCCTGGTTTGCGTATTTATTCCAATAGCAGAGACTGAACAGACCTGCACTGCGAGGTGCAGCTTCTCAGGAGGTCATTAGGGGTTTTGGGACAAAAGCATCAAGAATCCTAATAGAAAGAATATGAAAATCACACAAGATCTTCAGTCAGTGTACAATCTGCTCGATTGGATTAAAAATATCGGATCAAGGCCGATTTATGAGCGGGATACCAATAATCACCCGAACGAACACGGTGACACCAAAATGGCTAGCACAGAGGAAAACCTACCTCGGTTGAAAGAACGCAGTCAAAGTTTTTGATCCCAAGTGACACTGGGAAGAGAATAATTAGGAAGAGAGAAAACGAGAGAAAAAAGACAAAAAAGGTTAAAGAGATTAAAAGAGGAAAGAATAAAAAGAAAAAGACAGTAGAAAGAAAGAAACAAACAGAACCAGAAATCCAAACGAGTGAAAAGAGTTAACTTTCAGTCTCTTATAGGTCCAATCATCGTCATTACCCCTAGCGCTTTCTGCACTCAGGAAATACAGACCACCTTTGAGGAGGAAGAACCGGTACTCAACACAGAAGCAGCGTGACTGAACCGAATCGAAAGGAGCAAAATTGACAAAAGCTACATAAAAGAGGATGGATGCTGATCAGTGCCAAACAGTCGAGCAAAACCTGAAAGACCAGAGGCGAATTGCCGGTAAGCTTGAGGTATTGGTGGCTTTCAGAGACGTCCTGCTCAAACTTTAGTCCCACCAAAACCCTAGGTTAGCCCCTGTCTCTGGAGAATTTCGGCGCAATGCATTCTGCAACTTCTCATCGCTGACTTAATTCAGTCCACTTATTGCCCTCAAATTCATGTGCTCGGACAAAAGCAAGCATACGGGTGACCAGAGCGGCAGACACGGAAACTTTTTACTCAAAGGAATCCGTGAGCCAGCAAATAAGGTGCCAAAGCTACGGGACCGATAAGTAAAGAAGGTAACTATAAATTTGTTTAGGACAGCATATCTATCGGCCCCTGTGTCAAGTAGGAGAGCTTCTAGACTGAGCACATGGAAAGAATCGACAGGTGAATTACAGCCACCAAGACCAATCCTTGTAGAATTCCCAAACTCCAGCGTACAAAACATGTTCCTTTCTGTGGCAGGAGGACCTTGTTCAGTAGAGACAGACAAGATCAGGGTGGAACCTGATATATTCAACGGGGGGAACAGCAGCCTCTCGACCGAAAGTGATAAAGGACACCAGCCGCGACTAATGACCCCCAACCTTAGGCTGGCCAAGCTGAGCTGCAGTACTGTAACTACCACCTCCCAAAGCTAGGACAATGAAGACTTGAATATCAGAAGAAACGTCCTGACATCGTCGTCAGCGTACTCCAAACAAACCCAAACAAAGGAGTAAGCACTCCAGGCTGAAGCCCTGGTGCAAGTCATACAAGCCAAGACTGTAGAAGGGTCACCGTACTATTACCAATGCATGCAGCTCCGGGGAAAAAATAGAGGGAGCTCGTAACAAAGGCAGACAGTGTAAACCTTTTGGTCATATCGGCCAACACCGAAGTCATATCATACACGCTGAATATTAGACCTGACAGACCCTTACTATTCTGTGTTTACTGGAGTCCTTCCTGTACAAGTGAAGAGGACGCTGGAATAATTTATTAAATGCTGGCACTTACATCTTCATTTGTGAAGGAGGTCAATACTGGAGGCATCAGCGGCATTACTTGGACTGGGAGAAGCTTTGGGCACCAGGCGAGGGGTTTCCTGCAAAGCCTAATCGAGTTTGTACTCAACCAAGCTCTAGTACAACACGTGCATGAGTCAACAAGGAGAAGAATAGGCCAGTCACCGGGCCTTTTGGATCTGGTGCCCACAAAACAGCTGAACCACATTGAGAACTTGCACTGCCCCTGGTCTCTGGGTAGAAGAGTCCTCGGAGTACTACTTTCAGCTTCAAGACACCCCTGGGATGAGAGTCATCTTGGTGGTATAGAGCGTTTAGTAAGGTCCAGCACGAAGTTCATAACAGAGCGGTGGCTCTCCTAGACTGGGAGCGACCATATCCCACGTTGAAAGAGAGGTCATATTCTGGCTCTTACAGCAGAGTTCACGCCACGGAATAGCCCGGCCAAGAAGTGGACCATCTTGAGGGAGGGACCGAACAAAGGAGAAGACAGAAAGCGTGGAGGCGTAATAAACAAACTATGGGTTTCCGTCGGCCCTTGCAGCTTCGACGGGCTAGTGAGACTTCCATCCGGGTACGGCTCCAATGCAAGGCTTAATATGAGCGAATTCTTGCTAAGGACGCTAGAAAATGCCCCAAAAGGTTTTGCGACTGCGTACACTCAAAGTCTGTGATGAGAATTGCGATAGGGGCCGTAGTACAAGAGGCCGTAAGGCACGCTCTGACACTAGCAGACAAAACTGAATTGTTGAAAAAAAATACTTCAAAAGGGTGCTTCTGGTTGATTCTGGAAAAGGCCAGTGGGTAGTCAAATATAAAATTAACAACACAATGCAGGACATTGTAATCCACGCGGATAAGACTGCAGCTGCCGCAAGGGAGCTGAAAGCACCCAAGGCTTTTGGGCTAGATTACATTCACCCGACAATTTCAAGGCTATTGGATGGTATCATTGCAACGTCGTTGATAAAACCGTTCAGCAAGTACGTGGCGACTATCCATATGTCTAGAGGAAAACTAATCTCACTGGCTCCACTCACAGTATGGGCAGAAGACGGGTGTGACCATCGGGACAAGTCCCAAACGAGTAACCGTGCTTATCGATAATTTGTGGTTCCAAAACAATGCAATATGCAAAAATAAATAACAAAGAAGGACTTACAACTAGGTAAGAAACCAAGACCAAAATTCAGACACTTCCCGAAATACGAGACATCGCAGAAAATGAAAGCGGTCCACTTATCAAGCAGCTGAAAGGAGCTGCAGCGCAGTTCGGCTGCTGTACAATCAGTAAATCAGGGAACATTCGTCCTCACGAATCAATAAAGTAGTTACAAAAGGGTGAATTAAACTGTAAATACAGTACGAGAGGGGGTTACTGATAAATGAGTACAAATAAACTGGGCCTATGGAGCAAACCAGGGCACTTGACAACACGAATGGGTGAATCTGACACTAGGTTTGTTAATACCGTTAACGTGTGGTGGTCAGCGGAGGAGTGCAGTGACAGAAACGTTACGGTTGCTAGTTTGAGCCTCCGCATGGTTGTCCAAGTTAAACATTCGTAGTGATTATCTTACGGTAGAAAATAAAACATTTTGGGAAACAAGGTTATGAGTAAATGCATAAATTTTTTATGTAACGAGCACCGTAGAACGCGTTTATAAACCTATATGATATATCCGAAGCAGAGGGAATACATCACGAAAGTCCAAGGCTTGCTACACATGAGCACGCTACTTATGAGTAACCAAACACAAAAAGAAAAGATAAACCATAATGACAAATAGCAATTAACAAGGTCGGTAAAAAAGGGGCTTAAACGCGGAGACTGAAAGCTGTCGGAGGTCACCCCAACCATAGGGAGGGTCAAGAAGGAAAGAAGAAGCTTCAGGCCTTTAGCCTCCTACCTATAACATTGAAGGTCCTTGTAAAGGAGATCAGGAGGGTATATGCAACCAACCGGCAGAGAATCAGTTCATTGCACCCAGACGGCATGATTTACTCAGAAACCGCCCTAGTCTATCAAATCTGCTGTTATTTCTAGGGGAAATGGCCTCTGGATAGGTACGAAATTTTCCTACTGAGACTTCCAGAAAGCCTTTGGTTACGTCAACCATCGCTTACTGATACGGAATCCGGAAGGGCAAAGCATTGCCTCGAGAGTGGTCGTCTACATGAAGATTATCTAAGGGGCAGATTATACCACGTCCGATTTGAGGACTGGGAGTCAGATCTAACTACGGCCAAAGACAGGGTTTCACAAGGATCCGTCCAGGGGCCACTGCTATTCCTGACTTATATAAACGACCTAACCGACCACCTTCTTTGTTCCAGTTTCCTCTTCGCGGAAGCCTTCAAACTGATAGGAAGTCCTTGCCATGCGCAGATAGAAGGAGACCTACTCTATGTCTACTAGTGGACGGCTGGGTGGTAGCTACCACGGAAAGATGGAAAGTGCGAGAAGCTGATAACTGGTGCTAATCTTGATCGCCATTCGACAACTAACCACGAAGATTGTGACTTTTTGGAGTCCATAGATAAGGTGACGGACTCTGGGGTTTGCACTGTAGAGTCCGCAAAACCTTCTGATCAATACCTCGCTGCAGCACCCAAGGCTTTCCTGGAGCTGTATCAACTTAAAAACACGATCAGATCTAGGAATGCGGAAGTATCTGTGCCTCTGTACAGGCCTGTCGTGAGGTCCCACATGAAGCATTGCACCCAAGCCTGGGCACTGACACCTGTTCGCCACAAGATCGTCCTGGAAAACGTCCAGCGTAGGTTTTGGCGGACTCATAACAGACTTGGGATATAACCGTAGACTCGACCTTTTAAACCTCTTCCAGATTGAGACAAGAAAGAGGGGCGAACTAATTGAAGCCTTCAAGCAACTGAAGGGCTTGTCAGTACAGTCAGGCGATACTTTACCTCAACCAAAGAGAAGCACTCTAAGACAAAACATAAACTCACGAAGCCACGCGCCTGACGTAGCATGAATTCATGCCCATTTGACTGTAGAATAGTGAACGATTGGAACCGTTATCAACTGAGGTAGAAGAAGTTGTTGTGATCCCGACCGTGCTGAGAAAATAACCGTTTTCTGGGCACCATTTAGGATTTTTTTTTCTCTACGGTCTTTTCCGATGCTTGGTTTCGATCGCTCTGTTTTGTTTGGTTGCCTAGCTTCTGAATCACTTTCACCTTTCAATTTTTTGCCGGCCGCATGCAATCGGTTTGGTCTCCGCTCCACCGTAGCGTTCATTTGCCTTCGTATATTTTTCGTATCTGTACAGTCTCGGCACCACCATATGCAAAATACACTCCCGCATCTACCCACCGACTCGAGTCTTTTCTATTCTTTCGACAGAAGGGATTTCTTTGTCATACGTCTGAGAAGTCACAGAAGACACGTTCATAAGCGGCACCAGAAAAGTTTCCTATACAACTACCGTGGTAGAGTTAAAGACTCATCTGGACAGTAAATGGGCTCCCTTATTTCCAGAATAATCTTGGACCGAATAAGCTGCACTTGTATATTCAGGTTGTATCTTCGAGTCTCTTTTCTATAAGCAGCCCAAAATTTCTTCCACGCCATGCCATTCTGTTATCAATACAATTATTCCTCACTGCTTTTGACTCGTCACTCATTTTTTCTTTATTATCATAGCTGTACTTTGCATCTAGGTGTCTTACTCCTACCCTCTTATTGTTTCTTCAGATAAGGCTAGGAGACAACACTAGAGTGGAGGTTGTACGGGTGGTGGACAAGTGGGCCCATGAGACTACTACTTCCGCCGACTGCGAAACTGATCCGCGCCCCTGATTCTCCACAGGTGATTGCTCTACCAAGCTATTACAGAAAAACGGATTATGAACAGTCTAAACTTGGAGGGATTCACCAGAACAACACTGGACCAAGAAACTGGACTTAACTTTCGGGCTGAAACAGCAGGTCGTGTGGCTTGACCTGACTTAATCTAACCCGAAGTCATAAGAATCGCAATTCGAGCAACGAGCAGCCAATTCACACGAATCCCAAAACCAGAACAAGATTGATTCGTAGTTTCTATGATACTAAAGTGGAAATCACAAAATGTACCATTACACACGAACCTCTAGCACGCTAAGACAGAGGCTTAACTGCAAAACTCAGAGGTTTACCATCCAGTGATTCATGCACAACAGTGTGGAACTCAAGAATCGGTGTTCGTCCGCGGGAGTTGCTCGTGTTCGATATGCTGCTCCCCCAAAGAAAGAATAGTGTGAGCAGTGTTATATAATCCTTTATGACACACAAACCAGGGATATTCGGCTCCTCTGGATTACTCATCGGGCAGGCTATTCCACAAAACCACCATCCGACATTGCGCCTCAAGATCGCTCGATTATTAAGGTATCCCTCTTTACTCGATTCCACTGGCAGGGTCACCGAATAGGAGGGTGCAGGGATCAGTGTTCCTCTGCGGGGGTTGCTTGAGTTCGATCTGCAAAATATGGGGAAGAAAAACTCCATCGGCAATTAGGATCAGTAACTGCATCAACGGGATCGTATACTTACATTGATCGAATACCGATTTGGTTGACTACAGCCTGCTCAATACAACAGTCCAGAACGGCTCAAGGCCTAATTCAAATGTCTCACAGAAACAAAAACGTGCAAACGTGTTGTGAGTAGAAGCGCTCGACAAAGTAACGTCGAATACAGTCAAATTCACGAAGAATGCAGAAAATTCGGAAGTATTTACGACATATGTATCCGTTACATGACTCACTCGACTGAATGGCCTTAGAAAGTCTGTTAACATGGCAAGGATCTAAACTCCTTTGTCCATTGTCCTGATTTATTTCTCCACGACCGCACTGAGGTTTGTTTGGCACGATCTATGTTCAGCGTCATGCAGGTGACCGTCCTCAACAAATTTGCAGAGGGTGATATCAGTCAGGCTTTCCATAGCCTTCTAGACTAACGCTAGTAGTGCTACTGTACGGTAGTTTTGGGGTTTGGATCGATTGCTAGGCTTTAAAATAGGACAAAGCGCGTAGTTATTTCACTCCCCAGGAACTGGACTGGTTCTTATTGAGTTGTTACATAACTCTCACAGAGGACCGGCCGGTTGGGCAGCCCACTGTTGACGCTTTGATACCTGTTAAATCTTACCATGTTGTTTCCTTTTTACACGCGTTCGCTGGACCTCTCTACCATGTGTTGACCACCAGTCTGTCACTGCGATGCTCCACACTACTCCACCGCGATTGCCAGAGCAATGTTTCACACAACCTGTGAGAAGGAGAACATGGTCGACGGAAAGAGTGATTAGCGTGTATTGCGAGAGCATCCGCGTCGTCTGAAAGGAAAACGGTCAAAAGACAACCGAGCTTGGTATCGAGTGTTCGGTTAAACAATAATATGATGAACTAAGTGAACGAAGTTGATTCCCGCTACAAAGTATAAGAGGCGAAACATCATTAAGACCTGGAGATTTCCGTGTTTTTGATATGCCGAGCTTTGGCCGAATCTGCGCGTTTGAGAAGCAAATTGGTTCGGCCCTCTCTATATAAAAGTCCCCCAGTGTAGCCGGGCCGATAACGGTTTTCTCTTGCAGACTGAATTGACAAAGTAGATGCTACAGCCACAGACTGACAGCCACCGTTACCTGATGGCACAAAGGGCGTGAAAATGCAACTGCTCTGTTAGCAAAACATGCGCAAAAGCGCAACTGTCTCTGAGTGAGACAACAGCAGTTGACGTCCATTGCAGAATAAATGTTACTAGCCTGCTGCTGGTTTGGATATGCACAACGAAATTCTTTCAAAAACAGCTTATTGTTATCGTCAAGGGTAATTCAGTGAAATTCGTTGTCTTTGACTAAACTTCAGGAGCTGTTCGTTTCATTCTAAGGTTTGAAGAAGAACCAGTGCCGTTGAAAGACGTAAAGCTTTCATTTATCAAAGCTAGGGATCGCGGCGATACAAGAAGAGAAAGTAGGTTTTGATGAAAAAAATCCACATGAAATTATCTTTGATATTTGTAAGCGAATGATTTTTCTTCTGTCCGAAGTTTTCTTAAGTGCGACTGTCTCATTTTCCTGTATTCTGATTTTTCAGATCCGGAGTCCAGGTAACTCAGAAACGACGAATATCGTCCGACAATTCGGAAAAAAGCAGACATCGAATTTTGAGTTTGTACAACTTTTCAGCGCATCAATTTTATGGTAAACTTACAAACTCCCATCCACAGTGTTTTTAATAAGTGTTAAATTAGTGGTTTTGATCAAAAGGATGGGTAATAGGTAGATAGACTAAGAAACAGGCAATTACAATGGAACAAGTAAGGAAAAGTTATCCATTTCCAGCGATTACTTACGCGTTGGGTTTGCTGCCTGGGGATACCTTTTGTCACACTCGAAGACAAATACGTAACCTAGAAATGTGAAGGTGAAAAGTACAAATTTATTTTAAAGTATGCAAAATTAGGACAGCGGCGTCTTAAGAGTTATTGGAAAGCAGTGCGCACTTACAAGTAATGACTTGAGTGGCTGCAGAGTGTATGCCATCCACGGGAAATACGCACAGATAACTTGATGGTAAATCGAGTGAAAAATGGACCAGAACGTTAAAACAATAAAAACACATTATCCACCAATGTAAAGGTTTCGCGATGCGTTTTTTAATAATGGTAATTTTATCCGGTTAAATAAAATACATACAGAACACAAGATGAACACGTGAGGCACAAACGGGGAATTAAAATATTATTCCGAGCAACACTAACCTCATTTTTGGAACACATGTAGCTGACTTCGTGAATACTTGGGCATGACTGTTCGGCTCTTCTTGCGGGTCCTTTGATGAACGACTCAAGTTTTCCCAAATGCAATTATATATATATATATATATATATATATATATATATATATATATATATATATATATATATATATATATATATATATATATAAAGAGAGAGAGAATTAGAAAGAGAAGGCTAGCAGTACGAAAGAGCTCAAGTGAACTGTAAAAATAGGCATTAGTTACCTCTACGGAGAAGCCTACCAACAAAGAAAAAAGCAAGCAAATATGGCGCCGCCTGGTCACAAGGGCATTCAGTAAGAGGAAATGTGCTATTTATGTAATGCAGATATAAACAAATAAATGCTGTGATAATTCCACCACTATATTTCTTGTAAAACTTCCCGAACATCTGCGCATCTTTCAAGGCACATGTTACGAGTCACTTTATCCCAACGTTAGCTGTTACGAAAAGCGATTGCTTTCTTAAACAGCCTTAGAAGCTGTGCAAGATTGGAAAAAATAGGTGAGCATTCCGAGCAGTGGGAGCGAATTCCGAGGAAATGCCTGACTTCAGCTGCATTTTATGGACTCGGCTTGTCAGTAATTTCCCTTGTGTGTTCTGTGCTTGATTGGACGCCATTACTAGCGATGACGTGGTTCGGAAATTGGATGAAATTTACTCAATATCGGAATTTATAACAGTTTAAAAGCAAGTTCGGTTCACTCAAACGCTGTAGGACTTCTTGAAGACGTTTATTATGCTCTTCAGCTGAGTGACCAAACATGTATCTGTCATTTATGTAGACTACTCGACCAGGTAGCTTACCTAGTGAATGCACCGTTAACTGATGCCATGCATCCTGGGCTGACCTGAGGCTTATTATTAGTACTTGTATTAGAACGAATCGTCCATTGAGAGTAAGTTGGTAAGCTCTCGGGAACCATGAGTTGGAGGCTTGTGTAAAAAAGCTTTTCGAAGGTCCAGCTTGGAAAAAAGCGAGAACCAGTCAGATGAACAAATATACTCCGTGAACGGCAGAACAAACTTGTCCGCGACTTTTTGGCTGTTGAGGGCTGGTAAGTCATTAAAAATTCAAAGAAAGCCATCCTCCCTCAGGACTGTGACCATTGAAAGTAAGTAAGTTACATATAGAAAATCCTTATCCAACGTTTCTACATGCGTGCATATTCCCCAAGAAGGTGAAGTCTCCACTGAATGTTACACACTTCACAACACAAAGCCGTAGACTCGTTTGAAAACTCGTTTATGTTTTACTTGGCTGACTGTCCTTTGTACTCCACCTTCCACATACAAAACTCAGATGATCCGATCAACCCTGCACTCAAAAGCACCAGAATCGAGTTTCGCTCATATTAGAGCTCATCAGTGGTGCATATTCCTCACAGCACCCAGAGTTTGAAGCCGGGTGTGGTGTAGGTTAGCACCTCGGATGAGCTCTAACAAGATCGAGACTCAATTTCGGTGCTTTTTAGTGCAGGGTTGATCGGATCATCTGGGTTTTGTGTGTGAAAGGTGGAGTCCAAGGACAGTCATCGAAGCAAGGTATCATCTACCCAACACACTACTCGCAAGTAGTTGAGAGATGCGTATTTGTTTAAATCCTGGTTTTTCGACGGTAACAAATTTTGGACTTAACCTCTGACTCTGCCATTGTGAATGCTTTTGGTCTTGGATGTTGCTAAATTTTGATTCCTCCGTGCTAATCAATTCAGCCCATTAAATGAGATTTGCATGCATTTTTATGTTTACGCTTTGTACCTCTGAATATTCAGATCACCCTTCTTTTGCTTTGCACCCGATGGATGAACCGAACAATATTGGATGGCATAATTGTAACCTGCGGGTAATGGATGAAAAATAATGCCCACGAGAGACACACGTAGGGGGAATTTTCGAGGCAACCATGGCGCTTTGGACCAGTAAGGAAAGACTGTCATTGGCGGAATCTTAAACAGTTACAGAAGAAAAATTATCAACCACTTAGAGGGTAACGATAACATAACCACAAATGTCACTGGTAGACTTAGTAAAATTGTCGAAATTTATAGGCGGATGGACGCAATGAAAGCTGGCACAGATGCTTGTCATAAAAACTAGAAGGCACGATAGTGACCGGACAAACAGAATCCAACTCCATATCCATTGTAGCCTTTCAGATAAGCAAGACAAAAGTGGCTGTATGAATATCGGATGAAGGGAGTTTATGTTCAGATGCAATTGTATGAAAGGAATCAGGCGAAAAGCGAAAAACAAAAAAAAACCTTTGTAAATGATGTCATATACAAGTGATCGCCCGAAAACAGATGCTTTCATTTGGGAATTTTCATTAGAAAGGTAACAGCGGGCTGAAAGCATTGAACATTTTGGTTTCGTCTAGGAAACTCCCACAACAAAAGCTTTTCTGTTGTACTCCAGTTTCAGGGCAAGACATTTTGACTTTGGAGATGTCATGAGCTTTTGGGTGAACATCAATTGCTTTGGACTGTTCAGCTGCTGGGGCTTTAGAGCTGGCAATTTCCGCGTCTCGGTCCCCTATGAGTCTAGTTTGGTCTCCGGGTAACAGACACTTCCGAAGGTGATTGTGGGCCACGCAGGAAGTGAGTGACTATCCTAGCCTAAAGCCCTCGATCGTATTTTCCGGTACTTTGATATACTCATAAGAAAGCGCCTGGTTGTGAAGCCGACGTAGAAAATCCTAAAAGGTTTCCACCAGGTCCTTCTCTGTCTAAAGGAGCTGGAAGCTTGATGCAGATGCTTTAGTATGGGTCCCTATAGGAAATCTTAAGGACCACAATTCGAGCAACGCTTAAACAATGCACACGAATCACAAAATTTAGTGAACAGCTTTTCTTATTGCGCTGGAGTGTGTTTTAGAACACGCATTAGGATATGTTCAAGCACAATCATTTGATGGTGTACGTTTAAACCTTTGTACAAGAAAGGAGTGTTGTGCCATGGGATGTTGTAAAACTTTTTAAAATGGGAAATATGGAGGTATCTACACAATTCCCACATCAGAGAGTTCGTTGGGCAAAATAAATCTGGACAGCAAAACGGGAGGTAAATAAAAGAAAACGCTAAGTATGGAAACCCTGAAATCTACCAGGATATCTGACTTGTCTGTCAGAAAGGCTGGTGACAGGTAATGATTATTGTGTTGGCGATTTTTGGGACTATTGGTGTAGTGTCCGATGTGGTGGTCGGTTGCTTATCATCAGCAGTAACTGTAGGTAGTTTGGCGATGGATGGTGCTGGTGTCGGGGCTTTCGGTGACTGTGGGTCGAAATATGCGAGTTTCAATCTGTTGACGGAAACAGTGCTCACTCTGTCACTTTTCTGGACGAACGAAATATTTTCCAGTAAGGTGAAGCACTTTAGACGGACCGTCGTATGGTGGAGTGAGTGGTTTTTACTCAAACAAAAGGCGTAGTGTAAAGACTTCTATGTGCGAAAACGTGTGTGACCGATGAACGAGTGGATGTTGGACTGTGATATCGAATGGACCGCATAGAAAGAACTGATGAGAACCACGAACTCCACAAGTACATAGAAAGTGGCTTGTTATTTCGTACGCGCTGAATCATGCACTGCACATGTGTGTAGTACAACACAGAAATGATCATAAGGTAAGATAGGAAGAGTCACTCTCGAATATATCACATCCCCCCCCCACGCTGAATTGAAGTGGGGTTTTCGTAACCTCTTCTTAATGACGAACGAATTCTTCCGTATCTCCTGATAATTTATTTTTCTGTAGGATTCATGGAATAAAATGTATTTAGATTATAATTATCAGTTGATGCAGCAGCAGGTTAAATGACATCAGACTGACCTTCTTAATTGAACTGTACCTAGCTAACATGACATACGTGACTGGACGACTTGTTTAGATCTAAGATAATGACCGTCAGATTCCCGTTACGTGGAATGACAATCCCGTTCTTCGGCCGTAAATCATCGCCTCTGGAATAACTGACATTAGCTTTCAAAATAACCTTCAATTGGTCCTCAAACTACAGCATTTAAATAGCTGAGAAAGACTTTTACCACTAGCAGTGTGTGCAGCTTTACGATATTGCATAACAAAATTGTCAATGGCTCGATCATGTTTCAGAAATGAATGGGGATCCACAGAATGAACTGCACTTTTAGGCCTGCGTACAAAATTCTCTGCAAGACCATTAGGCTGTGAGTGACGAGGGGCACTGTATGCATGTTTGCATCCAGGACCTTTAGACCACTCATCCAAGAGTTTAGCAGGTAAATGTGTGCCATTCTCAGTAACTGGCTCAAGCGGAATTCATTCTCTGCCGAATGCCTTACTGATGGCAGTCTGCGTGAAGTCAGTCGTGGATGAAATTGTTAGAAGTACCTCTGGTCAGCGGGAAAAATATCAATGACGACCGCAGAGTATTATTTGCCCAATAAGGGTCCACAGTAGTCTGCATGTGCCAAATGTCGAACCTCACACGACGCTGGCCAAGGAGGCCACTTTGATGGTTTCGATTGTATCTTATGCAAACTCAGACTGTAGTTATTTTTGGCTGTGTACACAACGTCGGCCTCCATTTCCGGACACTAGAAAGTAGGCCGTACCAGTGACTTCATTTGTCAACACCCAAAAGCCTTGAACGGATGTCTACCAATATAACAGAACGGAATTTTGTAGGAATGGTCATGCGATCGTTAAGGAACAGCAATCCATCTTGAGTAATCCACAAATCAAGCAATTGCCGCTTTGCTTTCGACCTCCAACCACGACGGAGAACTGAAATCACCGGAGCAAAATACTTTTTTGTATTCTTCACAAGATCTTCGAGATGCACTGGTAATGGATGTATCAGCAGCTAATCCTGAGTGACTGGAGGCTGAGATCAATACGGCATTCTAGATAGAAGATCAGGATGTGGTATGTATTTAACACTACGATGCACAATATCACAATCGTGTGAGCTGAGAGCAATACCCCATTGTTCGACAGTAGCAGCTGCTGATCTGGACAATGAATAACGTGGATTTTAGATAAACAGCAACTTCTCATGGTCAGTAACTGTAGTGAAATTTTGATCAAATAAATATTTATGTACACACTTGATGACCCAGTAAACTGCCGCTCGCGTTGTTCAAGAACAGCACCTATGCCAGCAGCAGTTGTATCAGTAATAATAGCTGAGTGATGTTTTGGAGGAAACGGTCTTAGAACAGTACCAGATTGTAGGTGATGTGGCTGTTTACGAAGGGTGTTTTCATGAGCCTGATTCCAGAAGAAAGAGTTATTGAACGGAATATCGAACAGACAGCTGCCTAGTTGAGAAAAATTTGGAATAAAAAGAGCACAGCACTGAAGACCACCAAGAAAAGAATAACAGAACAGAACGGAACTGAATAGAATAATTCATGGATGTTTGCGGGAGAGGGTACGTCAGTGATCAGGGCTAAATGTACCTCATTCGGAGAGAAACTTTTAGAATTGGTAATTTAAACAAAACAGGAAAACTCTGAGACACGGAAAACACAAGTCTGGGTTAAAGAGAATGTTGATTTTAGTGAATTGTTTCAACAAACAGCAAAGACTATAGTTATATAGTTTGAGTGGGACTATGAACAACAATATGACTGTATGACACATCACCTTCAAGGCCTTACACAGTATGCAGGGGAATCATTCAGACCACTAGACAAAATATTGTATCTAAATAAACCTAAAGGAGTGTTGATGGCGGTTAACGCCCTTGATTCCTTATCCAGAGGCATTTGCAAGTACCTATCTTTCAAGTCAACTTTTGAGAATACCCTAGGTCCTGCAAGTCGGCAGAATACCTTTTCGGGTTCTTCAGTGGCGCAAGTAAGCTGGAGTAACCACACATTCAATGTCAATCGGTAGTCACCACAAATCTGTGGTATCTTTCTATCAGCTTTCAACGGAGTGTCAGTTGGAGTATCCCATTTAAATGACTGTACAGGGCTCGTGATTCCGTGCTCATACGTAGGCTGTCGAGCATGACGGACAGGTTCTCTCAAACCAAAGGAAATCATTCTGCGCTTTAGAAAGAAGGGGTCGCAAGGTATTTCTAACCTTACTCCAAGAATGTGCATTCCACCGAAAAACTTGGAACACCTTAAAAGAAGCTGTCATATATCCGATGAAACAGATGAAGACATCAAGAAAGTTACACGAAAGTGCAATTTTGGAAAAACTTTCAAGCCAAGAACTGACTATGCTGAGTCAGAACCCGAAAACGTACCGTCCGTAGGATCAGAATCACGTAACTGAACTGGAAACATACAAGAACCGAAAAGTGGTAGTGTGTGCTCAGTACCACCTCAAATAACCACACTGGTAGGATTATTCATGGCAAAGGGGTAAAACCATGCAGAGTTTGCCGTGGAAGTGTGGGTTTTACACTCCCACTGTCAACGATAAAAGTGTGTTTGCCACCCTCTGGGTTAGACAATGTCAGGTTAACATTTGAGACTTTCTCTGGCAAAAGAGCAAACTGAAGTGTCGACAAACCGGTGCCAAGTGGCGAAGTGTCAGATGACGGAGGAATCCTCAGTCAACAGGCGGGGCTACTTCTACAAACATTTTTCAAGTGACCAACCTTACCATGGGAAAACCATGCAGCTTATCGGTAAAGACATGTGAAACGGGAATGTAAATGACCACAGGAAATACACTTCTCCAAACTCGAACTTGTATGGTTGGATTTAAAATGAGTCGATCGCTAAAGTGGAGTCTGATAGCCACGATCACTAAATGACTTACTCAAAGGCAGCTATTTCAGGTGCGTAGATCGCCCTGGTGTTTAGTAGAATTAAATAATGCAGAATCCGATACGGCAGCTACACCTTTTACGTCCTGGTACTGTTTGCAGATGTGACGAATATGGTGAAAAGTCAGACCAGTTGCAACTAACAGCTTTCGTTACACATCTGGTAGGTTGATCCCAGCAATCAAGCCCTCACTTAGTTGATCTTCCAACTGAGGACAGTAGTCGCACTTCACTACCTACGCCTGCAACTAGAGAACGAATTCACGTGATTACTGGCTGCCAAGTCTGACAAGGCCGTATAAGTTGGCTCTCTCAGTGACAATGAAATTCGTTGGCTTTAAATACTGTAAAATACAGGTTCCGAGCCTGCCGTATGGCAGGCTGATAGGAGAGGCAGGAGAAGAAAAAAATTTCACCAGACCATAGGCATTCTTTCCAGTGAAATGGAGTACAAAAGCTGTTTTCTTTGCACCATCCAAATGGTTTAGGTTCAAATACGATATGTCTGAATGTTTCCATATAATTCTCAACCTGTCTGGAAGTATGAATTAAGTCAAGAGGTTCCATTTTACAAGCGATCATGGTTTAAATCCTGCCCGTCGACGCCAAATGCGATATCGAATGGACTAAACAGACAAAACCTCAAGCAGAACTACTAAGAACTATGAACTCCACCAACGTAGAGAACTTTGCGTATTATCTCGTATGCGCGGAATCACGTATTGTAAGAAGCAGAAAGAGTCACTCTCGAATATCACACGGACGAATTTGAGTCATATGGTACCAGGTAGGCTTAGTAAATGTGATTGACAAGGGACACCATGCATACAAGGCTGAACATTCTCAACGGGAAATCGAAGAGTCGTACAAATACTAGTACCGTTTAGGTCATCCTTGATGGATGATCAAAGTCCAAGGAAGGCTGGCGACAGGATATCACTCCAACACATAGGATCAAGTTGCTTTCAATCTTTTTGAAAATCGGTGTTCATTGTAGCTCAGGTTGGTGATGTTCAGTGACTTCCGATCGCTGAGCTTGGCCTTTAGGTAGAAAACGTTTCATCACAAGTCGAGGTGATGATATCACCTGGATTGGTGATGAAACCTTTGCAACCTAAATGCAAAGCTCTTCTTCCAACAAGTCAGTTGTACATTTTCCGCGTGCCCTGTGGAGCGTGGTACGGACAAGGCTGATTTTATACTTTATGGGGGCAAAGCTGGTCAAGTGAAGATACTGTTCTGAGCACGTAGTTTTGCAATGGACTGATCTTCGGATTGGTCCATCGATTCGGCGGGTAATTTCAATATCTAGGAATACGATGTTGTTGTTGTCTTCCCCGTTTTTGGTTTGTTAAATGTTTGGGTGTATGGCGTTGAAGTGGTGGAACATTTTCTCACACTCGTCCTTCGTGTTCACAATGACGAATATATAGCGTCCAGATAGCGTCGGTAGAGAGTGATGATTAATGATGATTGATTTCATTTTTTGTTCGAGGTGTAAAACAAATATATCTGCCAGAACAGGTCCCAGAGGACTACCCATGGCAACTCCATCAATCTGCCGATATCCCCGTCCAAGGAAACGGAATTTTACATTCAAGGTGCACAATAGTAATAGCCGTGACAGGTCACTGTTTGGTAATCCGATAGTCAAGTTGTTATCATCGATAATCTGGCACATGATATCGACGGTCTCTTGTAGTCGGATATTTGTAAAGAGTGAATTAACAATCATTGTGAATAAGTGCTTATTGTGGATGTTTACTTCGCTCAATAGCCCACACATTTCAAAACTATCTTTCCCGATATTTTTCCCGACAAATTCCCTTACCGGTTTTAGTAGTTCCGCGAGCCATTTTGCTAGTTTGTGTTGCGGAGAGTTGGTCATAGACAATATTGGTCGTAGTGGTATGTCATCTTTGTGCACTTTTGGCAAGTCGTACATTTGAGGTGTTTGGCTTCCCCTGCACCTTAGACTCTTGGCTGTGGATTCCGGGATCAAGTTGGCTTTTACAAGGGTGTCCAACTCCGTCTTTATTTTCTTTTATAGTTCTCTGGTGTTGTGAGTCTTTGAGCCCGGTGTGAATTTCGGTTCGTCTCCTAGTAGTCTGATTTGTTCAGAACATCTACTCCTGAGCTTTTGTCTGGTCGAAGAATTATCAAGTCACGGTTCCTCCTCGGTTGGTTGATAGCTTTGTAATGGTCCTTTGTCAAAAGGCAATTGTGTTTCGTGGTGCTTGTTCGGTACGTGTGTTCCTAGTCCACCAGTTTTGCTTTGAACCATCCCAAGGCGTCCTCTTTCGTTGGATGTAAGCCGGACAGCCGGACTGCCGTTGTTAGTAACCACAGCTTGTGGCACTCCTTCACGAATGAATGTCTTAGGCACAGATTTGATAGTGAAACCCGCGTCAACAGATCTAGTGAAATACACTTTTGGTGAACCACAGTGATTCGATAATCTCAAGGGCCCAGTACTTATTAAAAAATTGGCCACTATAGTCAGCATGTATTCTTTCCCATACCTCGGGTGGTACAGGCCAGTGCATCTATTTCGACCGTCGAGAGTGCATCTTAAGTATGCACTGATTACACTAACTTGCATGTCTTGAAACATCTTGATCATTTCCGAGCTACCAAAAGTTGAATGAACCAGATCTTTCATTTTGGCAACTCCCAAATAACTAGAATATAAATCACGTAAATCAGGCAAACGAAGCGATAAAGAAACAATGCCGTTATCATTTAGACACACTATTCCATCAGTTGTCACGGCCAAATCCTCCCTCCTAAAGTGGACTATCGGAAATCGGCTTTTAATAACTAGCGTCCAACCATGTTTTTATGACAAAAAAACTGAGGCAAATCAAAGGCCAACTTTATTGATCGATTTTTAGCAACTGATAGAAAGTGGGTGACCTGGTAACCAGTCAGATTCAGAGTTTTCGGTAGAACATGCATACCGAGAAATGCAATTAAAACGTGGAATATGTTTAATAAGACGGTGTGGTGCGTCTTAGTCATAAGTATGCAGGGAAGTATACCAAAGTTACACCATAGCATTAGTGGATTGATGCAACCATTTGGAATGAGGGTAGATAAAACGTAATGTTTCATGATCAGAGGCAGCTGTGAACTTGAAACGAAAAAAATATTTGCGTGGACGAGCAGCTAACCAGCAAACAGACAACTGCATCCTCTGAGTTTGGGAACTATCTCTTTCGGCAGCATTCAGTCTCCTCAAAATGCACACAACCGGATCACCATCCTCTTTTAAGGTTGCACCATTTCCCGGTAGAAGAGGGTTTCGTAATAAGAGCAGGGTGTTTTGAACGTTAAGACTGAGGCAGAGGGGTCTTCGATTTTTAAAAGTTCAAAACAGAATGTACCGTGTGATCATGTGTAGGGAACCAGTGAAAACTTCCAGAGGAAAACGAATGGAAGATCATTTCCAGTACAGTATAAAAAGCTAGGAATAAATCGGAAATAAGACGTCAAAAAATTCAACTAACAAAGGTAGACAATTCAAATTTTAGTGATATTGACAGTATGCAGAGGAGCTAAACTTTTGGAAAACAGTTGAAAAGCATATTTAACAATTAAATAACCAAGACTTTTAGGAGATGGTGAATTGAAAACTCTGTTATGGGTTGATGGCCGTATTAAATTCACACAGTGGTTGTAAAAGTAAACGTAGCCCCTCATTGTGAATTTCTTTTGAAGCTCCGTTGATCAACTACATCATCCTAGTAACATTCAACACCAACCAGTTCCTCAGTATTCCAGTCCATTTCAGACCGGAAAATGGCTGGAGAAAGACTCAATCCGAATGGCAAAATATTATACGAATACAAACTAAAAGAAATGTTAGTTTTATTTAACTCTCGATGATCAGGGTGTAGAGGAACTGATAAATGGGCATCCTTTGAATCCAGGCGAGTGAAGTAACCGGAACCACTGAATCGGGAAGATATGTCTTCAGGCTCTTCAGTGATTCATGTTTGTTGACGAAGTTCGTTGTTAAGCGTGACACAATAATCACCACATATCCCCGGAGTTCTGCCATCTAATTTCAAATGGGTAACGTTGAACGTGGTTCACTCTGAAAAACTGACTTTTTCTAACACATGAGCAGAACCGAAACTCCCAACTCCTTTTTCACGGGCTCACTCAAAACCATGAGACAACAAGAGGCTTCAAAAAAAAGAGTCGCCATCCACTTCGAGCTTAACAGGGAAATTTTCGTACTGTCCGGGGTTTTTGAATATCGCAAAATCAGACCACTCAAATTCGTGAAATTATTAGACAGGAAGGAAATGGAATTGCCAGTTTCTTTCACCGACACCGTATTGTCAACAATGAAACCGTGCTGAATCTTACCACCAGCCAGGAAAGAAGGCCAGATATATTTCTCTGTTAGTGCATCCACAGAGAGGGAAAAATTGGGAGAATCATTTGAGGACAAATTGCGTGCAGACTTCGAATAATACTTCCGGGAATTCCGAAAAACCAGCTGAAGATGTCCGATTTTTTTGCATCTGAAACTCTAGGCACCACGAAAGTGACATGTGGATCAAAAAAGTAACGCCGCACGAATCACTCTGGCCACATGTAGTCATCATTTTGAAAGCAGCATTCCGATTCACCTGTGATTGGAATTAATAAGTTCAAATTGGCTGAGAGTCACTGGATGACCTTTGGCTTGCCCAAAACTTCAATTACATAACATCATATGATATGTGGATTCCGTAAGACTATTTGCATATTGATAATGCTCACAGACTTCACGAGCAAGCTGAAGAATAGGATTAAGTACTAGGGACTTTTTTGTTGCAGCTGTTAACTACTGATGCCAGGAATCCGATGGTCACGAACTTGTGTTTCTACTTGATCTCTGAATTTATAAAGTGCAGCTTGTGTATGAAGCTGAAGAATATCCCGCGAGTCTTTTCGCCGGAGTTGATGAGACTGGGCTCATTCAGCAATCTGAAAATTAACCGGTTCGATTTGATAAAGCACAAGGTTCTTGATCTCTTCGTATTTCAGATAAATAGGCGGGAATAACAAACTCTTGATAACAGAGTATGCTAATTTTCCTATAATACTAAAGACAACAGGGATCTTTGCCTTCATCAGAAACTGATAAACATAACACGACAAACCGAATCCTTCGAGGTGATCCTGAATCTCATATACAGAAGCATTTATATCCAGAAATTCCACATATCAGGACTGCATGATTTCGACCAATTTGGGCGATGACAAGTATGAACTGTTGTCCGACTGAATGAACAGGAATAGCCATCCCGAATAGAAATGGAATGTGAGCACAACTGAATTTTAAGTACGAATTCGAATTATATTTAAAATTCAAGGTCAGTGACGTCTAATATAATCATCTATGACACACAAACACAGTTCATGTGCAATTACCCCATGCAGTGGTATGATCACTCGGGGAAAAGGATTTGAGAGCAACATCCTACTTCTGAAGTGCTAACTGATTAGGCAGCTTTTTTTCGTGAACCGACAACCATAGAAATACTTTGCAGAAAGAATATCAAGCGAAAACCTCGTCCTGAGAAGAATTTTAGTTGAATCGAGGACAGCACTGTGGTGCACCTAAGACAGAACGAAGTTCGTGAATGTTAGTGCATGGAGTTACGTCAAATAAAGATGGTAATTGCTCGGGATCAGGAGTTGTGTTTAACCTAGGGTAGGAAGACTGAAACACGTAAAACACACTTGTTTTGGGTTAATTGCAACATTAGGCCGAATAAATCTCTCTGATAAACAACGCATACGGGAGTTATATATGGCTTTGGATGGACCCTTAACAACAGCACCATACTGCTTTGATTTAACTCCTTCAAGGGTGGCAGTGATCAAATCAATCGACTGTTGGAATATAGCTCTTGACAAGAGTAAACCGAAAGGTTTAAAATCATACTTGTGAAGACTCAGTGGCGTACTGACGGTCCTCAAAGAACGGGATTCAACATCGAGCGGTATTTCTAAATATCTTTCTGTGAAACCAATCTTGAAAAATACTGAAGAACCTGAAGAACTATAGGGCACATCATCCTGTTCTTCGGTTGTACACGTACGTTTAAACAGTCTTTTGTTGAGGGTCAACCGACAGTTGCCAAATATCCGTGGAGTTTGCCATCCGGCTTTAAGAGAGCTACGGTGAGAGTAGCTCAGAGAGAGGATTCGACTGGCGTAACGATTCCTTTTTAGCACATAGATTGTATAGCCAGGGGAAGCCGTTCTCGTAGGCCAAACGGTATGACGCGCGGTTTGATAAATTTTGAATCTCCAAAAGCTTTGAGTTCAATAGGTGGAAGGTGCATTCCACCAGCAATCTAGGAGCATTGAAGAATAAGGCCCCAAAGACGGGAAATATGAATCTGAGTGCTAATCGACGAAATATTCACATGTAACTGACGAAGAATTTTCAAGCCCACTATAGGAGGACCAGATTCCGAAATCCGAGATCCACAATGAATGGGTTAGGATTTAGGAACGTGAATCAGAAAAAGCAAAAACCTGAAATGGGTAAAGAATAGCCAGTGATACTTCTAATCGTGACATAAGTGGATCGAACTCGAGCAACCGGTGAAATGTAGATTAACCGTTTTTGCAACGTACTGTATGCTGTTGACAAGCAGTCTGAGTATGACCAACCTTATCGCAGAAAAAACACCTAAAATTTGGAAGTGGACGTGAAAACCGAGAATACAACCGCCCATACGGAGCACATTTTCCCAACGACTTCTTCTTGAACAAATTAGAACCACTCGGACCCCCCGGGAGAATGAGCGTTATTGAGTATTGATCTGTGTTTCCTTGTGGTGCCAGGTTGAGATGAACAAAGCTGGATTACTCACAGATGGGGTTATGGCTCAGACATTTTGATACTGCTCGTTAGTACTTCGGATCCTCTGAACTGTCGGATGTATTTTTTCGGAAGTTATGTATTCTCATAGGGGAACATTCCGTTGAGCAGTGTAATCACACCTTAAAGCTTTTGCCTGAAATTCAAAAATAAGTACACGAACGGACTGATTCTCTGTACTAGCTGCAATAAAATTATTGGGTTTGAAATTATACAGTAGAACAGCCCTCCTTTTTCCATAGGCGGAATTCACCTTAGAATCCGGAAACGCAAGGTTTTTCACCAATGCGTGTGCATCTTTGCGAATGAAACATAAGAAAAACGCCGTTTTCTTTTCAGCACTCAATCCATTTTAGTGAGACAATAAATTTCAAAAACGTTAGAACTAGTCCTAGTATTCTGTGGAGGTATATTCCACGTCCAATGGGGTTTTTTTAAGGGAGGCCAAAAGTGGGATTGTTTAGATTAGTGGAGTACTATTCAGCACGGGATGTCATACAACCAGAACACGAATATATCGCACGTCCAATCTTAGAATTTCACAGATTGTGCACAAGTATGTACGATTTCGTGGTAAGTGAATACAGTAGAAATGGCAAGATCCACACGCATAGTTTTTCATGATTGTCACATAGCCCCCTTGCTATTGCGATTAATTTTCCTGTGTATAGAACAAATAGTCATAATAATTGACTTAAGGGGGATCCTGAGGATGAAGAACTCATTATGGAGGAAAGTAGTTTTGTGGGTGAACGAGGGCTATTATCAGAGGAGGAGAAAGAGTTCAGATTGCGTAACTGGTGAAGTTTGAGAAGAAAATAGCGAGCCCTCATATGCATCGGTATACCAACCCACCTAAGAGCGCCAACATTATGGATCACTGATCCAATTCTTCCTCAGTTGATGTGATACTCGGAATTGGGTCCTCATTAAGTAACTCGGTCATGAGAGTAACCTAGGGTCTGTTACTGTTCCTCACTTTTACCAGCTATCCTGGCCTGAACGGCTCCCATTTCTGTGTTTGGTTCCGTCTATCGTACCTTGCCTTGTTTCGACTCTGAGCAATTCTTGTCTGTTCTGCGGCCTCTTCCTCTAGGTACATCCACTTGCGGGTTGTCAGAGGTTTATCATTCTTCATGTTGGGCCACACATCCAGTCAAGTCCTGGGTTCCTGCCCAAAAACCAGTTCAAGCGGTGTCGTCCCCGTTGTTGAATTGTTCGTTGCTCGCTAACTGGGCGATATCTTTGATAGTCCACCTTGCCAATCACTTCCGCGGTTGTTTAACCATTCCTTTATCGTTTTGTTGAGTCTTCTCTTCATTCAATTTGCCCGAGGCTCGTAAGGCGACGTCCGTATTATCCGGATTCTCCACTGTTCCAACATGTCTCAAAATTTCTTCGATTCGAAGCCAGGATCCTGGTCTGTGATGACCGTTTTGGTATACTAAATCGCGCCACCACATTATCAACTAACACGCAAGAGACCGTATCGCCTGTTTGATCTGGTATCAGGATTGCTTCCACCCAGCGAAACACGTGGTCAACCATTGTCACGAAGTACCGGTTTCCAGTAGCACTCACGGGTGAGGGACCAAACATATCCAAACCCCAGCTTTGAAAGCCTCGCTGTGCTTCTATGGGCTGCATTGGAGGTGTAGTTGTTAAGTGTTCTTGGTTCCGCTGACAATCAGGGCAAGTTCGTATGCAGTCATCAACGTCGTGCTGCATCGTGGGCCAGAAGACTCTGCGCCGCAATAAATCGAAGACTCTTTGTTGTCCTATGTGAGCACTGTCATGAGCTAGCCGTATTGCCTGCTCACGTACGGCCTTGTGAACAGAAGGCAGTCTTCTGGGTCGCGGGCCCTGTCGCACATCAACGTCATCGAACAGCTTGTTATGTTTTGGATGCGATCGCTCCAAAATGTTGAGTAGGCCGTGCAGCGCGGGTGAGCTCCCATCTAGTCTGGTCTTGGCTTGAAGATGTGAACAAACTGTCCGCACCAAATTGCCATTTCTTTGGTGGCTGAAAACTCCATCACTTGACATTAGCCGATTCACTGGGATCGCTTCAACCGGCAGTTGGTCGTCTTGGATCAGGTAGGACAATGCATCAAGTGGTTCGTTTTCTCGTCCCTTAACATACTTGATTGTAGAGGTGAATTCTTGCAGGCGGTATGTCCACCCTGCCAACCTCCCGCTTGGATCCCGTGTTGTCATTAACCACGTCAATGGCTTGTGAGCCGTTTTGATGCAAGAATTAGTGGCAATCAGATATGTTCTCCACTTTTCCAGTGCCCACAAGTTTGCTAAACCTTACTTTTTCGTGGTGCAGTATTTCCTTTCGACACTTGTGAGCAGCCGGCTGGCGTATTCGATCACCCCAGACGGTTATGACAATACTGCGCCAATTCCGACTTCACTGGCATTCACAGCCACAGTGGATTTCTCATGCGGCTTTGGTATTGTCAAACAGTTTCGAGGGTTTGTTGCACTTTCCTTGAGTTTCCTGAACGCCACCTCCGTATCTTACGTCCACTCGAAGTTCCTATCCTTCCTCAGTAGTTGAAACAGGACACCAGCTTTCTGGGCAAAATTTGGCACAAACTTGGCGTCATAGCCGACAAAGCCAAGGAAGGATCTCAGTTGGCGCTTTGATTTTGGCGAGGGGAAGCTTCTAGTCGTTTCTGCTTTCTCAGGTAGGGGTTGCAGCTTTCCACCCCCAACAATACGTCCCAAACAAATGATTTTGTGACGCCCTATCTGGCACTACTTTGCACTCAATTTCAAACCCGGCGCTTTGATTCTCTCCAGAACTGCGGTTAATCTGGACACATGCCCGTCAATCGTCATTGAAAACATCACAAAATCATCCCCATACACCCCAACACTATCCAGGTTCTCCAGTACTTGCAGCAGCAATCGTCTGAAAGTAGCCGATGCATTACACAGCCCAAAAGGCATCCGCAGGAACTCATATTGCTTCCCGTTGACACAGAACGCTGTTTTCTCTCTGTCGCTCGCGTACAACGGCAGTTGCCAATAGCCCGACCTCAAGTCGATTGACGACAGCTTCTCCGGGTCATGAAGCTGCTCAAGTATCTCTTCCGTTAGTGGCATTGGGAACGCGTCCTTAATTGTGACACGAATGAGTTCCCGGAAGTCAACACAAAATCTATACGTCCCATCCGATTTTTGCGTTAACAACACTGGCGAAGAATACGGGCTAGTGCTTTCCTGAGTTATTCCCTTCGATAGCATGTTTCGAACTTGCGTCTCTACTTCCGTTACGACTTTCTACGGTATGCTCCGACAAGCTGGTTTGCACACTGCACTCGGGACCAAGTTAATCCTATGTTCTCGCCAATCGCAAAAACCGTGCTCGTCATCTGGTGTCGAAAATAATTCCGCGTACTTCTCGATGCACTGCCTGACACATGGGATTGGACAGCCCGGAACAGGGGAAGTTTTCACACCACCAACGCGATTCAGCCGGTCCCAGCGGGAGTGCAGCTTGATATCTTTCTCCCCAACTCGTAATCAATGAGCTTCAAAATCGATTTTGGCTCCTACGCGTTCCAACAAATCAACCCCAACAATTGTCTCATCAACCCATTCAGTCATTAACTTCTCATGTGTCACGTGAACCTCGCCGATCTGAACCGCTAGCTGCTGCTTTCCCGCTACTTTCAGAGCATCCCCTCCGACCGCACGCACTCGTTTCCCACCAAAATTCACTCCACGGGAGGTGTCACAGATACCCCAGCACCTGTATCTACGACTGCAATTTTACGTTCGCCCCCAATTATGATCTCAACCATGGGAGCCCCCTTCGAATTGAACGTAGATAAAGAAAAGCAAGACGAGACGCGTTTTTCTGGATAAGATCGGGAAAAATACCCAACCTTTGCAACATGCAAAACACCTCATCTGTGCTCCATACATCAATACTCCATTCTTGCGTAGTGTTTGTTGGTTGAGTTCCAGTTTTAACTGCGATTTCCTCGATCATATGTAACGTGGAGTCCAGTTCCGATTGCTCTAATCGGGAAATTGTCACTTCTTCTTGAGCAGCACGCACAATCATGAACAGCGTTTTGTATCATTCATGCCGCACACAACTGCCATTCTCAAACTGCCTTGGACATGCGGGGCCTTGCTTTGAACGAAGCGATCACGAACAAGGAGTGCCCTAGTTACGTCACTTGTCTCAGGCATCCCGATCGATAGTTGGCGCAACAGGTGCTGATAATGGACAACCGGGTCTTGGGTGCTGTCACACCGAGCCGTGTTGAATCGGACCATAGCTTTCTGGCGATCACCACCCTGTGTGAACTCCGTCACCAGCCCCGCACCCACTTCCCGATACGTAGGGCTAGTTTATCCTCCCATCTTCAGGCTATACACCACCTTGGCACGTCCAGCAGGCAATGCCCCAAGCGCCGCCAACATATGTGTGTCGCCTTTTACCCCGTTGCATGCCCGTATCCTCTCGAAATCTCTGGTCTATTCCTCCGCATCACTATCCACGAAAGGAACAGGCCAAGGAAATTTCATTGCGCGAGTGTGGTCACGGTACCAATGTAATAAGGACGACAACACGGGGCAGGATACCTGTATTTCATCGGCCAAACAAGTCAAGTCAGGAAACAAAAACAATCGTTTATATAGGTCCTTTTCCAGACTGCGCGGCACCAACATTGCTATTGCGGCTGCTTGAGCGCTTGGGCTGCGTTCTGGCCAGTTGTCCGTGGCCGATAACTCGCTTCTCTTGAGCGTCATTTCCCTTCGGTTGGTCCGATTGTCTCAGTTGACGGCTTGATCGGCAGCTGCTGCTGCTTCCTCTGTGGTAGTCCGTATGCCTCCTTTCGCCTGCTTCGGGATGCCCCCGACATATTCACTGTCTGTTCTTTTGTCAATGGCCCTCGTTTGGTTCGTCCGTTCACCTTGATATTCACGTCGTTCCCTTGCCTCAACATCCCCCGTTACAGATTCAGTGTTCTTCAGTGTGGATTGCTCGTGCGCAATCTGCAAAGTCAGAAAAAAACTTGGTGAGCTGGAGCTCAGTAAGTGCATAAGCAGGTATCAACACTTAAACTCATAAAGATGGGCTTTGCGATCTATGCATGAACGTCCTTCAGTTGTTCTGCTGTATTTTTTGTTAGAACCATGCCTAGTAGGCAATCGAGAATGGCTCTCTATTGTCAAAAGGGCAGGGATTTTGGAAGCAATGAATATTCTTAGATAAAATTTTGGTCGTTCACTTGATTTCATTCAGGCTGCTATCAAGGACTTACACAGTGGTCCAGAGATCGGCTCACGAGATGTCTGGAGGCCTTTGCGCAGTAGCCATAGGGATAAAAACCTGTGCAACAACCGTAACACAGCTGAGTAATATAAATGAGCTCAACTGTGGCAATGGTGGACAGATCACCCAGACACAGGCATGAAAGACTGGCGAAATCACAGAAAGCGTAATCGAAATTAGAAAGGAGCCCTCATTTAACCCTTTATCTCATTTATAGAAACGAAAATCCCACCGGAAAGACATCAGCTAGTACTCTAATAGAGTCGAAGGCAGGATAGCTCCTGAAGCGAAAGCCACTTTCAGAGGTATCCTAGGATCCAACTCAATGAGTTAAATGTTGATTGGACTGGGGATAACATACGATGTCCAATATGCCTTTACGATCGTAACTTGAACAATTGTGAAGGTTTTTCTTCAATGAGTGTTATCGAACGACAAGCTTTTATACGGGTAAATAAAGGGTTCCTCCAATTTATGATGGCTAATCGTTTATTTGTAGCCTGTCAGTCAAGCATTCCCTTTCAGAACTTCGGGTGTGGGGCACATGGACGCCGTCATGCTCATATCCGTTCACGTTGAACCGATTAGTTATGGTTCCACGTCATCAAATGTCAGAAGAGTTCGCCTCGGCTATGTCTCTTTGAGGTCGTGTAGCTCATTAGAATCAGTAAATGCACCCACACCTTTCTGGGCAACAGGGCTGATAAACCTTCCCTCATTTAGGACGCCACGGAGTCCATCGATCTAAGTCTAAAATTTCCTTTCCAACTCTACTTCGAAGGAGGGTAACACCTTGCAAAGAGGTTCACCCGTCGACTGAGTCTCTAAAGGGTGACTTACTGTAAATATCAACAGAGATTAGGCTATTATCACACACCCCCAGTAACTTTTGCTAGGGATTATATGAAGAGTGAATTTACCTGTTGGTCACGAGACCTGAGTTTCAAAACCGCACCCTATAAGCCTGTCGGGATTTTATTCGGCCATGATATTTCTGATGCCCGTTGGATAACCTATCAGAGGCTGGACACAGGACGATAGCCCTTCGCTGCGAGATCGCCTTTCGGTTGGATTATGAGAGGACTTCTCTTAAGGATACGGTTGAATAACGCAAGAGTATAACTAATTGAGATTATTTGATCTCACGCAGCAGAAAGAAGAGTTAAATGAATCAAAGTATATGAACGTTGAGCTCTCTGTGAATGAAATGGATTCCTTTGAAAGTATGCAACACAGACGAGTAGCGAAGGGGCGCATCCGGCTAGCAGATGGCCACTCCGGAATAGGAGTGCTTTGGTATATTTTTGATACCAGTCTGTCGTGCAACCGTGTTCCTGCTGAGCACCAAATGTTACTGCGGTCCAAGCTTCTCTGTTCTAGACGGTGCATTAACAAAACGTGTTCAAATGCATTTGGAGTTCGATAGTCTAGGAAAGGTCTAAAGTCGTTGAGACTGAAGCCTTTGCAACTTTCGTAGGCGTTAAAGGCCTTAAGGCCTAAGGTACACAATGGACTGGTCATTTTTATGATCGTATGAATAGTTCAACCGGTCATACAGAAGCCTCGCTGTTAATCCTGCATCAACTTTTTAAGATCACAGAACTGATTGTGGAGCATTATCTTGAAATAAACTGCCTCACTGGTAAATTCCACGTTCTTGCACCGCTTCTGATTGTAAAAAACATGACAACAGTGCTACGAATGCTCAAGAATGGCTTCTGTTGCCTAGATATATGACCTGACCGTGTGGACAAATTATGGCGCCATTATCCACGAATGGAATCCAATGAAGACATTTGTTTAGGTTTTGCAGGGCTGATCACTTCGGTCTATTCTAGATTAACATTGGGTGAAGTATCATCATTATTATTACGCCCGCTTGAGCGCATTTTTAAGGTGCTTTTCACCTGTCGAGAAAATGAGGAATAGTTTTATACGCCAAAACGTATTAGCGAATCAGATAAAACTTCATCTTTGTTTGTTAAAACACGCGCAAGGAAGGGGACTGTAGTTCTGTACAGCAATAAGTTGAAAGGAAGCAGTCGAAAAAGAACGGATCAACAGGTGTGATTGGTTCAGAGGAAGATAGCAATGCGATGGGTGTGAACCTACCTCAGTGATCTTCTCTGCAAATGAAATAGATGATATTATGTGCTTGTTACGTAGGTGCGAAATGAGGTCTCCTGAGACTATACCAGAAATAAGGCCGATGATTAGCTGATCTCTACGAAGTGATACGTAGTCCTTTTTCAGCCGACCAGGAGAAATTACGGGAGAACAATATAGAATAATGGGAAATATACACAGGTGTACGAAGAAAGAAATGAAAGACTGCGAAGCGCTGAACTGTTCAAGTTTACGAATTTAAAGGGATAATCTACACCCTTTCCAAACAGCAATTTCTATATGTAAAGACCAATGTAAGTTCTGTTGTAAACTTACACATAGGTATTTCACACTGCTCATACTTATATAAGGAGTTGAACTAATAGAGATGCTGTTGTTTTTAAACGCTATTGCAAATAGTAAAAAATGCTTTCTTGACTTTCGGCTTTATTTAACGAAAGACCAGACTGATTAGAAAAGTTTTGGAAATGTGCAATATTGCCACGAAACTCATCTAAATTGGACTGACAGAAAACAGACCAATCCAAAACAACAGCATACTTGAATAGGCGGGTAGGGTGGACTGCACTCAAGTCGCTGATGTAAGTGGTGAATGGGTGTGGGGAAAAAACGGCTCCTTGGAGAACCCCGGAACTGCTTAAGAGATATCCGGAAACTTTTCTTCCAACTTTGGTACACTGAGTTGTACCAGATAAGTGGTCTTTCAGCCAGTTAAGTAAGTATGTGGGGCAATTAAACGATTCCAACCTTTTGAGAGGCCAGGATTATGGTACACTGTCAAACGCTTATGTGTAATCAAGAAAGGCACACCTTACCGACTCGTACGAATCATCGAGAAATGTTGCAATGTATCGGACCACGCACACTACTGGGCCGATTTTGGAACTCCTGGTTTTATGCGCAAATTCCGTTCTGTTCTGTTCAGAAAACCGTTAACCATGCACTGGGTGCGGTGGCTTTGACTGCTATCTCCCAGCGGCAATCTCAAAAGGAAATAGTGAAAGAGAAAAGAGTACGCAAATTTGTATCTGTCAGTGGGACTTTTGGCTGTGTTTTGAAGGCGCTAAAGTATAGCACGTTCAACCAGCTTTAAAGCCAATGAGAAAAGTGCAATTGAGCTAAAATTCTTGGTTCCGCTTTGGTTACACGATTCTTTGGGTAAAGGAATGATTGTGACAAGATGTCCACAGTCGGATTTGGATTGGGATTCAAGTGAGTGATTGATAAGAGTAGTCATTAGCTCGGAGAGAGGTCCCGCCTCTTGCTTGAGTACTGTAGAGGGTAGACCATTCGGTCCAGAAGCTTTGGTTAATTTGGTGGACTTGAGAATCTTGAAAGCATCCTCCCTGGAGAATTTTTCAATTTTCGAGTTGTTGGCTTGATGGAAAAGTGGGAGTGGGCCATTAGAGTAACGAATGAACTAAGAATTCAGATGGTCAACATCTATGTCATCGCAGGAGAGACTTTTCTGCTGGCCACAGAGTAGTCTGATCCTCTGCCATGTGTAGCTGATGTTCCTGGAGTGCAGAAACTGTTGAGAGAATATAAAATGAAAGCGCTTGATTTCTTTTTTTGTCAAGGTTGATAGTCCACTGACCTCAGGTGTGTCGCGCATTTTGTAGGCCAACTCTTTCTTCCTGCGTAACCTTTTGGAATACGTACAAGGAAGTAAACAGTTTCAGTTGGACTTCAAGCGTTAAAGAGGTGGCTTATAATTTTGGTGGTAAAATATACCGATACTGAATGGCTAAAGCTGTGTTGTAGCCAGGAAGTGGCGAGAAACAAAGACCGGTTGAACTGTGAAAGATTTTCTTTAGATGAGTTTCCATGAGGAAAACGAATCTGTTTAGCCTGTATGTAGGATAAGTGGCCTTGTTTCGAGTACATTTTTTGGACGAAGATGTAATACGCTGTGATCACTGACACTAAGCTTGACGGAAAACAGTTCTGGATGACTGGTTAGGGTAAGATCCAATTGTGAGTCACAAAGGGGGGGGGTGAGAAAAATATTACTGAGATTGGAAGATGAGAGTGGATATGAAGACGTATGATTGAAGTCTCCTACAAAGATATGAAGATTATCATCTATCAAAGGTACAAGGAGAGGTAGGAATAAATCATCGAAGGAGTTAACAAGGCCGTGTGAGCTTTGTGCTGCAGTGTAAACATTTGTGATAACAATATGGTCGAAACTAGAAAATTTACAACGACATGAGACAAATATACAGTCACTCCCATCGAAGCAGTAGGAAAAAAACGACACTGGGCTGGCTGCATCTTATCCTCTTCGTGGATTTCTACCTATGCTGACGAAAGCATGAACAGATTTCCATTTCGACCACAGGATTGTCCACATCAGCATTTAGCCAGGTTTCCTGGAGACATACCACACACATATTTTGAAAGGCAGGAGCCATGAGCAGGTAAGTTAAGTCTGGAAGCTTGTTGAACAGAGAACGCAAGTTTTTACACAATATGCTGGGAACTGTCATATAATCCGTCAGTGTGCTACTAAGGCCTACCCGCCACCCGGCTCTTTTGCCTTTCCTCGCATGATGGCTCGTTTTCACGTTGTCGTTATTCGATGGTAGGTGATCCGAGACTTGTCAACATATGTATTTTATTGATGATCTAAATTGCTCTCACTATTTTCGGGAGGACATCATCGCGATGAACGACAGTGTTAACCAAATAATTCCAACGAAAAAGGGCCAGAGTTGTAGCGCAGCCTTTCAAGGGAGCGCAAAAGCATAGGCTTTATGGTAGTTTTTCATATGTTTGCAAGTAAGGGGTGTGTACACAACGAAAGCCCACTGTCTGATTACGGGTGCATTCCTAGTGTTGTCTTTAAGATTTATGGCTAGAAAAGACCCACCTGAAGTAACAGGCAATGATACCAGTCGTGACTTTGTTGGAAGCGAAAAAAACTAACGCTTATGACGACAGTAAGGTAGTGAACGATTTTTCAAAGCGTAGTACTGACGGACAATTGCAAACACCTGATATGAGCCACCAAAGTGGCATCTGGGAGAGAATTATTCATTCAGTTGGAACAATCGGAACAGCTATGGCAGGAGGTCAAGCTCTTATCAGTAAGCCGCGATTAATTTGCTTCCTTAAATTCAGGTAATCATCAACGACAGACATTTCGTTCCGGATAATGATCCCCCTTCTGGAAAGATCTCTTGATCTTGCGGGCTATTTTTGTTGAACTTCAGTCTAACAATTTTGTGAGGGAAAATCAAGCTTATTGAATGTTACACTAAGGGTTGGCTTCAGTCGCAACGTCTGACGTCAGTATTCTGGAGACAATGTTAGCACAACTATTTGCCAACTTTTTAATCATGCTATGAGTGGTTGACACGTGAAGGGAATCTGCGCCCGGGTGATCTATTTGTATTCTGAAGTGGAAACTTATCACGAGGGCACCAGTCCCAAGGAGTTAATATCAAGGTATTTCCGGGTGTCAACGGACAAGCACGTCAAATGTTATTTCTTGCTGCCCAGGATAATGTTCATAGTGATATTAGACCACTCAGTCTAATAGAAGGAGTCTGTGAGAAGGATTAGATTGCTGAACATGAAACGTTTTTTTTCGTGCATCTTGAACTCCACTCTGACGTTGACAGTTTCTTTAATTAGTTGTGGATGAACACGCTGATGGATATGGCAAATCGTACCGGTCTCAGGGGACGGTGTTGTATTTGCCTGTGTGCGTTGGTCGAGCTATAAGCGAAAGGAGTGACAGACAACTTACCTATCACTTTGGCACATGTTCTTGCTGATCATCTCAAAAATTGTTCTACTGCAGCATGACTAATACAATTTGACTGCGGAAGCTGGAGTGTGACTCCATTTTGTTGACGCCTCACCGTTATTCAATCTGGTTCTTGAACTGTTTACGCCGAAGAGAATCACTATAGAGGTTTGTCGTCACCCACATTTCCTGTTTTTCCTGTAAGCTTTATAGCACCTTGCTATAAACCATTTGATAATTCCCAATTTCACGGAGATGTTTTGGCCTTTTGGATAAATACTCGTATAGGACAAATTCTTGGTTACGACTGTCGTATTGTCGTGCTGACCAGTGAGGCCGAACAACTGGAGTCCTCCTTTTGGACTTGACCAGGCGTTACCTACATTTGATTGTGCAGTCCAGAATCAATATTGTGTCATCCAGTGGTCAAGTGTACCTTACCACAGTGAGAATGCAGATACTCTGTGCCACTATGTATTGTGCTCTGTGTGATCTGTGTAGCATATAATTGCCAAACCCAATCAGTATTTATTCAGTCTTTTTGGATCGAGACGTCAGAGTGACATTTTTGTTATCCAGAGAAATAACAGTAACTGAATGAGGAAAGAACTGATGTAGCTAGCGATAGACACAGGGAATTAACTTTACTGAAAGTCTTGATTCTAGTTTCCGGAAGGAATGTAATTAAACATCGCCGAGATCACAACATAGTGGAATACATTTTTGTTTGTTTGTTTATTTGTTTTATTAAATCGTTACTAGCATGCTGTTATGCAGCTCTACATCGGTGTATAGACTGGTTCGGAGTTGGTGAGGGGTGCAAAAATAGGATAAAGCTAAACTGGTCTACTGGAAATTGCACTCTAGCGGTCTGCATTCAGTGGAAGTAGCGGACGGTACTCAGGCTTATTTTTGAATGGCGATGTATTACGAAACACGTCCGTTTGCATCCAGCAAATGGCTCTCCAAGAAGGATTCATATTTTTAGACGATTTTTAGTCACAGCCTAATGTTAACTGACTGTGAGGTTACAGCTGTTTGGGAACCGATAAAAAGCACCCGCGAAGTGACCAAAACATGAACCGCATGTGGCAGGCCAAGGCTGAACGGGCAAACAACACTGGTCCTCCAACAACACCATTCATACCCCGAGACACGGTCCGCATGGGACAAGGTAGGTGAGCTGAAATGAACTGAAACGACGTTTTTTCCTTTACTTTATTGCCATTCTCATTTTTTTATTGGTAGTCTGCGTCACTGACGGCCAGCCCCTGTGTGAGGAGACAACCACTGCCAGGGATATGGAAAAAGCTGGTCGGAAACACTCGTCGAAAGCATCAAAGCTAGCCACGTGAGAAACTAAATCCCGAGGCCGGGAGAATACACCAAAAGCCTAGGTACCAGTCGATGGAGTTTGCATTCAACGACACAGCAGTGCGCACATAGATGATGCACAGCGTGCAACGCGTAAACTAAGACAGATCAGTTGATAGCAAAGAGGAACTATCCGAAATTCCTACCTATAAGTAGGAAAACGATGATATGACCATCAAGATGGAAATAAATGAGCCCTTCAAAGCCCAAGTCCTTATCCACATGCTTAGTCAACCATAACAAGAATTGACTGAGTCTAATTACCACTGGAGTGTCTAAAAAGGAGGTGAGAACATTTATGAATTTCAGAATGGTTTGACAAGGACGAATGTAAGAGGAAAGCATAATCCAAAGTTCGCAGTACCCAAAAGGGGAAAACAAAGTTTTTGTCGTTATCGCAAAAATGGAACAGTGGCTAAAAGTCGTGTCATACCCCAGCAAACACAAAAGTTTAAAATATGTTTTACCTGTTTCTATTACCTCAAAAGCGTGTCTTTATGTATCAGCTGGCCCAAATAATATCGTTGGAATACTACTGCTTGAAACACTTAAACGACACAAAGATACACTTCAGTCCAAAGTGACGGGCCCCTTTTTGCTTAGCTACTCACGCCTTGGCTTCCCGACGGTTGATGTACTCTCAGTGGGGAACTTAGACCACTGATTAAATGATCACTTGTGTTTTCACAGCTCAAATAACCCATCAACGCAACTACCGTACGAATAATACAAATAAGGTAGTCGGATAGTAAATCCAAAGAAGTAATTCATGACCGCGTGACTGAATAAAACCCAAAATTTTCTCACATTAGCTCTTACTACCAGAATCAAAAGTACCGTGTGACCAAAGGAGAAAACGATGGCATAATAATATAAGGTATTGTTGTACGGTAAAGTAGAGCATGGAGTTATTGTAGGATACGTAAACAGGCGTGTGTCTAATCTGTGCCAATCACAGACTACTCGAACACTATGGATAAATTAGCCAATCATTTTACAGTGACCTTGTAAGTAGACATGAACAACCATAACATTGTAAGTATAATGCAAGATAGTTTGACAGATTACTTGAATCGCTCGATCGAACACACTCATGTACATAATCAACACACAACATCACTCCCACTCCATCATCAATGTTTTATGCGTTTACGCAGCGCTCAACGGCTTTCGGGATTCGTGAAGAACGACTTATGGTTTGTTGATCAGCACCGCGTTGTTCAGAGAGAATGGGTCGTGAAATTGCCCTACCGTGTTTCCCAGTGTAGAGCTGATGAGCGGTAACTTTCTAGCCACTGGCTAACTTATGTGCCTGATCCTATAATAGGCTTGATTAATATTAGCGGTGAGAAACTCGTTTCTTCCTTTCGTCCGGTCTGATTCCCCAAAGGAAAGTAAGTTACGGGACTCAGCATTTCCGCGGTTCTCGCGTAAATACTTTGGTAACTCTGTCTCCTGAGAAATTTTGGTCCCATTTTGCCTTTCCCAATCTGACGTGCCACGTTAAGCTTCAAATGTAGAGTCTTCAAAAACATCGATTCCCCTGGAGTCTTAGCTGTCGCCTTGTGACAATTGGTGCGGTGTAAACAGTGATTGAAGCACAGAATCATCCCATGAGTCTCCTTATAAGTGGGACGTTTGAATAGTCTCTTTCGGTGAAAGGTTGAGTCTTTCTACCATGTCGTTGCATGAAGGATAATACGGGGCGGTTCGTGAGTGTTTAAGCCCTTGTCGGCTTAGAAGTTTTTCGAATTCGAATTCGACGAACTGTTGGCCCTTGTCTGTAACGATCTCTTCCGGTACACCGAAACGAGCAGTGAACTGTTTCATCCACTGAATTATCATAGAAGAGGTTATATCTCCGCATAATTGTACCTCTGGTCACTTGCTATAATAACACGTGACAACGAGCATATTGCGTTTGCGAACTGAGGCTGTTGAAAATGGTCCTATGACATCAATAGCCAACTTTGGCCAAGGCCGTATAGGTTGATCCACTGGTTGTATTGATTCCCGTATGGATTTGATTGTTTTATCGGAATGCTGACAAGGTCTGCAATTAGTAACAATGATTTCAATGTAAGAATACATACGCTGCCATCAAAACCATTCGCTAACCGCGCTGGTGGGTCCTTGTGATTCCAAGATGTCCCTCGTGCGTACATAATTTCGTGTTTTAAAGTAGATGGAGGAATGAATCTCGATCCACGCGTGACTCGTTCATTTATCACTAAAGCTCCTCTCATAGATTTTAGTATTATCTTGGTTCGTCTGGAATAATACCCTTTGTTAGAGGCCGTCCATATTGCTTGACCAGTTGCAGTTCACTGACCTCCAATGTTTTCTGACGCAATCACTCTTCCGTTATGGCCTGAATTCTAAATTATTCAAAGCAACAATTATTTCATTTTTAATCGCATCTTTCACATTTTATCGATAATTTAAAGGTAAAGGGGAAAGTGCATCCGTAACACGGTTTTCAGACCCACATCTGTATCGCTTCCCGAAATCATCGGAGGGTAGTCTCGCATACCAACAATTATTACGAAGTGGCCTGTGACCTTCACTTCCACCACTCAGAAGTGTAGTTAAAGCCGCGTGATCAATTAGTAGAGTAAAACGTCTACGGAAGAAATAATAATTTCATTTTTAATAAACCTTAACACAGGCAAGGGTTTCTTTTTCACTAGGTGAATACCTAACTTCGGTACTGGGAAGTGTTCTTGATGAGCATGCTATAATCTCTTGTTTAGGTTGAATTTGGGACAGAACAGCTCCCAGTTCAACATCCGATACATCGGTTGAAACAAATGTGTCACGTGTTTCATCAGAAATCCTGACAGTCAGAACAAATTCAGTCATTTGTTTCACAAGCCAAAGCATCACGCTGAATGGTGGTCCACTCAAGTGGTAAGCCAGCCCTAATCAGTGCTTGAAGTGATTCTACTAAACCAGCGAAATCTGGTAGATGAGTTAAATACTAAGAGTAAAGACCGAGATAACTTTTGGGTTGGGTTAGTGTAGTAGGTTCAGGTACATTTATGACTGCATTCGAATTTGCAATGCTAGGGAGAACCCTAGCCTCTGACATGATATGTCCAAGAAACGATATCTCTTTTGTGCAAAATAAACGTTTGTTTATATTGAAACTCAAATGTAACGGATGAAGACAATCCAATATAGCCTGGAGATTAGGGTCATGCTCCCATTTGGAATTTCCAAAAACACATATTTCTCTCATGTAAAAATTACATCCGTGATGTGCAGATAAAGACTGAGTCATAAATCTCTGCCAAGTTGATGGAGCAGGACTAAGATCCACTGATAGAACCCTGTATTGAAACAATCCTTCGAATGAAAAAGAAGCAGTGAGCGGTTTGAATTGTCTTAAACGGCATGTGATAAAAGCACTTCAATATCTAATTTGAAGAGATATTTAGCACCAGTAAGTCTGGCCAATAGCTCGTCAGGACTTAACAGCATGAATTTTTCAGTGAATATCTAACTGTTCAACGCCCGAAGGTCTGTACAAAGTCAAACTCTACACTCTCTTTTAAAAACTGGAACCAGAAGATGCATCCAGGCTGAACATGAGATTGGTTCGATGAAACATTTGGTGTATGGCAGCCAATAACATTTAAGGATAAAAACTGAATAGTGCGAATATGGAAGTCTGGTTATCATGGTTCTGTACTAGGTGAATAGTGTGTGCAACACAAGTTATTTTCAGAATGCAGAGAATAACTAGGTTCGGTGATAGAAGGACTCTCCACATCGACTTCAATCTTATTATCTAAGGTGTTCACTGACCTTGTACGAGACACCTTGGCAAAATATCCAATGTTAAAACACGTTCTGAAAACTCCTCATTTTCTTGAAAAAATCAAACCTTTATGCATAGACGTTCGACGTCGTAACCAAAACTTTATCAGTTATTTGAAATCCTTCGTCCACAGTAGTTTTCTGACAGTGAATGAATATCAAATCACAGTTGACCCACCTCACTCAGATAATTCCGTAAGAACTTCAGCTTAACCGAATGGTTCAGAACAAAATTTGGGTCGACTAGTTTGCGTAGATTCAAGTAATCCAAAAGCGCAGTTTTTCAGGAAATCCACGGTTCTGGATTAGGGAACATGGTAGCCTCTATCCGGAACATTGTAGGTGTATTAACTGATGTAGTCATTGCCTGCGACATCAATGTAGTACTGTAAATCAGCACACGGATCTCTCTTAACGTGCGTAAACAAGCATGAATGGCAGTATGGAAAGGATTACCGTACTTCCACGGGGATTGCTTATGTTCGATCTGCGGAAGTCAAAGGAAAGAAAACTCCATGAGCCCAAGGCTCAGTAAAAGAATCAACAGGATCCTACACTGACAATAATCGAAAACCACTGAGGCTGCCAACAGCTTGCTCACCACAGTATGTAATCTGTGTCAGACACAGACTACGAGAGCATTATGGATAAATCAACCAATCAGTTTACAGTGACCTTGTGAGTGGATATGAACAACCAATCATAAAATCGTATGTAAGCGTAAGAAAAAGATAGCCAGACAGAGCACGTGCAGCGCTCGATCGAATGCACGCACGCGCACACAATAAACGCACAACACGTATATTATAACGTTTGCTAACCTAATTTGTATTCTCCAGTTCCTCCAAATGAAAGCTCCGTGAAATCCGAAAAATGAAAATTAGCCGGAAGTTTGAAGGTCATCCCGGTTTGATCCAATGCCTTTGAGTAATTTCTTACCACCCAGCTGAATTCAGACGTGAAACGGGGATCTCCGGATCAGAATGTTCCGTAAAAGCAATGTTTGGTTTTACGACATCTGAAGAACCTGTGAACAATAGGTTTAACTAAGCTTACGGCGAAACCTGCTGTATAACTAAAATTAACTGACCATGCATACCAAATAACAAGTGATCCTTAAAATAATTCAACTCGCGTTACACAGAACAGCAGCTCTTCATCCGGAGCACCTTTTTTCCTCCGGAGGATTTGCACTAGTTCACAAGTTTAACATATAGCACTTTGTGTAGTACAGCCCAAACAATTTCACTAGATTTTCGTCGACCGAAGGTCAACAATAGCAAAAACAGAAGGAATAACGAGTTTCAACCATATGGACCCGCAAAGCTTTGACGGCCGTGCATTGAGGTCAGTTTCTGCACCATCTTCAGTAGACTCCTAAAGGATTCCAATATGGATGGAAATCATCGTTTGAATCAAACTAAGGTGTGTCTATCGTAGATGTATACAACTCTTTTCACTGACTGATGACCAAAATTGTGCAACACATCTGTCGCACTTTGATAACATCCACAGTGAATATTATTGAGTGATGGGAGACACGTGCTGGGTACTTTCACTATCCTGATACTTTTCGAAACCTTTGTTCTATTGTTTTATGGTTAGATCGCGATTTGCTGTGAAAGTAAGAACTAGTGGAAGCACTTGCCTGCACCGTATTTATGCTTTTGTTCAAGTTGACCATTGTTCCTAGAGGTAGTCCGCTTTCAGCTTTCGAGGTTGAAGGAATTCCTTCTCCGAGAGTAATGCGCATAAAAATATGTTTGAATACCTCAATTCCAGCAACTATAGGTAGTGGGCAATATGACTGAATAGGTGGCTGACCATGTTCCTTTCAAATTTTGTTATGCACTCTTCCTTTTCAAGCATACAGTCCGACTCAGTTGAGCTTGACTCAGTGGTCAAGAATCGATGTGGGCGTTTACTGTGGGATTTATTAACTACATATATACACTCATTACATCTAAATTTACTGTACGGCAGACACAAGTCATCCAGTATCTTTCTGTTGCTTGTCCATGTGTTTGCATCAATCGTAGTGATGGACTACAAGATAGCCACGTGATTAACAACGACGGAAGTATCAACGTGTTTTAATTCTGTAAGTTCTAAATGAACATCATTTAGCTGGATAAATCATACCATATGGGCTCAAACAAACAGCTATTTCGAAAAAAATCTGACATAGAGGCTTCTACTGTTGACCCACGCGTGGCCTGAAGCAATTTACGAGGTCATCGCTTAGTTGCAGATTTAGACAATCCAGGATGGGAAAGTTGATGTGGACATTATTCAGTTAATTATATCTGTAAAACTGAAGACGAAGTGCTTATAATTTATAGTCTTTTGTGAACTATCTATGTGGTTCGATAATAACTAGTACCGTGAGACTCTGTATGTAGTTTCTCGCCCCAGGACAGCATCACACAACTGTGGGAATAAAACTAAAGAAATGGTCGAAAATAGTGTTTGTTGTAATACAAAATTGTAATTTAAAGGCTTCCTTATAGATTTCAAAGCCAAAAGATGTCAACTTATGACGAAATAACAATGAAAAGATTAACATGAAACATACCTGAGCGTTCAACAGTGGGATATATCAGATATGGTTCGGAAATTTGTAGCACAATTAAACAGACCACAACCAACCACTTTTCATAATAATCTTGTTATTGAAATTCCTCATTCACTGTGATGAATCCTAGTGCAATACAAAAGACTGCTTTGACCCGTATGAATGGACAACTTCAGGCATTTACAAAATAAAGAGAATTGGTATTTTAAGAGGTGAATTCGCCACTTTCAAGGTGATCAATTGTGCTGGCTGCGGCCAGGCAACATGACCGCCACCTGGGTTTCTATTTTGAAACAGCTTTGATGCGGTCGGATGATCGTGCAGAAACAACGCACTTATTTCTGTCAAATATTAATTTTATTATCACTGCTGTGTCAACTTTGCTTTATCACCCAGAACCAAGCTGTTTGTTGATCGGCCGCCCATATCACACTTGCTCTATTGAGTCACTCCTGAACCCTTGACACTGTTCTTAGTAAATTCTCCTTACCTCGTAACCTAGGACTTCTGATTTATTGTGAAGCGCTGGTCAATTTATTTTCAGCTGATGAACCCGTAATTGGCAAACTGGATCGGCGATCGTCCGATGGAGTAGGTGCACGCTTCCAGTCTGTAAAGACGCAAAAATATGGGAAACTGTTCTAGTCGAAATTTCGGTAAGTGCAAGATTTGTCTTTCTACAATCATCGCAACCAGACATCAGCATAAAAACCTACGGCCCAATGTTACACTTGGGCTGTCTTTTTCGTTAGCCTAGTAAATTAAAAATGTTGATCACTCTCTAACATAGTTATAAGGAACATTGTAAACTACAACTGTCTCAGCTATGAAACAGCAAAATTATGAATAAAACGTCATTTGATAATATGGTACAATGATAGATGTCTAGTTTTGATAGTACAAACGCAATAGAAATTCTTAAATACTTGTCAGACAAAATGTTTTAGCTAAATCTTTGATCTCACAGATAACTATAAAGTATTTTTAAAGCTTGTCAAAATTCTGACCTAAAAGTTGTATCCTGCCAAATTGCTATGTCCTTGCTTAACTCGGAGAATGGACCGCTGAACAGGTCCGTCCTCCCTTCGAGTTATTAAAACATCGAGGAAGGGTAGCGACCCTTGCTGTTCCAATGCACATGTGAATTTCAAGTTCGGATGGGCTTCGTTGAATTCCTTTAGTAACTCTCCGATACCTTCTACGTGATTCACTGCAATGAACATATCGTCTGCATTTCTTGTGTAGAGAAAAGTCCTATTTATCATCGCGTCCGGTGGTACTTCGATCATGCCGATGAAAATATCAGCCAAAATAAGACCCAGTGTACTGCCCGTTGCAACCCCACCAATTTGTCTGAAGGCTGTCCTTTGTAACTGGAATCGGAAGTTCTCTATGCACAATAAAATCGGTTGATTTAAGATCTCTGGTGGTACCTGGAGATTGATGTTTTCCTGTGTGACAAGTTGGCATATGAAGTCCACCGTTTCGAACAGGGGCACATTGGTGAATGGTGGACTAACATCAAAGGGGCACATTACTCTCCCAAAGAGATTGCTTTTGGACTGAAGATCACAAAATTGAACCGAGTCTCGTAACGTGTTAATACTGAGGCGTTTATGTACTGCTTGAAGAACTTCGACTAGCCACTGAGCTAAGTTATGGTAGGGCGAGTCATTCATTGATATTATAGGGCGTAATAGAACATTAGTTCTATGTCCGTGGTAAACCGTATAGAACTGGTTTGTGGCAACCTACAGGTTCCAGTTTTTTCACTTGTAGTTCTGTGATAAATCCGCGCAGCATTAGGACTTGTAACTCACGTGTGGTTTGTTTCTCAGTCTGCTGTACCTTATCCGGGGCGGATTCTGGTTCGAACTTGCCCCCATCCTCCAAGATTTTCGTCATTTTTTGCACATATTCTTCCTTCTCCATAATGACGACTCCTTGACCTTTGTCAGGTTTGAGCACCAATAGGTTAGGGTTGTTCCGTAGCTGTTTGAGAGACTGATAATGTTCGTGTCCCAGGATGCCCTGTTGTTGAATAGGAGTACCTCCATTTCAAAAATAACTCGGAGAAGTTTTGGTCGACAGTCTCTCAAGGGACACTCGGCTAACAGTTGACCGTCCTTTTTTGTTCCTTTGGATTTTTATGCCATCTGAAACTTTGGAACAGTGGAAAATGTTCCAAAAATAAGGTTGTGCGAATAAGGGAGAAAGACAATGAAATAAGGATATCAGATGAACTTAGGCTGAAAAATAGGAATTGGCAATGAGCGGAAAATCACTCATAAGTAATGGAATGCAATTAGGTAAGGAATAATTCGTGCATCTTATTAGCTCACACAGGCCTTATCTTGAAATTTCAGAGGCTCTGAAATTCACAAGCGACTGAATAAACAACCATGAAACTGAATAACTCCAGTAGGGACGAGTGAAAATCAAGTTATTGCTTACGAATAATTAACCAATAATAGTTTTAATTTCTGTTCCACAATAACTGTACAGGATTGTCTTCCGTAATTGAGTGACTCGCATTTAAACAAACTCCAAGCCCCAAGACAGAGAACACAGGCTAGCTTCACTATGCACACTAGAGGACAGATGATCAAACAATAACAATAGCATACCTCGAGTTGTGGGCAAACCGACCACAGAATCAATACTGTGAAATAAGGCTTCAAGATGCCCAAGCAACAACGGACAGGAAACTCTCGAGAATGCAATTCAGGAGCAAGTCAAGTGGTTTACAAAGTAGGTTCTTGTTTATGGGGGTATTTAGACCAATCAACGGACAGAAGAGAGTAGTTGATTAAAGAGAACACACTCAAACAAGAGTGGGTGAAAAACGAGCGCAATAACGTGGTAAGGAGAAAGTGCAAGATCACAGAGAGTTGGCCAAGCGCAGTCATTCGCACGGATAAGGCGGATTGGGAGGAAAGGATAAATACGTCCAGCCGTTTGTGCCTCGTCATGTAACCGCAAAATCGGGGGGGGGGAGGTTACGTAAGCGAGTAATAGCAACAATTAGATTCGTGACGATTGGGTTCACTTCTCATAAAAACTAGACTAAAATTTACGTGAAGCAATAAAACTGAAAAGCAATGGTTACGGGGGGGGGGGGAGGAAACCAAGGGTTTTGTTCGGCGCGGAATTTAGGGGTGAAGATGCATGAAAAGCAAGCAAATAGTTTGGTGAATACAAGTCAAATAAGGACAGAAAGCATGGGACCTGGGCTAAACCAGTTTAACGGAATGTCTCGACAAGGCAGGCTGAATTTCTTTGCCCAAATTTAATATATCTTTACAGTAACCGTCCATAAATTTGTGGTTGATTAGATACATGTTTGAATTGTTGAGGGCCTAGGAAAACAAACAAAATCGGGAGACAAGAGTGACTGTAGTCACGTACCCATGGGTATTCAAGCTGTCGCTTTCAGAAGCTCTTGCGTTTTGGCCTAAAGACTGTTTGGGGTTCTGTATACGATAACTGTGTCTTCAGTCTTTACAGAATTGATATCCTAGAATCGAGATGTTTTCGCCCCTAGATTTCCAGTAGTTCCATTGATAAACATGGCTGCATTGTTCAAATGGTCACGGTTTACTTGTCCCGTCGAATTTTGTCACAGCGGGTGCGATAATGTCGTTCAGATAGCTTTTGAGCTTTATCTGTGTGTCTGGTTAAAGTCACACATAGAAAGCCAAACACTAATCAATATTACTCTCGTCTTTGAAGTTACGCTAGCTTGGTACTGACTTTTAGTCATGCTTCTGCGTGGACAGTATTGGCTGGTCGGTTTTCCAAATTATCTATTGACCTTGCTTGTTTACGCGTGTGACCACATGTAACTCAGCTCTAAAAGGCTTGATCTTGTCACGGAAAATGCAAGTAGCCTTCGCCTGTCAAGCCGTTTACTGTAGAGTGAGAAAACTGCAGAGGTGCATCAGTCTAACGTATTGGTTTGATCTGATTTCTGCGCCTGAATTTGTCGTCCGCGAATTTTACGACGATGACAATAGGAATAAGAACCACCTTACTTTTTCAGCTTTCCTCCCACTGAAATTATTCCACAATTGAATTCGGTCTGAACCACAGATAAAAACCAGTACCCAGACGTCACATTACTGAACAAAATTGTTTGGAAAGGGGTTAGGTAGACAAGACTCCTTGTTTCGGGCTAATTTTAATACGTGAACTACGTAGATCGGCTTAAAATTACTCAAGTGTTCCAGTTAAAAAATTTGATCTGGACTAGTGCGTCAAAGTGATGTCACTTTTCAAACTACACAGTTGCCTTTCACCATGCGGTTACATTTCATCTGATGAACGCAAGGTGGGACAGGCACCAAAATGAGGGGGTCACAATTGGAGTTTATCAATCAGCGAACGGGCAACAGTTCGAAAGATTGTAATTATTTTTAACGAACTCAGTGTGCGTGTAGTAGCACCCATAATTGATAGCACTTGGGTATCCCCTCCCTCTCAAATGTTGCATTCGGAGATAAACAGATCAGTCATGAAACAGGATCGTATTGTCGCACTTATATCACACACTGTACAGGAGTAAGCTGACCTAGGATTTTTAATTAGGAAGCCATCAATGATTCGCATCGGTAGTGAACTAGTAAGAAGTCCACCTTCACCTCCCCTCCCAGCGAGATGAAGTGCTGCTTCCGTATCTGTCGGGTGGCTCTATTTGTCTTGTTGAACGTCAAAGGTGCTGATCGGGTGTAAAACCACAGTACACCAATGGAGGCTCACATTCCTGTTACCAGTCGCTTGCTAACAACATTCGGCCATCTACCCTACGTCCATCTGCTAAGTGACGAGTGCCCGGTCAATAGACACGTTAAATTCTCATAGGCTCTGTTATTTTTGCCTGACGTTTTCTACACTTGGCCTTTTGTGACGGAGGAAGGTCTCTGGCCGGATGAGTGAAGCTGACTTCGGATAAGTAGCCTGATGTCGATCTCCGTATTCAAGATGGTCTGGGTCGTTGTTTGGCATGGATGGATGTGCTGCTTTCAGCTTTGCCTGAACAGCACTTCCAAACATGAGTTCTTCAGATGCCTTGTTCGGGACTCGGTTACACTTTGCTCGGTATGTAAATGAGTCTTCTAAAACAGCAATCTCCCAACTTTTACCCGCAAAACGGATTGTCTGAATAGATTCCTTCAGCGTTCTGCTGAAGCGCTGTACCATACCTTTCGTCACTGGGTTGTACGGAGTGGTTTATGAATTACGTATTGTATTAATTCTCAGGTAAGCTTGGAAGTCTTGACGTATGAAGTGAGGGCCATCATCGGTAACATTTCCCCGACAGTCCAAATCGGGAAAACACGTGCTGTAACCAGGGAATGATACTCTCCGTCGTTACTTCCCCACACATATGTAAGTCGGGCCATTTACTGTAAAAACAAGTAGTAAATAGACCATTTTTTAATGAGGGCTAAGCTGAATGGACCCGTTATATCGACAGCAATTTTCGACCACGGCCTCATGGGGTACACTATGGGCTATATTAGTGAATCAACCCGTTTTGAACTCTTGTCCGTTGGTTGACATGGCTCACATTCACAGAAAAAGCTTTCTACGGTCACCAGATCACCAAAACTATGATTCGGCCTTCTCCTCGGTACGGACGATATCAGGGTAATCCTCGTGACCGCACGACGTGATTTTCGGAATGATACTTTGGGGAGCCACGAATTTTGTACCACGCATAAGATATCCACCCATTATTGAATGCTCTTGGAGCCAGGCATAAAGCCGACCAGTTGGATAGGTCATTTTATTCTGATAAGGCCATCTATTTAGGAAAAATTCCCTAATGCACTGGAGTGTTTCGTCTTCTGCAAGAGCCGATTGAAAGTCCTTTCTTGTGATGGCAGAAGGTTCCTCACATTCCAGGGCAGACGCTAACAACTGTTCTTCACTGTCTTTACACTGGTCTGTTTCGTCAAGAGGAAGACGATAAAGCCCATCAGCTGCTTTATTTTCACGTCCAGGTTTATTGAATATTTGAAAATTTTAACCACTTAACCTAGCGTATCATCGGTCAGGGTGTAATAGCTGAAGACCGGTATTCCCCCGGATCAGTATAGTTCTTTGGGTTACATGATCCGTTCGAAGGATGAACCATCTACCGAACAGAAATGTGTTCCATTTTTCACAAGCCCAAATGTGTGCTAAGGCTTTTTCCTACAGCGGAATACCAGCTTCGGTTCACGTAAATTTTCTGGAAGCATGGACCATGACTATTTCTTTTTCTTGTTGCCTTTAGGATAATACTCCACCCAAACCAATGCTAGAGGGGTCTGTGGTTACAGTAGTTGGACGAGCTCCGTCAGAAATTGCCCTCACTGGCACAGAAGCTATCCGTCGTTCTATCTCCTCGGATGTCATTCCTTGTGATGGACCCCTTGTAAACTCACGGTTTCTCTCTGTTAACTACCTCAGCGGCTCTTCAAGAGTTGCGCAATAGGGCAAACACCTCAAGTAATAAGAACGCTTTCCGAAAAAATGCTTGATTTAGGTGGCTTTTTGTGAACGGGGTGCGTCAGTAATCGCTCGTGAGTTCTCAACACTCGGTTTGAGGCCGTTACTAGTGATGGTATGGCTCAAGAATTCGATGGAGTCTACCCTGAATTGATATTTATCAACATTTAACCACTAGTTTAGATAATTCCTATGCTTTAGGGCCACATGAAGCCACATACCTCTTTCTTCAGTAGTACGACCAAATACACATGTGTCACCTATGTACGCTATCTGACCTGGTAGGTTGGATAAAAACTGTACCATAAATTTCTGTCACCCAGCATGGGCTGAACTTAGCCCCTTAGGTATTACTTTGTATTGAGATAATCCGTCCGTGTTAAGGAAAGCCGTAAGCGGTGGAGAGTCCTGAGTCAGAGCCATGTGGAAAGCTTTTTTTAGCAAGTCAAGCTTAGAAAATACACAAGCACCAGTCAACTGGATGAATAGTTCATCCGGAGAGGGTAAAATAAATTTGTCCACTATTAGTTGACCGTTAGGGGTTGCAAATCGTCACCAATTCTGACACAACCGCCCTTTTTCAGGACAGTACCTATAAGGTACATGCAGTCCGGACGATCATTGGGCTCGTTTGAATCATCCGCTACCATTTGCTGGCGGGCGATAGACAAGGCCTGCCACCCCGCTAACGGCATGGATCTGGGTTGACTAATAGCATTCGCCTTCAATCGAACTCGGTGGAAAACAGAGGCGATTCTCCCAAAGGACTAACCAAACAAAGCAGGATAACGTGAATATAATGTACGAGTGTTGATCGGTAAAATGGGTACACGAGATATGGAAGGTGAAATATTTAAAGCAACCATAGAATTCCGACCCAGCAGCGGACGGTCATCATCTGCAGAAACATAAACCGCTACAGAAGAGGAACTATGTACAACCTGAAGGGTAACAATGACGTAATCACGAATTTCCACCACGGAATTGGTATAACTGTCAAAAGGGTAAGAAGATGGACACAAAGAAAGTTCATTGAGCTGATGATCATAAAAACTAGAAGGTACTTGCTGACAAGACAAGCTGAATCTAATTCCATATCAATAACTGCCTTTAGGCCATTCACAACAAAAGTCTCTGAACAAAAGTCAGATGGCGGCAGTTTAGGTTTTGGAGAAACTGGACACGAGGGACTACTATTTATACGCTTAACAGGATAAACATTCTCAATTGATGGCACGGGTGAATCAAAGACTGGATCGGATGAGTTCATATGTGAGTCTGTACGAGAACAACAAAAACGGGCGTAATTCCCTCGCTTACCACGGATTTTACTGTCAAAGTTGTGGGCTGGGCAGGCTACACAATTGACTTCGCGTTGCAGACTTTCATAAAGAAAATATTTTCTTGTGGTTTCTGTGTTGTCGAACAACTTCCGAACCTGAGAAAAGTCACAGAAGTGCAGTGGTTGTGGATGCTTTCGACTGCTATGTAGCAATTGTCCTGGTTCGGGCAATCCACACAGCCCTGTCCTACGTACGTTTCGCAAGTTCCTCTGTCAATAGAGGTTCCCTAAATGGATTGTTAGTTACCTCTGAAATCAATAGTTCGATAGGCGTGACACCTGTTTTTCTCTTTGGTACAGTAGCATAGACGCGAGAAAGCATGCATTGGAGAAGGTGATTTGTCAAGTCGTCATGATCTTCTGCAGTTTCTTGTTTCAACTGACAAAATTTAGAACGAGCAGCGAAATCATTCGTATTTGGTCCACAAGATTTGTCTAAAATGTCCAGAGCTTTAGACACCGAATCTTGGGACAGTGGATCCAAGGCTTCGAAATGCACTTGGCCCTTATTGCCTAGGAGGTGATGCAGGAGTTTCAATTTCTGATTTCCCGTATACAAGTTGCCGAATGTAGAAAATACAAGTAACTAGTGAATGCAGTTTTCCATCGAACCTACGCACTTTCTGTAGGGCTTGATGCTGGATGGCACCAGAAGGGTGTATGAGGAAGTATAGTTAAATCCATTGTACAGGTTCAGTGGTCGTGCGATCCAAAATGGTGTATTGACGGATAAGCAGATGAGCAACGGAACGGGAAGGTGTAGTCGTACGTATACCACAAACTGTACAGGAATACGGTGACCTAGGAATTTGAATTCGGAGGCGGTTGTTGATCCGCATCGATAGTGAACTGCTAAGGTATCTAACAACATCAACCATTCAAAGTAGGCTTACGGGATGGTGCTTTTGATGTATTTAGGTTAGCCATAAATTATATGAAATACATAATGAAGTTAATTCCTTGCTAGTTACATCTTCATCATAATGAACCAGGCAGCAAAACTATGGTCCCACCATTCTAGGGATCGGAGTAGAGGTAAAGACAAGAGGAAAGTTACTTAAAAATTAAACACTGGATTTGGAATAGTAAGATATCACTCACGTTACAAACAGGTAACCTCTATCAGCATTATAAAGGAACACTTTGTTTCAGCAATCTTCACTCTCCCCAAAATACGCACTGTAAGAACTTTCGATCGTGTCTACTTTACTGTTGCATTTACCCCCCTACTGTACCATGTATACATACTGACACGTTTTACGTCCGCGGTTAAAAACAGTAAACGAAAGGCTTGCATCTCGCGACTTATGTCTTCTCTCTGCCCTAGTGAATCTTCATTCTACTTGGTAGAAATATTGTGTAGGTTTTCATATGTTCCACTTACAGATGCCAAAGCCAACGTTTGATTACAGCCAGAAAACCAGTGACGATACCAAAGAAATGATTTTGAAGAGTATTACTCTTTTAGCAAAATTGAGTGCTCTGTCATTCCAGCTTGTATTTTCGAGTCTGACAGCTGCTGTAGTGATGCTGTAGACATTCACATTAATGTTCGGTAAATTCTTGTATGGGACCCCATTGTGTCACTAACTTGGCCTTGGAATCATGGAGGTATTTGTGTTTTTGCATATTTCAGATCGGATGCATACAACCACCTCGCTGAATATCACTAGTCGTTGCATACTACACAGCCCACACATCTGTCCGTTCTTCAGAGTCCACGTGATGATCACAAAGGAGAAGATCGTCTAGGGTGCAGTCGGAAAGCTGGAATCGGGGAAGACACCACGAGATTTCCAGGACTTTGGTCTTTCAAGGCTTGTAATGAGCACATCAGTCAGCCGGTTCAATACTGGAAATCCACCACTTGGACCAATGAGTCAAAGTGTTTATTTTTCAGGTTTGATCGTCGAAGGCCTGGTTGGACACATCTTTGAAACGAATAAATTGATATCACGACAGCAACAATGCAGCACAACGGAGGTTCGGTGCATCCATAAGGAGCCTTCTGGGGCGAAGGTCTGAGCGAGCTGGTATTTCTCAACGGCACCATTAATGGCCAAATTTACCAAGAAGTCTTTATCCGGTCCGTCTTGCCACTGCTGACCACGACTACCAACGCGAATTTCCAGGACTAAAAAGCGCTTACACTTCGTTTCCTTCTCGTGGGCATCAAGGTGCAAAGAAGATCCCGGGAAAACTTCGATCATCCGTTTTCAGTCTAGTCGAATATTTTTGGGATCAGTGAGAGAGGACATCGGATCAGAAAGGGCAATACGAGTCTCTAGGGGGAACTGAAGACTGTCTTGAAACAGGAACGGGGTGGTATACCATAAGAAACCATAAGAAGGTTGCTAGTGAGCACGACCCGAAGGCTAAATGCTGCTACGTCATCTGAAGCTAGCGCAATCATATACTCATGAGTGACCGTCTGAAGTCCATCACTGTATTCTGTTCAAAAAAATCATTTTGATTTTAATAACGTATTTCACTGACACATAATTTTTGCATTATCTCGTAAGGTATGGGATATATTTTGGCGAATAGTGTAAACCTTTTTTGTATCAAATGTAGATAAATTTTGGGAAGACGCACCACAACATCACATGTTGGAGAACATACACACTGTTGATGAGACAGCTTTGTTTTGTCGATGCATAACAAATAGAAACCTTGTGCAAGTAGATGAAAAATATTCTGGCATGATAAAAGGAAAAGACCGTTTGATGATAATGCTATAGTGCAGTGTATCTGATGAAAAAACTAAACTTTTTAGTAATCGGTGAAAGTGCTAATCTGAGAAGTTTGAAAGATCGGTCGCAAATTGGAGTTGACTATGCGAACAGCCGTAGTGCCTGAACTTCGAGGATCTAAATCCAGTGGAGTCTGAGACGCTGGAACAATGCAGTGGCTATTATTGCTAGACAGTTGCAATGCTCATTAGGAAATATATTTCATCCACAATACTGTCATTTTCCTTTTAGTATCTAATCTGTATTTGAACATGATTTAGTTCAATTTAAGAGACGACCCACCTTCCCAAAGACTAGCATATCCACATTTTTGCAAGAAGTAAAACTAAAGATTCTGGGATGATATTCAGTCTTTGTGTGAATCAGTTACGGCGTAAATACTATCGCACCGATTCCGCGAAACCAGTTCGGTAGTAAAATATGAGAGCGTTTAATATTAAATGAATTTCTTGACTAATTATACTTGGTAGACTGGTTAGAAGACGAGAAATATGCACTTTTAAAGTACGCCATTTTCAAGGGGATACTAACTATGTGACTACTTACATTTTAACATCAACCATACTGAATTCCGCTGCTTACTGATTGCTCTGAGCAAGAAACTATTTGAGCCTTCCCAGCTAGTATTCCTTGAGATGGGATGTGCGAGGGAACGGGCTGCACGTTGTCAAAACACGGCCGGGTTCTTCTGACATCTTCCGTCCCCAATCCAGGACAAGACCGGGGCCAAAGAAGTTGAGCGAAGGACCAATCAGAGGCTAACTGTCGTCTGAATCGAATCAAGCAACTGGGTTTCTACCCAGACTAACTACTCAGAAGAGCTCGTTGCAAAACCTTAGTTAACAAATAAGAGTAGGGACCAGGATTTGATTATGACCACCAATCAAATTCTGCCTTGGCTTGAGCCCGAATGTGAATACGCGCGACTGAAACTCGAACAGGTTAGTGATAGATACTGTGTCAACTAACGACATGCCATCGTAAAAATACTACCTAAATTGTAATTTGTCACAGTTTTTCTACATGAGACTCCGTAAATTGACGAAATGGACCAGTTTATTCACAATAAAGCCTGCTCATATTGGTCGGCGAAACGTTCACAGTAACGTAGGAGTACTTCAATAGCTTTGAGCAATCACTCCACCGTAAAATGAGGAATTTTAAGTTACGAATAGCAAATCTCGATACTGATCATCAGCGTCTTCCTTATCGTCGTCATCATCATCATCATCATCATCATCATCATCATCATCATCATCATCATCATCATCATCATCATCATCATCATCATCATCATCAACGTCACCATCATTATCATCATGATCATCGTCACCACCATCACCATCACCATCATCCGAATAATAATAATAATAATAATAATCACAGGCTAGTTACGCAACATACATTTCTTGCCAAATGCCAAAATCTTATTAATACAATCGCTTTCAGTCGCGTACGTGGAAACTCTACTCCCCAGGGGTAGATACGTCATTGCTGAACACACTTCACAGTTGGTAGTGACCCTCTAAAATACTACTTTATTCTCTCCTTCATCTAATGGCTTCCGAACATAACATCTAATTTCTATTTTTAACCAAGGGCTTTTGCATATACTTTATGAATCAATGAAGGCACATAAAAACACTATTCTCCCTGTATAGTCTGACTAACCATTGCTGGGAAACTTTGATCCAAATGAATTTCGTCTTTTGCTACTAAAACAGCCGTCAGTAGCAAAAATTGAGGTGATCTCTGTGAGTTAGTGAAAAATAATCCATAGGGCGTACTCTTGCGTGCGCGATCAGTAACACCATTGTTTACAAATTCGGGCTGTTACGAAAGTCTTACAAATGGAAAAGTGTGCCGAGATTTCTATACCGTCGCTATGAATGTGGATGGCGACGGCGACGGCGACGGCGACAGAACGGCCTACCGTTTTATTAGGGTAGAGGTAAGTAAACACTGCATCGTGCCAGGTTAACTATAACTGCAACACTTTAACTTGAAGTATAGTTGTTCAAACTTCAAGTGAATCATGCGTAACTAAACGTGAGATCACTCATTTTGCCACAGATACTAAGGTGCAAGCTGAGCGAGATAGGGTGAAGGTAATTTCAGAGCACTGGGAATGGTCAATGGAAATAGTTACCGTAGTGAAGAAGCCAGACCTGAGGTCGCTTACTTTAATGTGGAAAATAGGTGAAGACCGGGTACCTTGGAGAACGCCAGATTCATTCATAAAGAATAAGGGTGACCTGCAAGCATGTCTGGTGTTAGGGATCACTTCCGAAAAATAGTCCGTACGTCGTGTTAATAAATCAGATGAAAAACCAAAGGAATGTGGTTTCTGTTGTAGCGGCAGTGCTAGAATGAATTCAGAGGCTGAAGAACGGTCCTAAAATACGGACCCGACAGATTTAACTAAGTAGCTGAGCAATTTGCTTTTAGAATGGATACATAACATTATTCCATTTGGTTAACATTTCTTTAGTGTGCATATGCCATTTTTTCAAAGATAAACTTCAGTGCTTCCGCTGTTGAATAAAACACGACTTATTCACAAATGATACCCCGAGGAAAGTGGTTTAACGTCAAAAAATGAGAGAGTAATCTTAAGGCTGACTGGAAAGGATGGTCTACATGGAACGGCAATAGAGAGTTTACAATAAAATGCCACAGCTTTTATCACTGCAAAGCTAAGTGACAACACGATTTTCTCATTCCATATCACTCATCCCCCGTGGTTAGGTGAATGTCGGAATGTCATATGTTTCGTAGAGCTGAATCATAAAATAGAACGGAATGTATCAAATAAAATTAGCGATTAGTGAACAAGGACGGAAATAACAAGACCTGGTTCAGCTGTCCGCGAAAGAGTGATTTCACTGATTGTGGATGAGGTGTGAAGTTTCCATACGCCGGATAGGATTCATCGGCAGGCAATGTTCGCTGGTGGGTGGTAATGGTTTCAAGAGGATTGACGACGTCCAGTACATGACAGCGGAGAAAAATGCGAAAAGTCCGACCAGTGAATGTGACTGATTAAGGCGCGTCAGATACTCTGAACTGGGTGCAGGACAATCCCCAACTCAATGGTTAGACATATTAAAGGATACTGCTAGGAGTCGTTAAAGGTTGTGCCCCTGTATTCACAAAACTTCTTCATCAACTTTATGATATTATCTTGGCTCTTTTCTTCTCTTTCTGTGCTCTTGGTTTTTATCCTTTATTCCCTAGGAAGGTCACCGTTGAGAGACAGCAACCAAAGCCCCCTCTCAGGGTGCATGACTGATGGGCGCTTGAACTGGAGTGAACTCGTAGGACTCCTTCTCTGGCTCCGGCACCCAAAGCGGTTCGAAACCAATTGAATTAAAGCAGCAAACAAATGCCTGAACACCAAAATTTAACCATAAAGGTATGGACACCTCGGCACACTTGTTTATCCATTTAGAAAAAGTTCGTATCAGTAAACTTTAGTAAGCATCAGTGTGAATGCTAGTACCCTCCGTGGGATTTTTTCTATACTTCAAGGTGGTTATTTGAATTTTGGATACTGCCATTTGCTACAATAGTAACAACTGGCAATCGACCCGATGAAACTGTTCCTGGACTTTTTAACCAGGCTGTACAGTGTGTTCAAAAAGTGCCCAAGTTTGTGCATTACACAAGGTGGCCAACCAGTTGTGAAAACCCTTTTGTCTACTAACAAGTATTGAAGTAGGGAGTGGCGAATTTTGACCTTGCGTATTGTGTTCAGACATTTTGAACTCACTGTACAAGTAAAACTGGTACAAAACTGCGAGAATATTGCACTGGAGATTGGAATGAATACAGCTGTTCACTGAGCACAGAGAAGTAAATGACTAAGGATATACGTATTCTAAAATGGTCTGAAAAAATAGCCCAACAAATACCATTTATTACGTACCATTTGGAAGGATAAATGCTACAGGTTGCTTCAGAGAATACACATTTTACTCAACTTATCTGAATCTGAAATTGCTCTAGAGTAAAGTTTAGTAATGTGCTGCAGTGGTACAAAGTACTATGATGAATAACACGAAATAAATCAGATTATTCTGAGCATTGAAATTTTCGGGCTTCTTTAGTTAGCTGGATTTTGATCGCAGCTTCCACGAGTCTTCCTTTTTCTTCCCGACAGATTAGAACGACTTATATTCGGTTGCTTTGAATCGATACTACTGCTAGGTTAGTTCACCAATAAGTGAGTAATTCCTAGCAATTCCTAAAGATTTTCCTTGCCCAGTTCTCATCATCGGAAATATCATTTCCTGAAGCGTTCCAAGGAAAATATGTAAAGAAAAACAGATAGATGAATAAGCTTGTTTTCAGTTATTTTTATCCGTACTAGCTCAACAAAATATGCATACCAAGATATTTCGATGTTCGATGTTTTTGTCATTTATAACTCTCTATACTTAGGCAGTAGAAAATAACAGAAAACGAACTAGTCCATCAGTCTGGGCTAGCTGAAAGTCTCACCTTCTCAGGTTTCGGCACCAAAGAATTCCCGGAGAGCATTGTGGTTTACCTACTCAAATGTTTTTCCGACTAAGAGACAATACCAGAGAACTAAACTCTTGCACCGGGTGACAGAAAGTTTCAGTGAGTCTTGAGTAACAGAATACACAACTAACAGTGAATTCTCCTGCGTAATCAATTAAAGTCACTGGTTTATACACCCAGGGGTGAAAACCGAGCCTTCCAATGATTAAGCTCACATCCTAAAAAAGTGTAGGACACAATAAGAAAAACTTCCAAGGTAATGGGTAGTATGGACCTGCGGTAGTTCAAATGTTTTGTGAGTTGGGATGTGAAGTAATCTGGCTTGAGCAAATGCCTCGGCAGATAGTGAGTAGAGGAACCGCTGTACGTCCCAGTGTGGGCACGAAGACGCTTAGAGTAACAATGTGTGGAGGAAATGAACAGATATGATGAAAAGATAAAGCGGCTGATAAGGCACGGTAGTACGCGGTGGGATTATGGAAGCGTAAAATATAATGCCTAGTTTTTTTTAAAGTGTAGCTGACCACGTCATGTTGTGGTCCAGCATCACATCGCGATACCTCACTAGATCGAGACAGCCCAACTGTTTCTTGTTCATTGATTTGGAAGTTCAGGCGCTTTGAAAATTTGATTTCTTACTCAATTTCAGATAAAAGAATACTCCATGACCACATTTAAGAAGATAAAAACCTAAATTGTGAGAGTCAGACCATTCTGTGATTTTATTGATGCCATTCTGAAGGGTAGAAAAACTAGATTCGCGTGTAGATGCCATACCAAACAACATCACAGTCATACTGAAAAAGAAGAGTATTTTTTGAGTAGAAATGGAAGAGATGTGAAAGAAAAACAGATAAAAATTGATGACATTATGACATCTTGAGGAACCTCAGTGGTAGAAATAACAGGGTAGGACCTTATGCAGTTTTAATGGGTGAACTGCTGACCGTTACTGAAGTAATGGAACGTCAGTGAGCTCTACCAGCGACACCTTTTGCATTCATTCTTCTCAAATATCCTCCGTAAAAAATAAACTTGTTTTATCACAGTTACACACTCGATTATCGATCATCTAGCGCAAACAGCACCACAAATTCAGAAAATTAGCTTTCATTGTTGTTTAGCAGAAGAGCCGATTAAACACCATATTTCGTGCAACAAGCTGGAAGTAAAAGCTACATGTAACCCGGTCAGAAGCCGTAAGATATACGAAATCGTTAAAGACGCATCGAGGTTTGTTGCAGGAGCATGACTTGGCTGTTTGCAGCAACTGAAAGAAAATATCTGTTCATGCCCAGTGCTTATGTTTTAGCCCTTTGAATCGAACATTTCAAAGAAACAAAAACTGAAAACTGGTTGAGTTGGTTGCGGTGATTCCATTATTTCGCCAAAGTTTATTATTCCTCGGTTCATGATTTTTGGACAAACATAGATACAGCGAACCGATGACGGCGAGTGTTTTCTAAAGTATTTGTACTCCGGGCTTACGCATGAGATCAATGAAGTGGCATAGTCACAACCACTTGTACCAAATGCTTTGGCAAGGAGTGCCTGGTGATGTTTCCGGTGAATCACTTGTACATCCCACTCAGATCTGTATCTGGACGAGCCCCTTGGACTTTTGGAACTTCACGCAGAATAGTCTGAATTCATATAACTCTTTTGATAGTTCCATCAATTTCATCTGTGATATCCTCCAAGATGATCGAAATCAACCATGTCTTCTGCCAGTTGTCGATCACAGTAGTATCTTACAGTGCAACGTATACTTTCCTGTCGAGCATTTAAAATGATTTTTTGATCTGAGTTAGTGAATATTTACCACTGTGATCCTCTTCCCACCTTTGCATGTCTCCCTCTGTCCAACTTCTGGATGATCCGAGACAGCTATTCGAAACTTAAGCTAGTCACCAAGCGAATTAGGTATATAAATGTGAAAATTACCGTTTCATATAAACTGTGGTTAACTTTGAAGATAAGAGCAGTATCGTAAACCCTTGCTTCATTGGCAAGATGATAGTTATTTGAGAATATGCATCATTATATACATATATATATATATATATATTATATATATATATAAAACATCACTGTTTAAAGGGAGCAGGGTTCCACATTTCAGAAGTCTGTTCTTTTTCTACCTGCCTTTTTAATTTGTCAACAAATCTCTATTGTTTTTGAGTCTTTTTGGTGACAGCTAATAGTAATCGATCACCTGGACTACTCACATAAGTCAGCTATTGTTTAGTACAGTACATCAAGAATAGAACAGAAAGTCGGTTGCCATAATTATCAGAGTACTGCAAAATACATATCCTCATAATTCTAGACAAGTCTTTGGTCATCATTGCAAAGTCTACAATGAAAATCGAGAGAAGCGAAGGGCGGTGAACTTTTGTCCTTAGTTTAGAAGTTTTAGCGTGGTCATAATAAGCATTTCTGAAGGTTTTCTGTTTCCTGATAATCGCACTTTCTCAGATACCCTGAAGGATATTTTAAACAATTTAAATTTCTTTGTTTACTTGAAACACCAAAATTAGGATTTTGTAAACGTGGAATCGACCAAAACTGACAGACTGGAGAAATGAAGACAATTTCCGCCCGAAAGCTTATGCAAACTAGCCATTAGAACTTTGTTGCTAAAGGAAACGATTTATGCTGCCCTTGATAACTGTTCAAGATGTAAATATTCAGTTTTAATAATTCAGAGAATGGATATTTGAACTAGTTTTCTCTGGTGCTTGTTGGACCTTCCTTTCTTTGACTTTACTGAAATTCAATGCACCCCTTACCTAGGAATCACTAGGTTTTTTCAAACGAATACCTGACTCGCACCTTCAAAATTTTAACCCATCTCACATTCCCAGGCTTGCACCAGTCTTTAAGCTGGACGAAGATAGCACAAGTGGCTAACAGAATTTTGCGCTGCTTCGTGATAAAGCCGAAGGCAATCTGGCAGAAGCATCCTAACAGAGAATGTACCACTGTCATGAAACACAAAAAACAGGGACATGGTTAATTTTCGTCCATTCATTCCCAGCCTAAGTCTTCCACAGTTACAATTCTGACGCATCTAAATCTTCCTTTAAAGTGATAAACCCATGTTACCTTACACAATGCTGGAAGTGAGTTTTGGCCTACCTAGCCGTCCTTTTACCCATGAGCGGTACATTGCCTGACTTGCTACTTGAGAATCTTTTCTACCCACGTCAGATTTAAACTGCCACAGAATGATCTGTTTCAGATCAGCAATGCTTTGCTCAGCAGTGAATCCCTTTAAAGTACCACACAGCCATCCAAAATAATAGAGAACTATCAGCAGCGTATTTCTAGTGAGCTGCTCTTAAGGGAACTCGTATCTCATATGAGTAGTACGAGATTAGATTTCACATGACATGAGATTCGTCGTGCGGAGTGAATGTTCAAATCACTGGAAACCATGGAAGCACAGCTGTTTCGTCCCTATTTCCCCCTTCGTTGCACTTAAGCCCCTTCGGGGAAGCCTTCCAGCGTGGAAGTTGCTCACTGAGAGGGAAGTGCTCTGCTGACATTCAAAGCCCGAGTAGGAATGGCATTTTATCATGTAGCGTATAAGTTCAATAAACCTTTGAGAGCCAGCCCGGATAGCCTTGTGGCTGAGGTGTTCAGTTCACAATGGTTCACCCCGGGTTCGACACCCAGTTGGAGCTCGTTGGATGCGTACTGCTGATGATTCCTAACAGGGAGGAATCAGCAGTGCGGTGCTTTCTCAGTTTTCAGTGGTTTGCACTATCAAGTTGCATGAGGAACCTCACATAACTCTTTTATCTTTGGAAACACAAAGTGTATACCATTCTTTCGGTAGCTCTTCCTTTGAAGGACAGCTGTCACAAACGCCGTTTCTTCTAGAAGGAAGCTCCAGTTTTCGGATCAAAAGACATGTTCTCTTTTGATCGAACATTTTGTTGATGAGAATGATCCAATGGAATAGCTTTACTTGTTCTTTTGTGTTCAGGTAAATTCCCCAATCCATTTGAAGTCACATTTGGACAAGCATTTGCAAGCCTTATATTAACTGAAAAAGTCCAGTGGGCATCTGCTTATATTATGGTTGTGTGTGGGATTTATGCATATGGCTCTTCCACAGAAAAGAATGAAGGGAAATACTGAGTCGGTTATCTTGCTTTATCACTGTTTTATCCATGATCCTTGGGAACACTAACTAGGATATGCCCCGTTTCCACCAAGTAATAAGATACTCATCGATTACCCGGTGCATTTTACATCAAATATAAATATGTATATGGAAAAGGACAATCTTTCCGAAAAATCATTCGAAATGGAAGCCTTTTACAAAAACGAGCTGTTGCACTACACCAACAGAGACGGAAGAAGCAGCATCACTACTGATCACCGGTTCGAAAACTGGAATGCCAAAAAGGATCCCAGCGGATATTACATTATCTGCACCCAAAGCTATGGGTGCTATTAGTAAAATATACGTACTTTGAAATATCCTTTGAATCTGGTAAGGCCGTGAGCTGTTCGTCCTACTGGGAAGAGAATGACGAGGCAAGTCCAGTGATTGAGACAAGAGCAATGGCTGTGTGTCGTTAGAATGGCCGTTGCTCATCATTTAGTATTCACTGGCGATGTTCAAGAGCGGTTGGCCGTACCTCGACGATTCAACCGATAAAGCAACTTCCAGATAGGCAGAAAATGGCTGATCCATTTCCAGTTCGAGTCGTGAACTTTTGAATGCTAAATGTGTTAGGGAATGTCCCATTATTTACATCTTCTCGGCTCCTCATCCCATCGATAAAATTTACAGACTCAAAAACGACAATATCACTTTGGAAAGACTCATAACTTTATTCATAGAATGTTATTCTGTTCTGTCATTGATACAATCATTTGTATTGTTGTTTTTTGCTTTTATTTGACTAGGAAATCTGAAAGACCTACGTCTATGAATATTCACTAATTTTCGCAGGAGTTTTGCCATAATAATGCTTTGATATGTTAACAAAGGGGCAAAAAGGAGGTGGTCATGTATCCCGTTGGATTCTTTTTATAATGCAGCGTGGTCATACTTTAACGAAGAAAGGAAGACAGGTGACGAACACCTGCATTTGAGAAGCCAAATAAGTCTTTTCAGTAAAACATGTACAGCCATTTACGTAGTCCTTTTTCCAGACCGCGATGCACCAGCATTGATCCTCCGGCTGTGTGAGTATTTCAGCTGATTTATGTCCAGGTGCCTGCGGTCATTAGCTTGACTCCATTGCTCACTACTTCCGTTCCCTGGGTCCGATTGTTCCGATTGACGGCTCGATCGGTAACCCCTCATACTGGCTATCTTGCCGGTTAACTGAGCTTTCACTGAGTCCAATTTACTAGTCCGTATGTCCATTTTTGTGTGCCATGTAATGTACCCGAAATATTCACAGTCTGCTCTGTGGTCTGTGGTCCTCCATTGGTCGGCCCGATCGGTTTGATTCTCACGTCTTTCTGTTACTACAGCCTTCTACGCAGCAATACAGTGAGAAGCATTTCGCCTGAAAACAAAGTTTTTGGACTTTATGAGGTTCCCCTGAATCCATTTAAATTTCCGTGAATCACTTTTGTCTTGGTCATTTTACTCGTTGAGGCCTAATAAATATACTAATTACTACTAAGTAATAAGTACCTTAAAGTCATACGGTGAACAGACAGGCGTCTTGGAGAACTTTGTTCTGAGTTTCACTGTTATCTGGCCACTACCCTTTCACTAGCCTTAGATTTAACTCAAACTTCTTGCATAAGTATTACACCACAGTTTTATAGAAAACAAAAGAAAATAAAATTATTATTAGTATCATTACCTCATCGTAAATACAAAGCGACTGAAATACACTTAATGAAGAGGTGAAATGCTCAATCCGATCATTTTATCTTGACAAGCCGGGCATACTGATTGCCTTCTAACCGTGCATAAAAGTGATCAGCATATGAACTAGGACCGACAAATGGTGACCTGATTAATTTTCTCACTCGGTCTCCTTTATCCAAACAACGGATATAAAGGAACATTCATGTAAGCAGTTTTCCGTTACTAGAGATTATATTCATATAAATTCCAAAATGGGACAAAGTAAAATAAAGGAGAGAAAGTAGCACTTTGGTGAGAATGAGTTCCTGTAGGATTAGTCGTTCTGCACTTTATTCGTTTTTGTTGTTCCTTAGTAGCGTTTTTCATTCTGACAGTAAAAATATTATTCTTTGTATTATTTCTAAGAATAAAACTATACCTTCAGGCATAAAATCAACAAACATATGCGTGTGAATGTAATCAGGAAGACTCAAATCGCCAGTCACGCGTACCCGGGAAAAGTGTACGATTTTTATTCTCAAAATGATTGTGTGACTATTTCTAGTCCTTCGCAGAGCATCCACTGCCACTACCTGTTCACCTGAATTGTCCAGCGTTTCTCTGTCTTGGATTAGACAGATTAAATTTCAGAAATTCATGAGTTATAATTCATGAATCTGTCAAATTTCGTTCAAATCTCTCTTGACTGGGTTAGTCGAATAGTCGATAGACGTGTGCGACTGACGTATTAGAATTAGTGACCACAGAATTATTTATTTTGTGTTTTTATATTTATTATCTTATTGCATTATTTTATTCAGTATGTAGATTCACGTTGCTTGTCAAATTTATCCAAGCACACCTTTACTTTTTCAACCAAATTGTTGGAAACTAATCGCAGATTATGCTGTTTGCTGTAGAATAAATTCGTTTCCTCCGGATTACTCGTCAAACAGGATCAGATTCACGTCGCCACGTAAGCGCGTAGTGTATTTTTTCACGTTAGGAAAGCCTTACAAAACAATCAGCGACTGCTTTTACTTGGCCGACACTTGAGAGGTCACCCATCCTCTCAGTGTAGTGCACTCAATAACTTAAACAGATCATGATTAGTGAACTACCACGGCAGATGATCCCATCGTTTTGGCACGTGAAGAAAATCGTCATTGGTTTTAAACGCGATTGTCTACTGGTAAGTTTCACTTCGGGGAGAAGCCGAATCTCTGCAGCTAATGTTGGCCTGTTACAAAAGCTCAGACACCCACGAGCTTCCGATGCCCAATTGTTTGTTCCCCTGAAAGTCTACTGCTCGTATTCTCTCTGCAGTTTTCGCATTACAGAGCTATCAGTAGTCACTTTTACTGTTGGAAACTGAACATTCGGGTCCTTCAGGAAATTATAAACTCAGTTTCAGGGGTTGTTTGATGGCTGAGCAAGAAAAGTTTCATTGGCTTACTTAGGCTGAGAATGATATTCTTGTAACTCGTAGGTTTATAAGTGTTCCTTCATTTGAGAATTTTCAGAAAATATTCCAGTGGTGTTTCTATCTAGAAGATAGTAAAGATAAAACCGGACAGCTGTAAATCTATGGCTAACAGTATTCACTTAACACTTTTATGGTTAAATATAATATTAGGTTATTTTTAATTGAATAATATTAACTAATACATCAAATGATTGCTTTAAATTGACAACATGTACACGTTTAACAATCAGCGCGACTAAGTTGTCGGATAGAATGCAAACCTACCTTAAGAAAGGTTTCCTGCGATAACCGACCGTTGAACCCGGTCACTTCTACCTACTTCTCTAACTGGTTCAATCCTCCAACCTGTCTCAGTATATGGTGAAGCAATGGTAGATGTATGAACCATTGAAAACAAGCTTGTTTGCCAATCTATATTCTGCAGATATGTTCATTGGGAATTTGCAGACAGTCGAAAGCTTATCGGACCACGCAGCTCGTCTGACTGCTTAATCATTCCTTGTAATATCATACAAAGCACCGTTGTTCCCAACACTTTGCTAACCCCACCTTCGCCGGATATACTGAAAAATTCCCAATGGCGGTTTTCTCTCACGATTAAATCCAGCGTATCAAACAGTATTTGACAAACCCCTTTAGATGCCCATTCAGATTTGCATCTATATAATGTCTAAAATATGGTTTTGGCTTTATGATGAGGTTTAAATTTGGAGAAATATTACTTGAAATCCATGGTTTGTTTTAGCTTAACCGTCGGCTTACCAAAAAACAGTACGTGAATTTAACACAATATAGATATACTGGCATCTACTAAGTTAGTGGGACAACTTGACTCCTCTTCAGCTGTGGGTTCTCGTTGTACCGATCTCAATTAATCCTATCCACTCCTTCTGTTTAGCAAACCGGCTAGTTAATGGCGTGAAAATTCTCTCTATATATAAACTCGACAGGTCCGTTACCGAAAGAATTGGGAAAATACAAAATCAAGTAATAATTTAGAATCTAGTTGGTACTAGATTTTATCTGTATATAATACTATTCATCATGCGGTGTCTCAACTCAGATCGTCAACTGCGCACCTGTTCGATTCGCGTTAGGAAGGGCTCTATATTATATTATATCAGAGTTAAAATTCCTTTAAGAATCACTCCGGATAGCTTGATGGTTAGGTGCTTAGCTCATAATCGTTCACTCCGGGTTCGAGTCCCCGTGGGGGCTCGGTGGATGCGCATTGCTGATAATTCACAACAAGGATGAAAGAGTAGTACAGGCCTTCCATGGATTTCAATGGTGAGTTAAACATGAGTGCTGCATGATGAATCGCATTACGTAAAGTCACTTCGAACTGGAAAAATCATACCCAGTAGTCTGAACTAATTCTTTAGCTCGAATCTGCCAATTTCCGGATATGCATTAGTCATTGGACAAAGGCTGATTCCGTACTCTAGAACTTCTAACAAAAACTGATTCATCTCCGTACACCACGACCTAATGGGATATGTCCATTGATAGTATGGTGCCATTCGTGTAATCAGCCACATGAAAAGTGGGCGTTTTAGCAATACTTAAAGGTTCCCTTTTCTACAAGTTTACCTACTGTGTGATGCATATGTGAACCATAAAAAGCCTGGTTGTACAGCAACGCAAAGTCGTATGCGAATCGCCCGGGAGCCGTCAAACCGGAAAGTATTGATGAAATGCTTTCACAATCGGCACAAACTAGTAGACGCTATCTATGAGACTGATAGCATGGCTCAAGCCTTATTAATAAATTGGGTCGTTCTGTGTTGGCATCTTTTATCCGAAAAGAAGAAAAATCCGAAGAAATCAAAGCAGATAAAGACAGTTTCAATTCTTCCGAAGAACAGTTTTTATCAAATCAACGGATCACTAAATTTCCTGAACCCCAATATAATTCAACCCCGGGTGAAACATTAATAAGTAATCCCGCTGAGCAAAGAACGGACATTTCATGGAATATGCATCACTGTCCACCACAGAACATTTATTTATTGCTCTATATCGAACTGAAAGCGTCTTTGCTATCTACTTCTAACTATCTGTCTATCCATCCAAATCTATTTTGCCGACTCTCAATCCATTCTTTTAGGGTCTTAGTTACCTATTCCCTGCACCCCACTCCCCCCATCTTACTGCCACACGGACAAAATAGCACACTTCCGAATTGGAGGTATGATTCCGGGAGGTAAGCTGCACGTGGATTTGTATGACTATGCATCCGTGGTATACGTTGTTGTCCGAAAGGTACAGACTGCAAGTGTATTTGCTCGAACAACCGAACTAGTCTATCTATGTAAGTGTATGGTAGTGTTTTTCTTAAGGTGTTGCGAGTTGGTCCGTGAAAGTGCGGTCCTGCTGTCCGACTTTAGCTGCACTCGCCTCCTCTCTCGTATATATACACACACATCGTCATTCGTACGTTTCTATGCGTATCATTCACGGCCGTCTGGGCACAAACGACTTTGTACAAAATTTCTAGGTACTAAGTAGTGTGGAGCGCAAGAAAACAGTTAGGGGGTGAGGGAAATAATTTTCTCGAATTCATAATTCACCAGAAAGATAAATGCTTTCGTAGGGTTCTGCTGCCGTGCACAAGCGCGCACAAACCAGTGGTTTTGGAAGATCTGACTTAGCCGGGTGGAGATACCTATGAAGACTGTAAAGCTACATTAGGACAGAAGAACCGAGAGAGGGAGTGAAGGCTGGGAAACTTCATAGATTCAGTCTACGTATCCAAGTCAATTGTCCAATTCGAAGAATTCGTAGACCTCTTCTTGCTGTATACACATACACACCTCGCCAACTCATCTCCACACGTTGTTCCCGACAAGCTACAGTTTGTGAATATTGACGTTAATCATGCCAATCCAACTACTTATGATTTCATTTCTCCCCGCAGTCTTCGTAGTTCTTAATGTATTCATTTGTATGCAGGCATGTATGTATGCCCCGAGTGTTTATGTTCCTGCCAGAACTAAGCTCTTCAGGGCGGCAAATATTCCGTTGGAGTTTTTCATATGAAGACTAGAGTCAGTTACATATCACGCGAACCACTAAAATTGGGATGGGAGGGGAATATTTGAGGAACAGATAATATGAGGCAGGATAGGGGTATAACCTCATCACCCTTTGCTCCTCAAACATTACCTTATTCTCAGACCGAAGAGCATCGGGTATGGTTCGTTAGTTTGTTGGACTTGACTGTCCGATTACCCCGTTTGTTCATTTGAAGCTGATGTTGACTATGATGACAATGATAAGCAGTGGAGTTGCGATCAAATGTTCGGCTGCACAGTACCATAATCATGCATCTTTCATTAGACCGAAAATGTATGAGTTTGACCAAATCATTCGTTGGTGTACTCAAAGGTTTCTGTTTGTGTGTGTATCCATTTTCCAAGTGCATATCTATGTGACAGTGTGTTTCCTCCTTGATGCGAGCAAAAACCAATTCAGAAAGTAGTCCAAATTTTCTAGAAATTTCTCGTCAATGAGGGTAAAGTAGAGACCTAATAAAAGCAGATTTGTCGCTCTTTAATAAAGGAAAAAGTTGCATCTTTTTGAAAAATGAAAAGCGCTAAAACTATGGGGCATTCCACTTCTTAGTCACTGAAATGGTTGGGCAGTCGGTTCCAGTTCTCCAGGAAGTCTGTCTTGCAGATGTACGACAGTAATTTAACATGCATGTAAGATATCGGTTTTCGCCGACCTTACAGAAAACACCAGATATTTTGAGTAAGCGATCCGGATTTTTGTGCAGTGTTTTATCACCAAAAATCAACATTTATCTCAAGATTAACGTGTTGGACGGATAGCCCTGTACTGCAAGTTTTCGTCCTATTTCGGTCTTGGTAAATATATTCAACTAGTATTTGTTCCTAAAAAGCATTTAGCAGACTCATTTTATCTATCATAACGACGAAACAACAAAAACTAACCGAGAAGTCCGGGTCACTACACTTCTCTTCCCCAGTAGTACATAAGAATGATTTTAATAGTTTTGAAGAAATCAATAATATGATAGCTTTCGAGATTTGCCGTCTGCCTAAAATTTGGGAATAGAAAGAAGTCATGCTGTGTTTTTTAAATCAAACGACGGATATAACTGGTTTGATGTGGGGTCAAGTCTATCAGGCTCAGATCGAGCAAAGTTCCAATACTCCACCAATTCAAGAGGTAGATTGCAGTCTGCTAATAAACCAATAATGATTCTAGTCCAGGTCTTTTGAGGTGACCGCGAAATGGCTTTTAGAGGAGCATAGCGATGATGTGATAAGTTAGTTTGCAACCCTTTCAGCCGTCGCCAAAGTTTTGACGCGTTTCAACAGAGCACGTGAATCACTTTGAAAACATCTGTATTTACCTAATGGCTATAATCTAAGAGGAGACCGACTGTCATATTGGTGAACATCTTAGTAGTCTCAGTACCAAATTAGCCCTCCTGTATTTCTTGTCTCTGTGCTAAAAATGCCCTGTTTTTACTTTCCAACTTAACGAAAAACAGCAGTACCTCCACTGACTTCGTTATTATGATCTGTAAGCAGGTCCAGGCTTTGATGTCCATAGTGATGTGACAATTATAAAGTGCCCCTAGAAACCCTAAATGGTTAGGTGGTCGTTGATGACGCTTGACGAAAGAATTTGTAATAGTCGGGTAATATAAAGAGTGGACAACGAATGGCAAACAAGCTCGTTTTCAGTGACATCATCCTCATGGCTGATACTACTGATAAACCCATGGCTTCGTTTTCAAAAGCGAATCTCTAAGACTGCAGCTATATTGGTCACGACTTGAAATTGGCTTTCGAACTCCGTGTGACCAAGACTTTGCTCCTTGAGTCCAAATCAAAATCGGATAGCAACACAAACCAAAGTCTGTTATTACGCTGGCTCTCCCTCACAAAGATGAAACAAAAAAGCCCTTCTTTCTTTATCAATTAATATTCACCTAATTTAATGACGGTCTAATCAGATTTAGCATTTAGCAATTATTAGCAACGAGAAGGATTTTACCGAAAACTAGCTTGTTCGTCACTCGTTGTCTTCTCAATATATATATATATATATATCATGAAATGAAGTTATTCAGGGTACCATACCTTACTTTTGGACACCATTTCTAAGAACATTGTAACCCGCTGGCAACTATGTGTTACGCTGACCATTCCTATACTCCCCTCCACAACAGATTCTCTTTGCAAACATTTTAGAGAATAATTTTAGGGATGCCAAACAAAAGTAACTTTGAAGCACTTGAGATATTTCTATTTTTGTCCACCCATAACTTTATATTTGTTGGCAAGAGGGTCTGGGTAACAGTTAGAGCAGATGAACAGTGAATGCACGATAGTCTAAAAAAGTTGCCTTCACAGGTTCCATCAGGACGAGACTGCACCTTGACGTAGTGTGACGGTTCGCGTCCCTCGGCGACCTAAAGAGCTATCCAGAAGAATTCCTAATTCGGAGATGTAATCATGTCCGACAGATCATTGATGAAGGCCAGAAGACAATATCTGGTTTTAGTGTCCACGCTCCTATGTAGGACACTGCAACAGAATACACGGAGAGAAACAGTTAACCGGATTAAAAAATCTTCACTGGATGGACGTAAGAGTGGAGTGCCTAAGATTTCTCTCGACGGTGAGAGAATTCATCGTACTTTATTGGCCAGCTATCGCCAACTGAAGCTGAGCAGCTCTATCCAAAAACACGCAACACCTTTACGTTCCGCTTACTCCGTCGGATGTACGAAACTGAGGAAAAAATCCCAGAATCGGGTCGATAATAGAGTACCAGCAAAGATAAAATATGACAGGGTCAAAAGCAGGTTTCATTTGACAGACCAGGAGAACTTCTTGCATGAAAGCTTTGGTCACATTTCTGAGCTGGGTTATAGCTGCACTATCTTATGGGTCAGAATTTTGACTCATGGCCTCCGGAATCGGCCCTCAAAGAAAAACCCAAGTTGCGGTGTGGGCAGCCGCTAAATATGATCCTCTCAGAAACATCCAGCATTCCTTCTGTAAAGGGCCTTATTACTTTTCCATCCTTTAATTTAAGATCGATGCATAAGGTCACGGGTATTTATGGTTCCCGAGAAAGCAGCAGTTCAGGACTAATACATAAATGAAACACGCTCCTTATATCCACATGCCCAATTCTTGAGGCTGCCTAGTCAGGGAGGGGCAGCGGGCTGCTCTCGCTAGAAATCTTAAAACCTCCAAAATGTATGTATGCTGTATTTCCGAAAAAAAGCAAACAAAATCTCATTTCGATGATTGAACTTCGCACCCCAGATTCAACCTCACTCTCTTGCTTCACTCTTCACATGCCTAGGGATCCGATATATCTACTGTTTCTTGGCCAGGCTGGCCTCGGAATCTCTTTGAGCAGGCAAGTTAATCACTCTCTGCTAGACTAGGGTCCACTCAGCGGTTGTTTGCGTGCAGCTCAGGTTGGACAGTTTTGTACGTGTAAAATGCAAGGGACTGAAGCTTTGATGCTTCTTCGTCATGTCTGTGTGTGTGCCCACTGACTGCAGTTGCCCTTAGGTTATGGAAGAATTTCATCAGGATTTATCTCGGCTACTTTGAAGTGTGTGTTCAACGGACGAGGCAGACATTGCTGGGGATTTCAGAGCCCGGGGTGATTATTTGAAGATCCTGAAAGGCACATAGAAGGACCGTTAGTTATATTTGCTGATCGCGCTGACAAAGGTGATTACCTCATTCGGCTGTGCTCTGACCACTGAATGGTCCTGGCGAGCACGAATATCTACCACAAGGGGCATCATAGATTCATTTGGAATCTTCCTATGCCTTAGTATTGTTTAACTCAGATTGTTCATATATTCAATAACCACGTCTGACTTGGATTAGTCGAAGATTATCCTTCATTTCTGTCCTTACATGTGGACTCCGATCGCGCCTTAGTACGCGCTCTTCTTTGTCTGTGCCTCGATCTGCCTTCCAGACAGAGATTTCTACTCAGCAGTTGACGCAGTCGGGTGTCCAGGACCCAAATAAGCGCTTGCAATAGACCAAGAAAGCCTTATGCGCTTCTTACAATACCACGCAAGACCAGTTCAAATATGCCTCACAAACGATGGATATCTTTGATATCATTTATTCTATATGCAAATGAGTAGCAGGAGATTAGATTTGTATAATATGACTCTTCATGCAGCTTGCTTGAACTCTCAACTCACCATTGAAAACCGTGGAAGCACTGTACAGCTGTTTCATCCTTGTTGGGAATCATCAGCAGTGCACATCCACCGAGCCCCCACGGGGACTCGAACCCGGGGTGAACGATTGTGAATCGAACACCTTAACCACAAGGCTATCCGGGCTGGCTCTCAACGGTTTGTTGAACATCTACACTACATGATATGGCACCCTTCCGTCACTGGCTTTGAACGGTAACAACCCGCTTCCCACACAGCGATCTTCTCCTATGATGGATGACTTCTCTGTAGGGGCCTAAGTACAACGAAGGCATTCTGTTATGAACAATAACGGAAGAGGGTTGTTACCGTTCAAAGCCAATGACGGAAGGGTGCTACATCATGTAGTGTAGAAGTTCAACAAACCAATGAAAGCAAGCCTGGATAGCCCTGTAGTCAAGGTGTTCGATTCACGATCATTCACCCAGAGTTCGAGTCCCCGTGAGGGCTCGGTGGACGTGCACTGCTGGTGATTCCCAGCAAGGATGAAACAGCTGTAAAGTGCTTTCATGGTTTTCCGTGGTGAGTTGAGCTTTCAGGCGAGCTGCATGATGAATCGTTTATTCTATTAGACGCTCGTAGATCTGTTCCTCGGATACTACATTCGGTGAAATGCGCAAATCCGTGAGGCATCAAATAACTAATAATTTGGTGAGAGCCGGCAACCAGTGGTGGTTTGCGGATTGTAGGGGAATGGAGAAGGCTGCATTTGTCGACAATGGTAGCATCCTTTACAATCCGATTAGATAAACCGGCCAACGGAAGCCCGTTGCAGGTGAGATAATCCAGGAATTCAGTGGTTTACTGATTGACCCTCATGAATTGCGTGTGAACCGTTACGTAGAGCGCTTTAAGAAACACTTCATTTGGACCACTTTATGATGAACCTCCTGAATACTTCTGCAAGAGAAACGATGAAGGCAGATACGACTGTCTCATCAGCAATGGAGGTTTTGCGGGAGATAGATTACTTGAAGAGATACAAAGCCGCTGGACTGAATGGGTTGTATCCATCATTTTTCAAGGATGGAGGCGTAGTTTTGTCATCAGAGTCAACGAGACTTGCCCTGGTAATTTGGATTAGTGAGCGGATTCCCAGGGAGTTGGAACGGCATCGACCACTCCTTTATCGCCCGACAAATTTTAGAGCACCATCACATCTCCCTTAGGTCCACAATCTCTGTCTTTCTTTATCTGAAAGGCCCCTTTGACCTCGTCAACCTCACAGTTTTCAGGCTCTTCCTCTCACTTAAAGCCGTGCTAGAGAAATTTATTTCTCGTTTCTAAAGTCTGTGCTCGAAGAGCTAAAGTCTAATTCGCGCATGTGGTGATCCTATGCCGGAGTTTGCCATGAGAATTGGTTCGCCCCATGGTTTCCTGCCATGGCTGTTCCTTGGCAACTATGCAGTTGAAATGGTTATTGAGTTAGCCCTATTATCGCATAAGAATAAGGAAATCGACTTAGACCCAGGTGTTATGCTCTGTGATTTAGGGTGCGCGGAAGATATTGTTCTTCTGGATAAGTATCCAGGAAAGTTACAAGTTTGCATAGATAATGGGAAGTCCGCTTGCATTTTTCGTATTCGAGAGTCCAACGCGGCGAGCCGGAATTGAACGGGCGGTGCTTCACTTACCGGGTAGATGCTGTACCGACTGAGCTATCGCAGTACGGATAATCTGGTGTGAATAACGCAAACAAATATCCAGTGATGCGTAAGCCACTATTCCAAAGATGGACAGTGTAATGACCAGGTTGTAGGCCACCATATTGTTGTTCGAGTAGTATAAGTATTGGTGCCTTTGATACACTTACTGAGCTTCGGCTCATGGAGTTTCTCCTTCTCTTGTGCTTTTACAGATCGAATAGGCTCAGCCCCCCGGGGAAAGATCACAGCTACTGCCATGTTACAACAGCCACTGTCACCATTTCGATTTCGGCCAGTGTCTTTTGGATTTCAGATTCTCAAAGATAAGTGAATTTTTCGTTGTCCAACATCCTAGTTCCTTGAGCCAACAATAAATTCAAAGAATATTTTATGGGTTGCCCAGACAACAGTTTAGCAGTTTTTGGGAGGTCTTTTGCAACTCCGAAGAGTAAAATGCAGCGGCCTGATTGGGCCGACCCTTCATCAAAATTCTTCCTGGCAGAGAAGGATCCAGCTGGGGGGAAAATTTGTTATCTAAGCAGTTAGATCTCATCAGGTGGTAGTGTTTCGCATGAACTGTCGTCGCGTATGCAAAAGCACGCTTGGTTTTTACCATCCTCAGTTATATGTGGCACTTGCGTGTCATCTGATTGTCCGTCCGGGTTTGAGTGTACACTGATGTGATTATATCCGTTCTTTTAAACTGCTCAGAAATATGGCCTTTAAGGGTAGGAGATAGACGAAGATTATCAATGTCTGAGCATCGATTTCTTCCCAACATTGCTCGCATAAGGGTGGAAACACAGTATCAGCAAAGCTGGGGTTAGGCATAGAGCGTTGGGAACCAGAATTCATTCAATGGAACAAGTACTAAATCTAAGCTGATTAAGGTGGCTGGGACATTTGTTGCGCGTGATCACCGATAGACACACTCGGCGTAGTCTGTTTGCTGAGGCAGGTGATGGCTGGAGGGTATGTCGAGGTGGTCAGGACTACATGGCAAAACGGTATGAAAACCCTGACCAGTGAACCAGGTCGTTTACTACTGTTAGACTTAGGGATGGGAGTTTATGGGACCAGCCTCTAAATACCTCAGTATGGTCGGGGATGGGTGCCTCGGGCTCCGAGATGGCTACTCGTCCTGAACGCCTCTCGAAAAGCTCCCTACTTTTCCTACTAAAGTAAGAGGATGATTGCCGGGGCACTCCGCCGGGTTAGCTGACTGATAGTCAGTCTAAGGGAGATGACTGAATCCTGATTCCAAGCCAACCACGAGTGACGTGTGAGACTTACTACTCCATACCCACCGGCAACCATGACGGAGGGTTTTACTGGGCACCCAGAATGTCTAGCTTTATCCGAAGTGCAAATGAACTGAGCAATCAGTCACCCGATCCCAGGGGTTTCCAGATGAGGCGAATAAACCATGCAATTGGCTACCGGCTCATATGGATCAACTCTACTGCCTTGCAGGATGCACTTGGCTGCGCAAAAGCTAGAGCTGCATCCTCGAATAAAACTACCTACTCCGGACTGGGCGACCAAGTAGTACAGTGATAAAATGATTTACAGTCCTTTCACATGCGTACAAAATCGCTCTCTCACACAGTACAGAAAACTAACTTCCCACTCTCTACTATCTTTTCTCACTCTTCTTCTTTTTCATACCTCACGGGATCCTAGGTCAACCGTATCTGCTGCAGTGTCATTGATGGAAATTCTGGCTATGTTCTCTCTCGTCCTTCTTCGACTAGCCTCCGATTCTCACCGAACCCGCTACCATTGGCTGACGCCCTACTTCATCCTTGATGCTCATTCAAACTAGATATGTTCCAAGTGCGGATGCTGATGTGTATAGGACAACCGGTGGGTTTAGATCGTACTCTTTAATCCGTTGCCGTCGGTGTGTATTCCGTTGAAGCGATTCATATTCGAGACTTCAGTTCCATCATTTAACTGATGTCCCTATCTAACTCTTCCGAGAATTTCTAGTTGTGCCATAATGGGGACCCTGAGGCTGCGGCTTCTGGCCCTGCTGGCGTTAGCATTGCTCTCAGTGGAAGAGCCGACTTGGCACTGCTAGACTTGATCCCAATCGACACTGGTTTATGGGCAGCGAGACTCAGGGGTCCGTGCAAAGTAAGCGGTCGCTGCTCTGACAGATTTCAGCCCAGATGCAGTCAAGGATAACTTTTGTCAAAGACTGCTCGACCTGTTACACAAAGCAAGCCGGACTTAAGTCGTGATTTTGTACAGGGAGATCTGAATGCTAGAGTGGGTCGGCTGTCATCGACCGACGTGCATTTAAGAGGACTTTTGGGCTAGTTTCCTGTCTCTTTGAAAACGGGGAATAGCTTTTGGCCCTATGCACAGACCAAAGCTGGTTCCTCTCCATTACAAATTTCAGACATTTTAATCGCCTGTACATCACTTGGCATCCATCCTCTTACTGTCAACAGTGGACCCAGATTGACCACATCAATATAAGCCTAAAATATTGGGACTGCATTCAAGACCGTCAATCGTACTGGAGCACCCCCTTCCCTTGATTCCGGCCACTAGTTAGTCCGCTCTATAATGTCCATTTGCTTCGGTGGGTTTGGCGAAAGCATGGTGTAACGACGGTTAGACTACGATAAACTTTCCAATTCATCTCACTTATCCCTCTCCCAAAACGCGCTGGTTGAAAAGCTAGATATAGCCCCACCTGATAAAGTAAACCGACCCGGTCACTTATGATGGCTACTTTGCGTTTCGCCGACCTGGTAAGCTGTACCCTGTCTCATCGTGCAGGAAGCTCCTGGATTTCTGCCGAATCTCTGTGCCTTTTAGGCGCACGCCATTTGATCCCGGATAGAAAGAAGTATAACAAAGCACCGCTTGTAGTGAGATATGCACTTAACGCGAGTCTTCCCAAGACCACGAAATCTGTTGGTAGCAGCACGCTCCGCACGTGGAAAGTGCTTCCAGCGTGCGGAATTCTTGTAAGCTGGTCCGTCTCATTTGAGTCATCGGTAGGAAGCCACTAAATGAGAGTTAAAAAAATTTATGAAGCTGACGGTTCACCAATTCACCATCAAAAGCGACATCTTGAAAGCTGGGTAGAGCGCTTACAGGTAGACCTTAGCTGATCTTCAATGTCAGCCTATCCTATAGCTCTCCGACACACATCCAGTGGTGCTTTTCGACAGACCCACCTACCGAGGTGGAGATCCAAAAGGAAATCCAGACATTAGGAAATCAGAAAACGCCGCTCTCTGTTGGCCTTCCCCTGGTCCTCTTTAAAGATGGTAGGGTGCAGCTCTTTAGAGAACTTTATGTTATGTTCTCAAAGGTTTGGAATTCTGAGCAGATTCCCTCCCTGTGAGAGGAATTGATTGTTATTCCCACCTTTATGAAGGGCGTGAGCAGTGACTGTGCTGACCCTAAGGATGTAAGCCTTATCTCAGTAGCGTCTAAGCTGCTTGGGTCTGTCATAATTCGCACGTTGTACTAAACGCGTAAAGAACAGACTAGCGAGAGGCAAGCTGGATTTCGTGCCGACAACTGCTAGAGCACCTTCGCACTTTCTAAAGACCACCAGTCGTCGAGTTCCTGAATATTCGCGCGGCTTTCGACCCCGTCGATAAGATTGCAATATGGAATGGTTTTATAAGGAATGGAGTACCTGAGAAGTATATATCAATTCTTAAATAGTTGTATCGTCACACCTCAGGTTGGGTTCGAGTCTATAGGCAGCTTTTGTCCTCTTTTGCGGTCTTCAATGGAGTACAGCGAGTTTGCTCTATCGAAATTTCTCTTCTTATTTGCGGTAGAGGGTGTTCTATGGAATGCCTTGTTTGGTCTTTCAAATGGGAGGAGTTTAACTCCACCCAGGGCACAGAGTTTCCCACTTGGAATAAGCCGGTGATATCGCCTTGCGGAATGATAATGCACAGACAAAGCAATATTCTTTGGACCGCTTGACGACTGAGGTTTCCAGATATGGTGTGCACTTTAGGCCTTCCAAGTAAAAAGTGCTTTCACAAGATAGGCGGGAGACTGCGCCCGCACTCACCCTTTGTGGTGATCAGCTTGAGTAAGTCGACAACTTTAAGTACCTCGAGAGCTTGATAACAAATCTAGGTGGAGTTGGGTAGAGATCAGTTCACGAATATCGAGAGTTAGGGCAGTTTTCGCAAACCTGCGACACTTGTGGCGTCGCCGTGAAGCCCAACTCTCTTTTAAGGAATGAGAGTGCGTTGTCGTGGTTCGCAGTGTTTTACTCTACGGTTGACAGACCTGGCCACTCCGAGATGAAGATGCTCGGCTTCTTTCTGTGTTCGATAACATTTCTCCGAAGCACTGGTCGCGTCAGGTGGGAACATCGAATGAGTATTGATGAGGTGCTCCATCTTGTCTTAGGCACGAATAGCAGCCTTCTTAATGAATTGAACACCCTACACCACCTCCCGGTGTTCGGGCAGGCTTTTCGAATGACTGCCCATCGTCTAGCTTTTCGTGTTCTATTCGCGCATGCTAAGCTAGGCTCGAAGAAGCGACGCAGCGGTCAGGCAATAATCTGCAGTAGGGATATGAAGAAGCCAGAGTCAACGTTTTCTTCGGTTGGTGATCCCAGCCTCCATGGTTGCGGCCCAAGGGACAAAGACTGTCGTTGGTCAGAGAAGTTGGAGGATGGATTAGGGTAGAAGTCAGTAGCGTGAATGCTGTGCGGTCTTTTTGCAGAATTCCCATGTCTCGTAATCACAAAAAATGTCATTCCGACAAACAAAATGACGAAGAAACATCGAAAATTTTACGGTGAAATAAGAAAAATCACAACGTTTTACCTTTTATTAACTAGTTCTTTTATTGTACTTTGCTCCTTCTCTGCTATTGTTACAGCTGTTGTTGCTGTGTTGGCACCATGTCTGATTATATATATATATATATATATATATATATATATATATATATATATATATAATGTATGTAATGTGTGTTTTACTCAGTTTAAGCCAATTGCAGTACAGTAACCGAAAAAAACAATTCCGGCGAACACTTTCACCTAAGACGTTAGTGGTTAGGTTTTCCGTTAACAGTCTTTCACCCCGGGTTCGAGTCACCTTGGGGGATCGGCTGATACACATTTCTGATGATCCAAAATAGGAGTAAAACAGCTGTAAATTGCGTCCGTGGTTTTCGGTGGTGAGTTGATCTTTATCACTACTAGATGAGTTATAGTTAGTGAAAGGCAATGCATATTATCGAAACAAAACGATTACCTTGGATTTGGGGTGGTTTGCTTCCGAATGAGTTGACGGAGAAGAGGCTTTTTCGACTTCAGGCAACTGAATAGTGATTATGTTTATCACGATCCAACTATTCTCATTAAATCTGTCAACTCGGTCTATCTGCGTGGTTTCAGAAAACTTGTGATTGTAAATGCCCTGTCGTCATGGATATTCATGTTCCCGCTGGACTACATCTGAGAATGCCTAGAGGAGTTAATCTTTAACTGAAAATGAGTGCGTACGGGCGGCTGACTGTTGTTAAAAGGATTTTGTGATTCTGGACAGTTTAATGGAAAATGGACGGATGAGGCTCCGTTATCTTACTTCCAATCATCACTACGCTAAAAGCTTTCATCAAGAGAAGGCTATTGAGATACATATTCATATCGCTTTGTTGTATCCAAGTCTGTTGTGTCCTCGGGAAAAAATGGACACCCACATACATGAGAGTCAGTATAGGAGGACAATGGCGAGCATAAACATACTCATGCACAGAAACAAACACGTGTATAAATACATAGACAATCACTTGTTGAATTTGAGGTGTGTTCTAATTGTTGCCTCTACTCCTACGAAAATGACAATTATGCTCATAATCACCGCTAATGTTAGTATTTTTACCCGGATATCACATTGTGTATCAACGAGTGAATCATTCCTCTGGATCTCGATGTTTTCTTGTGAAAAATAAATTTTTGTTCAATCATTCTTGGTATTCACATCGATAGCTGTTTTTTAATCGGTTACACCATCTGTTTGCTTTACTGTATCATTCGATGACCCGTCTGGGAATGGGTTAGATTCATAAGACAGAATACATAAATGAATCTATTTTAACTGAGAGTTAGTTCGGTCGAAAAGAACTCACTCTGAGTGATATTTATTTTAAAAAATAAGGTTTAATTTGGTTGTGTGTTGGGATCACAGAATGATGAAAGCACACAGACTGGTGCGTAACTACGTATGAGCTTCGTGGTACGTAGAAAGCTTCCTTTGCTTTTTCTTCCTTCTGAAAGAGACCTTTTACGAAATGACGCAATCGCGCACATCATGCTCCTAAATACCAATTTACTGAAACCCACTTCGTCGTGTCACCCATATGCGAGCAAAAACATCCGGAAAGACATTGAGTAACTAGCAAGTAACGAGCATCACTGGTCATATTGAAATGCTATGCAGATATGCAAATGTTCTAATATTTAATCGGCAGAATTTGTTCTCTTCTTTATTCAATTATTCAATATCTGATAAATGACAACTCACTTGAAGAAAGATACTCTTGGGGCAGTCAGTCAATTCCCCATCCACCCCTCCATCTATTCACATTTCAGTGACTTCGCTTATTTTTCCGTTCAACTTATGACTTTCTGTGCCTATTTTTCTATCTCTATCTCAGTGTCTATTACTAATCAGAAAATAAGCAATCTATTATCACTCCTTGCCTCTATACCTTCTGCTTGGCGTGTGCGCATACAAATAGGAAAATTCAGGGCGGACCTAATTTTGACTTTTGAGTGAAACGAAATGGATTAACTGTGATACATGCACCCGGTAATGGACACACTACCAATCACCACCGTCATCATCATCGTCACCGTCACCCCGCTTCATAGCTTTCAAAATGTTTTGGCCATTTGGATCATATGAGTACGGACATTTGGAAACACGTAAGTGCATCGCTAACATCAGCAACAACAGAAGCACCAGCAACGCTAGCAGCAGCATCAAAATCGTTCACCTCGTCAGTATCACATCATCATCATCAACATTCTCATCGTGGACGAAGCCGCCTGTCGTTCACTCATGTTCCAAGTGAATACTGTATACACTGACTAAATTTAGATGGGATTGATTTTGCACTGGGGGGTGGGTAAGAGAGAGAGAGAGGTTGAAGGGAAACCATACTGAAAGAACAAACGGTTGGGTAACATTAGTGTGTACAGATAGATGAGCAACATGTTGACATGCGTCTGATTGCCTGTACCGATAAGTCCCCCCAAAAAAACGAGGCAAATAGTAAGTTTCCTTGCCATCTAAAAGTCCAATGCTTCGCTTCGTTTGGTGACTCTCCGTCCGATTTCACCCGCTTCCATCCAATTTCAGTCTGTCCACCCCATACTTCGGTGGTTTTGGGGGTGGTGGATATACACTTAGCTGTTCGTTTTCATTGAGTACCCTCTGGAACCGATCTAACTGTACCGGGTTTTTCCGCTACCCTTCATGCCCCGTCCACTACCACCACTCTTCCTCTTTCACTTATTCTGTGCGTGATTGAGCAACCCTGGTCGAACAATTTTGCATTCACTTTATCAGTAGGCAACCTGTCATGAAGTAAATGAACGTTTATCTGGTGCCCGGCTCATTTTCAGCCAACTGAACACAAGCTCGGAAGGCAAAAACATGTTGGGGAGGTGAAACTCGTCTCATGTGCCCATTTTCAAGGACCCATTTCATACATCGAGTACACTGATGTACGCATAAGTGCGCAAATGCCTCTAAGAGTACGTAAGCCTATGCACGCCTCACAAAACAGTGGCTTTTCATACAGTACTTGTTCATTTTGAGTAAAGTCAGTGAGGAATTTCTATTAGCTTTTTCTACTACAAGTGTAACGGACGCGTAGAATATTGGCCAAAGATGAAGCAAGGAGCTGTACGATCGTTCTTTTTAAGCAACAGTGCCCGAAGTCCCGCAAAAAATTTCGTATTATCACTCATTATTTTATTTTGAGTAGAGAGCCGACTTCCTCCACAAGGCAAAGAAAAAATACCGTTTAGAAATACTTTCGTATAGTTTTTACATGATGCTTCAATTAGATTATCATTTTATTTTCTCAACTAACAAGAAAAGACTAAATCTGAATAAAAGAGTCCGATTTCATGTTCTTCATTTTTGTGCTCACTGCGCGGAAGAAATTTTGTGCGCAATAGATACACACTGTCGACTGGGACTTACTACAAAAAAGGGAAAAACTACGAAGTAGATTACTTTATTTTTCCCTGACAAATTTTCATCTGAACTTCCGAAAATCGATTCTAAAACTGCCCCTAAAAGTGCCGTGTAAAATTAAACAAATGACCAGTACTAGTAACTAACATCCTCTTAAGTCCAGTTCACTCTTTCTTTCTCCATGGATCCTGCTATTTCTGTCATCATGCCCAAAAGACGGACAACGTTTCTTTTGTGTTCAATAACCTATGACCGTTGGCAAAATTCTAATAACAGCCGGTTGGTTTTCCCGGTTTGTCCTCATTTGCGGTTTGACGCCTAATACCGGTCGATGTAGCGAGTAGCTTCACTCATTTTATTATACTGTTCCGTAAACTTTACAGTTATCTAATTGTCTCCTCCCGCTCACCAAGTTTCTATGCTTCTTCCTCTTGTTGCTCTGGTATGTGTTGTGTACGTGTGTGTTTAGTAATAGGTCCACTCGTACAAAGTCCCTTCGGTTCCCACTGTAAACTCACAGGGAATTTTATGATCGTCAAAACGGTTTACCTTGACCAAAAGATCAATCGTCTCCTTTGGCGGCAAAATCGTAGTGCATGCGCAAGAATTCAATGGTGATGTGAGAAGCTTCACAAACTGCTTGACCTCGTTCTTTTCTCGTATTCTCTTGTTCAGTGTTGTAGCTATCGGTTGGCCCGAATGTACACGTGTATCGCTGGTCGAAGTAAATTCTTTTACAAACGTAAAAGAAGCCGACAACCGGAAGGGGCTAGGGGAATGTACACGATGGAACAAATACGACACAAAAGAGAGGGGTGGACTGTGTGCGTTTGTGTTCGGTTTCGGAATCGGATTCGTAACTTCAAAAAACCTTTTTCGGTGACACTCGTTCAGTGTCACCCCGTTGGTCAATCAAGTTCGCAGTGAAAGTTCAAACCTACCGGGGAAAGACGTCAGTTGCTCTCACAGAGTTTATTGCCTGGATAGATACTTAAATTTCCCCTCGCTGTTACACTACACCCAGTGACAAAACTCACACACACACACACACACACACCCGGTCCGCCTTATTGTGGCTGGAAAATCACTCGCCAAAACTCCAAGCAACAAGCGAAATCACTGCTTTTGTCTAAGCTAGGATTTCGTGTGTATCAGTCAGTCACGTTTGGGGCACCCAAATTTTTCAGTTATAATGATCGAATGGAATGCGAGACCGAATCCACAAGGCAATCGTGGGAACTTGACAGTGTTTAATGTGTGCATAAATTGGTAGTCTTATCACAACATTTGGCTACAGGCTAACGGAAACAAATAGCTAGCGACGAGGCACACCTCTAGGAAAAGAGATCATGCCAAAGTATCTACGATAAAATTTGAACAGGAGAATAATCCACTTACTTGTACTCATTGGTGCTGGTTATTTATTAGCTGTTCTTTATTAGGTTTCGTGATCTCGGTACAGTCAGTTAAAGAGAAGTAAATAACGATATAGGTAATGGAAAGACAGCAACTGCTATGTAAGTTTTTTTTTAATCAGATGAACTATGAGAGATTGCGAAAGCGTAACTTCAACGCAGTTATTGTTACACTCGAATGGTCCCACTGAGTTTATAGGAGAAATAAGGAGAAATTGACGTTTGCATTCAACCTGTGGATAATCAGTTCAGCGAATGCAGTCAGATCCACCAAGTACGCTATCAGCAGGAAGAAGATTCTGTCCGAGGAAAACAACCCGGTTATTAGAACGAAAAACGGTCCTCCTCGTGCTCTAAAGTGAGCTGTTAAATAAAGAAGTAATAGATGAAACACTACTACAGGGAGATAAGTTGGTGGATAATCAATCCTAAGAAGTACTACCACGGCTTTCATTCAAAACCTTTGGCAAGCCATCCGCGCCGCTCAGATCTGGGTGTTATCGAAAAATAATCCTTTCACTGTTCAAAATTTCAAGAATAGAATAACTCAGCAGCTCTATCCTTGTTCCACATCTTTTTTTGAGCATAAAATAAAGCCCCTGATGAAATGACAGTCGAACAGTTTCCGGTATCTCCAAGCAAGAAAACGATCAGAGCTCTCAAAAGGGCAATTCAAAAGAACCACCTTGACGGTAGCGGACAGCGGATCGATTCGGAAGCGATTTTCAGTTTAATCCCGCCAACATCAATCATTCACAAAAATAAATTGCACAGGCAGTTTTTTCACAACTGCTAAAGTCCTAGCAACCCAAATATTGAAAGCTGAGCCGTGTGAGCGACGTAACCTCGTTTAGCTATTTTCGTTGTTGTTGCTTTGGCTTTTGCCCTGACTCCTCTGTACAGAGACTTCCAATCCAACTTTACGTTTTAACACTCACTCTTCCACTTCTGGTAATCGGGCCCTACATATACCACCTTCACTGCATATACTCTATCAATCACAGTTATCTAGTTTGTTGACAACCTGTTGAATTCGTCTCCATCAAGCTAATTTTTTTACTTATCATAGCTACCTATCTGTTCATCCGTTACTTAGTGCTATATCTTGGTGTACCTGAAAACTTAAGTAGCAAAAGCTATACGCCCACTGACTGCATATCTGTTGAATAACTGGGCTTAGTAGAGGTAAATTCAAGTTAAAGTGGTACTTAGGTGAACGAAAAAGAGAGGAAGGATATTAAGTATGTTGCTTGAATGATAGACGAGCAAGTGAAGTCTCGCCAGGAATACATTTTTCTCATCAAGAGTCATCAATTAGTATTCAGTTGCCAAATAAGCTCCTTCAACAGATTGGGACTGGTGTTTGTATGCGATCAATATAGAGGTCAGGATAACCAAAGCCTTCTTCTACGTCTTGTTTCAATCAGTTATATCAAATTACCAGAAAGAATTTACCAACGTAAACGGTGATTGCACGGAAAAAGTTCGAGACAGACTACACTAGAAATTGAAGACCAACCGGTTCAGATCAGTATCTCAGTCTCCCAATAAGTGGAGACCTACGTCTGTTTGACACCCACGGCAGCACTGTTATGTGAAGGCAAATGATGACCAACTTCAAATACTGTTTAGAAACCTTAATAAAAACCTTCCTCGAAAAACGAGTCCCAATCAGCAAAGCATACCAGGCAGGGTCGGCCACTAACTCATCGACACAAATGGATCAGTAGTCAATAATTAAAATTGGCCGGCGTAAAGTCAATCTCCCAAGGAAGAATCACGACTGGACGGCTGAATCCGAGAATGTTTTCTTTGCGTTTCAAAAACCGTATTCCTATCTCCGGTGCATATAGGCTGTCATTTTGTTGTGTTGGGTTGCCGTCTTCGGATTTGTCATTGTGAGAAGGGGGTATTGGAATCGCGAGCAGAGTTTCAGGTCCTAGACCGTCCGTAGAACTACAGGGTAGAAAAAAAGAGAATCACGAAGAATACAATAAGTGGAGAAAATTTGCCAAGCCACATATGGATCGACTTGGTCATAGCGAATATGACCATTTGTGTAGGTGCTACGGGGCATGCACATTTCATTTCTAAATAAATATCTTGCAATCGGAAATAAGTTAAACGCATCCTGCACGTTGAAGTTTCCAGAGGCACACAAAGTACTTAAATAGATTAACTTCAAATGCTTCTGACAAGTGAGCCTCCAATGGAGAAAGTAATCTTCTCATAATATGCCTGAAAGAGATCTACTCCCATCTAAGCTCAATTCATCATTGAATTTGATTAGAACTTCGGATAGCTCTGACAACGAATGAACTATAGTTGGAAAAATTCAGTTTTCAGAAAAAATGGAAAATATCATTAGAAATAAATTCATTTTCGAGAGGAGTAATTTCCTGAAAGTGACATTTGTTTTTCGAAGTCAGATGCCTAAAGCATTCGTTTCATTGGCTCTCGGGCTCCTTTAATTTTGCGTACAACTATCTCTGGAGGGTAAACGCGACCTACTAGAAGCCTCTTTAGTGTGAGGGGTATCTGACCATCGGTAACGGGATTTAAACTCAAGACCCTGATAATCTACGTTACTTATGATAATCATTTAATCAACATTCCTTTATCATAAACCTTTTCGACAATTGTTAGATGTGAGCATTTGGTATCTGCTCTTTTCTTTCAAACCATACTGCCGCATAATGGCTGCCACCGAGATTTTGCTTTGTACTTTTTCCATCCTAGAAAAGAAGGCTATAAATTGTTGGTCTTTTATCTATGTTCAACTAAATTCTCAATTCCCAAAGTAGAAATTAAGCGGTCTAAATGGCTTGCTTTGCCAACATTCATCAAACTGTTTTCAATTATCAGTCAAAACGTGGTCATTTTACAAATGACAGCTTATGATTGTCTACCTAATGGATATTGTTTTGGATGATTAATAAGACTGCGCCCCATTTCTGTTTCAGAGGAGCGAGAAGAACGGGGAAAGCAGTGTGAATGAGAGTGTGCGTGTCTCATTGCGATTGTAATTTGTCATCTACTGCCTGTTTCCAGCTCTTTACTCAAATCGTTGAAGAGTTCCGGACAGATAATCAACGAAGCATACTTGGTTGTCGTTGTTGAACTTGATGGGGTAAAAATTGTTCACATTCGTATAATTTGGTGCTGTTATATTGCTTGTGACAGGTGAAGGATAGCAAAACAAGTAAGTCCGGTTTAGGAAAAATTGTTTACAGCTGCTCAAATGTTATCGTCCAGATAGTTTAAACAGTTAAATGCCATGTACTGTTTTGCTTTTTGTTTTAACTATTAAATAACACACGAGTTTCACAATTTCTTCGTTGGTTAATTCCTCATTTTTATGCACTACTACACTAGTAAGAAGTTCACTCATCACATTCGAATAGACTACGTGTCAAATGAAGATTGACCTTAAGCCAAATTTTCGCCGTCTAGTTTAATCCAAGTTCGAATCAAAATTTTCAGGAACCCAAAATGTCATATTTTCTATTTTGCAGAATACTTTTATTAGAACGAAGATCCTGGATCTTAGACTATGGATAGTCCGCCTGCATTTTTAGTATCTGAAAGTTAAAAGCCACAAATCGGAATCGAACCGGTGACATCCCACTTACCGAACAGACATTCTACCAGTAGTGCTATCGCAGTACGCTCCGTACATCCTCCACCTCTGGGATTATCTTTGAAGATGTTTTTTCACTACCGACTGTTTTCAGTTTCATGATTTTTAGAAGCCTTCGGACAATCTTCTATTGGAAAGTGATCGATAAGGTTAGTCTAGTGATAAAACCCAGGACAGTTGCCTTGTATCACTGGAATACCGGTTTGCGTATCATTGGATATTCCTTTGGGTTATTCGCACCCAGTTGGCCGTACGGCAATAGCTCGGCCGGTAGAACACCCACCGAATAAGCGAAAAGTCACCTGTTCGAATCCGGCTCATGGCGCTGGACTTTTGGGGGCAAAAAATGCAAGTGGATTCTCTATTTCCTATTCCGGCTTAGTGATTTCGTAGGGATGCAGTGGCACAGCTCGTTGAGCTTTCGAGGAGAACCTGTGACCACAATCCTAAGAGAACGGAGGCGGAAATCCATACAGTGCTTCATTCATGTACAAGCTGTCAAAATCCGGGTAGTTCGGGGACTAAATACGACGTTCTCACTTCGTCCATACTTTCTGCAATTTTTATTGGTTGACTGTACGTGACTATCGAATCGGTTTGATCTGAATAGCGACTAGGTTATTGGTCTAACAGCTATTCTTCTTTTGGATAAAGTAGACAGATGAGTATCAGGTCTATGTGTATTAGTTTGTCTACCGGATGTATAACAGCTCGTGTTCAATCAGGTGTCGGGAATGCGTGTTATATAACAATATTTGGATATAAGTAGTTGGGCGCTAATAAGATGTTTCGGGGAAAACCATTTGTTGTATTTTTTCAAAATACTTCGATTCCAACCGCTTCTGGTCACTGACATTTGGCGATTATTTGCTGGCCAGAACCCCCTTCCAAGAATGTTGTACACTGTCGTACAGTGAAAGAAAAGAAGTCAAACTTTAATATTATTATTATGGACGTTATTGTTCCTGGTTTCATTATTATGTTCTATCAACCCGGACAGTAACCAATATGTATCTTTATTTTTTTTTACTCATCTCGCGAATTTTAGTTGATGAACAACAAAAGGGTCCCGTAGAAAAAGATATAAACAAGCAGAAACCAAGAACCTGAAAGAATGTTAGAAAATAATAATGTGCGAGGTTCAAGTAAGGATTTTCACTCAGTAAACACAGACTAGCAAGTTCTTCCTGGAAACCCTTGAACTTTCAAAATGAAATGATCTTGAAAACCTCCTGGTACTTATCACAGGCTGCACATGCTGAACGATGCGGTGGAAAAAATCATTGTGGTGTTTACTGAGGCTAATACAAATCACTTTCGACTTTTCTCCGACATTAGTAATGCGAGCAAACTTGCCACTTCCCAAAGATCACTAAATATGCTGATAAAAGATTTGATTCGACAGATTTAAGTTTTACTTGGATAATTCTGTGACACACGGGTTCACCCTAGATAAACATTAGAGTGGATCATAGATAGTTGTCAATGCAGATGGAAAATCTAAGTTTGGTGGAGAGGCTTCTGTGAAGCATGACCTACGGTGGACGGGAGTCAAACTGTTGGGTATATGTTCACCTCAAAAGATCAGCATCTTAAGTTTTGACCTGTAGGACGGTTGACAGAAGAGATAAGGCTTTTCTCTGCACTCCTCTCTGAATAGTGCGGTTTCCTGGGAGACAGGAATGAGATAATATTCCCGGCCCAACCTTTAATTTGAAAGAATAAAAACTGCCTCCATAAGACCAATCAACTTACGAAGAAATTTAGGGGCACCTAATACAATCATCTGCCTTTGAGTTTTGGGATTTAGCCGAGGAAAAATGTAATTTAATCATTAGAATTTTTAGCAAAAAGTATGTAAATTGAGCTGAACTCTTCCAAACAAACTCTGAACTTTGATTATATGTAGCTGTACCAACCGTCGTATCCTTTGATGCCCACCGAAAAAGATGATGTCGAGAGAGTATTTCATCTAATTTGATCTGGACATTTCTTATTAGATCGAAGGTTTTTTACGGAGACAGACCACTAAATACTGAACTGGCTACATAATTTTTAGAAATATAAATATCTACTCGCGTTTTATGCAGCGTATTTAAGGTAATGTGATTTAGGGGTTAATAATGACAAACTGAGTCGCTATGCACGCGCCGTAAACATTACGGAAAATGTCCATCTTTTGGTGTCTCTGTCACTGTTTGATGCATCCAGCTATCAAAATTCGGCCACCGAATGACACAGAGATTCTGAGAGAGAGAGAGAGAATGCATTTTTAAGTTGACGGACATCAGGTGTTCCACACTGAAGAGGAGACATTTTTGTCACCAGTTTGGATATCACCTTTTGTGAGCCGCTTGACCAAGGTTTCGGCTAATCAACCGTGTTCCCCGTTAACTGTACTGGGATACGTACGGCCCACAGTGTACTTCAAACAAAAGTGCACGGCGAGCCCACATCAGAATCTGGAGTGTTTGGGAAAGCATGAAATGGGTTAGATTGTCTTTTATCATTTAAGGTAGCGTCATCAAGTCCGTGACAAGGGCAGTGTCTACAATCAACCATTAGCAACCTCATACACCATTCAAGTATGCATCACCCAATGCCAACGTAATACCACTCCACACAGTAGGATTTTGCCTCATCGGTTTGTCACCAGGATCTACAGTAGGAAATGACCATACATGGTCATGTTTGGTAATCTTACTGTGATACGAATTACTCTCCCTAACTCGTGTGCGCAAAACAGTTGTCATCAGGACACCCTATAGTCCACAGAGGAAGAGCACTTCGTACATGCCCATCTAGTTTCGAGTTTTGAAAATCCATTACTGGCTGAAAGGTGACCCTAAATGCAACTTACCGCCAAAATAAGGATGGAGGAGCTGACAGGGAAAATCGATCTATCATGGGTTTGCCTGAAGCTTTCACACAGGAAGTCGTATTTGCAATTACGGCTCGTTGGGTTCTATGGTCTATCGTACAGCGGTTCGTAGCTCTACTTGTCAACAACACGTGCTATTTTCATGTGAAGGAAGTTCGGACTTCTAATAGGGCTGGTTGATTCATTCATAGGACTGAGGTCTTCCTGTTCATGAATCTTACCCGGATGTTGTAATGAAACTTTCACTGGCATCAAGAGTGTGTTTGTGTACACGGGCAAAGAACAGGCTTATCCCAGAAGAGGTAGTGCAACCAAGTCGGTCACCAGGAGGTGCACAAAACTATTGCAGAAAATATTTCTGAAGACAATTAAAGTTACACCACCAGTGAGATGGTTCTTATACGATTCGCAAGAAGCTCGTAGAAGCTACACGCTTTGCCTTTTCAATGAATTTATACAAATTCTCAGTCAAGGACCAAACATACCGATCGCAACAAGAGCAGAGCTACTCTGAAAGTCTTAGTCCAGAAATAAAGATGGCAAAATACCACAGGTTGAGGATAACATCGTTCCTCAAGGATGGGATGATGCGCGGACAACTTTTGCTATGTTTCCAAATATAGATTTATCTGGTTTTCCTAAATTCGTCGTAATTTCTTTTCCTTTTTGTCTTATATATTTAGACTCTATGTAGCCTAAAGTCTTAGGGTTCATAGTGTGGGATTCGGTAACTGAAAGCATAATATCCCCGTGAATAAATAATTTACGCCCTAATCAGAAATAAGGTTGTATGACTTTTCCAGTTATCCAGTTCCATGCTGGACCTTACTTTTAGCTCTATGTCTATCGGTAGAAGTTACTACAGTACATCATCCCAGCATTAGCCTACTTGGTATTAGCACGAGATTTCTCTGGTCCATTCCTTTACCAGGTTGCCATTTAGCGTCCACAATCCCAGAGACGGTGCCAACGAGACAAAAACTGATTGTGAATTTCAATCTCGTTTGGAGTTTAGCACTTTAAAATCATTGATTTGCCAAGAAAGGTGAACAAACTGAAAATTTATTGCTTTTTTATGTGCTGCAGAAGAGGCACACCACATAGTCAGTCCTAAGCACCGACTGTACTTTTGAAGAGAATTGGCAGTCACAGCCCTCGAGCTTGGACTGGAGTACCACAAACACTAACCGAACAGGTCAAACGTGATAACAAACCGGGTGATAGCGCAGTTTGGTTGTACAAGGACAAAAGAAGACCAGTACGGTAACTTAGGCCTAGTCACCAATTCCCCAAAATCATTCACAAGAATATAAACACGTCAAAGAACAATTGGTAGAAAAATAAAACCGCAAAAATGGTGAGAGATTAAGATGGCTGGTATTATAATTTTAGACATTCACAAGAAAAAACATTGGGAGTGAATAATTATTTTCACTCCTACGTCAGACACCTCTTTCTTCCTGAAAAACACCCACTCAAATCGATCCCAGCTTTCAGTGTTAGTAGTTATGCGTGCACAAGATTTGTCACTGATCTGTTTACTTCCAAACAAATAGGAGCAAATCAAAACAATGGGATAATTTCACATTTGTCCTATGGTGTAAGTCCATCTCCGTTTGCTTTCTCGCATTTCGATTAGAAGTAATTTATGATGGCGCATAATAGGCTCGAGAGTGGACCAAATATTTATCAAAAACATGTTCAATGGGACTTGATTCTTCAAATCGCTTCTGATGGTTTAAGATACGAACGTGACTCACAACCGAATCACTCAGACACCCCACAGTTCTCCCCATCCCGTCCCATTCAGATCCTCATTCGTTTGTTTACGAAACCAGAACAAATTTCCTTGTCATTTTGTTTAGGTTCTGAGTGGTGATTAGACGTGGAGAGTTGGGCAAGGCAGACTGTGGACATCGCTCATTTCCATATCTCAAATGCGCAGTTTTCTGGCCAACTTGTCACGTTTTACGAAAAGTTTATTCTGCTCAGCGATTCGCACGCGTTTAGCAGGAGAGAAAGAAAATTGCCTATTAGTTTGCTTCCCACTCCGAGTTTTGCTAAACATGACGGCCTTGTGCCAACGGTACGTGTCAGGTGCCGTAAACCTTTTTGTATGTGTGCGTGTGTGTGCGCATGCATGGGGACCGGTGGCTGAAGGTAAGTAATCATAATGATAACAAAACATTCCTCTGCTACGTAGTAGCAGCTTTCATTAGATTAGCAACAAACTGATGCCGTTCGTTCACCAGTGTTTGCGCTGCATCCAACGATGCATGCAGCAGTTATCAGTGATTGGTTATCAAAATGAACGAAATACATTTGCTGACAGTTTAATGACAATGGGATGTAATACTCGCAGCAACGGGTTGTTTCATTTTTGTGTGAACAAAGCAAATGTTACAATGATTGCCTTTGGGGATTTTCGCCCGTAAATAAATGTAGATAAAATAAACACCTGATCCTTTTTGTCTAAGAGAACACGCCTAACGAAAAAGAACGGCCGTACCCGAGTATGACACTGGTAAACTGGAAGCACTACTCAGACTATTCGGCTACAAGTCAGTCATTCCAAACCGAAACCGGATTAGTGGATGCGGAAACCAAAACTAAGTATCAGTCTGCTTGAAAAGCTCAAGTATTATGGTTTGTATGCTCCAGAAGAGTAAATGGTTCAACGAAGTCGATGGGGTGAAAATTTATGTCACTTATCAGTAATGCTACCTGATTACAAAACACATAAGATAAGTGTAGACATTGAGGAACGATTCAATTCTATTCACTATGGCTATTGTCCATTTTTATACAGGTTGAACAAAATGGTGTTGAACGACATTGATTTCCTAAGATATTTTGAAAGGAAATTTTCCTAATGACCTAGGATAGGTATGATATACACATATTATATAAGGTTCATATTGACCATTTAAATGTCTCAATTGTGACCTAAAGCTGTTCGGTCTTTTTAAGGGACCGTCATAAGTACAAAGCCAGAAATCTGATGCCCTAGTAGTACATAGTGATCTATTCCCTGATGGTTGTATCTGTTGCCTGAAAAACTCAGATTCCGCCCGGCTTTCAGACTGAGTTTATTAATCCTTAATCAGGACTAGACCTTAGTGAGAATTTATTTTTCAAAAAGTTGTGATATTCTTCTTGCTGTCGACGTGCTCCGAAATTGTAGTCTGCAAGAAAAGAAGAAGGAATACTGAGCAGAGTATAATAAACGTTAAACAAACAGGAGTGAACATTCCCAACTTCTCAAATCGGAAAGTTTGAACCGCTCTACCAAATAGCTTCGTTCACAATCTCGTTGGACATTAATTTTTCATTGCTGGTGCTTTGCGCTGATCTTTAACTCTTACAGTGGGTATTTCAACGGTCTGAACTTTCTGGGGGAAGTCTTTTGCTGTAACAGACGATCGTTTATTCTGGGCGATATAATAGCACTTAAGTCTCATTGCAAAAGCGACTTTTTAGCAAACCACTTACTGATACACATAGTGAGAAAAACTCTAATCTGTTAGACCTTTCGGTTCGGCATAAATTCTAGTTCACGCGCAGAATTGACGCTCCAGGCAGTCGGTAGTAGTCAAATATGGATTATCAAAATCTACAAAATCTTTTAGTCTCAAGTTTTATTCGCTTGACCGTTGGTCAGCTTTCTCTTTCCTTCGGCAGCCCTTCTGTTGTCAGTATCTCCATTCCATTAGTTTGACCTTTTTGGTTTATTGAATGACAGGATTGAAAAGATAATTACTACTGATATTATTATCCACTACTGGAGGTTGTTTAAGAATAAATGTTAACTGTTCCACCCTATTATAAATTGCCATAGTCTCCACTTCGAGCGGCTCAATAAAGGCCTTCGAAGTATCAGCCTACGAGATACAGTTAGCATTGGTTGCTCGGTAGTCTCGCCGAGAAATGTTGAAAACAAAAGTTATTAGTATATTCAGAGGTCTTTTTTGGGCCATGTCGTAATCAGAACATAGCTCATTTGTTTTTTTATTCCACCAACTCACCCCACCGCTTTTAAACGCACCAAAAGTTCAGCCTATGATATAGTTATTCGGAAACGTTTAAAACATCGCTCAGGTAGTTACAATCAATGACACATTTGTCAGACAATAATTCTTAAAGGCTGTTATCCGTAAATTCAGGGATAAATATACTGCTCCCTATTCTGATCCTCGGTTTAGCTTTAAGTATAATATTATCATTATATTACACCTAGCCTACATTCGAGCATGGTGCCAACACCACAAATACTGAACGAAGAGAAAATGAGGGAAAGAGAAAAACAATGAACTTTTTTGGACGCGTTATCGCACGCATTTTTCACTAATTTTTGATGCTTTGCTCAGTATTAATGGAGTCCAAGAATTTCTTAACTATGCTGCACAGCATTTGCGCCACTGATTTCTGTTCCGAGTCAGAACCTCCAACCGATGACAGCCATCATCTCTTGAGCCCCAACCAGGAAGTCGGAACTCACCAACTGAGGCCAATGTTGGCGTCATTTTCTCATACCCTCACGCCAAGTTATGGTTTGACAGCCGAGTTGCTTCTTCCAGCTATACCCTGGAACAGTAAATGAAGTACTGGAAGGTAGGCTAAGAATAGGGATGAATAAAACATTCGAGCCATCAGAAGCGGAGTGATTAGCTCTGAATGATCGGATGACTATTTACGTCGTATCCTCGCTCAACTCTACATAGAAAGTCCATAGAATCGCTCTATGCAGCTGTTTCCTCTGGTATGATCGGTATCGTCAGTGATGAGTTTTATTTCAGATCCAAGCCAGGTGTAGAGGACCGAGTCCCGCAAATTAAACGCTAAGTTATCTCCATTAACTCTCAGCTGTGTACTTCGCTCTTGTGCTTTGTGGTAAAGTGCCAAAAAGTCACCATCTTCGGGCTTTAACAAACCGTGACCCGCTGGATGAACGGCTCATGGTATACATCTTCTTCATTATGGGCCAGTGTGGAACGAATGTATTGCAGCACAAATTTCTTTGTATGTCCAGTTGGTCTAACTCAGTAGTGGAAGATTTCTGCATCAGGCTAATTTGGTTGGTACTTGCACTGCGTATGTTCCCGCATAGGATTCCTCGGAGCGCTTTGTTCGCTGAGGCGGTAAGCGATTGAAGGATGATTAGGAGTGTCAATCCATGACAAGGAATGAAGACGTGAAAAGTCTAATCAGTGAACTTGGCCATTCAGGGAGTGTTAGACTTCCAAGAGATCGACCTACTCGGAGGTTAGATACACAGGAGGATAGGGCTACCGGTCGCAGTCAGTGGCGCTCTTGTAGTCACTAACATAATCTGTTGACATGATATTATATGTAATTCTCACGCTTCTCATGCTCTGGTTTTCTCTTCATAACTTCCAACTGAGCCTCCCGTTGAGAGATATCAACCAAACCCACCCCACCACGAGCATTTCTATTGGGTGTTTGGACCGGAATGACAGAGCTGAGCTGGTGATCATATTTCAGGGCAGTTTTATCAAATAATACCGTCATGTTAGGGTGTTTAGCGGCCATCGGACGATAGTTCCTATCTTCCAAGATCTTCTCATACAATGAATGTGCTTTTACGTGCTTCTTTTTGCGCACCCACAAAAGATGGAGATTTACTCACTACCCTTCTCAAATCCACATAATACAAGCCATAGGAGAATAAGCACCCTAACACAAAGCTTGATATGAAGTTCACTAAGGGGATTACAGCAAGTACGTTTGAAACGAAATAAGTTAAAAGCCGACCGGATAAATCTTTTAGATTAGCTTTTACGTATGTGCATTGTTGGTAAGTATCAGGTGCTCGCTGTGAAGTCCGCTCGTGAGCCCCAAAGCTAAATAAATCTGTCCCGAATAAACAAGTCGGAACCAGACAGTGAGCATTTTCCAAGCTTAACTCAAGTGGGATCCGACTGGTTCGGATATTGTGAGCAGTACTGAACCTATATAGAAAGTAAAGGGAATTCTTACGTTAGCACAAAGGATTCAGTTGTCGTTATTATCGCTACTGACTTGCCAGCTTAGCTAAATGTGACAGGTTTCAACCAAATTTTCCAGTTATAAAAGGGTAACTATTATTATCAATCAAGCCGCGTTCAGAGGAACCAGAAGATGGCGAAAGTAAAAACAAAAGCAACGAATAACTTCACGCACCAAACAAAGCGTTTAGGTCTATTTGCTGTGGTCCTCTATGGTACATTTTACGACATATTTGAACAAGAAGATTCTACAGTTGTACTTATCAGTCGGTGGTGGTGGAACAGCAAAAGTAAATGACTAAAACGCTCACTTTGTTGTGTAAGCCGTACATGTGTTTACAAGTAGTGAAGTCCAACTGATTCACAGAGTAATCCTACTGAAGGAAATAAAATTACTAACTTACTGATGGATCCCGAGTCACTGCCATTTGAGTGAGTAGTCCGTTCGGCACCGTGGCGAACCCTATGAAATATCTTGGGCAAGGATGGCCCCCCAGACCTGCCCGCGAAGCCGAAGAGTGTGTGATTCAAATGTTCCAAGACCGTGAACACCTTTCATTTGAACCACATCATAATTAGCCACTCTTCGTCTATTTCCACTAGTGGACGTCACTGTTACAAAACTCACGTTTTCTGATGCTTTATGTGGTGCTGGGACCAATGTCTTTGGATGGCAGAGCAAACTCAAACTCTGATATCGCTGATATTCCAATATGTCCACTGTCCACTCACCACCATACGAAAAAACCATTGGTGGATCCGATGCAGTATTTGTCCAACAGGTAAGAATTTTAGTTATTCTGGTTTCCGCAAAACAGCTGCGGACTCCAGTTTAGTATTAGGTTAATACGTTTGAAGTCTGGCCCAAGGGGAGTAGTCGTTTATCAAGGGCCAGCAAAAACCTGATATTGATTTGGTTTTCTTAATCACATTTGACTGATTATGATAACTCTATTGCAGCTTGAACAGCGCTCTTAATAGAATTGGCTATTAAATCAGTGCTGAAGTTTAACTTTCTTGAGCCAAACCGTCGGAGAAAAGCTTAGTGATTCATTTTAGCTGCGCTATTTCAATTACAGACATGCTCTTCTCGGCATGTTTGTCTTACTATCCTGGGCGCTTGCCGAAGGCAGTGAATGGCAGACAAAGATAGTGAAACTATCGCGCTCCGTGTAGATTCACGATTTTCAATATTTGTAGCCCTTGACACATTTAGGCAACTAGAGACAATCCTGTAGGAAACGACTATTCGGTAGACAAGGGAGGAAAACGGCTTTGGGGTAGTATTAGTATCAGTAGTATTAGTAGTGATTGTAGTAGTAGTAGTAGTAGTAGTAGTAGTAGTAGTAGTAGTAGTAGTAGTAGTAGTAGTAGTAGTAGTAGTATTGGAGGTAATCTTACTAGTAGTATCAGTCGCCGTATCTGCGCGGAAGATAACTCTTTACAAAAAAAGTGCCTTTACTTCGCTGTCTTAAGGAGCATTCCGATAGGTATACATTTTTCTCATGAATATTCCGCTCTCGAAAGTTATGAGTTTGTAGCCTGTTGCATTTCAATAACTAATTTCTCACAAGGTTAGCCCATCGGCATGGTCTCAATCCAGGTCGGACACATTTTCGCTCCCAGTTGAACAACCCGATTGCTCCATCCTCAAAATGAGTTCTGGGGAAAATGACTTTCAATTTGTCCCCTCGATTTGACGCAGTCTGAGTGTCTGCCACATTTGGGCTGCTCCTCCCAAGTAAATTTACTCAACAACTTTCGGTGAAAGCACGCTCCGATAGGAGATACCTTTTAAGCATGCGTTGCTCTATTATCGGCTTTGTACGTGAGCGAACGCATCCAAATGTAGCCCGAAAACAATTTCATATACTTAATTTGCTTTTATTTTCCAGTCCTCGCAGATGAGCACAGAAAAGAATAATAATGTTCGGTACGTTGGATTTCCTTCGTGGTCTTAATTCATTCATTCACACGCACAAGCACACACGCACGCACACCCACGAAAGTAAACACAAGCAGTACTACTTACATCTAATTCAGCTCAATCAAAACGGGAATTGTAGGGGATTGATAAGATTTTCAGTCCAGCATTGTTGGCACGATTTGTTCCGTCCTCAAGTGACAGTTCAACCGGATATGAGCAGTAAACGTGTGCGTGTGCGTGTGTGTGTGTGTGTGTGTGTGTTTGTCTGCTGATTCTGCCACTGGTTGCATGTAAATTAAATTCAATCATCTTGTGACCCGAAAACCACTATTTCTGGGTGGGATGAGCTTCAGACCAGAAGAGTTGCAGGAAGATAACGATAAAGAGAAAAACAGTGAAAGAGGTGATGGTTTTGTAAAAGAAGTGAACAGAACTATATCAACTTTCATCCCATTTTCCGCTCGTCATTCTAGTCAACTCATGTAATAAATAGTGCCTCACAAAATGATTATTTGATTAGCTTTTTGTTTAATAGCGTTTCACTCCTCACAAAAATTTGAAAAATTGTTGGACATTACATCGTCACAAAGAGTAAAAACCTGAAGATCCGTTTACCATATTTCAACTCGTTGTGGTTTGGAGTACGTGATGAAATCCAGGACGTATCACTGGAATAATGGTTTGCGCCTTCGTGGACATTCAGCTGCGTTATTCACACCCTACTGGCCATACTACGATAGCTCAGCTGGTACAGAATCAACCGGGTAAGCGGAAAGTACTCAGTTTGATTCTGGTCAGCTGCTGCGGACTTTTGGACGGGAAAATGCAAAAGGATTTTTCATTATCTAAGATCCAGGTCCCTTGGGACAACGATACATTCTACGCAATTGAGTAGTAGGAAATTCGATTTGTATATAATATGATTCATCATGCAGCTTGAACGCTCAACTCACCATTGAAAACCATGGAAGCACTGTACAGCTGTTTCATCCTTGTTGGGAATCATCAGCAGTGCACATCCACCGAGCCCCCACGGGGACTCGAACCCGGGGTGAACGATTGTGAATCGAACACCTTAACCACAAGGCTATCCGGGCTGGCTCTCAACGGTTTGTTGAACATCTACACTACATGATATAGCACCCTTCCGTCACTGGCTTCGAACGGTAACAACCCGCCTCCCACACAGCGATCTTCTCCTATGATGGGTGACTTCTCTGTAGGGGCCTAAGTACAACGAAGGCATTCCCTCAATAACAACCTACAGAACTTGGTCACTATGCGCAGTTAAAGGACGTGAAATATCTATGAATAAACTCAGAGAATTCCACGTTACTACTCACTGAAAAACCATACTCTAAAGCGGATTAACGTTTTGCAGTAGTTCACTTGAGTTCAAACAACGATTAACCATGCTGTAGGTGCTGCGGTTTCGGTTGCTGTATTGCAGCCGGAGAAAGCTTGCAAATGCAGGTGCGCCCGTGATTGTGATACTAGCCACGTCTTTCAAAGTTTCTATTCACTGAGCATGTGGGTCTCTTGGACCCCACCCAGGAAGCCTAAAAGGGGCTCGCAAGACCAATTTTATTGGTTGGGCTTTCTATACCATTCTTCTAACTCATGAACAGGCCAATCCTACTCATCTTTCGACTCCTCGGCGTACAATACCCTCCGAGGAATCATATGCTGGACTTGCGCACAACACGTCCCACCCATCCTAGTCTGGTGAGCATAAGTATTCCGTCTAATGTTCTGGTTCGTGTATCTAGGTCTCTCTGCTGAACATGAGATTTGCCGATAAGGTGTTCTCACCAGAGTCGAACATTGTTTTGAATACACCGGTGTTCGAATAGTGACAATCTTTGTATATCCTCTATCCACACCATACAGATGCACAGGCCTGACTTCCGCGGTTTACACTCGATCCATGATAGATAAAGGGATGTCACATCGGCGCCAGAGTTGACTAAGATTAGCAGGAGCCAAACGCGCCTTCTGCACACACTAGGATACTTCATCTGACATTCCATCTAAGAGGGAAATATGGCTGTCTAGATACCAGAACTTATCTACCCATACTACTCCAGATATCAAAATGTCTGTTCGTGGACAGACCCAGTCCCGCCACAGCATCCTGCACTCTGAAGGTGCAAAAGGCATACCGAACATTGTCACGCAGTTAGCCAAGCTGTTCAGAAAAGCTTGCAACCTGGATTCACACTCAGAAAAGAGATCTTCGGTATGTTCATAATCCGGGCAAATTTCGAAACCACTATCCTCACATCTCAGAAGAGTGGCCTCCTGGACCACAGTAATTAAAAATTTAGAGAGAAACGGATACAAGGGCAACTTCAGCGTTTGCCGTTTCTCACATTAGAGGCCGATGAAAGACTACGGTAAGTCCGTACTCGGCTTCGGCTCTTGATTAACAGAAACTTTATGATCGTAATGAATTTCTCTGGTATACCATTCAACAAGACGCAGCGCCAGAGAACTGTGCGGTCGACTGAGCCAAAGGCAGCTTTTGAATCAAGAACAACGGAGACAGTGCGCCCACGGAAGATGTACCTATGTTCTAAAATTTGTCGAAGAGTGAAGATGTGGTCAATACAACCTCGACCACATCTTAACTCAGCTAGATTCGAGCGCGAAGACCACTCTCGAGCTTTGGGAAAGCGGTTGCGAATAATACCTGTGAGCAGTTTAGATACAATGCTAACCAGGCTTACTCCCTCCTGGTTCTCACAGGATGGCTTGTCACCTTTCTTATAAATCGGTACGATCACCAATTTACACCAACTCTTTGGAACTTGTTCGTTCACTCATACCAAACTGATCAGTTTTGCCAACTTCAGTGACAATGCTGAGCCAACGTTTTCGAAAATAGAAGGAGACCACCCGTCCGATGCAGCAGCCCTATACCGTTTAAGGGAGCTTATCTCCCAGAGAAAGTTGGCTTCTGACGGAGGTTTGGTATCTACATCTAGAATCGTAATCGTAGTGTTAGTTAGGACCTCTGGTACTGATAAAGGCCAGTTAAACTTTTTCTCAAAATATTCTACCCAACCACCTAGACGAAGCGCCTGAGTCTGAATCAGTGAGCCGTTCACCTCTTCTATCAACCCACTGGCTGTTTTCTTCATTGGGCCGTTACTTCTCATCTCCCTGCGCTTCTCCATCCACCACTGCTTGCGATTGTTCCCCAGCCTCCAAATCAGTTAACGTCCAAAGTACCCCTATGCATAACCACGTCTGAAATCCGAGGAAATCAACCTCCAAGCAACTACCAGTTCGACTGAGGATGCCGATATCTATCGCTTCTGTGTGTGTCTGGTGCTTGGGTCTTGCGAAGCATTAGCAGCCCCATACAGGGCGTCCTTGATCTCTGTCCGTTGCTCACCTGGGTCCTGAGCATTTAACAGCAGTGACTGCCTGGTGGACCATTCTGATTTTTAAACAGATCGAAGGTTATCGTCCGGTAGCATCTGCGGAGGTGGTTGGTTTTGGCTTTGGTTCATCCGCCGACGATAGGTGGAATCATCGGTAATCGTGAACTGATCCGTGCTAGCGGTAACCCATGGCAGTATGGCTATTCTGAGCCCAAAGCCGTGAAGGTGCAGGTGGACGACAAGTTTTAGTCGGTGCTGCTTTCTGTGTGAGAAATTCTTACTCGTTGGGAATATTCCGCGGTCAAAACATAGTTAGTTGAGTCAATCACCATTATCATTTTGGTCGACTGTAATTCCGAATCGGCCTGGGACACGCCTCTGCCTCTCGCCTAGGCTTTCAACTTGAACAGTAAAGTCGCCAACAACAACCATTATGGGGGCAGGATGCACGCTGCGTAGCAGTTGAGATAGATCACGGTGAAAATCATCTTTGGCCTCAGAGGAACTGCCGTCAGCATGGACACACACAGAAACGACGACAAGCTTCAACTATTCGGTCTGCTGCTGTTGACACACACAGAACCATCTTCATAAACTGCACGTAGTCGACTGCTTACTTGGGTCCACGCTATCTTTGCGCTTTCAGCCATGATGCTCAGTGACGCCAACGTCAGCCTGACCACGAGCACTAGATATCGAACTGTCCGACACGCGAAAAGCCAAGCGAGTGAAGTGTCATCATTGAAGTTCGGTATTGTATGCACGTTTCCGAGACGTGGCACACATCAATTTTGTAGGTTTTAAGAGTGCCCGTTGCTACCCAGCTTGACAGAGTGTGCGATTTTTGAGAGCAACCAAGTGAGGAGGATGTACGGAATTGAGATTCGGTTCCCAATTTTTCGCAATCTCCAACTTGTTATTCTTAACCTGAACTGTTTTCGGCTAAGACTGATAGTGGCTGCTCTTATCCATTTAGAATTCGGATGTGGGGGATGAAAAGCAAAGATATAAATTTTTTACGCTAGAGATTTCAATCCAATTTTCGGGTTCAGTCCTCAACCCTATGCACCCAATGGAGCAACCGGAATGAGGACGGGGTAGCTTCCTTTGGACTAAGGGCTGCCCAGTTAGAAAGGCCTTGGATGCCCAAAGAAATGCGGTGATTTTTCCTACAGTAGGGAGAAACCCCAGGTACTCCACTCCTACGTCCTTCTGGTGGAGGTTTTTATTTGGTAAACTGTTTCTCTCCATGCTTATTCAATGGGGTGTCCCCTGCAGGAGTTTAGTGGCTAGAACCAGATTTTGCTCATATAGCCTCTGCCACTGACCCGTCCGACGCGGTTGCGTCCCCGGCTTAACGAAGCCATCCTCCATAATTTTTGGGTCATGGAGGGGAGCAATCCATCGCGCCACGTCAAGCTGTAGTCTTGTCATAATAGAATTTGCAGTAGACTCGCAAGGGAATATATTTCAGATCATTTTAAAAGTGTAGCTTTCCTCAGGAGGTCAAACGAGCGTGATTCACTACGTATCAGTAAGATATTTGGAATGATGGAAGTAATTTTTAGCAAAACTTTATAGTTTCTTTGCCTCAGCGGTGTTGGGACTCTACACTCTCCAGAATATCAATCTATCACAAAGTTTGTCTGAGAGTTTTTCGTAAAGAGATAAACAAAACTATCATGGGAGAAGCCTGATATAACTTCACTTGGTGGGAAAGACTACAGCACACTCATACAGTAGGATATTCTACTCCCAAAAGATGGTGAAAAATTGCGGAACATTTTTGTTCATCCCCTCTGGAGTTCTTCCTAAAAGTCTCAGTCTAAATTTTCGGATAAAAATGAAGCTATTTAATGCACGTCAGCATTCCGCTGAGATAAAGCTGCCTTAAGGCGCCCAACGTAGGGGACTGGCACCAGTTTTGCCAAGAAATTTCAGTCGTGTCGTGAATCAAATTGGTAATTGAAATGCACTACCGACGAGTATCTGTGACGAGGATTCGACCGCTCGTAAACTGTTGATTTTTAGAAGTACACCGAAGTGTACCATTTTGACTACTACGAGGTGGTAGCCCCCAACCCGGTTGGTGATACTAGTTTCGATGAAGCAGGATCATTCATGAAGTTGGTCGGTTATCAGAAGCCCACTGAAAATTACTTACGTTATAGGAATCAGGCAATGACTGATGCTTGCGAATGAAACTATGATTTAGTCTGAAAATTTTCTCTTACTGTAAGATAACTTTCCGTATGAAGAATGTCTGATTGATCACTTTTTACCTTTAGAAATATCTATTCATTTTTACCTACTCTTAGATTTGTGACGACTTAGAAACTCTGAAAGTACTCTGTTTACAAATTCATCCCCACGGTCTAGACTTGAATGCAGCTGACAATTATTACACGGTTGAAGAAGAAGATGTACTCCTATCCGACTGAACTATGGAGATCAAAAATGGTCACATGAAGTGAGTTTGAGATAACTCTTTATCAAACTACTAATTTAGTTTGGTTTATGTCAACCTTGGAGGGCATTTTCGACCATAAGGCTTCCTGACAGATTATTAACTGGGTTTAGGATACCATTCGCTAAATTTGTCATATACTGGTCTGTGAATGTCTATTATTTGCATTTCACTCTTCGTAATTCGCATTCCATTATAATTGTGATTCAACTGCCTATTGTGCGTCGACCTACATCATTAACTAAACGAGTAATATCTGGTACTAAAACTCAGGGCGACTCGGATAGCATTTGCTTAAACTTTTTGGAATGTGACAATCTCAGCTCACACTCAACAATTTTGGGGAGTACAGCTGGTCACGTAAGCGATTGGCTCATTCCGAATCAACACGACACTCAAGTTTCGACAACATTTGTAAGTTTTCTCAATCGACTGCGTTACTATAATATTCCTCACCCCCTAGTGTTGAAGATATCATTTCACTTGAAGGTCCGTCTGTAATGTATTGGAAGTTCCCTAATACCCCTCCGTCAGTTATGTGAATCCGTCATCTCGAAGAACAAATCCCTTCCAGCAATATTATCGGAGCATACTTTCTTTTCTAATCATTGCAACTATTACTGCCGCGACTGACCCTCCCCGGCCCCACTCCTTCGACTGTTTGTTAGAAATTACGAGAGCTGAAACAGGAAGAATAAGTGAGTAAACGAAAACAATAAGTTAACTGTGTACAAGGTTATTCTTGTTGTTCTTTTTGTTTACAGCTTCTCTGGCATACGCGTTTGTGAACACAGATTATCTGAGTTTATTGAACCTAAATAAATGAACTGTCTAGATGCATATGTACACAGAATGTGTTCACTCTGAAAAAACGGGAGCATAAAGAACTCGAATCGAACGGAACCTGGGGGGGAGGGAGGATACCGTGTGTGTGTGTGTGTGTGTGTGTGTGTGTGCATGCGTGTATGTTATGTAATAGATCCAAGACTTATCAAGAAAATGACCAATTAAGTGATAAAAATATCACTGAGGTTGAAAATTTCATGTTTATGTCTGTGTATGGGTTACTTGGATACGGGAGAAACATTCCCTCCAGAACACACACAGTGTTCCTGCGAAATCAAAAGCTTTTTCTAATATTGGATAAGTATGCACACAGGAAAAGAGTACAGGTATGCACATGGTCGCACACATTTCTGTATACGAAGTTGGTTGCGTAATGTATACTTGTGGGTGTAATTCTGCACGCGCAGTCTTCACACACATACACGAAGAGAAACAGGAAGGATTACACTACTCGAAAGCGGCATCTTACAAATGATACGGAATAATACGGAAGCTGTGGTTGTTCAAATCGTGGACAAAGTTTCTGTGTAAGAATTCACTGGAATGAACACGGGACGATGTAGTGTAGCTGAGACTGGGATGGAGTGTAGGAGGTTATTACTCGTTTGGGTCAACGGTTCAGGTGAATGAAAATTGTTTTCGGATACGCTAACCGAGGTGGGTAGTTGATCGGACAATCCACTCGATTGTTGCTGATGTTGTTGTTGTTGTTGTTGTTGTTGCTGCTGCTGCTGCTGTTTACTTTCCGTGGTCAGGAAATTCTGCGACCTGGAGTCCTTGTTGGAAAAATCACTAGATGCAAGCTGTTGCACTTGAAAGGGACATGACAGTTTCTCAGTTGATGAATCCGTTTCTGTCTTGTTGGTAGTTGTAGTATTAGTGGGGGCTGGGATATTGCTGGTAAGGTTGCGGGCGAAGATAGGGGAAGGAATAATCTTGTTACAAGTGGAATACACGGGTCCAACATTGCCTACACCAGCCTCCATGGGCGTGTATTCTACACTGATATTCGGACTGGTGCTCAAGGCCGAACCACCGTGGACGAGAGAAATGTGTTGCAATAACGGATTAAGTGTGTGGAATTTCGTGGGATTTGTTGGTAGACAAAGCGGACAGGACAAAATCGAATCGAGTACGGTACTGTCTTGTGAAGCAGTAAATGTTCGTGTACCACTAATCTCGGTAGACTGCCTCATCATCATACTGGCCGGGTAGACGTTGGTACATATCAATGACGGATTTGTTGATTTGAAATCCGACAAGGAATTTATGGTTGTCACTTTTATCTGCCCGTGACAATCCTTATGCTGTTTAACAAAAGAAAAGAGATGAGATTTTTTTTTATAAAACAGCGATTAAAAATTTAAAAGTTTTTTTAAGAAAGTGGGCTTCAGTTTTAACAACAGTTCACACGACATAGATATCCGGCCTAGTAGACTGTGCGTCCAGTTGACCCAAACATTAAAAAATCGTTGGCCCTGGTTTGAACCAATTACTGGATGCCACAGCAGCTTCAGTACCACGTGTATTCTTCCAGTTGAGCCACAAATTCCGGTGTCTCACAAACGGATCACTCGCACTACAAGTGTATTTCGACTGTCGAAATTCATGAACAGCCTGTTGTATAACAACATCAATTCAGTCGAAGCTGCACTAATTAGCTGGTAGTTACCGCTGCACTTACTCAGCAAAGTAATATTGTTTCCGCGAAAAAGCACACCAAACCCTCAAATAAGTCTACTTTGGCGATAACTTGATCGAAAAGGAGAGATCAAAAATTGTTGTGCACACCATATTTTCATTTTTGAGAAAATCAGTGTCTATTAAAAGCTATGCTCATTCTTCAAACTTTTTTTCGCCAGCACCCATTGTGAACCATCGTGCAAGCAGTTATGTTGAAATTTTCTGTGTTCGCTCTTTAAGTACTTGTCAGCCATCTCTGAGACAGAGGACTTATACAAGTGTGTATGTGTTCGGACCAGAGAAAAAAGAAACACTACAGAGGCATTTATCGGGCAATCTGATTAGAACGAATTACTTGTGCATGCTCCACATAAAGTCGACAAGTCCACCTTTTCCCCAGCATTGCAATCACTTCCTCTCAGCCACAAGTTCGTCTTGTCTAGCTCTTCTCGTGGAGCCTAAACCAGGTCAGAAATTCACTCAGAATGCGAGCAAAGTCGGATTTTCACACATGTCTGATTTAGCCTCCAGTCTCTTCTATACGAGTTTACACATAAACTACATGCAGTTATTGCTGTTGTTGTTGTTTTTGTTGTTGCTTCTGGTTTTGCTGATGTTGTCGCTGTCATTGGGTGTGGTATTAGTGGTAGTTGTTGTTTCTAACTCTGTTTGAAAAAGTCAGTTTGTTTCAGTTCGATTGAGACCAGACATTACGAGAAACACACAAGTAATGCCTCCGGTGGTGGCGGCGGTGGCTGTAAACCACAAGAGTATCGGTATACTTCTTGTAGCGTAGCGTGGTTGAGGTGGATGGACCGTATCGGCCGTTCACTGACACATACTTGCAGGCCTGCTGTAACCACTATCCATGCTATCAAGAGATTCGGACCAGATCGAGAACAGAAATCCTGGGTTATTTGGTAATCTCCTGTCTGATTGCATGTGTTTTGTGGGTACACAAATCGCATCAAGTATTCAGCATGGCCAGTAGTCTAGCTATTCAATTTGTTGTTCACTTCTGTGTTGCCACAATGCTTTTTCAAGCTTGACACCTGGTCTTGGTATTTCTGCCCCCGGTTATAGATTGTTTACATTTGCAAAGTTTTTCTGGTACACAAGGGTGGTGGATTGACAAGCAGGTAGGTAGTTAGGCAGGTGGGACAATGTTATCAAACTCGGCAGCAGTGCTTCTGCAGTAGGGTCTGAATAAGGGTGTTCCTGTGTGCTTGTGCGTGTGCGTTTTTGTAATTCTTACGCAGATATGCTATTCTGAGGTTCTTCTAGCAGATCAATGCCTTGGTCCGTGAGAACTTATGACGATCTTTGAGATTAGCCAACACCGTGTGCGCACTACGCGCATAAATCCAACGATGAAATTACGTAGAAGAAATACCAGCTCCAGCAAAGAATTTCAATGAAACGACAGGGATTTAGACATTAGATATTCGGCGTAGTATCATTTTTTTGGTAATCCCTGGACACGGTTTCATCGGCTCTTTGTATTCGAAAAAACCTACGGGCTAAAGGAAACGGGCTAGTGACATTGGTTTTGGATAAAAAATTTCAGTTTCCTTATATCGGTGCGAAAATTTTCTGAAAAACCTAGCTTCTGTGTCAATTTTTTCGTTATGAAAGGCCCGACATAATGACTCTTTACTACCCAAGTAGCACCAAGTATAACTGATAGGAATAACTTAAACGGAGAGGGAAAAGAAATGCGGTAATTATAGTAATAAGCTACAGCTATGCATGTTTACTTTTCACACACTTAATGAAACATCTCCAAAATCACGATTGCCGTTCACACAATGGGACTTTTACTGAAAATTCATTGTTTGGCAATTGAGAAGGCGCCTATAAATAAAAAGCATGAAAGAAGATAGAAAACTTTTGGCAGATCAAAGTGTTCATATTTTGAATGGACTAAGTTTGTCTTGTCAATCTTTACTCCCATGCTTTACTTTTTTATGCCGCCGAGTGATTTTGCCTTATTTCGAGAACCGGTGTGCAGCCTATTGACCTGCCATAGTGAGATTCAAACCTGGAGCTGTGAAATCCTGAGCCATATTGCATTTGAGGTGTGAACTCCACCGGTAATACACAAGAATCAGTTTATTACATGCTTGCGCATCAAAGCATTAATGTGATTATACCATAGAGCGTCAGAGGCTGACTACACTACTGGGAATAGTCGGCAACCAGTTCCTGAGACTTGGAATGTTGGATGGCCACATAAGATTTCAGTAGGTCAGGTGTGGCAACGAGCCGGACGACAGTGGGGATTACTGTCTATCACTGGTTTTTCCGCTAGTTTTTATAGCTTGAACTAACCCGTTCCAAAACAGTTCACACATATCTCAGTAAAGGATAAAGTTGTACACGCAGACAGATAGACGGAAGTAGGCAAGTCTAAGCATTGGAATACATTCAGCAGCAGCGGAAAAAGACAGCCTTATTGATCATACTAAGTTTTGTGTACATTAAACGTTGAACGTTTGCCGAATATCTGAAGTGATAAACTTGGTCTGCAAGTTGCACACTTGTCTATTTGTTTTATTCAGAAGCAACTGTGCTGCCAAATGTACCCTGACATTTATCAGCACTTGTTGGCAACCAGCTAGTTCAAATTACTTGTTCAAAGTTGATTCGAGAAAAACAGCGGCATTTTCGCTCAGTGTAGATTCCGAGTTGTGTTTGTCGGAAAGTTCATACCTTCACATCGGGAAGAATTAGAAAGGTGAAAGATTAAGCCATGTGATTGTTGCATGGCCAAAAGTGTATGCTTGTGTTCGTGTGTGTGTGTGTGTGTGTGTGTGTGTGTGTGTGTGTGAAAGTCTGTAGCGAAATTTCAAACTTTGCACCATCGTTTCGGACATGCTGCAAATTTTCATTGATTGCGCACCAAAATCGTGGAAAAATTTTCATAGTCTTGCAAGCACTGAAGCCCATGTACCGGATCAAACGAGAAACACCTGTACAACATTTATCTACGGTTCAGTGGACCATCAGTAGTTTGGCAAACAAATTTTGTCTATTTATTTCATGACCCATTATGTGACTTTAAGGAATGCAGCGTTCAGTTTTAAATTCAAGTTGCGCCTAATCAGATGTTGCATAATCATCCGAAATTGATTTGAGTAAAAAGGACGGTTTTTGGGACGAACCGACCGTCACAAATAAGCATCAACAGCCGCCGGTTCTCTGCGAGCCGTGTAATCTAACTGCGGAACTCAGTTTGTCAACGTCTAGAAGATCCTGGAAAGATGATCGTTTGAAATTGAATAGTGGGCGACTTAGTTGCTCAACGAGACATTCACCACGCAGTCCTGCTGCTCAACCGTAGTGTCCGTGCAGTTTCCGTACCGAATGATTTCTGTTTCAAGTACACAAACATTGGCGTTTCTCTTCATGTTAGTCACGTACAGGGGTGTTCGAGATTCCCTTAACATTTCGGTTTTTCGAACTGATCTATCTCCAAAGTACAGCACCGCATCCTGGTACAAAATATTTTACATAGAGAAAATGCAGTGACATCTTCATTCAACACTGAGAACAAATGATCATTCACACTCAAATAGAGGCTGTTGGGAGAAAATTGTAAAAGTTGCGTCTGAAAGTATTCATGGTTTCGTTAATGTAAAATTTGTAACCAATGGATTGATGCATCCATGGCAATAAGATGTACAGTCCCCTGGGAGACATAATCTGAAACATTGTTCTACAGCAAGATGGTTTTCCTAGAAGTGGCCCTGGTCTGGAAGCCCGGAAAATTTATTTTGCAGCCCGATTCATTCCACGTTGTTCATGTTATCCTAAATAGCGCCTCGCCAACAAACTTGATCTCAATTTAACACACACCATATCAACCTGGCCAAATGAGTTTTTGACTTCAAAGTGACGTTTTTGTGGGCCACTTAGTCTCATCACTGATACAGCGAGCCGACGGCTTAAACAATTTGTCGGGTAATTCTAATATTTTACGCGGTTACAATATGCATGTTGTTGGTATAATATATGCTTTCGATGGGCAAATTACTGTTTTTCACCCCTATTTGCAAAAAAATGTTATCTTGTTTATATGTTTAGTAACCTTCCGGTATTGTTGTTTTATCTTAAAGCAGCTAACATAATTGTCCAAGTCAAGAGTACTGATACTTCTTCCAGCACATGTGGTTTTGACACGATCTTTCATACAAGTAAAGCAAAAAAGTCTTTCAAAAGAAGACTTCGAGATTTGTCTAACACGGAACCAAGTGTTCGCAGTGCCCCTCTCCTGCTTACCGAAGTAGAGGGATTTTTTGGTTTTCAGTGCTGTTGCCTTTTACGTAAAGAAAACAAAATGGATATTTAGCTAGCCGAGCTAGGGAGATCTTGCAGTCAAAGTCACGTAGACGCAATTTGCCAGAAGTCTCTCCCCAGTGAGGCTAATGAATCACAAGGCAATTCAGTGTTCTCAAAATGTGTTCACTTTATTTTTAACGCTATCTGTTCATTGGACAAACAGTAGAAAACTGGGAAAAACGAAATGCCCCCGTCAGGACTAGCATTTACTTACTAAACACGAAAACCATCTCCGGTGACCTTTTACCTTCAGTAAACTATATTTAACATTGATCTAATTTCGGAATTCCAAGCTTCAGGGTAATTTATCACGGTGACAAGGATCACGTGATTTCGATCTCAAAGGGTCGCAGCAAAACTAAAGTTACGGATATCCACATTCATAGTAATTCACGTTTCAGCTTTGTGCTATGGTAAGGCTTGAAGCGTTCGGGAAGGAGACATTCATTCCAAAGAAAGTAGTTTGTCTGGCTAATTTGGAAAGCATCAGTAGTGGACTTGTCAAAAGCATATCATAGCCAATGCTGACAGCTTGCTTTATGGGCTCGTCTTCCAGTTGGGATTTGGCGAACGTGCACTGCAGTTTTATTAGTTATAGGGGGAAAATAAATTTTTACCTTTCTTGTTGTGCTTTTCAATGATGAACGAAGCGTTAGCAGTATAGTGTGAATCAGTATGTTTAGAGTACTTCTATGTCTACAGTCTCTTATCTACATTCATTGATTAGAACACCTAACGATCTTCAGTTCAACGGCATAATCGCCTGAGTAACTGTAATATTTTAGGTGACCAATGAGCAGTGCATGAAGTAGCACACTTGAATCGATGGACACTTTCTTCCGTCGCAGTTGATGGTTAATCTGATCTAGAATGTTAATTATTTATCGCGAGCCTAACGTAAGTAGTCTGCGCCTATGAATGACCTGTGCAAGTGAATCTTCTGGAAATAACCCGGAGGTGGGAAAACTGACTTCTGAATAGACGTAGCTAAAATGTACTGTTCGATTTAAGGAACAGTGGGTCAATTTAGTCGTGGCGTTACATCAAAATTATTTTGCAAATTACTGCATTTTAAACCTCCATTTCTAATAATACTCATCGTGTCTTATCAGCGTGAAGACTTTCATAACCTACAGAAAATCACTCCAAAAGTCATCTTGTCCCAAGATAAGTGACCAGACCAGACTATCGCAGATACCAAACTGTCGAAGCTTTCGAGAATCATGGACAGTGAGACATTAATTTATTATCGCTGAAGCAGCATGTTTTCAGTACCCCATGTCTATGAAAGCTTTCGGCGAATGCCTCTGAATTCATTACCAGAAGTGCTTCAAAATTGTTCGATTGTTTGTCTATTCATTCAGCTAGGTTGCTTTCAAGCACTCAGAAATGCTAATTGAAATTTGCATGAACCGAGCATTCCGCTGGCCGGGTGCGTGTGTGATTCCTGTGCGTCAATTTGGGGATCATTCGAACATACTGCGAAAAAATGCCGCCTGATTTGAATGCACACGACACTACTTAGTTCAGTATTTCAACTCACACTCATATCGTGAAAGGTGAAGTTGTGAATTATTTTCAAGCACAGACTGACCTTGGCCAGTTTGTCTCGTTTTCGTCAATTCGTGATCATGGTTGTCTGAACTCTATCTGGAATGGGATATTAAACGGGCTACTGAGTCGCAATCATAACACGACCTAATGAACCGCAACAAAATCCACACGTGGAAAACTGCAGAGCGGACGTGGCACGCGGAAATTAAGTGCACTTACGGAAACAGTCCTCTTGGATCGACCACCTGGTCCGACTGCAGAGAATCTAGGAAGTTGTTTATTTGCTTGATTTTGCTGTTTCCGCCAGACCGAGTGAAGACAAAAACGTTTTGCACGACGCAGATGTCCAAGGATCAGGTAACGTTTCGAGGCGTTGGTTGAATGTGCAGAACTTGAGACCAGGTCCTCTGCGTTTGGTTTCACGTTCCTTTTCTTCAGCGGAGTTGAGGACGGTTTAAGCGACAGATTAAGAGGCAGGTGCAACTGCGAAAGGCAGAAAGGAGAGATAAAAAGTCCTAGTCACTGAATGTTGATAATATCCCGAAAGACGAAGTCAGTGAATAAAACAAATTACTTTATAACTGAAGGGCAAAGGTAGCATTTGCTTTGTAACTTTCGGTATAAATGAACTAGAACTGTTTGCATTCACTGACTCCTTTTATATCTGTTTGATAATACTGCTTACCTGAACGGAATAAAAGAAGCTTATAAGCCATCTTTTGTTTTGGTCTAATAGCTGTCCTTTTTAAGGTCCCCAATAGCCTTCACGAAATTTGTGAGATGTCGTACCGATGCAACTCGTAATGAGTTGGTATTCTAAAATGGTTGAACTTTAACTCCTTAGGCCTAGACCGAAAATTTTGTGACTTTAGAATTTGGGCTCATCTTATCGATATAAAAGGTAACAATCTGTTTTCCGGTGGTTTTCGTGGGCAGTCAAAATCTCTGCTTCTTCAAGTTTAGGCAGCACGCGACCAAATGCCTTTACCAACAATTCAGGTGTGCATATTTTTGAGTAGCTAAATCAGCTAATCCGTGCAATGACTCTTCAAAGTTTCATTCAACTTAAGAAATGTCGGCTTTTTTTGCAGCAAAGAACTGCTCAAAAATCACTTCGTATTTCGGCTTTTCTGTGAAGGTCATTTCCACGTCTCGTCATGTAGATGACGGACAACCGGTACTGACTAATCCGACTACTCGCGCCTCGTCATCTCTGGAAGACGGATCTGAACTAGTTGCTTGACCAGTCCGTTTCGCCTTGGAATTTCTTGATGGTGCATACAATGATAAATTTGTCAACTAATGCATTGAACTATGACAAACATTGAGATTCACGAAAAATTTAGTGCCGTTCATCCTATGCATTACGCTGACTAATGATTCATAGAACTTTGCTCATTTTGCAAATACCGGCCAAGTTTTTGAGTTACTTAGTCGTATCTAGTCAAATCCATCCTTGTAAGAATATTAAGCAAAAAAAGTGCTATGTTCATTGCTGGCAGAGTTTAATTCTTAAGTGTGTTTGTGAACTTACTTTCAGATTCGCTTGTTTCTCGTCCACTGGAGATACTGATTGTATCATGGAACTGGTCAGTATATCACTGGACTCATCCTGTTCAGTTTGATCTGGTCTCTTTTTTGCTCGAGTATGATGATCCAATTCCATACTTTTCTCCATATTCAACGGTGATTCCGACCCCCGTGGGAGCGGAAGCATGCAGTTAATTGGGGCTTGAGTCAAATTATTGGTCCCTAGGCCAGTACCGAACGGACCAAGAACGGGTGAGGTTGGAAATCCAGGGATCATCATTACCGGGTTGATAAACGGAGGTAGATGGCCGGTTATGGAAAAGGGATAGGCTGGCCCCAGAGTATCTCGACTTGCTTGTGGTCCCGTCTCGTAGACCATTTTCCATGCCTGCATAAATTTCCCATGTGCGTCGACTTTATCCACATCAGCCCCGGTATCCATAGGTATTAGTATAGGATCTTTAGGGCTTCTGTTTCCTATGGCATTTGGTCCTTGTGAATTTGATTCCATTGTGTCCGGGCTAGGCATGGTTTGTGAATCATCCACCATGGAGAGCATAGATTTTCGAAAACATGTTTGTGATCGGCTGCCAGACAGTTTGGACTGATTCAACTTATACATGTCTAAAGAGGACGACACTGTCGAGGTGGTGTCGGTGATTCCATGTTTGTTAGCACGATGAGTTCGCAAAAAGTACTTATTACATATCCATTTATTACAAATATCGCAAAGCACACGCATTTGATTAGGAGATTTACGTGGCATTCCACCGGTACTCGAGGGAATTAGTCCACTACCACCAGCAGTTACACTAGAACTGCTATTGCCACCACCAGTTTGTGCAACGGAGCCCAGAACTGGTGATGTGGAAGAGGAGGAAAGAGTAGCTCCACCGGACGATGGACACTGATACACGATCGGCGACAGACCCTGTTGCATGTTGATGTGTTGCCCATTCGGGTTCCACTGGCCACCTGACGCGGCAGCCATTGCGGCGAACATTGCTTCAATGGGATTCATAGGGAAATTGGAAAATGCAGTGGCCGCGGCTGCAGCAGCAGCTGCCGCTGCTGTGGCCGCCGCCGTGGCTGCCATCGGCGACCCGGGAAATGACGGCATTCCATGTGTGGATGACAAACCGGTAGGGAGAGGAAGCAGTCCAGAGGACGTGGCTGTTTCGACTGAACAGAGTGGAGTGGCGCTGTGCGCTGTCAGTGGCGGAGTGCGGTTGTTACTGTCCGTGCTTCCTCTAGTATGAGTGCTCCCACCACCAATGCTGTTATCATTATTACTACACTGATTCATGTTGATATCAATCTCAGTGGAAGTGGTACTGATGTCTGCTGCGGTGGGCACCATAACATCGTGCGCTGTTCGAGTATCAGGCAATTCCGGATCTATCGGTCTGCTGTCTTTAGATAGGTTAACAGAAGGATCCGTGTGGCTTACGGATCTGTTAGCTGACTGTGCACGAATGGGCATTGAGGTTATTGCTGTAACGGAGAAAAAAAGTAGTTCCCGATTATTTGATGGATAGTATCAATCCAAAGTGATAAGGAGTTGAAAAAGTTTACTTACATACAAAGAACACATGCAGACAACTGATGGAATGAGTTAATTCATAAGCAAATATCGCAAATGATTAGTCGATTTAGCTCAGATACATCTTTCCAACCGAAAAGGTCGTCTGACCCTAAAAGTAATGAATTGCTGAAGATTCGCGTGCAGATGAATGTTACCACCATAGCTCCATGGAGGTTATGTTAGAACTTACAAGACAGTCCACCCACCCCACCTCAGTTCAAAGCGCATAGAAACTTTTGTAAAAATGGGAGCACGTGCTAGCATAAAAATGAAAGCATATAAATGTAACAAAAGTCAAAGCTGTACATTTGATGCACAAATCATTCATCGGTGTTTAGTCAAGCAGGGGTTGAAGGGGGGTGGTAACGATAATGCGCATGGCTCGGGTCGACTAAGCCGGTGGCCTTTGCGTGTTCCAGTTTCATTCGGCTTTGAAATGTGATTAACACAGATGCATCAGTAGAAAAGGAACCCAGTATGGAAGATCATTGCTGCTGGAATCTTTCGGACAGTATGCGGGTTCACATATAAAACACACCTGGCAAAATAACCTATTCGTGTGTCAGTGTAGGTATCTGCACCTGGCCTTCCGTGACACGTCATCCAAATGAGTTTTTGGTTACGTGTCGATTCGGTTCATCCCCGAACGACAACTGAATAAAGGGAATAAACAAATATCTGCTATACGAACCCCACCCCCACCCCCATCAACTTCTACCACCAACACAGTCTGATCAGCCGAGTTCGGGGGTTATTTCGAAAGGTGATGAGGATCAAACTCGGTAAAGTACTTTGCGTGAACACCATGAGGCTTGGTTATTTGCAACAGAAAAGAAAACCTGGATATCTGCACATATTATCGGAAGTAGAGGATGAAATTCCGTGTGGTTAAAGTGCTCTCGGATTGTATAATTCTCGAAGATTGGGAGAAAATTCCAGGGCAGCAATGAAAGTCATATTCGGATGACTACGCCAGTCCAAGCAGATTTGTTTATTCTAAATTTACAGAAAATAACCCACTTCATTCTGATGAAGTTTGATCAAGTCATTCTTTGATACAATACTGAACCTGAACAGTTAGGCTCACCTGATATTTCCATACTGTATGAACTCACTCCTTTATCATAAAATGTGATAAATCATTATGTTCGGGCAAACTCTGGCGTAGACGATCGCTGTCTATCAGCTCTTATTTATGCACGAACTAAGTGGTGCAAATTAATCAATCTGATAACGAGGCAAGTGGTGAGAATAAAAACCCCGACCACTTTATTCACCTCGACTTCCTCCATCTTATTTTGGCTTGTGTTCTGGCCTTTGCCAAAGAGGCTTCAGGACTAAGTAAAGCAACATGTGTTGAGTATCGGTCGTGTGTTCACAAGTTTGAAACGGTTGAGTGACGGGGAAAAATTTAATGGAATTCGTAACCCTTGGGACAGGGACAACTGTGTCTGCCGCACAATGTGGACGTCGGTCAAGAAGGTGCGTGCAAATGGAACTAAGTTATTCGTCACCAGTACCAACAATAACAATACCACCACCATCATCCTTCTGATTATTATTTGTCTACTGGCTGCCTGTTCGGACAAACTCGACTGCGTCATTCTTTTTCCATTAGTTCAAACTCGTCCTTACACACGTAACTATGAGCCAACGCCACCACCACCCAGTTAACTCATCTCACCGCCACCCCACTAGCCTGTCTCAACTAACCTTACAAGAGGGCATACTAGGACTTAACTTAATAAATAAATGTATATTCGAGCGGCTTTATTGGTTTTCTCGTCCTTCTTCATGCGTTAGTACCTGTTTGCATAAAAAATAAAAACAGATAGTAGCTCAGAGGCACATAAACACTTAAAATTGCGTTTTTGGGGAACACATACGTGTGATCACACAAGGATGTACATTGTGTTAGGCGAATCATGGACCCTTGTGAAGACTCCCGCTATTTCGCGGTTCGGAAGCTCAACGACCGTGCGTCCTGCCTGCCTGACTTCAACCTGTTACACTCAACGGAACGCACGTTTGTGCTTTCACGCCATAGCACGGTTGAACTTGAACACATTCATTTCAACCTTAGTCCGCTCTTGTGTGTGTGTGTGTGTGTGTGTGTGTGTGTGTGTTTGTGTGTGAATTGATGAGGGAGACGACAAAATCAAAATCTGAATGTGTTGACATAATCACAGCAAAATGTAGAAGCATATGAACAAAACGTTTTTCCGTTCACTCAAAGCTGTGTTGTTCTCACCTGCTTAACGTTCTGCTCCTCTCTCTGCCTGACACACAGACAAAATCAACTATTTACTTGTTGATTGAGTTCTTCTCGTTGAGTTTACCACATGAGAGGCTGAGTTTATGAAATGCAAGGCGGGTTGAGTGAGTATCATCTTATTTCGATCATCGACACTTATTGTATGCACACACGCACACACCTCTTGACCCATATCGCTTGCTTAATTTAATATATTGAGAATTTCATGCAGTTTTTACGGAATATATCAGCTCCTCCCTCTCCTACTAAAACACGCACACACTGTCACTAACACTAGCACTAACACACACTAACAAGACTGAGATTAAGGTACTCGAAAACAGTTTCCTTATGAGTATGTTCGTACTTGTACATGATTGTCCATCCGAACATGCACTGTTATTGTTTGTTCACAAGTGGTGCGTCTGTTTCAGTGGGGACCGATCTGATAAAAATGATTTCACTTCATTTGAGTCAACAAGAGAATGCGGTAGGAACGGACACATTTTGGCCACAATTGCGTGACATTCATTTGGATTTTCAAAACACCTTTGGTCGGGACTTGTTTGAAAGGATAGTTATTCTAAGTTGGACAGTACCATACTAATTTGGGAATGGAGGAAGTGAACAATTCCTAGATAATAGTTTCGTAGACGGCTTCGGACTAGATAGATTCACTTTCTGGTAGGGTTTTTAAAGCAAATTGGAGGTGGTGGTGGTGGTGGTGGTGGTGGTGGTGGTGGTGGTGGTGGTGGTGGTGGTGGTGGTGGTGGTGGTGGTGGTGGTGGTGGTGGTGGTGGTGGTGGTGGTGGAATTTGTGCTGACTTTAAGTGACCATTAATCGTGTTACTTTTGGTCGTACTTGCAAACATTCGTTCCCATTCAGTTTACATGAAGATGGTAACAGGGTGTTGTGAATGCAACAGACTACCAGACCTATGCATTTCTTTCCAGCAAAACACAGGAAAATGACAGAATGTGCGAGAGGTAGAGAGCTGCCAATTAACAGATGAACCGCCAACTCGAGTAGACACTGATTTTTGTGTGTGAATCTTAGGACGAAGCGAACGGTTACCTGTGTACAGGATAGTAACCGACTATAGCTTGGCCAAAACCTTCCCGAACATATTAAATTGCCGTAGTCCGTCAACGGCTGAGGTAGCGATTCAATAATTGCTAATTAAATAGGGGAAACACTTCAAAACTATATGTCTACAGAAAAAAATCCAACTTTCACAAACAGAACATAAGAGGGAATGCTATCTTAGAATGAAGGCCGCATGTGATCGTCGACAGCTTCATTTATCGATACTTTAGAAACTGTCCAGTGCTTCATAATAACCAAAACCGCTACAGTATTTATACACCACATAGTTTGGTGTCCGTCCCTCTTAGTTGCTAGATTTGCTACAGCATGACAACAACTTTTGAATAAACACGTGTACAAATAGAATACAAGCAGAGGACGCTCAATAGTGAAAAGTACACTCACCAATATCACAAGAGGGGTTGTGAACGTATGTATCCGATGCGATCGGTCCATTGTAGAAAGGAACTGTCGGTGGTTTGACGGACACAGTGGTTGCACTCGGCGCTGATACGTTCGACGCAGCGTTCCCGTCGTCGGTAGTAAACATCTGTTTGATTTCTTCTTGAACCAGAGTAGGCATAGTAGAATCAGTACAACCAGACGGAGATGTCCTGGCATCGAACTGGTGCTCGACTCCGTTGACCATTTTATCTACGTCTGATTCACTTGAGATAGCCTTGGCTCTGAGCATGTTTAGGAAAAAGGCCGGATCTAATGGGTTGAGCCCATGCACGGTGGTCAAATGTGAAGGCAAGTACAAACGCGGTCCAATTGATTTTTCGCAAACTGGACACGAGATCACTGCAGTGGCCGACTGATTCTCCGGTCCGCCAAGACCCAGTGGTAACAAAGCTGGAAGTTCACCAAATGGAACGTTGACATGCTGTGAAGTTGTGGTATCACTGGAAGTGGTTACTGTGTTGGGTGGAGCATTTGTCGGACCGGGTGTGACGGTCAGAGCTGTGGGACTCGAAGTGACGAGGCTTGTGGAACTTGATTCGGTCAAAGATGGGGCCAACAATGACCAGTACGGTAAAGTCATTAATGGGTTAGGTACGTGTGACGGTGATGGTTGCAGACCAAAAGGTAGCCCATTAAACGGTCCACTTGGCGGGTCTGATTTTCCTGATCTCAAAAACTCTGGGGGATTTGAGTTGGATCCCATACGACTAACACCGTTCCTCATTGGATCTGTACCCACCATGACTGAAGCAGTTGAAAGACGTGACAATAGCGAATGATCGAGAATCGAGTGAATTGAACCGGTGGTGTTATTCTGGGTTATTGCAGCGGTGGCCGTTGACGCCTGATCTTGTTGTAGCTGCTGCTGATGCTGTTGGTTGTGATTAGATGACGTAGCCACCACTGGTGGGTTGCGCATTGGGGGACCTCCGACATCTTTTGGAGAAACACCGTGGACGCGAATCTTATGTGTGCGCAAAAAGTATTTGTTACACAGTTCTTTTTTGCAAAATTCGCACGTTACTCGGTCAGCCAGCTTAGCGGCTACCATACTATTTTTGAACATATCCAACGAATTAGTTGACATCTTTACTTCGGATTGACCATCTAAATTCGCTGAATGCGTCATGTTTAACCCTCCTGTTTGTGACCGATCAATCGATTCTGGCACACGTATTGGCTCTCCGGTTGTCACGTAAGACTGGGCTTCAAGGTCACTCGGTTTAATATAATTTCTGTTTATATCCAGGCATTGATTAGCTGCGATCCTACCTTCTTTTTGGTCCCCTGTTTTCATCACAGTGTTAGCATCACGAGAGGCATCATTATTCGAATTATGTTGATTAGCTTTGTGTACTTGCAAGAAATACTGATTACAGAATACTTTATGGCACTGGTCACACTGGACTTCACGAATACCACTTGTACCGGAATCCAAACTGGGTAAGATGGGAAACATTTCATTCATGGAATTTTTATCTATCTGAGGAGAAGTGTTTTCCACCCTGTTAGTCGACTCGTGTGTTACACCTGGTGTCAGGGAGGACATTAGAGCAATCATATAATAGTGGGCAGATAGCATCGAATCCATGCCATTCATGGCTGCCAATGTATTGTTAGCGATTGAAGGAGGCGATGAGATGGGCTGTAGCATAGTGTTCACAGTTTGATCACCGGCGGTTGGGGAAATTTTCGACTGGAGTGCATTAAGCATAAAAGTTTCTTTCAACACACTTGCATAATCCATAGGATTAGCTCCCATCGGAACAGCGGGCTGAAGAAAGTTGTTCGTAGTCCCATTTTCTGTGCAAAATTGTTCGGTTACGTTGTTTGCCGAACCACTGCTTGTCGGAATTGGGGTCGCTGACCCCGATCTTAATTGATCTGATTCAGTCATATTCACAGTTTTATTCAGTGTAGCTAGTTTCGATGTGCTGAAGTTGTTTGAGTTCATTGTGCCAGAAGATTGCAGACCAGATCGTTCCATATTGTTCATCATGAGCGGTTGCGGTGTGTTGCAGTATTTCTGTACGCCGGCATTCAATGACTCGCGTCGGCGACTATGCGAATACGGTTCGGTATGTATTCCATGCACATCAGCTTTGTGTTTTCGCAAGTAGTACTTATTGCAAAAGTGTTTCTGGCACAGTTCACAAAAATCTTCATCGGTTTTTCCAGTTTGTGACAGAGTTGAAGCTCCACCAGGAAAATTGGCAATCTTCGATTTGATGCTATTGTCCACAGCCGCGAAATTGGGATATGATAGGTTACTCAAGTTGGAAAACTGTAAAAGACTAGCGATTTCCGTCGCAGAATTGACACTTGGTTTCTTAGAGTAATGTAGACCAGGAATTGCCGAATCCAACTGGGACAGACTGGAGTTATTGTTAAGCATCGCATGGGGAAATAGATGAGGTGAACAAGATCCGGTTTTCATTGTCGCTCCACTGGAAGCAGAAGTTGAGTTTGTGTTCAGCGAGGCACCCGGGTCACGTGAATCAGATAAGTGATGAACCGAATCCACTCCGGTCACAACAGGACTGGGCGCAAAAGCCAAATTGCTCATCCCTGCTTGGAAGGGGAAATTTCCAAATGGTAGTAATCCGGTTGGAACTAGAGGGTCCCCACAGAATAATGGAAAGTGATTTGCACTTTTTCCATCCTCCATATTAGTTTGTGCACCATAATGATCGGTTTGAACTGGATGACTGATAACGCTTCCTCTGGACAAGGATTGCGAGTACGAGTTAGACATATCGGGGAATAATTTCGACATGAAGCTCAGTGCTTTCGAATCCATTATGCTGCCAGTATCTGACGTGAGATTGGTGGACAGTGGGTCAATAGAGGATTGGAACACTGTTGATTGGTGCTGTGTGGTTGCCATTGTGCACATACTGTCTTTGTTAACTTCTGTATTTCTTCTGCCTGTGTCGTTTTGACACTGCATAACCTAGTAGATGTTACCTGAATTTATAAAACAAAAGAAGGCAACGTATTCATTTGATCATTCTGAGCAGAAGTCATCTAAGGAAGAAAGAACGGACTAAACTAGAATAGAGGGACAAACACAGATATGATTCCAGCAATAACTTGGTTAAATACGTCCACACTGTTCTCCGTGAATCAGGGACTACATTCACGATTCTGATGAGCATGTGTAATTAGTGTCGCTTACTTTTTTTTAAATCTTCTGGAGTCCATTTTACGAATGTGGCATCTACTCAACTGACTTGTTTCGCTGTGGTCACTCTGCTTCAATATCGTTCTGCTTCCGACCGGAGCGACTGTCTCAAAAATTGTTACAAGTGATTTGAACACCCACATTAATGCTACATTCCCCAACCTAGACTCAACACTAGCTGCCCACCCCACGAAAGTCTTCAATCGGGTTACCGAAGGGTGTGTCAAGACGCCCGCGTTGAGGTCAGGCCTATGGGAGCCAGCTGGTGGACGACTCTTGCACCGCTTCACACATTTCAAGTTCGGGACGAGAAACGCCCTCGGACAAGCCTTCACCGAACCACCCACACTCACAATGTATAGGAACACTCATACATACGCATGCATTCATGCATGTAGTCGCTTAAATGCTAAGAAATACACTTGCGCGTCGGCATTTGTCGCAGCCATAATGGTGTCGATGCGGCAACTGCCGCCGCGGCTGTTACTGCTGCTGGCAATGGTGGGGTTCGTTCCGGTTGAACTTAAACCAAGCAACCATAATAATAACCATAATCACAATGGATGGACACGTCTGTCTGTCAATCTCACTATCAATCGGCCTTTGTCAATGTGTGTGTGTGTCTGTGTGTGTGTACGGACTCTCGGGCGCAGTGCAAGCAGATTGCAAGTCAACCGCGAATCGGCCTAAAAAATTCCCTCAGGCATTTCGCGACATTCTATGAGCTAATTCATTTGTCTGCACATCCGTTTCAGAAGACTGAAGTTCGGAGTGGGCGATGGGCAGGTGGGTGGGATAGCATTGTGGAAAATGTTCGAAATCAGAACGCACACACGCATACCACATCTTCATAATCTGCAACCGCGCCAAGACTATATAGGTGGAATGACATCAGGAGCTTGCACTCACTCACTCCCAAACACAGTCAGGCCCACGTACACATGTACATACATTGGGTAGCCCCATCCAGGCCGTAAAAACATCGGTTTCGCGATAATTCGATTAGCTTGTGCTAATCGAAGCGGCAGTCTGGCCGCCGCTAGGTACTTGCAGTAACGTATTCAACAAAGCGGGGCGAGCGGTCATTCATCCATTCATCTATTCATTCGTTTATTTATTAGTCCACGCGTCTCCCAGTTCGCCTCTTTTATCCATCATTCAAGCCGCTTAATTTGAAATTTTCCAGTCCTTGGTTCCACTCAGGCCAGATCAGAGCATACCAGGTCGCATACACATGGTTAATGAAAGCGGACTGGGTACACGTATTTTCAGACTCTCTAGTCGTACAGATATATGTCCGATTATTGGAGCTTTTGCAACATTCAACATGAATAATTGGACTGAATAAATCCTCGATTGATGGGCAAGCCCTGAAGTAATCTAACACCACAGTGTATTCGTAGCAACTTTTTAGGTAAAGTTTAACATGAAATTATTATTATTATTATTATTATTATTATTATTATTATTATTATCATTATTATTATGAAAATGAAAACCTGATAGCCAGCTTATCTGACACCATCACAGCTGGTAAGATGGAGTGGGCCCTGAGAATTCGAACTATGGTTTATATTCACCTGCCACATCAGAACCACGCGTCTGATGCTACTGAATACTAGACAACTAGTAGCCTATGAAGGAAGCGCTAGAATCACCACTGGTTTCAAAATTGGCAGCTCATCACTCTTGTCTCGTTGCGTATGTATACCACAAATGTACCAATCATTTGTAACTGAAGCATGTACACAAAACGCAAGACCTAATTTACACACGAGGCAACGTAATGTACAAGTGCATAGACCCCTGATTTTTTTTTAGCTTCAGTCTGATTAATGTAGTGTTCGTTGGCCAGTTGATAACAACAGTGAGCTACTTGCCCAAGTGTCCGGGGTTCAAACATCACCATCGTCGGCCATTTTCTCCCTAGCACAGGTTCTGTTTGGCTCTGTCTTCCTACCAGCAATTGTACAAACCATTAGTTTTAAAAGGAATTGATTGAGAAGCTAAAAATATTAATCAAAACTTTCTCTGGGCAAATACCGCCAGGAGCAGGTTCTTCTGGTCAAATTCACAAACGTTGTGAGTTCAGATTTTGTTGTTGGATGCGCTACAGAATGTAGTCAGGTCGATTTCTATCGAAGTTTAATTGACTACGTATTATCTCATCTTTTTGACATTTTACAGCTAACATCCCTTAAAGCCAACAAGAGAACCACTTGGGATACATTGTTTTTTGCATTCTGAACTTCCAGGAGTTTGATGAAACTCGCTCGGATCACACACACACACACACACACACACTCACACACACAAGCACGAATGGCGTATGATTCATAGCACTTGCTAGTTTCCAATGCTTTGTGCCGCAACTTGGTTTATTGTAGTTTAGGTTACGTCTCGTTTTCTGAATAACATACACACAAGTGCACATAATCAAAGCAATTACTTTATTGCACATGAACTGACAATGGCTACCACTGATAGATAGATGGATACACATACGTAAGCGTACATACAAGCATACACACGTACATACATACATACATAGATACATACATAAAACACGCATTTCGGCCCTGGCTTTTTGTTGCCGGGTCTCAATTATGTGCATGAGATAGGAGAGCGAGTGAAGATCGGCCTCACCCAATCTATCGCGTTCTCGTTTAATAAAAGGAGTCTTTTGGAGAGATTAGAGGAGTTAGAAGCCGAGGTTTGGTGGTGGATATATAATTGCATACACATTCAAACAAACACGCGCAAATTTTCACTCCAATCCAATCCGAAAACCTCACGTCACCTTTGACGGTCATGGTCATACAGGTACTTCTTGGACAAGGATCAAATATCAAACACACACACACAATCAAACAAAATTTGACCATATTCACTTAGAGAGCTCCCGAATAGCAACAAAAACAGCCTCTTTGTGAAATGTCTGGTGATTGACCGGCAAGTAGTCTGAGACAGCACGCGTTTGTTACCGCACGGCTGTGAAGACTTAGGAATTCCAACCAAAAAAAATTAGGGTGCATGAGGTAATGCCATCCTTGTTTGTGCGAAGTGACTTGGTTTATGAGCAGACTCTGGAGAGAGCAAAAAAGAAAATATCGACGATTACACTCGGCTGGCTTACTGATTTCTATAAGGAAATAATGATGTCTGTTTGGTGGTAAACATGTCAGGATTTTCGGTCCTATAACACGACTGAACAGAGTATCTGTCTATAAAGAGTCGTTCGATGCACAGATGACAAGTAGCTGCGGTTCAAAGTTAATGACGGAACAGCTCTATATTATCGAGTGTTGTTACGTGAAAAATCGTGGGGTAACTTGTTGATAGCGTTTGTGTGTGACTCACAGTCATGTCCCCTGGGTTCGAGTCTCAATAGGAGTTTTATGGATGCGCACTCACGTCGATGATTCCTAGCGGGTGTGAACCACGTGTGCCAGTACTGCAGTAATATTTCAGTGGACAATTCAGTCTTGATACTTCACGACGAATCGGTTCATAAGTAAAAAATTGAACAGTCCCTGGGTTACGACGTACTTCACTGTAACTAGCAGCAGATTAGGCCTTACATAAATAACTCATCATGCAGTTGAAAAGTTCACCTCACCCTAGAACACATGGAAGCACTGTATAGCTGTTTCTTGCATATCAGGATACAGCACCAGGTTTCATATTAAGCAAAATCTAATCTCTTGTTATTTACCTCATACAGTAACCAAGCTCTGTAGATCGGTTACCTGAAAGCCTTCTTTGTATATAGGCCCTTACAGAGAATTCGTCCATCATAGCGGCTGATCATTGTGCGTGTGTGTTTCTGCAGCCCATAGTCAATGATACGTCATGAGTCCTAGTTATTCAAAAAACCGATATGAATCAGCACAGATAGACTGGTGGTTAGATGTTTGACTCCCAGCAGTTCATCCCTGGTTCGATTCCTAGTGAGATCTCCGTGGATACGCACGTCTGATTATTCCTAACGAGAATGAAACAACTGTACACTGATTCGGCGATCTTCAATGGGGAACTGAGCGTTCTCAAGGCATGATTAATCACATTTTGTAATTACATACATCTTGTAAACTTGCAGTGAATGGAAAACTTGACTTAGTCACATTAATTGCTAGAGATGAGAATCAGAGGATCTAAGCTTAACTTTACGCTATGAGTATTTATTCTTCATCCCCGGTGACTTATCTTTTGTTCGGTCGCTACTGGGTAGGCTTTTCTCTTATTCACGTCAGCTTCCTATGCGTGAAGAATTCGGAGCTCGGCCATTCTTGTGTTTGTATGCTGGGCAACAGATGGCGTTGTTTGCTAAAATTTATGATTATATTCCAATAATCTATTTTGCCACACACAGACACACACTTGGAGAACCACATACAAACCAATATTAACCCCCTTCGTAGGACTAGCATCTACTCAAATAATCGGCTTTTCTCAGTTTCGTACAATAACCCATGTCGGACTGAGCTCATTTCAACTGGGCTCTGTCTAAATCCCTAACTATCTCGTTTTCTCAACCATTCATTCCGTCTGGCTTCGTATTTGTATACCGTTCATCTCCTGATTGAGGACTAGCGAGATAGAGAGAGAGAGAGATGAAGGAGAATATACTTAAAAAATACCCTGAAGAAGGAACGAGGCAGGGACAACAAGACGAAGAGAAATGATGTTTTCCTGATATGTTTTAGTGTGTTTGTGTGTGTGTGTGTGGCAGGGTGGGTGGGTAGGCGGACGAATGACTGTATAGTTTATGGAGGGGTTGAGGCAATTTGGAGTTTAGATTAGAAATAGACAAGTGCCAAGCCAATCATCATGATCATCAGTCTCAGTAGCAATAGCAGTAGCAGTAGCATCATCTTCACCATCACCATCATCGTCATCTGATAGGCTTATCAATTAGTGAAACAAGTAAGGACATGTGTATGTATACTAGGGGTGTGCGGTTAGGCCGAATTCGAGTGGCAAACAAACCACAGAAAGAAATCAATGTGACAGATGTTAGATTTGGTTTTTCAGCCCTTTTTAAGGGACTGGATGGGTGGGTGAGAGAATATAAGCTACACAACACACTCGAAGTAGATGATCTCGCCGGGGAATGAAGTCGAATAACGGTGCCATGGCCAGAGGGCGACAGTTGTAATCTGGCATTTTATGCATACCAGAATTTATGGTTGGCAAATCCGTATACCTGAGTGTGAGAAAGGTTGGTAATGTGATCAAAATTGGTGACCATATTGAAATCTGAGCTGTGCACATTTCTGAATGATCGAGGTACCGCAGTAAAGTGAGTTCGGGAAGAGGAGGGGGGGGAGAGAAGATTGAGGTGGTCTGGTCCATTGGAGAGAGGGACTGAAAAGCCCTGGTGAATGTGAAACAGCCGGCTTAACAAATGGCATACGGTTTCCGGAAGCATTTTTAATTGTTAAAGTTAAACCGACTGAAACACACCAGTATGTGAGCTTCATTTTATCAAAATGGGCCGATTTTATCAGCTCTGGAACGAATAATCTTGGTCGATTCTCACATGAAGTAGAGATCCACCCCCGATCACCAATTAAAACTTTGACGTACAGTTAGCCTCAACAACGCCGCGTCCACTAACATACTACCTAGGTGATTTTCTGATCCCTGGGCTAAAATGAGCTTCCTTTACAAAGTTTGGGCTTCTCATTCCAGGTTTAATCTCTCGAATCTCACCCACATCGATATTTGGTCAATCATTTTTGTTTGAATTGCATAGGCTTTGTAGTACAAGCTTCCCACGGTGACATAAAAGTGATAAAGTTGCAAGTTTTTCGAAGACTGCTTAGATTCCAGTCGAATCATAGTTAGTTAGTCTGCTGTTCCTTGCGTTTGAGAAAGAGATCAAGAGCTCAATCATTAGGGTAGGCTGTTGATTGTACTAAGGGGTAAATAAATAGTAGTTTCTCTTCTGCGTACACCCATAGGGGTCAGTTGGATTTGCCTGAGGTCGAAACTGCAAGTTACGATAGCCAGTCAGCGTCACGGAATTTTCACTCAGGGCACGCATGGGTGATCAGAATAATTTAGACACAACGGAGTCTGTGCCGTTTTGAAAACACAACTTAAAACGAGTTCGTATCATATTACGAATACGCAAACTAATCGTTTTTCAGAAACTCATTAAGAAAGAAGTTTATTAATCATCCGACTGCACAACTTCCTGTGTTTCTGTGAAATTTCTAGCTTGTGTTTCTACTGCTACACTCGTATTGTTTAGTATGGAAGGACGCGGTAAAATAACCACTGAGTAAGGTATCTTAAATGTATGAATTGTATTAAATTGGCACTTGCACTTTGTATTTTTATATTAACTGTATGTTGACAAAACTCGGAGCCGGTTGTGCTTAGAGAATTAGAAAAGACCAGAATTTAAAAAAGATAATGAATATTAGAACTAAACCAGCGTGCTGCGATCAAATTCTTGCTTACAGTCAACAAAATCTGCCTACTTTATGGTTCATGTGAGTGTGCACCAGTGTGCCAGTCTTTGGAGAGTTTCTAATTGCGAATCTATTTTCATTCAACTTTTTTGTTTGTCACTACCTCATTTCCCTCGAGTTTTACTTCCCCTTTATTATTGCGTTATTTCTTCTTCGAGCGTTTCACTTATAGGACAAGTATTAAAACGAAAGCGGACTATTCGTTGTCAGAATGCGAGTGGCTGGTCAGGCCGATAAAGAATCTCACAGTAAAGTGCAGCCAAATGTGATGAATCACATCAGTGTCATATGCCCTCCGAATAATCCTAAGACCCCGTTTACTTTCTATCATCACTCGGAGAAATCTTGACTAGGTTGTTACTGTCAGTGGTTCCGTTGTAGTTTGACGTAACAAAAGTGCTCCTTTGTGACTGCTGGGGTCAATGAATGCCCCACCTTCTATGGTAAATTGAACTTCCTCGTGGAAAAAGGGTGGAGATAAAATTGGAATTACGGCCACAAGTCTCAGGGCATGAAACTTAAATCTGAGATGCAATCCGTTACACTGGTCAATTTGTGATTGGTCAACAGACAATAAAGCGTCAGAATCCACCCCAAAACCTCTCAGTTATACTATCCGGATTCATCAAGATTGATCTGACACAGGTACTCTTCACTACCTACGCACAATGGCTATCCATTCGGTGTGTACACAGTTTAAAATCAGTTCTGTAAACAAAGCTATTTATCATAAAAACTGATGAACTGTGTATAAGCTAGTGCACAACAAGGCACTGTAAAGTTTGCTTCCAGTGCAAACTGAAATATTCCAGAAGCTAGTAAGTTCTGGTACTGGCTTTTACCCAATACTGACCAGCAGGGTGACACCTTCACTTAGTTCTGTCGTTGAAACAACGTCTGGATTATGTAAGTGCAATGTTATAAGTCTCGTCAAAGCAAAATCTCCGTTACTAGAACATGCGTGGGATAATAAACGTCGCTCAAGTGCAGCTGGGCAGAAGAAGGGGGTTTTTGGGCAGTTGGTAGTGGGATTGGAAGATTAAACAGATTGGAACAAGCGTTCTGCGATGTTCGGAGGTCACAATCGAACTGCTGTCTCCCGTAAGCGCGTGATATGAGCCTGTTCATATGTATTACCGAATCGAAAGACGCCTAGGTATCAGCAAAAATCAGCCTTTGGGAAGAATACATCAGAATTACTCGTCATATCCGTGGTAAAATGATGGCATATATTTCGTTTCATAAGTTTTGCAACAATAAAACAATAAGGGTTCTGTCTAGAAAGTTTTCAAAAAGGGATATTAAATAATTTTGAATCATCTAGTTCATCCAAGCCGTACTTTGGGCATTTCCTGGGTTCTTTCGCCTGAGCTGGTGATATTACATATATATTTATATTACACGAACTTTCTTGATAGATGGATTCAAAATCTCCGCTGCATTCTTTATTTCCACTAAACTTGAGAAACCGTAAAACATCCAAAGAATCAATCCAAATAATTGCATTCTAAAGCATCGGGTCTTAATTTGACAGCCACTGACTTTCGCGTTTTAGGAAGATCAAAGTTATGTGGTACCCTCGCCCTCAAAGATCTTGAACAGCAACAACCCGTCACATACAGCAGTCAACTCCTGTGACGAAAGTCTCATCTGTAGGATGCCTAACTGAAATAAACGGACGGACAGAAAAGTAGGTAGCATTAATGTGGAGCAAGCCACTGAGCACTATCCCGGATGGATTGAGGGTAACGTATCTGATCGCTAAGTACGCACTTGAAGTCTAAGACAGAGTTAGGGCCCGATGAACACACACCACGCCGGTGATGGATAACAAGGCCAAACACAGATGTGTAGTGCTTCCTTGGTTTTTATTGATGAGTTTATTGCTAGCACAACATAAAGATTTACTTCTTTTTCAGTTCATATTTTCTTACTACTCATAATGATGGAAATACCAACCTTTTTAGTGAATAAAGTGTACAGACAAAAAGGAATGAAGACGGGTGCAGCTCATAGCTAGTGATACCATCAGTTTTTGAGTGTTTTCATCTCATAAAAATGCAACGTCCTAAGTGGGGAGAGCTAACGTGTGGTTGATTCAGAATTATTTATCGAATTCATGCGTGAACGATTATAGCAGATTTGCCGTGTAAATAATTATTGTTCCCTGTTTTCTCCGAAGACCATATTCTGTCATGAATAGTGGACATCGTTGGAACGAGTTATAACTTTCGCGAATTTTTGTTCAATGCCAAAGGATTCCATTACTGAAGAAAATACTAGAATGTCAGCACAAATCTGAGGCAAGGGTAAGCAGTCACACTAGTCTAAGGGCAGCGCTGGAAAATGAAATCAGGACTCTCCCAGGATGAGGTGAGGTTATTCATTGGTATGTGAATCGGAACTGCATTGAACAAAATGTGTACAAGAACATAGATATGCCTCCACGTCCACATATTTGCACGAAACTCCCCGTGAAAGTTCACTTTCACGTGTGCACTCTTGGTTCGCCAACTCCATTTCAGGTTAATATATGCATCCATGGTAAAAGCTGCATCGGCATCCTTAATTCATTGATGCTAATTGACAACATATTTAGTGCGCCGTTCTTGGCTCTGCACACATGATACTGTAATTTCGTTGACCACGAAGAGGGGTGGAATAGAATCTAGTTAATGATCAGTTCATTCTTCTCTATCCTTTGAACACACATTCATCGGGCCCCTAACGGGTACATGAGCACGAGGAAGATCGTACAAATCCACCTCAATCAAAAGGCCAGTTCTTTTTACATCACCATCACCACCAACGCTACCGCCACCTTCATCACCGTCATCATCACCCCTATGACCATCATCAGTATCATCGCACAACCATCCCCCACCTCCTCGAGGCATATATTCGATGGGCTGAGTTTATCTGGGTTGCAACCTCATTATTCAAAAATTCATGAATCAAGTGACCCCTAGGCTATCCTACTCGTCCCAGTTTCAATGTTAGAAGAGATCTCTTTGCGCTGAAACTAACGAATAGGGCAGAAAATCACGAATGTTCCATTTGGACCACGTACAATCCGTGCCATGCATGTTGCACACCAAGTACACCTTCTGTCAATCTTGGAACTCCTCCCCACAAGTAACCAAAATCACACGCACTGTCCCTCGTAATTATTGCTCATGTTGCAATGACGAGAGAAGGTGGCGAAAGATTTCTTAGACTTTTCCTGCTCTGCTTTTATTTATCAGCATCAAAGTTCAGTTCACGACCGGGATGATGATAATGATCATGCGCATCTTCGTCATCATCGTATGACCAGATAAACCGGTTGTTCCTATTATTTTACCTCCATGGCACGTTCATTGACGAATTTTCACCGCACCCATTCAGTTGACTTTGTGTATAAACCTGTTCCGTCATACTCTCCTCGAACTGGGACTCGAGAAACACCTGCTCCGATCATCCTTCACCCTCTCTGCCTACCTCTCCTTCTAATCCTTACACGCAGTTCCTCTTTAGCCGTGCTGGTGCTGAATAAAGTTAGTCTATAAGTTCGACTTGTAATGGACCTGATAAAACGTGCCTGTACTTTCAGGTCGGGCATGGATTATTCGCTGTTTCTTAAAGCTAACTAATTTTGATGGGAAACCGGTATTTGACGGTGCATCAAAAACCGTCAATGAAAGCGGTAAATCCACACCACAGAGTTGATATAATATATATTGTTTAAAAGATTAGTTTATCTGTTATAAGTTCATTAGAAAAATATGCACCGTTAGCTTCGAAAGAATTTTGCGATTATTTCCAGATTGGAAAAAATCCATTTTCAGATAATTTTGAGATAACAGTTAACCGTGATTAAGGATAACATGCTCAGTTCATGCCATCTGAGGTCGGGTTATATGATATATCATCCTGGCAATTTATCTGAGGGTAACGAAAAGGATGGTATTTGTACGTCAGTCAATATGTTAATTACTCTGATCAAATTTGACCTACAGTGCCCGGTACGCAGCATCCTTCACTGATCCTATGTGGTTTGCACGATCGATGGATGCGGAACAGACTGATGAGACTTAAATAGGTAGACCTAGGAAATCACCTGAAACAAGATAGCCTGCCCCAGGAATAGTCTAACTACTGTTTCATTTATCACTGGTTTCAGACCAAACTGGTTTGCGCAACTAAAGTCGACTCCAAACGAACACACGAGATACCTGCAAAGTACAAATGCCATCACTCTTCAGTTATGTGGATGTTGGGGGATGCTTTCTGTTCGAAAAGCTCTGTGGTTGTGGATTGTGAAACAGAGAGGCGTATGACTGAGGTATGGAAGAGAACCAAGTGAATGAGGAAGTAATCAGACTATGTGAACATGTATGTGTGTGACTGGTGATAGTTAATTTCTGTGGCTTAAGTGACTCATACAGAGGTCAAGGTGCATCTTTTGAGACATGCAAGGATCGAAGTACTCTCCAAGTGAGTTTGCGAGCAAAGAAGGACAAGTACAAAAGCAAATGCAAAGCACATGATACATGTGCTACTTTTGATGGTCCTCGACTCTTTTGCAGTTTTAGGCATGGGTGGAAAAAACAATAGGGGTTCGGTCTACAACTGAATTGGGGATCATTGCTACCCAGAATATCATGAAATCGATGGGTCACCTATTAGGTAGGAAGGTGAATGAAAGGTGAAGGTGAATGAACAATACAACAAACTAGCACAAACGTCGAGATCACCAGCACCACCACCAACAACAACTGCAGCTAAAGAAACAACAGAAACACGGGTAATGGTCAGAACATACAGATAAGTTGATTGGATAAAAATTGATCAGAAAATGTGTAGAATTATTTATCAGATTATTTGTATCAAGTTTCTGATGAAGCTGGTAATGGGACGTTGTCTTAACGCGTCGGTGCAACTACCTGTCAATAGTAAAAATCCCCAGAGCAAATAAACAATGGACCCTAATCTCAGATCCAGAACAGAGATGACAAAAAACGTGTCAACCAGTTCATTGTTCACCACTTACACACTTCAATCTTAGACAGTGTTACGAAGGCATCTTTAGAGGCCTTGAATGATTTATGGGCAGCAAATTGCAAGCGGATTTTGTGGAAAATCCAGTTTTATCAACGGGAGTGTAACTAGTATCATAAATGTTCTGTCCATCCTAAAGGTTAAATAATTTTGACCCTCAGTGTATTTGAGTATTTGAGCATTTGAGATGGTCGTAAATCACACCAAATTTTGTGGTCACAACTTAGAACAGGGATATGCAACTGTCTTTCCCGAAAGGGATTATTTATTCCGGTCACAAGCTCGTTCACAGGACGATTTAGTAAACTCCCCAGAGAGTGATAGTTGTTTGACTTCCCAGCATTGTAAATCCCCAATCTCCGACCCTACCAAACCGAACTGGTTCTCCCTACTAGTATCCCTCCAGTGAGGTGAGTGCATTAGTTTCCATCCATATAAGTTGACAGACAGTATGATAGATACCGTGACGATGTATGCTTTTATGAGACGAATAAAGACTGCCGTTCAGTGAATGACTTACCATTCTCTGAAGAAATGAGTATATGAATAAATTGAAAGTGTTCCTCACGGCATGAAACCCCTATCTGATTCCGTAATCTACGTATTATTACCACCACTATCACTTCTTCTTGTCACTTTTACAATCATAAATCGGTTTTCCCAACGAAAACGAAAACAAAAACAACAACAATAACAATAGTAAGGTGGAAGAATTGGGTGGGTATGATTTGCAGTTTTCCCGGATGGCCTTATTCTATGTGTATAGGTGTGTTTTCTGTACCGAATAGGCGAGCTTAAAGATCACCGAGACAGAGGTGGTTTACGCATACTAATCAGTCAAAATCCAACTTTTAGTGGTAACCTAATTATCAATTTCATGGTGTCATTTTGTCGCAAAAGTCACCGAGGGACAGGCGGACACAAAGTTTTCCCGTCCAAATGAGTGTTTGTGTTTCTTGTTCGTGTATCTATCGTTCAATGATTAGGGCACAATCACACAATTAGAACAACAATGACAGAAAATGAAGCGAAAAATTGCCTCGAGAACGTGTGTTACATACAAGAGGTTTCAACAAGTGGAACGAAATAGCGTGCTCGTGAAGCTGGTCGTGGAACTGGGAACGAACACCACGTGACATTTACGTCAATACATGTGTGCGTATGTGAAGCGGATGGATTGACGGGATTGCTGTAGCCGAGTAAATCAGAAAAAAGGAATAAAAGGTTAATAGGAAATTATTATCTCATCGTTTAACCTTCATTTGGTTCGCGCAAGTCTCGTGTGTATGAATGTATGTATGTGTGTATGTGTGCATGTATGTATGTATGTATGTATGTATGTATGTATGTATGTATGTATGTATGTATGTATGTATGTATGTATGTATGTATGTATGTATGTATGTATGTATGTATGTATGTATGTATGTATGTATGTATGTATGTATGTATGTATGTATGTATGTATGTATATATATATATATATATATATATATATATATATGTGTGTGTGTGTGTGTGTGTGTGTGTGTGTGTGTGTGTGTGGAAGAAATGTACAGAAAGGTGGAGAGATTCAAACACGAGCATACATGGTAATTAATCGGAAACAATAACTCGCTTCATAGAATAAGTTTCCGAGACTGAAGTGCCAAAATATGACTGAGCGTGCATGCTCAGGTGCGCTTAAACTATCTGCAACTTGCTGTAAACGTTCCAGAGTGAGGAAAGTAGATGGAGATTTTTGAGACACCATCCAAGCACAATAAGTTGGGGTCCAAAGATGAATGTGAGCATGCTTGTAAACAGGCAGAAATTTTGGTGGGGCAGCCAAATGATGACGACAGGGTACGCCTTAAATTTTTATTCTGGATTAAAGTCAGACTTTTTTCAGTGGCTTCTTTTTGTTCATTCAAGATAAGCCGAGAGTGACAAAGGGAAGAAGATTCTACACACAGCGTGAGTGTTGTTTATAGTGCAGAAAATCACTTAGAAAAGAATACTAAGCCCAGCTAAGTACATCGAAGAAAGGCTGGCTAGGTGCTACGAGAAATAGCCATGTAAATCAGTGCTTTCTTAAATTAGCGCGTCAGACGGAATTCCCACGATAACATTGTAATCTTCCCTAGGTACAATGGAAAGTAATTCAACTGTTTTGATAGTAATTAAAGTATCGTGAAAGGTTAATGAGGTGTAAAGCATTCAAGACCAGTCCAGATTAACTGGTGTTAGCAAGTGGGACTGAAATTCCTAAGCCCGGTTCGAACCCACTTAGGATCCTAAATGTTAACTGATATTTTGTCATAATTAAAAATGTGATGGATTCTGAAGTTCCTTTTGCAATTCCTTTCTCTATCATAAACCGTTTACAGCTAACCAAGGAAAGCCGAACCCATGGTTCGTCGAAATTAAACGGAAGGTTTTGCACCAAACATTGTAAGGTGTTTCTGGAAGCTCTATCAGTAATCACTTCTCGCAACTTAATATTCGTTTCGTTTGAGCTGTTGTGAATACCTTGTCTCAGGACAAATCTCCGTTCATTGGCTCATACTAAACAAGCCGCTCCCAAGTCCCCGGGGGATAGGGCCACTCGTAAACAACTAGCCACAAAAGCCGCTAGCAACAGCGCCCCGAGAAACGGTGCTGGGAAGAAACCGAGCGGTACATTGTAATCATGCGCATACTTTCCAACGGGTTTGAAATATGCTTTGGAGACTTATTACTATCCTCTGTCTGGTCGCGAGGACCTTTTGCCACACGAAACGGGGGAAGCCTATTTTCCGAGATCGATTTTTCATATGCTTATCCGCATGTAGCAGCTGACAAGGACTCAAAAGAATTATTGACCGTAAATACACACAAAGGACTGCAGAATTACCACAGATTACACTTCGGAGTTAAATGCGTATCAGCCACTTTTCAGCAAATTATGGATACCTTGCTTGGGGTTCGCTTTCCTCAGCAGCTTATATAGATGACATTATCATTGTTAACACAAACATTCATGAACATTTCCGCTATATAGACGTTTTTAAATCGCACACAACAGATTCGTTTTCACGGTCAATCGGAAGAATGTTCTTCGCTTACTGCTTCAAGCACTTGGGTTTTATTGCTGATACTAGTGGTAGATATTCGTTCTCAGAAAAAATTTAACAAATCTTTGATAAGCTAGCATCCACTAACATCTCTACAACCCAGTCATTTTTAGACGCGGTCATTTAGTACAACCAGTTTGTACCAAACAAATCGATTTGGCTGTAATGAAGTTCAACAGAAGATAACGACCAGAAAGAATGTGCGGTGGCTTTCTGAGAGCCATCCGTTAGCCGGAGCAGGATTACTCCTATTACTCCTATACCGTATACAGAAACATCTTCTGTCCCAATAAAGTCAAGCTACGGATTGTAACGTGTTAACAACAAGGGAGATGACAAAATCTTTTGCGGTCACAATCTTTGCATCACACATATTTCACAAAATGATCCAGGGACGGAAGTTCGTCCTCCAAACCGACCGCTACAAGAAGGGTGTATCGATCAGTACCGCTAACCGCCTAAGAAAGTGGGCTGGAATTTCGTTGGGATACAATTTCTAGATTCAATATAAGTCCCCTTCGGAGGTGGGTCACGCTGGGATGCATTATCTCGGTTAAAGTAGGTACAGAAAAACAGATGACGAATTGGTTATCACTTCCTTCGACACTGAGAAAGAGGTTTGGTAGGTGTTCATAAATGCTATCTCATACCTATTAACAGCGGCTGACACGGTCAAGAAATCCCATAACACCGCCAAGGCCATCAATGCCATCAAGAACATTCTGAAGCACCAGTATCAAAAGAAAACCACTTAACCATCGACTCGTGTTATTCTTGTAACTCCTTTCACTATAGATCACTGACGACTGCCCTCTGGCTCAGGTCTAATAGTTACTCCGAAATCACTCAGACCTGATATCTTCAGACAGTTTCATGAGGCCCATCCGAGGCTAAACAATATGAAATCCTTGATGAGTATCCACGTTTATTGACCCTGTGTGGACCACGACATCCAGCTACTGGTCAGAGAGTACATACAATGCTCCAAAGCTTTGAAATCACCATCACAAGTTCATTCACAGTCATGGCCATTGGCACCAAACTCATGGAACCACGTGCACGGAACCACATTTGCTGAACGGATTCACGACATTTACCCCCTATTTCTGAAGGATTCCACGTCAAAGCGACCAGAAGTCGATATCATGCTACGACCCACAAGCCAGTCTACGATTTATTACTTGAGAAACAGTCTGCAGATTACTTATCTCGGAGACACTCTTTTCCGATAATGGTGTTCAGTTTACATTTACGGAATTTACCGAATTTTGTATGATGACTGGCTTTGTGCACATACGAACTCCACCACAACACCCATAATCAAGTGATCAGGTTTAGCGATTTGTTGGTAAGCAAAATAGACATGCATACCCGGGTGAACAGCAGTTGGACGGCACCATTAACCAGTTTTATTTAATTTTAGGATTACTCCAAGTCAAGGGAAAGCATCGCCTGGTGAATGTTTGATCTGGCGGATAATAAGGACCAAGTACGAAACATTGCTTTGTAAACTGCCAGCAGAGGATCAGCAGTCAGGGAAATCGGAAGTTGAATCACAAGAACCCAAATGTGGATTCAGAGTAGGCAGTAATATTTACGTAAAAGATTCCAGACTGCTTCATCCTACAGGGACTTTGGAAAAGGTAACAGGGAAGAAAGGACTTTATTTAAAGCTGCTAGTCTGAACAGAACATTGGAGCAGAGATTTCAGTCATCTTCGAAAGAAATAGCCAGAGTGGACTTGCCGAACACAAGGCCGATGATCACTCACAAGCTTGGTTAGACGATACTCCGAAACGGACAGCGTAAACACAAACCGTGCAACCCCACACGTTGGAACCAGTTGCTCGAAACAACGATGATTCCCCTGTGGGCAGATATCCACATCACAACGAAATGTTCACATGACCATTTCAGATCAACCCGAGAATGACCATATACGAAGCTTTACAACTTACGAGGGTGGATACCTGGAAGTCAGTAGGAATGTGAACGGATAGTTCTGCTGACATATAATTCCGAAGTGTGTTGTCCTTTGGTTTAACGGATAACGCAAGCACATTTTATTTCATTCGAATTCGCGGAAGTCCCCGTGTGTCTTTGTTCTGTGCCTCATCATCATCAGCAGCAGCAGCCTTAGCATTATTATTGGTAGTTGTTGTAGTCATAGCACCAGAACTAGCGGATGCAGAGAGAGCAAATGCACCATCTTCAGTCAAACTCAATTCATCTCAGAAGAAACAAAAACAGTTCATCAAAACAGTACACCTCAAGTTGATTCGTTGTGGCATCCGAAGATCAGCCGAGTGGTTAGTCAGTTCGATATTCGGGGTACTTGATCGGCAAACACTTGAGTAGAATTAGTTAATGGTTAACGGTCTGAAAAAAGCATCACTACCCACCCCAAAAGGCTCCATCTATCCATACCCAAGGCCATAGCTGGAACAAGTTGTGTAGAAGTTCTAAAATGGTTGTTGAATTACCGTTGCGGCTTCATTTGTGACTGAGAAGGATGGCCTGATCTGACGGAAGCATAATCCACTCTGTCTCCACAAGTTATACAGAGATAAGCGCAGCAAACGTGAATTATGACTTGAGGAGATAAACAACGGGCAAACGCACACTCGATGCAGATGAATACAATAACAACAATAAGGACAACAGCAAATTGTGAGTGTATTTGTCGCTGTAGTGGAAAACATTAAATTCAGTTGGATGAGAGAGTTAATAGTGCTGAAAATAATCTCAACGATGATAACGTTTACGGTCATCTGGGAAGGTCTGTCACGGTTGAACGGTTGGGTTTTGTTATAGACAAATTACTGGGAATCAAATAAAGTCCACGATTTCTAGTAGACGAGTTTGAATCCGTAGTGGTGACGGTGAATCCGGAACAAAAGTGAATAAACGGGGAAAAGAAATGAGAGGAGGGAGAATTGAGGGGTTCGGTCGACTGTCAAGATGTGATGCGATAATGTTTGTTTTTCTCCTATACTCTCGAGTAAAAGAGGATGCACAGCATTTTGTTCACTACCCCTCACCTCTTTGTCCTTCCTTTTATGCCATCCTCGGCGGTTCGTGTGGATTCTGATGTGGAGACTGAGTTGGCGGTGGAAGCAAACGCACGGTTAATTATATTTAATTGTCCACTTTGATATGTTCCCCTTGTTGCATCCACACCCTCTCCCCCCTCCCCCTATCTCTCTTCTTCTGTGCGCACTCTCGCATCGGCCAATTCGTACATCTTGTGTTCTCTTTCGCTCTGTCACTGAACAGTCCTGGTTAGCTCATACATCTCCGGCCAGCCACCTGGTTTTGCACTCTCCCTAGGCGGGTTATCGGCAAAAACACATACACACACACACACACCGCACACAAAAGCTTCTTCTTTTTTTACTTTAACATTCTCTCAATTAGCAACATTGTTCGTTGTTGCATGGATCGACCCAATTTATCCAGGCCGCCTTCTCTTTATATGATTTCCTCCCCAACCTCCATCCAGTTGCCGCTTTCGGTGTAACTATATATAACAATATTCCCATACCTGCCGGATTTTCTTCAACAAACCGCCTTTCAAGACTGAAAAATGTTTCCATATAATTCACATGTGTATGTATACGTGCCAGTAAGGATTGATAAAGGAACGCTGTGTACGAACAGACAACTTACCTAAATAATGGTGTGTTTGTATTTGTGGGTGAGTAGCTGGAGTCTTCTTGTGACGGAGTATTTTGAAACCACGCAAAACCGCTTGAGGCAAAACAGAACTGGGATCTGGGATGATTGCATTTTTGCGAGCAGTGGGTGGTAGACACACTGAGGAGCACACGGGTCGGTCAAATATTGATGAATGCAGACCCAGAAACACAAGCACAAGCTTTTGCCGAGCTACAGTTAACGAACGAAATTCAATTTCCTTTGGAAAATTATTGGATTCTTTTCAAATCGCAAAGGAGGTGAGATGTGGATGAAATGGAAAGTTCGGAATAGGATTGGAAGAGGGAGTGGGATGGAAGAAACTACAGGAGAAGAACCACCCTGGAAATCATTAAATTGTGGGACAAAAGAGTGACAGTCAGTCTATATTTCGAGGAATCTTTGAAGTCATTCTTCGACGCACTTGAGGGCCAGACGATACAAAGTGGAAGATGTACGAAAAACATCTAATTACGACGGGCTAACAACAGTTATCAGCAATGAGCCTGACTTACGAAAAATATCGAAACCTAGTATCATTACCAAACTAGATTAATCATGACTTTAATGCGCAGTAAATTAATATGTAGAGATTAGAAAATTCAAAATTAGTTTGGTCTTGGGAAGGAGTAGAATTTTAGGGTAATTAACACAGAGGTGTAAACATAAAAGAAGATCGACTGACTGACTGGTCTTGGTAACCTATTTCTTATTTGCTCCCATCGTCCACGTCTTTTGGATTGGCCTGGAAATATGCCGCTTGTTTGACAATTTGGCAGACAATAAGCGGTAGAATAGAGTGAAAATAAAACGAAGTCGGAAGATTACGAACTCGACGGAGCTTAACCGGGTTAGATTTGTAATAGTTATATTGTGTATTTACATTCATAATGTTGTGTTGTGTGTTCCCTTGAAGAACAAATGGGTGATCCGATAGTTATCAGTAACCTTACAATTCAGCATATCTAACGAGCAAAATGATGGGGGAGGGACAAATAAGTAGGTTTGTGTGTGTCTGAAGTTAGCGCATCGGTTGTTGCTGCTGCTGGTCGGGTTGTTGGTGTTGTGTTGTTCTGATGGGGATGGTTATTGGGACGAACTAAAATTTGCTTCAAAGCACCGCTGTCCGCGAGAAGCATTTAGGCTAATTGAATTGTAAACCAATTTAATTTCCATCACTCCTCTTCATACATCAAAAAGGGCAGTTTATGAAGGCCTGATTGAGGAAACTGCTAGATATACGGAGCAGATCACGGGTGGGGCTAAGGAACACGAAGTTGATGCATTTCAATGAATCAAATGAGAAGGTAATCAACTAAATCTAATCTCGTTTCCCAGTCAATCAGTCAGTCAGTCAGTCAGTCAGTCAGTCATTCAGTCAGTCAGTCAGTCAGTCAGTCAGTCAGTCAGTCAGTCAGTCAGTCAGTCAGTCAGTCAGTCAGTCAGTCAGTCAGTCAGTCAGTCAGTCAGTCAGTCAGTCAGTCAGTCAGTCAGTCAGTCAGTCAGTCAGTCAGTCAGTCAGTCAGTCAGTCAGTCAGTCAGTCAGTCAGTCAGTCAGTCAGTCAGTCAGTCATTCAGTCAGTCAGTCAGTCAGTCACTCAGTCAGTCAGTCAGTCAGTCAGTCAGTCAGTCAGTCAGTCAGTCAGTCAGTCAGTCAGTCAGTCAGTCAGTCAGTCAGTCAGTCAGTCAGTCAGTCAGTCAGTCAGTCAGTCAGTCAGTCAGTCAGTCAGTCAGTCAGTCAGTCAGTCAGTCAGTCAGTCAGTCAGTCAGTCAGTCAGTCAGTCAGTCAGTCAGTCAGTCAGTCAGTCAGTCAGTCAGTCAGTCAGTCAGTCAGTCAGTCAGTCAGTCAGTCAGTCAGTCAGTCAGTCAGTCAGTCAGTCAGTCAGTCAGTCAGTCAGTCAGTCAGTCAGTCAGTCAGTCAGTCAGTCAGTCAGTCAGTCAGTCAGTCAGTCAGTCAGTCAGTCAGTCAGTCAGTCAGTCAGTCAGTCAGTCAGTCAGTCAGTCAGTCAGTCAGTCAGTCAGTCAGTCAGTCAGTCAGTCAGTCAGTCAGTCAGTCAGTCAGTCAGTCAGTCAGTCAGTCAGTCAGTCAGTCAGTCAGTCAGTCAGTCAGTCAGTCAGTCAGTCAGTCAGTCAGTCAGTCAGTCAGTCAGTCAGTCAGTCAGTCAGTCAGTCAGTCAGTCAGTCAGTCAGTCAGTCAGTCAGTCAGTCAGTCACTTAGTCGAACGACTTTACTTTTTACATCTAAAAGTGTGTTGAATAAGTTATTGGGCAGTCAATAGTTCATTGTGACCCAGCAAAAGTGCCATTTTTTTCTTGAAGTAGACTTATTGTATTAACCTAAAATCTCACGGTACGATATTTGACTGACTCATCTCTTTATAGATGTTTGAACTATATTTGTCTCGGCAATCGCGGTAAACAATTCAGATAAGAAGTTAATAAAATTAAAGATGTGTATCCGACAATTTTAAGGACGATATTAATATTTATCAGTAGTTTAATCATCAGTGAGCTAATCAAGGTCATTGTGACGTTATAAATTTGTATTGTGAACTGGCATTTTATTTGGATATAAATATTCCTATTTTCCATTCTCGTTTTCGATTTTCTGTATGTGTGAGAAATTTTCACACACAGAAAACGACCTTGAATTAATCGGCTTGCTCGGTTTCTTTCGCTCTGTTTGCTCTGCTGACCGCTGACTGTTTTTTATCAACTTCACCCAACCCCTATGCACCCGGTGTTGTTATTTCCCGGGTTGGAAGTAGTAGCTAGCCGACTGATTCTGTAAGCCTGTGCGAATATGCATCCTGAGGAAAGCGTTGGTTCACCTGATGTGATCCAAATTCAAATAAGGCTCATTAATCATTTCTCACTTAAAAGACTATGACGCCGCCCGCTACATGGATACTTGTGTGCATGCTTCAGCCCAAATGAAACTTCAGACTGAGCGGGGTGGGTGAGGCTGAAACATTCACTATAAATCTCAGATACAAAAAGTTAGGAAGAGGTGGGATGATTAGTCTGGTAATGCGAAAATATTCACTGTGGTACCCAAAGCCAGATACAAGATATTCCGTTTCCTTGGTGTTTACTGACGTGTTTTCGGTGGCAATAATGTGAGTTGGGACTAAAGTCTTGAAGAGGTCCACAGAAACTAGGTAGAGGACATAACATTCAAGTCAAGACATTCGGTCAAACGCGGCAGGTCAAAATGAGGAATGAAAGCAAATGAAGATCCGTGCGATTTGCGTATTTGTGTTCTGTGTGTGCATGTTTGCCCATGAAAAATATATAGAGTCTGTATTTTGATGTCGTGACATTTGGCTATTACTTAAGTCTTGCAAACTTGAGAAGGAATGAAAGGATTGTTTAGTTTCCAATCAAAAAGTAATATCCATTTTATTTCTTTACGAAATATCTCCTTATATTGCGTGAAGGGGGAGCTGTTAGGATATTAAACTCGGTCCGATTCACTTCCGTGGTTAGTAGAACTCATTATTATATACTTTGTGATGTCTGATTGATCATCTGTCTCGCGAAAACCCAATCCGTCTGAATTTGCGCCGGTTCAAACAGTTTCTTACCAGAGTTGATGACGGTGGATGGTTCGTATTAGCAAACATCTTCATATTCTAAGCTTCGCAGAACATGTACTTGCATTCAGGAGCACATACATATAGGTACCTATGAGCTTCAAAAGGCCGCAGTACATAAAAGTGGGGACGGCGCTGATAACATTGGGTGCTGATGTTTGCTAACTGTAGAATGCTAAAGATATTGCTTGAAAATTAACAGAACTTAGCCAAAAGGCGTGTGTCTTTTGGGCCGGCTTGTTTAGGCGCGTTTTACACGTTTGGACAAGCGCTCTTACGGAATACACATCTACTCGGATCAATGAAGTCAAATAGACGGAAAATTTGTGGAACTGGCTGATTCCGTATAGTTCATAAACGCACAAACCAACAGGAACCTCGAGGAACAAAACACCCCACCCGAAGCCCTCTTCTTCTTCCTCCTCGAAGGTATCTGCACAGGCGAAAATATTTCTGTGAGAAAAGGAATGACATTTCGGATACATTCGATATACTAGGTCGTCACCTGACATCTTTCACTGCTCGATTCCAGTGACCAAACCCCAATTTTAATGCTCGCATGCACGCACTCCCTATCTCCTTCCTCAAGAGTTAGGAGCTCTACACTGACGAGGAACTTCGTCTTATGATCCTGAATTAGCCTACAAGGAGGGCTACACTCAATATCTGCAGGTGGAACAAGTTCGTCTATTTTCTTCATATCAGTTGCACATACTATTCGTAAATACCGGAGACATTTTTTTCCTCCGACAGAAATCTGTTGAACAGAAGCTCCTCCCGATTTCGAATTTCTCTTAATATAATATGGGTTGCCAGATTATTCTCAGTGAGCACATTATGAGGACGCAGACGGGCAAAACAGCTCGTTTTCAGTGATTCATACTCGCGCCATTACGACGAGTTAACGAATTGGACCAATTAGACAAATGAGGAGTAATAGAGATCAATGGTGACACAAGAAAAGGAAAGAAAACAGTTGTATTCTAGACTTTAATCAAGATCGGATACGGATTATTTCTCACGTAATTGGTCCATTATCTTAACTAGTCGTAATATATTGTGAAGTAATGGCATGAGTATGAATCACTGAAAATGAGTTTGTCAGCCAATCTGTGTTCTCATAATAATATGGGTGGTTTGATGCCGAGTCGCGTTCTCCGGTAAGCAGCATATATTCCTGTTTCGATACCAGTAGGGCACAATAAGAATGGGGAACCGGTTTAGCGGAGATGCCTTGAACCTAAGAAGATCGTGCTGCGTCAAGACCATGATATGAATAGATGCGTACTGTACATGCTAGCTAGCACCTCAAAGTGTCCACAACCATGTCTGTGATGGAGTTACCGAGAAGTGGGCATTTTCCAAAACCATAACCTACTCTCAGGCACACGCAGTTTACTGTGCAAAAGCAAAAACATGGCCTTGATTACGATTTTGCTGAATCACTTTGTCTGACATAAATCTGGGTACAAACACACTTGCGTATACGCGTGCGTGCGTGTGTGCGTGTGTGTGTTTGTGGTTACTTGTATATGTACATGGCCAACATAACTGTCACATCGATTGCCGTAGTTGTACGAATCATGGTGGCAATCGTGAAGATATTTTGTTGACATCTGTGGTGGTTGTGGTGTTGGTGATCGCATTCGTAGTAGTGTCATACTAGTACCCCTACTAGAAGAGTGAAGTCCAATTTCTGTGACTAGAGCATTGGAACACTTTACCTATCTGCTGAGATAATGCGAATTGTTCCGTAACCGTTCATAGAACATCCGAACCGAAAGTTTCATTCATGAATCTACCACCCAAATGCCCACCTAATAAATAGCTAATCGTGTACGTTAGAGGGGAAAGCACCCACTTTTGGGAGAAATATCGACTCGTTTGAGCCGACAAAGGTTCTTTGACTGGTAGGGGGATTTAGAAGACGAGATTATGGGTTGTTTTTGGAAAATCCACTTGCGTTCTTCACATCGAAAAGTCAGACTCCGCGAGCTTTAATCGAACCGGAGACCCTCTGCATACCGGGCAGATGCTCTACCAGCTGAGCTATCACGGTCCGGGTAACTCTGTGTGAATAACGCTAGTGAATAATCGATAAGGCTCGAACCGGCTCGCGGCTTCCGACTTTTCGATGTGAAGAATGCAAGTGGATTTTCCAAAAACATACGATTCAGGCTTCTCGTGCCAACAATACATTCTTTGAATTATGGGTTATCTTTTATTTACCAACATTCCTGAGGTGGAATCACCTGATATGAACAATAAATCTAATAAATGTATGCGTGGCCAGATCGGAATTATAGCCAAGAAAGTTAAGTAAAGGTTGAAATAATTCCTACGAGCTGCTGTTCCGGTGGTTGGCTCAGATTTTAGTTCGGAACCGAATCCCCTTTACATCAAACTTCAGTTGCCAGGTGAATATTAGAATTAGTTTTAATGCTAACGAGCTCCGGGTTTATGCTACCGGCATAGAGGTTGATGACCTTAAGGCCACAGAAAGTCTCAATTAATTGCAACTGCCTTTTACTAAACATCGGCATAAAAGGATAGACAATTAGGTTGCTTTCTTTTGCATGCAGCACGATAAAAAATATAATTCCGCCTCTGAGATGAAAGTAAGTTGATTGAGTGTGATGGTTTGTTGTGGCCATGATTCAAGCTTTTCTTTGTTGTAAATGTCATTGTCTAGTGCAAACCAATGTGAATGAATACTATCGCGCACCTTGCCAGAATAGTAGAGTAGACTTTCTCGCACCACATCATCGAGTTACATGCTTCAATCAGTTTTTCCTCTCTCCTATTACCGGATATACTTGGCCACACATGGGGATGGGCACCTGAGGAGAAATCTAGTATGTAATGTCCACCTATATGTCAAACAAATTGTGACCTGGTGTTAGTATGCCCCGAGGTTCTTTCGTCTACGGCAAATGCAAAGAGGGAGAAAAAGCAAACGAAGAAATCCACTGAAATCGACCAATGGGCTAACCATGCCTGTAACTGATCATTTCATTCTCCCAACGGGTAGCCCTGCACAGCAGTGCTCAAGTTGTGGTTGCCGTTTCGCAGCGTTCTTTAGTCAAGAGTAAAAAGAACAGATGCATAAGGTGCAAACAGACTGAAAGAAAGTTACCCGTGGAAAATACGTAGGCAACAAAATAGCGCGAATGCAACTATCCTAATGGCTGCGGCAATTAGCCACGTACTCCTCTGCCTCCAACCATCCGGTCAGCGGATTCCGTGGCCTAGCCCCATGAGTCTAGGGTCTTAATCGACCAAGTCTACTGGTAAAAGTTCTCATAACTATCTGCCATTTTTTGAGATGACCGTCTCTTTTCACTCTCCAACTTTTTCTGCTTAGAAGAACTGTGTACGCTGAAGAAGTCGAAATATGAGCACGTATCGTGCGAACTGTAACTGCCTTAGCCTGTTTAGATCAAGCCCTGACTCCATTCACAGTTAGCTTACACTAAAGTCAAATCTATCTCATATTGTACTTCACTGGAATAAAAAAAGAAGTTCACTATGCCGGACAAACATTAAAGCTGAAGAATTTTTAACTGAATGATATGGTTAAAATCACTAGTTAAAACCCCAAATATTCTACCGCCCAGGTCATTTATCTTTCAAATTTGTGGAGTAATAAATGCTCATTTTTTTTTCATCATTTGCATGTGATTCACAAATACAAAAAGAGTTTTTGTCTAGAACCACAACTAGTATTCAATTTGTCTATTTTTTAGCAAAAAGATCGCCTAGGGACGAAATGAAGAAATTCCCGGAAGTACGGGTTATTTGAATAAAATTCCGTTTGAATGTCTAACGTACTAAACCGGAGACAGACTGAGAAAGACAGAAGAACAGAACAAAAATGAAAACTTTAACCTCCAAATCGACACCGTTCTTGATGTGCCCGATTTAGTCGATTTGGAGAAAAACAGCGAGTGATTTTCAGGTTCCCTGATCATACTATATCACGGCTTCAAGATATATCGGTCACGCGCACCTGAATGTTCAAGGCTGTGGTCACCGCGAGCTCATCCATGTCTCTATTCATTCAAGTATCAATGATTTGTTGAATCACTGTGGCTTTGCATAAATAGTGCATCGAACACTTTGCTATGGAGACTGTGAAATAAGATTATGAAAAGGAGCTTCATAGAGGATATCTGAACATGCATTTTTATCGTTACTAGTCACAATGAGTCCACCATGGTATTATAATGCAAAGACGAACTAATTTCAGAAATTTCCCTGTCACAATAAATAGTCTCGAAGAAGATAGAACATATCTTCTGACCGATTTCTGAAAATAGTAGGCCTTCGAGAAAACCACGGTCTTTATTGAGTCTTTCCCAAAGCCGTATCTGTAATTTTTGAGGCCAGAATTTTTGGCCTAGCCAAGCCAAACGGTTACCTGTATTTCGGCCAATTTGATCAAACAAATACATAAACCGTATCGTTAAATGTAACTTATATATGTTAGTTTAGGTACCATTCCATTACCTCTTTTACTTTTTGCTTATGGAACAAATAGATGGGCAATGGTATGTGCTGTTCGATTCGCGCGGTAAAGCGACAAAACCCGAAGCCACCCGCCGTTCTTTTCTGAGTGGAATAGAAGGACTAGATGTACATATTGGTGATACTAGCTCGTGCATCCATGGGAATAGTCGTATAAGGATAACGTACATTTAGCCATCCTGGGGGCTCTGGTTTATATCTGACCATTTGAAGAAGTAAAGGAAAGAGCTAGTAAAATAGCCATGGCTATAGAGCATTTTTAAGAAATTGCAAAATTGTCAGCGAAATGTTTTCTTGTCAGATGGGAAGTCATTCTGAATCAGATCTTGGGTCTGAAATGAATTAGTAAGTTTTTTTGAGGTCCGGTCATGAAAAAGCCAATCATGTACAAATGACATGAAAATCAGCTTTGGTTAGTAACTACATTGTGTTCTGCGGTGCACACCACTCGTATATAAATTTTGCCTTCAAATGATGGTAACTGAGTCTTCTCAACTGGTGCGATATTTTTGTGGAATAGTGTGGAGACAAATAATCCTATCCCATCTGGATATTTTACATCTGACAGTAGTTTATGCGGATGAAAACATACCATTGTTTTGAGAGAAAAAACAAATAACGCAGTTGCCAAGGTCATCTTGTTCACTTTGCCCAACGGACATGGAGCGGTTGAACACTTATCTCACGTTTGAGTGAATCATTCAGTTCCATTCCATTCCACTCCACTGCTGTTCACAAATGCTGATCTTACAATCGTAAATGGACAAATTTACACACCCCTCCGCTGTTTGTCATCACCGGCATACACAAACATACACGTACTTATATTCAGATGAACCTGCTGTATCGGAAGAAACAGTTCAGCTTCAACCTGACGGGTCATTTGTATCAGCAGACAACAGGGAAAAGACCGAGAGCCATTGAAGAGCCATTGGGGGTAGTGTCTGTGTGTTTGTGTGGGGAGGGGGAGTAGCGAAGACGCTAATGACTTTTGGGATACTCTAATCTACTTCATCCCGCTCTAACCGGATGATATAGCACACCCCTGTTAGCGGGTTACAACAAACCGCAGGCAGTGGAATCCTCACATTGTCTACGAAAACTGAACTGCTCTGATACACATGATGAGCATCCACAAAAACCATCCCATGCAAAAACAACCCCGAATGTGTCCGGTCTGCAAAGTTAGCGGACAGCTATTATTCGGCTCATGTTGCCGGGTATTCCTTGTCTGCCTAAAGTAAAAAACATGACAAATACATTGAAGATGGATGCGGATTAGCACTATCGGCTTGGCTGAGACTGATTTGTGCTTTTACCGCATTTACCAATTACCGACAAAATAGGAGAGGATTCCTCTCTCTCTCAATGAGTTTTTTCATCAGACGACGAGTTTCATGTGTCGAAACAGTGGCGAAATCAGTCCAAAGATGATTTGATTTCGACTAGAACGTTTGAATGTCTTACATTTTCACGAAGGCAATTGAAAGTAATTTTACGTGGCTGAGCGGGTAAATAGCCAGTAATTACTACTGATATATATATATATATATATATATATATATATATATATATATATATATATATATATATATAGTTTGACTAAATCCGGGAGAAATTCAGATTTTCGTTAACTTAGCAATCAGGAGCTAAAGAAAAGCATTAACCTTAGCACTGAACACCAGTAGCATTAAGATACTACGGCGGAAGACCCTATTTTTCACAAAACATTCTTTTCACATAAAAAGTGATCAAATAGTGATTTATATATAAAATATAGAGTATTTTAACCTTATAAACCAACCCTGGTAAGCACTTCCACCGCATACCATTATTACCAGGCACGGAGCTAAAATAACAGTGACCAGGCATATTATGTCACTCTCAGCAACGGAATGCCTTCACTAGATTTGAACCCCTACAGAGAAGTCATTCATCGCAGGAGTTCATCGCTGTACAGGCAAAGATTTGCTGCTACATTGCAAAAGCCATTGACAGAAAGGTATTATCTTATGTATAGCCAAGGGTGGACAAACAGTTGAAAGTCATCTCGGATAGGCTGGCAATCATGTGCTTAGCCTACAGTAATTCACCCCATATATATATATATATATATATATATATATATATATATATATATATATATATATATATATATATAGTGATCAGTGAAAGTTTAGCTTTGAATTATAATTGTTGGAATCGCGATTCTCACAGAAGTAAGGAATTATTGTAAAATCTGCAAAAGAATTTACAAATGTAGTAACCTAAAGTTATTTTCTCATTCTCTTCCTAAATTTAATGAACAGGTAGTTTATTTTCTATGGATCACCTCAGGAAATTTGTTACGTGGCACTACGAAACTGACAGTAGTTTCACAGCTATATGGAACAGTCGGCAATTGCTTACTTTACGTTACTGTCGTCTATATAATTTTGCAGAGTATTAAGTTGCACACTTACTCAAACGTACTGCTATCAACATTTACATATCTACTATCAGTTAGCAGCGCTAGACTCGCGAATGATCGGAATGATATATCCAGAGAAATTTCCGCACTTTGCAAACTTACTAGTGTGTCGACATCTTTATCTTTTTACTTACCCACTTCTTATTATGTAACGATGATACAACATTTCAGGAAGGGTATCTCTATCAATTAGAGACTCTCAGCTGGGGAATGACCGGTGGTGGAAGCAAGATTCTAATTCGGGACTGAAAGGTTAAATGCCCACTATAACGACCGTTTGACCACATGCGTATTTTGCGAACTGTTGAATAATTAGGGCGAAGATACTATTAGGTTCACGACATTTTCAGTCAGGCTGGATTACGTTTCTCCAGTGGGCTAATTCATTTCTGCTGCTGAGATTCCCTCAATTTGATGCAGAAAACCTTGTGAGTGAACGTCGTGGTAGCCTTGTGTGGTCGGGTCGTCCACTGCTTTTATCAATGCTGAGCAATGAGAGTCGATATTGGTATCGCTGAATATTATCACCTAGATATTTTTTTTCTTTCTGCAGCTACATTTTGACCGGGTAATTTTTCTATTTCCAGATCAGGTTACTGTCAATGTTCTACACTCTTTAAATAGGCAACCCCAAGTATTATTCTCGATCTTGTATGCAAGCTGAAATGGAGTTGAACTGCGAGGAGTTCATTCGAGACGATGATCCATGAGTAACAACTTATTATTAACATACAGACTTTTCCAACATCTGACTTCAAAGTTTTCAAGTTGAAAGAGTTGATTTTACTCACCTTGTTAAACTATCACAAAAGTTCGTGCATAATAACGGGGAATTAAAGCCTACAGGAAGACCCAACATCTTCCGGAAATTTCATTCTCGCCACCGAATACTATTCAGGAATTCTAATAACATGCAGGCCGAAAGATAGAGCGTTTTCAGCTTGACAATGAAACTGACACGAAAACAAACTAACTTGTGCCGAATATAAAACGTTGGAAGGAGTGATCAGTTTTTGAGCAGTTATTCTACCGAAGATGTCGGAATATCAGTTTACGCCGCGGTACTTCAATAAAACCTTCGATTTTTTTTCAAAATTAGGAGGGAAATACTAGAAACAGTGTTTGATAATAATCTCTATGATGTTTTCCTCACAGACCAGTACGGTGGGCAGTACCCGCTGTACTTCCCCCGAGGAGAAACGGCATTAATGATCCTGCGACTGGGAATCAAGAGAACCATTTGATGCTCACATAGGTCAAGCACGGAGGTGGGTTAGGTGACTGCTGATTGCCACCAAAATCCTAGCGTGTACCGTGACAATCGGATTCAAACCACGGATAATTCGGTGAGGCAGTATATCAATAAACAGAAATAATATAATCAAAATCCACTCTCCTTTTAACGACAACCTATGGGAGAATTTGCAGTCCGAACCCCAAGGATAGTACCTTGTCTCTATTGACTAAAAACCAGCTCATACCGATCAGTCAATTAGTAAAAAATGTCTACAATAATTGCAAATGCAGAGTTAGAAGTGCGCCCTACGCTAGTAAAAAATGCTTTACATGCTTGTGTGTATGAGACAGGGTTGTCAGTGTACGCATATTTATCGCGACTAACAATGGCCCCCTTGACAATGAAAACAATGTTCACAAAACCAAAAAGCGTTAGTGCCTGAAGAACCAATGATGAGTCTCATAACCTGGATTTCCACTTTGTCACATGCAAATAAGCCACCTTTCAGTGTCGCAATACGAATCGTACAAAGAAAAATACCATAACAATAACCAAGGGCTCTGTTGCTTGGGTTGCATTGGAGGTACCAATAAACTAATCATTAGCATTGCAGTATGAATCAATAAATGAATTAGAGCATATGGACAGCCTGCAGTGCATTGGCTACGCACACCTTATGTTCGAAAACAGCAAGATCAGTGATCCTTCAAGAGTGTGCTTGTGTGATACGCCTGTCATCAGTAATACCATGGCAACAGAACATAATAATGTAACTATAACTTACGACGCATACGGAATCCTGTTCTCATGCGCGTGAAATCCGAAGAAATTGATGTGCGAAGAGTTGACAAGTCCCCGAACAACGACTCCACTGCGATCCTGTTATCACTCGAGTGGATGCGCTCAACAAATTTTTACTGATTGAATAGCCGGTTACATATGAAAGATAATTTTGTCCAGGTATAGCACACGGGCTCCCTATTCGTGCGCCCTTCCCACCGTATAGTTACACAAATAAACGCACTTTGTCCGTATGTAAGGGCTCCAAATTCGCTGTGTATGCCTGCCGTGACAGTGTCGTTGTTGTCACTGTCGCTGAAGTCACACAATGGCCGATTTGTCGTGGCGACAACTGGCAGCAATGAGTGAATGAGTGACTGAATAAGTGAACAAATGACGGACTGAGTGAGTGGCACACTGGGTCAGCGAATAAACCATAAGTGAAAATGAACTGGACAGGCACAATTCATGGGGCGGGAGCAAGTCAAGCGAACGCACGCGTGTGAATGGGTGCGTACTTACGCTATGCATGTGTTTGTGGACTATGGTGAACGGATGAGTTTATTTGCCAGTTCCGGAGGCATTGACGGCGAATGTGTTAATTTGATTCTACACGCACAAAATCTGCCGTCTCACTGGTTGTCATGATCGCACGCGCGCTTCACTCCACACTTTTACGCGCGCACAGACGCACGAGCGTACGTAAGAAAAAGATTAAATCAAGTGCGTCCGTGAATGCGCGCACGAGCGTTTGTGTGCGTGTGTATATGCTTTCATGTGCAGACGAACCGCCTGCCCCCCGGTCGGTGCTCCCACGCATTAACTTCGTTTCGAAAAATCAACGTGACGCATTTCATGCAGCTATCTTCCTATATATACGGACACACCTTAAGTATCTTTGACTGCACGCGTACTGTAGAAATCCATCTGGGTTTACGTGCTTGCGTTTTGATGTGCCCCACACATGTGCACATAAACGCACAAATGGGTATCACGATCGCACTTCAGATCAGATTTATACAAACGAAAAGACGACGAATAAAACTCGGAAAAACAACAGCAGTAACAAGGGGTATCAAGAATGAGCCCATCGTTGCATGTCTATCGCTCGATCAACTCGTCATTCTTCCCGCAAATGACAACAGACTTGAATATACCTATATACGGTCGTCAATAGGGGCGTTTCTAATGCTAGCGACATTAGATAAATTTCGAGTCAAGGCATGCGGAATGAACGTAACAGCCCTAGTCTGATTCTAAGTGCATGGAGTGCATACGTTAACAAATACAGGTAGAAACAAGTGAACAAGCAAATTTCGGCACACAAACACAGTCTGTCCACCTGACTCTCAGTTACATCGACCGATACTACATATCCCGTCACTTCTTCTCTCTCTCTCCCTTTCTCTCAAACATTTCCACTTGTTTCCCTAGCTCAAACTTTCAAACATTCATCTGCGCATTTAAAAATTGCGCACTTTCAAACTATCTGTGCTCGCTCGTTTTTCAGTCTCAGAGTGTGTTTCACTGTCCTTCTATGTCTCCCTTTCAGTCGAATTTGTATCAGAGGTTTTCCACTTCAACATGTGATTGCCTCACTGTAGTCTAATCTGATTGGCCTAAATGGTGCAGCTCTGGTTCATTGGAAATAATTTCATTCCAATTTCACTCCGTCTGTCAGTTTGGGTCGGTTCTGTTTAGTTTCGTTCAGTTCGGTTCAATTTTATTCAATGGCTTTGGTTTTTATGTCCACTGGCGAATTCTTCCCGCCCGAGGGCGGATGAAAGCATGCACAAAGGGGGGTGCGAAGCGAAGAGAAGCAAGCAGCCCCACAGAACAAAATGCTTCACATTGCAGGAAAGATTGTAGAATATTTTTTTCTTCTTTTCCTTATTCACAACGGAAGACGTGCCATACAAATCAAATGTAAACTGCGTAACAGTCAGACACTGGCAACTTTGACATGCTTTTACGTTTACGCTATTTGATTTCTCCAATATTGGCTTATTCTTTCTCCATTCAAAGAAAAGAAAGATAGATAAGATGGACTATTTCAGTCAGTAGGTTGGTAAGTAGGGGGAGAAAAAGCACCACTTTATTTTGATTATGAATGAATTAGGAAATCCATCGAAGAAATCAGCGACGGTGATCATATGGTTAGAAATGAAAACCTAATATTACGGAGGCCCAAATACATACCTCACTATTGCTTGTAAACCATTCCTGTTGACAACTTGGGATAGACCGCCTTCATCTTCCTGAGGAAAATGTGCAGATCCCGCATAGAAAATAAAAGAAATTGGGAAGCAAATTGTTATGCGGGGGAGATATTCTGTGGTTTGGATCTTCAGAATATCTAGCTCCAGTCTTACTAATTGCAACCAGCTTTGCATTTCAGCGAAGTCACAAGTGGTTTTCGTAAGCAGAGGACAGAGCAGTAAGTCTCATTCGTGAGATTATGATCTGAACCCGTTCGTTGAAAAGCAACCCGAAAAGCCTTCTCGTTCACGTGTGGTTCTCATTCGTAGTTGGGATTGGCTGATAGCCCCCAATAATCTTAATAAGCTTATATAATTCTTTTACGAATTTTCCGGTTCAACATTAATTATACTCGATGAATCACTTCATAATGATTCCATACCTTACTACTGAAACAGGTACGTTAATTCGTCATGCGGTGTTAACATCTCAGATTTGGAAGACTACCGGCTGAGCATCAAGACACGGGATTGACTCTGAACACTTTCTTTTATATCAATATTATTGTTGGAATTACTGACTCAGATTCGAAACTGATTCAGAAGCTTTTGCGGAGGCCTAATGGCCGCTTATTTGGGTGGCACGAAATTAAACTGCGATTAAACAAAACAGAAAAGGATACAATATGTTGCACGAAATACTACGAAACTCGCCCTATTTTCCTGCCCTTACTTGGAAACCAAATCACCTAGTGTGACCGGATTCGGCAAATTGATGCGTCCACTCAATGCTGTATCAAATATGTGAACTAATTCTAAGCAAGAAAAAGATAGATCGATTCATTCCTGAAAAAGTGCCCGAGAGGGTGCCAAATGCTATTAAACCAATCCCTAGAGTAATGGAAAAACACATTGTTGGTTACAAAACTCAGTGACCTTTATTGATAAGGATTGAAATACTACGTCCAGGCAAGCTTCTTACAATGTTCCGGATAGACCCAAGTTCTGTCCTATCCCATCCATCAAAGGTGGCGGACGTCAACCCATGCAAAGTGTTATACACTTCCATTCGCGTAGACTCGCCCTGCTAACCGATCCCAGACATTTTCAGTCAGCTTTAAATCCTGGACTGTGAGTGAGCCATTATATGAACTTTTTGCTTCCTTACTATAGACTCTTTCTAAAAAGGTTGACACTACGTATGGCCACGTTGAAATATCATATTCCTTGGTCGATTTTTCAGAATCATCAGAAGGAAAACTGATTCCGTGTTCTGACGTAGGAGTCAGTCATTTGACTCGATTCTAGATATACTAGTGAAAGTTTTGAATTCTCAAAAGATGCATCACAGACCACCGTAAAGCCGCACCGAGGGTTCGACGACCGAAGCCCACGTTGCTTTTACCGAATTTGGGACCGTAGTACGTGATTCGGCCAGGACAGCCTAAACTGAATTTTTTCTCGTCATTAAATATCACTTTATTCCGTTCTGCATTCCAGGTGATGTGATTTCCAGTCCTTTCCTCTCCAATCTGAAAATGACGTTCATCCAAGGTACCTATCTCACACCTCTGCACTGCAGATGTGGTGCCAAATGTAGTCGTTTTTCTATGCGTCAAACAAGAGCACCCAGTTTTTATGGCTTCTGAAATTAGCGTGCACTTGTAATTTGTTCCGAAGCACTGTGCAAGGGTCATTTCTTGTCCTTCTCGGAAATTTTTCTTCGAATTTCACGTTTTCTATTAGCGAAGTAAATATCTGAATCTTTCAAATAGTCCCAAATACCTTCTGTCGGTCTTGGAATTTTTTCGGAAATATGCCAGTATTTTCCCTTGCTGTGGCTCAGAGTCTTATACCGTACGCCTTCTCTCTGTTTTCAATAAAGGAGTGGCCGCCAATTCTAATCAGAATCTTTGGCGTGAGTAAGCTTCTCTCACCCATCACGTGTGACGTGAAGATTATTCAGTAACAGGTCTCTGTTCATGGAAAAGGAGTCATTGATGAAGAACGTGTTGAGTTTCCAAACCAGTTCGAGGTTTTACCATTCTACTGGGCGTTTACATAACATATCACACACTCTCGGTCACTTTCTCAGGAAAAAATCGATTTACATGACTCGCGCTTAAAATCCGTGTGCATGTATGTTATGGTGATGAGTAGGTACGTCAGCTCACCAAATGCGGTCGCCCTACATGGTTTGGTTCGGAAGGAATATCGGGAAAATAGAGTGAGTTTAATGTATACATATGTATATACATTTGTATATATATATATATATATATATATATATATATATATATATATATATATATATATATATATATATATATATATATATATATATATATATATATATATATATATATATATATATATATATGTATATATAGCGAAACTTGCTTAACCAGTTAAAGGAGGTGCTTTTCCAGAGTTGTGAATATGTTGGTAGGATTACGAAAATTTTTGAATTGTACATGATGGACGGTCAAGTATACTATTTTCTGGTTGAACATTCCAGTGTTCTTGGATTTTCGGTGGAATTTTACTTAGCAAAAGAACGGTGCATATATCGATAATTACAAACTAAATTTTTTGGCACGATGAGCAAGAAAGTCATAAATGATACGTAATACATAATTCACGAGATCTTAGCCACTCTATAGGCAAATTTCATTGGGTTTTTTAAAAGATATGTATGCTTATTCAAAGCAGTTCTATAAAACACTTTCGAAACCTAAGTATTTTGAAGTGGACTGTGCATCTACGGAGAAATGGCCATCTCCGATGAACGGGATGGGAAGTCCAGGTTAAACAAACATAGGTTGATTCATTGCCCCGAGTTCAACAGATACACGTACCCCGTCGCGCTCGTCTTTTAACCGAGTCTTTCGGGAGCTCAACTCAGGTCGATTTGAGCACAAGAACGGACTTGATCGGGTCATAGAATATGATTAAAATTCACCATCTTTGTTCATTTGTCACACGACCTTACCCGACCTCGACACATTTGACCTAAACAAAACAGATCCCCTTTATATTTCTCTTCAATTCCTTACCGCTTTTCTTTAGTCAAAAGACTAAATTAACGGTAACGAAAAATACTCCTGTCATCCACGGGCCACATCAACCGCATTGTTCAGAAGGGAACGGCTGTGTCCACAAAGGGGTTCTTTGGTTCATCACTTTGTTTTACGCATTTGTCATATCAAACAAAAAAGACACCTACTACCCTACAGTGTTTACGTTTGCTGTCAGTTTTCTTTGGTGCGTCTGGCTTACCAACTGGTTATCGGGCTGATCATAATCCAAGGTAACTCTCTTCTCGACGAGAAGTAACACCGTATAAAAGTTGTAACAGGTCCACTCTGGATATATTCATTTCTCGGTAATTTACAGTATCACATCTTCTAAGCAGCCCTGTGGAGTGAGATTTCCACACTGGTGTAATAGACGACGAGAAAATCTGATTATTTCCCTTTGTCACAACCAGACCATGTGAGAGATATCCGACTACTCAACCACCACCACCTGTGGAGCTACTATTGCCACTAGCACAACTACCACAAAAAAGCATAGCACTATCAACAATAGATGAAGAAAACACAGACTTGGTCCCATAATAAATTTGTAATGACCAGTGTCTGCTTTTCGATTAGTACGCGTGCACAAACACAAAACTTGAAAACAAACGGGACCAGAACACTGCAAAGCTAAGTGGCAACTGACTGTAATTGATGATCAAAAGAATGCGGCCCACGATGTTATATGGCACTTAAAAGACTGAAGAGCGACTGAAGAGGAAAAATGACCGGGTAATATACTTCATTCTTTGCAACACCTCGGATTCCATTATGAGCAGTAAGTGCAACAATAGAAAATGTTGTAGAAGTACAACCTGCCGTTTCCCGTTCCCCACCCCGTTCAGCTTTTGTTCACCTTATTCGTATTCCATTCTCAGCACTGGGAGAGAAAGAGAGGAGTTAGTGGGGGCGAGCTTGTCCGTGGTTGAGTGTACGATCGTAATGGGCTCTAAAATGACGTTAAACACGCCCAAATAAAATGCAGTCTGATATGCCATTGTACATGAATGCACACACACGTACACAAGTATACAGGCAAGTAAGCCTGAGCATAACATAGAAATATGTCTGAATGAACGAATCAAGGAATAAATGAATGAATGAACAGGCAAATTGGTGCATGTGTCGATGTTTTTCATCCTTATCTACTCACAGTTCAATTTAGCCCAATAAAAGCAAACTCATTCACTCCATTTTTCCATATCTCTTATTCTGTTACACACACACACACATACACAGACACACACACACACACACGCACACAGAGGTACAAAAGGCTTTTCGGCATTTGATGGTAAGACAGAGATTTTTACGCTAGTGATATTTTTTTCTGCCTTACTGAGGCCATTAGGCTCAAATAAACACGCTATTCGCACACACACGAACTCAGGAATGATTATGGAAGAAACATTTACACCCAATTGTCGTATGCATTACGAAATGGAATGGTGTGAAGACCAAGTTGCGACAAAATTCTTCCTAACTAAAGAAATCTATGTAGTCCCTGTTCAAGTCCTAATTAATCATATACGACACTAAAGACTTCCTCCAACGGGAAGGCCAAGTTGGTGGGGGATACAATAATGCCGAATATCTAACACCATGATGTTTGGAAAGTTTCACTGTCGTGAATTTTAAATTTGTAAGGGAAAATCCACTTGCTTTTCTCACGTCGAGAAGTCAGACTCCGCGAGCCGGAATCGAACCGGAGACCCTCTGCACACCGGGCAGACGCTCCACCAGCTGAGCCATCGCGGTTCGGACAGTTGGGTGTGAATAACGCAAGTGAATAATCGATAAGACGCGAACCATTATTTCAATGGTACACGGTAAGTGTCCTGGTTTTAATCATTGAGCTAGCATTGTCGGTCACTTCCCAATGGGACGAACAGTACACAGATGAACGTGATCCATCAGACACTGAAATATATTCAGAGAATGTATTGTTGGCACGAGGAGCCTGGATCGTATGTAATGGTGCTTCGTGCCTTACTGATTATTCACTTGCGTTATTCACATCCAACTGTCCGGACCACGATAGCTCAGCTGGTAGGGCATCTGCCCGGTGTGCAGAGGGTCTCCGGTGTGACTCCTGCTCGCAGCGTCCGACTTTTCGATGTGGAAAATGCGAGTGGATTTTCCACTACATACGATTCAGGCTCCATTTGCCAACAGTATTTTTTCCGAATTATAAGTTTGTTTGAAAAAGTTATTTGTTGAGGCCGTTTATCTGATATCGGTTTCATGTGCAAGGCTGTTATTTGACGTGAGCCTGTACTCTACTGAACTCAGATCCCTTTTTTAAGTAGAGAACGGATTGCACCACAAAATTAGGGTAACACCATAGAACTGCACGTACTCATGACACCAAATCAACAGAATGTAAATTTTTCAGGAAGTTGCCAACAAGCGTAGTATAAAATGGTTACCTGAATTTTTCTTTCGGGTTGGTAATTAGAACGTTGTCTTGCATCGAAAGGAGTAACCTTTTTCAAATGGGATTCCAAAGGAAAGTTACCCGTTACTGTTTTCCATTATCCCTTACCGTACTCCAGTATTCACAGACCACAAGAAAAGTTGACGGCTTAAGTAGATAATATCAGGAAATTACTAGAATAATTGATGTTTCACTTATATAGTGCATTTGTTGTCCAATTATACTGGACACAAAAGGTAATCAGCCGGTAACTCAATCAAGCATAAAGATGGGCCAAAATATTTGCCTTATACAAATCACTTCTAGTCCCCAAAAATACTTCAACCAATCCAAGGAAGACCAAGTGAAAGATCAAGTTCTCCAGCGTGCATGGAAAATAGACGAACACAGAATTTGTTAGGGTTGAGCATCGAACTGGGGCAGCGGCAGTAGCTCTGACAATTACGACTCTAACGGCTGACTTGATCTGGTTAATTTCTGGCTCCCCAATAAAAAGATACTGTATCCCTGGCCACTGAAAATTCGAAAGAAGATCGTCCACAAATGTTTACCCGACTTGGAATTTGTCAACAGTAGATCCCTACTGAGTCCAATTTGGGACCCAGTAGTACGTTTTTTCTCAACCATCTCCCCTATTCATACTTGCATACCGGTGGTTTTCGAGTGGTTTTTAGCGTTTGCTTTCCATCTCGGAAGTCAGAGGTTCGAATCCCGCAGACTGTCACTCTGGCAATAAGCGATTATCCGCTGTGACCGGTTTAATTACCAGGCCTCACACACTGAGAGCTTACATGGTTCTCTACCACTCCAAGTATTAGGGTCTCGTTGCCGTTTACATCTAACGGTGAACAGGGGATCTGAAGCTATGGGAGGTACCCCTTCCACTTCACTCTTGCGCAAGCATGTGATAAAAGGATACGAAGGGCGTCCGATATAAGCAGAAGTTGAACTCAGGAATGAAATTAGTACATCCCTCCGGGAGAATCAGATTCTCAAAACCAATGGATCAGTGAACTGATGTTTATGCAGAAGAAAAAGTATAAGACGGGGATTCGGCCTTTAAAGGGCAGTAAAATTGTCCCGCATGATTCACTTAAAGATGTCTATTATAATTCGCCTGGGTAGTCAGATCAAAGAATAGTTTCATAACTATTCCTGTAATTTGTTGAGATCAAACATTGCAATATTGTCCTCTTTTAGAACGAGTTCTCCGGCACGAGTACGATACTGCTGTGATTACTGATTTTTGGGCGATTGGCAGTGCAATTGGCTAAGATTCAACCACCACTGAGGTCCTGAAAATACCGCACATCTGGTTCACGTCAGTTCGGAAGCCAGCTGCGATGTACTAATTAGCAAGCTGTCGTTGTAGAAACTGCAAAGTATAATGTTAGAACAGAATGTCCTACACCGGATCAAGGATTTACACAAGAACAAGGAAACAGCTATGAAAATGCTTTGAGTAACACGATAATATCCGTGTGAATGAACTCACAGTGAAGGAACCATTTAAGAAGCGCTTAAAATTCCCACTAATAATAGTTTTCGCTCATTTTTTTCTTAGGCCGCTGAAAGGTAAAGGATGACGCTGGATCATCTAATTTCTGAGTATGATTTCCATTATTAAAACAGTTCTTGTCAACTTTGCTATGCTTTTTTTGTCGAACGGGTTTTATGCGTATATACTTATTTTAGTCAGAGTGATATCCGACAGTATAAATTGGTTTTGTGTTCTTTCCAAAAAGATGTTCTATGTGAATAACTCTGTGTGCACCGGTCGCTAATGACGACACGCCAACGACATCCCTTATGGAAAATGAGTTAGGTTTTGATCACAAAAGGATTAGGAGCGTGAGCGGTGCGCGTGAGTTTGTGCAAAATCCTCTTATTTCTTCCACCTTTCCCGTCCCTCTCCGTTTCAAGCGAGCGAATGTGAAATTCGAAGGTGAATTTTTTAATTTCAGTTTGGTGTCTCACTTTGCCTATGTCCATTCGCTTTCATTTTCAACTGCCTCCCATACCCGTTCTATCGGGACGAGACGCAATCCAGTCCGGTAGCGGGATCGACTATCTGCTGATTCGTTTAAGCGACCGGTGGTAAGAAAGATGGAGTGAAGTGAACCAATAAAATTGGTTTGAAAATTTTATTCACCCCGTATGTGATGAAGTGAGGTGAAATCGTGAATTTAGTCATTTGAAAGGCTGGTTTCAAGCTGACCTATCCTGGGAAAACTCCAAGATCTTGTCAGCTTCGTTTGACTTTTCCACTAATACATTCTTGTTAGTTGGTAACTTTCAAGTCAGTATGGATTTATACTAAAATAATAAATTCGGGAAACTAATCTCTTTAGTCTTCGATTAGTTAATATCACCTTTACCATCTCCACCACCACCATCATCATTAGGGAAGGACAAAATATTGAAGTGTTTCTCAATTGGATGACAAGCTGCATAATTGTAATTCAATCAGTAAAGCCGAGATTCATCATGCATTCTTTATTAAGGACTGTAGCTTTGTCTAATCATCCTCTCACTTTGTTTTGGGCAGTTGCGTCAAGTCTAAGGACATTAGGTTGATCTGAGCAATAAGCTATCGATCGGATGACCATGGCTTAGACAGAAAGCAAACTGTTCTGTCCATTTTTTCTCTCGACTGAACCGACTAGGACACAGCGTTAACAGCGCGCGTCCGAAAGCTTTATCGAATGTCCGCCTGTGATTTTGAATGCGTGAGCAATCAGAAACAAAACCACCAACCGATATGAACGGCTCAGCATCCGAGTAGGGCCAGTGTTACCAGGTTCTTACCGGGCTGCTGGTGTCAGTAGTATTGTTCCCATCTTTGTGGTTGGTTTGGTGACTGTAATAAGCGCGATGATTACTCGAATGTTGATGATTCTGAAGTTTATTTATTTAGATTGTCACTGAATAATTTTGCGCTAACTGTGACCGTTCTTCGGTGGTGGTATACTAGCGAGAGTCAGAATTTTGACACTATCAGTGCGTAGAAAAGATTTTTGGATATTACAGAAAGAAATTACTTTAATTTCTACCTTGAGAACTAATGACTGTATCATTTGGTGGCATGAAATACAGTTTACTAATCAAGGCTTTCATAGATTACTTCAAAGATCCTACAGTAACAAAATTCTTCTCTGACGGAGTTTGTATTTCTAAAATCATACCCCTTCTTACTTTTGGTTTTTTGGAATAACATGACAAACATGCCTGTAACTGAACAACCCAGTAAGTGGGTGAGGATCTACACCGTTTCAAATAATGATATAACTAGATAGGCTATTGGGTTGTCATTACTCCTGTGGGCATTGACTCCTTGTGCCAAGGCGCTATTTTCTGTTGATTAATCCATTGGAAGTACAGCACTATTTTTACACAAACAGCCGGTAAAGCGAAAAAATGTTTTCTCTGTTTCAAGCCGATGAACTAAAGTGAAAAATGCATAGAAACTATTCCTATGAGTTCATCCAGTCAGGGCAGTTGGTAAATTAGAATGCGATTTTAGTGAATAAGGAAAACTATTCAAGAAAAATTAAGAGTCAGAAATGTAACTGAAACCCAAATATCGGAACCAATATGATAAACATTTGGTTGTTTTTCAAACCTTAATCGATTATTCTAAGCAATCGCCTGATTCAAGCATCTAGTGAAAATATATTCGTCACGAATGATGAGTTAGGAAAATCAGAAGCTGGTGTGCGAAGGCTGTTTGATAACCTCATGGATTCGACCACCAGATAAGAAGTGTTGATGCTTCTTCCTAAAATGACTAAACAAATGCATCTATTTTCATGGGCTTCCAACGGATATTTTGGTGTTTATTCTTCGTTAGGAAGCACGCCATAACAAAACTAGCCACTCAAGCTCACTGTCATCATCGCTGGCTTGGTACTGGATCAAACTTTACTTCGGAAATTATTTGTTTGAGCAGAAAAGCTTTTGGATAAATATCATCATAGATATTCCATAAATGCTTCAGAAATTAGCAATGCACAAAGTTCTAAGCAAACCTACAGTTGTCTGTTTTGATGTAGGTAATAATTCAAAGCAAAACTTCGTTTGTTATTGAAATTCAACAGAAAGACAAAATTCTTATGGATACATTCCTCTACCTCAGTGAGTGGGGTGGTTGTTGAAAAAGAAACTAAAAAATCTTTATTTACAAAAACGGGAGAGTAAGCAGCTGTAACCTCATTTGAATCGAATGGAGCTTGCATGGACGGGGAGTCCATTTCTAGAACCGCGAAACCGGTCGTGTGCTTCCGAGAAAATCTCGTCCTGTCATCCAGATACAATGCCATACTACTCATATCGAAAATCCCGGAGAGTAAGTCTTTACATTACACATTCGTACAGTTTCGGTATTTTCATACTTTTATTTCGCCCCATTTTCAACTGTCATTGAACGCTATTTCAGTATTTTGGCAGACGGGAAGCAGATATGTTTACGGCCGATTATAGGTTGCTAGTGGGAATAGCTGATTGGCGGTGAAGGGGTTCGAAATTCGCGATACTAATCGGTTGATTAACCCTGATCAAGCGTTTATCAGGCGATGGTAAAAGGTCACCAAGGTTAACATGACACCCCAGGACCTGGGTTCGGATCTTTCCCGTGCCGAGGGTCACACCTCTCCACCCCCCCCCCCCCCCTCGTTCTTCAGACTCTACTCGGTCTTGCTGAAATAGTGTACCATTTCTGTACAACAAGTAAACGCGAACCGAACACCACTATTATTGGTTTCATGAAAATATGGTAATTACGTCACCGGATGGCTGACAGACATGTGTCAGTGTCTTGTGTCAAAGCCGATAAGATCGAACTGACGATGTAATGGGCACCATGCAAAACACAATTCATTGTTCCCAATGATTTTGAATATTAGTGTTGTTTGTAGCTCAGGTTGGTGGTTTGTATCCGTTGGTGTTCGCTGATCCTGGCATTTGGGTCGCAAAAGTTTCATCACTAGTCGAGGTGACCTGCGCACTGACGCTGTCACCTTGACTGATGAAACGTTTGCGGCCCAAATGCCAAGCTCAGTGGTCACCAACGAATACAAACAGTTCGATCTTTCATTGCCTAAGATCCAACCCGCCCGTGCTAATAAATAGATTCTGGGAAAATACAACTATTTGACCAAGTGATATGATAGCCTGAACATTGCTAGTGTTATAATCCACAAGAAGTGCCAGACGTCGTCTATCCTATTACCTTCAGTCTCTTTGACATGGGCGCGTTGTTTCGTATCAGTCCACAACTGTTCACAATTGCTTTCTGGGCAGTCGGCTACTTGCTAATTCAATAAGTAGTACGCACCCTCCGCCACACTTGCGGGTGGCACAAGACAGGAATCTTGGTCATCTAAATGTTTTTACTGAAGCTTCTCACTGTCGGAAGCAAAAGTATACACCATTGTGAGGATCTCAGTTAGCTCGGGGGGGGGGGGGGGGGGTGGGATTTGGATGAGTACGCATTCATAGAGGTTATTGACTAGTTCGACTGTTTGTTGCTGACAGAAATGATGTTTTCAAACGGGACTTTATTCATTTTTGGGAAATTTGTTAACCTTAGCAAGGCTATAGCTGTGCTTTTGCTTTTTTACAGTAATTCGAGTAAACTATAGAAACTGTGATGCACATTTTATAGAGCTTGTAAATTTGTGTGATATCACGATCTGTCAAGTTTTGACTGCTTAGCTGTGTGTCGGCCACCCCCCTACCTCCTCTGAATATTTGTACGAAATTCCGTCGATATATGATCCAATAGGTAGTTATCTTCCTAGTACGCATGGTTTGCTTTGATTGTGTTTGGTTTTCAACTCACTTTTTATACGAATCCGTTTGGTTATCTTTTTCTGTGAAAATAGTGAAAAGCCATTTCGTTTCAGTCTTTAATAATCACGATTTTTTACAATCAATATATACCTGAGTTGCCGACTGATTCCACGAAAACTGTCTCGGTGCTTGTAATCTTTATTCACGTTTCCTAGAAGCAGTAGTTTAAATTACTGTCTGCTTATCTAAAGCAACGGTTGCTGTTTCTGGAATTTCATGAGAATAGAAAAGTGACACTATGTTGTGTGCTTTTAGCCCGGGTGCAGTGGAATGGATATATTCCACAGGCTTTCAAGCCAGTTTAACAAATAAGACTAACCGGCATCCCTACTCAAAAATATGGAACGGAGAACCTTATAAGGTCCCAATAAGCAGACATGGTAACTAGCCAGGCGATAGACGATCAGTGTCCACTACCAAGTTGTTGCATGCACCTCCCTTACTCTTGTTCTTCGGGAGAGTAAAATACGCCAAATTACGTATGACGTATGCCAGTGGCGGTGCTGGTACGATAGATAGCTGTTTCGATAAACGAGTGTGGGAACCCCGTGCGTAATACGCTAAGGCCACACAAAACAACGAGGAATTTCCGGCTTCCTCGAACACGAAATATCTGAAGTTAATCTCAATCAGCGTTGCGCAATCCGACATCAATGCTGTTGGCGTAGATTAAAGCGATGCGATATGCCAGTCAGCCAGCTCTTTGCCCACGAATGTTTGACACAAAATATCGGTTTACCCTGTCACCAACCTAACACACCTCTCGATCCCCTTCAACTCACAATAATAGTTAACTTGACGCTCCACAATTACATCAGGATTTTTACCTTGATCACTGAAAATTGTTTTTCCTTAGCAAAGTTAATTAACTGGTGAAAATACTTCCCAACTGTTAATAACCAGTAAGACCTCCAACTGTGTTCTAAGTAAAGATAGGGAGATGATACTTTAATTCACCCCTTTCACGGAGGACCCACCCAAGAGCTCTACTTGCTTGCATATCCAGGTGGGAAAACGGTTTCCCGGCAGAATACAAGTACAGTACGACACATCCAGTCTTGGTCTGCACCATAATTCCAACGAGAGAAGATAAAGAGGAAAGTGAAATGCTCAAGGCCGGAAAAGGTTTCCAGTAATATTTTAAATTTATTGGTAGTATTTGAGAGTTTCGCGATTGATGGCGATGATAGGGCAATCACTTACAAGTTAGATATAAAATAGGTAAATTCCCTTGTGCAGCTACCTTTTCAATTCCAATCAGCTTTCAAATTTTCATTAGGATATCTTTCACTGTACTTGGGATTTTTCACTTCCTTTTGTAAGGCGAATCACGTCTGAAATTTGATCTGTTAAATACAAAGAAAATCGAGCCCCAGAGCGGAATTATTTGGGCAAGAAAAACTGACTTGAAAAAACTCCGGCAACCAAGTTTTGTATTTAGTCACTTACTTCTAAGCCAATTCACTAATTGAAGGCAGTAATTTAAAAATGTTTCAAATAAATATCATAAATCTGACCCAATAAATATGAGTCCCTACACGTAGGGTCATCGATTACCAATGAATTTACAATACAGGGCAGCAGTTCTGGCAGGCAGGACTACCAGTTCGCATCAGAGTATACTCGCAAAAAGGTTATGTAAATGTACCTCTGTGAACATTAATTTTATGCTCGTGGTTGAAAATTCACATAAAAAACTCAAATAATTAACGTCTTCTTGACGGGGGCTTGCGCATCATGAGGTCAATTAACTAATTAATTATTTCGCTCATTGGTTCACAAATTCTGCCTAATACTTCGACTCATGCAGACAAACCACGTGCTTTTGAAACAGACCAATTCCGGAAATACTTCATGGATCTGACAAAGCTCGGACTATCAGCAAAGAATGACAGGTAAATTTATCGTCATAAAGTAATTCGTTTTGCGATTTGTCCAGCTGCAGAACAAGGTAAACATCTGTCAAGATATTGTCATCCCGTTCACGTTTATACATGAGTCTGCTTGATTGGCCTTAATGTTCAGCTGAAATAAGGAAGCAAAATGCTGCTATCTGGTGATTTTATAGACGAGTTTAAACTGGACCAATTTTCTGACTTTTGTCCAGCTCATATAGCTGAAAAGTGTTTGCAAGGCCATAGAACCCGAGAGACAAAATGAGAAGTGATCTAACGAATAAAATCCAAAAACGATTTTTCACGTACGTGGTAAAATTATGGTGTGCTTCACGTCACAGGATTTACACTGTATTAAGAAATGACAATTTTTGGGGAAAAATCTGCCGAAGGATGACCGAATAACAAGGATGAAACAGCTGTACAGTGCTTCCATGATTTTCAGTGGTTTGAAAGTTCACACGGCATGATGGATCTCCTGTAAAATATTAAGCTTTGAAACAAGAGAACCGTGAGAGAAGTGTATCTGTATTTCGGCCTCCTGAGTTGACGTATGTTACAATAACATGAGCTAATTGATCACGCTACATCTCAACGGTGGACTGTCACTGAATTAGAGGAAATATATTCATTCATATTTGATAAATCTTGAAGATTTGAAGGCCAGGAACAATCAGTGGCATTTCACTCTTTTGCAAGAACTAAAGCGGATGGACTGTCTCACAACAGAAACTTTGAAGGCCAAGGCCAACTGGATTGCGGAATCCGCTGACGACAAACAAACTCATGAGTGAATGCGGCAGGTTTCCTACCATTCCCTTCTGGATGAAGTGTGGAAACGTGACTGTTGGCTGATTGATCACTGAGTCCCTTCAATACAAAGCAGCTTTCACCATAGGTGTCGATCGACATCGCGGTTTTCCGAGCTGATTTGTCTCCAGAGTACAAGGGAACACTCTGGGATAAAAGGTTTATTTTTCCATGAAAAGTGAACTCATTTCGTTTTTATACACCATGGGTAAATTCTCGGTCTTGTTCAAATCGGAGCTGTTTGAGGAAATGGTAAACATTAAGTCTGTGGAATTTTCGGCTGTTTTTATGTAGTAAAAGCTCATAACAAGTGGATAGTTGCACCCATGGCTATAGGATATACGACTGCATGTGAGACATGACCTGATGCATAACTTTACAGCAAGATAATTTCCTGGGAGAATCACTGGTCTGACAGAATGGAAATTTCTATTTTCGAGCCTGATTCTTTCTGCTTTTTTGGGGGTATCTTTGACAACGGGCGACCACCATGGCTGGCCGTCATTTATTGCAGTCCACATCAAATGGTGTGGTAGTTCTGTGACGTCAGATTCTTTGGAACTTTCCTTTTTCCAGTGACATTTACGGATACCCCGAAGCCTCACCACAGGTGACGCGAAACATAAAAATCAATAAAGAAAACTATTTACGAGGCGATTCTTTTTTTCTTGATTGCAACACGTAGTCACCCTTGATTTGCGCATAATGATGACTTTTGATCTACCAAATGCTAAAACAACGTACTTTTCACCTCCCTTGTTTGCAGCTTAATATGGAAATTTACCATAGAGTGCTTTCCTTAGTCACATAAATATTGCTTTCTGGATGCCATTGTTTTGAAGTGCCAACAAGATCATCATCCAAGTCAGATGTATTAGTATTTTGCCCACCACATCTTACTGTGACACCACTTTTCACATAAATAATGCAAAAATATGTCATTCATAAGAAGACTCCGATAAACCTTTGTCGCAGGAACGAGTGATGTATGGGCTTGCACAATGTCATCCCTATGTTCCTAACCAAAGTGGCGGAATTTTCTATTTTTCAGTAAATCGTTTTCTGACGGAGCGGAAACAAAATTGACGTTTAAAGAACCGCGCTCGTATGAACTTGACGTCTAGGTTGTGCACTTAAATTAAATCAACAGAAAATTCAGACTAAAAAAATCATTTCCAGTCGGATCAGTATTTATTTATCAAGTCAAGTCAAGTCAGTAGCAGCTTTGCAGACCCTATGGGGTGGGTTTTCAACATTTGAGCCATATCTGTGGGTATAAAAGTAGGGAATCAGAGAAAGAGTACAAATTATGACAATTTTTACCCAGAAAAACAGTTCCGTAAGTACATGGCGAATTTCGTCGGATCAACAAGTAGACGAGCGAGATACGGCAAATCAGAATTGCTGTACGCAAAAGTGCGAGCAAATGAAAGAGGTAAACTTTGTGCATGTGCACGATGTAGATACATCTTTTGAAAGCTCGTCGTGTAAAGGACGAGGAGTGTCTGGAAGTAGTTTGGAAGTAAATTGTCCATGAGCATTGAAGTGTTTATCAGTGATAATATAACCAAGCTTATCTCCCAATACGCCACTGCATTTAGAGGTGTCTTTCATGGATTTTATTAGCAAGTTCAAATCTTTTCTCAAAAGATCGGAGAAAATAACTGCAGAGCAGTACAAACAGTGGGAGAGAATGTATGTAATCTAAATCTTAAAACTGACTGATGGGGGACCGAAAGTAATCTTAAACAAAGAGAAAAAAGGGGAACATTTTAACTTTAAAAAAGTCTATTGAATGTGCGTGGGCCATAAAAGATTACAGGCTAGTCCATCATCAAGAGACTTAAATGTTGGTGATAGTCGTGTAAGTTCATTTTTCACAGACAGGAGAAGTAACCGGTTCGTGAGAGACCTACGTAATTCGTCACCAAGCAAGGAAAATACTACATCCTTACATGCAGAAGCTTTCAGTACAGGGGAGTGAGATGGGGACCGGTTTACAACTTCGTTTATTCTATCGTGAATCTGTAAAGTTCTTTTGGGTGTCAATAATTCGCAGCGTAAAACTACACCTTCGGCTTATTTGCAGTCAATGAATTTCGACTAGATCGGAAGTTCTTAACATACAAACAAAAGAAGAAAGCAAAGTTACACATTTCAAGACACCAGGGTCAACTGGAAAAAAAGAGGACTGTTTGCCAATGAAACGGGTTGGTTTCTACGATTAGTGAAACTGTCTTAAAGCATCCCGGAGAAGTTTTGGTCAATATAACTCTCAGCAAGCACGTTGAAAAAAACTGATCGACCAAGGCAACCAAATGCGTTTTTGTTGCATAAGCACACCGTACTGACAGTCTCACTTAATGTCTAAAGCCGGAGCTATTGAATGAACTGTGTAAAATACTGCGTCAAGCGCGAAGCGCGAAGGCGGCTAAGCAAACTGGTGTGTATCTTCAGGAGTAGAACTCATGTCAACCCACGGTGACGAAAGCCTCTTGAGCATCACATAAGTACGGGCGCTGGGTATTTCCCAGATTATTTCTTTGGAGTAGGTGCTATCGTGATCAGTTTGCAAATTCCAGGGATTTTCCCGCTTGTTAGACAGTTATTGAAGATACTGGCTGATGGAACCGAAAGGGCCTCAGCATACTCCCAAATTAAGTGCAATGGTAGGTCATGTGGACCAGGAGCTGTATTTGTCTTCACTTCGCGATAGCAGTAGGAAGACCTTAGCTGGTTCACTTGTCGGTGGCTGGGGTGAGCTGTTGAAGACCGGCACGAGAGAACACTGTGATAATGAGCTGAAACAGAGTTGAGTTTTTCAACAGCAGTTTTCTTTTTTTGAGCTACTGTCAAACAGGCTTTTTTTGCCTTCCAAACGTCAGCACAACTGTTTCCTAAGGTGGTATTTGTTTGCGACTTATTCACACGTTTAACTTCAGATTTGATCAGTCTGGTGAGTTCTTTCACTTGCCTCCTTCATCCAGGTTCGTAACCCCTTTCTTTCTTTCTTTCTTTCTTTCTTTCTTTCTTTCTTTCTTTCTTTCTTTCTTTCTTTCTTTCTTTCTTTCTTTCTTTCTTTCTTTCTTTCTTTCTTTCTTTCTTTCTTTCTTTCTTTCTCTCTTCCTTTCTTTCTTCGTAGCTGTTCAGGTACTTGTGACGAATATCGATCAATCTGGAGGTAAACAGTTTTAAATGGGAAACAATGAATAAACCAAAAAATGTAGTGAGTGACATGTTCACAAAAGACGGAATGGTTAAGGTGTGAAAACACGGAAATGTCAGTGGAGGTAAGCAAAGATCTTGAATTTACTAAATTTTAGGGCGAACAGTTCTTCGCATTTATTGTTCTGAATGGTTTCCTAACAGTGTACCGGTTGGTCATACTGTACGGCACCAGATACGCTTCCAAGGTACAGTGATCGGAGCTGGGCAGGGGTGCAAGTTTTTGAACGCTGAACAATTCTGTTCCCTTACCACCTCTAACTAATGGAAACCCTCATCCCTTGGCCCCCAACAAGGATGGTAGGAAGCACCAACCGAAACCAGTGTTGTTGGTAGTTTCTTCTTAACTGTACGCCAAGTCATGGCCTGACCACTGCGTTGCTTCTTCCAGCCTTACCCAGCATGAGTAAATAAAGCACAGAAAGGGAAACGGTTACAGTCATTTGAAAAACACGCCCAATCCACTGGAGGCGAAGTAGAGTGATCACTTCAGTCAGAGGGTGCCTATCAATGCACTATACACGACGAACCGCCTCGTCACTACTCACTCGATGTTTCCACCAGACGCGAGCAAAGCTTCGGAAAGACTGACTGTCTAACACAGAAAGATGTCAGGCATCCTCAGCCCGAAGTGGCCAGGTATCGCAACCGTAGAACAAAACACTACGAACCACGGCGACAAAAAGCAGTCTCTAAACAGAGAGCCAGGTGTTACGGCTCCATCACAGATACTGCTGCTTCGCGAAAGCTGTTCTCACTCACATTGTTCTTGATGAGATCTCTTTCCAATACCACACCTAGTTGCAACTTAACTCCCGAGGTACTCAGAATTGTCGACTGACTCTAGCTGATAACAACAGAGGATGAGTGCGAGCACAGCCTCATGACTGTCGTGTAAAAGCACTTTGCAATTGGAAGGCCCGAAGTGCATACTATATCTGGGTACCTTGATCGCCAAGCAGTTCAGAATATGTAGTATTGTTTGTGCACTGCCATTCAGAAATACGATATGGTCGGCATATTCCAAATCGAAAACTCAGTTCCCTGGGAGGAGTTCAACTCCACCATTTGGAAGACCAGAGAAGGTATTCCGTAGAATGTCTTCACGTATGCGATCATTGTAGCTCACAGCGGATGATTTTCAAAACGGAGTCGTAGACTTTACCGGAAACTATTCGCAACACAGCGATTTTGCCAGTCTATAGTTTATTCCCGCGGGTGTTAAAAGCAGCAAGTATGACATACGCTATGTTCAGGAAATTTTCCACTGCAGCCTATTAAAAATACCCCCAAGATAATTTCTTCACAATTATCTTCAAACGTGCTGGTCACCACAGAGAGAAAAGTGACATGGCAGAATAAATGCAGAGATAACAAGTTGCTTCGGCTTTTCTATTTGTCACATGACTAGGCTGTTGCCTATAGCTAGTCAACAACGACTGATATGAATAGTCTGCGGAACTTCACTGAACTTCCTTACAGTGATGCAAGCAGTGCAACAGAAATACCATCACGGACTATTTAATTCGTAGAAATAAAATAAAATAAATAAAACCAACTCTAACTGCATGAAGTGAAAAGGGCGCTTTTTGAATCTAGTTGAAACTGCTGAAGTAGTTTCACACTACAGATTATATTCTGCCTACATATGGGCTGTAATGACAAAGATTTACCTTATTTGAGACCATTTTTTCCGTATAACTTAGGTCCTCAATGAGAACAGACTTATCGTTCATCTACAAGAGTCTTGATTCTATGCCTTTAAACTATACACGCTTGCTCATTTAGTTTTCTTGTACAGTAATTGGGGCCAAACTTGTTCATGATTCTTAAAATTTATTAAAGCACCTAAATGAAAAATTTGCCAACGTTTCATAATAAATCTCCGGATACTATTTCGGATTGCAAAGAAAACATTGAGATGGAGCGCTCCGCGATTCTCGTTATTTTAGATCTTCACAACGGCGATCTCCGTTCCATCTGTAGTTCGAGCCGTATAGTTCACTACGCCTCATATCAAATAAAAGTGTTTTCAACTGGGGCAACTCAAGCGAAAGTCACCTTCGCAGGTCATCGAACGTGACAGGAAGCAAATCGCATTGGTCGTTGAGTCTGAACCTCATTTTTAATTTTTTTGTCCTTTGGAATCGCAGCCGCTGTGCACTTGGTGGGCGACTGTGTGACGTACATATGAGTAATGGCAGATTTATTTCGGGAACAATTGATCGCACACTACCAGTAATCAACTCACTGGTAAAAGGTCATGGAAAATTCGTGTATACTTATCACCTGGCTTGCTAGAAATTTTAGTCTACGGCGCATTAAATAATCAATCCCCACAAGTTAACCAAACTGATCAGTAACGACCTACATCATTTCAATACAAAATAAAGTCACACTCATTCATCAATGGCTTTGGAGTCTGACCAGTGTACAATTATATATATATATATATATATATATATATATATATATATATATATATATATATATATATATATATATATAATCACTCTCAAAATTGTAGGTGAGTGATGAGAAACTGCTCTGCTGGTGATAGCCAAGTACCGCTGCATAGGAAATACTTCACGTCCCATGCAATGAATGACTGTTAAGGTTACTACAGAATATCGATTCAAAATCTAACCAGTCAGTACGGTATTCCTTTAGTTTGTGAAAGCTTTAGCGAATCAGTGCTGTTTGCCGAAGGTGGACAAAGATAAAACATTTGTTCAATCAAATGAAGAAGTTAAATTGACCAGAAGGCTTCTCTCCTAAAACGGCCCTAAGCAAGTAAAAAATCTGTGAATCTTAAAAAGTAACTGCCGGAGATTAAATCATTGGGATGTTTTATTAACATGTGGCCGTACAATGGACAGTCTTACTATTTCGGGATCTGGATGAATAAGTTTCGTACCATTTTCCCAACAACAAGTATTACTGAGAGATTATACGAACATCCCAGTTAAAGCTCTATCACAGTTGTACAGTCCACGGCAAAAATCCTCCCCGTGAAACCCCGGCGAACAGTAAGCGTGCTTGCTACCTGCACGCATTTTGGATAATCGGTTCCGGAGAGACACCATGCAGACTCCGCAACTGTTTTCTGGCGGCATTTTCACAAGTTGCATTAGTAAAGGTAATATAGACGTTTGAGAATGAGAGTAGCTATATATGGGAGTGGGGTCAGCCGACTTCAATATTCATTGTGATAACTCGACGGCAAAACTGGACCAACCTTTATTACTTGTGGTCGTGACCGATCTCGGCGCCTCGTGATTAATACCACTTACAATTTGTCGCGATTTTTGTGTAAGGGGAATTGTGGCGCCTGTTTTTGATCTATTATGCATACAGGGAGCAAATCACGGTCTGTCCGTTCATATATTTTGTGTCCGAACGTTCGGCTGAAAGAAAGAACTCAGATTGCTTAGTGACTGAATTTTATGACGCAGTGAGGAAAAAGCAAGGACCAGCACACGACAGAAAAAAGCAGTCTATTATTTATTTTATTTTTTGTAAGCTAACGAACTTGTCACAACTACTGTTCTTGATGACATACATATATTGAGTTTTGAACAGAATACCAAGGACCTTCCTAGAGAATTACTTTTTCCATCAATTATGGAACTGATTACGATAGTATCGCTGGAGAATTGCGGGTTATTCATCACTGTTCTATACGGGTTGGCATTGCAGTGTCCGTAATTCCGTCATGTAGTCCAAACGAGTCAACAAATTATTGCCAAATTTGGGGCAGAATTAAACGGAGCAGCGCAATGATTTACCGTTTTTGTTTTCATAGGCATTCAGCTGAGGTGGTTGGCCATAGTAAAATATTATCTGGTCAGTTAAAAGTCAGATGAATGCCGGCGGATATATATATATATATATATACTTCCATAGTATTTCGTATATAAATGGGTGGACAAAATTTCCTCGGAAGCTAACGACCGGTTTCGTGGTCTTTGCAGCTCATCAGATATGCATACCTTGCAATTCTCTGCCTACTCGTCGCCATAGCTGTGCTTTCCTTCGTTATGTCGTCACTAGGATCTAGTTAGAACCACCTGGATTGTGTGTGGATAATCTTCTTTGAACAGTCCACAAATGAATCACAACTGTGGTTTCTGTTAGTTAATCGTGTCAAGATCACCGGTAACCGAACGAACGAGGAAGCCGCATGCCCGAACTTTCACGCTGATATTAAGCATATATATATATATATATATATATATATATATATATATACTATTAATAACCGTGTGTTGCAACACAAACTGTGCATCATTATTTTACCGTAAAAGAGACAAACTTTCCTCACTGGATGGCCAACTTTCGTAAAAAGGACGACGGCTAGAGATGGCATCCGAACAGTCTGATATTCAGTTATCCTACCACGGGCGAGTGGGCACTGTGACTGAGATTTATCAACTCACTTTTGTGTTCCCTTCACCTCAAAGACAGAGAGGTTTTAGCAGACCTGATATTTCTAAATAATTCGCATTCGGACATAGGCTAAATGACTGACATATGTCTGATCCGGAGATTTTTGTTCTTGACTTCTGCATCCCGAAGAAGACAGCCTCTATAAACTCGCTCGCACTCTCCTTAGTTAACAAATCGGATGTATAGAAACAACAAGTTTCAACTTTCCCTATTATTGCCAAAAATAGGGAATATAAGTCAGCCCAGCCTACGAATAGTATTCAGTGAAAGCTCGTTCTGGTCAGCGTTGTAGAAACGATTCTTGGTAAATATTCATAAATAAATACGCAAGATACTGATGACCTTTTTAGTCCATCCATCACCTTTGACTACACTCCTTAATGATTCTTATCAAGTGGGTTGAATATAGTGTGAAAATCTTTGAACGAAACGGAAATCTATGTATGAAAAATTAGGATGGAGCCCAGCACTGTGCAAACGAAGATTTTAGCTATCCTCTCCTAAACGATCCCATTGGTTTTGTTATGCACAAGTTTCTGGTACCGAGCTGACAAGATTTAATGAAAGTTTTGGAAAAATGTCATGACCATATCAGTACGAGGCCTGCTTCAACAGCTAATGGATATCAGCAGGTTGATCTTTGCTTAGGATGAAGTGATAAGTTCCACTGTAGACAGCTTCGTACAACAAATGACATAAAACGGGAAGGGTTGTAGCCGAAGATGACCGACAATATTTGTGTAATTCAAGAACGATTCTATCTTCACTGAACCACTTTGATAGCCTCTATCCAAATTGGTAGATTATTACTAACGATACAGACTATACTCTTGCTTCATAAAATGTGATTTCTTAGCAGTCACGACAACGAGTGTAAACTTCATTCACTGTGTATAACATGCTATATTATGCAATACCAACGCTCAGGTTGTCGTTGAAAGCCATGGAAGCAAGGTTCTGCTGTTTCATCCTCTTGGAGAATCATCGGCTTTGCTCTTCCACCGAGCCCCCACGAAGACTCGGACGCGGAGCGAATGACTGTGGATAGAATAGCTGACCATCGAGCGATCCAGGATCAATCTGAACTGCGTGATGAAATACAGATGTATATGATGCCGAAGGCTCGTACAGTACTTTCTGTGTAGGAGGACGGAGGATGCTCAGTATAACATCTTTCAATTCAGACCATTCAATTTTATTCTCTTTCGCTGTGATACAGAAATACATAGCATGACTCTCTTTCGTCAACAGATTTGGCAAGGTAACAGCAACCAGTTGCCCACATAGTGATCGACTGTTGTGATGAATGACCTTATAGGAAGGTCCTTAGTCTAACAGAGGGATTCTGCTACTCAGAATATTCATTGATGGATTCCCTACAGCTTGGAATGGAGGTACCTAATAATGTAGCAGGAGAGAAATTCTGATGAGATACCCACTGGAAATGGAACTATTATGGTAGTAGGTCCCTCGTGATTGTCTGGCTTGGATGCTGTTCCTATGGTACCATAGTTTTGCGTCTATGGTGAGGGGAAAACATAGAAGCGACATTTGTATAAATCTGGCGTCTCCCGTGGGTCCGAGTCTTTTCAGAGATTCATCCCCCAAATCACGGCCATTTAATACCCTCTTTTTTAGGCGTAATTGCTAATTATGATCTCACTAACCACAGTTAGCATAACAAACATTCACTCTTTCCAGGAGGTTCGGCTCTTAGTCTTGAAATTGTCACCTTGAGATAAGCTAATGGCTTCGATATCAACTCTATGGAGACCTCGTTTGTTCACTCTGAAGCAAAGTTTCTTAAGCGGGGATAACCCCCGAACCATTCCTGCTTCACATAACTGTATATCCGTAAGATCGACACAAAACAAAGAAGATGCCAGGCGGATCAGTACCCATTTGATGGGCAGTGATATTGTCATGTGCGCATCGGGTGTTTCATAGACCAGTAACAGAGGGTTGGGAAAAAAGTTTGACAAGATGTCATCACCACAAAATGTAAGGTTTTACTTAGGATGTGCTTTAAGTGGTCGAATGAAGCCGTTTCCATTTCTCCCATGCAGATAGAAAGTATCAGTTTTAGAAACCTAACTACTGTATACAGCCCACAATATTTATATAACCACTCACCGAACCGTTTCCACTGATGCCTTCCAGCTTCAGCCTACGTACTCATAAGCGTAAAACTGAAACTGGTTGTGTCGATCGTGGGAGATATGGTTAGCTCGAAGCCAGATCATAACCGGCTGCTCCGATCGGGATTGTCAACGAGTCCCCTGGAGTAGAACAATGAATTCAGTCATATGCTATTGCCCTTGGATTAACTGACACTGAACTTCAGCAAAAAAGACTACAATGACTGATATTCAATTGGAAGTCATACGGTACTCTCAAAATAAGCTGCTTAAAAAATGCCTTGAAGAGTCTTCGCAACGTCACAGGGCAATAAATTTGCGCTTTTATCAGTTCAGTTTTCTCGGTCACTGGAATAACCTGAAAAGCATCATTTTCAGGCGAAGCAATACAACTGATATAAATAGTATGTTATTGTATATGGAAGACGACAAAACTTCCCCAGAAGTTCACGACCGGTTTCGTGGTTTTTGCCGCTCATCAGATATGCACTCCCGGCACACTCCTGCCCAATCATTCCTAAACTTGAGCACTTGAGCAACAGATACAAACCTTGAAAACTTGTCTGTAGTAAATCTTGAGATCAAGGCACCTTGTTTTTAAGGTCGGACCACGGAGTTCTGGGTTGCAGCCCTAATGCTAGTGTGAAAGACATTTTACTCTTGGGTTTGAGGGTCCGCCACTTTTCTGGTAGTTCATTGCTCCAGGAGCGAAAATCTCGGATTCACCGAGATTTGGATTGTTGTTTTCTTTCCGAACATAATTTTATCCATCTTCTTGGAGATTTGAAGAGGATGTCTGTCTTCTGATACAATCGGCTGCAGAGAGTCGATGGGTTCCAAGTGGAGATCAGAGATCGAACAATCCCCTTGAAGGATATAGATATTTTCAACAGATTTTCCGACCCTTCCCGATAACTCGCACACAACATTATCAAGAAAGGAATGTTTGTTTTTGAGAACACTTTTCGCTACTTTCTCCTATGTCTTTCACACTATCAGTTTCAAGCAAGATGAAGCTTTGTTGTGGAATAGGTCTGAGTTACACTGGCATTATTGCCTAGGTTTGCTGAAAAACCTACTTTTATATTGTCAGACACGAGGAGAGCATTGTCTTCTCTAAAAGCTTTCTTTAACTCAACCTGGTAATATAAAGCCATTTTGAAAAGCTACCGAAAATATTTCTGGAAATCACAACTTCAAATTATACCATTGAAACAACTCAAAATAGGGTAACTTATCACATACATTTTGTTTGAAAATGCTAGAATTTGAAATACTGAACAGCTGATGTACTTTTCTCTAAATTTGAGTTTAAACAGAAATCCCAAAAAGTATTCCATAGCTCTTAGTAGAGATAAATCTAATTAACTGTAACACGATCTAAATGTCACGAAAAGTTTATCCTAAATGTTTCATGAACTTGTTTTGCCCCAGCACATAAGATAACTCGGTTGACAACTAGTTGTGGAGACTTAGAAACTCTTGCTGTTTCTACTCTACAGTCGGTTGGACGTAAGTGGGAAGAAAGAAAGTTCCGTGTGTTTATCAGCTGTGCTGGAATTACTTATTAGATCGGGAACCGAAATAAGTACGTCTTGTTTGTATTTCAACAGGAATGTTCAGAGATACACTGGGATTGCTGAAGCTAAAGACTAATTTTCAATGTATTGAAAGAACAGTCAGTGGCACGGATGATTATTACTGATTTTTATATGGCGTCCCATCGTTGAAGAATCCCCTGGATCATGACAATTTGTCACTTAGCCATAAGGAATTACAAGAACAAACACTGAATTCTAAATTTTCCTGAATAATAACCATCGTGCACACCCATGGATAGAGTCCTTAGGACAAAAAGTTCAGGTCCTTTGATTAGTGGATAAGTCGCATTTTTTCTTGATTTTCCCGAAAATTCCTCAGTTCCTTCCGTGTCATTCTTTATCTCATGCTTGGCGGGAAAAACAGAAGTGAGTTTACAAAATGTTTCGAGCTCTTGCTGTGACCTTCTTATTCAGTTTGTAGAATGCACGCGGTACTCAGGCTTGATGGAATCCTGTGTATCTGTTCCCAATTGTACCATCTGATCAAATTCGACGTTGAAAAATTTGCGTACCCAATGCCGTTATTGCGAACTCACTGAGATGTTTGAGTTTCACTTGGATAACAGAACAAGTAGTCAAATATTTGAGATGAATCATTCAGAGAAAATGCAATGGGGGATGCGTTCAATTATCTTAAGTAGGCTGAGTGTTGTCTCCCTTAAATTTTTGATTGCCGCAGTATGAATTATGAAGATTTACTGACATAGCTAACTTTAAAGTGAACAGATTACACATTTTTACCTGACTTATTTCGTGAGTGACATTTAGGAAGCGCATCATAAAATGGAGCATCACAGTAGACTAATAAACTATATTTGACTTAGAACATGGGGTATACAAAATCCACCTGTACGCATCCTAGGAGCGGACAGTAATGACTCAGAGGGCTATGAAAATTTGATTGATGAATCGACTTCGGTGGTGAATTTTCCATTACCCTGCCGTGTAATGAATCTGAGATTACTTGAATGGGGTATAGGCTAACTTCATTACATCATGTTTGCATTGAATTATTGATGTTTTTTTCCTTTGTTTTCAACTAGAACATCACTTACGGTTCCATTTTTAATTGACTAGGAATGATGGGAATAAAAGTTTTGCCGAACAACCAAAAAGGGGAACGGAATCGCATTGACGTCTTTGATGCGCTATTAGTGGTCGGAAGCACTAGAGTCTAAACGGGCCGGCTCATGATGAATTAGCTGCTCACTCTGCTTTGCTTTGATACTAAAAATCATCTCTGTTGCCCATTGTTAATCAGTGACACGTGTGAGCCTTCATGGAAATTCGGTACTCCGTTTGGTGTTGTCCATATTCGAAACTATTAGTTAGAACAGCAATCAACAAAGGAGACATTAAAGAGCCACTGGTTAGTCGGATTAGGGCCACAAACTGCGGAACTTTAGTACCATGAAACTAGATTGATTAAGTCAGTGTTCAAATGTTGTTTGCAGCACGTATATAAGCCAAAATTATTGGAACATTTTTCCATCTTTCGTTTTTCTCTATTTTTCAAGCCACTGTGATGCATCGTATACGAGTAGCTAATAACTTCCCAATAAATTGTAGGAGAGACCACCATGTGAAAGCTTTGGATACGACAGAATCCAACGAAAGTTTACTGAAATCCCAAAGCTTTTCGGCGATATTTTTGTACTTGTCTAACCAAATTTTCTAATTGAATATCAAAACCATTAAGAAGGCAAATATAATAGTCTCTACACGTACGATATCGAGGAGGCTCGCCCAAAATTCTGTGTGATTCCTCTGCATTTTGTCATAATTTCCCTAGAACTATTTGGAGGGTGTATTTGATTCGTAAACGAAAACAAGAATGCGAAAGCTCAGGTTGAAGACGAATCGTTTGGTTACAATAAATGGGAGGATTTATCACTAAGCCTTGATTATTTCATATTGTAGTAGATATTATCTTATCAGACTGATGATTATTTTTAATTTCGATTTTTTATTCATTGCCGTTATCAAGTTTTACAAAAACTCTCAGATGACCAAGAGATTTTCGCCTCATCTCAGCCAGATATAAGAAACCATTCTGGCATACCGGTTTTGTCACCATGTGCTATTTGAGAGTCGAGATGATCGAAATGCTGGGCACCTTCCATCTTGTCTCTTCTAGTTTAGCAATCAAGAGTGGTACTTCGTTTCACTAGGTCGGTTGTAATCGACTCCTGATGGCTAATCGGATAATTTGACCGACAATGAAGACGGTGATAATGGAGAAGGGGATTCCATGTTTGTGGTACAAATTTTTGAGTTTAGAGTAGCTAACAGAACATTTTGAACGACTTTCATAAGGTGATTTTATTTGATTCATTCAACGTGGTAAATTCAGTCCAAGACAAAGGTAATTCAATCCGAGATGTAATCGATAATACAAAGTTGATTTTCACACAACCAGCGTCATAGTGTGAATGTGGTTCATTCCACTTCGGACTCTGATTGCGTTATACTCTCATCGATTATGGCGATCCATACTTTCGACCAAACTCTTTCATCCAACAGCATTCGACACACTTATAATGACTACTCAGCGGGCCTGCAATTCACCTGCTTTTTGCCCAAGCTTTTCTCTGTATTTCTATTACCCGTGTAAATGCCGTGATTTGTAGACTGTGATCAATGCCTTTCAGTGTCATTTTGCGCGTTTTCTGATTTCATTTTGAGGCAATACGTTCAGTACAGTTTATTACTTGCTTGTTAAGTAAATTCATGTAGAAAATAGTTTTTTGTTGTCCCTAGAATATAAAAAACTATCACTGGTGCATAGTGCCGCTGGTGGGGACCACAAAACAACACGTCTTCAGAGACTTCTGAGTTTGATTCTGACCATTAGACATCAAGTTCCCGCGCCCATCCAAGGCAATTTTCCCGTAGGAATCGCGTATCCTGAAATACAGCAGAGTGTTTTGAAGATAAGTGAAAAGAAAAAAGGATGCTCGCCGAAGAGTAAACAGATGGCAATAGTGAACCATCACGGGAAACATCGCATTTTTTAACGAGGTCACCTGGAAATGACCAAACATAGTAAAAAACTATATAGCTACACAAAAGCCTGATATATTCCTTTATCCTTTTATCCACTTCTATTTTAGTACACAATAAAGGTACAATATTTTAGAAAGGGATTGCTGCTAAATGGAGACTGCAAATCGGGGCAAATGGCCGTCTTTGGGGCCAGCGTGATTCGAACCCGGGACGGCAAGGGTCTGAAGATCACCGTGATGATCGCCTGACCATCATCGGTCCTAGGTCTAGAAAAATAAGTCACCAAAATATTTAGTTTAAAAGTTCACACTTCTGTTACCCGTAAAGTTTGCGATAATAGAGTTTCAAATTGAAGTTCCTTTTATTTTTTAGCAATAGTGATTGTTTTGGGGATACAGTTGCACTCACTATTATTTTAAAAGCAGGCTTGTTTGTCTTCACATATCAAGCTTCATAATAATATGTGGACTAGACCGTCATAATGCTTAGTAATTTCGATCCACTGAACCGCTAGAAGAGTTGACTTATTGGGCCTAGGCAGAGAAGAGGAATTATGTCTTACAGAGCTATTTTCCGTTCACTTTAGGAATCCGCTTTCTTTCCGTCTTTCATCAGGGCCGGTCTCCTCGAGCTTGCAAAGCCACTGTATCAAAACAACAGCCGATTTGTTTCCGTGCTCAGAAATCCCTTAGAAACGACATTTGCCTTCTTCTGACCATTCTAGGCTTTAGAATTTCAGAATGAACTTGGCTGATACGTTTTTAAAAAACACGACAACATGGCTCTATTTATTCATTCAGTTGTAAAAGAGTTTAGAAATATTTCCACTCCATAATTCCGCAAAGTGCACTACATTCATTTTACTCGAGAGAGATTACTTTTGACGTCCCATGCCTTAACTGCCTCGGGTAGGACAATTTGCTTTGTCGAACAAAAGGAAGCCGAACGAAGAAAGGACGAAACCGGCCACCTTGAGAACTCATTTTCAACAATCCATTGAAAGAGGGCTCGGGAAGTTTTTGATTTAGTCCTGGATAATAGCGTTAGGTCGTCAGATATAATCCACACAATTTCGCTGCAACTTCACTAGCGCGTGCTGCAGTCGAGTTGATCATTTATAAATGAGAAACTGAACGTCATCATGAGACCGAAGGCAAAGACACGCACACACACACAACTAATGAGGCTAACGGGTATCCAAAATCATTTACATTCAAGCCCTCACAGCCACCTCCGCGCAAAAAGAAAGTTACCACAGTCCCAAAACTGACAACCTTCCTACAGTTACCTTACAAAGGTGATGACATTAATAACCAAATCAGCAGACGCCTCAACTGTGCTGTTAATCGTACGTAATATGCCGCAAAGATCATCATTCTCTAAATGACCTCCAGGATAAAAATATCATCGATAGAAGAACCGCTGCCTCTCCACGCCAAGTCCAATTGCATTTACCAGTTTGAGTGCAGGTGTTTGGCCACCTACTTTGGCAGAATGGAGAGACAACTGCGTAATAGAATGGATGAACACATTCCGGTTTGGTTACAAAGAGCAATGAGCCAACAGATTCAGTCAATGGTGTCATCGAGCGTACGCAGAACACTCAGATCATCCATTACGCGACATCTGCTTGAGACTAATCTCCGTGTTAATCTGAGCACGGCGTTCACCGTCACTTATGTCACAAACAATCAACGACTATTGAGATACGCGGAGGCACTAGCAATTGACCATCGTCATCTCCAACTGCACAAACAGTGAGAGTGGGTAATTACGTTAGCCTTGCCCTGGTAACGTGTTTCTTCTTATTTGCTATCTTTAGTTGCTTGTGTGCCTTTGCCTTTGGTCTCATGAGAACGTTCAATTTATCCTTTATAAATGATCACGTTGACTGCAGCATGCACTATCGAATACGCAGTGAAATTGTCTGTAATACATCGTGCAATCTAATGCTACTGACTTCTGTGTTCAAATTAATGTTGGGGAAGTTATATTCCCTGTCCTGGATAAATCAGCTGTTCTCATACGAAGCCAAGAAGTTAGATAAATTGGCGGGTAGATGTGTACTTACTGACCATATATTACGACTCCCAAAAAGATGTGCTCGCCTGTGTTCTTCCACGATATTGATCTTTTACTTAATAATCACCTGCCCTTAAACCAAAATATGTCTGCCCTCACCATTTCAGTGAACGAAAGACTGAAGAAAGTCAATTAAAAGGTGAAGTTCGTTGAGAGCCCGACTAGAATCCTCTCAATTTTTGTAGGTATGTGAGTAGGGTAAAGGAGAGCAGAGTTCGCGTTCATTGCAATTCTAGGAAGAATAAGCAGAAACTAGGCGGAGTGGAGTGATACGTACGACAACAAGACGAGTCTAAGAATAAGGGGTCTGTAAGATCTGTGCAAATATCCAGTTGATGTTTAAGGAAAGTTCACACCTTTTGACGAGCGAATCCTTCAAAGAGAATCGAGTCTTCTCCTCAGAAGTCCTTTACATTGTGGCTCAGTGGTTTATTTGTGAGACCGGTAAGGACCATTAAGAAGCAGCATAGTGAAATGAGGAAAAAGCATAAAGACAAAAACACAAATGGCTTATTTAATTCAAAAATAAGTTTGCGTTTCCCGAACGGTAATCGCCACCCTTTACCAGTAGGATGTAGAATATGAGAGGATCAAAGTACTCGGTGCCGAAGATAATTGCAAACTACCTTACAAATTTTATTTTTGCTATACAATCAGTGCTATCAACAGGCCTGAAAGGAACGGAGGCATGGGGATATACGTCAGACAATTAGATAGTATTAAGAACTAATGCTGTTCTGAAACGTTGTAATCCACTTGCTTTCTTTACATCAATATGTTACCGATTAGAGCCCATATCGAACAGGCTACCTTCCACTGACCGGGAAGTTACTCTGCCAGCTGAGCTATCGCTGGATATCTTTACGAGACTAAGCATTGAGTGGTAGCAAGTCGGGCTTTCAAAGTGATCTACTCGACCACGGACATCGAACTATTAGAGAGATCCCGTTGATCCGTACACACCACCCTGAACTGTGCAGATACTGCGATACACCCAGTTAGACGCAAACTCGAGTACACATCCACAAGTGTGAAAAACCCCTTTTACAGTGACACTCAACAACTGTTGTGGATTAAATTTATCGTTCACTTTCCAAAGTTAGCTTGCGCGAGGGCCTCTAAAAAGCAAGAGATATTCTGTTATACGAAAAATCTTTGAACAAGACATTGAAAGTAGAGGATTTGAGGAGCATAACTACAGTGATCGGTCTCCGTCATTCGCACAGAAAAAGCACGTTAACTGATTGCTGGAAAGAAATGTTATGATTCGTGTCATTGGATAGTCTTTAGGCACTAAAAGCACTGAAAATAGACCATCAGGACATGGGCTGGAACATAATTTGGGCAAAGGCGGACGGTTAAATATCTCCTATGATGTGAATTCAACTAAAATATATTAAAATGAGAATAACGTGGAAACAAATCATCTGGCTAGCGTTGAATACCTCAGACTTCGGCCTGTTAACGAATCCGTTTCCAGGTTTGAAATAAACAATATAAGCACACACGGCCCACCTAGCCAATATCAGAATGATGTTTACGTTCACTAGAATACGTCACTAACTTCGGACTAAACTGGTGTTCTCACATTGCCCGGGGCATTTTACGGTTTGCTGGAACTGGCATTCGCAGTTAAAATAGTTCCTTCCTTGGGATCTTGATTTCAACGGATACCTTAGAAAGAAAAAGGCAATAGAAGCACTCAGTTGAGAAAAGTTACTGAGCAATCTCGAGAAATAAAAAAGTAGCTTCACTGGATGAACCCTCTTAGACGTCATTCTGTCTTTCCGTAGTCCTCAATTACGACTGAGCATTTGACGTTGACTCACCTGGTACGGGAGTGCATGGTGGAAACCAGTTTTGTTTAAGTGCCTTTACAGTGACGTAACAATCGATGAATTCAAGGTCAATAAGTAACAAAATCTGTTTAATTCAATCCAAGTCGCTTGAACTAAGGCAGATTTAAGTACGATATATAACTTCCTTAGATAACGCAAACTGTGCCTAGAATTCCTCATCAGTGAGCCTTTCAAGTTGCTCTCGCAGTGCATAATAAGATCAAGTGATCCACTGTAAACTGTCGGTTTCGTATTGATGGGAATTTTCACAATGTGTTCAATGGACTTGCATTGGCTGTAGTAAAATTATTACTGAGCATAAGAAGAACGTGCGTTGTTTACCAGTGTGCATTAAAACTAATTGATTTAGGACTAATTTGAAGAAGTTGAACGTTTTTATATTTTGATCAAAATTTGTTTTTCTCAGATAGGCTCATCATATCGATTGACTGTATTGTTATCAATCACTGCAGCTTCAAACAGTCTTGTTTTGCAATAAAGGTCTTCCGACTAAAATAGATACGGTTTGCATACGAGATAAATAAAAAGCTAGACTAATAAAATAGCCTGAAGCATGAAAAATGGGATGCTAAAGTATTTTTTTCCTAATATTGATACGATCAAACTATTCGGTGTGAGTTTATATGTCTTTGGTGTTTCCCGCCAAACATCTCACTTTTGAAATCCTCCTCGTGGTTTTTGTCAAAAGCTGTGTCTAATGAATGGAATCAGATTTTCTAGATCTGTCTAACGGAAGAAATGGGAAACACCATTGGGTTTCAGAGTCACACACGGTTTCATTATTCAACTGTCTAAATCGAACCAAATTTTGACCGAACTCTTCGATCGTTATCTGCAACGAAAAAGCTCTGGCAACCGTTGAGGAAACCTGAAGTATGGAAAAGCCTGAAGGAATATTAACTATCACCACTTCACAGCTAATAACTAAATCCGTACCTAAGTCTACGTACACAGGCGTACGCTGACATGGCTGATCAATTTCGCTACGTATAGATGGCTTTTCAAGGGTGAATTTTCAAGAAAACTTTGGATTTTCTGGAGCTTTAACTCGAAATAATTTATCAGTTTTTTGACTAATTCTGTTTATTGGCTTCAGTGGTTGTCATTTGCTACAATTATCGACCTTATTCTTGCAAAACTTAATTAAACTAAGCAAGCGAACCTGCAACAAAAAATAACTGAAAAGGACTGGTTAAAGAAGCGAGTAGTACACATTATGTTCTTTGAAGAATAGATGCAGAACTGACAAAATATGATAAATAGTAAAGCTAGGTAGAAATTTACGCTGTATCCTTCTTACCAAAACTGTTAGGCAGAAATCTGCCCCGGCGGATTTGTTCGTTGTCAAATCTTTTGGAGAACGAAACGATGAATGAGATGCGTGCAGTCCCTAGGATGGAAAACCAAAATGGTGCTAATTCTTCAAATCTGTTTTCTCGGCTGTCCTCGATTTATGCGGTTTTAGTAGATGAGAGTAACCTGTTTCGTGCTGCTTCTCCGCGGAAAATACGCAATAATTGAGTGGGTACAGGGTCAGCCCCGTAGGCGGAATATCACCGGTTCGATTCCGGCTCACTGTCTTGGGATTTTCGATGCGAGAAATGAAAGTGAATATTTCATTATATAAGATATTGCACTTTTGAGGCACTAATATTCTGTCCACTTTTGGTTTCGATGAAATAGTTTTATTGTACTAACTGGTTTATCAGTCCCTCGGCTTATATTTTGCCAGTTCACTAGTTAGTGGTCATCAGTAATAGTCTACCAGACGGTCTAGTGTGGTCAGGAGACTGCGACAATCTTCTAAATGACCGACTTGTTAGTCCCCCGAGCACACACGACCCTTCGGGAGTTCATATTTCTAGGCGAAGGTCATCGGCCTTTTTACGAGACGGTGATCAAAGCGGCAACATGCCAAATTCCGAAGGACATCACACTGACTTAAAGAGCACACGCTAGGCTTTATGTCTGCACACTGTGATATCTTAGTTCTGTCATGGTATGTTCTGCGTGCTAATGATGACTTGGAATCAAACAAGAAGAGGCAAGTAGTGTTTCCATATACTTGTGAAATTTAGGTTAACGACACTGATTCTAACGAGCAAAACTTGAAGTATTCCTTTAGACTACTTACAACGCCAGTGATTCAGAGGGCGATCCTTTTGCAAAGCCTTCCTCGAATAAAGAGAGTTGTGACTTATGGTCTACAATGAGTCACAGTGTAACTTTTAATGTAGATGGTTCACGGTTCAAAAACCCCCTGCAACTCATGAATGGCGGTGACTCAATGGTTGTTTGAGTGGTTGAATCTCATAGTGATGCTATTTCCCCATTTGCAAACACTAATCGACCGATTCGCCCTTCCTTAATTACAGCTATACAGTTTTATGGTGGACAGATCACGAGGAGCAGACCCGGCTTCTCTCCTGATAGTGGAAGTATCAACCAAATCTTTACTCTTCAAAGATCAAAAGCTATTGTGCTCCCAGACATTCGCCAGGTCATCGCCTCTGTCAATATGACTGAGTTGTGGAATTGTTTGGTGGTAATAAGGAGCACCTGAGAAGCATGTGTTGATGGGCAATGAGCTGTGCCGCCATAACTCAGGCCGAGTTAGTGCCTGCACCCGCTTTCGTCCGTTTTTGTCGTTTCCGGTGAAGTAAGACTAGGGCACTTTATATCCCCATTTCTTTTTAAATTTGCCATGAAGGACTTTCTATGGAATGCCCTGTCTTGTCCTCCAAACGGTGGAGTTAAACTCCTCCCAGGGAACAGTTTTTTCGACCTGGAATATTCCGATGATATCGTTTTCCTAAGTGGCAGTGCACAAACAACACTACATGTTCTGAACCGCTTGGCGATCGAGGAATCCAGATATAATATGTACTTTAGGCTTTCCAAGTGCAAAGGACTTTTGCAAGGCTGAGGTGAGCCTGTGCTCGCACTCACACTTTGCGGTGGTAAGATGGAGTTAGTCGACAATTCTAAGTACCTCGGGAGCTTAATTACAGCTAGGAGTGGTATTAGAAAGAGATCTCATCAAGAACAGTGTGAGCGAGAACAGCTTTCGTAAACCTGCGATATCTGTGGCGCCGCCATGACCTTCGGCTTTCCCTTAAAAGATAAATGTACACAGTCGAGGTTCGTGGTGCAATAAGGTACGGATAAGAAGCCTGGCCACTCCACGTTAAGGAGGCTCAGCGATCTTCAGTATTTGACCTTCAAAATCTCCGAAGCGTTGCTCGAGTCCGGTTTTAATAGAGAGTGCGTAATGACGAAGTTTCTTATTGTGCGTTAGGTACAGATAGTCATTCTCTGACTGGAGTGTCGGCTCTACACGGCCTCCGGTGGTTCGGTTATGTTTAACCAATACCTGCCCATCGTCTAATTTCCCGTGTGTTATTTGCGTGTATTGGGCAAGGGTGGAAAGAGAGGCCCAGCAATCAGGTTATGACGATGCCAGCACCAGCACTGGTTGGTACTTCCCACCTTCCTGGCTGGAGCCCAACTGATGAGCAGTGTCGCTGGTTTGAGATGTTGAGGGACGTATTTCAGAATAAAAGTCAATGGCACAAATGCTGCGCAACCTGTCTGTTGAACTCGCGTGTCCCATAAACACAAAATTGTCTTTCAGACATACAAGGTGACAAAAAATCAAAAAGTTTAAGGGGAAAAAAGGAAATATAAATCACGATATATATATATATATATATATATATATATATATATATATATATATATATATATATAGTATTCTGTTTTACACCCCCTTTTTTGCAACAGATGTTGTTGCCTTAAGACTTTACTTAATTTCATTTTCTATAATCCATATTCTCTCAAAGATTCAACTTAATTTTCCCAGCTGTGTGCTACGTAGTCTTCAAAGTTTTGCGATTAGAAACTGTTTTCGGGAACAGTGAGTTAGCTCATCTGTGATAAATGTTGTTTGCCTTGTTCACACCTGCCTATTGCATCCACTTTAACAAAGAAATCAATGAATAAAGTTTAGCTTAGGAAGCAAAGTGATATCTTCATTTAGATGAAATACACTTTTCATTCAACAAGTCATCTCATTTCCGGAACTTTCTTTATGTCAAAGCAACAATTCAGTCAAATCACAGGTGACGGAGAATAGATAATGGTTGAACCAGGGAAGTTGAAGATTGAAAGCCTCGCCAATTTGCGTCTATCGTTGTACTCACCCAGGTATTCACAAAACCACAAACCCAAAAAACGTATTCTCGGCCTGAATGTGTTGAATAACTAATTTACAGGGAATATCACTTTCTTCCCATCTTCCTATCTTTGACACAGAAAATGCATCACGCACATTTTGTTCCACATCACTTTTAAGGACAAAACGAGACGCAAAACCTATGCCAAAATATATGCTAATGATCAAACTGTTGGTGAGATAAACGAGGAAACAAGAGGCAAGAAAGTAGAAATCACCGAATGCCAGTTGGATGACATTCCTTTTTCACTACGTTCAATGAGATTATCACTGCCGTGGTGAGGACGTCACTTGGGTTGATGATGCCAAGTAAGGTGAACAAACAAAACGCAGCCAACCTGGATTGTTCAGCTTTATATTAGAAATGCTGTAATAAAAGAAGAATACAAGTTTAGTATGAACGAACAGCAAAATTATCTCAAGCAGCAGAAATCCTCTCTTACCAAGTGTAAATTTTTTGACTAAAATGCGGGCATTCATATGTGCAAAAGTTTCACGAAGTACAAATACAAAAGCTGAGCATACTGAACGAATCACTTAACCTGTGAAATTGGTAATTGGATACTGGCGCCTCTGATCACTTGCGCATGACTTGGATCAGTCCGAAACAGACGCAATCCAAACCTGTAGCGTTACGTCACACAGAGTAAACGCTAAATTTCACACGTTCGTGATGCCGTTAATGATAGCAGATTTGATAACTGGCTTCATTTCAGGCAGTCCCATCTGGACAGATTCACAGCTTGTTTTACTCCAAAGATATCCACAGTAGAAAAAAACGATTCCATGAAAATTTCTGTTTTGTTAAGTAGAACTTTATTGTTCAATAATACAGCCTAGTCGAAATCGCTGATTGGTTGTCGACTTTTCAGTTACTATGGGGTAGTATATTTCAAGACTTATTTTACAAGAGGAAATCGTACAATCAGTCTTGGAAAAGGTTACCCGTGGTGGCCGAAATGTGGACAGCCTACCAACGATTTCAACTAGGCTATATTATTTAACAATAAAATACTGTTGTGACATTTCACAAGGTGCATCGATTTCTCGAAGCACTCCACACCCATCTCGGTTCTGACACCCTAATTTATTTTGTCAAAACTATTAGGTTTCATAATTACTTCGGGAGAAAAAACATGTGCCACAGGGTAGATCGATAGTGATAAGCTGTGGTCGATGACCACAGCATTGTACTCGGGTGAAAACTATTGAGTAGTACTCACAAGTTTTTTGCAGACCTTATAGTTTCCACATTTATTCAGGAAAACTGTTCAATAGCCAAGCTTTAGAAAGTGCAATCGAAATAAAATCATTGAAGGAAGACAGGTCTCTAACTCAAAGTAGTAGAAAATATTGTTCGCTCTTCAATCTTCCGTCATTATTAAAGCTGAAAATTAAGGGCAGATTTTCGTACGATCTTATATTCCGAAAGAAAACATACCAAAGAAATCGTACCGGATGCAAGATTTTCATAGTTTGAAAGTTTTTACGGAAATTTTTCGATCACGCTTCAAGAAAACTCAAGGTTGAAAACATGCTTTACTGAAAATGTAATTTATTTTACAAAATATTTGCCAACTACCACACTCATATCATTGTGGATTAAAAGCCTCATGCTCCCCAACCCATTTATCCTGGCTTCAGCCTTCGTTCCGAGTTCGAAACTAAAACTATTCTCAGCTACCCAAAATCTCAGAAAACTGCTATCAGGACGCCAAAATTTGGTTATATCATAGTCGAGCCTTTACAAATTGCACATATTTGAGAACACTTAGCTCTGATTCATGAGTCTGCAAACGTACGTGATCCTTGGCACCTTCAGTAACGCAATTCATCCTTTTCTGTGGACCACGTGACTCTTGGCTAAATCAGATACCCTTTTCAGACCGTTACAAGTATGATTAGAATTATGATCCACTGGTTGGATGATATCTTCGCTTCTTCGCAAGAAAAATCTTTCCGCGCGGATTTTGTGTGCACTGTAATTTTGCTGTCACCCACTAGTCCAAATAGTATTGTAACTCCACTGCAGTCCTCTTGCCTGGATGTGGAGTCTGTGAACAGCATTTTTAACATGGTTTTACGTCAAGTTAGACATTTCGCCTAATAAAATCTAAACCATTGATTCAGCTTTATAGGAAGAATTTGCAAACCCTAGGATTCAGTACCTTAGCTGTATCCGAAATTCAATTTGGAATTCATGGATCAAGTATGGTGATTGCTCGTCCTTGGCGCCATTTCTCCTTCAAAAAAAAACACAACAGTTGTGGACGACTGCACGATTAATTTAATAAGTACGAAGGACTGGCCAAAGCAACTCAACACTGAATACAATTGCTTTCGTCACTATACATTTCACTTTGGAAAGGCTGTGTACTTCAAGACTTTTGGATCAGGATTAACGACTTCATTACGCAACATTGCAATCAAGGATATGCAGAAACATCACCAAGATAAGACCGTTTCATCTACTTTTTCAGCTTTAACCGTTCTGAACATTTGCCTCTCAGTTAGCCCCTCCTTATGACCAAAAGCCGCAATTATATAAAATTAGAGATAGAGAGAGCACAAACAACCCACCCGCGTGGAGGTAGTTAAGCCGACACTTCGTGTACGAATGCAAACACACAAGAACTAATATGGTGCCGCTTGAAGCCCAAGCCGATTTCGTATCCACTCGATAGGCGTGAACTTTCCCAAATACGTCTAGTATGTGTGTATGTATTTGTTCGTACGTATGAATGACGCATAGTGATAAACAACGTTGCGCGGCAGTTTGATGCTAGTCCTCAGTGTATGTATGGACATTTTGTACGAGCCTGAAATTTTGTAGGAACCGGCATGTGGATTACCACGCCAATTGTGGTTCTTCCTGTTTCTGTTACTGATGCAGTTGTTGCCCCACTCCCCATGTCCTACCTCACACACACACACACACACACACACACACACACACACACACACAGAGTCCAAATTCATAGTTTTCTTGAATGTTCTCCTATACACGTGTGTGTGTCAGCTTTTGGGCGAATGGGCCCCTTGTCGTTAACTTGAACCAAATCACCTACCACGTGCATTCGAAATCCCCGCGGTGTAGTATTCCTTTGTTCTAGTTCGGTCATGCCGCCTTCGGGGAATGAAGATGTTGGATGGATGGTTGAGAGGATGGATGGACGAGTGGATAGATGAAACTGAATAAATGGATGGATGGGCTCCAGCTTGCACTCTAGTTCGTATGTTTTGTACATTCGTATATTTGTTGGTTTGTTTGTTTGTTTATGTGTTTGTGGGCTTGTGTTTTAACAGATGCGTTACCATCCATACCCAGGTTCACAATATATAATGCGTATCGTCCAACCTGCCATATCCCACCCATACTGCCTGTCTTATGTGCTAAACTTTGCTTTAGGAAAACTGTATTTTCTGATTGCCCAGCCCCACCTACCCACAGAACATGATCCGCTTCACCAGATCAGAAGACCAGTGAGAATTTGAGCGTGTGTGTGTGTGCACGTACGCTTGTGAAAGAAAACAAATGAGCAAGCTACCCAAATTGGATGCATATTTGGGTCGAAAGTGTACACCTCTTTTGTCATGTGTACATGCATGTGTGCCCTTTTACGTCTACGCCGCGGTCTCACTCAATCAGGAGAAAACTCACATGAAAAGGGGCGGATGAAACTTGTGTTTCCTTTGAAAATTCCTCCTCCCAGATTGAACGGATATGTGCACTTATCTGACCGAAATGACTGGACGTCTTTTGGTGGAGGCACATGCTGTTGTTGTTGTTATCATTGTTGTTGTTGTCGCTGTTTCTGTTTCTGTTGCTGTTGCTCTTGTTGCTGTTGCGGCTGCAGCTGCTACCTGACACGTATTCGAAAGGAATACATGAACAATCAAGTAGAAAAAAACACTTGAAGACTGAAACATTAAAAAACGATGCGATTGAAATGGTAACTTCCAGGTAGGATTTAGAATTAAAAGATCTGAGTAACGAATGAACAAAATAAAACTGATACGTTCAGATGAAGTTACAGTAACTATCTTGAAATATCTCCCTTTCAGTATTATCTATTAATCATCATGTTAACTAATAGAATTTAGAAGCGCATCTGTTGCAAAATCAGCAACACTGCTTCGATTTTCTGTGGCAAAATCGAGTCGAACAAAGTCAGCCGGAAAGAAGTTCACTCATATGAGCTCCTCTTGACTGGCCCTGTATAGAGGCGTTTGCTCTCTTTCAGAAGAATTAGAGTGACACTTTTCAGATTCACAACGATCAAATTCTCGTTTTTTTCTTCAATAAAAATGAAAAGAGTTTTCATCAACACTATTCTCTATGGCAACTAGAGACGTGAACTTTCTGCTTTTGGTAAAAATCATAAATCTAAATTCCGAGTGTTTGGTGTTTTACGGGAGTAAACTCTCGCTTCCTCTGTTCGCTGAAAAAGTTGGATATTCACACGATTGTAAGTAATCAGTCGCATGTAAATTAAATTGCACAACGTACTCCGTTTGAGGATACAATACTATGCGAGTTCGGATGGGCGATTATTACTCGGTGATTGAAACACAGTCTAACAGAAACGTTTCACTGACGGAAGTGGTCACGGGCAGATTTCCATTTTGAAGAGGAGAATATATTTGGCAGAACCACAGAAATTCAGTCGTATTGAGCTTTGAACGTGCACAATATCAATAAATGACAACAGACAACAATGTACTTCTCTTCGGTCTCATTCTTTTTATGCCTAAAATGGAATAGAATTTTAAAATACGGCTCGGCCGACTAGACAATTATTGAATCGGTCTAAAAGTTAACATAGAATATGTCTATTATAATTTCATTCTTCCAGTGATGAGTTAAGACACTTGGTGACACCGATAGGTCCTTTATTGATCATTATATACACTTCTGGGGAAATGCGAGGTTGGAAATCTGCCTCAAGTAACCTAACCTAGTAAATAAAACCAAACTAATGAGAGAAAAAGCATATTGTAGGCCCTGAAAACCTGCCCTCAAGTTTCGATTAGCAATAGAACTAAACGGTTGAAACGCGAATCCTATCTCCAATCACTCGTTGAGCCTAAGAATGTTAGAACAAATGAGAAGTAGTCAGAAAAAAATTTTCTCGAAAGTATAAATAAAAAACCATATCCTTCTTAGAGTTTAAACTCCACCATCATCTGTTGCTTTTGTGGTTAATGGCCATTTGCTGTCTATCTGCTTGTTATCTGATCTAACCTATTAGAACCTAATGTGATTTTCCACATCAAGTTTCTGGGATGTAGTAGCCAATAATTTTTGATTGTACTGTAAAGCTTCTAGGCAGTGGAAATGCTCCTCTCATTGCATTAGTGAGCAAGTATGGGATGAACGGAAATTAGATCTATGTTTCTACCCACGCTATTGGCGAACTTTGGAAACTTTGAGCGATATTCCTCTTTCATGCATGAGCGCATATAAATACAGTTTTCACTGTAAATCTGTTACTTGTTGTTTTAATCTCAACATACCAAAGCTGATGGCACCGTGTCAATAGCATTTCTGGAGCTGAAGTTATCTTCGGCTGTTAAGCCATTTCTCAATGGCACTATATTCATGATAACTTCAATGGCAAACTACCTTCTTAATCAGATAAGTTAGGTCAGAAAAATGCATTTTATATGGGATCTGTGGCATTTTGATCTTTTCGAAAATGTTTCAGATATTTCATTCTGAATTGAAGTGGCATCATAGTGGTACAAACCGAAACAAATCAGCCTTCCAGAAAGACGTACTATCTACAGGTTCATATTTCAGCTAGTGACCATTTGTTTCTCACAGGAAAATCTGGCTTTATTCGATCGATTAGGTCCTACCATATTGGACGAGTGGATAGTTGCTTCTACTGTGTCAGTATCTCAAAGTGAGCGGAATACACACAAATAAACCATCTTCCAGAGTTTTCATAACTTTTCTGGAGTAGAATCTGATTTTCACGTATTATTCGCGAGTAGGAAAACATTTGCATTGGTGATTCATTGCTTTATGTCAAAGCATTTACTTTTTATCCGTGCAGTCAGATGGTAAACCTACTTACCAAAGACATGTTCCACGTCACTACATTTACTATACAGTACCGCAGAGTCCATTTTACTTGAGGAATGAGACTTTAGACTGTCTGTTATCTATGAGCAGTTAACGGTACTAAGGATGGGGAAATTGATTGCACGATTTACGGTACATCGTAGTCCGCCTGTCACTGTTCATCAGAGGCCCCAAGGATACCCAAATGCGGACAAGTAGGTCTCCTTCAGTGACTGGAAAGCGGTTTGATTCAATAGTTACAGCTGGCTCGGTTGGATAGTGAAAACTATGATTTTTACCATGTCAAGCAGATGAGACTAACACCAGTCGTTCTTGCCTGCACACTGATGACTTTTCGCAATATTTATGCTAATTTCCAACGATAGAAATACGCAAGGAATTACTCCAACTACGGAACCAGGAATGGTGGAAAAAGTAGAACTACGTATGGTAGCAAAAAGAGAAATTTTATTCCGTGGATGTAATAAATTCAAAGAGGTTAATAATGTGATGAAGTAGGACAGTTCGAAGTCCATTTACAACGGCCGTATCTGCAGCTGGATACGTGGAAAGCAGGTCTTATATAATTAGGCAGCTCTTTAGCGCCCAGTCTTCTGGATCTTTGAACTTCGGCCGTTACGTCATTGACAAATAAACTAGTATAATCCTCCACTGAAATGGACACAGAAACATCAGAATAAGGATGATCGTAAATGTGATCCGAAATAGGGATACTAAAAGCAATCTGCTCAGTGTCTATCTTCGTCCAAATCAAGAACATGGCTCTATCTTTCCCCCATTTAGATAAGAAAGATGCTTCTGGATGGTCTCAATACACTCTCTTAATGACAGACGCTTTCATCTGGTTCCAAACTCGATAGTTTCGTTCGAGGCCATCTGTTCTTAAATAATTATGTCGAACCTTGTCCAAAATTCAAGTGGTTGCAGCTAATGTACCACATTAGGGAATGGCCAACACGTCTACTAAGTACTTCGAAACTACTCACACGCGTAGAATCAGATGACCTCTTCAAAGTAAAAACAAAGCTCTCATCTGCTTTGCTGGAATGGGTATTCCAAAGTGAAGGTAATATACGGCGGAAGTGCATTCTGGTGTCGATACTCGTGGCACACAGGACACCTGATAGAAGGACTGTTTTTGGGAGTACTGTAATAGTGAAATCAGCATTAAGAGAAGTGGTGGAATAAACTTTTCAGCCATGGGAGCAATAAATGGCAACAATGGAATAAAAGATTTTGCCCAGTATTAAACTAAATCACTCGATATGAACATGTTACCATGGCCCTGAAGATCTGGACCACCAGATCCACTTTGATGGTAATGTTTGAACTTTATGAGGATAGCCACTGCAGATTATAACAATACTATGTAGATCTTTGCTCAACTCTAGTCATCAGCAAGACGAGCAAGGGATTTCATTTTTGTAGCACCGGGACTTCCGGAAAGCAGCTATTTCAAAACCGCAACTCGTGACAGAGGGTGCGCAACAATCCTGTAGTAGTAGTGCAAAACATCTTACGGGTCATAAAAATTTCTTCTCAAGGTTTACGCTTAATATCTGTAGGCCATCCTCGTTGAGCACGAGATATGATGGCCTTTTTTGTTACGGGCACTTGCGTGGGTACAATGAGAGGGGTATATCCCATAGCCGCAAATGCCTACTGGACTGTTAGGGACAACTGACTACCAGACACTGAGACTTGAAATGGAGAACCTCACATGGTCCCAATAGGTTAGGTGTGGGAATGAGCCGGACGACAGTGGATTACTGGTTACCATCAACGTAACCGGTGATGGCGGGGACTCGAACCTATGACCTCCGAGTTGGTAAGCAAATGCTCTAAACCACTCGACCACCGTTGGAACGATAGTACTTCTTGATCTCACGAACTAGATTTGGCCTACTAACAGGTAGCTGCTGCGTGAATGAACTGTTAGCAGTAGGAGCTTGGTCCACAGTGGAGTAGTTCGACAAGTTGTCCATATGCGGGAAGGACTGTGTTTCGTAGTGATGAACATCATGAGGATATGGAGATACGTTGACCCTCAGTTGGTGAACCATGACTTTTAACAGCTTTATGAAGGAGCAACGAGGGTCACGGACGAACTTCAGCTATTCATGGCCAGTTAAAATGATGAGTGCTATGAAAACACCTGTGCTTACGGGTAACAGCCCAATATTTTGGCACTGCTCCACACTGAGTTTTTGAATATCCGCGTTCTGTGGCCCGGATTCGTCACGAAATGCACTGAACTGGACTATTCTCCTGTTCTAGCTCGGCTCAGATGCTGAAAAGTGAGGCATCCATAATAATTGTCCAGGGTACACGGCCACCTCGAAATATAATGTTCGAAAGTTTTCCGACAGTAATTTTATGATAATCCTCATGGGACAACATTTGGAGAGCTAAGAAAAGCCAAACTCTCCACCAAATGGTAAGTATGTTTCCAATTACTGTCACCAAATGGGAAGCTTTCTTCTCCGAATTCATGAAATCACGAGGTGGATAACATACATCCAGATACCACATGTATTCTTCAGCCTAACTTGCACTGCAATGGACATTCGATATCTTCCAGCTACAGGTAGTTATGATACCGAAGTGACCAGGAAGCCAGTAGTCGTATTTCATAACAGTACCTACTAGTGGCAGATTCATTCTAACTCAGAAATAGGAAAAACGGAATAAGCTCAACAGTGCACGGTAGTCCGAAACCACACCAAGCCCAGCGGAAATGACAAATGCAACAAGTTATTGTTATGAGTCAAAAGCTCTAGCTGTTTATTTACAATCAACACAATATTTTATTGCCTTTTGTATTGAGAAGCGAGCCTCTTAATGATCCTTTTTTGCTTCGAAATGCATAGGAAAGATAAGATAAGCAGGTTGTATCTGAGTAGTTCTGGTTAAATTTCCGGAGTACGTAATGCTCGTACAGAAGAGAAATACACTTCAAAACCTAGATAACAAGCTTCCCATTGGAACTTGTTTATCGTTTTCATAATTATATATATATATATATATATATATATATATATATATATATATATATATATATATATATTGCTGTGCCGGCTCTGCACTTCTCTAAGTACGCAACCTCTGTTCCCTGTTGGGATCTGGGTGTGGCATTCCTTGATCCAATCGGCGTCAAGCAGAAATACACTTTATTCTGTGTTGGCTTTAATGTTGACAAAATACTCTTCCACACTGCAGTTAGCTGCCATCAATCCATTCATATTCTGAGCTCTTAGTTTTACTGTCATTGAAATGTTTTTGTTTCAAGTAGTTAGGTCACTTCTGGTTATCTCGGGCAGCACATTTTTCTCTTCTCGCAATTTACACTGAGTTATTTAACTGATTTCAAATCTCCGTAGCTTGCTACTTGTCGCTTGTGAGTTCCAGCATCCAAGGTTTGTATGGGCTTCTCATGTCGTTTCCTACTTCGACAGAAGTCAATGCTCCCCAGCAGGTCACTGAAAATCTGATCTTGTAGAACAAAATGTGCCCGGGAACTAATTTCACCAAAGGATGAAACATTTATAGGTCCCGTTTTAGTCCTAATGGTGATATTTCTCCAGCTTTTATATCAACACCTTCCAATCACTACAGTCCCCGATGGTTTTGTATGAAAATATCACTAAAGCTGTGTGGTGGTATGACATAGAATAGATATAGAATTGGTCAATCGCTGAAAACATTAAAAAATCTTCGTATTTCGCTTGTTGCTATTCACATCTATGGGGCGGTTTTCTGTGTTCCTCCGTAACCAAGCACATGGACGACATCGTCACCACTGACAATTACCATTCCCACTTCAAGTCCTGGTTATACTTCGTCCATCTTTGATTAACTGATAAAATTCGAAAGCGCTTTATTGCGGTGAACAGCCTGGAAACCTTATTCACTACCGAACACCTGCCTACTCCTTCAAAGTTTCTATTGCCAATCACGTCACTCGCGTTTGATTTGTCGATTACGACTCTGCTGGATTTCACTATCTTTAGTCGTACAACATATAAATCTTGGATCGGAACAGTCCGATACAAATACGAAATTTCACCGACTGGCTAGAACGCGGAGGGAAAAGGCTATTGGCAAAAAAGCATGCATTCATAGAAAGTTTACAGGATGGTGACAATACCGGGCGACTAGCCAATTTTGCAGTTTTAGTGTCGGTCACGCTGAGTGGTTAATGAAAGCAAAAAATTAAAAATAGGAAATAACGTTTCTTGCTGCTCAGCAGTCATGCAGACTAAGAAGGAATTGACTTTCCCCACAATTTTTCTTCCGGTTTTGGAAACACTGGACACTTCCTCAATAACTAGGTCAAAGTTTTCTTCACATGTAATCACGATTAACAATGTCAAAACCTTTCAGCTGGTATTTCATTAATTCATCTACTAAACGGAAAATGCTATAAATACGTAAACCTGACAATCACACTTACTAATGTTATTTATTGTTATTGCTGTAACTATCGTCGTTGCTATTATTGTTTTCATTACTTCTACAGCTATTGTTATTACGTTACTAATACTACCACTACCTCCAATACTAGTACAACTACTGACTATATTAACACTCTCACAACACTGAGAGTTGATTCCCTGAGTGAAACCTTAAAGTTAATATGATTGTGTACGGGTCACTATCTTGAGGTCAGAAATAATTTGCTGTCTAACGATACGGATAGGAAACAAATAAGACGAAAGAAAGATCAACTCAGTTAGACATTCACTTTGATCCCAGTCAATTGTTCATCCCTCCTCGTTTCGTCAACTTCGAGGTGGAATTAACAACCTCATGCATACCGGCACGTTCAACTAGACACACTCAGAAGTTAACCTTAAGCCTTCAGATAAAGCTGAGGAAATCAACCGAGAGTCATTATACGATAATAACAATGATGCAAGGGATGGCAGTTGTGGTGGTGGTGGTGATGATGACGACGATGACTGTAGCCGTGCCCGTGATACAGTCAATTTAATTATTTATTTATTTGTCCATTCATGTGAACAGTCTTTGGACATGCATGTGCTTATGTGTGTGTGCGTGTCGTTCTGCCTTTACACAGAGAAAAACAGGCCCGGTAGTGGTAATCTTCGTCACATTCAGCCTGGCTTTTAGTCATTTCCCAGTACATATGTGCGTATACACATATATGTATAGTGTACTTGTATACTCACATAGGTACGCACTTCTATTCACCCGTAATCATCTGTCAGAACAGAAAGAAAATAATTTGCTAATTTCACGGTGCACCCAAACCGCTCTGTGTTTTGTTGACTATCGTTTATTTTTTGTTCATATAGAATAGCACATGTTTCCTCACCGTACAATTTCCGTTGGCTTTTCATCACAGATGACCGGGAAAGTCCTCATATGGGCTGAACGGGGTGTGTATAATCCGGCTAACTGGTGGCAATCGCATTTGCTTTTCTAGCCTGTTTGCTTTCGGGTCTTCACGTTCGTATATATAATAAGTGTTTGTGTGTTCGTCTGTGCATATTTTTTGATCATATTCATTTGCCTACCTTCCTACATGGTGACCCAGATTTAGCAGTAATCGCTGTTCCCAAACACAGTCTACTGATTCCTTTTATCATCACATTCTCTCCGTTTTTTTCTCCAACTTCGTATTAACGGGTTTTCGTGTCCTCTCCATTTGAATGGCTCGCAAGAGGCATGGTTACGGCTATCATTTATGTATGGGTTACATTCTCTTCTCTCTGGGCGAGTGATTATGATGGCCTTTCTATGATCTTGTGTATAGGGCACATTACTACCTTAATTTGAGAAAACAGAATTGCTTGAACGGCAAGCATGACAGGGTAGGGGTGTGTGGACAGAAAACCAGGCAGACACGTGTGTTGTCGCGTGGCCTTAATCACCATAAGATATGTATTCTTCTAGGTTGAGGGCAAGTGATTTGTTCATTTGATCTTTGCCCTTCATAAAACACCGGCCAATAAGAAAACATGGAAGCTAGTATTTTTCGGGTGGATAGACAGAGCAGTGGGCAGATGTTTGAGTGAATAAGTCAAGAATTGAAGGACCGGCAAGTTTATGGACTGGTTGAGCGTAGATTGAGCTATGTCCGTTGGACTGCTTGCAAGAAGGTCAACCCCTGATCCTTTGCTGTTGATTCATCCTTTTTTTTGTAAATGCCAACCGTTTCAACCAATATCGTGCAGTCCTCATTTGTATGTATACGTGTATGTCGCTGTGAGTGAGAAAGAGAGTGGGTGGGTGGGTGTGTATTGATGCATGTGCATATGCTCATTCTCTTGAAACCGTCTGTGAACTTGTGATATCGCTACTCTCTTCTCATAGCTAACGAATGGAACAACAAACAGCACAGGTCGATTTTTGTCAGCCTGGTGGTTATCTTCTTCCAAACAGCGGAAATATACTGTTGATTAGCGTTGCTGTCATTTGTCATGCCCTAATTTCTTCACTCTCCACTTAAGACGATCGCCCACCATAAATGAACGAGGTAGGACAGAAATTAAGTGAGGAATGAAAGATTTGTCGAATCAGAAAGCGGACTCAGAATAGGTATAATCTGATTTACGAACGCGTCTTAATGAACTCTCGTTATCTGTGCAAAATTCACATCCACATAAGTTCATCATAAGGCCATTTCTTAGGAAGATGAGTTTATTTTGGTTGAACTGAATTCCTTTGAAGTGGTATAATCCTACCAACCTCCAACTGGAAAGTTACTCTCAAAAAAATTAGACAATTCTTTATAAAGTTTACTGATAAAAGTCGAACAATCGCGGAGAACGACTGATCCGCAACAGTTTGTCGGTGGAAAAACTCTGACCGAGTAGAGTGGTTGTAAGCCTCAGCAGAAATAAGTGATTGCATAGTTTGTTAGAAAATTGAGAGTTAAGTAGTATCGGCTTTCTCTCTTGGAAATACCATTGTTGCCAGTATGATAAGAAAAAAATATGATTTGTGGTTAGCCATCAAGATTTCCACAGGGATAGGAACAACGAAGATGTGTGTTTCTAAGCTGTCGGATCTTAGAAATCATAAAAATAAGTGTTGCTGTTATTTTTCGATGAAAGAAGACTGAGTGCTAACAGTGCTATACTTATGTCCCTTCTAAACAAGGATACAACTCAAATGGGTCATTTTTATGCATACTGAACTAAAGTCATTTTAGTACGCAAATTTAGTCTGTTAAACCAATGTAATAGAGATTGTTTCACTTGGACCCAGCGGTCGTGGACTGGTAAAAACATTTCTACTGCACGAAAAGCCTGCAAGTATCAGAATCGAATTTATGAACATAAAACTTTATTTATTGTTTTGTCAGTATCAAGCATATGATTACGACTGCGTACCGGAACAGCCAGTGAAAAGTCGACCGATGGGTGTTTTTAAAATCATACAAGACGAGCCTTCGAAAGCAACAGGACATTGTCAGGTTGTCCGAAAAGCGAGGCCGGCAGCACCACTCCGACTGAGTCCCGGTCACATCGTTTTGAATCAAAGCTCATTTTAGAAGTCCCCGTAGTTCAATGTCATCTTCCGCTTCTTCAAATAAGTTTTTGATTCGATTAGTCAAGTTACATTGCCGGAATTGTCGACACCTGTTGCATTCTTTTTTCACAAAACAAACGTAAAACCATCATTTCCGCCAAGTGTCATACACGATAAATGAAAAAGGAGCCAAAAAATAACAGTCGCGGGCATGGGATAAAGATCACCGCGAAAAAGAACGCACGCAGTGTGGGTAACCGAACACCTTGTGACATTTCAGCTTCAAATATCAATACAATAACTGTACAAATACAGAGAAAATGGCCTAGCTTCCATGAGGTATCATCCGACAAAGTTATCTCTGCCACTGGTCAACTGAATAATAAGTAATAAATGGAACAACCGTTAAAAATAATTGTTTTCCCGCAGTGATCGAACATAAGTTCAGACATGTGCATTTTGTGTCGACAGCGTCTACACCTTTGGTGATCTAACGTACTCGAAGCTGGAAAACACACTCGTGAACTATTTTTGAGTTAACGGATAGCATACTAACTTGTTTGAGGACGAGTAATGCTGCCGCTTTTCGCTAGGACCACTTTTTGTTCACTGTTGCTTCGATTTGTTTTGCTGCTGACAGCATCTCGTTTGAAGCAAAACCCAAATTTTGGCCCTTTTTCTCGCCATCATCTCAAAATTTGTGGTGACTTGGTCTGACATTTTGAACGATGTATAAAACCTTATTTAGTAAAAACGATTGCGAATCTGGGGTCAGCTTTTTAAATACCGTTTGTTCTGACCTATTAAAGTACAAGCTTTCAGCAAAAGGCTAAACGGCGTGATAGAACCCAGTGGTCTGTGGAATGATGTGTGCAGAGGCTGAGCAGCAGCCGAATTCGAATTGCTTGCTGCAGTTTTTACAAGGATCTTGTTTAGATAAAAATGATGCAAAATCCGCGGTGCCAAAGCTGGAAAGAAATCCAAGAAGAAAACCGACTGCCTGATATTCTCGGAGATATCGACTTCATAAACCGTGGTAATCTATAGTAGTTCTTCTCTCTCTCTCTCTGTCTTCATAGGAAATCCATTGATTGTGTGCTTTGTTATTCACTAATTTTTGTTTTTTGGATATATCACCAACGAAAAGGTTTACATAGCCCCGTGTTCCCTCACAAATGAACCAGCTCTTTCTATGACGTCTTCTTAATCTTGATTTTCTAATTACCTCATAAAAATCTTCATGTTATTGTGCTTAATTACATCACGTTACAATAAGTTGGCTCCTCATTCCCACCATCAACAACCGTTGTCTGTTCATGATCAGTCACAGTGTGCTTTAAAACAACTCCGAGTTTTCCATAATCAGCTCAAATATTCCTATCAGATGAGAACATCACAATACCCTTCACTTACGGCCAAGGAACTACACGCAGAATAGCCATCTATGAAACACATTGTAAAATAGTTCTTTGCCATAACTCGAATTCCGAAGAAGAAAACCATTTAATTCCAAACCGCTCTTTCACTACTGTCCTCTTACGGTTGAAGGCTGGATAAATTGTGCTCAACTAGTAGTATACAGCAAAGTTTTAATCCGTGTCTTTATTTTTTCCCGCAACATTTTAAATGCAGCCAGCCCCCGGGAATGGTTTTGAACTTCTGAATTTCATCAAATTCGACCTAGCTTCAGCTCTTCTCAGGTATTAAGTTCGTTCTATTTGTGATCATGTTGGAAGTAGTTTGCCGATAGTCCAAACCACTAGCTCCTACGAGCCCCCCATCGCGTTTATTCCAATCTATCCGGCTTTCCAGTCACCTCATTCAGTCGCTTATTCGGCTGATCCGTAGCAAGCCACACGAATGCTTCCTCACCGCAGTTCGCTCCTAACTTTTGTAGGACGTTGCGTAGCCATCTTAAATTCTCTCTTCAGAGTAAACAAAATGGAGTATTATAGTGTTATATTATTTAGCAAGACCTGGTGAATCCAGCTTGCACACAAAAGTCAATAAGCTACGAATTTATTCTTTGAGGAACGAAAATCCAAGCAGTTCAGTTCTTCGCGGTTCATAGTCCTCCTTTATTCAGCTGTTAACAAGGGACTAAATCTTTCTCTGTCTTGGTCCGCATATAAGTCTACTCTGATGTTCAACTCTAAAAGATCTCATACACAATCTTCTGCTTCATCATTTGCCTTTACCTAGAGAAATCGCATAGACCTTTCAGACATTACTCAGCAAGTACCCCTCCCCCTCCCTTCTTGTCCATCGCAAAGTGCTACGTGGTATCTTTTCTGGTCCTCGACACGGTAAGGAATCACCGTGTGTCAGTTAAGTAGTTCCTTTCTTAGCTGGCGTTTTAACAAGTATGGTTATGTTTCGCTTGGAATGTTTGCCCATTTCGGAGTACAGATTATTATCTTCATTGCCTTCGACATCATTTGAACGATATTAGAGACTTTGTTTGATAAACAAAAAGCTTTGCGTCACCAAAATCAGTTCATCTCAGTGGTGAAAGTAGCATTACCACTAATAATAGTTAGCCTTCATCTCAGAATAGGAGTAAAATCCTCAACGGGGTTTGAATGTTCCCCACTGTCCGTAGCTCAGGTTGATTATATCTCCTAGGCCGGTAATAAGAGCGGTTTCCGGCCTGAATGTCCGAAAGCCCCAAAGCTCAGCGATCACAAGCCTATGAAAAAAGATGAGACCAGTTTGGCTAAAACAGTTTATCAACAGGCTGGTACCATTTTTCTTCGAACAAAATGCTTTCTTCGTCCTACAAACTGAAAGCATCCTTTCTCTCCAAGTTGCTCGTATTTTATTACCCTATACCAAAAGTCTGAGTAACCAATAACTGATCGTTCCAAACTAAGACTCGAATATCCCCGGGGAATTGTGTGGTCGCCCTTTTTCTACACATTTACACTTAATTTTGCCCAGGAACTCAATAAATTTGGATATCGAATCGATTGATTACGAAGCCAATCATCCTTGCACTTGACGAGGTAGGCGAATTCTTTCCAAAAAACCCACATACTAACAGATGCGATATAAAGTGGGTGAATTATTTTGGACTGCTTCATTATCTATGCTTCTAGCGTCGGCTGCCCACAAATGGGATTTCAACTGTTCCTTTTATTCATGTGTCATTTACTCTCAGGAGATAAATACCCGTAATTAAAAAAAACGTCCATAGTTCGTTGGATTGTAATCATAGATACAAAATATGAAAGCCTTCTCCTACTAACGGCTATTTCATCGTTCGTGATTTGACCATTTTATAGATGATGATGCATTCCAAAGCAGGAAAATTGCACAATCACTGACGAAATTTCACCACAAAAAGGAACACACGGATGAGTTGTGTAGAACATTCCCCGATATTTCTCCTTACACATCACTCGCCACCCTGTGGTACTGACCGACATTTTTTCAATGTATGGTCATGATTCAGTTGTTTTTCTTGACGTAGCAATTTCACGTCAGAGATTGCACATGATTTACTATGGTTAAATCCGCTGTACAAATATTATCGTAACCCGGTTTTGGCATTCTACCCACCAAGAATAATAAAACACATACAAACCCACTTGCACACACCCGCCAGTTTTTCATTCTACCACGTGGTAAGCGACCCGTTTGAACGGGATTACACATTTCTATTTGCTAACGGGTCAAACACGGGTAAGGTGGTCAGCGTTTACGCAGGAGAATCAAACGATAAATCACCCAGTTGCACCGAAATGTGCAAACCACAGGCCTAATTTATTCGCCCTTCCCCCCTCCACCCCCCCCCCCGGGTCTTCCCCCACCCCAGTTCGAAAAGGCTTCTAACCGTAACAGTAAAGATTACCAGTAAAATGGGAAGAAAGTGGAACATTTTCTGGTGGGACCTGCTGGCCAGATTGTGGTTCGGAATGTATTGTCCGGAACCGTATTGGAACCATATTCGATCTTAGCTCTGTTCACAACCAGCAATACCATCACATACAAGCACATACTTAGTCATGTACGCATGCAAGCTGACACATATTTGTCTCCCGCAGCACCAAGCGAATCATACAACTAGGCACATAAACCTGACCCTCAAGCTACCTTCCCAACTTCTAACCGAAAATCCATTTACTTTCCATTCTGAGCCAAACCAAGTATACTCTCTCTCCCTCTCTCTCTCTACTGAACCTTTATCGTACTCACTCATTCCACCGTACATTTAGCATCACATCTTAACGCATCGGGCTGGTGGTTACTACGCCGGTGTATCACAAAAGCATTTGGATGACCGATAAAAAAATTCTCTTCCGTCTTCTGTTCTCTCGGACTGGAGAGCTGGCCTATCCACCTGCCAGTCAGCTGACATCCGACAGACCTAATCAGACCACAGTTAGAGAAGAATTGCTGTTGAATCATTGTAAAGTTTAATTCAATCAAAGCAAATTCTGTCTATCTGTTTGGGTTAACACAGAAACAGAGACAGAGTGAGAGAGTGAATGAGAGAGAGAGAGAGAAAGGGATGGGTGAGAAAGGCAAAAAGGGAGACTATGACCATAAACCCAATCGGTTATATTCGTTCGTCTGTCTGTTTGTTCGTTTATTTCTACTGTTTGACCCAACCCCACCCATATCTGTCTGTGCAAGTTTAGTTGTGTCTGATTGCATTCTTATGCGTACCTGTAAGAGCTCTGGAGTCTTGGCCCTCGGTATCCGGTATCCACCATTCGACATTCTTAGTTCACTTATGCCCAACCCACCGCCCATCTCTTCTCCCCGGCCGAATACCAACAGCAGTACGGAATCATCTGCCCACCGGGACCAGTGAATGAACATCAGTGAATCACATCAAAAGTTGACGTCTGACATTTCCTTATTAAATTGTTCGATTCCACCCACCCTGTCCCGGTGTAACCTCGTCGAGTTCAGTACCACTATCAATAGTTCGTCATCGACATCACAAACAGCACACTAGGCGAATAATATGCACGAGATGAAAGGCAGAAGTAGCAGTTCGGGATTAATCAGACTTCGACAAAAGCTAACCGATTGTGTATGTGGAGTGTGGTTTTGAATTGAAATTCACTGTTTAACAAGCGCACGCCCAGTAATTCGACAGTTCGACTTGGTTAAAACTTCAGCACAGGAACTGCGTCAATGCACCAATGGAATGCATGCTTCCTAATTTGATGGTTGCTGTCTTGTTCACCTGTCTCACACCATACACTGCCGTCCATACCAGTTGTTGAAGGGATATCTGACCTGGTGCTCCTGAGATTCTGTGAAATTTCACTCAAGCAGAATGTTCTTTTCACAATCGAGCAAATCTAGGGTGAAATCCCATCGGTCAGGATTTACTTCACACCGTGACTGTGTATTCGTTTACACAATGACTGAAGTTTACCAACACATACTGACGGGCACGCATGCACGCACTCATGATGAACAAAACACGACCTGGTGGTGGAGATATTTCTGACGTGAACTTTTGTTCAAATTTCACACATCACACATGTTCGAAGCCGTGTAAGCGGGCGAAACCCCGGCATTCTTCGACTCTTAGTATCTGGGCTGTTCTCATTTGTCTGTCATAAGCTGAGGTTTCACCTGGGGGGAGGGGGACATGCGCACGCATGACTGTTTCTCTGTGGGTAGTGTCGCTTCACACTGTTCTCTGATTTCACTCATCGTTGTGCTAGCACTTGTTCACAGCTCTTCGACACCATGCGGATTAAAACTGCTTTAGGCCACAATCTGGTTCGCTGTGAAAATTTCATTGAGAAATGAATCACAGACACTGGGTATCCACAATACTATCCGTTTCTATATGCATCACAAATGAGGGACAAAGGAAAATAACCCATTTTATTTTCCAATGGCTACCGATTCGTAAACCTTGTGACTTTCATGGCACTTCTCCAAAACATATCGAACCTTTGAATTCCGCTCATGATTTCTGCCAAATAAAGACAGACAACAAGGAAGTTCGTTTACAATTAATTAGACTCTTAGACTAACAAATCAGCCACAAAGGATCTATTTTTCATACGGCCCTGGGTATCCTCGTAGATTTACGTGTAACCTGCTTGTGATCTATTCTGCTAGTCATAGACTCAGCCTGATATTGATGAAAATCTTTCAAATATTATCTTTCGATCAGTCGGATGAAAAATTTTAGACTTGTTGGAGTTGATTTTGTGCAGTTAATCGCTTTTGTCATTGAGGGAGGACTTTTTGCAAAATTTTGGCTGCGGCAGATATGAAATTTTGGGTAATTCGGTTTATTAGGGTATCATTTATCTCTATTAACTCAACCTCGTGAGGTCTAAAGATCAGAAAAATTTCATGTGGTCAGTCGCCGTAAATTATATTTTCCGATGGCACGGCTATTCAAGCTAAGATTCAGATGTAACCGTATAAGAAGGATACTCAGAGCATGAGTCGCAAAAGTTTGACCATGGCGTTACAGCAACGAACGGCATTTCACCGCCTATGAATTGATAACGCAGTAACGTAGACGTATATCTCTTTTAGATAAATCTAAAAAGAAACATTTGTGCTAATCCTCACTTTTTTGCACTAAGTCGGGTTTTCTATGGCTTAGCTAATAATACCGTGCTATATTTGGTCATGTGGAATCTGTATATTATTATTATTATTATTAACCGTCAATGATCTAACGGTGATCACGGTGAACTTCACATCCTGCTGTCCACGTGTTCGAAGCCTGCCACGGCCGCAGTCACCCGTCAATCCCTGATAGGCACCGGCTAAGTAGCTTCAACTCATTCCTGATATATTTTACAATTATAACACGATAAAACGAAACAAATAACAGGAGGAAAGCGTTATTATCACCAGCGTGGTGACATTACGTACTACTTGTTGAATAACCAAGTAGTTGATTGCTCAGAATGTATATTTGCATAGTTGTGGATTGATAATGAACGCGAATAAGTCGGAGAAAACAGATACTCTAGGGTACACGAAGGCATGTTAACCGCGAGAACGCAACCTCCGTCTGGATAACGACTGTCTTCAAGCAGACTAGACCGCTGGCATCCACGTAGGCATTGTTGTTACATTTAATTAATTTTGGTGACCTCTGAACGAGTTCCAATAAACAACCCTTTTACCAGGCACGTCTTCCGGAATACAACATTAGTATTATCATCAGCATGAATATTTTAGGAACTTAAGCCAAATAATGATAAACTGCTTTTAAATCACCTAACGACAGCGATCCTACAACGGCTTAAACGAACAACTATTCCAGTGATACATCGCGACATTTTTGGCTCTAATTACTGGAGTTTGACCTGCAGGATTCGAAAAATGCAAGTGGATTTTCCATTGCATAAAATTCAGGCTCCTCGTGCCAACAATAGATTTGATGAATGCATTTTAGTGCCTATTGGAACACGTTCAGTAGTGTGCTGTTCCTCCCATTGGGAAGTGACCGACGAGGCTAACCCAATGATCAAAACCGGAACAGTTGCTGTGTATCATTGGAATTGTGGTTTGTGCCTCTTTGCATGTTCGCCTGTTTTTCTCACCCGACTGACCGTACCGCGATAGCTCGACTGGTACAGTATCAGCTCTCCATGTTGGATCTTTGGATGCGGAAAACGCAAATGAACTTTCCATTATCTAAAAGATCTAGACTGTCATACCAATAATAGATTCTGTGACTATTATATTTGTGTTAGCAGATTCAACTCACTTTTCGAGGATTTGTTTAATACATCAGAATTGCAAAGTTGTGGGCTTCATCTGAGGTGATAATTTGCATGGCATCGAGCTGTTTACCGGCAGAATAAATATCATCGATTATTTCGACTACTCGAGTTTTTCTTCCATACACCTATAAAATTTTAATACGAATAACCAGAACTAAAATCCTCACGAAATCGTTCTTTCTTTGACAGCACATCTTGCTTTCGGTAAACAACGGCAATCACAACGAAATCTGGTATGCAAAAGCGAAACAAGTCGGCTTGGAGCAGAAGACGGAGAACACGTTTCATTTCCAGTATCCAGCTTCAACTCATACTTGATTGGGTCTGGTTAGTGCGGTACATTTTAAAGTAAAAGACCGACTAAGCATTTGACGAACAACTTTGAAAACCGTCGAGTATTCATGAGTAATAAACTGTTGCCTTCATTGGACGCGTGCTCAATTTGCGTCGCTAGTATTGCCCTGACACCAGTGATGATTCCCACCTTAGTGGACAAAATTCGACATAGAGTAGCAAGAATTTGGAATCTGCTAGTGCCAGTGGATAGTCCTCGCCTTCAAACTGCTGTCTCAACGGTAAGTATATGGCATAATCTTATAGGTAGTAGATGAAGATCCCTACCTTAGTCGCTTTTAGCGTTTAGCTCTCCATTTCTCTGTTATTTGTTCATCTATGGGTGTATACGTCTCCAGCATTTTAATCACTTTAAATTATACCGATACACGGCAAAGTTACATTAGGCAGAATAAAAAAGCTGGATAAATTTCAGCCTCCCATTCGGAAAGTTACAATGAAGATGAAACAAGTGAGAACAAAACTGGATGGGTAATTTTCTGATCATCATAATCAAAACGTGTTCAGCATACGAATGGGGTAGTGAATGACCATCAAGTCGGAGACAGGTCAGATTACTTTCAAGGCTCAAAATGGCTCCCATCAAACTTCGTCCCCAGTCATTCACCGGATATTTCTCACTTGAAAGCAGCTGGGTTGCTCACTTCCACGCCAGCTATCGAAACTTCCACCTGTTTCAACCTCAATTAATCCATCATATCATCGGCTTAGATACCGATGGAATAAATGGGTGAAGAAATGGATGAAAGAATTCGAGTGACAGGTGTCAGTGGGTAAGCGCCATAGAAAAGAGAGAGGGAGAGACAGAGAGAGAGAGAGAGAGAGAGAGAGAGAGAGAGAGAGAGAAGGAAGGAAGAGTAGAATGGAGGGAGGGAGGGAGGGTTGAGGATAGAGGTCCACACAAATGGAAACACTGTCATGCAAAGTTCTGTATTTGCTGAACCAGTCTCTTAGGCAGCCACTTTTAGAGTTTCTCTTGACTTGCAAAGGCAGTTGAAAAATCCATCTCAGATCTACGATACTGGTTTGTTTGCTGATAGCAATAATAATAATATTGCTCGAAAAGTCCCAGTGAAAGCGCAGACTGGCGAACACTCTCGCCTTCAGTTATTCATACAAGTTCCACTGCATCAAAACATATTACATCAAGTTAAGGGACCGAACCAGTTAGATTACTCATTTGTCTAATTTGTCCAGTCCCTAAAATCGTTGTATTATGGTGTGATATAATGTGATTCGTATGAATCACAGAAAAGAGCTTGTTCACCCATATGTGCCCTCCAAATAATAATACGGTTAATAAGCAATCTATATTAGAAATGCGACCTACATAAGAAGTTCATCGGTGATATCCTTCCATAGAAAGTAGCGACAAAAGTAGTCTGTGATTCAGCTTCAAATGGCCTTGCCTACTTCGGCTATACAGCAGACTGCACGTCTTTTAGTGTGGCACGAAAAATTAAGCCAGCAGATAGTCAGATGCGGGAAAACGTAGAGATTGATTGGTGAACAGATGAGGATTGGATGGGTGGTCGGTCGGTTGTGTTTCCCAGTTCAGGACTATTTGAGGCCCTTCACATTTCCACGTGAAAATTGCATTACTTTGCTTCTGATCAACAATTTCGAGCTATTAATTTCTCATTATATTAGTTAATTTTCGTCACGATAGTATTGTTCAAGTTTATCGTCAGAATTAGATGCTTCAATATGAAGCTATTTTTTGTCCCTAATCACCTTCAAAATAATAATGGATAAAATAGAGCTCAACAGATTTGGCATTCCGGTTGCGCTGCAGCAGTGCAAGCAGCAACGGCTTGAAACGTATTCTCTTCTTATTTGCAACAATCTCAATACAACACAATCTCTCAATGTCCGCTTTAAACTAATCTTTGAACTCTTATGCAACCACTGAAAACCAACTGATCCTTTACAGACGGAAACTATGGCCAATATCGGATTTCCATTCTGCAGATTTTTAAACAAGTTTTTCACTGAAGACAACCGGTCTACCGGGGATTCTCTCTTCTGGTCATAACAAGGATTTAGGGCGGAATGGTCTGACAAGGACAAAGTCTTAACTGAGTGAATTAGGTACAAATACATTGGTTTAAATGGTGATCACGGCAATCCAACAGGGCAGCCACCGTTACGGAGAAGGGTTGCAGCAAAAGCACTGCCTTATTTTGGTAACGTAGTTCGGATCCCCATTATCTTTCGTAAATGACAAAAATGTATTTGGAATAGAAAAAAAAACCAAACTTATTTCAGACTGCAATACCCACCGAGGCGATTTTCTACCAGGCGTTTAATCAGCTGGTAGCAAACCTGTAAAACCGGTTATTACTTAGTCTTTTTAAGTCTACACTACAAGTGATAAGTTTTTAGTCAGAATTTCTTAAGGCGATGGCCAGACGGTTGTTAAGCTCCATGGAAGACCTTGGGGTTCCCTAATTCGGGCTGTCCGCCGCTGATCTGTACATCCTTTCCTCAGGCCCAAAATGACCGTGTCAAAACTCCATGGGTTACTGATTGTGTCTTTGTGCTGTAATAAAAGTGAAGAGAAATGACGACAGTGGTCAAAAATCGTTTCAAAAGTAAGAAGTTTAACTGGTTCAAATGAATCAATATACAGTATCAGTGCGCAGCTTATCACCTGAAACCATGGTAACGCTGCATAGTTATTTTACCCTATGTTGCATATCCACTGAAGACAAACAGTTGGGAGCTAACCAGGATAGTGTGGGGAAAACGTGTGTAAATCACTATCATATTTAGGATTTCGTAATGTGGGAAAGGCTGAAGATTTTTAAACATAGGGAGAAGTCTTCACAGCGTTTCCATTTTTTTCCAGTTGCCAACTGCGCATTGCTGCTGCACTGATTGAATAATTCTATAGCCATTGTTATCAATAGTAGTATTAGTAGTAGTAGTGGTAGTACTTGCATTACCAGTAGTAGTAGGACTTGTAGTATCACTGCGAATAGGTTGTTGATTTTATCCCATTCACAGCACTCTTGTATTTTGATCTAATTTGTTTACTCGGGAAACAAATCACACCGTTTGATGATTGGCTGATTTAGGATAGGTCCGAGTCCCAGTGGGAGCTCGATGGGTGAGCACTACTGATAATTCCTACCGAGGATGACATAATGGTACAGTGAGTGCTTCCATAAAATGAAATAAAACTGACAAAGGAGTCCACTTTCGACATGGTACTTTTTCACCAAAACTTTAGTGAAGTCGGTGAGAGAAAATAATGTAGCAATACGAAAATGTTCTTGTTGCCTAGAGTATTTATTTCGGTTAAAGTAACGGAACTAAATTGTCAGGTATACGCTGACGTATCACCTCTTTTTCCCGTTGTATCTGATTAATAAAAGGACGCATTTTTTGGAGGTCGGACTGATTGGTAAAACGAAAACGCTAGCTCCAACGTGAATATTATCATCCTTATCGAGTGCAAAATAATCGTATCGCACAAGTCAATCTACTTCCTATGAATGCTGTTGGAAGAATGGCCAATCAGAGTTATTCGTGATTAATAGCGTAAAAATAAATTGAACTTGAGTCAGGCTGTCTTATTTCCTCAATTCCTTTCCGTTTTCCTTCGAAAGGAAAAAACAACAACAACGAAATATGGATGAAAGCTGATAGTAATCTTTCATTCCATTAAGGAAAATAGTCCGCTTAGGCAAGTACCCATGGAGTTTTGAGTTATCTTGCACATACAAACTGGAAAAGTTGTCTGTTTACTGGCAGATGCATCATTTGGTCAGTGTGTTGGTACATTGTTTGACTGAAAGGCCGGCCAGCTTGGTCAGTCATTTAGTGACTATCCTCATTCCGACTGCCACACAGACACATATACACGGGAGGATTTTTATCGTGAAAGCACACGAAATTTACACAAAATAGTAAGATAGATAAACTGCTTTGCAGGTGAACGAAGAAGTGAATAAAAAGGTGAACAGATAGAGGGATAGATAGAAATAAGAGCACCACGAGACAGACACCAATTCCGTTAAGCAGACCCGTCTAGTTCGCATTTCATCTAGCATCTATGCAAAGTTTGGCTTCACTTATTCATCCTCGCCCGGCTGGGGACCAAACCGGTCTGCAGATAGTATTATGAGGCTTTTTGCGTTAAACCTTTAAATGTTACGGGGAAAAATATGTTTTAACTTCTACTGTTCATTCAAATAGCCACTCATTCTCACCCACCCACCCATTCACGCCAAATCTCCATACTCTCCGTTGCTCTAGTACGTTTGTTTAGTTGCTTGTTTGGTTGTTCAGTTTGAATTTAGCCGTACGTAGAACAGTGCCATTGGTAATGGCACTGATGGTGGCGGTGGTGATAAAAGTGCAATAAATGACCGGGAGAATCCATTTGCCACAGTAGTGGTCTGTCCATCTATGTCATCACAATTGACTGTAGGTGAAGTTTGACGGCCACCATGCACACATACACACACACATACACACGCACGCGAACAAACAGGAACACTTGAAACTGCTTCTCAGAGGCCTTCTCGATATTCCGTCCTCCCTACATCTACCACCCCGGGGAGAATAAAATGGGGGGAGGGGTAACAGCAGAAACAAAAGAAGGAGAAAGGACCAAGACCGGACTGGTCTACTCCTAATCCGTCTATTTGTTCTTCCACTCAACTGACTGCTTTTCATATGCACGTGTCAAACAGCACTTACCGAGATAGACTGCACTCTTTGTTTTTGTTAATTTCTGTGTCTCAGCTCACTTTCATACTTTGTCCTTTTCTACCTTCTTTCAGATGTTACTTTTTTGTTGCGTCCGTTTTCAGTCTTTCAATTTTTAACATCACGATGAATCTGAGGGGGTCAGAGAACAGTCATTCGTAGAGCTAAATCAGGAGGAAATAACCGGGCTTTTGAAATGGCAGTAAATAAACGTACTTCCTGTCCAAGATCCGTATGAAGACAACACTTTATTTTCATTCGCGTAGCACAAAGGAAAAAGCATACCACAGACCGTTTGGTCGTCTACAGGATATCATTTCCAGTATTGCTACTGTCACCACAGCCAGGAGAAACGAATATGGGAACACAACACAGACCCTTTTTTCAACCCGGTTGAGTCGCTTATTCTAGCGACTGAATAGAACGGGTATCACGGGGTACAAAATTGAAACACCTTTCAATCAACAAACTCGTGAGTTCTGCTTACCAAATCCCCAGTACCAACCATCGGCCAACCTTTCATCTTGTTAGAATCAAGACTGATGAAATCGAGAATTTCCACTATTCCCACGTGACCAGTATGAACGAAATTTAGGTGTGTGTGTGTGTGTGTGAGTGTACGCGAACTTGTGTGGACAAGTTCGTGTACGGACGAGTATGTTTCAAATTGATTTGTAAAATACCTAAGTGTACACACCCATTAATTTTTTGTTCACTCAGTAGTATCATGTTAGGAGAACAGAAAAAGGGTGTAAATTTTCCACTTTACTTTGAGAGTTAGGTTGAAATTGACCATTCAGTAATTTAACCATTTGGCCTTTTAACTGCGAGTGAAAAAAGGAAACTTTCAGTTGATTTCCTTCCAGTACCTCCTCTGATTCAGCTTACCGAACTCCCTTTTCTGACCAGTTCAATCGAACTACCCCCTACTCATGCCTTTGGTCGCCCCATTCTTGTCGACCTCATTGTACGCATGTGTGTGTATCCGTGTTTACGAAAGAATCAGTCGGTAAAAACACATAAGGCCCCTGAACCAAATACACCAGCACCCACATTCTTTAACATGGAATTTAATTTGCTGTGGTTTGTAGGCACACATACTAACACAAACCACTAAGTTCCTCCGTTGCACTCATGGACCTATGCACAAGCATCACGATTCCATTAGGCGTAAGTAGAAATGACAATTGCTTTTCAAAAATAGCAATTAGTAGGCAAGCGACAGAGTTGAGTGAATTTTGTTCAAATTACAACCGACATGATCACCTCGATTGGCCACAGTTTCATTCAGCCTCATTGGGGAAAAATAAGGTAATGTACAACTCCATTCACTTGCCTCAGTTCACGCCACCCTATCCTCACCAAATCTATACATTATTCTCATAAACAGAGGGCGGGCGGGGAGGAGTTCTGGTCATTGAACCCCATCAGCCCTCCGCTTTGTTACTGACTATTTTGCGTGCCAAATCTCCAAATGCACTTGCTCTGATTTGTAACTGAACCAGGAGAACCAAGCTTACAAACGCACACCCATACAGAGATGTACACACACACACACACACACACACACACACATTCACATGGAGACCTTCACACAAACCACCACAGATACGTTTTGATGGGTGAACGTGTGTGTGAGACAGCGCGCAGCTGAAACACATGAGTTCGTTACAGTTCCACTGATTCTCCTCTTCTTCCTCATGCTCCACGCCCACCACATTTTAGTAGGTCGTTGAAATTTTGCCCGCATCTTTTGTGGTAATGGAAGGTGAATTGCGCACGTGTGTGTTTTTTACATCAATGCATATTGACACTCGTCTAGTGCTCCTTAAATAAAACAGAGATTGAAAAATAGACTCTATTTGGGGATTAGAGTTCCAAACGTACAGTGCTCACATTCTTCGAGATTTCATCTTACTGCAAGTACTCTCTCTCTCTCTCTCTCTCTCTCTCTCTCTCTCTCTCACACACACACACACACACACACACGCACACACACTCGCGAAAAAACACACTTTGCCAAGTCTATTTATCCCGTTCAACTCCTTCAAAAAAGTTTTTGTGTGATCAGTCTGTTAGCAGTGTAGGTAGCTGTTTGGTGCGAATACGGTTTCACAAAAGAGAATTAGCCCTAATATGCACTTGGGAGAAAACGGTCAGATAGACTGATTGATAAGAAAGTCTCACTTTACGCCGAGGTTTCTTCTATTCTAAGATTCTTTAGTGAATTGCTTTAAGGGACTTATACAACCAACCCATCAGTCCGTGAAAGTTATTCATATCTTCGCGCCAGTGTTATAATCCAAAATTTAGGAAGATTATCCATTGAGACAGCCCGTTCGAACGTCGACAAAACAAACCAAAAATTACAAACATGATTCTTTGCAAAGTCGCTGTCCTGTCCTCTTGAAGACAGTCACGATCCGACGGAGGACCATCGTGTGGCTTGCCTGTCATCGTTCACCTTATTGCTGTTAGTCTCTTGGGCACGGCGTCGTTGGTAATCCACAACTGCCCATAGTTCCGTTTTCAGCAATCAGCTACTTACCAAGTAGTATATGCACTCACCACACTAGTAGTACTGTGGCAATGATGATGCTGATAATAATAATAATAATAATAATAATAATAATAATAATAATAATAATATTAGCGAATGTCTGGACCTGCTTATTCTGGGAAGTAACAGCACCGAAGTCCTACAGTTTTCCAATCCAACGGTTCATCATACAGTGTCAATGATCACGAAGATCACTAATGTAAATGGATTTCCGCACTCAGTGCGTGTATCATCTGGTCTGATAGAACTCAATCGCGTAAGGTATGATCGTGATTTCGCTGGGCTGACTGTTCTTTGGACTCGACTTTCTACTCACAAATCTCGTCATCCAACCAGCCCCGTACTCTGAAGCACCAAACTCCAATTTCGACCTAATCAAAGCTCATCAGTTGTGCGTATCTTCCGCCGCACCGAAAGTTTGAACCCGAGTTTTTTCATCCCAAAGATGTATGTGTTACCATTCTACCATCCGGCAACCATCCGGAGCGATCAGAGTCATGAGGTTAGCTCTATCCAGATGTCGTCCTTTATGACACAAGCTATTCGTGAAACCATCCGGTTTAGTTCCCAGAGGATGGCTATGCCTTTTTGATCCTTTTTTCTAGTCTCACTTTCCTCGAGTATTTCTTTTAATCGCCTTTCTAACAGCATCAGTAAAATGGCATTACTTTTTCCTCCAATTATAAAGACCAAATTTATGAATAGTAATAATCACAAATGATTGGTTATTAGTGAAGCCGAAGATGAAAGAAAATTGATAAATTTGGTACCATACTACTTTTAAATTGACAGCTAATCCCTCCGAGACTTCATTGATGACCGTTTGCTTTCAGTTATTTCTGGAAATATAACGAAGTAAAAAAATGACTCTAGGGAAATGCCGAAGTAAACCGTGACGAATTTCCAACTAGGATGCAAGTTTGGGCTCCGAATAAACCCATAGTGAAACGAAGGTATACCGGTAAAAATGCTTTTCTATTCCAAGCAAGACCAAATTGAGAAAAAGTTGAGACATGTATTAGGAGGATACACCAAGCTCCTGAATAGACGAAATTATCTGAGTCCAACGAAACGAAATGGTTGACTGCTTCCGCTATTTCAATTTTTAAATTGACTGTGCTAAGTCTGACCAGGTTTTACTAGTTATGAAACTATAACTGATTAATTTATACCCCCGTTCTTTTAAGACGAAGAGAAGCGGGTACTAAATTTGAAGGCTCAAATGAGATTTCTGGCACCACCGATCGAGTCTAGAATTGATCGGTATTAGCCACCTATCAAAAAACGCACGTCTTGGAAAGTGTTTTCATATGGTTATATGAAATATTGTTTTCTATTTCGGGCCTCGAAAATGTTTAATCACCAGTAGCATCATTATTTTCTCACTAATATTAAAGTATGTTGAACAAAAAAGTTATGAATCTACACAAAGCTTTTTTTGAAGAAAAAAAATGATTTGAATGCAAACGAGTCGATGCAGGGGCTGTAGCATCTTCAGAACTTCATGAATTTGCAGTTCTGAGGATTGCATTTCACCTCTTTTTGTGCCTTTGTGCAGTTATTCAGTGGTTGCTGCACCAAGTATACTTTCTGGGATTATCTTCAGCACTGTACGTACACTAACCTAATCAACTACTAATTTGATATTATCCCTGTCTTAACTCTTCAACTTCACACAAGGCGCAGCTTTAGAAGAGTATGAATAATCTCTTATTCTTCTTGCACTCTACTGGACATAGACTATGCAGATGTCCTCGGATTGGTTTGCGGCGAGCCTACTGTGACACAATGCTTTCTAGACAAACTCGCATCGTTTTTATTATGGTACAAAATGTGCTTTTCACCCTCCGCGTGTAAATTTCTTCTACAAGACTGACAGGTGTCTATCCCTGCACTTAACATCGGCATCGATCGGTTTGAAATCGTTGAAAAGTTTGTTTACTTGGGAAGCTGTATAACTGCTGATGGACGGGTTGGAGACTATGTGAGCAACCGAATAGAGAAGGTTCAAACGACGTTCAGTTATCTGTATCACCTGTAGAGACGGCGTGACATGCCTCTCCGATTGAAATGTAGGGTGTACAACAGTGCTGCGCGTAGTATGCTCTTATACTCTTGAGAGACATGGCCTGTTCGAGCTGTTAATGTCGACAGGTTGTCGGTGTTCGATCACCGATGCCTGAGGAGTATCACGCAATTTTGGTGGCAACAGCGAATAAGTAGTTCCGCAAATTCGAATGCGCATCTACGGAACCGGGCGTGCTGCGTACCCAGTTAGTGCTACCATATCACCCCATCGACTCAGTTGACTGGGACATGCACTAAGTGAGCCACCTCTTCAAATGCCCCATCACACGCTATTCGTCGAGCTTAAGGTTGGCTAGAAACGACAACTTGGAGGCCAAGCTAAGAAATGGTACCGGTCTGTCACATTGTTGACGTCAAGACTCAACGGTGTCGATTTCTCACGCATGCATGACTGGGGACTTCGAGTTCCACTACACAGCTGACTGAAAACGTTATTGTGTATGGCTCAATGTCGTGCTCAATAGCGGTTATGTTGTGGCTACTTGTGTTCGAACTCCTGAGAAATTTCCCCTTTCACTTTTCAAGTTATTTTTCCATCCATATATATATATATATATATATATATATATATATATATATTCCACATTCTCCTATCACTAATTCATAACTTTTGTAAACGCGGCAGATTAATGAAGCATTAGAAAATTGGACTTTTAAGGTCTTTAAACTTGGTGAGATCGGAATTCATATTTTCTCCCTGTACAACCAATAAGACAATGAGTGGGAATTTGTAATAACAACTCATTAATAAGTTTGGGGCGGTTCATTGTGTATCACGTCCAAAACCTTTTCGTTTGATGCTTCCTCCGTACACGCACTACTTTAATAAATCACGAATGTGATCATGTGGCAGGTAAAAAACTGTCCAAGTGGTATTGAATAGAATTCGAGATCTAGATACGGTAACTCATGAAAATTGATTTTGAACTCATCAAGAACACCGGTTTTTAGTTGTTCCGTCGTTGTATCTTCCTCCGGCCTTCCCCCTCCCCCAATACATGAGATTTGATGTGAATGTCCACCAAACCGTGGTGATAAATGTCGCATCTACACTTTCGCCCGATCCGTTTTGAAAACTCAGGAGTTGTCTTCACCCAACTGCTTTTAGCCTTGAGGTTTCGAAGCTGTTCTTTAAATAATGCTATTCCTAATCCTTCTTTTTATTTGTTATACAACATAGTACTACAAAGCTAATGAAAACCATAGATCAGTCTGACTGATATCTCTACGTTCACTTGAACGACTCATTATTGGGATATCAACACTCAGCCATTTGGACCTCGAATCCGGGATGTAAGATCTTCCAGTCAAGTCAGTTAAATGTTTTATACAATACGAGAGGTATACACTAGGCTGTGTGGCGGATTGTTACTCTCGCTACTTAACGGCTCCGTGATCTGACTTGCTTTAGGCCGTTTGCTTGAAGACCAAAGCCAAAGGTTATTCTGGTACCCAATACGTCGAACCTCACAAATCAGGTCCCGAAGAAAGTTATCCAGTTCGCATTGGCTAGTTTCCTTTTGTGATGGGCAACTCGAGATTATTAGCGGGAAATTTGTAAAAGAATTTTTAGGACTATTCACTTCTCCTTTTTCCGAAACATAATCTTCCGATGTGTTTTTGTCTATTTAAGCAGAAACAAGATACGCAGATTTGCTCCGCAAAATGCAACACAATCAACGAAACGGAGTCCAGACACTTTCATTTTCAAGCACAGTCAAGATCATTTGCAATGTGTTCAACCGTAATGTGCTCAGACAGATCGCCACGCCCATCTTTATCGGTGCAAGCATTCATGCTTGCTTATGCGCTTACTGAGCCCCTGCTCACTGAGTTTTCTTTCGGTTTTTGCAAATAGAGCACGTGCAACCGCCCCCCCCCCCCCCACGGAAGACACTGTATCCAGCATACTTCATCAACAAAATAGTAAACTTCAAATTCCCTGCAAATTCAATCGTGTAGCTTTCGACGGTAGTTGCTTGGCCATATCTCTTTAACAACAGGCCACTATTCTATTCTTGATCCCGAAAGGAGCATCATCTAATTTTATCTGACATCCGCTAAGAATAACTTCGTTACTGTGTCATTATTTAACAGAGTCACTTTTAAGCACAACTAAGATGACATTCGCCACTATGGAGCCATTGAAACACCTCAACAATGTCATCCATCTTGTTACAGGGGTCACCGAGAATCACATTGGAATTGAAGACAAAAAGTTGAGTTTGTAAATCCTATAAATTCACCAACTTTAGGGTATCACGGATGATTTCATTGGCTTTCTCCAAGTCAAAATCAGCTCCTTAGCCATTCTAGACGATGCTCTGCTATTGAGCGGAAAAATCCGGAGAAAATGTCGATTGAGGACAAATTATGTTGCCGGCAACAGATTCTTTCCTGATAAGTGTCCAGATCATCCCCGTCACTATCAAAAGAATACCTGTCTTAGCCACCTTAATATTCTGTTGTTTTTATAAGTTAGGGTACCAGAACGATTGGAAACCTTAGTACCTCACTTGAACTTGATAAAATTTTCAATCCCTTTAGATTCGTTCAACCCTACTCGGCTTTCCTGAGGAAGCAATAAAATTCTTTGCAAACTGTGACAACATAATTTCCGATGAACCGCTAATAGTTGGTGAAGTGCTAAGGATAAAGACATCGCAATTAGAAGAAATGTGTCATGACTCACCTTTTTCGGCAAAAATGAGTAGCTGTTGACATTTTCACAATAATTTGATTTTGGAGTCTATCGCAAGTCCTTCCAGTGTGAAGCCTGTTGCCAGGTCTCACCTTCATTTATTTCAAAATTGTGGTCGATAAAAATAATGAATTTCTGGACACATAATCCTTGCCGGATCACTCCCGTGTGGTTCTGTTCAAAGTCAGTCGTGCTTGCATCCTGGACAGTCCTTTGTATCAAACATCTGAATCAAAATAGCCAATTCTCTCCAAACATTCGGTGATTCATTGTGGTCACATGTCCTAGTTCTTACTTCGTTTTCAATTCCGGTATAGTAAATGACCAAAGTTAAAAGATATCGTTGTATTCATGTAGAAACTTTATTTATCCAAATGACTGGCATGATGGATGATAAATATTCTCCGTATTTATTTAGAAACCAACCGCACCCACTGCAATTAATAAAACACTAAATGATCACTAAATCTGGTCGATGTACTAGTATAGGTAGTGTCGTACTCAGTCACTGACTTCCACCAGGCTGCTGGTTACCACTATTTCGAGGGAAGACAGATGCATATTTCCGGTGATCTCTCGCCTCGGCTCTCTCTAAGCTGCCCAAGTTTTGTTTCAATTGTTAGATAATGTGCAACCGATATCAGACCGTTTACCCATTTTGGTTGCGTCTGCTGCCTTCACAATTGTTAAATTATGACCACATGCTCGTTTTGACTTTTGACTATCATAATCTCTAGTAGTGTCTAAATTCGAAAGAAGCAGCGGTTCTTTAGAGTTGGTCTACCTTGTCTGTCGCATGTTCTGCCCTGATGTAATTATTCTATATTACCTATACGAACCTCTTCATGATCCGTAATTGCAAAGGTACCTCAAGATTTCTTCCCTCTCAGTGACGAAAAACGATGGAAGGTTTCTAGAGCTATTCACTTGCTATGAGCCCATGGTCCGGATACTAGAATGCAGAAAAACACGGATGGAAAAATAAAAGGATTTTATTTGGAGCAAACCTAGGCCAGCGATCGACTCCCTACAGAGAAGTCATCCATCATAGGAGTCGATCGCTGTGTGGGAAGCGGGTTGTTACCGTTCAAAGCCAGTGACGGAAGGGTGCCATATCATGTAGTGTAGATGTTCAACAAACCGTTGAGAGCCAGCCCGGATGGCCTTGTGGTTAAGGTGTTCGATTCACAATCGTTCACCCCGGGTTCGAGTCCCCGTGGGGGCTCGGTGGATGTGCACTGCTGATGATTTCCAACAAGGATGAAACAGCTGTACAGTGCTTCCATGGTTTTCAATGGTGAGTTGAGCGTTCAAGCTGCATGATGAATCATATTGAATACAGTTTAGTTAAATGCGACAAATGCAACTAAAGGGCTATCAATAACAAATAAATCCCTTCCATGGTATTTTGCAATCCCAAGCGAATCTTAGGGAAATGTTGGATACGAAGCGCCGAGATAATTAATTTCGGTTGTACGTGGTTTGCAGTTCGAGTTCATTCACAGACACGCACGTGAACAACAGTTGGTACGTAACACCTCAGCAGCGTCTGCACCCCCCTCCACACACACACGTCCACGTGCACCCTAAATCTTTCACCTCAGCTTAGGTCTTTGGAATTTTTGAGTTGACTGAAATAGGAGAGAAATGTGACAAGCCGGTGATGGATTATGAACTGGTCATTGCACACATGGAAGTGAGGAGATAAGCAGTTGAAATGGGGGCAGTCTTTATTTTCACTCGGCTCGATCTTGCCAGCAAATAGGTGCGAATAAATATTCACATACAAATGCAAATATTCACTAGCGCTTACAGGCAGATAAGTGGGTGGATAAAAACACACACACACACACACATGCACATAGCAAGAGAAACTCAGAAAACTCTGACACTTTGGAATGTACAGGTCAGGCTTTGAACTGTAATCCGATTAGAGTGAACATCGGCCGTGTAAGATGACCGAGACGTTTTGGGTGGATAAATGCATCTCAATTTTTTTTTGTACTGATCAACTAGCGTCTCCTCTCTGGTCCGCCCACTATTCGACAGAGTGTCTTCAATCGGAACTGTCGGCTGGATATTGTGAGCGCGAGAGGGCACTGGAAAGAGTTCACATTCTGAGCTGTCTTAACCCGATCGCATTCAGCAGTGTTCTATATAAGAAAGGTGAGAAGTGACTGGCAAATTCTCGAATTGATGGAACGAGTTTGGGGTCACGGTTTATTCAGTGTTAATAATAGCAAAGACAACGAATTCCAATTTCTCCCTTAAATGTATCATATTAACAACAGGTATGAGCGTTTATCAGACAAAATAATAGCACTAGAGCCGGACAAGTTCCACCAAAGTGGTCTGTGTCCGATAATAAATAAAGGCAACAGAGCAATCAACTTTCAGGACGAGAGAAATCCCGACTGTCAAGATTTAATTCCAGCCCATTAGATTTTCGATGACTGATTGCTTTAGTCCTTAGGTCCATTCCGAATGCACACGATTCTCTTGGGGAAAATGATGATTAAACAAAGACTAGTCTTTTCGTTTGAATACGCTAAAACGAAGTCGGACGAGCTCCAGATTGGACTCATCGGTTTCCGCTGACAGAGGCTAGCGATAACGGTTATGACAATAGTATTCCTAATTTGACTGCCGAGTTGATAACAGATAGAAACGAATTCGTTGCAGCTAAAAACAGACATGATAATTAGTTTAGGCATTTGCTCTTTTTGGGCTTGAGTGACAAGAACTTATTTACAACCAAATGACCCTCTGGTTAGTTTGAATAAAAGGAAATGTTTTTCTGTGACTGCTTTGTTTTTAAATGAATTGCAAAATACCTACAACGAAAAGGAAAACTGTTTCCTCGTTGCCCAGGTCATATTTTTCCACAGCTAACAGTACCATTCACTGTCGGTGACTGAATTGCGAGAGTTCCAAAAGAGTCCCGTAATTTAGTGGAAAATCGCTCAATTTACAATTTTAGGAATGTCCCGTATGAGAACCGACCTCAAGCCATTGCATTTCTTTGACTAGTTAGATTGCAAAAGCCGATAAGGGCAAGTATGTCTGCACTGTATTACTTTATCAAAAGTTTCTGTAGGTTCATCTTAATATCTTCACAATAAATTGCTCCGCAATTTCTTTTCGCTTAATCATAGCATGTACCGGACTTCACAGAAAGAAATTCCCTTCGTTCTGAATCGTGTTTGATTTTCTATCCGCCCGGTGACTCTTCTTCACACTGCTTTGCCTTAAAATATGCTTGAGGTAACCCCAACATGCACTGAAAATCAAAACGAAGTTCCATTTTGTGCAATCCAAGTCAGCACCTTGCATTGCCCAGAAAATAAACCTCTGTCAAACTTTCCGTTTCCTGCTACATAATGAAGGTACTGAAATTTGTCTGCAAACGTTGAGCCCCCTGTAAGCTCGGCTCGAATCCAAAGTTTTTGCCAATAAGAATGATTGATCGTTCTTTATTTCATTGAAATGAGCTTGGTATATAATTTTTCTGTCAATTCTTGTGTCCATTCGAATTTCGGAAAAGAAAATGCATTCAGTACCAAACAACGAGATAAAATGAAGTACCTTCAAGGAGATCTTTGATGAACGACGAGTACCTTTTGGATTACGTTGTTCGTTATACTGTACCATTACTTCTTTTTAACAATAATAGGATATAGTTCCACTGCACAGGTATATGATCTATCCTTAGACGAGTTCAGCGACAATATATACCAAAGAATTATTCATTTCCAATCAAGACCAAAGTGGCAGGTTTCAGAGTACTAAAAATGTTACATGAGTCATCAAGTTCCGTTTTTTCCTCTCACCAAAACAAATATATATTCGTATCTGTTATAAGGATTGACTGCAGACAATCACAGATACTGGGGCTTCTACTTTCACATTGTTTCTGTTTTTTCTACTCGCATTACGGTCGAGGATCTTTATGCAAATTTTCTCGTTAAGTTGTACAAGTACAAATACACATGCAAAAAATAAACTTGAACCTCTTTTTGCCCCAGATCCTCACGGCCTGCTATAATGTCCCGTCCAAATATCACTTGACCCAAGCTTTGCACGTGATCTGAACGAGGATGAAAGTTGAAAGTGAATCCGCGCTCTTTTCAGGCCAATTTTGTTTCGTTCGTCTTGTTTTCTCTTTCAAAAAATGACACCAGTCATCCTTGTTCAAGCAGATGTCAAATACAAGAGCACTATTGACCACACTAGCTTCGAACCTTAGATTCAAGGTTGCAGCGCGCTCGTACTCTACCCTGTGTATACATGCGTGCTAATATGATATGGTTGTAGGACGTCTTGAACAGGCATAATTTGACATTGCATTAACGAGATTCTATTTCAGTGTGTCTCCCTTGTTCCCAGGCACTCAAGCTGTCAGTCACGAATACTTACTTTCGTTCTTTCACTAACTCGTTCTTTCTTTCGTTTGTTCTACAGTTTTCAGAATGTGTGAACTGGTGCATAACTAATGAGTGTGTTCCAGTTTGTTGTGACATCAAAATGTGATGTGGTTCACGGAGAGGGAAGCTTGAATGAAGACAGTGAGAGAGAGAGAGAGAAAGAGAAAGAGAGTCGGCCTGAATGGCAAATCGCGTAAATCTGCGGAGACGCGAATTTTTCTAAGGTTTGGATGGTGACTAGGGTAACAAATACAAAATCAGGTGACAATGGATATGACTACACGATGACCTCAGCAGCCACAGCAACGCTCGAACCTTAGGAATTCGCACGGCGAGATTTCATTAATTCGACTCCTAAGGTGAAGAGGCCTGATCGAACCGGAGCATGCACGACCATACGCACACGCGAGTACGGAGTATACTTTTCGTTTATTCGTGTGATTCTGATTAGTTACAAGATTAAGAAAAGTGACATGCTGAGAACTGATAAACTGTAGACCACGACAGGCTTGCTAAAAACAAACTGACAAATGTGGAGAAGCGAGCACACAAGAAAACGTGCACAGATACACCCACTCTGTCGCACACAAAATTTTGGCTGGTTTGCTTGACTGAGTCGGCATCGGGAATCAACAATTCGCAGCCTCTTATGTGCAAATTTATGCATTTTCACCAGAGTTGAATAGCGTACCTGAACTTCGACGAACCGTGGTCCCGTCTCTCATTCACTCCGTCTTTCTGTCTCACAGCCACAGACTTACAAACCCGGTAGATCGCATCAAGACCAGAAAGAAAAAAACGGCACTAATAGAACTGAACAAATTGGAGAGACTCCACGAAACCCAAGCAAGCAGCTGCTTGACACCCAGTCACGCCTAAACATCACAAGGTGTGTGGATATCGAAATTGACACACATCAAAAAGACTTTCATCTTGCATACGGACACCTACTTAAACAGGAAAATGTAGATAGAGATACGCGGTTCGGTGATTTGGCCAAATTAGACCCCAGATACTGCAGCTTGCGCGTGTGCTCTCTCTCTCTCTCACACACACTCACACGCAGTGTATTCGAAGAGGAGCATCCACGAAACAGCGAAGCCGAGTGAAACATTATGAGATGCACGACACTGATTTAGTTGAGGCATTGCTCTTTCCAGCCAGTGTGAACTCACCTATGACAGCATGTGTGCTTTTTTCCCATCACATGAATTCTCAATTACAATGCCTTCTTTGGCAGCGTACGGGAAGACAACCTAGGCGATGAGATGAAATGCTTGAAGGACCTAGTGCGAAGAGATCGTGAATCATTCACGTGATTTCGCTCAGTAAGAGTATTCTATGAATAAACTGGGGAAGACGAATAAAATTACAAGGAGATATTTCCATCAAGATAAATTTATTATCTGTAGTAATTGCGGAGCACTGACGCATCATACATCGCTTCCCGTGGAAGAGCACATTTGAGGACGTATAAAATTACGTCCTCGAGACACGATACAATAATGAGTAATTACTGACTCAGTATAGCTAAGTGTGTCGTAGAGAAGCTGAAAGCAGTTTCATTGAATTCTGACAGTTCTTACTGACACGAATCCGTCACCAGTCAGTCAGTCAGTCAGTCAATCAGTCAATCAACCAGTTTATCAATGGCTTTTGATAGAGTCTGATAGTCTGTTCATTCTCCCTGCTTCCTACTCATTTAAGTCATCTTCGTTTGATTCTGTGGCCGTATGAAATAGGAAGTTGTGTCCCTAACTAGTATAAATTACAAAATCCCCAAGACAGTGGAAATTAATTCGAATATGATCAGTCTACGCGCGGTTTTAAGAAATTGGCTCATAGTAAATAACTTGAGTGGGAAGTCCATTTATGACTGAAAACATATATTAGTTCCACAGACTTCCTTTATCGAGGTAACTACCAAAGGTTAAATTCTGACACGCTATGCCAAAAAATAGTTTTAAGGGGCGTTTTCATTAGTTTTCCGAAGTTCGTCCGTGATCTTGACCACCATAGCTACCACTACTTCAACTATCATTACCAGTCTGTAGGCACTTACTTATCTTGTTGACACTTTTTGCATAACATTTCGTGCTCACTATTTAGCCGACTTTCTGTGACAGTACAGTTACTGTACTGCATTCAGTTTTGTTTATTTGTGCTAATCCATTTTACTTGATCAATGCCACTTTCAGCTGAATGGCTAATTTATTGAAGTTCGTAAGAAGAACACCAAGCGTGCACCCGATCTATCAACTGTAAGCATAAATTTGTTCTACCATGTTCGTAATGTAAGTCCTTCAATAACTCGGTCGAAAAATCTGTTTCTTTCTTTCTTTCTTGTACCACTTCGTGGAATACAAGGTTATCACCGCCGTATTTTTTGATACCGAAGTTACGGTTTTTGAGTTTGTTAATTTTTAGGGAGCACTGAACCTTGAATTGAGTAATGAAAGTATTTCCGGGAGTTGAACATATCTCACATTCCACAAAATTTCTAAAACTTATTTGTTTTATGGTTTGTTTGCATAACGGATTCAGTACGAATGATAATTCGACTTTTACGCAACAGTTAGTCTGCATCAGTGGTAATTTGTAGTATCACACAATGACGGATTCGTCTGGAGCTGGGTGGCAGTACCGCGCTGGATTTCGGATCTGCGGTAATTCTATCCCCTAGATTTATATTGTTACAAATTAGAGAAGAACGTAAGCCTTCGTTTGCACCCACTCAAGCACACACAATTGCAAGTATACACACACAGAGGCACACGTACACGAAGACACATTTGTATACGTGCAAAGAATGGTTGAGATTGCGATTGTAATATTGTTCTCTCGCTTTGGTTCCAGGATCGGGTGGATTAATCCTCAATGAAACACAAACGAATCCAAACAAACAAACAAATGCGTCAAACCGCAACCGAAGTTCACGAGGCGAAGTTCTCCGTTCATTTATGACGGTCGAGTGAACGTGAAATCTATTTAGAGAACCCCTTTAGTGCCTTTTACGTGTGAGAGAGCCTGACGAAGCAGCCTAAACTATGACGGTTCAAATTGTCTTCTGTCTGCATGTTCGTGTGTGTGTGTGTGTGTGTGTGTGTGCGACAGTTGAGCAATCGATGCACACGACGTCGGCAGAAGTTGCGTATGAATTGTTTGGATTGTTAGAAGTTGTGTTGGAACAGTTTGACAAATTTCCAGTATAAAATACACGATGGTATATGCAGACTGACCAAAGGGGAACAGATTGTTCGCGCAATTGTTGTTGGTTCCATTCGGTCACTTATGCACGCAATTTGGAATTTCGGGAATTGTACGAATGTAACTGAACAAATGAGTGGTTTGGCCAAATGCTGTGACGGCCCGCAACATCGGCTGCAAACTATCATTTTCTCACTAGGTTTTACGAGTATGCAACAATTTGTCTTTTGCGAATTAAGTTCCTTAATTGTAAATAAACTAAGAATTCAATCCGTTTAAGCGTGCCCAAAATTTACTTTCGAGAGTTACAAGCCAGATTTATTTTGAAACTTCATTTCCGGTAGTTACGCTCACAAACTACAGTGACAGGTGTTGAATTGATCTGATTGTTGAATATCGTTGACCTTGTGGGCCCCAATCATGCTTTAGCACTGCACAGGTTCTACCACTTGGACTATGGATCCATGCCACGAGGCTTTGATCCACTTGGCCAATGGCCCAATTCATCTGAAGCGCCCTCATAGATCGCCGGGTAGAACTTCTGTGGTACTGTGGCGTGGTTGGTGTCCACATGTGGGTTCAGCTCCCACCGGGGCCGACGGGTTTCTCATTTGGTTCAACCGAACATTGTCAAATTTGCCAAATCGCATCTCAGGACCAAAGATATTTATATATTTATTTTATATCCCACTAAAGAAGGTGCACAAAAAATCCTGATTTGGGTTTTTACCGAGTATCAATGAAGGATTGCACTAAGTAGTTTAGGTTGAACTTCATCCATAATATGTGCCTCAAAAGCAGTGATCTTTGTGAATGTTGTACGGTCATTTTTTGTCTTGCAGGTTCTGTGCTAGTCGTGGTCGTGGGATTCGAAAAACAAGAGGCGGATAACTCACACGTCAAGAAGCTAGCATATATGCCAATAAAATAATCCATGAACCGGCTATTTCATTTCTTTTTCACGGAAAATACTGAAAGTACGAGTTTTATACAATACTCTGAGAATAACTTCCAATAATGTTAGTAAATCTTCGTCACAAGGAAAGCACATCAGGAGAAGGTTTCTTGGTGGTGACGGTAAGAACACGCAGAAAACGATGATTGAACAAATGGGAAGAAAACCATGTATTGTAAAATAACACGTAAACCTAACTGACCCAATCTTTTGGCCCGTGGACAAAGCGCGAACGCTGAAAAACTTTCGTAACTAAAATAAAAGATTGTATTCGCCCTGATTAGGTAATTGCCCATAAGTTATCCATCACTACCTCCAATCACTACTTGGATAGCCACTTGGTTAGTTACAGAATCAGATGCTGATAGCAGTTCACCAGGAGTAAGATGATGGGAACTATCCCGGTTAGCCCTAAAGTTAGCTATTGTGGATCTCGAAATCTTGCACCCTTCCCTGGCTTGCAATCTGGTTCAGACCTGGTGAATATGCACCACAATTGATGATTTCTCTAGAGTCGAATGAGATAAATGTTCTAAGGCCAGGTGAACTGTAGTGGTGGGGTAAAACTTCAGGTAAAGCATTCCACAAAGAGTCAATGAACTGCAATACAGTCAGCTATTCTCAGTAGAGAATGCACATTTTAAATATTGATTGAGAATTGGGTTTTGGCCGAAACTCTCCTACAAATCTATCAATGAGTCTGCCAGTGAGTTTTCCCTTTTATTATGGTCATTCGACAAGGCTAAAGACAATCAAGTCTTGCCGTCGAAAACCGACTTAAGTTGATTAGAAACCACAGGCGGATATCATATAAATTAATGTGAATATAAATAAGTGGTACAACTATCTCATCTGTTTAAACTTTGTCCTTCTCAGTACTGCCATTCTGTTCAGTTCGTGTGCCAGGGATGGTCAAAAGATCTTTAAAGCTAAATATGAAACCCAGGGTCCTAGTTTAGAAACCTGCCTGCGATTAGCCTCTCGTTGAGCATCACCTAATTGGCAATGTCTTCCTTTAGTAAATATTCCACCACTTCAGCCTGATGAATTAGCCTGTGCACAACAATAAGTTCTGCTGCATTATTATATATATCAACGGGGAAGTAGTATGTTGGTTCAGGTTAATCGTTGCTTTTCAAACTGATATATTCGGCCACCTCCTATCAGCTGCTTCTCCTAAAATTCATTGCCTCTCTATTGTACCTCTTAGTTGGAAATCAGAACTCTGTTTTAGACTGCAAACACGTAAACAACAGGAGTAGGGAACTTGTTCCAATCGAATGAGATTAGGCGCAGTGCACGTCTTATGAATCAGTCGAGCCTCATGTGGTATTTTGCTTTGTGTTCCGAAAACACCATCACGCACAGACAGACACACGGTTGACCGCCATTCTCAAACAGAATCATGCCGACACCGCTGCCATGGTTTCTGTCTCTTTAGTTCTTGCTGCTATTGCTACTGTTATTCCCATTCTTGTTGCCTTTACCGTTGTCACCGACAAGTTCGAGGACTGGGAAACCAGATGTGCTTATCTCGAGCTGTCTTAAAAATCTGTCCGAGAAAATTTCTTTCCAAATAGGTGGGTGCACGGGTGTAGTGTTCATTCATGAACATATGCACGGACTTATTTATAAACATAAAGATACACATACTCACAATAGCGCCTGGATGAATGTGTATGCGTTTCCGTCTGGAGTAGAGGTCTCCTTTTAGTTGAAATTGGACAAAGGCAAACAGCTTGATTCTACCGAACGCGATCGCGATCTAACGGAGCGACAAAGTTGTAGATCTTTGTGAAACTATTAGGTTTGGGCATTTCTTTTCATTTTCTTATTCTTTTAGCCTAAATCAGTCCACTGTAAGACCTGGCGCTTCGGGCAAAGTCACGTACAACTAACTTAGTGACAAACGCGTGACACCATCCACCACCGCGAGCTCTTCGCCTATTTTATTGTCACCAACCCTCGCCCGTACTGTGCCAGTGTTAAAGCATTCGGAGTCGCACTTGAACAGATGATTTCCAGCTGAGTGGTTATAGAAAAGAACATACAAAAAACATATGCCAACTTCTTAAACTTTACTCGATAAATTCATTTTCATCGTTCCGCATCACTTTAAGAACAGAAAATGATCCACATCAACTTGTAAGTCACTCACTCAAACTATCTCACTATCTCCGTATGCCTTGTGCACATGTTTACATGCGCTTTCTCAAAACGAATCGCCCTCCCCGAAAATTAAACGTATCCACATGGTTACCCGGATGAACGTGCGTATGCCCAAAGCTAAACAAACAATATCAGAAAGCGACCTCACGTTCTGACGACTCGGAGATATCTTCGAAAGGGGACTGAAATAAAAAAAACTCTAGTTGACGGATATTCAAGCTCGTACTTTCGGCGCTCTTTTCATCAGAGTTATTTCATGCAGCGACACACACACGCACACACGTACACGTGTTGCTCAGATAAGTACCACCTATTTCCCCTAAATGCGGAGAATGGGTGGGTCCAGTGACTTTAGACGCTGATTAGGAAACGTGAGCTCGTTCGTTGCATAAAATTAGTGGAAGATTGCCTGATATTTCTGAGCAGCAGAATTGCTGCTGTTTGGATACTATCGATCTTTATCTAGTTTGCATTTTTCCGTTAATATCTTATTTTCTCAACTCATTTTTGATGTATTAGGGCTTTTTAGGCTTCGCTGTTTGTGAATATTTTATTGAATGAAAGACCAACATACTAATGTATTTATTAAATAACTGTTTAATTCATCGATCGACCCAATGTGGATTCAAACAGGACTGCTAAATCTGTTTTCAATAATAACTAACAAATGTGGTGAAAATAAAAGAATATCATTCGTGATAGGGATTGTAGACGAAAATAGATACACCAGTCACCATTTCCCCTATGTCCGTCAAGAAACATTTACCCGAGACTGCTCTCCACATTACATATTTTCCATGAAAATGGATGGATAAAGATAAATGAATAAATCGGTAGATGGACAGATGGTCGGTCACACAGTCGGATTGACACACAAACCAGCCGGCTGCACAGTTTTTTCGCTGCCAAAAATATTTTGTTCGCCATTTCGGCAAATGACTTTACATCATCAAAGCAAAACTGGAAAGCGCTGAAGAAAAAAGCAAACCAAACGAAACGGGGTAAGATTTCTGTGTTGGGGTCGTGAGACTGGTCTGCACAGCTTCAATCTGTGCTGGCGTGAGTGGGGTGGGGACTGGTGACAGTGCATACTAGAAGCCCGTTGCTTACTAAGACACAGGCTTGCATACAATTGTGAGGGTACGAACACATGCACACATACAGGGGATTTTGTAAACGACTTTGTTGAAAACGTTTCCCATGTGAAGTTGATATTGCGATCGCGCATAAAGAAGAATGTACCAACCCAAGTGCACACAAACAACTGCACAACAACAGCAACTTTTAGTGAGTTATTCGCTGTTTATAGGGGTAACCACATGTGCGCACGCGTGCTGTGGGAAATGATAATAATAATCATACAAAATGGCCGTAGGCTAAACCAAAGTTAGCTGCGGGTTTCTGAATGATTCGTAGTTCATTTTTGTTAGCAGGAAGAAATCTGAGCAAACTCATTTTCTCCCCTTCGGTGTGCCTGCGCGCAAATTCATCTTCCGTCAATCAGATTACACGGTCAAAACTGAACACGGTTCGGAAGATAACTTCCAATTAGCTGTGATGCAAATCTAAAACAAAATTTTATTGCCGTGTTTTGTGAAACTTTGCAGTTCACCATGTTCCCCTTTGTTTGCACATTTTTATGTACTCATAGTGCACTCATGTTCTTATGATTCCACGATAATATGGATTATCTATAACGCATTCGTTTACCTGAAACGTTTACTGAGAGAGAAAAGCTCATGACGAGAGTGAGTGAGTAGCTCTGTATTGTATGTGTTTACACGATGCCACCCAGGCATGTTTAACTTGCATTGTTCGGCAGCTATCTAATGTAGCTCAGAATTTTTCATGACACAAGCTTGACCCGCTCCGTGCGTGTTTAGCACTAGGTTGTTGTGTAATACTGAAGGTTTCTAATTAGTTGACATACATGACCGTGAAGTGCTTCAATTTGTACAGTAATGCTGATTCTGCATGCTAAACTAACTCGTTCCTCTATTCTAATCGTCCACAGACACCTTACCTGACAGCGGACATCTTTGCATGAAGATGAATGCGACTTGTGCAGTATAAGTCGGAAAATGTTTCTTAATTTTCTGTGAAAACAAAGTGTGTTTTGTCCTTTTAAAGACAAGAAGTATCGGATTGGTTTTATCCCATTCCGTCCTGAATCCCCTTGAGATTCATTGGAAAATGTGCAATTCCTTCCGATTAGAACACGATAACAATTAGTAGACATTCTAGAATGTACCTGAGTTTTAGGAGTTGTCGTAAAGTAATGACTATTTCACAGTTTCTACAGCTGTTCAACATTGATTACAAGGCTGCTTTTCCTGTACAGTTAGATGTTTGGATAGTCACAATTAATATTCACGCATGCCCTCACTTTTAGCATCTCGTCGGACTCGTTGTTTCGCATAAAATCCCAAATAATCACGGAAAATCCATTGAGTCACACATTTCATTCTACTTGTCAGGAATCGTGGGTTGCAGAGCTTATGAATCGGGTCCCGACTGGCAGTCCAACGGAAAGAACCATTTAGCCAAACAACATGCACAATGACACATTCACAGTTCATCACGTCCACAGCGATTCTGTGGTGGTAGATCAGTAATCAACTAACTGAAATCCCCCACTGACGAAACTGATTCACTGCTCCAAGTTAAACAAGACTAACGAATCGTGTGGATGGTAGGAGACTTGCATTGTTTATGAAAAGACACATTACACTCTATCAAAGCTCAAGGAGTCGTGAAAGAACCGCATGGCTGTTACGTAATGGTTAGAAATCCTCATTAGTTCATATCCAGCGAGTTCCTAAGGGGATTGGAAGGTGTAGTGAATGATTTTCCGTCACACACAAACGAACGTGTGTTACGTCCAGGCCATCTGGTTTCCTCAGATAGGTTTGCTTCACTTCCGTACTATATGATCAAAGGCCTGTCCTTTACTGGCTTTGAAAGGTACCATGTGTCAGTCGGCCAGAGTTCAACTTTTTTGATGAAAATTTCATCGGTAATGGCTAAGTAAGATGAAGGTATAATCATCAGAGCCTGGCTACTTAACTACGGTAAGTAGTAGCCGAGTTATATTGTCTCTGAAAGGATTCCTCAAACCCTTTCGATGCCCAACTTTGGAAGTAATTGATCAGAAGAAGTTGAGCCTCATTCTTGTCGTAAATGGGGTGAATATTCACACAGGAAATGAATGTCACTTCACTTAGATATATCAAAGTCTCATGAATCGATAAATATAAAAATGCTTCTGATAGGCGAGCTGTGTTTGTAGCACGACCAAAACTAGTTCATGACAATATTCTAGAAAATTTACTTGATTTCGGCAAGTAAATCAATTAAATTCGAAAAATTGCGGTTGTAACTTTGATAGTCTTTTTTGAGAGTAAATATCATTTTATTTCCCATCAAATTTTCACCGATGCCTATATGCCTAGTAGTGTTTCTACCTAAATAGCACTGCATTCCATATACTACTTTCCCCCTTCAAAGGTTATATTTTCTGAAGTTCATACAAGTATGAATATGAATCAAGTATACCAAACGTATTTTTCCACCAAATTATTGAGTTCATATCTACTTGCTTCATCCCTCATGGTGTTTAGTGTGAAATCGCAATAAAACTACCATTACTAATACTAACAATACCACTACTAATGATTCTATTAATGTTATTATTACTATTTTTACTATTGTCTATAGTATCTCTGACGACATTATTAGGTCCTATTATGCTTTTGTCTTATCTGTGTAACTCAACAGATTAACCAACAGTCCATACGGTGATTCCATTTACTAGTAATCAACATATCGTTCCTACCGTGCTCGTCGTTGTTAGTGAATGTTTGTCTTGTTTGTATATGCTACTCATTTACCCATTTGTCATGTCATACGAAATCTGATTTAGCACAGTAAGAGTGGAAAAAATGGGCGCAAAATTCCCAGAAATCACTATCGAGCATGAACCAGTGTGTTCTCTAGAAAAAACAAAACAAGGTGTTTTTACAATGCAATTATGCAGTGGTTTTCGTCTAACAAGTTCCATGAGGAATCAGTCGTCATTAGTCCAGGCGCGATCGCTTTGCGAGTTTAGAGCTTTTATGGCAATAAACCGTGCACAGTTCAGGCCACTTGTGATTGCCTCACAAAAAATATGCTTCAACATTCGAGGTTTAATTTTAAAGTACTGAAATGTCTTTCTTGAATGGGGAACACAAACAATCGCAAAAGGATTCGACTTGTTCATGGTCGACTTGATGTTCGAAATATCAGTGGCTGCGACAGTCAAAATATGACCAGCATTTTAAGGAATTTCGTTACATTCATAAAATGAGTTTGATTCTGATTCATGAAAATGGAACTTATAAAGTTCAGTTAAACGATCGGAAGAGAAATAGAAATATTGGGAGTGCTCAACGAGTAATAACAATGTAAGGATACAAATTTTCGTTAGATAAACTTTCTGTTTGCCTTTCTTCCAAGTAGATTCCTTTCTAGACAGTGTGATTCACTGGACACAAGCTACATTTTCAACCAATCTTTCACGGTCTGTCCTATCCCAGACACTGACCAGGTAGATAAGTCACCCGTAACATTACAAAGCGATCACTTAAGGGCGACCAAGGATACTTTTTATTTTGCTATCTTGCAGCGCCCATTACAAATATGTTCAAATCGGATCCTCAACAATATATATTTCATTGACTTCCCTCATCGAAAATTCTAATGATTATGAAATTTCTACAGGGATCTCCGAAAACCCCGGCTGGTTAAGTTACATTGACTAGCTAAGTATGGTATATCAGAAGTTCAATCCATTGATAAGATAATTAATCACCTAAGTTAGTTAATCATTCAATAGAAGCCACTTTACCGACGAGAACTTATACGGTTGAATTGATAAGATAACCAAGTCTTTCCGTGGTAAAGGTTGACCATTAGATGATGACAACGCACAGTTCCCAACTTTTCTAGTCAAATCAGTTTCGATAATGTATCACGACTCTTTTGACAACACCTTTCAAGTTTTCTTTACTAGATCAGTTATTTGAGATCATGAATATGTCAGATTTCCGTGTTATTTTCTACTGTCACTTTTACCGACCTGACAAGGAAACTTCATTTTTGAAAACAGAAAGCTAGGAAGGCCTGAGACTAAAGGGAACAAACGTGGCTCAGAAGCGTTGGAGGTCAAGGATATACCTCAAATGACGCTCAAGTTAGGAGCGACAAGATTTGAAGCCGTTTACCGAAGAAATCATCAAACTGAATAGCATCAGCTATTCACAGCATAGTGCTTGAAGTTCTATTCAAAGTATCCGGTTTTTCTGCGATTACTTTTGAACCGATTTGACCTAATCTGAAGTATTGATTTGTTATTACATTGATATACAAAATATAAAAATGAGTTTTTGGAACAAAATACCACTAGATCAACGGTGCAAGAACATCAAACTGGTTTGGGAAAGCAACGACTTTCGTCACTGTTTACTCATACTGGATGCTCAAGATGTGTTACTGATCAGTATTCTCGTCACGCTCGAACCGTGAATGAAGCTTACTCAAGTTACGTATTCTGACTGAAAGTAGCAGCCTCTTATTTATCAAAACAAAGAGCTGTTGTGAGATCCAAGGCTCGCTGAGTTGGAACAAGGAAAAATACTCGGGAATAAGCACAGAACAGATTTCCGAGAAAATTTTAGGACCGAAATTTGTTCTTCGAACAAGTCCACGAGTAACTGGAATCAGTAGAGATCCTTGAAGCTGAAAGTAAGCCTTAGTCGTGCGCATTTTTGGACTGTTCCCCAAATCCGGAGTGCAGAAAAATGGGGCTAGCACTTTGGATGAATGATGGTCATTTTGAAAATCGTGAAGAATGGTCCAAAATCACACCATTTGGGATGCTGAATGGAATAATGCTATTTAACAACGAGAAGAAGCCTAATTTATACAGCTCCAATGGAATCATGTACTACTGGTACCACTTCCGAAAACAATCTGGGTCTTATTCTTCGAGCCTTCAGTGCGGTTCTGTGATTGGCTGGGATGAAGTTCTTAGAGAACATTTTCGGGTAACTGCCCTAGACAAGAAGCAGACGAGTGACGCATACATCAGGAAATAGAATGAATTCTTACTCTCGATGATGATGTGTTAAATACTACGGCCAGCCTCATAAGAATGTGGCTATTTTACCGAAACATAAAGCTCATGGACTGGCTCGCTTACAATCAGTACATGGACCTAAATGAAAATGTCTTGGGTCCATTTCCAAGGCCTGTCTGTGCGGAGGGAAGTGTCTTCGGGTCTACCCACCAGCTGATATCCATCAACCGCGATAAATGGGAGATCATAGAACTTGAGACCATCCAGAATGGATTTGGAAGCATGTCCGAAAGTTTTGCTCCTATCATTACCAATAAAGTTCATCGATTTTCAACAAGCTGGTTATTTCTTCCATTGTTGTAGAGGCTGGTTTAAAGGATTTTCTTCACCTTTCGGCGATGTTTTCTGCACAGATTGGTTTATCTGTATCACGCTTGAAATCCATGTTGTTTATTTAGTATATTTGTGTGGTAACACATTAGTATTTATCTTTTTTGCTTTCTTCCCTTTATCATGTATTAATGGTACAGTATTTCAGGAAGGGGGCTGCAGCCAGTTGGGCGCTGCCAGTCAGGGAGAATACCTCAAATTCGGTCGCCCTAAATGGTTGGTTTCAAAAGTAATTGCAGAATAACAGGCAGAACTAGATAACATTTTGTGTGCCACATTTATCAGACATTATTATCGTTAATTAATATATTACCAGATATGACACAGCAACATGAGTCAAAGTTTAGGGAGAGACCCTGTTCAAATGTCTTGCTCAGGAAGCTTTTTATCAAAAATTGGATGTTTCACTTTTGATGAACTTACTTAGTCCTTGCTTGAAAAGAATAAAAGACAAAACGAAAGGAGGAGAAATAAAAGCATGCTAGTCAGTAAGTTTCTCAAATACTTAGGGTAACTAGTACAGCGTTCACGAGTTATGGCACGTCTTGCTATCAGATAGATGTATGGGTTAGTTATGGCTAATTGTACATTCATGGTGTATACAAACCTCGGTGTTTTACTACCACCGGCTTCCAAGTTTATATATTTGGTTAATTTTTGAGACAACATTTACATGAAGATTCTTTTGGGTCACGTTGCAGTTGAGGGAATACCTTTTCAATATAATCTGGAATCACTTACAGCACGTACGTCTTGTTTTTTCTCTTATATCCTCTATACAGGTACGATCAGTTTTAAACAATTCACTTGTTGACTATGATCGATGAACTTTTTACGTGTCAAGTATAAATGCGCGTGATCTGATCGTTCCCAGCAGACCTGATGCAGTGGGGCGTGAACCACCGGGGGCTTGGTCACTGGTAATCGCGCACGGAACGGATTTGCATCGTCAAACGTGAGAATCCTCAGTTGTTAGCACTGTGATCAGTAACGCGCCTTTAACCAAATCTGGTCTTGACCAGATCGTACTAGCCGATGCACGCACGCATGTACACAGACAGACAGCTAGATATGTACAATTACACGCCCGGAAAGAGCTGACCGGTTCACAAGCTCGAGTAAAGCAGAAGAACAATAACGCATCATGGTGAACGAAATGAGCTGTGCCTGGTCCCTCTCGTCTATCCTCCACCTCCCCCGCCCGTAATGCGGACATGCAAAACTTCCAAATGTGGATCTAACTCATTAATCTTCCACGGGCAAATAGTGTTTTGAAAGTGAGAAACTGTGATACGGGTGTGTGTGTATGTGTGTGTGTGTTTGAACGATCCAGGACGTCCTTTGGGACTGCGGTCAAACAGACGTGCCAACTCAGGTCATTTAGACGGACCCTGGGGGTACGTGATGTTGGATCGGTCGGATTTAGTCTAAGGTGTACATATAACCAAGTGGATGGGATCTTTCTACTTGACGTGGGTAACTAACTTGTCAGGACTCCTTATCCTGGTAAACACAGACCATAGCATGCTCGATTTTGACCCTAGCTTTACGCGAATAAGTTGATCGGCCTCGACATGATGTTTAGGACATTCGGCAATTTTTGAGCCTGTTGAATCACAACCATGAAAGTCTCAAGTAAGACTCACTGAGCAATCACTATAAACGATTCCTATCAAGGATAAGGCAGCCATGTAACGATTTCTTGGTATTCAGTGTTAGGCTGAGTGTTGATATTTTATGATGAAACAACACACATTTTGGAGTCCAGGGAAAATTCAGAACTTAGCACTCAACCTTCGGCTAAAACAATACCAGGGGAGTTCATTTTGAGGAATTTTGTTCTTCCGATTCAGTTGATAAGCTGGTCCAATTATGTGAGACTGATAACTAGGTATTCTGTCAAACAGGTTGATCTGGTATGAATAACTCCAGAGCTGTCATGGTTGCCAAATTTCTTTGTCTGGTGTCCGAATTCGTGGAGTAATTTCCTATAGGCTGTAACGTGCTACAGACGGAGTACCCGTCATGTTAGCCATCCTTAACATAGCTCACAATGATTCAGTCGAAAAAGTAGTTATGCAAATGTTATTTCTGAAACCCTACAGAACAAGATACGCTTTGTAAAGAAGAGAAACCGATATTTGTGGATACTACGTGGTTGGTAATAAATAATATGCTTTTCTAAAGTGACTAGCTTATTACTTTCTTATAGCATAATCTACCTGTCACTGGAAGCACTACTCGCTGCTTCCCAGATGAACTGTGATTGTTGAAAAGCACATCGAGTCTATATTGTTGTGAATCCTCATAAAACAGTTGTATAGGATACTTTAAGAATCATTAAATGGTACATCATTTCATTATACCAACGTACTGAACCTACGGGAAAACCATTCGCTTGGTTCAGGTCCGCTGCAATTATTTCGGCTAGATGATTGAGTATGTCCTGAGCCACGCTCCAATCAAATCCTCATAAGCTCCGTGGAGCTCTTTGATCTGGTCTGGTAAGAAACGTCATCGCCAAGTTCTAAATAAATGGGGTATGGTGGTGGTTCGAAAGCAGCATGCAGGACTGTATGAATCGAGTGTTAACCGACAGAAATATAATCCTTTTGCTGTGGATCATCTCTAGGTGGAATGACGTTCATTTGGCACTAGCGTTTTCAGGCAACTGTTCGTCAACCATAGCGAGTTTCTCCTAAATAGACCTTTCCCAACCAAGAGAGGTGGTCAAACGGTCAGCACCGTGGACCGTGGACCGTGGACCTCCCTGTCCCGGATTCGACTCCTCAAGCCTCAGCCGGCCACCGTCCCCAAATGATAGCTTTGAATCGGCCGAGATCTCTTTTTCTGAAATATTGTACTAATATTATACAATGAAAAGGAAGCAAATAAATGAGTACAAGAGAATGGAATAAATAGTAATACAACCAATAATTCACTGTGCTCCATTACTTTACGAGTTTTAGAAGGAGCAGAAAATGTCGAAAGTAGTAGTTTTGCTGCTAACGAGAGTTGCTTTACAGAGGCAATAAAGGATTGGTGCCAGAACAGTGGTTAAAACGAAAAGAAGCTTTTTACAATATCCCAAATCTCAAATTGCCTAATACAGTTTGGGAGTTTGAAATTCACTTATAAAACTGCCACATTATTATCCTGCTTGTTAAGGGCTGCGAGCACCATATGCCTATCTTATTCTATCTTACTTTCAGACTGAGGCATCAGGGAATGCAAATCCGCCTGGTAACCAAGGAGAAAGTCATCTTTTGCCGTTAATAGCTAATGGTGTCTGTATGAAAATGAGTAACGACAAAATGATGTCACGATATCCTGGCACATGTTTAGAAACCCCTGAATCCATGACGTCTACTATAGGTACCTTCTGATAAAGCCATGAACAATAAGGACATCTGTTATTCCTAATATTCCCAAATAAGACTGTACACGCGGCTGAACAGGTATCTATCGTATTGAACCCGTAATTACTCGGTCTTTGCTAAACTGGGGAAAACAGGACAAATTATTATTCTTTTTGCTCTAACTAGTACCCTGAGAGGGTTAAGTTAGGGAGGTGAAACCATTTTTTTATTCAACTCCTCACCGAAAGGAATACAATTCCGAAAATTAGCAAATAAAGACAAGTTACGCTCAAATTGCGTTGAATGTGACTGAAATCAAATTTTCCATGACTTTAACCACTGATAGCTCAAGATGAGGGATTAAATAATCTAGTGTTCACTGTGATTGACTTTTAATATCAGAAGTTTCATCATCTGTGAGCCCCCCGCCAAATCACCTCCCTTTTTCGGCGTAATTGGTGATATTTCGACGCCAAAAGGAACGATCACAGATCGTTAAGTCCAGCTGTTACAAAATAGGGATTTCTGGATCTCATTTATGTAGGCATTTACTTATATTGCTAATTTTAATCAAGTTCCTCGTTTCCCTTCGATGACAAGCTGTTATTTGGTTGACTGCCTCAGCTAAATAATGATCAATGCTTCTCTATCCACTAGAAGTCATTCCACTTACCGAAAAGAATCGTTTAAAATACTCACGAGAGTATTTCTTCGTCGAACTACACAAAAAGGTGTAATGCGGTTAAACTTTTAGACATTTCCTCAGGAACTGAATAGATTACTTCAAAGTTATTCAGGAAGTACATCCCTCGTTCAATGGAGTATCACAATGACCGTTTAGATTCACTTAGAAAATGACATCCGTTTTGATACCGCCGATAAGCCGCAAGTAAAGCAAATAAACGTCCAGTGACATGCGGCCATTATTCCCATAACTCTCCATATCTATCTATCTATCTATCTATCTATCTATCTATCTATCTATCTATCTATCTATCTATCTATCTATCTATCTATCTATCTATCTATCTATCTATCTATCTATCTATCTATCTATCTATCTATCTATCTATCTATCTATCTATCTATCTATCTATCTATCTATCTATCTATCTATCTATCTATCTATCTATCTATCTATCTATCTATCTATCTATCTATCTATCTATCTATCTATATATATATATATATATATATATATATATATATATATATATATATATATATATATCTGTCTATTTATCTATCTGTCTGTCCATCTATCTCTAATTTTCCGCCCATCTAGCCTGCCAGCTTGCCGGCTGGCTGCATCATTCCGGCTCCTTGTGATTACAATTGATCCTACTGTTTTGGTAACTATATTCTTTTATTTAAACAAACCCTCGGACAATCGATGTATTCGAATAATCCAGAGTAATACGATCAATAAATCTTTGTGTCAGTATTTCCACGAGATCTCGCCCAACTAACAGTATCATAACATTTTACTTTATAAGTACTGTACGTGAAGATAGCTGACGGAAACCGCTGCGGGTAATCGAATTTTTAACGAAAAACTGATAGAAGACATTCAGAATATTGTTCACACCGAACAAAATATTGCAACCGATAAAGGTTTGTACTTTTTCACGATTCCCTTGTTCTCTCGTTCTTGCATTTGAAGGTAAGTTCCAGAACTAACAACATTATCCGATTTTTAGATATTTATTTAAAATTAGATCAATTTTTTCTATGAATCTTCCGACTCTTTTCGTCTTTTACGGTGACTTCTTTTCTAATTTGTTCCAAGCACTGTGAGGTGAAATAAGGTGAAAAAAACTCTGTTCAAGGCGGTGATTAGTTTTTGGTAAAAGTCCACCTCGATATCCAGCGGCTTTGAAAACCCGGGTCCATATGGACTCACATAGTGGCCAGACTTCGCTGTGTTATTCTGTTATATTTTGTCTTTTGTGTTGGCTTTTTATCGTGTTTGCTTCAGGTTTCGATAGGCCTGTTGATGCAACAAAACATTTTCCCACCTCGGAATTGAACAGTGTATCGCATTGTATGAATCTCCGCTGATTCCCACACACCAGAACATTTTCTTTGCGAGGATTATGTCTTCAATGAACTTCTTGACCTATATCATCGGTTGAGAAGGTTAAACTATTTTCACTTCTTGCCTCTGTATGGGTGGATCGTGATATAACTTATCGATTAAGAACGTTCATCCTTAGTATTCGAGCCGAAATCACCTGACTCTGAACAGCGAGCGATCTGGAAACTTCAGAGAACAAATATTTTTTACTAGTCATTGTGTAAGTAATTAATCCTAAATGTCTTCTATAAGTTAAAGAGGGAACTCCACTCTCGTTTTCAGTGAAGTCATTTTCAGCTTGAATATCTTCTCATGAGTAAAGCAGGTTTATCCGCACCGTTGCTCAGCCGAATGGGACCTATTACCAAACGAGCAAAATGTGGAGCTACTTTCCAGTTCAGTGACTTTCCGATTTGGGATCTTGGCCATTTTGACCATAGACACCTGCAGCACTTCGAGCTTAGGAAATGTGACTTTGAGCTGCACTTAGGGTGGCTACCTTGAAGCAGATTCATGATATCCATCCATGTATCACAGAATCCCGCTCGTTCCTAATTTGAACGGAAATATGCTGGGAATTATTCCGTCTAGGTTGTATTATAGAAGTAAGAACTAATAAAAAAGTTTGCAGTGTGAAACAAGCGAGCCGTAAGAGGAGTGCTTCTGATGCTCTTCTCCTCAAGTTAGACGGGCTGATGAATATCCTGGTGCCATGAGTCACTTTTTTCACTAGAGAAGAATTACCACAAAGACATATAAGTTACTCCAAATGACGTGTATTTTTACGCTTGAGAAACCGCGAAGCATTCGAAATTTCAGTCCTTCACAAAAACGTGGTCTTTTCATATCTCGTTACGTGTTCGATAAAAAGGCTGTTCTCCGTTTTGAAAACAGGCAGCAGTGTTCGATTTCGAGGTAGAAATATATGGATAGAAGCATACTGCAATGAAGCTTTTTACTGCAACTGACCTCTTTACAAATTTGACTGGCTGCTTTTGATAGCATCTGAGGAAATTCTGAAATGACATACGCTAATTCTTTACTTCATTATGGACTGTGTGACTTGGAGTCCGTAGAACGTTGTTCGTAAGTCATAATGTTTACTGATTCGCTTTGGCTAGAGGAGGCTACAGTGAAATACTATCTGTGCTACTGAACAGTAAAACTTTACCAAGGCTATATTTTGCTGGCCATATCACTCCAAGTACCAAGCTCAAATTGGTTCAAGAAACATTATTGATTTAAGACGTGTAACCTTATCCGCGCACAGTAACAATGACTCATATGGAACGATTGGTTATGGCAGGGTGCTTCGTTGTTTTAATGGCTCCTTACGAAAATACTTGTTATCAGAGAATCACTCAAGTGGCTTGCAGGTCTGAATAACAATTTTCGCGCTTGTGGTACTTACGAAAAGCAAAATTTTGACGAGCATCTCAGTTGCATAATGGTAAGCGTATTCAGACCTCACAGATTAGGTTGGGGAACCTAAGGAGGACCAGTCGTTTGATAACACGACCGATGAGCCCTGGTGTTAGTGAGATAACTAACTATACCCTATACTACTCTCTATCCGTGAGTGATTGGAGCGATATTTTTATTATGGATTAATCTGTCAATCAATGAAAATTGGAAAAAGCGAAATAGGTTTATTTCTTATCTCTCGGTGTGCGTATGGCTAGGGGATTTCCCCGAGTCTGCATCGCCATAATCCACTACATAAGATATCAACAACCAGGAAATGCCCGCTTGCGAGAGGAACAGGCAGGATAGGATGGACGGAAAGAAAGTGAGAGTTGAATCTGAATAAAAAAACATCTGGGTTAAGGAGCCAGTTCAACCGTGATATGATGCTATGATACCCCTTGGGAAATGAACAAGTTTGGCTCACTCAATTCGCAGTCCAGCTGTCACCAAATTGCGCACGTTTTGACCTTTGTTTGAACATTTCATGTTTGATAACAAAACGTACCTGTGTACGATTAGAATGGAATACAAGCTCGAATGCATACAGGCGCGTATGCGTGCGTCGTCGCACCCGTTTTCGGGAATTTGTGTGTACGTGCATGTGTTTGTACAATCAAACACAAAATATTACGCTGACCTTGCGATCGCCGACACCTGCATGCGTAAAGCGACCATTTGTTCAGTCCGTTTGCCCGTTGATAAGGGGCATTTACCACGTACAAATAACAGTCACAGCCGATTCATTACACGAGAACTGGAACTTTCGGGTAAGTTTCTCCACCCAGCAAAGGACGTGACTGATATACAATGACCATGATGATGAGGTAATAAAAGTATCATGACCTAAAGGGGCCACATAATGAAAGCTTCTTAAATCTGCGATGCAACATTCTACCGCTCACAAGTGCAATAGAGGAGTTCAAAGATGTACGGCAAGTCAGTGGTAGATCGATGAGAATACAGCGGTGAAATGCATTAAAATCCAGGGACGAAGTGAGTGCCAAATCAACTAGTTTTGCTTTCGTCTCAAAACGGGAGAAGTAATGAAAAAGAAAACGACTCAAAAATGCACTGGAATTTGCCTTGATATACTGGTCCTTTTCTCGCACTGAGTTTGAAGTGGTCCGCGGTAACGGAGTAGCTTTGCGTGCCACTAACGGAATATCACCAGCTATTTCGATGCAGAATTAATGCCCGCGGTTCTGAGAAATAATTTCATTTCAAAGCTGGCTGGCTAGGCGCTGACTGTAGAGGTAGTTCCTTGTTCCCATATAGTTCAACAAGGATCAAGGTTTCTTTTTTTGTTACATGCTTGCTCATGAGTGCAGTGGAAAGGGCAATCACCACATAGCCACGAAGGCCCACTGCACTATTGGGGATAGCTGGTAACCAGACCCTGAAAATTGGAGCTGCAAAGAACCTCATAAGGTCCCAATAGGTCCATCATCCATCATTTTGAATTTTGACCAGTTCAATGAGACTTGGAAATGTAGTCAGTAAACTGCAGCAGAATCGGTAAAGTTTTGCAAACCTTTTGAAAATTCGGATCACACTAAACCGAATACTAGTCATTTTAAATTCTCACGAGAGCTGAAGGCCTAGGCGTACGCCTTATTATTCATAGAAAAACCTACACGCCAAGGTACATGACGAAAATGCAACAATTATTGTAAAGTTACGTCAGCTTGTACAGAACTATCCGACTCAGTAAAGTGTGCGTGCAAGTAGTTCAGAACTGCTATTTTCACCTCCATCAGTGTACATTTTCTGAATATTACCCACGCCTATTCTGCCTCAGAAGATGGGACTAGGAAGATGACTTTACGGAACGGGACGAATTTCCCCAGGTTATTTCTACGCCATCCAATGTGGACAAATAAGTGGTTGGCTGAATATTTAAAAAAGTAAACGGGAAGTGCAATGGAATCACAAAAATTCTCACAGTTGGACTGAAACTCTGTCTATTTTGATAAGGCTAAATTCTTACAGTTGGAATGGGGCTTTCTGAACTAATGGAATAAAGTTCACAGAAAGTTCATCAGAATGATAGCACTACGAGCTGAACACTAAAAAGACGGAAGTACTCGTTTTATCTCTGTTATCTAACCCTACCAGTTATGGATGAAGTGTGAAATTAGTTCTATATTTTTTGGCTTCACGAGAAATATTTGTGAAGTTATAACCAAAACCGCCCCACTGAACTATTCCATGCGCAGTGGATATTACTCACATTTCTAATTTCGATATCTCCGGAAATCTGATTCACATTTACTGGTCACCATCATACTCATCGTGTTGATAGTGATTATCATTTTATCTTTAGCTTTTTATTCTATTCGTTATAATGTGTAAAAATGATACAACATTTCACTAAGAGAGTTGCGGACAATCAGAAGCAACCGACTGGAGAGTATCCATCGCCGAAACCGGGATTCTAACACGGGGCAGGAGGATTCAGAGTCCACCGTCAGGACCGCTCGACCAAACCCGGTCGTTGAATGAAAAGGCAGTGGTAGCCACTTATTTAACTAGGGAATAATTGTGGTCGATCACGCGTGGAGATCAGCCCTGTTGGACGATAATTTTTCTGAAGATAAAATAAACTTACCAGAGACCTGGAGTTTTAATTGGGTGTGTCCTACCGAAGGTCCTCCGACTTCTATGGTGTCGGGAAACAGCAGAGCGATAAAATATCTTTCTGCCTCCTCTTCCACTGATCTGTACAAAAACGAGCGGAAATGAACAACTCCCAGTGAAAGAATAAAATTTTCAAACAACAAATACGGTTTGAAGTCTACAAAACCTTGCCGTGTATGACTGAGGAAAGGTATCGTCTTTATTTATGGTCCGGGCATTGGAAGATGAGATAAGATGAATGCCTATAAAATTCGTTCATAAAGGGTCATTTGAATGGATTGGGAAAGTTAGGTTAAGTAGATGCAGTGGTATGTAGGGCAATTTGTCAACTTGGTCCTATCAACAGAATGACAGGGAAGGTGATTTGACAATCAATAATTCTTGCTGGTATGGCGCTCACGTGACACTGCGAGAACAACCAACGGGGAAGTAACTTGCCCCAATTGAGTTTTTCGACTCTGATAAAAGTAACTATCTAATGGGCATCGTGAAATGTAGAACTGAACGTCCCAAGTTAGACGCTTCCAATCAATATTCAGTTCCCCATTCGGCAAATATTAGTCAGTTGCGGTCTTCCTCCAGAAATATTGTAAGCTGTCGTATTATAAATCATATAACGTATAATATCTTTTATTTATTGATTTCGGAAAGCTATTTGTTGTTGCTGCATTTCATGATGTTCATTAAGGTCATAAAATTTAATTTGTTAGTTCCGTGAAGCGAGCTCTTTGCCTCATTGTCCAGTTTGCAATAATCGAACATGGAACGTTTTGGGAGATCCTTCCGAAACTTTGATATACATGACAGATGTTAGAATTTGGAACAGGTAGTGGGATTCGGTTCCAGTTTCTCATGGAATGGAAGTATTCTTGTATTATACACGAAGGACCAAAACGCTGTGAGCATTTTTGGGTTTCTCAGGCTATTTGTTCTACCCGATTCACCATATGATGACGTGAAGGAAAATTTGAACCAGAATAGTAAGACATGGGATTGTTTTTCATGATGAAGTGTCAAAACTCCACTCACTACTTAAAATCCAGGAAGTTGATGAAAGTTCACTCCACTCTTGTTTGGGATAATAGCAATATCAATCCAGTGACCCCCAACCACGACTCTCATCAGAGATGTATGAGTCTGAGAAGAAAGCAAGAACCCTGAGTAATCCGAAAGGACTTTCAACGGCTTGAAGCGCGTCAGCACTACATGATACGGCGCCCATCGTTCTCTGGATTTAGACGTTAACGATTCACGGCGTAAACGGTGGTCGACTCCATGGATAGGTATCTTCCCTGAAATTCACTAAGACAGACGAATGTGTTGCAAAAGCCTACAATGCTTTTCTTTTCTTGGTCAGGTCAAATGGCAGAGAATTTGAAATGTTAGTGGTCCCTCTTGGGGAAAAAGTCAACATGGAAATTGATTGTTGCGTGATGGAAAGTTAGTGGCATTAGTAAAATATTAGAGATAATCACTACATTCGCTCCGTACACTAGTTACAATAAGGCGAAATAGAAATTCAGTTAGGTTTTGGAAGTTGGAGACAATGTTAGTGGTAATCAATAGATTTTGAGTAGGAAATCCGGTTGCGGCGTGAGAAAAATAATTGAAATTTTCCTGTACGGAAACCAGTGATTGGGAGAACTCTATTCGGAACTTCCATTCTGGTGGAAACTTTACTGCAAAACAATAGGAAACAACCTTTAGCCAAATCTATGGAAACATACCCTAACAAATCTGTACGTACTCTATACGTAGTTTCAAATGATTTTGCACAGGCGATATGGTGATTTACAGTAGGATAGTAGAAGTAGATGTTGCTATTCGCAACCAGTTTGATTGGCATTTAGGAGTACCAGCATGTGCTTGGACAACGTGAACTTTCAGTCATCTACAGAGGCAGAAGACAGGAGTAGTTGTGTCATCGAATAACAGCACTCTCCGGTATGTTTGAGTAAAATGATGGAACACGATTTTGACACACTGATGTCGTCAGCAATGAAACACACAATTTGATCATCGATGATACAACTTCTGTAGGAATCGAGGTATTTGCTTGACCCCAGCTACACCTTTCAGATCATTTACTCCAGCACCGAAACCAGAGGGTTAAAATGGGCTGAAGCTCTAGCATTCAAAAGCACAACTCTGATCTGTGCAAGTAATGCGAATGAACCGTCAACCTAGCCCTACCAAGGCAATAATCTGCCACACCCTCTCCTTACTTCCCTGGTATCTTGATATCTTTTTGGTCGCAGATTTTTTTCCTTCAAAGCCCGTTTTATTCTGACTGTAAAAAGTATTTATCGGCTGTGGTCAGCACTTGTAAAGATGCAGTGGAGTGACCCAGGGTATACCGTGCAAACCAATACAGTTGCTTACTTTTTTCAAATTTTCAAGGGATGGAAATGTTTCCGAAAAGACCAGTGTGAAATTTGACAGAAAATACTTTTCTAATTGGCTATAAGAAGTAGGAAATCTGGACAGATTATCAAAGGATTCACTGTGCAGTACCAACGTTCAACTCATTACTGAAAATCGGGGAATCATCGCATAACTGCCTTATTCTTGTTACGAAAGGTCAGATACAGTACAAATCCGCCGAGCCCCCAAATGAGACTCGAAATCAGGATGAAAGCTTGTGAATCGAACAAATAAACTCCACCCTATCCAGACTGGCTCTCAGTGGTTTGTTTAAGGTAATCTCTGCGTGATAAAGAGCCCTTCTGTCAACGAATTCTCAAGAGGGCACTCACTGACCGTACAGGGTTCGACTCTTATCGGTATATTTTTGCGCTGGATTGGGTTTATCTCGTAACGATTATGACGGCAAATTGGTATGCAAGATGCTGGGACTAGACTCGAGGAACTAATGGGCCGGGAACAGTAGAGCACCGAAGATGAATGGTCCACGGCAGCGGGGTTTCATAATCCATGTCTCAAACTGACAGACAGAGATTTATACTATTCAATAATCATCGGTCACACCGACTACTGTAGTTAAAATCATCATTGTATCGTCTGGGCTTTGTAATGTAACTATTACTAAAGCCAGTCCTTGATCATCTCACAGAGATCAAATATCATGTGTACAAAAATAACAATTATATGCGTTTGGGGAGGTCAATGGGAATAGAAGTCGCTGAATTTTGACCGATTTCAACAAGGCTCAACTGTCTACCGAGATGGCTGTTTTGAAATATCAGATTTTAGCACCAAAATAATATTGTAAGGATCAAGAGCATTCTACAATTTTATTTTGAGCAGTTAGCAATGTTTATTCAACACTTATTGAGGTGAATCCATTAGAAGTGGATCAAACTCATGAGGTACACCATAAGTGACTATATTTAAATGTGAACTTCAATTTTATAATTTACAGGTTTCTAGGAATAACACGGATATTCTACCCTAGTTCTTGTTATTGAGTATGGCTTGTACGTAACAAGGGACCGATATGAAAATACACTTTTGAGAGCACAAAATCAACCAAAAACGAGAAAGAATGGTATTTTTGGCACTTTTAGCTCATCAAAATGGCGCTGTAGTTAGGTTCCAGGATTCCTAAGACCTAAGGGATACGCATTGCATTTGTCGATTCCCGACAACCCGGATAAAACCACTGTAAATGGTTTCTAATGGAAAGCTGAGCGTTGATACTGCTTAGCAGGACAGTATTCAACATTTGAAACGGAAAAAATTCACTCGACGGTTGTTTGGATAGCTCAGTCGCATTGACCGTCGAGAATTGCGATTCTCCTCTTGAGATTCCATAGCAAAATTAAAATAATTAACCTAATCAATGCTGTAATACCATCAATAATAATAATAGTGATGACTGTACTCATTGGAAAACCAGCTCCCGTCTCTTTGTAATATAATGCATGCTTGTTTATAAGCAAGATGTAACAATTAGCACAGTGGTAACACATGTGCTTTCCGGGTTAATAGGCCCGGATTCAAACCCTGAACTCGCCGATGGATATGCCACTGATGAGCTCTACAACGAGAGAAGCTCAAGTCTTGTGCTTCCGAGTGAAGGGTAAGTTGGGGTTTGTGCGTGAAAGATGAGGTCCCAAGTTCAGTCGGCCATGCTAAATATTAATAAGCGACTGAAATGTCTTGTTCTTTTGTTTCTGGGATTCATTGGGTGAAGATGACTGCCAGATTCTGAAACGTTTCCGAGTACCCACTAATGCGCGTGAATGTGCTCGCGAACAAGTCACTTTTTGACTGGCTGAAACCTCTGAAACCTCTGGAATTCTAAATGGCAAATTGTACACAGATACATAGGGGAAAAAACTGTGAATGACTTGGGATTCTGCACATAAGTGAACCTCAATTTTTCACCCAGCGGATTCAAATGATCCGAATATTTGAAATGTCAAACTCTGACAACCGCTTGTCTAAGGTTTGCACTTTGCCACAAGCTTTTTCCGGTATTTATCAACCATTGTTCTATGTTTGATTGGAAACTTCAGTAGGGCACCTCCAAACGTCTGCTATCGGCGGATGTGGCATACATTTGCATGTGTTGCTATGTTCCGCACAACACCGTGGAGTCACCCAGAAACGAATAAACGTATGCATACACAAATGCAAACTTACGCCGTTGCACACAAGCAAAGTCAAAATTCTATATAATCACAGTGCGTGCCTTCACGCAGAGACGGATGTGTGTGTGTGTGTGTGTGTGTGTGTGTGTGTGTGTGTGTGTGCGTATCTGTCAAGCGTTGTGGAGCTTTGTTGTATGGTTCTCCACCCGTTTGCAGTGCACTCGACTACCGGTTGTCAGTTCCCTCTCGCCTTGCCTCATCTGAACCCCAACATATTTCATCTTATCCAATCTCGAATCCAACCGTTTCACCACAACTTGAATCTGTTCTACTTTGTCCACCCCGTCTGAAGTCGAAGACACGAAGTTTCCCAACGGTAATCAGAAAAATATGTCTACATATGTGTATCTAAAAACACATGAATACCTGTGCAGATTTCTTTTTGACAGGAATATGGGGAAACGTGTAAAGTGAACTATCACCTGATAGCCTGAAGCCAAAACTGACATGCTATTTACGCTGACTGGTAATCAACCTCATAGCTAACCGTCCCAAGCCCAGGTGCAAGCCACCGTCCGATGCACACAGATTGTTAAAGAATGAAGTAAGGAGAGTGATACGGGGGATGAAGATGAAACTTGGGTCACACAGAACCTGCTCTCATATGGATCAGCACACACAACCACGCCTAAATGTGAGCATATTTGCGGCCATTTGACAAGGAGTGAACGCTACCTGACGTACATAGGAAGAAGTTTGAGATACGAAATATCTAAGAGACCACTTTGTACGTAGAATTTGGATACATCTGTATGTGTACGAATTTTAGACAGGACAAGTGGCCAATAGCGAGAACAAGACGACAGAACAGCTATTGACCCAGCCACCTGAATATTGTTGAACCGTGCATGCTCTCCAAAAATTGGTGTCTTCGATTTGGACATTCGTGTTATTACGTACTCGTTCGAATGAACTATCGATCGCGTGGAGTATGTCTCTCTCTCTCGGCTTGCGTGCACAGCATGAGAGAAAGCGCTCGTCGAAAGTCAAGTATAGAAAATAACCCGCACCCTGATCGAATTAGAGTGAATGAGGCACAGGTACACAACAGAGGGAATTTACACATTGAGGGACAGTGTGCAGGCAGATACACACACACACACATTCGTGCATATCTCCATAATGAACTGAAGCCCGAAGTACTCACAGAAAATTCGTGTAATTCCTCAGGTACAGTGATTGTAAGTCTTTTCTTCCTGCGCGATTATACAAGGCCCATTTGAGCGTTAACACTTGCATCACACAAGGATTGTATTCATTATGTTTAACACTTTCACTGTAATGACTTTCTGGTTGGAATCGGTCCGCTAGAGCAACTGACGTGATCAAGAAAAATGACTTGGATGTGTCTCTTCCACAGTGGCACGAAATGATGTCCATCAATAATGCTTAGGAGGATCATCTCTATTTCGAATGCAAAAAATCTGCCGGCACCAATTTATTTTACCAAAGAAGCCTATGTTATGATTTAGCCATCTCGTTGTGTGATACTAACAAATTATGACCTTGTTGTACGGTGATTTATTCGAACCGGAAAAGTAAATTTGGTCAAACTTAAGGTGTAGTAGATTGCTCACTCATATTTCAGAAAAGATAACGAAAACTGTGGATCTAGTTTGATTTGGACTATCTTCGGAAAGCTTTTCATTGATTGAGAACAGAAAGCCTAGCTGGTTTGCCTATTGTCATCAATAACTTGCCGTGGGATTGTGTCGTACCAAATGATACTAAAATACAGAACATGCTTTGGAACATTTGAAAAATACTGAAATGATCAGAATGGAAATTGTTATGGGCCCCGATCGAGTATCGTGCGGTCGACAATACGTAATTCCCAGTCAAGCACGGTGACTGGAAACTTGACTAGGAACAACCCATGTCCCCATGGAAGAACGCGAACACAAGGACCTGAACTGGACCAAAGGCAAATACACTTTGCTCCTCTGCTGCTTATATAAAATCCCTGTGTTTTTGCCGATTAAAACAACTCAAGGCTCTCCTTCAATGGCGAGTCGTACATTTTTTGTGCAAATTTCCAGCCACGTGTGATTCAAATTTAAAGCGAATATCGAATATCTCCGAAGATGAGTAGGACAAAAAAAACATCAATGGCACATTTGAAATCCTCGCCATCGAATTGTGTGATAAGGAATTCTACCCAACGGAAATTCGTTAACACCAGTGAGATTCAAACCCCTGTATGGAAGTCCCAAACGCTTCAGTGTCGTATGTGCTCCGGCAGGGGTAAACGATTTTCCACATCTAAATCAGTTTGATGCTTGCCACGTATTTGATTGTGAACTAAGCACGCCATTAGATTCAAATGGTGGACGCTGATTGATTGATAGGGAAATCCCTGTCTAGGCAGTCAAATTACAAGCTAGTTCATTGAGGCGGATACCATGTGCTAATGTAACCTGCGTAAGGTAAACTTTATGGTCTACATGCTAACTATCCGACATTCTTTGGCATCGTCTTATAGCTCAGCTGGCAGGGTCTCAGAGGTGTTAAATAGTGGGTGGCACCCGCGATACTGGGTTCAAACATCTCCGGGACCGACGACTTTTCACACCTGTATCCCTTCAAATCTTACACAGACCCACCTTCTCAAGATTGAATGACTTCAAATGTTACCATGAAATACTCAAACACAGCACAACAGTTTGCCTTCATTGATCGGGTAAAGTAAGCCTCCGACTAACGTAAGAGTGGTCTTCCAGTAAATGTGGCCGACGGCGGATGGATTTGAACCCAAACATTCCGAAAACTTAGTATCACACTAGATCGCCGTAGGCACATGAATAGCTGACACGCATTGGTCTAATCTTTTCCTCATGGCGAGAAGCAATAAATTTAAGTATTTTAAATAATCGGCTGACCATCAAGATTCAAAATAATTCAGAATTGCTATCACTTGCTTTCCGTACACGATCACAAATGAGAAGTCCACTGGGGAGGGTATTTAAAGTACCAGGGGCCATCACACTTCTGAGGAGGATAGGTAACCATAGATTTGTAACTCGAACTGGTGAACTGCATAAATGCCGTACAGGTGAAGTTGAAATAAAAGCTGAACAATAAAATTCCAGTTTACATTAACTGTTACCTTGAATTAGGAAATAAAATTCAGTTTAAATCTGAAGAAGAATATGGTTGAGGTGAATGTTTCGAGGAATACGTCAGATTTTTCTACAGAGCAGAAGCAGTGCAATCGTCAGAAATTTCCCCCAAATCCCTATATAGTCGAAATTCTCTTTCGTACGGGACTATTTTGTGTTATTTAGAGGGGGTTTAACTGCGTTTCCATGAGGTCTACTTTTTGTGGCCATACTGCTAGAATAAAGAATATGATAAACAATAGTGCATAGAAAGAGATTCGTTTACGCTGTTGATGGTAAACCTTTTCGTTGATAAAGCAACTAAACTGTCGATGGCTTTTTGCGCCTGATCAACGAGTTTTTAAATTCCAAGATCGTCGATGGAGACGCGCCACATCATACAATATTAGCTCGAAACAAGCCGTTGAAAGTTGACTTGCGTAGCCCAGTGGAAACTTGTGCGTGTGTTTGTGCGACTTGCCATCAGGCACCTTGTACTCGACTACCAATTGCTTTACTTAATTTTGTGCGGCTGTCTTCTAAGGGAGGATAAGCCTGCTTCAAGGACGTCGCGGATTGCGCCTGACCACGAACGGCAGTCAGAGGCGAGATGGACTGTGCACTGCAACGCTAAAGTCCATGAAGAGTCGTGGAATAGTACGCAATGAGGCGTACCTAGTGTCACTAGGCTTTTGTTCGAGGTGGCACCTTTGGCCCGTGCACAACCACGAAGATCGTGTGTTCGCAGTTGATGAACTACCCCGCCGTTTATACCCCCTTCGGATGGTCGTTTACCAACCCAGAACTTCCAAAGCATCCGTTGTGCATGGTTACCGGTGGCTCTTTAAGAGATTGTTCGACATTTGGTAGAAGTAGCCATGACCCAGGGGTCCATGCCACCCTGCTGTTTGAACAGTTTTCCATTTGGGCCTTTGGATCAAGTAGTAGATCCTATACCCCCATTCGGGAGCAGCCGTCTTTGCTTACTGAGCACCGTCGCACTAAGGTTTTTAGGCATCAGCTACTCACCAACCTGATTTGGACCTTCTGTCAGGCAGTTTACCGGGGCGTGGCCACTGGTGCATGCTTCAGCTTTGTGGAGCCCCAGGGGAGAGATGGGTCATCGTTGGAGACCAAGGGGACTGAAAATTCCTGAAGGGGCACGACAGACTACTACCTCCGAGGCGCAACTCTGCCCAGACAATCAAACTGGGGTCCGACGAATACACACTGTGAGAGATGATTCCCAAATGTTCAGGTGCATCAGCTGCACAGTAAGTGATCCAGTGGTTTTCACTCGCGAGTTGAATGTTGGTACTGCATGGTGCAGCATTTCATAAAAACAGTTTAACTGTTCCACCACTCACAGTAATCATATTGTAATGGAGTATGCGTACTGCTCACTGGATAAGCAATTAGCTTATTGCTCACAGATTATCGTGGACAATTGTGGAGCGATAATATGAATACGTCACGCTGACCGAGTTTAATGAAAAGAATTACAGCGTACAAACCACAAGATTGCATCCTCCGTCCGAATAAAGACAACCTTTAAGTGGACTGGATACCTGGAATGCAAATGAGCAGAATTGGTTTATTTGATTGTTTTTATTCCTATTGAAATGAATAGTCTGGCGGTTTTGTCATCTGAATTAAGTTGGAAGAAATGTTGCAGTGCCGTGGAGATAACCCGTAAAGCTGTCAACTTCCGCTCGACACTCACAGACGCAAACCAGAAGGCGCAAACGCGACAGCAAACACGTGTATTGTGATCAGAAAAACGAGCAAAAATCGATATTTCACAGTATTCAGTTAGAAGCAAAATTTTCGCAGCGTTTGCCAGCCATGGTAGAACATCCAGTTTCTTGTCTTCGTAACGCTTGGGAAACTGACCAGACCAGGGGATGGAAGGAAGTGCAAGCTCTCATTACGCGGTTATTCAAAACCCTCCGGCCCGTTCCCACTTCCATCGTAATGTGACTGGTAAAGACAACTGATAGATTTATGTGGAGACTAACTGAAGTGATTCCTCAGACTTATTGTAAGCTCGTTGTCGTGCACGGTGACTTCCAACCGAATGAGGTGCACTCAAACCAAAAAACATTGCGAAGGGTGACAGACTATATCGAAAGATGCATTTTATTGTCCTTTAGTGATTGTGATGCAATCCTCTCCAACGGGATCCAAGTACTCTTTGATTGAACAAAATCTCTGTTCATGAAGAATATAAGTATTGCCAAAAAAGAAGTAATGCAGCTTTTAACAAGTGACAATTCATTCCATAATATCTTTGTTCGATGCTCAAAAAAGGTGGTGTATATAACACAGTCACCACGTGCTATTAGTGAGTACTAGTATGGATGCCGTTGGGCTGCGTAATTTATCATCTAGTAAACTGATGAGCCTCAGTGGCTTCCAAATGGGATCCCTGGTCATCATTCAAAACCTGTTTCGATAAAAGCAGTGCATATGAAGACTAACATAAGAGACAATATTTTTACAACGCCATTTTACATGAATTTGACAATGAATGGGGACTCACTGTGTTAGGTACAATTATTTAGAGGATGCACCTTAAACTTTACCAAACGAATTCAACCAAATTGATGCGTAGGTCATACGAAGCCTTTGCCAGTAATGTACGATATTGAACAGTACGTTAACTTTTTCCAAGGAAACGGAGAGACTTTCCCGAAGATACTAAGATTAGGAATATTAGGAAGTGGATTTGAGAGATGAAGTATTCGAATTTTCCCACCTTTTGGAAATTTTGCAAGCTAATAACAACCGAAGGAGTACTTTTACTTCTGAATGGTAATATTTTACTTGTGATAAAAACGAAAGAAGTGGTTTCACAAAGTAACTACAAGACCGAGTCAAAGAGAGGGTGAAAACCCGTAGAAATAATCCTTGAACCGCTCTCGCGTATTAGTGTTTCACTACGTAGTATTCCCATTCAGTGTATTGGAATCCCGCTAACTGATTGGTTCATCTTACAGTTTTGTGAAAATAATATAAAATGGGAAGTACTATACTGTTTCCATGTCTGCAGTTTGTCCATATATAGTTTCCCTATATATCACCGGTTCGGTAGCTGACGCCTCTGTTATCGGTTAGTCCCTGAAACTGAAACCCGGGGGGCAAATACGTCTCTGACGTGCAACTACTATTTTCCCCCGCTTTTGTACAACAGAAATTATCAGGTTCATTTGATTGGGATTCACAATGGACAGGAATAAATTAACGATACAAAGGTCTGAGTTGGTATAACCTCCTTTCGCTGGACATTTTAATGAGTAATGGGATGTTTTCTTACCAGTTTGTTCGAAGTAAGCCGTAAGTTAACGCATAGGAGGTGGTATTCAAGGGAAGCCTAATTAGTTTTTGCTTTATAACGGTTCTCTAGATAATTTGGTTGAAAAGAATAAGGTACTTTCTATTTATATGGGTCATCCTAGTCTATGTACGAATTTCGATTTGATTTATAATTTATTGATCACCGCAAATCTAAGTCGTTAATCTCTGGGTTAATTTTGGAATATCTGAGCTTTCATGGTTGTGAATTTTCAGCGGGACAAATAAACAACAAGAATCACTTTGCACGGCGGCCAATCAAAAAAATCAATATCCTATTTATTTTCATAATCTCTCCTCAAGTCTTCACATATATGTGGGTCCCAAAGCTTGAAGTTGCATTAACAGCGTAGGGGTTAGGGAAAGGAGAAAGCGCGTTCACCTTTGTTCCTTCCAAAGGTGATAGACGTAAGGAAATCCTGGAACAACTATTGTTGACAGTAATCAACAACCCCTGTCCAGCAACGCACTTCAGGCTTCTACTGAAGACGAATTTTTCTTTTCAATCCCAGTCTTCCGTCTCAGCAGTTTACGTGCACAAGTAGTGCACAGTATATCGAGCGCAAAATGAAAGGCCTGTCTAGAAGGATCACGGAACATAGTTAGGCATCCTTTCACAAAGGAACTGTCAGAGCCATTCAGAGTATTTCTGCATCACTGGATAGATAGTGGAAGTGTGACAAAACCAAAGCCGCTTACGCGACTTTGTGAGCAACACCAAAGCTTTAAGGCAAGGAACTAAGGAAACGATTTCGCCTCACATCGGAGGCTGCACTGATTAAACTTTAGAAGTTTGAATTACGCAACCGGTGCAATTCGGAGCAGTAGTTATTGTTACCATGGCCTTTAGAGGCGAAAGCTCCCATCTTGTACCATATCTTTGCCCCACTCTCATGTCGAGTCCCACATTTGTCCATTTTTGTTACCTACCCTGTCAGCAACTATTCGCACGTTTCTTTTAACCTCTCGAATTTACAAATTTTTCTCGGTTGGCCGAATTCATCCAATTTGCTTTGATACAATAAACTCATGACACAATCCACCAGATACCTTATATGAGTATTTATATGTTTATGAATCTCCGTGTACGTACAAGACTGAAGCTATAAATGGAAAAGAAGTGTCTTGACTTTACCAACCTCTTCTATACCTCAAAGGGGTACATTCGGAAAATTGACCGAGTATTGTTAAGTAAAAATGCTATCGATAAAAAAAATTGCTAGAGTAACTCTACGTCATAGTCAATTAGGTACATATAGCACATTAGCGAAAATAATTATCATCTAAGTCTAGTCATATTTTGCGTGCAAATGAATTATGATTATACGGAAGAAAAATGTGGTATTAAATGAGTTATAAAATATCCATATTACTATTGTGTCATCACTGCACGGTCGTGAAATCTTACCAGTCAAATAGAAGAAAGAGGTACGCGTGGAACAGATCATTCGTGATTGAGGTTCCCAGCAGAAAGGTTGATAAAATCAAGGTATTCACTATGAAGTTTTTCATTGATAGTTCATCGCTTAAAATGAGCTGGTATTGGAAGAAGAAACATCCAGGAAGCGTGCACATATATTTTTGTTTTTATATAACTTTACCCATGCATCATACCCAGGATCAATTCTTAAAGCGCAGCATGAAAGTGATCTAAATGGACACGGTAAGAACTCAAAAAAGGCGTAATTTTGAATGTAACTACTCATCAGTAGGACAAAACAAAATCTGACAAAACTCAAGCAGCAGAGCTATATTTGTTTCAGAGCTGACAAGGAAGCAGGATGGTTATCACACCTGCATGCAAAATAAATGTAATTATATAGAAGTCCAAATCGGCGAAACAATTGTTTTTCAGTAATTCATTCTCAAGCCATTTACAGATTACATAGTAGACATTAGACAAAAGATTATGAACATAGACATGGAATAAACACCAATCATGGGCAGGGGTTTGTCAGTCAAGTTATCCTCATCATGTGATTGGTTTATCTAGCTGACGCCGTCTAGGTAACCGGACGGTAGATTCATGCGGCCTTGGTCAATCTTGGGCCAGGGGAGTTGGAGTGCCCGGACCAAACGCTTTTGGGCGCACAGGTCAGGGGTCATCTTCCTTATTCCGATTGCCTCGGCTATCGCTAGAGTGCGCAACTGAACACCTTTGCATTTGTTTTGGGGGGACACGATAAAGAACTTTGAAAGCGGCTTCCGGATTCACCTGATGTCCAGTATCGACCAAATGCGCTAAGATTGCGCTACTTATCGATCCAGTTTGTCCTTGACTCAACCAACGTGGATGATGCTCTTTAATCCGAGTTGATAGCTGTCGTGCCGTTCGACCTACATTAGATGCATCACAAACACATCTGAAAGAGTATACGACCAGTGATGAGGTCAGCATCGGCAGTCTATCCTTGTTCTGAATCTGGATTAGAGGAGCACCTCGGAACACACACCGTAGTGTGGCGGCATTGAAAGTATTTCGAATTTCTCTCCCCAGTCGACGGTTTAAGATTTCACTAACAATATCGCCTTTAAATGGCAAACTAATATAAAGATCTTTTTTCTTTACGGTTTCCACGGTGATTTTTGGCACACTTTCGGTAAGATTTCTTTCGATAAACCGATCCGGGTAACTGTTCTCACGTAGGGTGTTTCTTATAAGCATAATCCGTCATCTAAAGTCTCTACGGAACAAATTTTCCTCGCTCTGAAAGCCAGGCATTTTACTAAGTTTCGCTTCTGTTGCATACTAACAAAACTGTTGAAATTGGGATACTGGCCGCTGCACGTTTGTTTTCGGTGCACATTTCGCTGGATCGGACCATCCCCCATTCTCGTGAGAGTCACATCGAGAAATGGTAATTGATTGTTTATTTCGCGTTCAGTTATAAAGCGTATTGCTTTGTGTGCCCCATTGAATAATGTTTGCACAAAATCAAGGTCACAATCAACGTCAGTCACGCAAAATATGTCATCCACATAACGATAGTAATGATCAAAGCTGTCAATTGTAGATTTCAGCTTGGTTCTTTCTAACTTCGCTAGGAATGCGTCGGCAAGAAATGGACCTAGTGGTGATCCCATAGCCACACCGTCCCGTTGTCTGTACAAAGTTCCATGAAATAGGAACTGAACATTAAATGTGCATCGAAGCAAGAGCTCGCGCAAACCTTCTAGTGGTAAACCGACGTTCATATTATTCTCTTTTATGTAGTTCACCACGAAGTCGATGGTTTCTGTTAGTGGTACATTCGTAAATAGAGACTCGACGTCAAGCGAAAACATTATTTTGTCACTCATATTGACATCTTTTATTCGCTCTATAAAATCAAATGTGTCGTTGAGACTGTGTATAGCCATATGTTTTTTGATTGGTTCCAGTAATTCAGATAACCATCGAGCGACATTATGGTAGGGTGAATTTTTCATTGATAGGATGGGGCGAATCGGTGTTCCAGGTTTGTGGATCTTGGGAAGTCCGTACAACCTGGGGATTGTAGATCCCGTGGGTCTTAGCTGCTCGTACAATGGGTTTGAAACAAAACCAGCATCCCTCATGTGTTTCAAAGTAGTTGTTATCTGGCGCTCAACCTGTTGAGTTGAGTCTGTCTCACCAGGACTAGTGCTGAATTTGGTTTCATCACTCAGAATTGCTGTGAGTTTTCCAATGTAGTCACATCTGTCCATCACCACTATTCCACTACCTTTGTCAGGTCTGCTCAGTAAGATATCTTTATTATTCAACAATTCCTTCACTGCATCTAAATGCTCTTTTTTGACTGGCCTTTGTAGTCTCGGGTTAATCTTTCGATATGAATGGCAAGTGTTCACTAGAGTTGACTTAAGTTCCTCTAATGCTTCATTAGATGTTGGCATCAACCCTTGAGTTTGAGAATATAGGGTTTCGAAATGCACCTCGTAATCAAACTTGTCACGTTTTCGCGTAGGGATACAGAACTTAGGACCAAGTGATAAGGCCTCCATCATATGATCACTAAAATGCAAGTTAGAGTAGTTATGCACATACCGATTGGGTTGATTAGGGAAAACACACTGAGGAGTCTTGGCTTCCATCCCTTTCGTCAATGCATTTTGTTTCTTCCTTGTTCGAGAATCCAGGATAGCTCCGGCGTAGTTAATAAACATTACTCTCAAGTCTCCATTTAAGCAATCTATGAAGTGCTGACGTTGTGAAATATTCCGTTTGTATTCCGATAGTTTAGAACGTAAAGTGTCACACTGATTTAACACACACCGCCGTAGTGTTTTACTATTTGGGTAGATCCGATGTCGTCGGAGAGAGTTCCAATATTGTTTCGGATACTGATTTCGATGTACACAGTTCATTAGAAACTGAAGAACAGTGTTCGCCTCAGCGCGTCTTGCGGAGAAATTTAGGAACTGATTTAGTCCCTTCACCACATATGGGTCCACTGATTGTTTTAATGTCTGAAAAATACCCATTGCATCATATAGAAGTCCAAATCGGCGAAACAATTGTTTTTCGGTAAATGGATTGAGAATGAATTACTGAAAAACAATTGTTTCGCCGATTTGGACTTCAATATGATGCAATGGGTATTTTTCAGACAATAAATGTAATTAGTTTATTTCAACTCCAGAGTTTCTTGGCAAACTGTGTGGTGAAAACCCCGTGAAATGTAGTAATTTTCTGTATGAAGGTTAGTCAGTAATCGAGAAATATGTTTTACTAAGATCAAATAAAGTCGTGGATAAATTTAAATTAGTGAACCAAATCGTTACCAAAGTTACATAGTATGAGATAGCAACGAAAGGCATTTCGCTCATCCTTAGGTTTACAGGCAAATGTTTTCAGGCTGAAACAAGGGTAGTCTAATGCTTATCTACCTAGGGTTTATTGATAGTGTTGATTAAGAATGAATTAAAGTAACGGAGAAAAAATATATTAGCATCAGCGTAACGTCTTTAATAGACGTAGACAGCTGAAATAAAGGATCGCACTGACCAAATCACGTGGTGAGTCTTCCATTCCGCTTTTGCATTGAATTGTTCGTCCAATAAAACTCTGTAACGCGGTAAGTCAATGAACGTGATTCTTGAACGGGCTAGACTAATAAGTTTCCATTGTTTTCAATGACGCGTACTACGTTGGCGCTGAAAATCTTTCTGAACCTAATGCTACCGGAGCAGGGCAACACTTTCACTTTCAGAATAAAGGGAAAATTTCGAACTCTAATGTAAAACTTACTCAGTTTATGAAGGTTTTGAATAGAAATTCTACCAAAATGATGTTCAAATGAAGATCAGGATTGCCAATTTAGATCCTAGCAGACTGAAAAAGGATAATCAGTTCCAATGAAGTGACAGTTTTCAGGTTAAAGAATTTGATACTGAGTATAAACTCCGCCATTAGAAGACCAGAAGGTGCTTTAAATGTAAGAGTTCTGTGCTTTTACATACTTCGGAAAAGATTCATCAGGACAATCAAAACACTGTACAGTTATTTCATCGTTGCTACGAATCAGCAGAAGTACACGTCTACTTCCATTCATTATTTTTCTGCTTAAGAACTAATACTGACTAATCTGCATCCAGTTTTTAACTACAATCTACCGTTACTCCGTTAACTTTGATATAAGCCATGCAACTATACCTTGTCCTCTGACTAAATTATGTACGCCAGTGATGTTCTTTATTTCCCCGTTGAGTTTCATCTACACAAATCCACGAATCTGGTTTGAAAAAGAATAAAAGAAGTAGCTGTATGTAAGGCGCTCTTCGATGTGAAAGGCTATTTTAGGGTATCAAGCTCAGACCTTATTCATTGAGATGGATGCCGTCCAAGGTACGAGATTGAATCCAACAGATTCAGTATTTTTGTCTTTCTTTTAACAGCACTTTTGCTTTTAAAACCTTATTTTGTTACATGTTTTGCGCACCAGTTCAATGGGCGGGATATGGGTCTTCGGGGCGAAGGCCAGCTGCACTATCAGGGACAAACGTGAACTTCTCCCTGGGACTTGGAGTATAGAACTAGTACTACTCTGTACAATGGCTCCGGCGTGTGAAGGCGTCGAGTCACAGTGGGCTACTGTTTAGCACCAAAGTAACAGGCAGCAGCAGGACTAGAACCGGGAACTCCCGAGGTGGTAATCGTCTTAAACTATATGACCTCTTCTGGTTATCATGCATTATTCGTTGAAAGAAACCAACCAAATCACTTCAAGCCAAAGAAAAGAATCGAATGAAAACGAACCATATACGATTATTCCAACCTCAGAAAACCAATAATAAATCAATAATTCCACCAACAAGCGTATTGTTTTATTCATTGCGGTTCACATTCTGACAGCGCGAGACGAAATATCCGATTCCTCGCTGTCTGAGATGGGCAAACAAAAAGCAGTCTCCGCATTGCCGACTCTTGAAATGAAAATATTAGCCATTATCGATCTAAGTGAGTTCCATATAGGTATGCAATTTGTCTGCTTTTAAAAAACCCAAATTGTTAGTATAACTCAATCACAGATTTTTCAAAAAGACTTTTATCGTCGCTGGAACCTGGTCGTCTTTTCTGGTCAGCAAATGAGGCATACTGCATCGGAGTGACAAGCTAAGTCGCATCCCTTGTGCCTTTTTTGACCGTGCTTGTGTTCCTTGAGTGTTTAAAATTGAATTGTAAGTGAACGGGAGATAGCTATTTGTGGGACTGTCCTCGGTGAAGTGCAAAGCAGCCCAGTATGAAAACTAATCAACACGACAGTTTCTCCGGGGTCAGAGTTTGCCACGGCAGGTCACATATTCTTTTCTTCTAGTTTCAATGAAGACATCACCCCACCCCCTGGAATACGGTATCTCTGTGTTATTCTGTTACTGTTATCAGTAAAATTTTGATTCAGATCATAAATCTTGAGAAATATTCCAGTTTTACTACTGAACTGCCGTGCTTCATTTTACTATAATTTGCTAGCAAAATAGTAAAAGTATTTCTCTGGTAGGTTTCTTTTTTACAAATAGGGACAGTTGCATCTGGCAAGTGAGCCACCAAAATGATTCTCTATATTTTATTATTTACTTCCTTTTTACTATGCAACAATAACAGAATAATTCATTAGGGGACCGAGGCCAGTCATGGGCCATCGACCGGGGTCAGGATTCGAAGGCGGGACTGAAGAATCCAAAGTTAACTGTGACAACCGTTTGACCGCCGACGGTGTAGAACTTACGACACTGTCTTCCGTGTTTGAGCGCCACTTGGGACTTGTTGAATAGATACTGGTGTCGTCTAAACTCTAATGAAAAACTATCCCCTTCACAATGAGTTTCGTTACTAATAATGCTTAAATTTCACCAAGAAAAGTTGAAGAGATGCTTTTTTGTTTTACTCATACTCGTTTAGTTAAGCTCTGCAATCTTCTGCGGGCAATCGAAATGATTTGATTTCGGTTACGATGATAGATTAGCCTGAAGCTCTGAATACCAAATTCAGTAAAAGGTCGAATATGAGTAGTTTTTAAAAGTATATTACAATTCACCACTAGAGATAGCTTTCGTTTCTGATGTACACCTGCTTGTCTTTTCGGGAGCACGTGATTCTTGCCTAAGTGTTCACCATATGTTAGCCTACGAAAAACAATAAATGCACGTCTCGAAAATACTACATAGTATTGTGGTTAAACCGCGACATTACGGATGATGGTAGACTCACGGAAGAAAATGTGTCAATTTGCTTAAAATTTATGGCTTTCACATCAAGCTAAATGGAATGTTTTCTGTTACATATCTAGTTCGTTTTCTAGAAGAAAGCGAAGTTTTTACTCAGAACCAGGAAATTTCAGGCTTAATAAGCATAGAAAGAAAGATACAGTTCTGGTGACTCACTAGGCATGCATTTCTGTTATCGATGTTGATCAGAATCCTTCGGTGAATTAATACATGATTTTCGCATTATTTAAGTAAAATAGAGTGCTACAACAAGACCCCGTAAAAACCAACATATTCAACTTGGAAAATGATGTTTTCTGAAGATTAACAAAACACAACGCCCAAAGAGCAATAAAAGTACATGAAGAGAAAATTTTAAAGTAAATTTTAATTTATCATTGCGCATAACGATGAACAGAAATGAATTACTGCAGTTTTCTACTGATCCAAAGAGAGCAATGTACGTCCAACAAAGGCCTTCACTTGTTACAATCGTGAAGAAATTTAAACTGCATTGTTAATCCTCTTGACCATAATTTTATTCTGTACGATGAGCTGGAAGATGTAGGGTGTTCAAAAAACATGACCTATGGTAAGAAGTTCACAGAAAAACTCGTTCCAAAGTCTTTTTGTCAAAAAGTAGAATAAATCAATTGATATAAGCTGCAATTAATCATGGTCAGTTAATTTGGACGGTGCTATTTAAGACACACTGAGCAGTGCAGAATCCATGGGGGAACTCTACCGGATAAGAAGTTTTTCCAGGAAGGATAATTTGCTGCCGGATATGAGTCACGTTATGTCTCACACGGGGATGCTAATCATTTGAGGACGTGGTCACATCTACTCATTTATTATAAGCCTTTACAGTAGAGAAGCCACGAACAATCCAAAAGTTCCATTGCCACAAAAGCCCCATAACAGCAGTGACTTGATTACGACGGGGAATATATTTTCAGCTTTGGAGAAAAAGGCAATGTCACTTTGTCCTTATTGGAATACGCAAGAGAAAACAGTACATATAAAGAGGTACACATTTCTGTTCCGACATTTCTGCTTTCGAATCATCGCATTTTATTACCAGGATACAAACAGTTTATATAAGATGCAACAGTCATGGTCACAAATCTTCGGACCATAGACTAGTTGGTCCAAGTTGGCATTGGGTGACTTTTCCTCTGATTGGTTATTTGAGGATACGACCAGTCAGCTTTTGACGGGAATCCTTTCTCGAGTTGTTGATCAGTTGTCCTGTCTTTCGCAATGAAGCTCGCTCAAACCTTGACCTGGATTTTGGAAAAGTTCGTCCTACAGTGATGTCAAGTTCATCAGTAGAACGCTGCCACGGTACTGTCCAGGTGGGTCTTAATCAGCTCGGACGACTGGGTGTGTCTGGATATTCTTTTGCGGAAATCGAAACATTACGGGGATCTGAAGCACGATATCAGATTGCGTCGGACACATAGCAATATTGCGCGCACTCCCATAGTCCGATTGTCAGGTGATTTTTCAGCGATCAACGTTCTCACTGTATTCAAAATGGTGGTGCCCAAGAGATCTGTCTGGTTCACGATACTGATGGGAAATGATAACTAATTAGCACAGCTATCAGCCATCCTGCTGGCAGTGTATATTTCCTTTGGGTGTCTTATCCACGCGCTTAATCTCTCACCGCCTTAAAATTCCGGCTCAATTAACACTACAGCACTAAGGTTCCGTGAGCGGAATCAACAGTGAATATAGACTATTTGAAATCTTTTTTATTTTGAGAATATACGTATTATTGCTTATTCTTAAGACGGATGCAACAGTTTAATATTGATGGTGAGTTCATGCATTTTCATCGGTGGTGCTCCAGTTCGAATCATTCTACTTCAGTCTGGTTATGTGCTGACACAATCATTCCGATTTCCAGTGAAAGCAACCTAATAAAATGTCGAATGACTTAGACAGAAAGATTTGGTGAGTTAGTGTAAATAGCAACCTGTTTATCGTTGTTATTTTCGCTGATGAACTGATTCAAATGTCCCGTACTGTGCTTTGTGTTACTGCTGGAAAATGCAATCACTAATATATGTTTATAGTCCTGAGTTTCTTGGGTATCGCAGTTTTTCTCTGCGAACAGTAATAATTGCCAATTCATGGAGGTCATCTACGTTAAAAAACAAGTAGTTCAAAGTACACTTATGGGAGCCTAAATCCTCATTTGGGGTCAGCTTGCCGACGCATAAAAACTTAGACGTTTAAAACGGGCAACCCTGGATAAATGGTTTTGCACACTTCAAACTTCACTAATCAGATAGTAATTCTTCCGGCATACGATAAAGCTAGCACTGGTGTTGCAAAACTGAATACCCGTAAGATGAAGGAAAGTAATGGTAGACTGATAGATTAGGAATCACCTTTACGTGACCTATATAGTAAATCACAGTAGTAGATTTAGTAATGAGCTTCAAATTGACCTTAATATTGTCGATGTGGTAGTTTGAAACTCATTTGCCGCAAGGCTGCAGTTCATCATCGTAAACAAGTGAAGCAGATGCTTGCAAGTGCTTTTTTTCTAAAATTTTCGAAACTGACGAACCAAGGGATACAGTTAAGAGTCTCCAGCGCCAATTCTACTCAGGGAACTGAGTTGAGGCTCGAATAAAAGCTCTTATTATTGTCAGAATAATCGAGTTCTCAAAGGCGATTTATGGACCTTTACGGCTCAATTTTCCTGTGGCTCATACAGTATCATTATGAAAATCATTTCAGATGATCGGTAATGCAATACTAACAACCAGCTCGCAAATGTGCACTTCAAATATGAGCAGGCAAATTGCGGAGGTCGAATTGCACAACTCACTACTTCAGTGCTTGTTAGTAGGCAAAATTGGGTGATGATCACAAATTCCAGCTCGCTGTGACTCCGCATATACTCGTGCGATACTCGCCAGCAGAAGTTGTAGTGGAAGCTGCAGGACGAACTAGTGTACTCGACCAATAAGTCACCGGGTTTAAGGGTTCTACACTTTGCAACAATGAGACTCCAAGATGGCACATTATTGAATCATATCACGTCAGTGGACAAGAAGTGTTGTCACCAAGAATGTTAACTGAATCTTTTTTTATCTCACATTCAGTGTTTAAATATTAATTTAGCAAACCTCTCTTTTGTGAAAATATCCTGGATTAGGGTAAATGACATCCATCACGGTAATTTCAAAGAAACGTACGTCCGGATTACAAAGCATTTGGTGCGCATTAGCTGCCTTGATGATATTTGATAGACTGTTACTGCATGGACCGTGTTCATCTTGCTTGAACGGAATCATCAGTAGCACAACTACCGAGCCTCAATTTGAATGGAACCCCGGCCACAATGTAGGGTCATATATTCTGTCACTGATCTACCAGGATTCGTTCTCCAGGACCTATATCATATCAGTAATACATGTTAAAACGTTCAGTTATCACTGAATTTAGATATCACTTACATGATCCAAAGTCTTGTTACCAGAAATCGCATGCTTGGAAATAACTTTCAAAGGTCAGGGAAGCTGGTTTCTCATTCAATTAATAATTTTCTGATAGGCTGAAATTTAAAAAACTCATTGCCTGAATTTAGTAAATAAACTGTCACTGCTTGTTACTTTGAATGTGACTGAGATAGGTGAGGTTACCAGAGACGGCTGAAAGTATGTGCAGCATTTGTCAGTTCTGTCAGTGAACACACAGCTCTGTAGTACTCTCATGTTGCTTATTAGTGAGGTCAGTGTTGTTACTGTGAGAGGAATCATGCTATGTATCAGCCGGTGTTGCTGCTATTTGTACAAATAGATTTCATTTTGTTTGGTTCAGTGTTGACACCTATCACCCACAAACCTCAGTCCATCCGATCAATGCTGCTCTCGGAAGCACCAGACTCCAATCTCGCCTCCGTTAGGATTCATCAGCTGTGCACATCTTCCGCCGCATCCAGGATTCGAACCCGGGCCTTTTCACTTCGAAGGCGCGTATACTACCATTGAGCCACTCGGCCACACGCGGAGGAGCAAAGTATCATCAATCCTACACACTGCTCGCAAGTAATTGCGAGATGTGCACAAATGTCACTTTGTTAAAAACTGAGTGGTTTTTTCCAGTTTTTATTGTTCATCTTTCTCTCTATTTTCGGATCACAAAATTGTCAAATGATTAAAGTTGTCAACCACTTGGTGTCACAGAGTGCACCTTAACGTAGTTCTTCAGCGGGAAGCATACAAACCAAGGCTCGCATGATGTTTTTCACCCGCTGGCATTGGGGACACTGTCAACATGAAAATGAATGGGCCGACGCCGTTCAGTTTAGCACCCTTTTCTAGTTTTCCTCTATACCTTTTCTATATCACCAATTTTTTTAACATTGTCTCACTTCAATTGTAAGAAGAAAAAAAATAGTTTGATTCACCGCATATGGATTGAATTAGTTCATCAAACAGACCACGAGTTAACTGCAACCGCAAATTATCCGCTGTTGAGGTCTACGATATCATCTGCCTGCTCAGGTGTTTGTCTTCACTGACAACCAATATAGTTGTTTTGAAGAACATCATTATGACAGTATAACATTGCTTAATAACCAAATCTGTTTGTGCGTGCAACTCACGAATTTTAAAGACATCCATCGGCAAAATGATTTCACTGCGAGGCATCTAGGTTCTCCTGCCCTAATTCTCATGAAGAAATATTCTACCATTTCACATGAACCACGTGCCATCTGCTACATACCTACATCTGTGAACAATTGCCAGACATATGAACGCAGTGGTGATACGTATGCTGACCATTGACTTGCGTCTTTATGCAAGTGATTACAAAAGCGTTCAATAGATGAACGGAATGCTTATAAGCAAACGGCTATGAGTTAACTGTTATTCTGATTGAAGCTGTTTTGAAACAACAACGAAACAGTTGTAGCCAAATATCTGCGCAGAACTAAGAAAAACGTTATTCCGTCCACTATCAAAAAACAGGTGGAACATTTGCAAACGGGATTAAATTTCAATCTAAGAATTATGAAATATACTGCCACAGGCTCAGAAGATGTTCAACGGGAACCTATAGGCATGGATGAGTTCTTGCATTCGTTCCTATGGTTTGCTTCTTAAAAATAATTTCAAATACTTGGTATTCAAGCATATCATGACCACAACAAGTAGATGATCAAAATTATCCATGAATTATTAATAGATGTTTTTGTACCTAGTTATGGTTTGAAATTTCGAAAACCAGCACATTCTGTCTGTTCGATGCATTGAAATACAATTACACGTTGGTAATCTCAACTCCTACCCTAGGTAAAACTTCGGTCCATTGATTCACTGACCACATATCAGGTTGTTAGATGCCTAGCTCTAATGGTCAGACTGGTACCGGAATTATCTCGAGAAGGGGAGCTCAGCTTGTTCTCCTAGACTCTTTTCGCATCAGAAGTCGCTTGTGTGCGGTTGGGTTCATTATATTGGTCTTCTTGCTTATGGATTTCTGTGTATTTTCGACTTTTCCCATGATTTTTAACGTCCCTTGATGTAGCAGTCCTCTGCTGGACCGATGTTTTAATGTACATAATCAATACTCACGTTTCCGAATACACAGACACACAATACAGCATGGCACAAAATTTGTCAATAAACATTCATTCTAGCACAACCTCGACTTCTGGTTTGGGGTGTTCTGGAGAAACTGAACCAGTATTCTAACTGTGACCAGCAAACACTTTAGGAGTTTTCATGAAGACCTTTCGGCACTCGGCCCTACACCACTTCGATTAATTAAACCATCTGCCGCCGTCTTACGGCAGCTGAACTGAGTTATACTTAGAACGTTAGTTGACTTTGGACACTTGGGATCCAGATATCTACAGGAAGAACTGTGAAAATTTTTGAGTTATTCTACACCCTAAGTTTCGTTTTTATTTTTGTTGAGTATAATTTTTTTGTAAATTTATTTGGCCGAGGTCCTTCATCAATTTCAGTCTACTAGGGCCATCCTAGATTGTTCTGAAACTGGCTTAGTCTACCGTAGTGAGTGGTTTGCCCACTACATACCCAATGTCTGCAGCCCCTTGAGACCAAAGATGAGTTTCACTGGGGTTTCTCCCTGTTGTTTCAAAGAGTGCGTCTAAAGGACCACTTGATTATCGCTGCCGATTGTAAAGTTCCCGCAGGATGCGCGGAAGGAAAATTCAAGTTGGAGGTCTACTTGCCTTCTAACTGGAAACGGCGACTGCTTCATCCAGCTGACCACAGGTTGCTTTTGGCGAGAACAAACTTGCCAGGAAAAACGGCATGGGCCCATTTGACGTTCTCCTAAGTCTTCACAGAGTTGGATTAGGTTAATTATACGGCAGCCATTCACCACTAGCTCCCACCAACCAAAGAAAATCGCTCATTCCGGCCCAACCATTCAGACCGGACCACGTCTTCATCCATGCTAGCTTCTGTTTGATTATCTCTTATCATCTGTCCTGCACAAACTTTCATAGACGACAACCGGTGACCTGTCTTCTAGGCTGAACATTATATGTGACTGAGGGTGCAACGGGTTGCCCGCGGTTCCAGGGATTGCCGGTAGCAGAAGGAGGACGCATTACATGTTACCACCCAAGCCACACAGTATCCCAGTTTGAAAGAACCTCAAAAGCGATGGATATATTTGACGTCAGCTGGTCCTTTGGTTTCCCGCAGATACCTCCTATCAGATGCCATATTCAGTGAAGAGCACTAACCACTCAGCTATCAACTGACTTCAAACATTGGTGGGCTGAGAAATGCAGGGAGTTTGATATGACTGCAAAGACTGACAACAGTTCCAAACTCTTGGGCATAAGTAGAAGTATCAGTTCTGGAACTCCCTTAGCAGTTCACCATCAGCCACGTGGTCTGGGAAATGGGTAACGAAATTTAAAGGACAGCTCAAATAGCCCATCTTCACTGTGGACCTTCCGATTATATATATATATATATATATATATATATATATATATATATATATATATATATATAATTGTATTTCACCGACGAAAGAGTCATACGTGGTGCCAAAATCATGTATACAGAAAAGGGGAGAGCAGCAGTAAAATACTCAAGGATATGGGCTGTATTTTTGATTGTTTCGCTACAGGAAATTGAAAAAGGCAGATAGAGGTCTCAACGAATTGCAGAAAGTCAGCTCGCATAGTCAGATGGTTTGGTGTTCAACTCAAAATCATTCTCCACCGAATGGCAGTACCAGTGGGGACTAGGTGGATGTGCACTACCGATGATTTTTAACAAGGACCAACAGGTGTACGGTACCGTTGCAGCTTTCATCGGTGAACTGGGCATTGATAATGCATGAGGATTCGTATTATAAATATAAATTGTATTTATTCTCCTTCATATAGGCAAACGACTTTAGTATCCACTGGTGATCTCCAGATGAGTAAAGAGATACGGAAAATACATACTCGACGAAACTTGGATGTCACTTTGCTTAAGAAAGATCAGATTTAAGTTAATCTCATGCCATCTTTATTTCTTTTCATAGAACAGTCATTAGGCTGGAAGGTAAGTAACGTGAACTTACCAGTGTTGGATATCAATAGAATTATGTCTCGCGCAAAGCGAATTAACCTCGTTCCGAAAATTACTACCCGTCTATCGCAAATCGGAATCACTTCTGACTGGTAATGAAGAGTAGATTTTCCAAATTCCTCACACGAATGATACAATTCGCATTGACAATGGCAATATGGTGAGACTGGGAGACGAGAGCGACACTCCATCAGAATTCAGACAACGTGCATTGATTTGTCATCTTGTAGCTGGTAGGATCACATTGAAAGAGCTGATAAAAAACGGACAGATGGCAGTTGTAAATTAATCCAGGGGCGGTGAAAAAAAGTCGGACAAGTGGACCAGTTCCGGTCAGTAATAAGGAGAATATGAGAAAAAATTAAACAGAGTAAGCAGAACTCATAAAATTGCATCATTTTATGTCCTCCCATCAGCTGAATGCACTTTGGTCGGGTGTGATGGTACCATAATGTGTTAGTTACGTATTCCTTTCAAAAGAACGCATAGACAGTGTACAAGCATGAAAGTAAGTGGGTTTAGGTACGCATACCTGATGAGCAGCAAGAATCAGGAAACCCGGGAGACTTCGTCCACCAACTTCCAGAATTATTCAACTTTTATTAAAACGGTAACTATTGTCTAAACTATATCACAAGAGTTCTCTTTTATACCCCTATGACTCTTTGACTGAAGCTTCTACGTCAATCAGAGTTTTATTCTTGCATTTTTAGAAATTTTGGAAAGAAACGGCTATCACTATTGGTAACACGACTGGGTCATTCCGTAACTTAATAATTTCCAACATGACCCTAAACCACAAGCAAATGAACATTGCAAACATGATCACTAGACAAAAAGTAACAAGCAATAATTTGACGAAAGTCAACGAAACAGATTATTACTCAGCCTAGAGTTCTTGAGGTCAACCGTGACTGAAAAATTCTAGCTACTGACGATTCTAGTGTTTTAACGACACGAAACTACGAAAATTGCAGTATACGAATCAGTAAAGTTATTCACATAAAGTTCATTGAATAAGTTCAAAAACAACAAAGAAAACAAAATGGTTCCGATAGGATTTCCGCAGCTCTAATAGAGTAATCGAAACAATGTCTTCATAAATTAGCAATCAGTTCTCGTGTGGTTAACTGAGTCTTTCTCCCGACAGCACGTGATTTGGAATTCCAGCCAGACACAAACAAATCGCCTTAGGCCATAGTGTCTGGTATTTGTTGTGCTGCTTGGTGATTAATCTGTCGGGAATAAAGTGACGGGAAATTAGATCTTACTGAATACAAAACACGACATTATCGACCGTTCCCGACCACTCATTGCAAACAATCACTGTTTTAACTCATATTTTATTGATCCGAATAACTCAAGCACTGTTTGTTACGCTTGTCGAGCGGTATTTTGTCATACTTTTGGCACGGACATTTCTACTTCTGTTTTCAAAAGTTACCAAGGATCCCGGAAATACTAAGGTTTTACCAGATGACAAATAACGTTGAAGCAAACCTCAGGTATTGTCCCGCGTCTTTCCGTCTAGGAGGATTCATCACTTCGATCGTGCGCATATAGACCAAGTTTCACATGCGATTTCATATTTGCCATATCTACAGAAAATTCCGAATGCGATAATTTTAAAGTGGCCGGAACTGTCTCAGAAAACAATTTAAAACGGCCCAAATAAGGTGAGGGAAATTGAAGTCATCTGTTTTGTAACTGTTTTAGCCAAAATATTAATGTTTAAGCTAGAAGGATTTCAGCCCAACTGAAGATGTTTACAAAATAGGGAAGAATTTCAAGCTGGAAATAATAAATTTAATGACAATCCAATTTCAAATTGCGGATACGAAGAATTCCAATTACTCCTCAAATTTATGCAAACGAAACATTGAAAAACGACTATCGTTGCTACTGATTCATAAATCAATAAAATTACGGATGTTTGAGAAAGTGACTCAAATATTTCAGCCGACAAAAACATTGAAGTATCACATAAAAATAGAAACAAGAATCTGTATTCTTGAAACTTTTATAACTTGGAGATTTTGCAATCAGTAAGTATAAAGCGATTTCATCCGAGAAGAAAATTGGGTTCAAAAGAGTGAAATTCTACGACTAAAGTTTTTTGAAATTTCGTGCAACCTAGAGTAAAAACAGTTGTTTGGAATTTTGAGGACAGTGGGAGGTTTTCTAAAAAATGTTACGACCAGACCGACAACCGATTTATGAAAATTCAGTCACTTGGTTAATTCCACTGGGACGAATTCACTTTCACTGTTGCTACGATCAATCAGAAATTGTAACAAGGTACTATTTCTCTAAGACCCCATCTTAGTCAGCATTTTTCAAATCTTTTTGCGAAACAGTTCATATTTATTGGAAAGAGACAATGGTGGATAAAAGATAAGCATGTAACAAATAGACTAACACCCTAAGCAATTCTGGTACGAGAATGCTCACACACGTATACTTAATGTTTATGTCACAAGCATTCGTTCACAACTACTGCGGAAGCAAGGAGTTTTGCAGGCAGCGCGTGTTATCACATGGCGTGAACGGAAACCGGCCCTTCGGTAGAAAGATGTAGGATGCAGCGCACACCCGAACAGTCGCCTAGTTACGCGCATCGATTTTATGGGAAGCATGTATGAGAAAATCATAAACAATAATCATTCACATAGAGTTGGATGAAGAAGAACTGTTAACAAATATCATACCAAAAGGCTTATGTTTACAAAGGACGCTTGCAGGGTCACAGCTGTCTATCAAGTTCCCTTACAAATCGCGCAGTAGAGCAGTGGGAAATGGGCACTGACCATCCGGAATTGTTGCTTGGAAAATGGAGGGGATAAATTAAAAATACAACTTAACCCCTAAATGTTGATAATAAGCGGGGAGCAGAAAAGTGTTTCTGGACTGAAGACCACATTCTTTGATCATATTTAGTCAAGCTTTAGGGTTGCATAGCAAATCCTCGTATTATTGACTGAACATGGCAGTTTCTGTCATATGAATACAGAGGAAGATGAATTGCATTAGTTAGGATTCAAACCGTTTGCTGTTAACATCCTATTAGTTCTTCCTTACATGACTTGTCTTGACTGCATACTTTCAATTTATCTGGTAAACCTGTGGATAAGCTTGCTCAATTCTGAATCAGATCGATTGGCAAATAATCGCAATTAATAATTTAGGTGGTTGTTTTGTTTACGAAGCCCGAGGGCTGCTCGCCTCCATTTCTTTGAGCTAGTCGTGAATTTGTTCAAACTTTATTGTTATAGACAATTACATGTCAGGTATTATAGTCTTTTTTGAATCAATATAATCTTCAGGATAAATCTAAAACTGACCAGTGATTGACTGTTATTTTTCTCTCATAAAATGATTCGACCAGAAAATTTCTTGTGATAAATTATCACTCTGGAATGATTCCATAACTTGTTCCATCTGGTAAAATTGCACATCGTTTAGGTCATCTTCACATGTTCACTGTTGAGCTTTATTCAAAATAAAGAGGCCTTTTTTATGTTTATTGAATCATCCGGTTTATAATTACAGAGTAGGTTATACTTATCAGTCAGATTTTTATTCAGTCTGTGGTAAGTGCATGAATGCTACTTGAAAGTTATTGTGTATAGCTCGAGAATTTCTTTTTTCTAGAACTATAAAAACGATGTAAGTCATGTGCGCGCTTTTGTTTCAATCGTTATCACAGCAGACTTAAGGTCCCAGATTCATCTTTATTCAATAAACAGTTTTCCCATTGTCATCTGCGTAAATATTTTCATCAGTGGTCCACTGATGCGCAGCTCGCGTTGCATTTCAGTGGGCAAAAGTTACAGCTATGAAGCTCAACGGGCGTGAGTGCACGCACTCACACACCCTCGCACAAATAAACTGCACAGCTAAGACATTTTTCGGTTATTCGTTAGGTCACACTCGTTCGCAGTCGTATCAAATACCGTTTGTCGATCCATTTTGCCAATCGTTCCATAGAGCAGTGTTCACATTCATTGGCTAAAAGACGGACTCAGTAGAACATTATTCAGTCTTCTAGCGGTTGAGTCATAACAGAAATAAAGTTGAAGTCCCAAGAGGAGACGATGCATTTAGCACGACCCATTACCGCAGGTTCCCGTCCAGTTCTCATCTTGGTGCTCATACACAAACACGTGTTCAAAGCAAATAGACGAAAATCTAGAACCAATAGCACAACTGATGAGGGTCTCAGTAGTTCCAATATGCTGCGTGTGCACGATAGGCAACTTCCGGTTGTTATTTTTTCAGCCTAACTTTTTGTCTCACTTCTAAGCTAGTCATACATAACCGGGTACAAAGGCCATAACGTTCATATTTCAGCTGATAGCGCTCTGGGTCACATATTCATGAACTCCGATAATGAAGGACAATTTTTCTGTTCCTCATCCATATTGGGTTCTACTAAGTCTGATTACTAATAAACATTATATATATATATATATATACCCCCATCGCCGTCTGTCTGCCAGACATGGAATAAGTAGAATTTTTAAATTCATGTTCCATGTGCATTACGGTGCACGAAAAGCTGTCAAACGAGATACATTTTTCCACCCTTCATTTTCAACCAAACCACCTATGTGGTCAAATATGGCATGGGATTGTGTCAGGCCACCCTTTTATTACATAAGCACACCGATTCTAAACGTGACTCGTAAGGATCAGTTTATCCAAGATAAAATGTTTCACAGAGTACAAAATGCTATTAAACCCACCCCTGGACGAATCGCAAAGAGCGAACGGTGTCGCAAATCTTTTGTCGACCCGTTTTCAACTTGCATTTGTTATCTAACTGTATTCACGACAAACGTAGTTCGTGAACGAGTTCACTGATGGCATGTATCCTGGTTAGAAGTAAAGACATCACGTATAAAGATAGAAGAATGGTGAGAGGTCGGAAGCTTTCAGATTCTGAAGAGAAAAACCTCACACACAAACTCTGGGATGAGTACGGGCTAGATTCCAAAAAACAATTCACATCAAAAATAGTTGGTTATTCGTAACTTTATGAAGGATTTGAATTATTATACTAGGGAAAAATCACCTAGCAGGCCATGATAAAATTGTTGCTTTGTGCTTTGAACCGAACCGAAAGTGTGGTGAAGCTGCTGAGTTTCAAGCTACCGGATGTGTGCGTTCGGCATCTACACACTGCTCCAACAGCCTATTCCACATTTGCAGTACAGGAAAATTAGATCAACACCCTGGAAGATTGATCGTCTTGTTCGAGATCGAGAGTTATGGTTTAGAAATCACCTCATTTGGAATACAGGAGACAATAATCTAGCCTTCAGAAATGAGAAAAAGTTTAATTTTGAAGGTTCTGATGGAATCATATACTAATAGGAAGCCCAGCCTTCAATTGTGGCTTTGAATTGGCTTGAGGTACGAACATCGAAAATGATAAATCTCAGTTAACTTTTCCATAAGGGAAGCAGACGGTTGACTTATACAACAGAACACTGAATACATTTATTCTCCCGATGATTCCGGAAGATCAACTAAGGCTCATGATCTTCAAGCATGACAGAATGGCCAAACCTATAATCAGCTTCACAAGAATATGATTACCTTACCGTAACATCAAGACCAGAGACTGGCCCATTCACAGGCAATACTTTTACCCTAACGAAAATGTCTACGGTTTCATTCACCGGAAGATTCTGTGCGCATGGAAAATTCCCTGTCATTCTGCACGAGCTGACAGCAGCCATCTTCGATAAATGGATCAAAGTAGAACATGGAACCATCCAGCACATGGTCGGGGGCATGCACGGAGGCCGTGATTTGTACATAAATAATAAGGGCTATTTTGTTTGATAACCGGCTAGTCGTTTTTACACTCGTCAAACAGTGGGTTTTATAGTATTTTGCACCTACTGAGACACATTACCCAAGATAAACCGACGTATCTGGATCCCTTTTGAAATCCGCTTGCATGTGCAACATAATGATGGACTGACCGATTATCATGCCAAATGTGACCATTCTAAGTGGTTTTGTTGAAACGGAGTAGCAGAAGGAGCAAGGTGGCTTTGTTAGAATTTCATGCCCTATATATTTAAATGCACCAATACATACGTGGCTAATCGTTCGCTCTTTCCACTGCGTGGTTAACTGGGATAAACTAAATAGCGACCATCTGTCATTTATGTGATTTGAGTGCTCATTGGGTAAGTGAAAGAGACATAATTCAAACCGAATTTCACGAGATATCGTTCCCAGTGTCATAGAGCAAAAGATGGAATGAAAGACAAGAGAGGCAATAAATTTTGTCATTTCGTGACTTATCTGTCATGACAGAGCTGTTGTGGCATTTTCCCGAATTTTCCATTGTTCGTGATACAGTTCCAAATAAATAGGCGAAAATTGTTGCTATATCAGTCAACAAACGTGCAAATAGCTTCAGTTATTTCGCTCATGACAAAACGAGCGTCAAAAAGATAAATAATACAAGGTTGATCACTGCATAGCAACATTGCAACTAAATGGTAAAACCATAAATCATCGAGAATGATATCCGATGACTGTTGGCCGATATGTGATGGAAAATAAACCCGCAGGAATAAACGGTTAAAATGATGAAAAATAAGGTTCCTTTGTTTATTTTGACAAAGGAGCAAACAAATCTTCTACCGAATGTCATGGTGTTTCGTACAAGGTAAATCTTTGGTCACACGAAGACTGTCACCTTGACATAAAAGTCACTAGCGGAATTTGTGTTCGCCCAAAAAGAGGACGTTTGGCATTAGAGCAATCCCACTATTGACGAAATTCATCAACGAAGGTTATACCGTACATGGATTATCGTTGAGCGCAAGTATGATTGTAAGCCACTTAACTTCGTGAGAAGCGCAAAATGAAGTTAAGAATAAGTACCAAAAGACTGTATGACTGAGAGTGCGCACTAAACGAATCATCTGGTAGGTGGAATGCGTGACTCGGATGTGTTTTTATGGAGTACGATAAAAACTGAATAGACCGAAAGATTGCCCAAGATGTTTTAGAGACCGACTGAGGCAAGTTCTGCATACTGCTAAATTGATAAACATCTACGGACTTGCTATCACGCCATGGACTCAAAGTAAGCACCCCAAGCAGAATACTGTGTCTTGGATGTGATTCTTCGTTTTGCTGAATGAAGCTCTACACGTTTCTAAAAATGTCTGTGATTCAACATGGTTGCAGTGTTATTCATGAGAAATTTCGACCAATGAAGCTACAAATTAGAGCCAATCCACATACGTTGCACGTATACCACGTGAATAACACCCAGATGATTTCGGTATGTAATCAGGAGAGAAAAAGACTATACATACGCGTAATCAGTAGCATCTGAAGGTTCCACCTGAATCATCCGTTGTTGCAAAAAATAATCAAGCTATTTACTTAACATCCACACAAATCACGGGTAGTATCAGAAGAGCTAGAGTCAATCATGGAAAATCAAGAGGTATATGGTAACCAAATGCACTGGAACTGATTGACTCACCGCATTTTATGTTCTTTTTTGACCTGGATGACCCAGTTATTTCCTTTGATATAGACGGATTATTTCTTGAAATCGATTATTCATTGAACGAGTCTGGGTTATTTCAAAGGTAACCTTTGGAGATTCGCAAAACAAATCACGGGCGTAAAATTGCCGTTTGAGCTCCAGCCGTCTACTAGATTGGAAGCTGCCTAATCGGAATGTTCGTTGCAGCCATCGTGTCACTGTACGACAATAATACTCTCCAGCAGGCATACCACGGGGATTTGTATAAGCACCAACCAACATCCTCTTCAAAGGTACCAATATTTTCTCACGCGGTATGGGCCATGGAACTCAAAAAGTTCAGCTCTAGTCACTCAATTACTTGTTGTTGCGTATTACAAAAGTTATGTTGCTGTCGCAGCCATTACCGATTTGAACGGCCCGCAGGTGGTCTACTTAGGTAAGGTATGAAGTAGTATCAGAACTGTTACACAGGAGAGAATATCTGAAGCTAAAAGAGTGTTTCCTGTTTCATCTACATGATCCCGCGCTATGAACTGCCGTGGTACATACTTTACGAATTGATCCTTTGTACCCTTATTTATCAGACGCTCCTTTGGTCGTTTCGTTGCTTCTAATCGGAAAGTCTTGTGCTCTTCTTAGTAACGAGATGCGGTCGGTCTTTTCTAGTCAGCTAATCCAGCAGAGTTACGACCTTGTATTAATTTTTTCAAAAAGATGTGCGAAAAAATGGACCTAAGACATTTCTTAATTCAGCAAATAGCATTAACTGAACAAACTAGTTACTTGATTCATAGCTTAATCTCATTTGAGTCGTTAGTGCGTCGGTTAACACTGCTAACCGACGAATTAACTTCCGAAGAATCACCATGTGCCTCTAAAAATGGACTCTCAGTCCATGCAGGCTCCATTCCATTCAAATGAGATTACAGCAGTAAATCAACTGTGGAGTGCTTAAACATAGAGATGATTGAGCAGAGGAGTACAGGGTACGCATACCTGATAAGCGGCAACAACCACGAACCCTGTCATGTGCTTGCGGTTGAATTTTATCCTGTCATCCAGATACAGTGCCATACTACTCATATGGGTACTTAGTTCGTTTATCAGGGTCGACGTACACCTTACACGGAGGAAGGTAGCCGTGGCCTGAGGTGTTAACCATTATTTGTAGTAAGCTGCTTTTATTTGTTCGAAGAATGAAAGAGTCAGCTTCGTCGATCATTGCTTTCTGCAATTAAATGTCAGTGAATATTGACTTTGTTCTTCGCATGAAATTTCTTTGTTGCACAATTTCTCTTTATGTCGAGTTTATTAGGCTTTGGAAGGGCACCCACGCATTCCTCATTTCCCACGACAAGTTCAACTAACGAGGGAGGACTAATATGTCGCTTTTCTGGTATTTCATAAACCATGTTACCACATTTGAAATACTTTTGTTTGTTGCGAATAAGACAATTGTGAAACAAATGTTTTGGAACCAGAATCCGATCTAGGTGGGCGCGATTGAAATCGAATTGTTTTGTCTCATCAACTTATTTATGGCTTTCCCCCTGTGATCATCATTTGCATGTAATCTCTCTAACAAACCCTCAGTGAATGCAGAAATTGTCTGTACCAGATTTCATCTGATATCCGTTCTCAGTAAAAATGGAGAGGAGTCAGTGGTTTTATATCTAGTCTTCTTTGGTCTACTCCAAGCAAAATATCAAGTCCAGTGTCTAGCTTTATTCAAAATGTGGAGAAGGATCAAAGCACGGGCTTTTCATTAGGCCCCTAAAATGAAGACGTTCATCAAATGAAGATTAGACCCAGTGGTTATTGCGTTATTACAGTTAGAAGATTTCTCAGACTAGCTCCGTATCATGCAGAGTGACGTCATCTGTTGACAGCCGTGCCCAACAGCTGAGGTGTGAGTGTCCGTCTTAGTTAGAACCTGGTGAATACACAACTTTGATGCTTTCAACCACACCGGAAACTACAGTTGTGAATTTAACAAACTGAGTTATGCGTTGATTTCATAAGGCACAACATGTAATTTAACAGGTCCCGAATTGAAACGAGCTGAAAACTGTGCACAATGAAATTATAATAGACAACGATGAAAATATGGGCAGAGACTTTATGAAATGACAAAAATTGAAAAAATCAGATTTTCCGCATTGAGGCATTTGTGAATGTGCACTTTCAGTTGTGTTATTGTCATCGTTAAAAAGGATATCAAGTCTAATATACCTTCAACAGGATTTCTTGAAATTTCTAATTTTTGAAGGATTTGGGAATGGACAATATAGAAACATCCTGCAAAATAACATTTACATTGCGCAGCTGGATTTCAATCCGATTTAAATTTGCCTTGAAACTATTTTAACTTCACCTAGCCTAGACTCTTCGAAATTCTAAACTGAACTAGAACTGTGATGAATTCTAACTTCACTTATGTAGCCACTCGTGATGCATCAGCTAAGCACTTGGTCCAATACTATCACTTGCGGAGTAACAAAATCCAGTTCGATACAGTTGTGTAGAATTGAGATTGACTTAGTTAGATTGCATCCAACAAACTATTTCACGCCAATACCAATGCAAATAATTACAATATTCAATAAATAGCAACAAATATGTCAAAATATTTTACGTGTTTGAAGAATAAGGGTGCTCGAGCAGTATGTCGGTTCCAGGTTCTTACTACTTGGGAGAACTGCTCTTCGTAACTTTGGGTCAGCGTTAAATTTCTAATGATTTAATAGCTTGAAACTATGGGTAATTACCCAGAGGGCTTAACTTCACTCTACACTTCTTTGTTGTAAAAAGTATCATAAATGAGGACTATAGCCTATCGGTTCTCCATACCCTAAGGAAATACTTGTAACGGAAAAGTGGACATCGTCATTCAAGAGAGGGTCTACGTTGCACAAGACGAAGATGAACGAAGTGTCTTTGACGAGTTTTTGTCTATATTCACAGTGGTTGTCAAGTTTTTTACACTGTTCTCAGCTAAAGGAAGCTTTTATTAGACTAAGGTCCTTAAATAGAAATAGTCGATCATAAGGGTGGATCGCTGTGCGGGCAAAGGGTTTTATCTTCCGAAGGTCACTGACGCATGGGTGATATATCATGGAGTATGGATATTCAGCTAGCTGTTAGGAACCGTGTCGGATAGCCTGGTGGTTAGGTGTTCGACTCTCAATCGTGTATCTGGGTTCGAGTCCCAGTGGAGGCTCGGTGGTTGTGCATTGTTGATGATTTCTAACAAGCCAGATGAGACAGCAGTGCATCCCTACAATGTTCAGCTGGAGGTTGATACTGCTGTGCGGTTAAATGAACATGAAACAATAAACAACTTACTTTTAAGCTTTCGTAAGAACCCGTGGTGCAATGAGTGATGCACAGCCTATAGTTATGGACAAGTTGAGGCAAGTGATTTTTTGTAAATAATCCGAGTAGAAAAAACTTATAGTTGGTATGCAGATGTTTCATTTAATAGCTATCGAAATATCTCACCTAATTATCTACTCAACCGGTGAAATACCTTGCCCAAAGACATAGTACAAAAGGGGAAGAACGATTTCTGAGTAAGCATGAGTGCGTCGGACACATTTCTCCATAATGTTCTGCGATATGCGAGGTAGAAGTTCTAGGTTGAGGAAAGCAAGTTGGAGGGTAATCGCTCTAATCTGCACTAACGTTTGAAAGTCAGTGTTATCTAGGTCAAGTCCAACTGTTGCACTTTTTCAATTTTCGTGATTACGGGTTGAATAGAAGCCCGGAAGTTGACGGGGTTTTCATTTTTCGATTTTCTCATTATATTTTTTAATACACTTTTGCAAACACTAGACTTATTTTGCATGCACTTCTTGAATTATTCCATTTTCAAGTAATTGGACGAATTATTACGTAATTTTAGGAGGGCAGACAAAACTTCTTTGATAAATGAGTCGTGAACATTTACTTATCAACTGCTCAAAAATTAATCGCTAAAATTTACGACTAGACGAATTATGCGCCATATATGAAGCTCTTTTATTTCCAGCGGAAGTTTCTGATTCACGGAAAGTTGATTTCTGTATGATTACTTCTTAACAGCATCAAAAGATTTTAATTTTGCTCGAGTTAATACACGGATCATATTATACTCAATCAAATCTTAATATTACAGTGATCGATAAGGTTGAAATAAAGATTTTCATCGTCACCAAACAAACATTTTAAACTATTATTAATGATCTTTAGGCTGGGGAATGTAATGACCGGCCATACTACTGAATTTCAGTTGCATCAAACAGGTATTTACCAAAAATAATTTCTTTGCAAGCAAATCTTACCACCGGAATAGATAACAACTTACTGAAAATTCATGGATTCCACTGGAATATGTGGGGCACTAGAATTAGTGATCGTTCTCTGTTCTGCTTTCCATTCCGGTGGTGGAAAACCATTTGCCTCTGGTGATATTCCTTTTTTAAAATATCATCTTCCACGACAAATTTAACAGCTCTGATCAAGGTGATGCTACTAAAATATTGCAAAGGAGATGGGAATTTTGTTGTTGTCTGTCAGGTTCGTAATATAATTGTCATACGCGAGTGACATAAAATTTTCATCCGATCCGTGTTCACTTGTAGACAACTGTGATCTAGTGGTTGATACTGGCCGGTGGTGGTTGAGTGGTTTAGAGCGTTTGCATATCCCCACTGAGATCCGAGGTTCGAATCTCCCTCCGCCACCGACTACTTTGATGGTAAACAGTTATCTCCACTGTTGTCCGGCTGGTTATCATACCTGATCTACTGTGGGACGACCTTAAGTGATTCTCCGTCATTCCAAGCCTCAGGGTCTGGTTGCCGGTTATCCCCGGTAGTTCAGTGGGCCTTCGTGGATATGGAATAAATGCTCCTTCCAGTACACTCACGCGAAAGCAAGTACCAAAAAAATTTAAGGAGTCTCGCCGAGCAAGAGATTTCGCATTTATGGTAACATGAACAATAAGCAATTCCAAATGGAAATCTAACATTCTTTGGTAGCTTACAGCAGAAAATAATTTTTTCTTCATTAGGCGGGAATGAAGAGCTTTTGACTGGTGTAGAACTGATCTCAGACGAAGCACATTGATCGGCGTGACCTATTTTCAGTGGGCGGAACAAGAACCCACAGTACTAATTTTCGATCCAAATAACCGAACAAAATTTGATGGAAGTACGTAGACTGGTTTAAACTCTTGTTTACTTAGGTAACGACAAATAGGAGGTTTTGTCAGCTCACTATAAAAACAAATTTACGGCGAATTTTTGATCTGTACAACAGTATGAGATAAACTGTGCGTAAAGAAATCCCCAATCTAAGCTTGGGCTATCGAAGGACGTCTGGACAGTTATAACTGTTAATAAAAGCACACTGCACACAAAATAACACAATCTAGGCAGAGTAATAAAATTACTTCACAAAAGTGCACTTCGTGAATCTCCGTTCTTCTTGGTCATGTACATTGCTGAAACTTGCAAATTGTTATTCTTTTATCTCAAATCTATCATTGTTTATTTCGTCACATTAGGAGCTAAATTACGATACGGCACGAGGTGAGTGAAATTTTTTATCCTCCAGAAATTCCCCAATGATGGCTTTCATTAGTTAAAACGTAATAGACGGAATAATGTGAGTAAGTTAAAAATAGACCACTCTTTAGTGCACGGGTGTCCGTTTGATGGTACTGTAATTGTTACACTTTCGTTTCATTTTTGGTTCTGTGCATTTGCTGCATTGACCATATAGTGGTTCCTGACTGCTAGTTCTAGGCTTCTTGTAGAGAACAAATTTTCCGAATGCCTGGCACATCAATACAGTTTTACACTGGAACTATGCAAGGGAAAGGATTTCTGAATCACCGACAGTATCGGAATATGATATGACTACACCGAAGGATTCAGCGGATTCTGTTTCAGTGTGCATATGACGATCAGGCTGACCCTTAAAAAAACGTTTTAGTTTTGTAAACTTAACTGAATAACAATGCATTCGAATGTCAGTCGGAGATTAAAGTAGAGCGGCAAGGATTGGCGCAAAGACGTTCCTCTGTGTGAAGTACGTTCATTTTTCCTTCTCGTGAAATTGGTCACAGCAGATGCGTGTGCATTCCAGAAGACAGATACATAAAACACCTTTCCCGAGAAGTAGAAAACAACTGGACTCGTATGCCAAAAATGTTGTGGTTGACCAAGTTTATCTTTTCTCCATTTACTTCTTTAGTCAAGTCTTTAAAGCGAATCTCATTGTTTTTGTTGAGGAAACAATTTCAGAGATTTCAACTTATAAAATCTAGTGTCCACGTCTTAACTTGCATTATTTTGAATCAGCGGTTTCCAGTCAAAAATGGTATGCACCATTACACAAAGAGAAATCGGGGAAAAATATTCACAAATAGTACTCATATACGAAAAGGGATCCTTGTGAAAACTGGTCCTGACCGCTACAGTTTTCCCCATGGGTTTAGATGGCTTGTTATTCGTTAACTGGGACTCATTTAATCTAGGCCAAGGGGAGCCTAGAAATATTGACACAGTCAACTTCAATCGCTGAAGTGTTCCTATCCTATTCCATGCCACAGGCGGACCACTCTGCCTTGGCAACAATACGCACAAAACGAGCCTCATCGAAGACCCTCGAAACACATTCCGACCAACTAGACCCGTGTAGATTTCTTGCTTGGATCAGAAAATGATTAACATCTGATCTCTGACACTCTGTCCCTATTCTCAGATTTGTTGATCCGGTGGTTTCAAGGAATTCTTTTCAGAATACGAACTATGAACAATATTTCCAAAAATGCGGACTGAATGGGAGATGTGATTGAGTCAGATGGTTCGAGGAGAACTTTGGCTAACGAAAAGTGGACAGAACGGGACGGTTAGAGCAGCGGAAAGTAACCTTCGTTTTGAATGCCCGGAAGCCAATCTTTTTGTCCTATAATAATACAATCAGTAAATAGTTGTCCGTATTCACAACTTCCAGATGATAATTGCTGATAACAGTTGTTACTGAAATATGTCTCGAAAGAACGTGAAGGCATTTCCAGTCACAACACAGCAAAAGACTTTTGTAAAGCTGGGCATTGGACAAAAATCCGTTCGGCAAAATTTCCAACTTTTCAACTTTTGTTGCCCTTAGGTTATTCCTAGACCGTGTACCACGAGCCTGGCTATGATTACCACCCAAACATTTGGTTTCCCTTTACTGTTTAGTGAATGGCATCTGAAACTGTCCGACGGATTATCTGGTGGGCAACATGTATAACCTTCATTCAACTAACTACAAGGAAATCACCGAGAATACCACACTCAACCAGTTCATTTGCCGGGATATCACTCATGTATTCTTCCGTATGATTATAGAGAGGATGAACTGTCCTTATGGAAATAGTTTCATGCAGTGCTGAACCCGTCTATTCGTAAATCGAGAGTCACTTGAACTTCTCTTGAAACAGCCACGAATAAGGTTGGAGCTCGGTTTTAACGGAGTCAGTTAGATGTCTCACTGTCCAAGAGAAAACGAAAATTAGCCTCCACGCAAGCACCTCAGTTTATTAGTCTGATGGTCTTTTCTACCAAAGCCATAATGGTAAAGTAAAATCAGCCGAACAGCCCATCACTAACGAGGTAGAACTTTCCATGAGGCTATTCATTAGCACTGGAACAACTGATATCACGTGGTAATTAATTTGTTAACGAGAAACTAATCTTGATAATTCGTCGAATAGTAAATAACCCTGACTGCTCTGAAAAATAAACTCTCCCTGATTTTAAAATACTTACTGAATTGAATCTGAGATCAATCTTTAATAAAACTATGCATCATGCAGTGTTAACGATCAATTCTTCCGTGAAAAATATGAATGATCAGCTGTACAAGTGCTTTAGTTTTGGCTAAGACTCATAATTGTGCAGATATCCACCCGGAAGTGAAGTGACATTCGAACATGGCATGTTGGAAAACGAGTTGCAGCCTTGACCTTCAGTTGACCAGGATTAATCCTCTGACGCGTACAGTACATTAACAGAGTGTGAAGCAACTCCAATCCGTGACCGGTTCTGGACATTTTGAGCTCTACCACTACTGACCGATCTATCGGCATGACGAAGTTCTTTTTTTTAAAAAAACAAGAAGAGAAGCAATAAGATAAGACCTACGGAGGATGATTATTAGTAGGACATTTCCATTATTATTTGAGTGAATTATAAAGTAGTATTGCCACTCAGATGACCACTGATACAAAGTAGTTCTATGGGGTTTGGTCCAGATAGCTTGATGGAAAAGACTGGCCAGCAATTGTTCACTCCAGGTTAGGTTCGCAAGTTGGACCAGCCTGCTATGGATTGCATACGATGGTTGTCAACTGGCAAGAGGAAAAGCTGAGTAGCGCCTCTACGGACTTCCTGTAGTGCTTTCAGCTTTCATGTTGACTGAATAAAAGATGCATAAAAGATCAATACTTAAAGTAAACATTATTCAAATGGGTGGGCAAATGTACCCGTTAGCACACGAGCTATTTCGCAGTTATCGTAACCCATCAGGCATGCATCGTACCCTGTATTCCTCGCTCCCTTTATCCTCATACTTGCGCACAACATAGATGTCTTATTCACAGTTGTTTCACATGGGCATTCAGGGTTGTGAGTGAATGCTTCCGGCAAGAGACCCAAACAAAGAATCACGATTGTGATTCGCAGATAGTTCTTTGTGGATTAGGTGTGGTTTACCTCTAGAACAGCGAAAATGAATAAAATTCATCAGTTTATAAGATAGATAATGAACAAGCAGTTGGTCCGCCTGGGATAAGAATATATATATATAATATGGTTCGTCACAGACTCAAGCTTATGGCGCACTTCTCCGAGCATGTAGTCACCTTTGAAGGACAATCTAATGTACAGATATTCTTCTGTGCAGAGTAGACGGGATCCTCTTTGAGTCTTCTGTGACAGTAAAGATCTACGAATTTTGCTGGGTAGTCGTTGAGGATAAGTTCCGTTGGAAGATATCTTTCCCTTTTTAGGGGGACGTCGGCTGAATACACAGCACTGGCACAAGGACAAAAAGTTCTCACTAGTCCAATTATGTGTGCTATGATTTGAAAGTTTGCGAAATGCACCTAGTGACCGCCACGTACTGGATTCTTGTAGGAACATTGCTAGATGATCCTCTTTTATTCGATTTGTAACTTAGAAATCTGTAATGTCGTACAAGTCTTTTATTTGTTCAGAGAAGTTTTGACCGATGAAATATGGCAGTTGAAAAGAGAGAAACTAAAATGTCACCTATATAAATTTCCCGTAGGAATGATAAAAAGATAATCATAAATTTAATTTTCAGCCATTGACAGAATCACATTCATTAATGCTGGGTTTAACTGAATGCCAATCATGAAACACACAACTGGTCTGTAGGAAGTGACTTTAAGATCAAAACCTATATTATAATCGTATAATATAATATCTTCTCGTGATCGAATGAGAAAGTAATGTCGGATGAGGAGATAAAACCACTTAGACAATCTTCTACTTGAGAAAAGAAAATTAGTAAGAGAATCTTAATCAATAGGAAAATGTTTACCGGGAGGTTAGCGAAATGCTTTTCAGCGCATTAGTAAGTTTGAACCAGCATTTTTAACTAAGAAATGCCACAGATGGATGGATTGAATATAAAAAGTCCGTCAACCATGAGGTGAGTTTTCTTTAAAGTGATTTTGTACGCGTAAAACCGCTTTTTATTGAGTTATTGGTTTTGACTGACACAATAATCTCTTTTACCGGGGACAATACTTCATTTACTTTTACAAGCCTGCTGTTTCTGCCTCTTCATGTTAGGTTCAGAAACGACCTCGTAATAAGTTCATACGGTTGAGCGGAACAAAACTAGCAAACTTGTAACTTCTCGCAGTATTTCTGCTGTCCCAGTATTGGATTACGCGAAGAGCTTGGAATAAACCACTTTAGGTTTCAGACTGGCTTTAGCTGAGGCAAAAATTACATGACTGCTGCGGTGGTAGGTGATAATCTTTGGTGATCCCGGCGGTGGTCAAGCGGTGATCAACACGATCTGTAAACCTGATGTTTCTGGGTCCGAATCCTATTACCGCCGCTCAGTTTTCTACTTGCTGGCTATCCCCTCCCAGGGTATTTTATTACTTCTGTATGATGTATAATGAAAGGAAGTAGGCAAATACTAAGTATACTCCTGGGGTTACACTGGGAGTGGAATATACTGAAATCTGTAAAGAAGTGTCCAATATGCGACAGCTAAAATAGAGACGGTTTCAAACCGTGTGTTTCAGTTTATTATTTTATTCACGAATCTTTTTCTCGTCGGTATTTCAGTGACTTAGATTAAATTCTGCTGGTTTTGATATGTACTGTTTTATTACAAAAAATGACGGTTTTATTGTCGGTCCACTCCTTGGCAGTCACCCAGAATTTATGATGCGTGACATGTTGAAACACATGTAATGAAAAATCCACTTGCATTTTTCACATCCAAAAGCTATTCACAACCGACTAGCCGTACCGCGACAGACCACCTTATAGAGCGTCTGCCGGGTTAGCGGAATGTTGCGAGTTCGATTCTGCCTCGCTGTGCTAGACATTTGGATGCAAAAATGCAAGTGGATTTTCCATCACGTAAGATTCAGACTCGTCTTGCCAACAGTACTTTACATGAATATATTAAAAAGCCATGAAATTTTTCTCTTTTCTCGAGCATACCTGGCCAATTATTTATTGTCCCGTGGGTACACTCCCTCAACGGTACTCAAACTAAACAGTAAAACTATATCTCCAATTCATAGGTGATGAAATTCGGAACGGGCTTCTTTACCCGGAACCTTGTGTGAAACAACGGAATGAAAGGTATCTAGTTGATAAAATAGAAACATTCGTTATTTATTAGAACTCAGTAATTTCTGTTAGGGAACATTTGGCTTATTTTGTTAGCATCCACGAAGTTGAACTACGCCCTAGACTGAAACATTGTCCCATAAGTTACTTCATACCTTAGCTCATGCAGGGCACTTGTCACCGAAGCAGGAATCCCTATCCGTTTGAGACCGACGAAGTCCTACATTTCGATCTCATTAGTAACGCATCAGTTGTCCCAAATAGAACTTTCAAATTCCGCATCAGGGATCACTGTTCAGTAAGGATGAAAAACCCTATCCCATGCTTGATCTCTAAACAAATACTCACCAAAATATCTCCATTTCATTCAGGCAAAGCTGTATGAGTCATCAACAAATGGAGAAACTACTTCAGTTTGGCTTGTCACGCCTCACTAATCAAGTGAACTGTCTGTTAAACATAGCAAAGTAGAAATATCCAAATTGAGAAATACTATGAAGCTGGTAACTTGGAGCTAGTGTGATATCCAAAACGGTGGACTCTCTGTGTGGTATGCTTTTATGTGAGACGAATCACAAGGAGTGGCAATGAAAAAATTTAGAAATCCTTTCGAAGCATAAATACTCGAACGAATTTTAAGTCACAGTCACGAAAGTTTTCCAAAGCATTTGGAGTGACTTTTGTTTGGACAGAATCCCATAGTCTTAATTTTGAACCAGCAGGCTAAAGCTAGTTCAAAATAAAAAAATATTAATAAACGATGTTAAATTGTAGCCACTGGCAGGAGTGGGGAGCTTTGTTATTTCCTCACTGTGTAGCATTTACTTTCGGAATTACCCAAAAAATAACTTGTAATAATAATAGGAACAACAGAAATAATTGTGTCGTACTGTTTTGATTGCTGCTGGTCAGTATTTTACAACCAGAAGTATTGAACTGTTATACTATCATTGCATTTATTATCGATATATTATGTTGAATAAAAACTGTTTTATTACAACTGGTTGGCATATTACTTTAATAGAAATATAACCTTACCTCAGGGAAACAAAAAAATTTTTGACAGAAGTAGAATTGGAAAGATAAACACTGGAGGATCCAAAAGCCGAGATATAAGTTAAGTTTATCAGATAAATGTTGATTGTAGTTTAATTACCAACTAATCTATCAAGAAGCTTTTATGGAAGATAAAATAAAATGAAAACTGTATACTGATATAGGGAATCTATACGAATGAGTTTCTCAGGCTTCCTTTCTCTGACTGGGCTGGGCAATAGCGTACTACTAGAATATGGTTTACTTTGTTACCTCCCACTTGGGAGTTGCTTCTACCTTAACGTCATGTATTTGACAAACCGAAATCTACATTAAACTTACCGTACTACGAGCTACTCGAACGGCAAGCTCACACAGTTGCGTTCCATCGGCCGTGTGATCGGAAAGAATATTCCTGTTCCGCAGAGGGAGAGTAACGCGCACTCCTTTAGCATGTACCTTGAGTGCCAACTGTGAAATCAAATTATGGCACTGCATTTAATTTAAACTAAATTTAATTTCATCATAAAGTCAGTTGGTTTCACTTCGTTTGATCTGGATTAGGGAAAGACTTGATGCATCAATCACTAATTAGCCGTGGATTTCCGGGAAACACGTGTACTGTTTTTTTCGTTTATATCGTTCTCGGTGATTAGAGGTTACTGATGGGTACTAATAAGTCACGTCCATTAGATGGGGCTCAATGTCAAGATAGGCGCGAGACAGTGAGGATTATCGTCAGGGGATACCAGGCCAAAGGAGGAGCGTATACAAGACGCGTTTCTTGTTCTCAGGCAAAAGGAAATTCACACAAAATACCTAGGCTGAATCCACATATTACACAACCATTTTGTTTGCAATGACGCACTTCCAGTGACACTCCAGGTGATAATATCTACAGCGGTCTCCTACAGGAAATAAAATCTGCACCTGCACGAAACTACTTGGCTTCTGAGGTTAACAGACGAAAGAAATCATTCAAAACATTTGATCAGCCTGTAAATGATTAGAATTATCTCTAAATATTGAGCAAGATTGTGGCACCGAGAGTATATAGCTTTTGATTAGCACATATTTGAATGCTCCTGTACTATAGAATTAAGTGCTTAAAAATTAATTTAACGTAATCAGCGAGACTGAGTACACTAAATATCCTGTTGAAGGTCATGTTTTCCAATAAGTCCAAAAGTATCTGACGATTTTGGTTTAACTTGGCAACTCAAGAAACCAGTTGCAATTTGCCTTGGAGCATACATAGATTATGGGCGTCACCCTTAGAATGAATGCATAAGTCCTGTAATACAGCATAGTGGAGGACTTAAAGTAACGTACTTTGCTGTCGAAATACAGCTTCAATTATTGCTAGTTTTTGCATTGACTTATACTTGATAAGTCCTTAGAAGTTACACAATGGAAAATCCGCTTGCCTTTTTCACACCTAAAGGTCCGAATCAGCGATCCGGATTCGATCCGTCGACCTTCCGCTTACTAGGTAGATGCTCCATTCCAGTGGCCGCACCGCGTAGCTCAGGTGGTTGAGCATCTGCCTGGTAACCAGAAGATCGCCGGTTCAATTCCAGTTCACGGAGATGGGATTTTGGATGGGGAAAATGAGAGTGGACATTCCAGTATTTGGGATTCTAGCTCATACTTCCAGTGATACATTGTCAGGAATCTGTAGCTCTGGGTCCCCCTGATCCAATTCATTAAAACAGATAGAAGACATAAGTTGTAAGATGCATGCTTTTCCACTAATCTTCTCAATCGCGTATGTAAAATAAGCAGCACAGTGGAGTAGACAGTAACAAACGGAATTAGGAAACGGTCTGGTAAGTCTGATTGGCTGCCGCCACGGCAAACACACATTCGGGGTCAAAAGTTTCTGTGCATACAGTGGAGTTCTAAGTCTACTCATCAATACAGCCTCACAAAAGGCTAGGAGCTTTGGGTTCCGATTCCGTACAATCACTCGGAACGCTTGATCCGGATCAATCTGATGACGAAAAATTAACGGTGCAAACTCACAGGGGGAAAGATGCGTGGTGAATTTCTGAATGAATGCCTATCTAATCGAGGGTTTCCAAGAGAGTTTCTGAAAACCCTGTCAAACGCAATGCTACCGAGAAACAACGCTAGCCTATTCAGAATGGTGGACTCACCCACTAAGGCTGTCCGTCAATAGATAACAAAATTCGGAGAAACACAGCAACGTTTTGCAAGCATGTTGTCAATTCTATCACTTGTATGCCGAGTTAGGTTTGAAAATTCCTCAAGAGGAATGTCACAAAAAACTGGAGTCAAAACTATGGGTAAGTTTTGTAGAGGACTTTGCAAAACTCAAGGAAATGCATATATTCCGGCCAGATACAACCAGTTTTGTTCACAATTTTTCCGCTTTGCAGCTGACAAAAGCACAAAGAGAATTCCTATCACTGGGTTGGAAGTTCACGATGAGGCCTATAAAAGACAACCACTTACAAGTAGAAGCTCAGTTCGAAAACCCAAATGATCAAATTAAAAATCTGACCCCGACTCTAGACGGCAAAGCAGGATGGTTAGGGACGAAATTGGTGGATATATCGGAAGTATTCAATTCAACCCCTGCCCGACGAAAGTGCCGCTTATCACAATAACACTACGCTGCAGTCAGACAACTGAAAGAAATGAAGGATGGGATATTTCTTCAGCCAGATACGAGATTAGGTTTCGTCAACGCAAAGAGACAGGACTACCTCGAAAAGATAGAAAGCATTTCGGGGGACCGACAACCAGTTTTTCCGGATTCGACCTCTGAGGATAACATGTTCGTAAAAAAAACGGGCCACTCGATACTTCCAGATGTGACGCGCGAATGCGTTTATCTCTGAGGACCTACGTATAAAGCTGAAACAGAGAGTGCTCAGAAGCCGCAACTGATGGGTTCTCCGAAAATTCACAAGCCTGATGTTTCTTTGAGACCTAGTTTATGTATGCTGAATCTAGCTTATCACAAACTGGCACGCTGGTTGGTGGATATTCTGTCTCTTATCAGAAAACACATGACATCACATTTCCTAAAGGACAATGTGAACTATCAGATATCCTAGAGCAAATATCCGTGAGTTCCAAAATAGCGTTTTCTGTTGATATTGATTCACTTTTCACTCACGTACCCCTAAGGGAAACGGTATAGTGTTTATGCGACATAGTATCAATACTCAGTCCCACCTTACCGATTCCTGTTATATACATCCGGAATCTCATTCTATAATGTACAGAAAACGTGTTTTTGATTTTGAAGGATCGTCTTTTAAACAGACTGATGGTGTTGCTGTGGGTAGCCTTCTTGGACCCACACTCACAAATATCTTTTTGGGAATGATGGAGAAAAACGTACACCAGAACACCATCCAGTTTACCCTGTACAGACTTTATGTCGGTGATATTTTGATTTTTACTGAGGAAGAACGGTTTACCAAGTTCTCTAGCCTAAAACTCCATACATCCCAACTTATCAGTCACATGTGAAGCAGAGAGCGGTAATGGTCTCGCTTTTCTGGATATCCTGATGACTAGACGTGCAAATGAAACTATCCGAAAGACCATTCGTCGTAAAGCAACATAAGGTGAGCAATAAATTTAGTTTTTCAGTTTCGCTCCAGATGCTTAAAAAAGTGGTCCGGTCAAAACCCTCTTCCACAGAGCACGTAAAATCGGCTGTGCAGACCAATGACAAAAGGAAGTAGAGTTCAAAACCCAAGCTCTCTGAGTGAATGGATACAACGATAAGTTCATTGAAATCTACAAAAGAGAAAGGCCCTACAAGTCGACTTGGTTGGGGAAAAACGGGTTACTCTAGTGCTACCCCTTGGAGGAGGTCATCTGTTCAGCGGTAGTAGTCAAAACCTAGATTGTGCGTTGAAGCGCACCTACTTGGTAGCTGGTCTGCGGATTTTGCAAGCCACCAAAGAACTAAACCTCTAAGCCCATTCAAACAGTGTTACGAACCCGAAAGCCCCTCCAGTCATTTATCACTTCACCTGCAGCTGCTGTGATGCCTACATAAGCGGAACGGATTGGTGCCTCAGTCAAAGAATGGAGGAGCGTTTGTCAAAGTGGCTAGTGCAGTGATGGGTCATCTCCCGCCGAAACAACAAACGACCACGAGAAACCCGGTTCCATCGGCCGTGAAACACCTTGTGACCTTTTGTCATCAGATTGATCCGGATCAAGCGTTCCGAGTGATTGTACGGAATCGGAACCCAAAGCTCCTAGCCTTTTGTGAGGCTGTATTGATGAGTAGACTTAGAACTCCACTGTATGCACAGAAACTTTTGACCCCGAATGTGTGTTTGCCGTGGCGGCAGCCAATCAGACTTACCAGACCGTTTCCTAATTTCGTTTGTTACTGTCTACTCCATTGTGCTGCTCTGTGTCCCACTCGAACACAAATATGTATGTTTTACATACGCGATTGAGAAGATTAGTGGAAAAGCATGCATCTTGCAATTTATATCTTCCATCTGTTTAGAAGAATATTCTCATGAGTTAGTTTGATCTCATTACCTTCACCAATGGACAGCAGAAAAACTAATATAGAATGGTCAAAAGACTGAAAACAATGTGTACTCGTTTCGTTTGTTCCATGGCCAGCGAACACAAACTGAGCGAGAAATACACTAACGAAGTTTGTTGTTTCCAAACACCATTCTGGATTGAAAAGGATCGGAAAACTTTCAAGTGTACGGTGCTGTTTAAAGTGTGCCAATGACGAAGGCTTGGATGCTGATCTGAGGCAGCCGACGTCAGATACATAGGGTATTTCTGAGGTGTTATTCGGACAGTAAATCAAACGGTTCTAATTCAATAAGCGTGTGAAACAGGGAGCGCCGCATCCTCTAAAAGGCCCTTCCGAACAAAACGATAAACAGTAGGCATCTAATTCGCTTTTTTCAACAGAAATCACTACCAATCATGTTTTGTAGTTGGTCTGATCTAGTCAGAACTGCAAACAACTAACGGTGTACAACGTGAAACCGGAAGTGTGTCTAAACTGAGCGAGAGTTGGAAGTCGGGTGGTGAGTGCAACATCTGATGTCTTCGTCTATGGTTTCTGACGGTCTTTTTCGTGTGCCCATTGATTTTTGCAATCGGGAATGTTGAGCATCTTTCACATCGAAAGCAATGACAGCTGCAACAGGAGACTGTAGCAAAGAGTGCGGTCGTAAGTCAAATGTTAAACTGGTCAAATCTCTTTATGTGAACGAGGTCGACAGTGACGAATAGGTGTGTATTTTGGTATGAAACAACGTGTACAAACATTATTTTCTATCGATTACGAGGTTGTTCGAGTGTTCACAAATCTCTCACAAAAATGTTCATAAGCAGCACTTCCGGCTAAAAAGTTCATTTTTTATAAACAGTTGAAAATTGATCATTAGATAACATCCGTTAAAGAGAAAAGTTTCTAGTTATAAGCTCCCAAATAGTGCGATTCAGTTCAATTTAACCTATTCATTTTGTAACAGCCTAATGCAGTTAGGTATTTGCATCCAGAATATGAATGATGCGACAGACGCAATTGCCGGTTAATCCAGTGGAACCGCAAAATTTTGCAACACGTGCTCTTCCTCAACAAACAAATACGGAGTCCATTTTGGACGAAAATGTTAATAATAACACCTAAATAAGCAGTAATATTTGTTTTGATCTACGTTTAATATAATTCAATGCTAGCAAAAACATTTTGGAAACCCATAGTCCCCAGGGGAGTTTCGTGAAATGACACTGAACAAGAGGAAAGACCGGAGATAGTGCTCACTTTCAAAGAATTCTCACTGAAAACTACGAAGAGTTGGAGCATTGGGTCCCCTTTATCTAATTCAGGAGAACAAAGTGGATTATATTTGATTTTTAAGCTCCCTGCACAAAAGAGATCAACCCGGAACGTTTACTTACCTTGGCACTAACCAAAAGACCCCATTCCTTCCAATGTATGCACTGTAAGAAATTTTGATCCTGGCCATTTTACTGTGACAGTATATAAAATGACGTGGTACTTTCAGGATTGACAAGAGCAAACAAAATGTTTGTATCTCAAGACCCGTCTTCTTTCTGTTCTCAAGGACTGGAAAGATGGCCTTATAGGATGAATTACAATTTTGAGTCCCTAATCAGTCTGAAATCTGTGGAGAAAAAGGTGAAACATCATGAACAATTTACATTGATTTAGGACTCCACTTGACCAGTGTTGTTTTTGGGTGGATAGTATATCTTCTGAATATCTGTATGATGAAAGCAATTTTTAGAGTATATCATAAGGAGAATTCGGCGAAGTACATATTTGCCATTTTTGACGAAGCAAAATTTTCTCGCTTAAACATGACCCGGGTTTGATTCATTTTCCACCAAAAAGCGGTGTCCAGAAGTAAATCTAGTCCAGCTTTTGATTTATGTGATAAAAACAAAACAAAAAGAGAGGTACCGATAAGCGTCGGCCAAGAACACTTTTTCTACCGAATAAATTTTATTAAGTTTAAACTCTGTTAACCTATTCACAACTAAAACTTCTGCACCCTCACAGCCATCATTGTTTCCCTCATAGTTTCATTTTATCCAATCAGGATCATCCTTCATTCGACCATTTCGTTTCGGTGGGTTTTGGTATAGCCTCATTATACTGCCAAAACATTCAAGTTTGTCATTCAAATATGTACTTTTAAGCAGTTCAACATCGTTGGGATTGAGCAAGTTACTCAGGAGTTGATCGGATGTTCTCTGGAAAATACAAAATGAAAATTTAGATTAATTTGACGACCTTGAAGCTCAAGTGAGCAGTGATTGTCGAAACGAGGTTGGACGGGAAGTGCGCACCGGAGAGCAAAAAAGGTTACATCCAATGTGAAATGAAGCAAGGAGAAATGGATGACTAGATAATTTTGTTATATTTGACAAGCAAAATGTCACAGTTGCCCGAAGAAAATATAATCATTCTAATTTTGAAGTCAAGAAACATCAAGAGCATTTTATTTAGTTTTGATTAGAATTTGTAACACTATTAACTTTATTCACCATCGGTTGAATGAACTAACAATGCTTCTGGTAGATTCTGAGTAAACCCGAATATTTTGAGTGCATAAACGTAGATGGAATTTGTCCACATGGTAAGTGGAATAATTCAGCGCAATACACCAAATTTATTCTTTCAACATCATCTCAAGCTTGGAAGAACAAACAATTTGCCATCGCGTGACAAATTCAAACCAGTTGACAATCGTGATTTCACCCAGATGAATTCAGATCCATTTGCTTGCAAGGCGTTCTTGAAAGTCCTAGCTATCGAAGCGGCATGTACTCTTTAACCTTATATTTCAAAGTACTCAAGAAAACGTTTAACAAGAAATAGAACTCGTCTAATTTAATACATTTTTTCGTAATGTTATTTTCACCTCTGGATTGCAAAATGATAAGGTTTGGAATAGGACAAAGTCCGTTTGCCAGAAGAAAATAAAAATCTACCTCTTGTAACGTTATAGTGAACTGTATTGAAAAGCTTCAATGTATTTGGGGTGGGATACAGAAGTTAGTCATTCTTCCAAAAGAATCATTACTTGTATCGCAAAGCGCTCTTTATTACACTAGTGATCACATTTCATCGTTTCTATCCACAAACAGGTGCTCCGTGTAAAACAAGCTGCGCCTTAGGGGGTTTCATCAACAAAAAATACTGTTAATGAGAAAAGGTCGTCAAAGGTTTGTCATTTAATTTTACAAAATTTTGCTCGTTTATTCTGTACTCACATGCAAACCACATCTCCACCGACTAAGAATAGAAATGGACATTTGGAATTCTCGAACTGTATTTCGGTGAAAAAGTACAGAGTATTGTGCTTAGAATATGAGGAATGAAAACACTGGTAGAATCAAAACTGTAGTAGAAAATTCGGGGAACACTATTCCGTTTTTAGTCATGTTCCTATTTGCTACTTTGGTTTTTCTGACGAAAACGGAAGGGAAATTTTACCATTCAACCATTCTTGCTCTTTCAAACGCTGCACGTGAGTGAGTGCACCGCGGAACAATGTGAATAACAAATTCTTAGAACTGATTTTTTGCCTGACCGGCAAAAGTAATTTATTCTGAATAATCTAAAGCTTTCTTTCCTCTAAGCACTAAAATAAGAGATTCAAGAAAACTTTTCTCACCACGAAATGGACTGAGAGCTTTAATGAGTACACAATGAGCAGTATTCGTAGCAGAATAAGTGAATCGATTATATAATGGTATATGATTACTGCTCAGCCCTGTCCCAAAGAGCAATCAGTCACTCCAGTGATGTGCGAATGAGATAGTTGGGAATAAAACTTCCATGAGAAGTGCAAATATAATGAAGAGTGGACAGCGTGTTACCGGGTAAGCAGTAGTTGGACTTAGTTAAAGTTATTCATTGCAACTGTATATCGGAGTTGCTCGACAACACTTTAATAAAATAAGTAATTGACTCGTAATCAGAATATCCACTAAAAATGACTCCCAATAATTCAGGCATGAAAATGTTTGTTCATGAATGAGACAAACACACGAGTGATGTTCATACAACATAGTCACCGGGAAACCCCACTCTTTATAATACCAATATGAATATAAATATTACTCACGGGCAAATTATTCGGATAGGGTTTGTCCTTATTTTTTTACCAAACTCAACAAAAAATTAGAATTACGATATTTTGGTGATTAAGTTTTAAAATATATTCATTTTTCCTTCAAGTACGGTTGTAATCTCCTAGAGAGGGTTGTTATTGAACTTATAGTGTGTATGGTATGGTCATGTTGTTGAGAGCTAAAAGCCACATAAGACAGAACTAAAGTTAGGCAAATAAATCAAATAGGATATTAACCTGTCCATTGTTCAGTGAATGACAATCTACGTCCTTCAACTTATCACTCTGATCATTCGAATAAACGAGATAACGGCCTCCTTTCCAAGGTTCTGATAGACTAAGATTGACAGATCTACTAAAGGACAGCTATCAGCTTCACCATGAATGTTACCATTTTATACGTACGCGACCGAAAGGAATTCCTCCGTCCGAGTGTTTTCTGAATTCTTCATTAGATTCATCGCGGGGCCCAAATGTTTCAGTTTTACTAAGAGAAGACTCCTACTTGATTCTGTTAAGGCTCCGGATGGCCTGTTGAAACTAAGCTGTAAAATTTCAACCGAGAGCCCTAAGTTGATGTTTCTTAAGAATTGCTTTCCAGATGACATCTATCCGAATAACTCATTTGCAACGCTGAAGGAAGAAAAGACTGTGCCTGACAGTGGAAACTTCCGTCGTTTGACTTTGTCACAAGTAGACTCTGTCCGATCTAAGCTGGAGAATTACGTGTCCACTCATCATCACCACTCAGATTTAACGAAGGACCAGCCAACTGTCTGGCGTAGTAAGTTCACCATTTTCACGTTGAACATGGTTAGCAGAACTGTGAACTCCAATAAACTCAAACTTGAAGTGTTTCACGAAATTTCCTCTGTATGAAGAAGTCCTTAGAGAAGCCACAAAGTTCGTTAAAAATTTTTCAATGACCGAACTGTCCGGGCAACAGGTTGAGCCCTACCACTAGAGTTTAATTTCCGATGTCCGCCCAAAAGTGTTCATAAGATGTACGCCCAAGCAGAATTCGAGCAGCTCTACGAAAACCAATGATCTCTCTCCATCCAGCGATGACAGTCGGAGCTGGTTCAAAGCTAAGTTAATGGACATGGCCCACAGCTTTCTCAGTACCTCTGTTCAACAACAGCAGCTATGGAAAAACCCTAATTTGTTAGTGCTCAAACCTCACAAAGGACATGGAGCTGTCACTGTGGAGAAGGAAGATTACATGCAAAAATGAAGATCATCCTGGATGATGGTTGCAAGTTCAAACCAGACCCCACCCCGGAAAAAGTACGGCTGAATGAGAAGCAAATTACAAGTGGGTTACAAGTCCTAGTATTGCACGGATTTACCATAGAACTGCAAATGAAAAGCCGAAACCTATAGATTGCCACGTACTAATGTTCCATTACGCTCTATATCATCAGAGAATGACTCCCCCTACCATAAATTACCTCAGTAGCTGGTTGAAGTTCTTCAACCAGTACATTACCACCTCAGTATTTACACGTTACACGACTCGTCTCAATTTTGTGATCCTTAGTCCAAAAGTAATCTTCTTGGGAAATTTATGTGCTCCTCTGATGTTAGTTCACTATTCACCAACGTGCTTCTGCTCAAAAAAGTGGACTTTATTTTCTAATTTATCACAGAGGAAAACATCAACCCCCTCTAACCAACAGAGATTCTAAAGCCACTGAATTCACTGTGTATAGAAAACGTCCGATTCCAGTTCTACGGGACAGCCTTCGGACAAATTCATAGGGCCTATTTTGGCTGATAATTTCATCGGCACGACTGAAGTACGACTGGATGCGGAGATAAAACAGGACGGTTCTTTACAGAAGATACGTAGGCAGTATATTTATAGTAGGGAATCATGTAGAAGATATGGGAGAGTTACTAAAGCAGTTCTGCAGTTCAAAACCGAACTTGAAATGATATGTGAATTAGGGCGACTCGAGAGGGGAGACGGATCTATCCGAACTTGGTCAGAACAGTATTCCAATCTCAATTGATTCTCACCAATGAAATATACGAGAGATCTGGTCCGAACCTCATTCTTCAAGGCAAGACAAATCTGCACGGAAAATACTTTACCGAACTGGAAGGAAATTATACATTCCACATTACGTGATAATAGGTATTCTGACTCTTTCACTCGTTTTCATGCCCAGACAAGAACCTGGACCCATTCATCGGTCTCCTCCGTGCCCAAAACGACATCTAAGTATTTTTCCTGTGAAAAAAGCACCAATAACACGACTTATTACACAACGCATTAAAACGCATTACATAAAGCATGCTATATTTTCGGTAAAATCTTACTGTTCAATAGTACAGAGTAGTCAAAATCGTTGGTAGATTGTCGACATCTCAGTCACCACGGGTAACTTTCTTCAACACTGGTTTCATAAACGAATGAAACTAGACAGCTTAGATCAACTGGTTGTTAGTCACGGTGTGTTCGTGTGTTGGTCGGTTTGTTTATGGTGTTGTTTATTACAAGGATGGGTGTTGAACCTCCGTCCGTAATGTGTCCGTGATACTGAGGTCATTCGAGCTCAATAAGGTGTTGTGACCCTTTGGGTGTTTATCCATGTGTGTCGTAAGTACCATCCGCAAACCTGAAATCTCTTCCCGAAGGTTACCGTTGGGGTTGATTGCCAGAGCCTACGCGGAGAGGCGCTCTGTGTGCGTGCGAAATCCATACTGAAGGATTCTGGTGTTTTCATGGTCATTGGAGTGGCTTTCGGATATAGAGTGAAATGCAATTTCAAAGTCACGTTCTAATTTTCTTAATACCATTTGTCCTCTCGGTCTGCTATTTTCTTTTCTTTTGTGTTCTGCCATCCCGGTCTTGACCATTCTGCATGTTTGCCCCGTACGCTGAGCGGGACAGTGTTTGCAGTTGAGCACGTAAACACTACTGTTCTGTTTTTGTATACGTTGAGGGTCTGTGGTCCTTGTGAGATGACTTTGCAACGTGTGATCTATTCAAAAGAAAACACGAAAGTCGTACACACCAAGTACTTTCCTGATGGCCCCGAAGTGCCCAATCCGTACAGGATATCAAAGGAGATTAGCCAATCTACGTCGCACTTGTTGTGTTGCTGATTTGTTTCTTAGCACAATGGACATTAGTTCTCGTGGGTAGTTGTTGATCTGAAGAACCGTGTGCAGGCTCTGCTTTTCTTGCTTGTAAGTAACCTCGTCGTTGAACAGTTTGTAGACTCTGTTGGCTAACCACGAGAGACAAATGCCAGCTTTATGCATTGTGGATGGGCTGAGGTGAAGTTCCGATATCTATGAGAATATGTAGGTTCTCTGTGAATGCTCACTTTAAACTTACGGAAGTTGTTTACTTTTAGTCAGCAGTCAAGAAAACTGATGATTCTGCCAGAGCTCTCAGTCTCGATTTTGAATTTAACTGAGGTACTCTGATTGTTGAGACATTGTAAAAAGTCATGCCCATGTTCTGATTTTAGAATTACAAATGTATCGTCCACTCATTTGACATGCAGTCAACGCTTTAGATTTGACTTAATTTAATAACAGGTTAGCTACTATGGATAATACAGAAGAACCCATGGCTATACCGTCAGTCTGTCTGTACACCGACTGGTTAGCCGTGATGAAGGTGGAAGTGAGGCGTAGCTCAAAGCCAGTGATAATGTCTGTTAGGTTTAACGGACATCTGTGTTCTAGGCTGGCGTCACTGATCAATAAGGAGTGTAAAATTTCCAGACTGTCCTTAATGGGGAGGCTAGTGTAAAGAGACATCGCATCAAAACTCATTGTTATCCCCATTTTTCCTAATGCGACAGTTTGCAAAATGCGGGACAAATCAAAGGCTCTATTTATGTGATTTACCATCAATTTTTTGGTATGGTTTTAGTAATACGCTGATGTATTTGGCCACCAAATAGGTCGTACAAGATGTATAACCCACTGCTGGTCGGATAGGTATGCCTGATTCGTGGAATTTGGTAGTCCGTAAAATCTTCCAGGTCTGTTTGTTTTTCTTTTCGAAGCAAACCACAAAGACTTCCCCAGCTTTTCTTTCAGCCCAGAAAGATATCCACATTTCCGGGTCTTTATTTTGTTTAGTGTGGCCTTGGCTTTCTTTTTCCTTCAATTCTTTCGTATGGTCCATCTCCCAAGAGTTCTTAAACTTTTGATTCATTGTCAGGCCTATTTAGAAAGATTGTAATATTGACCTTGTCAGCTTTCGTGATGTGAATCGATTTGTCACTTCAGAGAGAGATTGGAGCCTTCTGTTCATCAGTTGACAGATTTGACGAAATCGACAGACCAATAGACAAACATAATGATATACTACCCGTGGCTCCAAGCCGTCATTCTAGTTTCATTCGCTTGTGAAACCAGTCTTGAAAAAGGTTACCCATGGTGACTGAAGTGGCAACAATTTACCAGCGATTTTGACTAAGCTGTATTATTGAACAATAGAATTTTACCATGATATTTCGCATGATGTACCAGCTTTTCGATGCACTCCAAACCGATCCCGATTCAGACACAATAACACTATGCTTTCACTTATCCACACTCCCCCTTTCAAAGATCCCATCCGGTTGAATCTACCTCCCACAACATCTACGCTTCCTCTTCCAGCTGCGAAGGAACATACATCGGTAGGACCAACCGATCACTATGGACTAGAATGGCCAAACACATTCCAAGGTACATATGTGACGCGACCACTCAGCCTAGCATACAATAGTCGACCGCATCATGTAGGCCGACCTCAGCTATCGTTCGCCACCTGATGGAAAGTGGTCACACAGTAGACCCTGCAAGCGCGTTCTCGGTCTTGTTACTTAATGGTGACAAACATCGACTAAGGATAGCAGAGGCATTATCGATCACTCACACTAAACCGGTCCTGTGTCCAAAAGCACATGACCTTCACCCTTACCCTGCCAAGGATTCAGGCACACACACGCGTGAATTGGGATAATAGTTTTTCTAGCAAATTGATGAAACTTTTCTGAGTCCAGCTTGACGTTAAATTTCACCTTAATCACAATAAAGCGCTGATCATTCTGGCAAATGTAAGATATGCTTGGGGAAAAAATTAGCGGAGGGTCCGAAGATATGAGGCGAATATCGTTAGTTCATTGTTGTATTGCTAATTTACTGGGTGGCTTTCTGGGAGAGGACAATAAAAATGGTTTATGTCGATATTTAGAACACTTTCTTCAAGGACCATCCAGTTTATTTCAGGAACAGCGATTGTAGATAACGCGTATTTAATTTGTTAAAATATCACTCACTATTCAGACTTATGAAGTAATTTAGAACAATCATTTATTCAGAGTTATTACTCCTCATTTAAGTGATTTGTTGTTAACTTGTATACGATAGATCTTTATATGCATTTATAGTTACACCGCAAAGTTTTTGTAGTTTATCAAAAATCAAAATACTTGCTTCCAAAAGAATCGATTTCTCAGTAGCAATCACGGGAATATATTATGTCTTGAACTCGAATGTGCCGTATTTTCAACATACGACAAAAGCAATATCTTGAAATTACTTCAAGATTTATGGTAATGTGATGCATTCAAATGGGGCGTTACCCAACAGGAACTGCGGCAGGATCATATATCATTCCCGTAGTAGAAAGTATTAGTTGCAATTTCGGGGACAAATTGCACTCCATTTACTCTTTTCACGGAATAGGACACTGGAATCTCACCGGTCACTTCGCTTTCCCATTTCTTGAAAGAGCTCAATAAACTCGTCCTAACAAAACACAACAGTTTCAAGAGAACTGTGATCAAATGAGCTAGCACACCGTCAGTAGACGGCTTGATTCGTTTAGTAGACAGTTAGACGGCTTGACAAACAACCAGCCTATATTCGCCTGCCCTCTATTGAGAACAAGTTTCGAGGGAACAAAGCGGACGGACGGATCAATCAAATGCCAGCCGTCCTCTGAACCGGAACAACCAAGTTTGTTACCGGATTAACCAATCAGAAGAGCTGAATGTGGATAACGAGCAAACCAATAAGTATGCGGGTCCGTACTTGATTATGACCACTATACATCGTATATAAACTGTTGTTTTGGTATTAATAATTCGAGATGATTCGAAACCAGAAGAGTCTTTCCCCTGGAGCTAGTGAGACGGACCGGAACAAGAGAAACGTTGACGGACAGTATATCAGAAATACATTCACACTGAATTCTTCGAAGTCTTGTTTGGACTAGCTGTGAATTATGATCATAGACCTGCAAACCTGTACTCATCGAAGGAGTGGGAGCAAAAAAATCCCTCGCTAGTTCAGTTATTGTGTTCTCAGTGAAGTGTCAACTTTCATTTGCCTAATCCATAGAAACTGTCAAAAATAATAAAGTCAGTATATAATAATTATCCTCATTATTGTTTTGGTTATTAGCATCTGTACAGCTTTTCTAGTAACGAATTCTCCGTTCACATTCTATTGTGCTTTTCAGTTATCAACTTCGTAACTGACTGACTAGAGGTAGATTGTCCTCAAAATATTCTTCATTCCAGAAATGAACTTTGACTTATTCCATTACAAAAAACAGATCTGAGTTAATTACACGAACAAGAAAATTTTTTCCCAAGAAACCATTAGCATTCATTTGTATGTCATAAGAATTTGATACGCCTTATTAAAACATAATCCAGATTGGAAGCCTCCATTAATTTCAAGCGGTTTTATCAGTGAATTAATAAGTACAAGAACATAGACACAAACGAACTGTTCATGGTCGCTAGAAGAGTAATTGTTATTTGCCTATTTTTGATCGGATCATGCGTAGCATCGCATTCAGTTAGTGCCCCACTATTTTGAAACCCACTTGCTTTGCCAGCCCATTTCTAAAACAATATCTTCAAACAAACAATTTGTCCATCTGTAGAAAACGGCATGATCAACTAGGAAAATAAAGGTGAATGGTATCGCAACTTATCAGAGAATCAAATCGGCAAGAATATTTTTCGCCTAAAAGGGGAAAGTACCGATTAAACTGCAACAAAATTTCAATTAATGCACAAAAGACTAATTCTATAAAAAACCTCCTCAGTGATAAAGAAATAATAGACTTTTCGACAAAAGCCATCATAAATATACCGAAATGGAAGCGATTATTTGCGCCATCACTCCGAAAGACTGAGGCGCCATGGTGGACCATCTGAATATCTACAGATTTGTTTGTGCACCAAAAAAAAGTTCGTTCTGGATAAGAGTCCAATGGCCGCATACCGTGATAAGTTGAATAAGTTGAATAACCAAACGGAAAACGTCGTGTGGAAGTTAAAACTCAGTAAAGCGATATTTCGCACAGTATATTTCACCGAAAGCTCGTTATTTATTTTAAATATCATCCAAGCTATATTGTTTGCAATCGAGGAAGAGTTGTGGAACCAGTCACTGGTATTGCTAAACATCTTGTTTCACGCGTGACACTGAAGACAGATAGTATCAGAAAATACCCTCGTCATGGCTGTTTTGCTGATTTGGCTCACAATTATTCCCAGTAGAATGATTTTTCGAATAGGGTTTTCCGAAATGCAAAATTTTCTTTAAGCTCATCTCTACAGTGCTTACCATATCCACATTTTCCGACATGCTTCCTGTTATGCTTGATTTAGTTCAATCCCAGGACTGCGTAAAACTAACCTTCTTCCTTTTTGGTCCAGCACGGCATCCAAAGTAAGTGCCTCCTTTCTTCATGTCCTTAGCAACCATCGATCAGTTTCCAGGGCTATCCTCAAAATTATTATTTTTGTGAAGGTGAATAAGAGATCAACTTTCCTAATAAAACCTTGTGTTTGTCGCGTCATGTAATCACCCAGATTCACGAGAAACTGATTTATAGTCACTTTGTTCTGTTCATCCTCAGGTCAATCAAAACAGTGAGGTTTGTCTAGGATTAATATTGATAGAATGCTTGAGGATATAAAGAGGTATTTTGTGCATCCGTTCGAACAAAAAGTGCTTGACTATTGTTCTTCTTGGCCTTAATTTTCAATAAGTTGAAACGGTTTACGAGAAACTAATCCAGCCACTAGACTGAACCTTATTAAAATATGCAATAAAGTTTAATTTGTTAGTTTTAACAAAAATGTAGTGTATTTAAGTGCAAAAGGACATCAGCCCAACCGGAATTCGAACAAAAGCATGAAGGTCAAACACAAAAAATTAGCACTTTCACTCTAACAACTGAGTTACGGAATCATATCCGAGGCTTTTGACTATCTGAATATTGAACAAATAAATCAACTGCCCGAAATTGGAAAGCACATGACACCCACCAATTACCTAATGCTTTCATTGCCTCCGAAGCTATTTCCTTTCGAAGCAAATACTACAACACACTGCAATTTGAACGAGTAAACAATTCGGGGAATTGGCTGAAGCTTCCGATTTGACATAGTAGCTCAGTCGGTATAACGTGTGCAGTCCAAAAGAGTGGGCAGCGTTCATGCCTGCGTCCAAATCCCAAGGGATCAGCGAGTTTTGCTATTAGGGCCAATTTACTGAAAAGAAGTCATACAATATCAAAAGACCTTCTAAGCGATCAATATTTTTTTCACTGAACATAAAGTGTGAGTAATTTTCGGTTCTTTTGAGCGGTTGTACAACTCAGCTAAATGAAGTTACTCAAAGCTGATGTACCAAGCAAAGCGCTCCTTGCTATCATATCTGATTTACTATGATTTATCTCAGAGTATTGGAGTAATCTCGAACAAAGGTAGCACACTCTATTTAGGAAAGCTGTGAAATGAAATGGTGAAAATTTGACTGTGAAGTTTAATATAGCATAAGTACACCAAACTGTGTCGTGGCATTTTATTTCTCTGTCGCGTCTCTCTCAATCAATGTATAAATAAAAAGTTATGCACTAACGTTAATACCAAGCATCAAATACAACACCCTAATTTTAAACCAGCTTCCATGCTGAAAGCCACCAGGGAAGAGTACTAAACCATGTAATTGGATTTCCAGTCTACAGAGTACATCATGCGGCATTCCTAACGAGTTGCGGACGAATTCTTATACATTCCAAACGGACAATCATACTTGTTAGCTCTGGATTAGTAAAGAGATTGAGAGAACTAGACAGGTAGCCCCAGACCACAGCCCTACGGAAAAACGTGTTTTTTCTGTCGTTCGCAAGTCTGTCTACCTATCTCTGTCTGTAAAGGACGCATATAGATCGAGATGACTTCAGAGTTTGAAGGGCTTTCTGATTTTCTGTCTGCCTTCTCATCAAATGATGAGTTTCCAAGAATGGGGACCACTTCCATCGATTTTAACCTGGTAAATGACTGCTTCTGACGGTTACAAATCCTGTTCATGTGGTCCAAATGGTAGAATAACTTGACTCTATCCGTGAGTAAATTTGAATAATATTTTATTTCTTCAAGTCACTACACGACATGTACAATGAGTCTGGAAGGGGGGCCTCAGTTAATCAAAGGCTCACGAAAGATGAATTGACCGTGGGTGGCAGAAATCGAACCCGAAACTTCATCGTCCGAATTCCACCACCATGGCCGTTTATCCATCGCCGGCCTAGAATGTTTTTAAATATGTGCATTGATTCTTGCAAAAGTAAGCAAAACCAAGGAATTTCTTGTCGACATTCGGCTTTGGACATGTAAATTTATAACATATGTATATAATACATAACATTTACATTGCTATAGATGGTATTCGGTGACTAAGTGTGTAACAAATCTGACATCTTGTCATCCTGGGATCTGGTAGTCCCTTAATGCCTGCATTTCTCTTCCTTTCAGCTACACACTTCAAAGGTATTTTTTCACATCAAACTTATAAGAACAGTTCGATTAAAGCATACTTCAGGACACCAAATTTGTTACACTTTATCTCATCTACTGCTAAACATAGCTACATATCTGTCTTCGATTACCTATTACTATATATGTGCATGACTGAGCTGATACGTAAAAAACGAATTCCTTCCTGTTGATTGCTTTTTCTTTGGTTAAATTCAGATTTAAAATCACAAAATTCATCTACACGTAGTGCATCTACTAGGCTCCCGAGTCAAGCAGGAAATGTGAAACTGTACCGGTTACAGAGGCCTTCGAACCAATCGGTAGACTCGTAATTTGATTGTCTCCGGCGGAACTGTCCTTGGACTAGAGTGAATCCGCTGGTTAAGTTTTGATTCTACTTTGGTAAAGACAATAACATAGACTATTTGTGATCGAACTCGAAAGGTGGTCAACGCTGATGTTACCTTTGTTAGAAAATAATTAAAATTTTTGGTCCACATATGAAATGTGATATAAACTTTGACAATCCGCGGTATAAATCAAATTAAGTAACTCGCAGAAAATTAGCATTCAATATCAGGATTACCACCTGGTTCTACAGACAAATGGAATAAACTGTGGTTCGAATAGCAGCCTCTCTCGATGACAACGTTCGAAAGAAATCGGTACGGGAAAATGTGTACGTTTTCTCAATAGCAGAACTGAGACCGTGTTATGAAAGCAAACTTTCCTGGTTTCCTTTGGTCTTCGAATTTCTAATTTTATTTTGTGAGATTTGACAATGGATAGGTTCGGCTTGGTCCCAAGGTAGTGCGTGGCAGACGAGAATAGCGTGTGCTATCGAATGGCTTTGGAGGGATTTTCAATAAAATGTGTTCAATTTACGTTCAACCTAACCAGATCAAGAATTCTCACTACTTTGTTTATTTTACCGTGAGAATGGTAGCGATAAATTTGCTCGTCAGCCAACGTGTGCCCATAGGAGTTTTATACGGTGTCCCTTTCAAACGCTGAACACGGGATAATTTTAAGTGCTTCTTTAGGTTCATACATAGCTCCTCCAGATAAAGTCTGTTTTTTAAAAAAAAATCATAGGATCTTATTTCGTCTACTAGATTTGGAGTCAGTGTCAAGCTTATCATAATCAGAACTTCATTGATTTTGAGTATTCAGACAGGGATTTTCTGAAAATATAAATCTGCTCTTCATGTAATCTGTCCCTCAAGATCCGTTTGGCTTCATTAAACGTTAGCTCTGGGGATTTCTGGATGTGCATAGAGAACAGAAATTTAAAGGCATTTGGTCCAAACAATCGTATTGTACAAAAAGTTGCTTTTATCTGAATGAAACTCCGAATCAGTCAATCTTAGTGAAGTCCGGTTAGTACAAAGGGAAGTCCTGCCGTAGGCAGTCAAATTACAAGTTGGTTCTCTGTGGTGGATGCCATGTGCTACTGTAATTTGGGTGGGTATACCGTGTGATCCATATGCGAAATGTCAAAAGCCCCTCGCTGTTGCCTAGTAGCTTAGCAGGTAGAGCACTGGCGGTACTAGAGCTAGGGTAGTAACCATGCGTGGGTTCGAATCTGGCCGCGGCCAGGGTCTCCTAACACTTAGACCACCTCTAGTGATGTTCGAACAGTTGCAGCTTTCGTTATCTTACGCAAATGAATGCAGTGACTAATTCCCAGGTAAACTGGAAGGAAACCTATGAAATTTTACCTCGACATGGATCAACCAGAAAGCGATTAACTGGGTCACTCCCAAGCATTTTCTGTTCTAGTGGACTAAAAGTGCTTGGAACAAACAATAGACAGTTAGTAACTGATCAATTATTATTATTACAATGGATTCAGCACTTTTTAAGGTCTTTTTCAGTCCTCAAGGGTGAAAATGGTGAAATTTTTACACGCCAAAACCGGTCCACAAACCATGTAAAACTCCACCCTTGGTTGCTAAGACAAGATCAAAGAACGGAAGTTCTCTATTGAAGGAAGTAGAAAAAACGTGGAATAGATTAGCGAGTATGGTTGTTTCAAAGAAAGATCTCAGCGCAGTGGGTATGAGCAGTTCTCAATGACCTTTTCGGCAAATGAAATAGATGCTAATATGTGCTTTTCGCATACATCCGATATAAGGTCTCATGAGGCTATACCAGGAGCAAGGTTGACGATTCGCAAGCCTCTGCTAAGAGTGGTGTAGTCACTTTTCAACAGACGAGGAACAATTACAGGAGAACAACATAGAATTATGCGAAGTATGCACCAGTGTGCGAACGAGTTGACAGACTGCGGAGCACTAAACTGTCAAAGTTTACGAAATTGAAAGGACAATCTACGCAATTTTCCAACAGTAATTTTTATATGTAAAGACAGATGCAAGTTCTCTTTAAAGGTTACACTCAGTTATTTCTCATGGCCTATCCGTGCAAGAGGAGAGGAAGTGATAGTGACGCTGTATTTTCTAAAATGTGATTGCAGAGTGAAAAAATGCACTCTTGATGGTTGGCTTTGTTTAACAGAAGACCAGACTGCCGGAAAATTTTTGGAAATGTGTAATATTTTCACAAAACTCATCTAAATAGTACTGCTGAGAACGGTATACTAGACTAGGCGCAAATTTTTGTAATGAATAAGTATGGCAAAAGAGCAGCTCCTTGGAGACACCAGCACTGCTTAACAGATGCCTGGAAACTTTTCTTCCAATTTTGGTGCAGTGTCCTATCCGAGAAGCAGTTTTACAGCCGGTTAAGCAAGTATGTGGGGCAATTAAAGGATTCTACTTTTTTGAGAATCAAGAATTGTGGAGCACAGTCATAAGCTTATGTGTGGTCAAGAATAGAACAACTTATTGATTACCACGAATCTTTGAGGGATCTTGCAGTCTGGTGGACTATGGTTGCTAATGCGTTGATCGTGGGAAGCCTGGGTTTATACTCAAAGTGATATTTGTCAGCTGGACTTCTGACTATATTTTGAAGGCTCTGAAGTAAAGCATGTTCAGCTAGCTTTATCGCTGACCAACAAGGCGTATTTATTGTCTCAACTCGGATTAAAGAGCATCATCCGCGCTGGTTGAGTCAAGGACAAACTAGATCGATAAATAGCGCAATCTTAGCTCATTTGGTTGACAATGGACATCAGATGAATCCCGGCGCTGCTTTCAAAGTTCTCTATCGTGTCCCCTCCTCCCCCCCCCCAAAGAAATGCAAAGGTGTTCAGTTGCGCACTCTAGCGACAGCCGAGGCAATCGGAATAAGGAAGATGACCCCTGACCTGTGCGCCCAAAAGCGTTTGGTCCGGGCACTCCAACTCCCCTGGCCCAAGATTGGCCAAGGCCATATGAATCTACCTTCCGGTTACCTAGAAGGCGTCAGCTAGATGAACCAATCACATGATGAGGATAATTTGACTGACAAACCCCTGCCCATGATTGGTGTTTATTCCATGTCTATGTTCATGATCTTTTGTCCAATGTCTACTATGTAATCTGTAAATGGCTTGAGAATGAATTACTGAAAATCAGTTGTTTCGCCGATTTGGACTTTTATAATGTGTAGTTAAGCGGAGTTTCTTGGTTCTCGATCCTTTTGGCATGGAAGTGATTGCGACAGGATGCCAACAGTAAGGAATAGAGAACGATTTAAGTGATTGGTTGATAACAGAAGTCATTAGTTCACAAAGAGGCCTAGCCGAGTGCTTCAGTACTATAGATGGTCGGCCGCTTGGTCATCATCATCATCATCGTACAGCGTTAAACAGTAGGGCAAGCCCCACTGACCACTGCCTTTCTCACCATGTTGCACGTTGAATTAAAAAGTATGAATATACAAGATGGACAGGGAGTGGACCTATATGGGTGGGAAAAGAAAAGAATGCCCTAGTAGCCAACACACGGAATACACAGTCTAACTGTACAAACGTACACCGATCAAACATTCTGATTCGATAGAAAGTGACAACACGATCTCCACTGTTCGCGGTTCGCAGCCATATCCTTCAGTGTCTCCAGCCAACTGGTGGACGGATCTTTTGGACCCCAACCACGAAGACGTGAAGCACCTACTTTTCCTAAGTCTGCTGTACATCTCCTCATTCCTCGCTGCCACGTCATCTGTTGACCTCCACGTGGTCTCTTCCACTCCCTAGGAGGGGCGGAGAATAGGACACGGTACGGTAGACGTGTGTTTGCCATACGTAACACGTGTCCCAACCAACGAAGTCTACTAAGTTGGATACGCTGTGACAAAACGTTCTCTGAATTAGTACCCAATACTCGCTTTCTTACCTCATCGTTGCTTACTCGGCTATTCCACCCAATCCTAGCGATACTACGTAAACATCGATGGTCGAAAACCTCAAGACGACGAATATCTTCTGCACGCAGACTCCAAGTTTCGCAACCATACAACAAAACTGAACGCACAGTGGCACAGTATACACGACCTTTCAACTTCAGTGAAATATCGGATCGGCGCCACAAGTGCTTCAGTCCAGCGTACGCCGCTCGAGCTTTGGATATCCGCGTACTCACCTCTACTACTGTGCTCCCATCCGTCGTCACGCAGCTACCGAGGTAGGTGAAGTGATCGACAACTGCCAGCACCTCCCCGTCGAGCATCAAGCTCGGAATCGTTGACGTCCAGTCTTGTAACATCATCTTGCACTTTGAAGGTGCAAAACGCATACCGAATGGAGCTACAGCTCTTGCGAGATTATCTAGTGCACGCTGAGCATGTTCCGTGGATTCGAACAAGCAGACAACGTCGTCTGCGTAATCCAGGTCACATAGCTTTTCACTATCTCCTAGTTCGACGCCTACATCCTGAAGATTTTGCAGCGCACTCTCCATTATTTCGTCCATGACGAAGTTAAAAAGGAATGGAGACAAAGGGCATCCCTGCCGAACACCACTGGTCGTTTCGAACCGACCGGATAGTTCACCGTAAACCCTTACGCGGCCAGAAGTATGAGAATACAATGATCTCATTAGGTTCACGAACTTCTGGGGCATACCTTTTCGATGAAGAGTACTGAAAAGCGATGTTCGATCAACTGAATCGAAGGCGCCTTTCAGGTCTAAGAAAAGCATTATTGTTGGTCGGCGGTGCGTGTGACGCGTTTCAAGTAGTCGGCGAAGAGTAAAAATCTGGTCGATGCATCCTCGACCTGGGCGGAATCCAGCCTGCTGTTCGCGGACATTCCTCTCACGAGCCGGTGTAAGACGGTGCAGCAAAATCGAAGCTAATACTTTGGTGACTATCGGGATTAAGCTAATCCCACGATGATTACTGCAGTCATTGCGTATTCCCTTCTTGAAGATGGGAACAATCAATGACTCGCTCCATATTAACGGAATACGCTCCTCCTTCCAAATGTCACGGAGCAAGGCGGTTAGTGATTTTATCAACGCCTCACCACCCAGTTTGAAAAGAACTGGAGGAAGTTCGTCGGGACCTGCCGCTTTTCCCCGCCTTAGTAATCGAATACATGACTCTACTTCTACTTCTGATGGGGGCTCAAGTGATACCACCCAAGAAGTCACAGTTGTTGACACGGGAGTAACTACACTAGCGTGCGGCCAGCTAAACTGTTCCTTGAAGTACTCGGCCCATCGGTCAAGCCTTTGCTGTTTGTTATGGATGGGTTCTCCATTCCTACTGCAAATCGCTTCACTGACCTGAGTTCGCCGTCCACTGGTGTCACGAATAAGTTTGAACAGTCTTTGACTGTTACCTGAAGCAGCTGCCACTTCCATTTCTTCGGCTACATTGACCCACCAATTTTCGCGATCCTTCTTAAGGCTTCGCGTAACTTGTCTTTGCAGCTTTCTCCGCATCTTATTCATCTCCTTACGGTTCGAAAGCTGACGCTTTTGCTCCATTATACTCAGCGACTCTTGCGAGATCCAGTGTCTTTGATGGACAACGGATCCAGGACCACAGGCAAAACCTGCTGCAACGTGCATCGCCTGCTTGATATGAGACCAATGCTCATCTACATTACTGTTCTCCGTGGATCCTAGCTCATGTGCTAACTTCTGCTCATAACGGGTGCAAACGTCTGGATCACACAAACGTTGCACGCCTAATCGGGTTTGCGGTTTGCGACGATGGCCATGGAGCTGGAGAGATAATCGCATTAAAACTAAGGCATGGTCCGACTCTACGTACGTGGACCAGTAAGATCTACAGTTCTGAACAGAACTGCGCCACCGGTAGCTTACGGCGATATGGTCAATTTGACTAAAAGTACCTGTAGAGTTAGAGCGCCATGTCGCTGTGCGACGCGAGCTGTGTCGGAAATTTGTGCTAGACAAGAACAATCGATTGTCTGCACAAAATTGGAGAAGCCTATCCCCGTTATCTGTGCGCTCAGCGGGTAAAGCACAACGCCCACCTAAACAGGCTTCTGACACACTGAGTTTGCCAACTTGTGCATTGAAGTCACCAGCTAGCACTACAATGTCGGAACCTTTACTGCTGCGAACGAGAGTGGCGAGGGCATCATAGAACTCATCTTTCTGCAAGTCTGAGCTGCAGTCCGTTGGGGCGTACGCCGAGATCACGAACAAATTGCGTTTAACACAACTATCCTTTCGAACGCCGACTGACCCTTGGAGTCTCACAGCACATAAACGACTGTTAACAGGGATCCAGTCTAATAGGGCAGCCTCAGCCTTGTCAGTCAAGACAATTCCTACACCACGTTGACCCACAGCTCTAGCTGCTTCGTCTCCTGAGGTGCGCAGAATATACCTCGATGAGATACCAGGAGCAGTTAGCTGAATTACGTTGCTCGAATCCTGGATACGCGTTTCGCTTAAGCAGCAAACATCAATCTTCAGAGAGTTCATTGTGAGGGCTAGGCACGCCTGCTGACCGGCCTGCATGAGTGTACGCACGTTGAAGGAGCCGAGATTCAGAGGCTGACGGGGCTTGAGAAAATGTGAGTTACCAGACAGAGGATTATTCCCGACACTTTTTGACAGTGAATCGTTGCGAGTATCGACCGTGTTATCAATGGGAGCATTATGGGTGGATAGATGGGGCAAAGAGGGATGGTTAGGGACAGAAGACAAAGGATTAGTTAAGTTGGTGGTGTTTGGGAGCTTTTAAACCTCCCTTTAAAGGAGCTTTTAAATTTATAGGTGACTGGCCTGAAGAAAAACCGGAAGAGTGTCTTCCGAATGGAGAATTAACTAAAAATTCAGATAATCAACATCTAAGTCATCGGAGGGTAGAATTTTCTTCTGACCATAGAGTAGGTTTATCCCCTGCCCTTTGTCTTCGATGTTCCTGGAGCGCAGAAACTGTTGAGAGAATAGAAATTCCGGTCGTTTGAATTAGTTTTTGATCCAGCTTGATAGTCTACTGGCCTTAGGTGGTTTGAGCCCTTTGTAGGCTAATTCCTTCTTCCTGCCTAACCGTTTGAGAAAAGGTGAGATCAATCTTCCTAGATGGGAGTAAACCGTCTCGGTGGGACAGTAAATCGTAAAGATGAGGTCTATAATTTCGGTCGTAAAATATGCCGAAGGGGAAAGGCTAAAGCTCAGTTGTAACCAGGAGGTAGCGAGGATCAAAGAACCGTTGAACTCTGAAAGGCTTTCCTTAGATAAGTTCTGATGAGAAAAAGGGATCAGTTTACTCTGTGTGTAGGATAAGTGATCATGTTTCCAGTATATTTTTGGACGAAGATGCAATATTATATGACCACTGGTACTCAAGGCGTACTAAGTCTGATGAAAAAGAGTTCTGGGTGATTATTTAGAATACAGTACAACTGTGAGTCACCACGGGCGACAGGAAGACAAATATTACTGAGATTAAAAGATGAGAGTTGATAAGTGGATGTATGGTTAAAGTCACCTTCAATGACATGAAGATTATCGTCAGTAAACACTACACGGAAAGGTAGAAATGAATCATGGAAAGCATTGACCTGGTCCAAAGACCTGGTGAACAGGGAACACACATTTTTACGCTCAGTGCTGGGAACTATCGTGTAATGCGGTGGTGAACGACTAAGATCTGTCTGCCATCGGGCTCTCTTGCATTTTCTCACATGGTGGTTCCGCTTCACACCAATGATATTTGATACTGAGTGACCCGCGTCTTGTCGACACTTCTTTTAGTAGTAGCATAAATTGTTCCTAATATCTTTGCGAGGACAACCTTGCGGTGAAGGACTGTGACATCAAAGTAATTCCAGCGAAAACGGATCTGAGTTGTAGCGCGGCTGCTGAAAGAACGCCCTGGTGAAATCGAAAGTCAGATAGATGCGTTGTACTTAATTTGTTGCCTACGCTGGTACTTCCTTTGTATGTAGCTTGCGGTTATTGAATTTTGTCTTCAAGTTCCAGTTCAGAATTGTTGACAATCATTCAATTGTTGTTGTCTAAATATGGTCCTTGCTATGGTGATTTCAACGGGATGATGATGAACAGGTTGAGATATTAACGACAAACTAAGTGAATAAGGATCAACGAATATCAATGCAAAACGAAGACTGTACATCATGCATTATTAGCAAAAACTAGTCAGTTAATATCACGGGCTAATATACATCTATTTCATCTGACTTGCTAAAAGCCACTAGGCACAGTACGTTTTCACAGCATTCCCACTTGGGCTTGAACTCAGGTTACCCGATTGGAAATCGCGCGCATAACGACTGGGTTATCCGGGCTCGTTTTGGAGGACTCGTTTCGTGTGAGTAATGCATAATTTACCACGGTGGATTTACCCTGCTGGCAATTCCTCACAAAAATTAAACAGCTGGGACTGCAGAGTTAAGCGCGGCCTAAGGTTCGATTTTTATAAACTCGATTTTGAGGCTTTATGTAACCCATTGATTCCACAGTTAAATTTGATTACAGTTCATCAACTAGCCCTCATCTCGACAGAATAGGAATAGCTCCATCTTCCAAGGTGATTCTTACTTACCTCAACTTCTACTGCGGAAGGTCTAATTTGCAATATTCTCATGGGGAATTACGTTTTTTGATAATGTTTTTAAAGTATCTGGGCGCGTCCTTTTGATTTCTTATCTTCCCCAATTCCTATGTCATTCAGAATAAAATATATCCTCGTTTTTCTTTCTGATTTCAGTCCTACCCGTATCTAGCTTTTGTATTTTTGACCTTCTGGGATAGATTTAAAAAAGAGGGTATTTGAGTAATTGGTTCTAGTGACACAATGAATAGGTAAATCACGTGGCTTGGTATTCTTCAGGTCAGGTACTAAATGCGTTTTTGGCTCACCACCTGACTGGGAGAACTAAATTGCATTGCGTTGTCAGAAACTAGGTCGACATTCATAAGGAACTCAACTCACACACTTTTGCCCGAGTTCACAGACGGGCAGACAGACGTGCACAAGTGCACATCATTTTTTAGTTTTTTTTTCCGTTCAGAGGTGCGGTACGAAATTAGATGGTAATTTAAAAATCGGCATGGTTGTGTGTGGTTTCTGTACACATTTATCGTGGATAGATGCTTAAAGAACGCAGAGGAAAAGATTACTGCTGGTAACTGGTTTCGAAGAGATTTCAAAGTTCACGGACTGAATAATTTTAACATAACCAATAAACGTGGTTGTAAAATCTTACTTTCTCCTGCACACTATTCTCAAGAAGATACCTCGAGCAACTGGGGGCCGATTTGAGACATCTCAAATAAACACGAGGCTAATTGTTGAGCATCTTAGAGCAGAGAGATAAGTGTCGACTTATCGTTCGGACATTTTCCCTTTACCATTGACTGTTGACAAAGAGAAAACTGATATGCCGTGCTAACGTGGTTAGTTGCTTTACACTGAGCTTTGGTTCTGCAAGATCGACCAAATTATAGTGACTTGACTGTTAAATGTAATTCGGATTCCAGAATTCAAATGCCAGACTCTTGGTGATTAAGAAATTGATAAATATGTCTAATAATTGTAATCCTCACTCAAGGCATATCTGATGGCAATAGCATTTAACCAACCATTTATGAAGCCCCATAGACTACTTTTGTTCAGCTCATTGATATATATATATATATATATATATATATATATATATATATGTATATATATATATGGATGTGAAACATGATCGACAATAAACATCCTCCTCTTCTGGACTTTCGAGAAAGGCACACAATCTCATCTACAACAATGGTGCAAAATGAGCCAAACTTTCGTACAAACAAAGCAAGACAACAAGATTTAAAGGCGGAAAGGTCAACCAGCACAGCACATCGGTTTATTCAGGAGCCTTAATCAAGTGTGTTGGTTTTATTTCAAAACTAAACAAAAAGTACCACTCTCAGCGATTCACACGGCGAGCGATTTATTGACCGAATAGTCCGAAAAGAAATGGGAAGACACAAAAACTGGTACTGATATGCATAGGTATCTTAGCGTATAAAATTCTGCATTTATATAGGCATGAGAGACATAATCGAAAGTATACTCACACAGGTACTGATCCATGAGTTATATGATTGGTGGGTTTAAACTTGTCAAACATAGTCACGAGGTGTTGGTGCAGATTACATACGAGGCTTACATACTGTGACCAACAATATTCAAGTTTGCGCTAAGATGAGTCATAAGAGCAAGATGCTTTTGTTAGTGCTGAAAGGCACAGATGTTGACTAAAGTGTACAGTGAACAAATGAACACATACTATTTCGAATGGGTTTTTTCGACTTGGATATGAATAGGATAGAATCACCCCAAGGGTTTTCTTTCAATTTACTCAAATTCAACTTGTACTTGGCAAACCAGATCACCAAAGACTAGGCAAACGTCATTCATAATAGACGTGATATTGTTAACGAAAACAACAAAATTATTATGATGCGTAATACCTCGCTGGTTATATTCCACCCCCGTTTCATTCCATGGACTACAAGCCAAAACTTTACCACAAAAGTAGATCTTTCAAGCATTTCAACTAAGCAAGCCATATATCTCGTAGAAAGCTAATAGTCTTCATCATATTCCATGACCAAAACCGTAAAGAAGATACTCTGTAAGAAGTTTCGACGAATTTTAATACTCCCTTCAAAATGACCTCATCAGGCATGCTTCCTATTCTTCCACCCATGATAATTATGAGTTGATTTACGCACGTGCGACTGCTTATCGATTCTCTATTGTTCTCCACCTTGCCTCCCCACCTTGTTTGACCCTTAAAACATTGACTGTGAACTTAAACGACTTTTATTGTCTTATTTCCTCTCTTTGTTGCTAGATCGACCTTTGTCTTTTTACTTTCTTTTGTAAAAATTGCTTCTATTGTGTGTAACTGAGGTGAGTAAAGTCACGTTCTGTTGAATGTTCATCCGTCGGGGTGCACAAAGCAAACACTTGACCGGACTTGTACATTACTGGGGGAAAACATTTATGTTACTCTTTGTTCTTCATGTCTAACAATAAGGTTGTGTTCAGTTGACGAGTTTTCTAACTTTCTCCAGGAAAATCTCAAAACTTTCCATCATACTTTCTCGTGGAAAAGATTATCAAGAAGAGTATTTGACATTTTCCAAAAGTGATAGAGCTTCATTTATTTGTATGCTGCCCACTTCTTCCTGAGTTTTCTCACAAAAATATTCTCTTTTTCTTTTTCACGTGGGATTTATATAATCTGTGTGACAAAAATAGTACAAAACTTCCAGAAGCTTGTTCTATTTGAGTGATTGGGTACGCATCAACAGATAGAACAAAACCGGGCATGCAAATATGAACACAGTCTGCGGGGAAATGAAGAGCCTTCTAAGCAATAAATTGTTTTGCTCATCCACTGAATCAGTTGTACGCCAGCATATCATTTTCTTGCACGGCACCTTCGAAGATGTGTCTTTCTTCAGTCAATGTGCCTAACGTAGTCGAGGGCTTTTCTTGATTGGATACTGTGTATGACAGACATATCCAACAGTACAGCGGAAGTTTCATGTAAACCAGCATCAAAGTGTCATTTATTGGAGCTTTAATTTTGAGGAAATCCGCTCCTAGTTCTCAGTATTAGTGGATAAACAGAGCAAAACTTTGCTTTCCCAAAAGAGAAGAAACTGTTTCTGAATGAATATTAAATAATATTTTCCTGATACTTAGTACTGTTCATTTATTATTTCAGAAGGACAAACTACAATGACTTACGTACCGACGGAGACACCCGCAGTTGTTCCAACCACTAGTGTGCGCCTGATGCGCAAAAGCGTTAAGTAATATGATGAAAACAGTGCACGATAAAGTCACAAGGTTCTTTTTCAAGTCCAACTACACAAAGGTTAGAAAATCGTCATCAAACACCCTTTCTATCCATACGTATTTTCATCATGCACAAGTAAGTGATGCGTTGTGGTAGTAATCGTTTATTTTATACCTAATATGATGAAGGAATTCCAAGAGGAAAAAGAGCATGTTTCCCCATTCTTATCACCATACCTTTAATTGTCCCGCTCTGTGAATACTCCTATCAAACTAAAGCCAGACCGGCCCTTGCTCGAAACCTCCAGCTTACGGAAAGGTTTTGAGTACGTTCACTGGTGTTTTGATAATACATGAAGTTGAAACTCACCGGCAAAACAGAGGCTTACATTTATCAGAAATTCAACTGTGCACATTTAAGTAAAAAATAATGTAATCGTTCAACTACTTGTCAATTCGAAGCAGCACAAATAAAACTTTAACCTCTCCCAAGAGTACTCATCGTAGCCCATCTAAGATGATTCCATAATTAGGGATTTCAAAAATTGACGATTTCGATATAACCGTGTGAGAAATGGTCGTTTTGCCTCTCATCCACAAACTAACTGACGGCCAAGCAGCTCTAGGAATTCCTTCAACGTTTCACTCAGTTAAAGTATTGAACTATTAATAAATCGATGTGGCTGAAAGTGACTATCAACCAAAGAATAGTGCGTCTTGACAGTTCCGATTTAGTGGAATACAGAAATCAGATTCTCAGTGTGTTCAAAGAGATCATTCAGAAAGCCATTAAATGCGTCGGAAAAGACAGTACTGTGACTCAGAAAATGTCAAAAATCTATCAAGACTTTCCGTGTTATTAATAATTAGCAATTTACTTGGTTATCAATATTTTTTAAAAAATAATTCAAGGCGAGTAAATACTTTCGGACTACAACCTTTTTATGACTTGGCCTATCACCCGCCTAGAAATCATAACACTATGGGAATTTAAGAAAATCGAATAAAATCTTAGTTTCTGTAATAAACCTATCCCCCATATAAACAATTTGCATCTTTACAAAATGGTCTTATATGGCCTTCAACTGCCACTTCGTGACTGATAAAAATAGAGATATTTTGGGTAACTTTTTCCATCCGTGAAGAACATTCAGTCTATATACGGTATCGATTCATAAACTTGTTAAAATGTAAATCAAAAATGAGAAAATACGAGTTATTTGCCTATATATAAACTTCTGTCACAAGGTTTGATATGCATACAGTTCTGCTGTTAACATTATATTGATTCACATCCTCTCTCAGTGACTTATTTAATCTTTTTGCAATTGAGTTGTAGGAGATTAGATTTGTATATAATATGATTCATAATTTTGAACGGTAACAATCTAATCTCCTACAGCTCAATTGCAAACAGTAACCAAGCTCTGTAGGTTGTTCATAACGGAATGCCTTCGTTGTACTTAGGCCCCTACAGAGAAGTCATCCATCATAGGAGTCGATCGCTGTGTGGGAAGCGGGTTGTTACCGTTCAAAGCCAGTGACGGAAGGGTGCCATATCATGTAGTGTAGATGTTCAACAAACCGTTGAGAGCCAGCCCGGATAGCCTTGTGGTTAAGGTGTTCGATTCACAATCGTTCACCCCGGGTTCGAGTCCCCGTGGGGGCTCGGTGGATGTGCACTGCTGATGACTCCCAACAAGGATGAAACAGCTGTACAGTGCTTCCATGGTTTTCAATGGTGAGTTGAGCGTTCAAGCTGCATGATGAATCATATTATTTAATCTTTATTGGCATACAGTTTACCAGCTTAGTTAGGACGCTGCTGTTTACCTGGTGCTCCATCACGTGCATTATTCTCGCTTCCGAGGTTTGGTAGTGAGAAATCGCATAAACTAGTCTCCTCAACACAGAATATAAGTTCGGTTTCACCATAAATCGAAAACTGTAGAGGGGGCAGTTGTGACAGCTGAACCCACATAATACTCATGGTTTTGCTATTGCAATGCACAGCATGAATGCATATTACATAAAGTGACTTGTCATGCGGTACGAAAGCTCAGCTCAACATAGAAAAAAGGAAGTACTCTGAAGTAGCTTCATTCTTGCAAGGAGTCATTACCAAGGATGAAGCAGCTATAAATTGCAGCCATGACTTTCAGTAGTGGGCTGAGCTTTTACTCTGCGTGATAAATCGTATTATGTAAACATCTAATCTCCTATTAATCACACTCAGATAGTAGCCAAGCTACGTGGGCTGTATAACAGAATGTCCTCGTTGTGCTTAGGCCCTTACGGAGAAGTCATCCTTCACGGGAGTCGATAGCAGTGGGGGAAATGCTTTGATGACATCCAAAACCTGTTTTGGATGGGTGCTGGGTACACGAGTCCAATAAACGGTTGAGAGACACCCAGGCTAGCTCGGTGGATAGGTGTTAGACTCAAAATCGTTCACCCAGTGGTTCTCTTCCCAGTGGGGGCGGGGTCGACGGATGTACACCGCTGATGATTCCTAGCAAGGATAAAATAGCTGTACTGTGGTTCAGTGAATTTCGATGGTAAGTTGAGAGTTGATACTATGCGAAAAACCATACCAGGTGAAATCAAATCTCTTGCTACTCATATGTGAATAAGTACGTCCATAGCTATAAGATGAACATTATCATGCTAAGCGTAACCTAAAGCATCACCCTGCAGCGAAGTGGTTCTAGAAAAATCAGATCTGACGGGCCAGAAGACTTGTTTTGAGCTCGATGAATTCTATACTGTTTAGAGTATCGCAGACAACAATCCCTCAACAGGGTTTATCACCACCTTTTGCCGTCCACATCAACAGACGCAATTAGTTTACAAGCTCGAATGTATTGAAGTGGTTTTCTACCCGAATTTTAGTCACAAGTTACAGTGTTAGTCTCACTATGGAACACAGATAACTAAAAATGACTAACGATGCAATTTGAATCTTGCCAGGCTTGCAACATATGACGATTTTTGTTGGGTTTATAACACTGTTTTTAGATCCGTTGGACAGAAAAGTGGCATACTGGGCTTCAATCTTGTGTGCAGTCCCGAATTATTATCCTTTAAGCAGTATCTATTACTCTTTGGACATTTTTCTCTAAGCTGCTTCAGAAAACATCACTGTACACGTCGGACGTACTGACTTTTCATTGCATCATGTTTTATGTAACTCCATCTTTCGCATGAATAATACGGCAGTACGTGTATAGATTTGCGGAATGATTATGGGTAATACATTTTACAAAAACAAGTACCTTATGCTATATCACCCTTTGATTTTTACTGAAGTAGTGGCATTTCTCTGGTTCTGAATGAACATTTATCCATAAATATAAGTTTACCAAGTGACTGTCATATGACGTTTATTTTAAGACCATACACTACAAATTGAACGACAAAGTTTATCTGGGGAGCCTACCATCAACAGCAAAATTACCATTGAATCGCCACGCAGCGCTTCATTTTCAAATATATCAGTTTCGTCTTTGAATCTTACCGGCTAGTGAACACAGATGACTGATATATTAGCAAAAATCTGTTGCTGTCAGCAGCACAGTACGTATTACTCAATAAGCGAGTTCTCAGGGTTCTGCACATATCACGAGTTATCCGAAACAGTTAACAAAATTCAATTTGCTTTACATCCGTTTTTCATGTTGCTGAGTAGAGTTCAGCTGAGTGAGAAATTGAGGGTCTACTGAGTTTGATATTCAAGAGAAGCATAAATGTATACTTGTTTTTGATTTAATATAAAATGGCCTACCCATATACACATTGCAAACAAGAAGTTGTCATTTTGAAAAGGCAAAACAAATTTCCCAAGATAAAAAGACATTTTGTCTTCCTGCAAACATGTATACTGAATGAAAAATATGGTAAACAGTTTATGTCTGTGTCCGTAGGACCAGTCGTGCAGTGAGGGAAGACCAAATTTGCCTTTCAGTGTCCCCTAACTCACTTTCTGGTCCCATATTTGCAGTAAAAGTCATAATTTGATGCGTAATACTAACAGGTTGTTTACGCTGTTTTGGAATGAATACGGTAGCCAAGAATCGGTAGGCTCAAAGCCAGGTGGTTTTGGTTCAGCTTTGCCTCGACTGAGGCTGGCATCGACTGAAAATCCAGATACTCATTTGCCCACAGAATATATTCAAATAGATAAAATATAAGTGAAGATTTTTAAATGTGGAACTTAGAACAACCAGCATTTGACATCAACCAACCGAATGCAGCCGAAATACATAAGCCTCCTTATGTGGTAAGAGTGCTACCAAAGAAGGACTGTGGATTATTTGGAAAGTGAATATCAATTTTTTCACTTCCACAGTTTCAGCAACCGGAGTTAACAGATAATACAGAACAAGGAATAAACGAAATGAAAATGCCCCTCAGTCCCAGGGGACCAGTCAGTCTTGATCAAAGTTGACAAATATCCGGGAAGCTGTGCGCAAGAGACAGTCAATCTCACTGATATGCCTTATTCCCAGAGAGATGGACGGAGATAACCAGACAGACCCAAATGATCAGACTGCAATCTTCTTTTATGTTGAATTATATACCAAGACCACCCATTAATTTTAACAAGTACAGATAAAGAGAATGAGCGATCGAAAGGGGAAAAACGACCAGTCTGAGATGGCGTCCGAAAAAAAGCTGTCCCGTTCACCGCTCACTCTAAATGATGTGCATTATTCTCACGTAGATCGCCAGTCACAGTATCTTTTACATGTTGGTACATGAGACTTTAATTCAGTTTGGTACATTGCAGTTGGTGGAACTTTCACGTAGTCGCATGACAACCCATTCATGTTCTGGGACAGCAGTAAGTTGTGAAAAAGGGTAAAGAATGGGAAAATTGAAAATGGCTTACGGAGTGTTTTTGAGTTAGATGTAGCCTCGTTCATTGCGGTTTTGCTTTCAGAAATGAGCATGCCTTAAAGAATTTAGGAAATCTTTGTTAACAATTTGGGTGTATCCTGCGTGCAAGTAACTGAACCGAAATTTCAGTAACACAAGATATGGCGGTAAGATTAATGTAACCCATTGTCTAGTGTGAATGGGTTTGTGATTTGGACTGATATGATTCTGATTGATTCTAAAGGACAGAGGTTAAGGTGTGGAAAAAAGTTGTTTGGTCGAAATGGCGAATGAAATCTATGATTCATAACTCAGTTATCGTAAGTCACCCTTGAATTGAAATGTCTCTAGTTTTTATTTCCAATGAAACTATTAGCTTGTGTTTAGAATCTGTCTATGCATAGTTAGCGATCATTTGGACATTGGCAGTAATGATTCCCAAACACTAGCTTATCGCAAAGTTTTGAATTTTGCCATCACTCGTGATTAACAAAACGAATCTTCAGAGTTGCTTAATGTCTGGAGAACAATGCTGGTACCGTGAATTCCTATGAGTAGCCGGGATAACCGTAATATCAAGTGTCTACGAGATGAACCCAGCAATTCCTTTAGTTTTCCAAAGGTGATCGAAATAAACTCATTAGTCGGCTAAATTGGTGTGTGCACTATTTGTCCGTCAAAATTGTTTGGGTTAGACAAGCATTTTAGAAAACGTGACGTGGCGGAAACAGATATGTTTCTGCGGTGATCCTTCTTTGACCGGTACAGCACACAGGCGAAGTTTTACCGTTGCACAAAAATATGATCCACAGTATTAACGCAAAAGTGGAAAACTGAATGTCAAATGCCTTTCCATTTCATCTGTATTGGCAAACTAACCACAAGGTTCACCGGTCCTGTGTGTTTGTCCCACTATCACTGTGTGCAACGTAGTCCAGGATTTAGTCGTTTAACCTAAAATGTACGAACTATTTGTTTTCCAGAGTAAACGTGCTAATTCTACTTGATTCTCATAGTTATCTCACTTAAACGGTGTAGCAAGAGCGTATTCTGTTTTGCGCTTTTCATTCAGCTTTCCGGAATGAAATCCACAGGTTTCGAGAAAAAAAATAGTACACATTAGATTAAGAGAAGTTCTTGACCATTCACTCATCCCTGATTTGAAACACTGGGCCCCCTCTATCCATTTCATTAGAACAGAGAAAAGACAAGTGACGAGATGCAAAATATTTCGTTTACTCTTGTGAACTACGGACGTAAAACATGTCAGTTTACATACGTGGTACAGAATGGGGGGTAAATGCAACAGTAAAGTAGGCACGATCGAAAATTCTTTCAGCACATACTTTGGGCAGAGTGAGGTCTGTCGTGTTAAGATCGAGGTAAACAAACATTTTGGATCAACCGTTTTTGTGCACAGAGTGCTAGCTGATGCATCATGATTAGAATAGCTTCACTGAAAGCTCGTCCAAACAGTCTTGCTGATCCCAATGTCTCACATATTGTCTATCAGTCTACCTGCAGTTGGGGTGACGTATACATTGGCAGGACGGATGGATGCGTGACTCGACGAGTATCAGAACACATACCCAAATGGCTGTCAAAGTTGATGAATCAACCAGCTGGGACAATACACAACGAAGTGAAATCGTCAGCTTCTTTGATTGCAGATTATTTTATTGCATCAGGTCACAAAGTTGACCTGACCCAGTGTTTCAAAGCGTTGTTCAGTAATCCAACATAGAAAATATTAGCGTTCAGTGAAGCTATTCTGATCATGAAGCATCAGCCAGCACTCTGTGCACAAATACGATTGACCCAAAATGTTTGTTTACCTCGGTCTTAACACGACAGACCTCACTCTCCCCAAAGTATGTGCTGTAAGAATTTTCGATCGTGTCTACTTTACTGTTGCATTTGCCCCCAATTCTGTACCATGTATATATACTGACAAGTTTTACCTCCGCGGCTGACAAGAGTAAACGAAATGCTTGTCCCTCGCTACTTATGTCATCCCTGATTGTCGCTGGCTGAAAGATGAAAATTATGAATAAAGAATGTAATCTTCCAGGGATAGAAAAATGGATGCTGAAATCGATGGTAATAAGAATACCAGGGTTCTGGAGCATTCTCTCAAAATTTTCTCCTTTCACAGCGTGTTCTTGAACAAATGATCTTACTGGTGTGGTTTCGACCTTGACGCTCCGGGTTCGATTCTCGTCGCCGCCGGTCCCTTTACCATTCGGAAACCATGAGCTGACATTGGCTTCCTTCCAAAAGTATTGCCCAAGTTTTGATAACTGAGAGAAATAAAGATTGTCAAACTGTAGACTGGCCTGCGGAGTTTGATGGTTACTGAGCTATTTGTACTGACTAGTTCAATATACTGTTCGGTACCAAAGGGATACAGGGGAAAAAGCTAAGAATTGTTTAGAGTATTTCACATGTAAACGTCTGATGAATGGGATATTCTTTTTAGGGCTTCGTCATAAATTTCCTTTTTGAAGCAAACGGCATGACACAAACGAAGGTTAAATAGGAGAGCAAGTTACTTTGAACGACGTAGGAAAAAGGTCCGCATTTTGATTTGGCAGAGGAACTCAACGTGTCTCATTTTCGGGTTAAGAATGAATTTCAGAAGAAGCACATTGGCAATACATGTACTATCGAAATTCACTAAATACTAGGATTTTTCAACTAATCCATCTTTAGAGTACAAGGGAGTTTCCTTGCAAATTTTTCCTGTGTTACACGAGAAAAATGTGATAGCTTTCTCCTTACACGCAGGGGTAAACCCATAGTCCTATTCGAATCGCGACTATTCGTAGAAAGTTTGGAAAAGTAACTCATTCCGTTTTACCGTGTTTTTGCTACTGTAACATTTTACAACTAATAAATAAAGTTATCCACGTCTCTAAGAGGCGCAGCCTTGTGTGGGACTCGACCTGGTTCATCATTCTACAATACGACGGGTTTCCCAGAACACCTTCTGGTCTGACAGACAGGAAGCATTCGTTTTCTGAGCATGGTGAATTCCATGCCGCTCAGGGTATTATTAGTGAAGCCCCATCTAAAAGGTTGATCGTCACAGTTTGCAAGCCACGTCAACGGGTGTGTTGTGTTTCAAGACCTCAGACTTACTGAAATGAGCTTCTTTGGAAATTTCTTCTTACAGGGGATGTATACGTGAGTTCCCTAATTCTCATCGCAGTTCGTTCAAAGTAAATTAATGGTCACAAAGATTTACTATGCGATTAGGGAATTTTAGTGTTTGACCACCTTTGTTGTTCACGTAATACTTGCTTCCAGTTGGCTAAAAGCTAAATCAACTAACATTTCCTCACTCTTGCTTGCAAAAGCGCAGAACGGCTTTTATATCAAATCTCCTCTAAGGTCAAATGCTTACTGAGCTCTGACTGTTATTTTAGTCCCAATGCGGCCAACATCATTATCCAAATCGGATAGGTTCGTTTCTTACACATAAAATCCGGTTATGACACCAATTTTTACATCAGTGATAAGAAAATGTAGCCTGTAATTCATGGGAAGAATAGGATACGATTTTTCATAGGAACGTGTATTCGACGGACGCGCACAATTTTGTCCCTTCCTCCCTTATTAGGGTGGTGAAATCTTTCAGTTTTTAATAAATATTTTTTTCACTGGCCACTCTCACTCGACCTTGAAATCTAGGTTACTCTTCCGAAATAAATCAAAGCTCTCCATCGGTAAGACTATCATTTACCGTGAGTTGTCTGTTGAACTGTTAGACAACAGAATAATCTCCATGGACATCAGCTTCATTTTTGCTCCTTGTTGGGCAGAAAAAATGCCGACAATTTGACAAACGAAATGGTTTCTACTGGGATCAGCATTTATTTCCTGATAACCAAAAGAACCCATGGTGAAGTTTACCTTGGTTGGTTTAACAATAAGCCATACTTAGCAGCTAATAAAGTTCGGACTTCTGAACTTCAGACTAAGTTATCATGACCACCATGGTCACACGATGTTAATCTTCGGCGAATGGCAGGAAAGTTGTTACCAATCTTTTCCGTATGCAGGCCAATCATTGTTATCATCTGGAAAGAATGTAGTTCACGAATAGTGGAATCAATCTCGGACAGATATGAGCAGAGGTTTCCGTTTCAACGAACATGTCTATGATGTATTTTTGCTGATTTATTCCCCCCGAAAGGTTACTGAATACGTGAAATCGTGAAACGTTATGCACATAAGCAGGTAATGCTACTCAATTTCTCAATACACTTGGTGCTCATTGATGTTTCCATTATGCGAATTGTTCTTGTAGCGTGATACTTCAATCTTAGACAGCGTAAGATTCGTCGTTTTTTCAACCCTCAGGCAATGAAAAAAGGAATAGAAAGTGAAGTCAACTTGTATTATCAGGCCTACTCATTCTATGAAAAAATGTATCTGAACGATAGCTGCAGATGTAGATCTCTTCTGACTTGTCACGGAAAACGCACCTATTTTACTGCAACGTTTGTGCAATTTATGATCAGTTCAGAGTGTCCACCACTTATCGATCTAGCACCATTGTGAGAAGAGTTTATCAATCGGGAGTAGCCTTTTTCCTGGCCTACCAAATCCAAATCTACTTCGTTCTAGCTAACTCAACGGGAAATCTTCAATATTCATTCCCTTCGCAATGGTAAAAGTAGTTACCAGTTAATGCTAATCGTTCATTGTTTTTCAGATATGCGGCAATTTTCTGCTCTCACCTAATTCACAATGAGGTCATTTCATCCGCGAAATGAATGATATACGCGTCTCGTGCTATTTCACCAAAATTCAACAGCCATCTTTTCAAACAGTATCGATTTTGAAGGAAAGGTTTGTTGTATTGATATTAAGGGAGGTCATAAAATATATAGAAACCCAAATACCCCAATGTATTAAACTAATAGACACGGATGATATCCACTTTATTATCGTCATTTATCGTAAAAAAATGTTCAGATTTATGTAAAAGTTCAAACACAAAGTAGGCGTATGGATGATCTTAAACACTAAGGGGAAGATTATTTATAAAATTTTGCAGTGGAAAGTATACGGACAGGAGTGGAATATAATTGGAGAAAACCACTCCAATGGACTTTCTCTGTCACGTTGTACCACTACTGTTTGTCAGCGTAAATGAGCATAAAAAGTGAAAAAAGACATGCAACTAACAGGAAGTATAAAGTGAGTTTTAGGGACCAGTTACCTTTAATATAGGTCAGGTATGAATTTAAAAAGTGCGTGAATTTTTTGGCATTATGAAAAAAGATAAGCACCAGCACTACCATCATCATCAGGACCACAATAACAAACACGGAATTTCTGAACTTTCGCAAACTTAAAGAGGGAAAAATACAGTTGAGTAAAACAATAACGATGTTAAGCTCTTGCATAATTCTGTGAACTGTTTTTTACTGCTCAATTACCTTGCACAGTCAGATATGCTCTCTCCTGTTTGCGCAGATGAGTTGATGTTGTTGTGAAACAGAAAGAGAGAGGACAAAAAGAATCTAGTGGAAAAAATACGCACCTTGTGGCGGTAAAAAGCGAACTGGTTTCACTCGAGGCATTGGAAACTGATTTGCGTAGGCAAACAACGTGGGTGTAAAACAACTGAGGCCACCTGAACAGTACAACCGCGAGGCCAGCTTAGGCAACAAGAATGCGTCACATCAGAAGTGACCAGTTTGAAAATAGAAAGAAAAACACGCGTGTAGGTGCCGTTGGCTTCTCGATAGATCAAAAAGTGCATTTTTTGTATAAATTTCAATGTTTGTGAGCATTTTCATGAAAGCTGTTGCCCCAAAAGACTTGCAAATTTCAGGGAACATTTTTCGTAAAACTGTGGGGAAAAAGCGCTTAAATTAAGTCACGTGTTTAGGTTTCTGTTGAGGAAAGAAACTGAGAGGAAAATTTTCTACCGATAATATTATTGATCTTTGTAGCTAAGCTGTTCTAATTTGTCTCAGCATTTCAGATGGTCTAAAAGCCTAAACTAATGGTGAATGTCTATAAAGAGGTAGAAGTAAATTACTTACCCCGTAAATGGAACAAATGCATCTCAGCAAAATACAGAAACCTTCAAAAGCCCCGGAAAAATGATCGTCAGTCAATGTGAAAATTCCCTTTATCGAAAAGTGGACTAAGTATTGACGGAGAAGAGTGGTTTCAGCTATCAGACTTGAGGTACCACAAAGATAGGCTGACCGGTAGCAAGAATAAACGAACACAGCCGACAGTTGTGATTAATTTTTGACTGGTATTGCGCACCGTAACTGATAAGAGCAATATTTCTGTATGAGACTTTAGAGATGAATAAATCGGAATTAGAAAATCTGTATGAAAATCAAATGTTAGTATTAAATTACTGGAACAATTTTGATAAGAAGTATTTTTGATACGAATTAGCATCCAAAGGTTAAAATAATAATCAATTTTCTGCAGTATATTAAAAAAAATTGATAAGAACTGGTTTGAATCCTTCTCACTGAATACTGATCACAATCAATACAGACTGCAGTTTGCTCAGTTTTTGCAAATAATATCTGTGAAAATATGACCATGTGATTTACAACCCGGGAATGAGATCTCTTCACTAAATAAAATCAGTACTTTCCTTCAGTAATCAAAGAAAAAACTTGAAAGTGCTTTTTACAAACAAAATGAAGTGACCACATAGGACCAAACGTTGATAGCTTTAGAAGGATGTTTTAAATTTTACTTGATGTTTACCTTGAATCCTATCGAAGATACCTAGATACAAATCAACTTGTTTCACATTAAGAAACATGATAAGAAGCAAAACACAAGCAACTCAAATAAGGAATGTAAACAGATTCCGTAGTCAGGCTCCTAGGAACACATGCTGAATGTCAGCCGCTCCACTATCCACAACACAGTGTCACAAATTATTGTTGTTGTCTTAGTCACCACTTTTGAAACAATGCCGGCTAGACTTCAGACTGGTAAACATTATATCTAGAGGAAAAATATCATCTAATCTTTCTGTATCCCAGAAAGACGTAATTTCCCTGATCATAGGAATTACGTCTCGAATCGATGTATTATAGCACCAAACCCTTAAACTGAACTCCTAATCGTGAGCTAGTGTTAAAAGCTATATTGTCCCAGAAAAAATCGACTGCAGGTTTAGACTTGGCCTGTTCGATATTTGATTGAAAACAGATCCCATGAGGACACAAGTAGAAAACATGTGGAGCTTCGTTATCAACAGTGGTTGTGATAGCCCCAAGCACTAATACACTGAGTTTATACTCATCACGGAAAAGGACACAGCTAATTTAATTCTATTCATTCCATTTCTCCAAACAGTCGATTGATGAGCAGCTCAGAAGAAAAACAGTGGGGGGAATACCTTTCGTATACTCTCAGGCGTCGCGTACTTATTAAATCAGCAAGAAAATTTACAACAGTACTCAGCGAAGTGGTTGATTGAAGATGTATTATGGGACTTGAATTCGTGCATGCTTGTGTGTGTGTATGTGTGTGATTATATGCGGTTGGATACAGCCATGGTAGGTTAAGGGTGAAGGTCATGCGCTTTTGGACACATAGGGCCGGTTTAGTGTGAGTGATCGATAATGCCTCTGCTATCCTTAGTCGATGTTTGTCACCATTAAGTAACAAGACCGAAAACGCGTTTGCAGGGTCTACTGTGTGACCACTTTCCATCAAGTGGCGAGCGATGGCCGAGGTCGGCCTACATGATGCGGTCGACTATTGTATGCTAGGCTGAGTGGTCGCGTCACATATGTACCTTGGAATGTGTTTGACCATTCTAGTCCATAGTGATCGGTTGGTCCCACCGATGTATGTTCCTTTGCAGCTGCAAGAGGAAGCGTAGATGTTTTGGGAGGTATATTCGACCAAATGGATTCTTTTAATGGGGCGTGGATAGAGGCCGTGTAAACGAGTGAAGCGTAGTTTGTTCTACTTAACGTGTTTTTATGGCATTGATACTCGAGTGTACAGGAGAGATACGCTGATATTTGCTTCTGGCATTGGTTTGGATCTGGTTTCTTCTCTGCCTGTGGAAACGAGTAAGTGAGTCAGGATACCCGTTATCCGTTATCCCTTAATGTGGTGTGTATGACTGCCTCCTCCTCTGATGGACTACTTTTGGTACAGATTTTTCTTACCCTGAAGAAAAGGGTTCGGACCAGAGCTCTCATATTGTGAAAAGTTGTTGAGATGGATCTGATGTCCAGACTAAGTGTGAATATATTCATCCTCTCTTCGAGTCAAAGAAACACCGACGAATGGTAGCGACCCTTGTTGTTCCAATTCACATATAAACTTCAAGTTCGGATGTGTTAAATTAGTCATATGGTTTTATGTCGTAGCTATGTTTCTTGCTGATTTTTACGTACGCGATGGACGAGAGTATATGAAAGTAATTGCCCTCACTCTGTTTGTATTCTGAAGTGCTTATTGAAATTCATCACGGGATCTAAACGCTTCAACAGGTCACTGATTATATCTTATGAGAGGGAATCATTGATTTGTGTATTAGCCTCAGCGTCCTTCCGTCTCGTTACCGTAGTGATTTTTCCACCTACTGTACGTTGTTTATTGCGACAAACCAGTGCTATTGGTTATGTCTAGTATTTTGTCTGGTCATAGAAAATGATGAAAAATATTTTCTGAATGTTTTCCCTCGTTATGCTGGGTATTGATTTCTTAGCACATGACGTCTGATCACATGGATAATGCAGTTTCCACTTTTCTTGGAAAAACTAAAATGCAACGATAACTCCCTGCACATTATCTTGATTTTCTTCAAGTCAGAAATTGTACCAGTACCCTAACTAAAAATCCTCTAATCAAAGAAAAAGAATAAACGACTAAGAACCGGGCCTTAAAGTATGTCAGTTCTCAAAAAGCTGTTTCTTATTAGTGGAAAATAACAAAGTACAATAAACTCCGATACAATCCGGTTACCGGTCTCGTGTTAACAACAGTGGATAACTTCAGCCCTTTTGGCATTTGCGGTTTTGCGTCTTCCTCATTGACCAAATAGTTGGGTGCGCTCTTAAAAAGGAAATTGTAATTTATAGAAATGAAATCAGATCCAGTGTTAGGAGAATAAAACAGCAAATGGCAGTTAAATTGCCCAAGATCTAATCACGTATCACTGATCTCTTCTACCACCACGAATTGCCTGCTCTGTTTGAAGGTTAGATAGACGGAGTGTAGACAAAGCCAGTGGCTGGGACTTATCCAGGTTATACCTGAGTCTTGTTTAAAATTCACTCTCAACCACCGAGGATGTTTGTTACGGGAACAACAGTTTGTGTCATATTCTGATGTGCAAATCTTCCTTGTGCAGAAGATGCTGAACTGTTGACTGAAATCGAATTGGTAGACAGAAAATCTGTTTGCTGTGTTCATCAGTTCTTTCTAATTCCTCGGTGGATGAGGCAGATGAGTCGTCCATATCAACGAAATACAGATTTTCTGATTCAGATGGTAGGCAATAAGTTGTAACTTGTATCAATGGTAGGACCTGGTTAAGTGCTCACGTACACCTTTTTCTCCATTTATAATCTGCTCGACCACTGCAAATTATCACTTCAGCTTTAACAAGTTGACTACGAAAGTTGTCAGTGGATAGATCTTCTTCCGTAGCATCAGCTGCGAGTTCAATTCCGACCAAGGAGCAGTGTTTGAAATCAGACTTCTGGAAGTTTGTTGTACATTAGGGGTCCAGAAGACACACAACACGTTTCCTGCCATAAGGCAATGATCTGGTGGAAAGCACAAATCGGACCATGAAAGGTATCTTTCAAGACTTTATTACAAATCATAATGAAGGCCACTGAGATTATTTAATTCCCTCCCGCATGTTTGTTCGTGGGGCTTCCATATACTCATCAATCCTTTTTCCTCCTGCAGTGGTGACACATTTTCAGGGAGATAAGTCTACCAACTAAAGAGACCGTCCCTCTTCCTCTTAAGAGAATAATAATCATACATTTGTGTGTGTCACTGATACATGATTGCAGTACTTATTACCCCCACCGAGTGCACGACCACAGAGCTTGGCAAAAATCCTGTGAAGTCCTTTCCAGTCGCTCACTGTCTACCTCGGTAATCCTAGGTTTCTCCGACGCTTTTATCGTTGTTCTGACAGTTCACTCCAATTTAGCGAAGTAAGCTTATATGACCTGAGCACCAAAACCTATTGAAGTAGTCCATTCTCTATCAGCACTTTGCTTAATGTGGAAGAGGACGTTAAATTTCCTACTGGAGGGAGGCACGAAGTTTCCGTATGGTCTACACTCCGTGAAGACAGAGCTCCAGTAGGAAGTGGTCTGCTTAATGGGAGTAGGGGATTAAAGCAGCTCCGTGAAGTCCATATGTCTGACATCACTCTCCGATTTTTTATGACAAAACGAAAGCTGAAGACACCAAAGAAGGGGACGGTTACACAAAATCACTTTCTTCGGCAGACTGTTTTACGCGTAGCAACTATAGAAACATTCTCCTTACGGCTTACTTTTATCAGCCTATTGTTTCTTCTCCTAGACCTTTAGGGCGGTATTCCCATAAATATTAATAACCTGAGATTACCAAAATTCTGTCAGCTTTATAGGGTCTATCAACTTACTAACATCCACTGTAGAAGTGATCGGCTGCAAAGCTGGAGAGATGAATAATTTGAATTTACCGTCAAAAGCAGTAAAATTATTTTTCACTGTTGTTTTCTAGGAACTGCTAAAAGTTATCGGAACTGTGGCCTAAGTTAGTTCACTTTATTTGAACGAAAAAATCAAAGTAAGCCATTTTTGGTAACCTTCAAAACCAGTGAATGTTGAACGTTAGAGAAATCAACTTTTTTCATTGATTCATCGTCATAAACTGGTAGACCAAGATTCTACTTCTCTCCGGAAAACATTCGTACAGGTAGTTTACTGTGAATAATCTGGCGAAGTAAGCATACTTCTCACTGGACAATAGGATAGTGAAGCACTGAAACTGTTATCCCAGAGATACTTTTTCTAACTACCTAAAGCGGGTTCTATGAATCGAGGTCAACGAAAGTACCCGATTTACGTTACTTTGAAGGAGTAAGAGCAAAAATGAAGACAAACCCTATTAGGATCCGGTTTGTATCTTTTTGTTGTAAAGAAAATGTTGTTAAACGAAGTGCATTTCTCCGTATGCTTCATGGGGAAGTGTTAAGCAGAAATAAAAGTAGTGCACAGCACAGATCCTTGAACAGACTTTTAAAAATCATCAACAATTCACATCCACAGAGTCCCGGCTAGGATTCGACTGCGGATTGTAGGGACGTAAGTTACACATGCAAAGCCACTAATTCCTACATACTGATTTTGAACGGCTTGTTTTCCATGATGACTGTACAAAGTCGACCATCTCCCATCGAGTCCATGAGGTTTCACTCCAGCTACTTCCTTTGAATGCTGGTGTTACCCAAGGTTCTGTACAGGCACCCACCCTCTTTCTTCCATTCATCAATTATCAGTTCCAGACCGCCAACCAAATCCCCGTTTTTACCGATGATACCAAGCTCCATTTTTCTCTTTCTTACTCCACCGCCTGCCGTGCTCCAATGGGTAACATTCGTGATCGTAGAATTAACATTGCGTCAAAGGATTTCGAGCTCAAACAGATCTCCTCACTGGGATTCCATGATGACTTTGAATTCAATGTTTCCAACTTCTCTTCCTCTAACGTACTCACAGCATCATTCGCTTTCCCGCGTTAGTCTTTTGATTCAGTAAAGGCTTACTTTCCACGGGTTCATTCTGAGTTTATCTTTTATTTGTTAACTAAGTTGGTCCCTTTCATCTCAGCTTGCTTCCGTTGCTGCCTGTAAAGTTGGTTTTATATATTTCACCCAAGCAGTCCTTCTCCCCAGCTCATCTTCTCCCACTGTATAAAACTCAAGTCCTTCCCATACCTCATTATTTCCTTGGCATGTGTGGTAGGGCCATGTTCTCTGCGGATTCTCTTCCTGATCGGATTCAACGTAAGACCCTCCAATTTGCAGTCACTGGCCCTCCATCTGGCGCTAGCTTCATTTTCTCTTTTCTAGGGGTAGTATTTTAACTTCTATTCTTGGGAGCTTGCCCTGGCTCTTTCTCTCTCTCCAACCTCTATTCGCCATTGTCACACACAGGGGGCTAACCACCGTTATCAGGATTCTTTCCCCAGATATCGCGTCTCTATCTTCCAGCCTCCCACTTTCTCCAGAATTACTGAAATCTGGAACACTCTAGCTCTGTCTTCCCACCCGCCTACAATCTTTCTTTCTTCAAACAGCTTCTTACAGTACTTTCTTTGACTACGGAGTCTACCCTCTACCGTAAATCACTTTGTGTGTAATAAAAAAGTTATGTAACCTATATGAAAGCCGGATTTATGAAAAGATACCTGATCCATGTAAATTCGGCTTCTGCTGGAGGAAAGGTTCGCTTCTGTGATAACCACACCAGCCAGAAGACGACACGACCTACTGTCACATTAAGCGTGTATTGCGTACAATGTGAGCGTCAGGTAAGACACAGCTGGAACACTATCGCTTCGATGCATTTATGGGTCACTGCCGAGCACTGAGCAGTTCAACGCAATGTACCGAAGGGCACAATGGATTGAAGATCGGCATTACGCGCTTTTGAACCGTGCCGCCAATTGTCAATTTCTAGGTGAAGGGCAAACATCATATTATTTATTTTGCATTCGGATAGGTTTCAGTTGTGTTTTCTAAGCTATTGGGGGTAGCATTTGGAGGCCACGAGCTTTTCCGGATCTTACTCTTAATTTTGATCAATTTTCCCGAATATCGGAAAAAGACTACGGTTATCTCCGTTGAAACCCTCTAGTCACTGTTGTATTTGATGAAGTGTAGTCAACAATAAAGGTGAAACCATTTTATTCTTTAAATAGACTGTTCGATTTGGTAAATGCGATGTCTTTCAAACCGTAATACTGGCAACAGTGAGCACGTATCTGTAGATTAGATGGTTCCAAACCAGAAAAATCCACGTATTTCAAATTTCAACCGTCGGAAAACCACCGACTTTTTATATTAAGCAATAGTTCATTGGGATAACCTAGAACCATATTTGGCACTCATGGTAGAAATGTTTGTTACCACAATTTACCTCCAAGCAATTGTCCGCTTGTCCTTTTGTATAGATATATCGGTCTGTCTGTGTGTCCAGTTACATGGACCCTGTTGGGAAATTTTTCTGAATAGATTGTTCCATCATTACCAAATAGCTGACACACTTAATCGCCCGGATGGCAAGTGGAGTGTTTTCTACATACTGTGTGATCAGCATCGTTCCTGCCAGTATTCATTTTTCTTGTGGCAATAAGCGTGACAAAGTAACTCTGTGCCCTTTTGTTTTACTGCGCCCCTCTTGATGCTGTAGCTTGTAATCTTTCATCCCATTGTGAACGTTAGAAGCCAAATCACAGACGGGAAACAGGAACAATTCTGGATTTGACGGTAAATTACCAAACGTAATTAAGACTCTCAGCGGGAGTGCAAGTGACAAGGCGATTCAAAAACGTTTTCAGTTGCACTTGAAGGTTTGTCAACCACTGTATGTCTAAAAAAAGATGAGAGTTGAAAAACACGACTGTATTTTTGTTGGAATTCATGGATGCACAAAGTAATACGTTGAAAAATCTTCGTGTTGTAAGCTATTTCAACAACACACTCTGTTTTGTTTTTCCGTGGAAGGACTCGGCTCGTGTAATTTGCTAATCGTTCAGCAATAATGCTGGCAATATTTCTCAGAATTTAAAATACCCCTAAGTTTTAATTCTCTAACTAGTAATTTCAGATTAGATACGGGTTTTAGTAGCACGTGACAAAAAAGTGTCCTCGTCTCACCAGCTAACTGCTGGTAAATGCATGATACCACTAATTTATTGTTTTCCCATTGGAATTTCGCATCACTTTAGATGCTCTTTCAAAACACAATTTGCTGCTTTGGTAAATAGCCTCAAAATGACCTCTCTCATATTGCTATACCAACAGATGCTCAACTCGCTGTTTGTCATTGAGTTTTACACAACGAGAACTATTCAACTCTTAGGTCAACATTAAACTTTCTGATCGTTTTTCCCCTTTGTGTTATCATCAGACGCAAGCAGTTCCCGTCATTTTAGAGGAGTGCGAAATATTTGACAGGTTCCTTATACTAGTTTACAACTCTTGAAAAATCTACCAGTGATACAGACGAAACCTAAACCGTACCCTAGAGCCGGACAAAAAGTGTAAAATAAATGGCTAATAGACGTTGGCACAGCCTATGTGGCTACAATTCACCGTATTTATTTTGGTGAGGTAAAATATTTGTTCTATGGAGCAAATCTACTGAGATTCAGCCAGATTTAGTAATCAAGTATGGCGGCTTAAACGTAGTTGAAAAATCTAACCAGACTTTACATATTAAGGAATAAATGAGGAATCAGATTTTATCTTCTGAGATAAATGAAGGAAACACATTTTTGCAGAAGTTTACCTCAGGAAAATGCGGTTTCTTAAGTACAATACTAATATGTAATTATTGTTTAATTTTCCAAAATTGTGACTGATTCAGCGCCCTTTTCTCAATGTAAAAGAAGTTGACAGAATGGGTCCATTCACTTTTTTGTATTAGGTAGATGATAGAAGACTGTTTCCCGGAGGAAAGGCAACCTGGTAAGGGTTGAAACCTGATTTTTCATTATATTCATGTGCACCAGTGGAGTGGAAAGGGTAAACCTCATAGCCACAAAGGTCTGCTGCTCTATTAGAAATAACCGGCAACTAGACTCTGAGACTTTGAACAGAGAACCACAAAGGACCTGATATTTTAGAAGTAGTAACGATCTGGACGACAATGGATTACTGCTTACCAATAAAGAGACCGGCAGTCACGGGATTCGTACACCTCTCTCCCGAGGCAGCAAACGAACGCCTTAAACCAATGGACTATCACAGGAAGGTACTAATATGTCACTAATGTATTGCGTAATTGTACGGTTAAAAATCACTGAAAAATATGTTTTTGTTCTCCATGGTTGTTGTGCTTATATTTTGACTATCTGGACGTGCACAGCCATAGGTTTGCTGCGGTTTAGAAAGCACTGCGATCGACGGGAGATGTAAAACTCCAGCCATTTTATTTATAGCACTGGGTTGTTTCCACTTTTAAAACTTCTATGGTGAGTATGGGATTGTTTGACTACGATATGGATTTGGGGTCAAACGAAAGCGGTACTTTTATGCATTTTTGGGATTAAGATATAAATTGACGGCTTTGAACCATTCCGTCATCTTAGACAGAGATACTGTGTTAATGGACTGACAAGAACACTGCATAAACTCCAAAGTCTCAACAGCTCAACTTATTAAAAATAAGTGGCTTCTCTAAAAACATGAATCATTCAGAGAAATCACTTAGAAAACTGTTTATCAAGATGTTACTCAACTGCTTCCTTTAAATTCAGCTAGAAAGCCTTCAAAGTAAAGTACTGGGGTCGAGAACTCATTGCCATCTTTCAGATTACTAATTTTTAACGCAATATCCTGACGACGTCAAAGAACACGATCTTTAGAAATGCGTAGTACGCTTTATCTGCTAAGACGCAGTTTATATATCAGATGGGCACTCACATTTTGCTGTGTAAGTTTTGGAACCCCGGGGGAATCATGGAAATGATTTTAAAAACTGAGCAGAACTGAACCGAGTCAAATTTCGCTTTTTAATCGACAGTAAAAAATTTACTATGGTACAGTGACGATGACTAACTTTGAAAGGTTTCTTCCTCCAATCGTTCTCAAGAGAGTGGGAACGAAATCCAGATATGTGATTACGACTGCTAAACATAGATCAATGAATTCGTTATTTTTCACGAATTTATACGTAGCAGCGGAGCACAATCAGCGAATACAAAAATCAATGCCTCGTAGTTATTCATGAATGAGGAAAATGTTGTATAATTGAGTCACATGTTTCTCATAATATTTAGTAGAAAGCAAACATACTTCCATGAACAAGGTTTCAACATTTGTCGAATCAGTCTACTCCCTCCCCCCGCCCTTTCATAATCAAAAGAGCACGCGTATCCAGCTAGTAGATAGTGACTGATTCACAGGGGAATCCATTTGCTGGCAGTCAGATTACAAGGTAGTTCAATGACGTGGATGGCGTATGCTACTGTGATTTGGGTGGGCAAACTATATGATCCATAGGCAAAAGTCCGAAGCCCTCCGGTGTGACTTCGCAGCTCAGCTGGTGGAGTACACGCGGTACAAAAGCGTGGGTGGCAATGACGCGTGAATTTCATTCTGGCCGGAATCAACGACTTTAGCATTTTGATCATTTCCATAAAATGATACATGAACGGGATAAGAGATGAAAGTATTGGGAACATGTTTCCAATATTAGATATAGTAGAAAACAAATATGCCGCCATAGAACAATTTTAATATTGAATAGAATAGTAGGTTTGTGTTGATGAACCCGAATGAAGTACAATATTATTACTCTATTAGTAACAGTAAACCTTGCGAAAAGAGGCAATCAATAATATAAAACCAAAGTTGCCTGGACACTGAAAAGTTCACATCCGTAGACTTTTGAATTATAAATCACGATGGAAAAGGAAACTACGAATGTTCTTGCCTATCTTTTATAGTCCGTAATTGTTGGCTGATGCATGAAGTTATTCTGAGGTGGACTTGTTCTGTCACTTTAAATTTTTATCTCAATCACGGTAATACTCTCAGCTTTACATGTGAAGATAAAATAAAACCCACTTCGGCACGAAAGTAGAACTACAAATTTTCACACTTCAAAAATCACAGTCCCTTTGTACTCAGTTCCGTTGGTTAAAAGCTGCTGCAGATCAACATTCATTGCTAGGTGATAAAAACCTCAATCTTAGCGTGTGCTTTATAGAACTCCTAAAGCTGGAGTTATCTGCTGCCAAAAGCTGCACTCCTTTCCACCTCAGTGAATACCAGGAAGATAATATGCTTAATGCATTTATGCAGGTTGATGTACGTTCTATAAGTATTAGGTGCAGTCCTGCCCATTCAGGAATGATGGGATACGGTAAGCACTCCATCAGCACACCTAGTGTTTAGTCAAAGTCAATATATTGGAAGGGAGTGACAAATTTCTTCGAATAACAGTGGAATTGACATCAAGGGGAGCTTTGCATCCGATTTCGCTGGAGATTATCCAAAACAGTTTCCATGGAGACCATCGAGGTGGTTTGGGCAAGAATTTCCATCACGTGTGGTGGTTATAATAATACTGCAAGCAAATACAAGAGTGACCTGAATGTGTTATTTCAAAAGAACAGATACCCTGTCATAGATCTTATGAGAAGTTAGGTTATTTCGTTGATAACCACAAAGTGGTCTGCACAAGGAGAAATATTTCATTGTAGGACGGCGGAGTTCATCGCGCCAGATGATCTGCATTTTATTTTGTTATGTTCAGCTCTTTTCAGCATTGTACTGTCAGTTGGGATTTGTGGGAACCTGCTGCGCTTCATGGTTTGACCCTGATATCGAGGGCATTGTTCACGACTGGGCAGTAAGTTAAGAGACTCCAAAACCCGTAATATTCTTGCGTAAGTTGGATCTGATGACGTGGTTGAATGCGTTGCCGTAGTCACGTGTGACAAGCCGAAGAGATCCTAATGAATGGAATATAACGAGTAGACCGCTAACGGGGATAGTGTCTTGTATGTTCATTCGACAAAACAAACAAGTTAAGTTTTTTTAATAAAGTTAATTATTGTGTCATTGGTTTTATACAAATTGCTAACTGCAGTAAATACAAAAGAGATTGTGCAGTAGGAAAACAGTAGCTGTAAAGGATAAAATGATCTCGAAACTTTCCAGCATCACGAGTTCAAACAAGAACCATAGTGCATAAAAAGTGTTCGTTTTCTGTTGACTTTGAATCTACCTATGGATGTAGCTCACGAATGGGAACAGCTTGTGCTTTGTCAGATAAACCACGAGGTATCGCCGAAAGAGTAAAATATTTCACAAGTAGATCATGCGGTCCATCCACATGGCCTTCTACCGACGTATTTTCGAGCTTACTACGTCTCATTTCTTCCGAAATGCAGTACTATGACACTTAATGATCCGATTCTTACTAAGTTCTACATTCGGTAAACATTCCAGCGCTTCTTTTCAATTCGTTTAGCCTTAGCTCAACCAGGAACACTATGATACAAGTTCAATGAATGTGCAAGTTGTATTACAGTATAATCTATCTAAGAGTTGTCAATCTACCTGAAACCAGCAATCGAGAAATAACCTCCAAGCCCGTAGTGTTATCTCTCTCGGTAGAAGTGAAACAAAATATAGAATAAAAGTATGAATAAACCGAATTATCGTGCTTCAAACCTCCACCTGCTGCAACTTAATGAAAGTATTCAAGACTGAAAAATATTTTGTTGATGTTATTATTTTGATGCTCACGAGATCAATATCTTCTGTAGTGAATGAGTATAAAACATAAAGCGCACCTTTTGATGTTCCAGATATCTTTCAGAGTATTGGTTTTTCTTATCCAACAAAACGATTATGACGTTGATAGTTGAAGGTTATGGTGCGTGAACGCACGAAAGAAGGGTAGTTTACATAGACAGGTCAGATATGCCAAAAGCAATCCACTGATTGCTGGTATACTATCAACTTCCATGTTAAAAAGGAAAAATAAAAAGACAACTCTGTTGCGTCGATGAGACAGGTAGTTTCCAATTCCATGGCTTGAATGATATTCAAAGTATTTCGGATTTAGGTTGGGAAAAATATTTCAATTTTGTCACTGAAGTTTCGAAGTAATAAAAGATGTGATTGTAAGGTTACCTTACTTACATTTCTCCCGTGTTACCGCTGTCCAAATGGCCTACCGGGAACCAAGTGTAGGTGTTTTTCTTTTCTTCAGTAAAAAGAAGCACATAATGATGATCGATCGCACAAAATTCACATTACAGTGACTCATTGACAGTTACTTTCACCGGAATAAAATTAGGCGCAAACGCCAAACCATGCAAGCAAATCTTTGAATATAATGTGATGTACTGCTCAATGAATAACAGAAATTCTGTCTGTCTCTCTGTCTCTCTGTCTATCCGTCTGGTTGTCTGTCTATTTGCCTGTCTGTCTGTGTCTACCTATCTCATTATTTATCTCTTTGTGCATCCATTCTTCTTTCCATTTATGTAATCTAATCTAATCGAACTATCTGTAAACGTGCTTCACTTAATCACATAACGTTTTATTTTGTTGATATCAATGTACTAAAATATTTAATGGCAACTGCTCCCTATTTCATTTAGTTAAAAGCCCCGGGGACGACAAGGGGCATAAATGGATATAGTTGCATCTCCTCTCAACAAGGCCAAACTCACCATTAGTACTAGGATTCAGTTCACGCAGAACGATTTTCCCTTATCCTGCGGCTAAACACGCGATAAGCAAGTCGCGCATGCCAATAGGATTAGTTTAAACCAAATAATTTGCATATTTAGGAGGTTAGATAAGGCGAGTAATGAAGAGCAAACTGCTGTTAGGATATTCTGAGGGATTGGACTAGTTAAGTTCATGTACAAGCTTTGCTGCGATCAAAAGAAAGACCCCTACTCAAGCCGCGCAATCAGCTGACTCAGATGAAATTGTGGTCCATATACTATCAGTTTGAACAGCGTATACGTGCACCGTAGGTTGTAACCAGTTAATCAAAGTTGTAAGTAGAAAATCAGGAATCCCAGACCCTGCCATTCACCTTCTGTTCTCGTCAAAAGCCAAGCACAAACTTACCACTAAAATCTGACAGAGAAAACATCAAGGAGCTTTCTTCGCCAGAGACAAGGTGTAATCTATTCACCTTGGGTTACACTTTCAAGGTATCGTCTTATTCTAGTTAGTTTGCTATGTGGCTACAATTTTTTTCAATGAGAACAAAAAAGGTTTTTCTTGAAAGAAACTGGGTCTTGCTTTCATAAAACAAGGGAAGGAGAATTGTAAAAGACCAATTTCTGTTCTACATTTCAACTGTTGGCGTGGAAGTCGAATAAATTTCTACATAAATCTATGAAACCTTTACATTGTGGTACATAAACAAACCACTAAATAACGCATACCACTATAGAGACTCTAATATATATGCTTGAATATACGATAGAACAGAAATTATAAGTTGCAAATATCTCCTTATTTAATAAAAATAAATGACTTTCGGCGATTCAAATCAAATTTTAATTAAGGGTATACTCCAGTACTTACATTTGCTAGGCATTCTCATATTTTTGAACCTTTTGATATAAGAGACCAATACTGGTATTTGAGGTATTCCCACAGTCTGAATTTAGACGTCGTAAATTGATAAATGTAGATCTATCTTTTAGCTACCAGTTACGAGGCGAAGTTTTAACAACTCGTGGAGTTTGAAAGAAAATTCCAAAACTGAACGCCAGTCCTGTTGCGATGGTTTTTGTGTTCAGAAATTAACCACACGGCTCACCATTCTTTTGCTTGTCCCATCACGTCATCGGCCTTTGGTCAAGGAGACAGTAACCCCTCGTCCAGGATGTACAAATCTGTGTTAGCTTGTAACCAGTACCGATCTCGTGGACCAGTATTGCGTTAGTGACCTCAATAGTGCCCCGGGCTAGCCATATGGGATAAATTCTTTGGACTCGATGGAATAAAACCCCGCTTATTTCCCCCAACTTATTTCGCTCGACCGAAGTAAGAATGGGAGTATACACCGTACGAGATCCACTGGTCGGGAAGCTTGTCTACGAGTTTTAGCGGTAAACGTGGATTAATATTGGAAGTGATTTGAGGCTTGACTGCGTTGTATATTCTTGTTTTTGTGTTAGATAACAGGTGGGTTAGTGTCTCCTTAGTCATATCCCGTTGAAGTCAAAGTAAATATTAACACCCCTCTCGGGAAGATAAATTTCCGAGGTCAAGGGATCGTGGTCAATTCCTGCCTAAGAAAACCCTGTGCACAAGTCTTTCAGGTTCATACCAATTAACATTTAGGCGTGGTTTATATTCTTATTGATCTTTCGTGAATTATTTTCCTTTCTTTTGTATTGTGATTTTCAAAACGTTTAAAATCGTTCTCCCCCAACCAAAATGAGTACTAGTCTAAGCTGTTACCGATACGTAACTGTATATTTCATGAATGAATTGAGGTCACTGGTTTTGAGAAGTAAAATTTTATCGCATTTTTTTATTGAAAAGGTAAAGTTACCGAGTTTCAAGGTGACCAAAGTGGGTTCCTTGAAATCTCAGAGATATTTTGAAGAATTATTCCGGCTGCCCTAATTCAAAGTAATAAATTACCAGTCAGTAGTTTTGTTCCAGTTTTTGCGATAGAAAGCTGTAGCTATCGGGCAAAGTGGTTGACAATGCCAAAAGGTTTCTGCTGATACTACTGTAATCTGAATGAGAAATGTCTGTTTCTTGAAGAGCTTTACGTTTGTATTTTTTATATAATACCGAAGAAAGATTGGAAATATGAAATTCTCGATAACTGAAAATTGTTCACTTTAACTCCGTGGTATTCTGCTTGACGATGAAATAGTGTGGCCTCGGATAACATAACTGATTTGACTGATGCTGAACAGGAAGAATTTTGTGGGCAGCCAATTAGGAATAAGTTTCAAAATCAGGAAAGTGATATTCATCCCACGTGGTCTCCACTGAGGCTCAACTACTGATCTCACCAGTAAAAATGTCTTTTGGGGAAGAGTTCATTATATTCCTGATTAGCAGAAAACGCGAAAGCAATAATAGCAGAAAACAAACAGTATAATCTGGTGATTTATTACCAATTTTGCAGTTGACGGTAAGCTCCCGAGAAGAAAGCTTTCGACATTTACCGTAATATATAACCCTGAAGTCAAGGCCGTATAACTGTAGTCCGTAAAAAGTCCAGTTAGTTTTCCCAGCGATAAAGAGTAGCAAAGTAAAGGCAGGAGATTTTCACCAAGCTGGTGAATAAGAGAGTGATAAAGTCATAATAACAAATTTATCAGTTTATTTTATAGGAGAATTAGCTAAAAATCTTCCAGCAAATGAATAAGGGTTTAATCATAGTAATGACGACGCGGAGGACCAAAGACAGTCGGCTGGGATAATAGCATTTTGTGAATTAAGATAAAAGATGACTAAATGTACTCAGAGAGAGTATTTTTTGTTATTTCTTGCATGCCATTACGAAGAAGAATGAAACCAAGTGAGGTGCTTTGACCGACCAACAGCCAGCATTATACGTCTAGTAGGAATGGTTACATTTTGCAATCACAAGAAAATGAAAATTCTATCGTGATTTCTTCTGGCTATTGCTTTACTTTCCGTGTTCTATAGTGAAACTTGTTACCTCGCAAAACGTTATTCTTGATAAGAACTTGAAAAGATTATTTGTTTGAATTTTAATTTACGGAAGTTATTCAGCCTACTGATAAGAGATGGAATAAATCGTGACCAAACAAGGTGAGCTGCTATAATCTACAACAATGTAAAGGATAAGGAATTTATCTGACTGAAACAATCTATTTGGCCAGTCCGTCAGATGGAGAATTCATCTACTACTTTGCTGCCAGCTAATACTTTAGGTTCTATCTCCCACGAGAATGCTAATACTGTGTTGCCGAGAACACATAAGTTTATTTGTTGAATTCTTTTACACCAGCGAAACCTGGAAAAAATTAAAGGTCCAGTCGCATCATCTGGAAGCTCAGCTTTGATTATGATGGTGAGTTGATTTTCAATATAAGCAAAACCAGTCTGTCCTCTTTCTTCATACTGATACAAAAACTTTGTGTGAGGTAGCATAGTTTTATATCGAGGACTATAATTCTAAAATACATGATTTCATTTGAACTTCGACAGTATCTGTAATGTTTTCCGGTGCAGAATCAAGCATTACGTATAATGAAATAGAATTTCCCGGAACGGAAGCACTGGTACGGAACATATGTCTATAGGCAACCCACAATCAATAGAATCCCAAAAAATGACAAATCCTAGGTATTTAAGTGATCATAGTGTAAACGTGAGATTTTGTCCCACAGTGAATCCATAGTAACCATCATACTTCCTTTGATCACAGCTCAGATAAAACCGAGTGACATTGATAGGGTTTAATTGTGGTCCATCATGCATGAGACCTATAAAGTGTTTCGAAGCAATACAATTTAAAGCTATAAATGTCTCACACTCGACCTCTTACAACTCTTTGTTCACAATAGCAATAATATGAGGACGGGCAGCACAAATACCGCTTTTACAGGTATATTCTTTACAAGAATGCACATCATGGCTCAGCGCACTTTAGAAAGTGTCTGACGGAAATTTCAAACGACTGAAAGCAGTATGGAACCGGATTTGCGTTGAAGAGTAATATAGTATTTTGAGGAACAAAAATACATCACATTGAGCGGACTCATGTTTGTTAATATCACTCATCAACTCATTCGGTTAAATATGCTTACCAAGAAGGCTTGCAAAGGACAAAGGCTTACTGTATCAGGCCCATCTTTGGTTAATCAAAATAGTTAATTTTGCATAGGTAAGGTAAAAATAGCTAATTATATTTTGATTTGTGTCTATTGGTTGAAACCGATATCCCGCTGGATTTGAATGTACGTTTCAAATCCTTGTCTGGTTAGATGAAATGGCTAGAAGATTTGCTCTCAAAGGCAAAGCTACGAAATAAACTCTGCAAATGCCATAAAATCCAAAATCTCTAGACTTTTTGACGGTCAGGTGTTCGGGGATTGGTGGTAAATCTTACGCTTCATTGCAAAGCCGACAGCACAGGCAAATAAACCGGAATTTCCGTTTTGTGCTTCTGAAATTGAACGGAAGTTCAACTGAATTTGTCACAAATGGATTAGTGAAAGACAGTCTGAGAGAAGACCATGGTGTTTAAATATGTGGTGCCAAACAAACCTTCCCCTGTTCCCCTCAATCCAAAATCACAAAAACATTCATCTCACAACTTGTATCTCTTTTTTCATTTGGTTTGAAGACAGGTAAATCAGAGACCAGAAAGTAAACACGGTTGTTGGACGGATGACCAGGAAGCTTGACTCAAGTTCATACTTCACATACGCAGAAGCATTCAGTCCGAAGACTATTAGAAGAAAACGTTCCACGTAAAAATATCTGATACTTGCAATGAAATAGGTGCAGATAGCACAATGAATCTCAGTCAGTTAAAAGTTTCACTATTTGTTAAATAATTTCCTGAAATAAAGAATATATATTGTCCGTTCCTAGCTCCTCTATCACCGTGCATTTGAAAGATCTCGCGCGGGAACAAAGCAGAAACCATCACAAACGAACCATGCAGCCCAAACTGTCTTCTACAAGAACCGAACACAACTGAGTTATCTCACACGCGACAGTGTGCTGTCTTGCTGATAACTAACTAATGGCCCCCCTCAAAATCAATTTACGACAGCAGGGTAGCCTATAATTAGAATGCTAAATATGTCTCTTCGTTCTTTATAGCAAATTTATATACCATGTCATGTGTCTTGGTAGCGATTCGAAACAAAAATTGGTCCGTCGGCTAAAACTAGAAGTGGATAATTCCTAAAACGCGCCCATGGAGATTTGTGTTTTCTCCACAATTTGAAAGACTCGTCAAACTTTGCACACCAAATTTTACTTGATCTTTGGCTTTCCTTTTAACTACTGAGCTACGAACTTCAATCGACTAGGGAGACCGTTGTGCACCCCGGTTGTGTAACATATTTCAAACTTCTCGTGACATAAGCACAGATCAAATACACAGTGACAACCTATGAAACTATCAGGCCCCGACATCAGCCTAAACATGTCTTATAATAAAGTAGCACTCCGTCACTCTAAATACTTCATTTCGAGTCGTCTACGTAACGAAAAGCCCATATTTTTTGAGGTTCACCGAGACAATCGTCACATCCGAGGAAACCTACAGGAATAACCGCATTCCAGTTCGTCTTTACCGGGAAGATGTGATTACACGTTCTATTTTTGTTTCTAATTGTTCTGAAATTTTTACCCGGCATTACCCATGTAAAAGCGTTTATTGTCCTGCAGCCAACGACACGCTGAGATGCAGGGCAGAAATCCCCCATGTAAGTCATGCAATATTGTGATACTGGGTTTGCTGCATAAAATAGTCTAACGACTCATTAAATGTCTTTGACCCCGGAAAATCTGTTCACCAGAAGTACAGCTGAATGATTTTGTATTCCTCATCAACAATCCCAAAGAGACGGATATCTGGGCAGGTTTTTGCAACGAAGTAAGATGAGCTGCTATGAAAAACTACAAGCACTGCCGAAAATTAAAGTTCATTCTTCAGTGTCCTTTTCAAGATCGATCTAAGACCAAAAACCCTTGTAATTGTTCTGTGAAAGCCACTCTCTTTGCTGTATCGTTGATGTGCTAATTCGCTAGTTCAGTTTCAGTAACCGTATGCAAAAAGGACAAATTACCGATGAAGTCACCTTCGCGTTTGTCTGCTCATTCAGACGCGCTTGGGGCACCTGATACGTCAGCTGCACCGTCCTGTACGAAGCAGTATCACCAGCGCGCGATAAGTCACAGTGGACGTGGAACAATTTCAGGTCCAATGATAGGTTATTTGTTTGGTACTGATTATTGAGTAGGCCCTGGGATACAATACTAGGTAACCAAAAAATAATCGAAACAGGTCAGGACAGGCAAACTGGCTATCATCGAACCCATCAGGATGAGACTATGCGAGCCCCCAACTTCACCTGACCTACGATCCCACCAACACATCCAGGCATTTGGAACTTTAACGCAATTAGAATGAATCAAGAGGAAGAGTTAGTCCGTCACACTACCCAGCGGGACAGCTCAAAAATCCTAGTCACTTCGCATCACATTACAAAACACGCATACCGATCAAGTTTGCTATAAGTTATTTTCCTATCCCAAGGGTGTCATGGTACAAATTTCAGCCCCAAGAATGGATTTTCTTGGACATTCGATTGCTCAAACATCCGTTTATCAAATAACCATGATCATTTTCCATCGAATAAATTTCCACTTCATTTATCTGTACTATATTCATATCTTAAAAAACATCGTTGAAGCATAAATTCTCAGCGTAAACATGATTTTATCAAGTACTTTTCAATAAATTGACCAAAAGACAATGGTTGTAGAAACTAATTTGACCAGCGATTTGCCGTTTCTTTTTTTCAAATTATCCACTGCTGCAGTATTATCCGGGGGTTCGCATCATTTTCGGGTATTTAGCCTAACTTTTAACGTACTGAAGTTAGAATTAAATACTGTGATGATTTGGTGCACCATGCAATGTGAATTAATACTGCAAGGGTTGATTGTATTTTATATGACCCATATTGCCTCCCCCGTAGATGGTGACGTTCATAGGACATATAGTTGAGGTGACCCTTTTGGGCTGTCCGAAGTCATAGGCCGTTTTAGATATTTGATTTGTATAAAAAGTGCTTGCGTAATCGGCTCCGTCCTTTAGTTTTTTAGTGTTAAAATGTGCCAGCTTCTGGGTCCTAACTTGTTACCAAGGTTGTCGTTTGTCTTGACAATGACCATTCGCTGATAAATGAGATTTGCAAAAGTCACAAACAAGATTTGGGCTTAAGCAGCCACCCAGAATAATAATTACCGTATTTTGGAATTCATGTTTCAGGTAAACATGCGTACGACTGAGCGCATTCATGGTTTTGCCTTCAGGATTTGCTCGCAGTCAAAAAGAAGATTCAAAATTCAGTGGAAGCACTGAATTCAGTCAGTGAATACTTTAGCAATAAATTATTAAACTACAGTCACTAAATTTTGACAGGCTTGCCGGATCGCTTTCAAATCAGAACTCAAGCACTCGAATCCTGAAGTCTTTGTTGTGGAGATTCAACTGTAAGCGTAAAACTTTAATCTTGTTCACCCGCAATACGATACTATCTACCGGGATTGCTATATCTCAGGTTAATTTTTACAATAGTTCTTTTTTCATACAAGTAGTGCCGATTGTGATGCGCACAAAACTTTACTCACTATACAGTTTGAGCTTCGTGACCTAATCACGGTAATTCAAAGTTTCCTGTTATTTATGTTAATTCTTCGCTGCCCTATGGGTAGTGTGACACTTGTGATCTTGGTTGACAGGGCAAGAGGCTCTGAACAAAGTGAGCTAACAAACAGCCAAATATGGAAGCATAATAAAACTGACCAACAGGACCACATAAACTATCCCAGGTTATATTTATGTCGGTTTACTATCCGAACATTTTGGATGAAGCCGTTTTTCAGCCCGTATTTTTTGATGGTTGTGCCTACGTGATAAGACTGAGATAAATTCTTCCACTACGTGGAGATTTCACGATGACTGACAAACTTACTCAAAAATGGGGGTGTCTGTTAGTATCAATATCAGCTTACTGATTTCATCTAGGGTGGCAACGGGGTTTATTTGTCCTATGAGTGTTTTGTTTACAACGAGCCTTAGATGGCTCGAAAAATATTATTTTGCTCAGTAGTTTCTCACGAAAATTCATCTCACCGAATTTCAATAGAACTTACCAACCAACATTATCGATTTATATTGGAATATAGCACTTCTAGCTTTGTCGGTGGACTTTAATTAAAGACGCCTGGAATGGTGGGGAAATGTTCACCGTTATGACTTAAAAGTTCCCGGAATTCAAAGGAAGGAAGTTATCTAAGTAGGAAATAGTTTTCAGAATAAAGCTTCATGCTTTGTTTCACTAGGGGTTTGTAAATAAAGTCATACAGAAAGCTCAGTCTGTTCATTGTCCACTGTATGACTTTTTAATGTTTACGTAATTTCAAGACCCATTTCATGCAATTATCTTTTAGTTGGGCAGATTTAAGGGGAATCGCAAGCATTTCCCCACTCTTAAAAGGGTAGTTAAAAGTTTACCTAAACACTGGTCACTGGAGTCCATAGTGTAACATGTGAAAGATAAATAATTTGTTCATCACCAAAATGGTAGGCTCCAAACCGATAAGACTGTGTAAAATCCTGAAGAATAAAGACGGACCAAATTTTTAATGCAGTCTATCGACAATGAGTTTGGAATAATGTTTGGGTTAATTCAACTTGAAAATTTTTCTTTCCATTTCTTCTCAAAGGCTCATATTTCATCATAGTTGAGGCCCACTGATAGTGGCAAAATGTGGTTTCGCCTGAATTCGGAGTATAACTTTTCCTCGCTTATAAGTGGACTACAAGGGTTATTACCCCAAAATGTTGTCATTACTTGCCAGTTATGATGCATACAAAAGTATGTAGCTCTGCTTTAGTGCTGTCGCGTACGACCACAAAATGTGCTTGTCAGACACTCGTGAGCATCAGTTTTGATAATAACCCTCGAGTTTAGCATGCGTGTGGCAGCTCGTTCACTCTTGTACCACTCAGAGTTCACTTCTCACACCTGCGCTCCTTTAAATATCCTACACGAGCTAGCATTGTAGGTTTTACAGGTTTTACCAGTACCATAAATTATGACGATAATGATAATTGGAGCAGTCAGATTTTTTAAAATTAAATTCACAGAAATTCTTAACTGCAAATCAGGTCTGCTTGAGCTAAATGAAGAAGGATTTACAGGTCAATTTCCTTTTAAAGCTTTCTCCTTTGAATCATCAATGATGAGGCTATTATGTACAACTCATAACCAATGTGGACTATTAATGTTTGTGGTCAAGCTCCAATGTGACGATTTTTATCATGATGCCAGTTGTGTTCTGTTCAAGCAGTCCTGTACACTGACAGACCAAGACTTGCACGCACACGCATACCCCACGGATAATCGACTGATATCCATCACATACGCTGACACAAGTCGACAATCGCACACACACACACACACACACACACACACACACTGTGTAGATGTTAGTCATACTTTAACCGGACGGCGATGACCGATCAGATCGTGCTATGTATCGACTGGGCTTGCTCGGCCCGAGCCGAAAGTACCCGTGGGTTACGCTTGCGCGCGCATCGAAACTGACTCAATTGCCTCGTTGATCGCATGCTCACCGGCCCACAGACTGGTTTTGTTTACGAGTTTACGAATGAATAGAGAACTAACATCGCATGTGATACTACTACATCTGGACGGAACAATCATTGCAGTAAGCTACGTGCGAAAACATTTCCAGGTGTGCGTTTAGAGTAAACGCATTTTCTGATCAATCCATTCTTGTACCTTACGGTTTGCTGACCGGACGCGAAAAGGGGAACGAAACGGTGATTGATTCTTTTGTTTTAGAAAAACCAAAGCTTAGTTCTATTTGCTTTTTATCGACCTTACCGAATTGTTTTTTAAACGCGTGATCGATCACTTGAAAATTTTCACACAAAATGTTTTGATTCAATCAGCTATCCAAAGATAAATCTTCAGTCAGACTCGGTGTCTTCCTAAAATCTAGTGGTCCCGGATATACGTGTTATTCGAATCAAGACACAACTTGGCTTTTCATAGAATGCAATGTTAAAGGGTTTTCGAGTGTTTTCTATGCGCAGTACAAAGTGAAATGATAGCGTCCAGTGAATGAAATTTGTCTTTATTGTTCGTAATCCCGATTTTCGCTACTCAACGAATCGTAGTTTCATATTAGTTCGTAAATTTCGCATACAATTGAAATGAATGTTGAGTTTCGCAGCGTTGGATATAGAGACCAAAGATTTACCTAAAAACGCAGAAGGAATATCGAATTCAGACCACAATAAAATACTTTCTGAGGGTGATCATAACAAACCAGACAATAAACACGTGAATGTCAAGGTCAAATTTCCCGGCCAATCACCGCGGCTCTCACAAATAGTTTTGAAATAATAAATCGCTAAATCACAAAACCTTCAGCATCAAACCTCATATATATGAACAAAATATTCGTCATATGTATTATCACCATCGTCACTCTGTACACAAATGACGCTTGTTAATGAAGAACTTCTTTCCTAAAGCAACAAAGCCAAGCTCCAGCGTCACCTGCTTCCATAAACAATTTACAGTTTGATTCCTATGACTATCAAATGTGCTCTGCCCTGACCACTCTCCAACTCATATTTTTGAAAAGAAATACTAGAATAGACCATGGTGCCGGTGTGGCTATTTCCACTCTCTTTCTGGATTGAATGCTGGTTAGATTACCAAAGACTTCGTACATCACAACTAACCTGCTTCCCGTTGAATAATATCAAGTTACCTGATATCAACCTCTATCAAAACTTGTTCGATGAAATCCTATTTTATTGCTTACACATTTGTGATACCATGAAGTAAAGAGACAACTATTTACTGGTTTTTGAAAACCTCTGCATGAGTAGTCATTAAAAAAGCGAAGAAATTAGTCATCTTTATTCGGCCCAAATTGTGAAAAGTCACTGAGGCCGGCTTGACCTGAACCCACTAATGTCTTCAGTCTAGCATTTTCTTTCTCGTTTCATCCTTATTTTGAAGGGACTGAACAGGTAAACTTTGAGGTAGATCCTATCAGTTATAAATGGCAGATTAGGTAGAAAAATCGAGAAGTGGAAGAATTTTGATGGAGAGCATGCGGTTGCGATGCGTAATTGTTTTCCATACCGCCTCAGTGGTTGCCCATACAAATCATTGCCATCGTATTTCTGGCTTCTTGGGGTCTGATGCTTTTCACTGCTCCGAGTCCAAGTATCATAGCTCAGAGCTATCCTTATAGTTAACCCAGGCTTGTTTTTTCGAAAAGGTTTGTTCTTTTTTTACTTCTGCATCGGCAAGAAGCAAATTTTGACCGGCTGTTTTGTTCACAGCAAAAAGACAATATAGGCTGCTATGATTTGTTGACACTTCTGACTACAAGTTCCGAATGGTTTGATAGACCAAAAAAACATACTAAGAACCCATGCGGAAGATTTCATTTTGCCGTGTTTTAGATGTATGGGTATAGTTATCGAAAAGTTTTTCACAAAAACTGGTACCTTACGAACGTTTCTGCAGTGCAAAGGTCTGACTCAATCGGAATCTTCAGACGTTTTTACAAAGGATTCAACACACACTCCGTTGACTTGTAAGTGAGTTCTCGGAGTCATTTGACTGCAAAACGGTCTTGAGAAAGGTTATCCACGGTAACCGACAGGTGGGCTTTTACTTCTCTACCGACAACGCCGTGTTACTGACATTATAGCTTCTCGTTTAACACACCATATGGCGAGTCGTTTTTCGATACTCTCTGAACATCTCTTGGGCCTGGCTTACTGTATCCATAACCCGATTATCAGAAGAAAAATATAAACTACAGTAAAGTTGAGCTACGGAGCATGAAACTCACGAGTTGGGGTTTTAGCGGATAAATGGCAGACCTTACAAGAGCGTTATCAACTGGAGAGAGTAGTGTCTGACGTGGCCATTCAGTCACTTAAGTAGCTGAGTGCGGGAAGAATTTTGATTCCTCAGAAGCTTGAAAACATGAATAATTTTGTTATTCTTGCTAAGTTTAAAACTGCAATTCGTCAGTACCGCTTGGAGTAAAAGCTGTGCGCAGCCTCCAAGGTTTTGAAAACGAAGAGAAATACGTGATCCTTGCAAAGGCCAGTGAGTACATTTCCTTGATTTGGAAGCTCAGATCCGAAAACGGTGGGAAATGAATTCACCTTGTATTCAAAACGCCGTTAACAAAAATAAGTTCGTCCAGGGAGTAACGATTGGAGAAAAAGTTGTTGAAATTGTTATGATGGTGTAGAGGCATTTTGCAAGATAGTCTACCAAAAATATTTCAATAAAATCCATGCTGCGCTCCTGCTCTAATCATATCATAAATACAGCTTTATTTCCTTGTTCATCTGAATACATGAACAAAGTTTTGAGACTCAAAAATTTCCAGAAGCCTTTATCACTTCTTGATGGGAAAATTTCAACACCATACACGCCAGTTTACCAGGAATTTATCAAATATTCTGTAGGTCTACAGGTAATCACGTTTAACGCCAATCTTCATTGAACCGCTTCGTCAAAACACCACACTTCGGGTAGTAGTTTGACTGATTAAACCAACGACTCAATAAACTAGTAGAGTGTGTGTTCGTGTTTACACTATGCAGGAGGGCCTCTTTTCGGACTTCTGGTCAGAATCAATTTCTTCTGGGTTCTTCTTAATCACCTGCTCTTGGTCGCTCCGTTCCCATATCGATCTGTAGCCAGCTGACCTTACTAATGCGCGCACCCGCCTACTTTCCGTCCGTGTGTGTGAACTTTCCTGTAAAATAATAGACGCGTTTGCAGTCACTTCAGGGTGGTCTTTTCGCTGCAAGCTATGACAGTTTTTCAATCCTCGTCAGATATTCTGTTCTCGTTGGAGCTAAAACCATTCAGATCCTCCCTAAAGTGACCACACCTCTTGTAATGAAAAACCCAATCCTGCAATAATTTCTCTTGAACGACAAAGCAATTTTGAAGGTGTCTTCTCACACTGACGAGCACCACTACACTCAATGGATTAGCGACTACTTCACTCGACACGCGGATTTGATCTTGACAAAAGGTCAGCATATTTGATGGATCTGATCTTAATTCAGCTCGCGTAAAGGATGGCCACCGAGGACTTTGCTTAGTTCAACTTTCAATCGATTATAATGCACGGATAAGTCGTTTCCTAGAATAATGCTCTCTCTTTGGATTTTAAATCCCCGTTCATCTAGACGGATATCCATCAATCATTAACACGGTTCTTGGTGATCACTGTTTATATTTTGTGAAAAAAATAATCTTTATATTAGATTGTGGTTGCTCGTACAGGCTACATAGTATATCATAAAATCGACGGAAGATCATAGGCTTGATATACAATGTACAAATTGGTGGAGTAGAATTCGTTCTCTTTGAGAATATATATATATGCCTGCTTTAGTGAGTTGGTGTTCATTAAGGCTAAGTAGGATTCGTTTGAACAATTTATCAAGTTCCTGGTGATAATCTTGGGAAAGATTTATACACAAGATTGCACTAGGTTTTCGAAGACCCTCCTTCGCCTGGATTATCGGCAGGCAATTTAGAACACTTTCTCTTCAAGAATTCCGCTATTTTAGATTTTTTTTCTTTCGAACCCTCCGTCGCATGAGGTGCAGTGTTCAGTTGTCGCGGAAGATCAGAAGAATCTGAAAATCCTTCAGAGTCAGCCGCGGTCACATTGGATGACGCCTCGGGAAGTGTATTGTATCGTCGTCGAAAAAATCGAGATAATCGTGATTGGTGCTTCACCTCCCCAACCAGTGTCATGTCGCGTCTGGTCTCCATGCGCAATAGTTCTTGGAACACTTCTTTTACGTTTGAGTTGGCTTTGGCCGATGTTTCCATAAATCCGCATTTCCATTTCTGAGCCAAAGCTTTTCCATGGGCGGTGCTTACCTCACGAGCTTCAGCCTCGTCCGTCTTGTTTCCCACGAGCATGATTGGTACACGTGGTAGCTCATCCATTTTTATTAGCGAGAGTTCGTTATGAAACGACTGCAGTTCATCAAAGGATGCCTTGTTTGTGATTGAGTAAACGAGAATAAATGCGTGACCCTTGCTTATGCTCAGACGTTGCATTGCGGGAAACTGATGGCTGCCCGTTGTATCAGTGATCTGCAGAGTGCATACTTGCTTGTTGCAACTGATCACCTGTTTAAACGAAAGTTAAATTTCTTCTTCAGTTCCGTTTAGAAAAGCATATGGAACTAACTTCAATTAAGAAGTGAAACAAGTTTACAAATATCTTGATCACACTGATCAATATTTACTACTGTCCAAGTCTAAAATGTGCTCCTTTTTGGGGTAATTAGGGAATAAACGTACGGCACCCTCAGTCAATATTCTTCGGCTGAATTTCACTCAAAACTGACTATATTTGTTCATGCAAGCCAAATGTGAATTGATCACATCCTTTCGCCGAGTTATGGAGGTGAAACAACAAACCACGGAGAACTTTGGGTCCTGTCAGTAGGATTTTCTTTGTTGAGGAACGAAGCTCAAGCCTACAGAGACAACACTACTTAGGTAATTAGCTTCTAAAAAGTGATCGGCTCATTATAGCCGAACAACTAATGCAAAACATAAACTATTTCACAGCATACATTAGCTGTACGGTGAGCCTGAATTTCATATGGTGAAAATCCAACTGCATTTTTCACAACACTGGATATTCACTGACGTCATTCACACCAGAATGGTCAGGCCGAGATAGTTCAGCTGGTTCAGTATCTGCCTGATACGCGCAAAGTCACCAGTTCGGTCCCTTATCATGACGTTGGACTTCTGGTTACACAAACCCTTTCTTCAATATATTATACTGCACCGTTCGGGGTTAGAATGGCTAGCAGGGATGGTCATAGCATAAGGGAAAATACCTTTATAGTTACCATTCAAAACAAGTGATCAGTGAACCAAGTTCACCTTAATTCAAAGACCGTACAATACAGACGTAATTGTCGTGAAGCAAAAATGACATATGATACCACGGTTTTTTCATAGGGGTAAATACATTTCTGAAATAATCTGCCATTTCGTGAAAAAGACTGAGTATTTTTAGTTGTCTTTGATGCAGGTTGATAACAGATTTAAATAAGTATACCGTCACCGTGTAACTGTAAAGTCCGAACTGAAACTCGACAAAAATAATTCAGCGGTTTAACTATTAGTTAGTTAGTCTGTGAAAATGGATTGTTATCTTTGTTTTCAATGAAAACTATGGGTAAATTCCACTTTTTCACACAATGATATCCACAAAATGCTTGTAAATGGTGAATTTGTAACTGTATGAAGTATAAATATTTTGGTACCATAGCCCGTATCAGGGCCACCCTATTGATTCTACAAGAAGAATGCAGATTGCCAACAGAATCAATCATTCCATGGTCAACCATCGTGATCTCAAATTTGTTATAAAGATGTTAACCTTTGGAATCACAATACGTTAAGCCACTATGCTACAGTGCCGTCCTTCGGATGTACGGCAGTTAGATTACCATTGATCAAATCCAAAACTCTAATAAAATAATTTAACGGTATTAGCTTATTTTTGTGACCAAAATTGCAATTAAATATATTCTAGAAATGCTTATGGCAAATTTTATATCCACGTGAGTTCTTTATTGGTTTCAATACTGTAATATTGGGAAACATTTAACACATAACCACTGATCAACTGATTTTACAATAAAAGAAAATTAAAACTGCCTCAGAGATCAGGGAAATTAGCTGTTTTTGTTCTCCCATTTTATCTGATGTTTGACCATCAATACCAGGCTGACGGCTTTGTTCTCGTCTGGTTCAACCTGATTGTTTGGTGCCCCGAAAAGAATATTCATCAAAACAACAACTGACGGGTTCAGTCGCGTTTGGTGAAAATAAGACGCGAGACACGGAGTAGTACAAAATTTCGTTTGCCAACTGTCATTTCTAACCGATAGCTAACGGTTGGTAAATATTTTTCTGAGCTGTGTATTGGTTTGACTTATCGTTATTTTCTTTGAGGCTGGTCAAAACAAACTGACGGGACAACAAAAGACCTTGAAAATACTGAGTAAAATTCAATTCCTCGGGAGATAATAGTAAAAACATACATTCGTTTCTATAACCAACCTGTCTGTAAGTATCTTCAATGGTTGGCACGTATGTTTCTCGAAATGTTCCCCGGACAAATCGCAGCACGAGTGAGGTTTTTCCAACCCCTCCGGCACCAAATACCGCCACCCGGTAGTCCGTTGGTTGTTCAGGCATCACACAAATAGGGCGGCACTGACATGATGAGAACTGCTTTTAGTTGGCTATTTGAGAGACAGGAAAAAACACAGACGGCATGCACCAGGAAGGACGACCGAATGCAACTTAGGTAGGCAGATTAGAAACGGAAATGAACTTAGACTGATAGTGAAACGAGTAGCTGATGAACTGCCTACAGAAGATTTTACAGCGCAGGTAATGACCGGGGATTTTAATTAACTAACTCAATATTAAGTGAATGGGTAAATAACTTCGCACACCGTTAACTAAATAGATAACTATCAAGTTACTTAACTAACCAAGTAAATAAATAAATAATCAATTCAATAAGTTAACAGAGCACTGCGAAGTTGACTAGATTACCGGCTATTTATTTACAGAACAATATACCCGATGAACAAATTAAACTAACTAAACAGATAAGTAACTATGTAATTGCATTTGAAAGTCACTCTGCTCATTATTTCTGTAAAACAGCAATTAACGGGTCAATCACCCCTTGTAATTTTTCTAATACTAATAGTCGTACACTCCTTTCAAAGTGTTTCGCTGATGTGGCCAAATATAAGCACCGAAAATATTGCAATATCTACTTTCAGAATCCCATCCTCCTCATCACTTCTACTAATATGATTGGGAGAACATTCGTGCTCTCGTTAATCAAAGGTCTATGAAACAGTTGATCAGAAACACGAACACCTTTTTTCCACTGGAAGAATTAATAGTTAAAACATGGAACGTGTCATGTTTGTTGATTATGACTGTCATTGATGGCATTCTATCAAAGCTCGTTCATTCTAGCGAATACAGCTTAAACAAATCTGTCAACTTTTTAGATGTGGTCTATTTCAGTTTTGTTACTAATTCGTTTTCGTCATCCACAAAACCGGCCAACTCTACTGATGGTCCAGTTTTGTAGACTCAGCAGTCGTGTTCTTATGTTATTCCAGATTGGAAAAGGGATTTTGCACAGACACTAAGTTATTGTTATCACTGTCGTATTTGTACTTGGACGTGCTATAATCCGGGGAAAAATTTTGTTTGTATTAAGCTTAAAACTCTATTTGTTATCCGCTCACAGAAAACGCAGAAAACGACACAGCGAGCCATGCCGTCTCAGCTATTTTCCTCTTCATTTCCGTGAATTTCTCAATTTTTACGAACAAAATGAACAGAAAGACTGTTCGATGTGGGAAAATCTTGCAGAATAAAAAAGCAGTTCGTTATGTAGTTCACAATCACGTCGGTGAAGGTCGTTCGTGCAAGCATTGTGTCAATTTCGGCATTTACTTTCTTTAAATAGCAACCATTCCTAGCTCTATTTGCGTCCTCATTGTCCGTTCATAGACTATCATATTGGCCCCATCACGATGAAACGGTAAATTTGTGTGAATCGATTGTGAATTAAAATATATTGGAATAGTTCTATTCCATTCACGCTAAGTACACCATGATACCTCCTCTGTGTACGTCGTCCTGCTGTGCGGGTTTCGTGAAGCAGTCAGTCCTATTGGAATATCTTCGGGTGACCCTAGTTAAAACTACGCGTTAGCTCAAATAAGGCGACATTTTAGGAGCTCAACTTTTGCATCACGACCACAGCTGAAAGAGAGCATGCTATGAACACGTGGTCTGTACGCCCAATACAAAGGCCACTAAATGGACTGGTAAAACACAGGAACATCATCCTAATTCAGCACTACAGTAGTAGATAGGATGACTGTTTTTGGTCAAGACTGTAGGCGGTGCTAAATTTCCGGTATCCCTGATTTTACTTCACTGGTCCTAATCACTAGAAACCATTTTCAACTATGATCCGAATGAGGTCCCAGTCGTGCAATGATCAGTTGTTGCCTCGTGCTTGGTTAAATGTTTCGTAACTTTAGGCCTAGATGCAATTCAACAATGAGACATTATTTAGAGCTGTAAGGACAAACTAGAAACTTGATTTAATAGCCTTGTTTGTTCAATGCTGAGAAGTAACTCTCACGTGACGCACAAAAGAGAATATATGGACTGAAAAATAAAACCAATTTTTGTTTAACGAAACGAGATGCTTCCTTGTTGGGTCAAAGTTAATTCAAAACTTATACTGGTAAACTTTATTTTATTGATTAAGTTATTACAACATTCTGCTTCAAAATTTGTGCTCAAAACCAAGAAGAAACTGGCAAAATTTAGGCACATTTGTTGTTTCCATAATCTCGACAGCAGACTGAGGATTACCTTTGCTCTTCACAGTGTTCTATGCACGCATGATTTATGAGTTCAACGTGTATCGCAATAATTTTCGTCTAGTTATGTGGCATTGTTTTAGCAAATTTTGGCCAGGTAACCCTGCTTGTATTGCATAACTAAACAATTCACAATTGGGATTCAAACGTCAAGTGTTGATTAATTATTCAGACACAAAAGTTATCTTTCTAAGCCTCTCATTTCACAGTAATGCAGAATGTTTGCACACGGGAACCGCTGGGTGAAGTGAAAAGGGCAGATTCGTAGAATTACTACAGAACCTCTTAAGTATACACTGTTAGACATATTTTGAAGGAAAATTTCTGCTGCAAATTATGACATATTATCATTTCATTTTGACCATGTAACTTATGCTAAAAGATTTGGTAATATTCTCTTAAAAAACGCCAAATAATGCATTCATATAAGTTTAACAAAAATGGATAAATAATTTGCGTGAATACATTAACGAAGGATCAAATCCATCGCAAATTTATCGTTCCATATTTGTTTGACCAACTTTGCATTCAGCCATAACTTGGACAATTTCTGTTGCCATCAAAAAGAACCGATAGTTCCATGCAGTCTCTCGATTTTTTGGAAGAACGAACTGGTACAAAGTAAGCAATGAACAAATGGTTCTTAATGACAACAGTAAATGAATTTTACCGTAGAAGATCAATTAAGATAATAATCACATCGCAAATCTATGATTCTTTAAATCAACTAGACATGCTTTTTCTTGTGATGACATTATTCTCGCCATGTCCAGGGAGTGGCTTGCTGACGAGTAGTAACTTCAGTGTGAGTCATATTTCCAGTTTGCAAGGAAAAGGCCACACTGTTCCTATAATGGTTCTGTAAGATTTGATTGTTTCCACTACGGATTTCCTCGCTAATTTACTGTGAATGTCCAAAAAATATATTTAAAATCATTCGCCCACTTTGTTTCTACTTCATCGGATGCAGACCAAACTAAAGAATAAATAAAAGTTCCTAATAACGATGGTTCTCAAGAAGTGAACCGAAGTGCAATAGTCAGAAAATTAGTTTTTACTCCAGTAATACTGTCGTCATTGAGCATCCTCTAAATGATGCGGATATGTTATGTTATAAATTTCGCTGATTCCGTTTCTCAGTAATACTTTTAATCCATAAACCTGCGTTACATATATATATATATATATATATGCTAAAACAATAGGCTTCTTCATTGCTAGTGGATGGAACAGTTACCATATTCAGTGGGTTTCCTAATGTCCATTCTTAGTGAGTTTTCAAAAACGTAATTACCGATAATACAAAGTTTTGACTGGCTACGCCGAACACGACATGCTTATTAAGCAGCGTCAAAAATGTTCTTGGTTTAACATAAATACAAAGGTGAAAAATAGCAAAGTTATCTAGTCTGAAGGCGAATCGTTTTTGTAATTCTTCAGAGGATGTGGTGCATCAGCTTGCTTGGGGAATTTTTTTTATTTCGAATGACCAATACTAATCTATACTTACTTTGCACAAAGTGAGGTGGAAACGTTGATCATAAATCCTTGACTGTTTCGCGTAGTGAAATTTGGTATCACATAGAAAATCCACTTTTTCAACTCGGTTGTACGCAGAGCGTGAGCGCATTTATACGTTTGTCAGGATGGTCGAATATAAGCATTGCCACGCAATAATGTGTGTGTTTGTGCACCAGTATGTCTGTCTCTCGAAAAGCTGCAAGTTTGTACATTTGAGCATACGTGTTTTCGGTGTGTGTGTGTATGTGTGCGTGTCCTAGTGAGCGAGCGTCTTTATGGATGACCGTACGTGCGCTCGTACTCCAATGCGCCCAAGGAAAGCTCACAAAATGCATATCCATACTGCGTGCAGCGGTTGAGCCAACCGTGGTAACTTGATTTGAGACGTCCAGGCTATATTCAGCAACATTCAGCTTCGGTTTCCGCTTTATTAATGGCTCGGTCGCGTGGGTGTTGTCAAACGCGGTCTGACACTGCAGACAGAATGAGTAACTAGAATAGACAGAAAACTAACTGCCAGAACCGAAACTTGAGTAGCGTAGATTAGGTGTGTGTGTGTGCCAGCGTGAGCACGCACAGGCCTGCTTCTGTACGTGTACGAGATCACGATTTCAAAATGAACGCTCGTAAAATTTCTACGCACGAAAATAGCAAAAACGGTTTGCTGTCATCTTCCCGTTGTCCTTATCCTAGCAGGTAAAACGAAGATCATACCTACTTGTCTGCAGAGTTGAAAGACAACTTACTTAAGCTGAACTCGGACCTGTAAAATCCACCGGAAAACTTTGTCTAGTAACTCAAAGAAATAAAATTCGAAAGACGATCTGAGTACTTTCGAATGTCCACGTAACATTTGAAAATATTTTAGTGTGAAAGATAGACGCATCGTCAATTCGCACAAACACACCGGCATTAGGTTTATCATTTCAACCTTTTAGTTAACTGAAAACCGTGTGTACTTCTAAACACGGACGGTACTGTCGGACATTTTCAAATATTTGGATCAATTTTTCTTAGTTCTTCTTCACCTAAGTGAAGGCAAATGGACTTTAACCAAATGAGACCAAGTAAACCTTGCGGCCGGCTTTGCTCAAACCGGTCATTATGGTGGGCGTTCAACCCTTCCGTCCAGGTTTCGAACCCTGCTTCCCCGGCCGGTCACTTTTCCCACATGGAAGCCTGTAATTAGTGGCGATTCTTTCTGAAACATTGCACCATTATTACATAACAAAAGAATGTAAAAAAAGAGAAAAGGAAGATATCTCGGGAACATATGGAAAACACTAAAGGCCATCAGGATGTCAGAACTGTGCGACTGTAATGCTATGGATGTAGTGTACACAAGACACAAAAACTGTTACCTCGGTGATTGGAACTAACTTGGCATAGTTAACTGGATGTTCAGCCCTTGCCTTTCAAAACGTTGAGACTATGGTTTGAGTGCGTTTTACCAACGATAAGATTTGCGACTTATTTTGGAAAAACCGGCGTGAAATTCTTAGGAGCTGTCAAACAGCAAACAAGATTAACGGATATTTCTTGGTGAAATTCCATCGTTATTGTGTTTGACTGGCAATTTTAGTTTAGTTTAACTTAGTCCTGCAACACTCGGCATAATAATAAAACTGAAATGAAAAGAGACAGAAAATGACCACTTAATTCCCATCCTCACAGTCTATATCACAGAACAGATTATTCTCTCTACAAAGAGTAGGAGGTAGTACTACTTGCCTTGGCATTTTGTTAGTACTTGCTACTATGCACAAAATGTACGCACCTAGGGGACAAGAACTTTCTATCCTTAGTGACCTTCGTACGTTATCTTATTCTCTAGTGCAGTAGTTATACGACTTACTCTGCAGCTTTCTTCTCCTTTTATCTTCATCACCCCCAGCGTTCATCTATATCTTACCGGAAAAATAAACCGAGAAAAAGGGTTTTGTTATTCAAGGCCTGAAACCAACCGGTCCATCGTGTTTAAGTACCATTAAACCTACGGCATGGTTATCAGTTTCATGTCGATTCTAACGTTTGACTTTTACGAATTAATAAGATTACTTCCACTACGGAACTCCGCAAGTAACTGAATAACTGGTTTACGGCCAGAAAATTTTACCTTCTGTTCATTACTGCTTTTAAAGCTCTGTTCCCATGAAAATGTCCTGCTCTTTATGTTTCGCTGTGCATTTAATTGCTTTTACACAGTCATAAAATTCATGGGGAAAACTATGCAAAATCTCTTAACAGTAGCAACGAAAATGCCAAAAACATTTTATCTAGATGCTTGGGAGGATGAAAAACACTTTGATCGGAAAAAAAGAATAAAACTCATTTTGTGTGTGAACGGCGACGGAAGTTGCTTCATCGAAATATTTATCACCGTCGCCGGTTAAATTCAGATACTATTGAGCAACTGCTGTTACGGAAAAATAGAATACTAATGATACATAATTGATTTTCTGGGTTAATGGCATGGAGTTACAGGTCGTTCTATTATTTATTTGATTTTTTGCAGTTGTTCAATATTACCAGCTATGGGAAAAATTTAGGCCTTCAGAAATGAAACAAGCACTTTATTGGAACTACATCCTTATGAGGAACTTTTCGCTGTTGTTCTAATTGGCGCCACTGTTGTCACGTGAATTATTCGGGTCAACTCGAAACTCAAGCAGAAGGAAGTAAATATACGTGTTTTGTTCTCGCATATAAGGAGAACTTTGTAGTTCTATATATGTAATAACTATTAAGTCATGACGAGGCTGTCAGCACACAAAATATTCAACATAAATGAGAGAACTTTCGAACGATTTATTTTCAATACCCGATGCAAGGATATAGCTTTATTAGGTCACGAAACTCGTACCGTATAATCTGAGAAAAATCCTTAATTCATCACAACCGATTTTACCGGTGAATGTTAACCAGGGCTATAAATAGCAACCTTCCCGGAATATTTCGCGAACACTGGTGCACAAATTAGCTAGAATAACCTGATAAGCCCAAAGTGTGACAAAACGCAAAGACAAATGCAATATGATGTGACAAATGGAAGGTCATCTAATATTAGTTTTCATTTTTAGTGTACTCTTCAGATAAGAGCTGCCAAGTGTGATACTTTACTTTTAGACATTATTCGGATAAGTCCATTCCAATTTTATAGTTGATACGCAAGGCTCCACAGGTCCATTGAAAAGAAAAACTATGTGGGTAGAAGATAGCCAATTGTTCCAAGAAAAACTGAAAGTAACAGGATCGAAGGAAAACAATTGTTTGACTAGAAAAAAGACTGCGTTAAACTGCACGGTGATCTTTTTCGGGTAAAGACTCTGAACGCAAGCCGTGTGTTTATTATGAATGGTTAGGAGATATGCTAATCCTAAGAGAAGCGAATAATTTTACAGACGGCAATGACGATCCAAAATCATCTTAGATGGATTCATTATTCATGCAAAAACTGATGACAACTCTCCGAAAAGTGTCTGTAAAACTGTAAGAATGACAGCTGTACTTGGTGGGTTGGTTTTAAAATGATATCAGTTCCGATTAGTTAGTCAGCAACAGTTGGTGAACATTCATCTTGTATTCGCACATTTATTCCTATGGGTAAATGCTGCCATTTTTGGACTGGTTGCTGAAAGGCATAAAAAATATCACATCTGTCTCGATGGTAGGCACGTGGTGAACATTTGTTGCAATTAGTACGTCTCACAGGACGCGACCATTCTAGCAGCACTAGTTATGCCGTTTGTAGATGCATACAGTCTAATGGTATCTTATTTATTTTATGCGTTGTCATAGGCGACCAAGTGCTACCATAGAATTTTATGTGCTGCATTGATACCGGTAAAATCTTCTTATTTTAATTATCATTACAACCCCCCCCCCCTTAACCCTACTTCGTACATGACCTCCATGGATAAGAATCCACTGTAAAAGATTGACGGCGAGTGAACCCGCCCAATGCTCCCTGAGAATGCCTAACCACGTGACTGCACAGAAATACCGGTCTCATTTCTCAAGAATGGGAGAATGCGTTGCCATCACACCTGAAATCTGAAGCCCGCATTCTTGGTTTTTCCTATTTATTGCTAGTCCTGCTCAATGCATTGTTCGGTGAACAGAGTAGTAGAATGCTTTTGAAACAAAAGTGGTCGAAAATCACTGGAAACACATTGGAAGTGTTTTCGAAGGTGAGCGGAAATTCGCTATCTAATCTGACGAACACCTCCATAAGATTAGCCAATCGGCTAGTTGAGTACGCAATAAAAAATAGCACGATTCTCTCATAATCCGTTTCCAGGTTTACTAACCATTCTCGTCCAAACATCTGTCTTCAGATATTTATTTCGCTGACAAGTTGCACTAAACAAGTGAGTAATTAGTGGAGTCAGAGGGCTTGCCCCGATTCCAAAAAGAACTGGATGTTCTAGACTCGATATCATTAATTTACCAGGTTGCGTGATTTGTCAAAACTAACCAGTCAGAAGACAGTGAAGAAAGCTTGTTTTGTGCATTTCAATCTTCCAAATTTATCGAAGCTTTTCTCTTTCTATTGTTAGCTGCATGGACTTATTGTCACATGACATGATCTTGATTGTTCCACTCGAAACAGTCGTTATTCTGTTGCACGTGTCAAGATTTGAGTGTTTGTTCAGTGTTCCCACTGAATGGGTTTCTAAACAGGTGCACAAATAATGTAATTTGAAGATGCATATAATGCAAGTAAGTAAGCAGTATGTAAGTCGGCATACAAAGATTCGCGGTAGCTCACGACCGGTTTCGCGGTTATTGCCACTCATTAGGTGTGCATAATCGGTACTCAGCTGTCGCTTCATCAGCATAGCTGCATAATCCTCAGTTGTCTACACAAAGTCATTTCATTTTGCTTTGTATATATATATATATATATATATATATATATATATATATATATATATATATATGGGCTCTTCAATGAAGAGTATCCATTCACACTCCAGACGATTCAAATTAGATCCTAGTGAACATATAACATCGGAGTGTACAAGTATGAGGACGAGTGGGCAGAGGAGTACCGGGTACGCATACCTGATGAGCGGCAACAACCGCGAAACCGGTCGTGTGCTTCCGGGGAAATTTTGTCCACACGTTTACATACTACTTACTATCAATATATATATATATATATATATATATATATATATATAAAAGAACGATGAAAGTTAATATTGGAATTGTTGCTAATAACTATAAACGAAAGTGTAGAATTCACTCAGTGAGTTTGCGTAGTAACTTTCGAATACTTAAAATTAACTCAATGAGTTTCGCACTATTTCATCAGCTTAACTATTTTCTTTTCGATAACCAGGGTTGCACAGCCTGAACAACTTAATTTGTAATTCTAACGAAACTGACCTCCTGTTGCCACATTGAAAAATAAAACTTTGATTTTCAACTACAGTTGAACTGTTTCGCGAGAGTATCGTGTCTCGCAGATTAGCTCATGCCGAAGCAGTCGCGTGTACGACGATAATTATTTTCCGTTCACTAACATTTAATTATACATAGAAACAACAGCTGCAAGGAAAAGTTGATTCTCAACAAATTTAAGCAAACAGACAGAAATCTATAACAACCGCTAGATTTGCTTGATGCACCTTCGCAAATGAACAATACAGTGTAAGCAGAATTGGAGAAGGGCAGCCTATGGGAAAATAGGTGCATTACTGAGAACGTGCACTCTGTTTGAGGAAAGTACTCGACTTTCTTGGGTTGCGCTGTATCCACTTGTTAACTTAAGCTAAATGACTGCTAATTTATCCTCGTTATGAGTTACTGTCTGTTGAAATGTCGTTAGATTACACAAACTATATCATGCTCTCATCAAAACTGAGCTATCAAAATAGCCATATTGTGCTTTTTGTTTACTTTCCAGAGAGTAAATGGGATAAAGGGAACCCAAGTAGATAAAGGATACGGCATTTTATTGGAAGACAGAGGGTACAACACCATTTCATACGCTCTTTTGGGATCAAATAGAAGGTCATTCTGACTTTTTTTTCAGATAAACCTTTTCACATTTCGCATTTCAAATCGGCCGCGTTTCAGTATGTCGTACAATAATGGTGAACGGAAATCAGACCCTTCGCCCACGTGTGTGTTAAAATTTTGCAAGAAGTAGACCACTACCTTTCTGTTCAGCAGTACCATAGCATTGTAATATACATATATATATATATATATATATATATATATATATATATATATATATATATATATATCCCAACTTCTGAATCGAATCACATTGACATAAACCATGCATGTATTTTTAACATTTCGATTCTCCCGGAAGACCGTCCCCATTTTATGTTGCTCGCACAGGAAAAATATCTTTTTTTCTTCGATATTTGACTGAAACAGGCATTTCGTGGCAGGGTAAGAAATGACTACGAGTGATATTTTTCGGAACTTTTCTTCACAGTCACGCTGGGAAGTCTCCCGTGAAGAACACCGCACAGTGTACACTTACTGACAAATTTGAATCAATCCAACTTCTGGTCAACTTTTTTGGCAAAACGATGCTAACAAAAGTTAAAACAATATTGCATATTTCTATTTAACCGGAAGCTGCTTTAAGAAATTCAGTGGTCCAGGAAATAACAATGTTGAGAACACCACTGAGAAGGAGCAGTATTAGACATAGCTGCTAAAATCTGTAAGATCTACAGAGACCAGAATCTTTTGAACCTTCCACATTGAAATGACATCAAAATTATTCCATCGCAATCGATCACTCGAACCAAAGCTTCCGATGCAGCTGAAGTCTCTGTTTCAAACGCAAACTTTCCTGCAACTGGCATGAAATTTTCCCTGATTCAACTATCGTTTATTGTTTCGAATAGGAGCTAGTGAACAGTTTTCCCCTTTTAATTTAAAGAATACAGAATAATGTGTTTTATTGCTGGAATTTAGTAGATACGAGTAAAAATACTAGACATTCCCTTCCATTACCTCGCATGAGAATATGCAGCCAACAATCGTAAAAAAAAAATCAGGGAGTCAGTAAAGCATCGAAAACTATTGTTATCTGATTTTATTTCATACGTCGTTAGCTAGAACCAAGATTCAAGTTTGTTTTTATCTTCCCTGTTCTCATTCCACAAGCTTTGTTGTGTGTGCTGCTGAATGCCAAAACAATTCAAGGACAAACCTCACAGCTTGTTACAGATTTGAACATAGTTTGTAAAATAAATGAAGGTGCCTCGTGTACGTTGCAACCATTTCGAACGGCTCTCAAAGAGCTTGTTTTACGACGGTTACAACAGAGTTGGAACCGAGTGGAGCAATAGGGTCTATGGGAGAAGGATTTGAGAAGCGAATACCCACCTACGCCACATGTGTTTTATTGAAACTGTTCAACCATTCATTTTATAGCTCCGTTTTTTGAACTGCTAAACCCTCTGAGCGGATAAACGTGAATAAGCTAAAGAATGGTATTTGATATTATTCACAAAAAAGGAAAAACTCGTGAAATTTGCAAGTAGCCATGAAATTAAGTTTTGAAGATACTGAATATATTTCAGATTACTCGGTTTACGACGTTGTAGTAGTCGATGCTGGTCGATAACATCAAGGCTTCTGTTCACTATTTCTGATTGCCTTTCGACTCAGAAAGTGAACTATACGGTGTGTAGTAGCGTGATAATTGCGCTGGGCAACAAGGCGAACTTCTACGGTGATACACAAGATTTACTATTTTTCATAATTTAATTAATGTGGCATTCTAGGAGCAGGAAGTAACTGACTACATGTGCACCGTCACTTAAAGTTCTCGTTATGTATTGGCCAACACGGTGAGCTTGGAGAGACGCCAAAGATAAGTCAGCTAAGTTCACGAAAGTTGTCGTTCTAACGTGACGTTGTATACGTGAATTCCCACCCAGATGGTGGTCAATGATGTTATGTACTTTCAAAGAGTTTTCATTGCTGTAGGTGGTGTTTTTAATTAAAGAATGAAGTTCATTGAAAACCAAGTCAACATTGTTTCGAGCTTGGCTGTCACTATAAAGCAGTTGAGTAGTGGATGTTGGAAACGCAGAAATCAATGAGTTGCAGCTGTCACTTATTGCCTGGCTACAATAATCTATAGGCGATAGCCTCAAGAATGATAATTTGTTAAAGTCAAAATCAATTACGTGCGGAATGTGTAATTCGGAGCTAGCGATTAAATTACTATTGAAAATCAATGGAAAAACTGTACCATTCGTTTCTACTCATCTGATAAGAATCGCTAAAAAGCCATCTCCATTCCAACCTTAAAAGTGATTCAAAATGTACTAACTTGCACCATTATCTATTCGATAATTTGATCATTAGTCATTCAAACTGGCTTTCTATATCCCTGATACATATCAGCGCTGTGATATGGTGCCCATTTATGATCGCCTCTGAATGTTAACAGCTGGTCACTCACTCTCAGACCAACCATTATCTGACTGTTTCACGTACCACGCAGTATGATTATACCTTGCGTTATCAAATGATATATTGCACTACAAAAACTGATCAAAAGGGAAGTGGATAAAGAATTACAGTGATAAAGGCAACCAAATCACGGACCGTTGCCTCAATATCTTTCTCTCTCTTGTTCGTGTGCATCTTCTGCTTCAAGTAGCAAAAATAAATCTCTTTGGAGTTCCCATTAAAGCCCAGTCATGCAAAAGCAACTCCAGGAAATAAATAATTCTAATTACAGTATTCTGTCACTGTCACCATTTTTGACAAAAACGTTTATAGATAAAACAGCAGCAGTAACTAGGTACAAAATGTGAACCACGATGATCCTCATAACCGAGTTACTGGATTTTGCCTCAGAACATTTTAAAAGAAAAATATGTGGATTTAGTGTTGCTCTGATAGCAACTTGAAAAGTTCCGAATGACATTTCAACAGACTAGACCCGGTGTGAAAATGTCATATAAACAGACACGTGAGGTTTGTTCGCGTAAACTGAAGTCAGCTTTATTTAAAGATTGAATGGGTAATATGGCGGAAGATGTACAAAACACGAACTCGAGCTTAACGTTTGTGGACTGTTTTGTCCACAAAATAATGGCACAGGATAAGGAACGTGATCAACACAGGGAGGTAATCAAAATTTACAAGAATACTCATTTTCAGTGAACTTCGATATCGAAATGCAGAACAGAATTTGTAATTTTACTGTAAACAATCTGATTGTTTAACAGCAGAAACTGTTATAAATAACATTGGTCTTTTTCTTTTCCGTTTAGTCACTTGCCGTCTAGGTTGCAAAACAATTGAAACAATAGTACAAAGACTCTGGTGAATGAAATTCGGAGATTCACGAAAATGCCTTCGCAAGTCACTGCAAGCTGGCCCCGGTAACCTGATGGTTAGGTGTTCCACTGGCAATCTTTCACTCCGGGTTCGAATCCCGGCGGGTGCTCGGTGAATGTGCAACTCCGAAAATTCCAAGCTAGCCTGGTGAAATAGTTGTATACTGCTTTCATCGTTTTCAGTGGCGTGTTGGGCGTTGATAATCCGTGATGAACCATAACATATAAATTCAGTGTCTTGCTATTTAAATTCACAGTGCAAAAGCTTTTAGTCTGCCACATTAACTGCAACGGTGTAATGTGCTTAGTAAAATAAGCACCTATAGACAATTCTTTAAGCAAGTAAAGGCAGCCACCTGGAACGAAATTCCGGTTGTATTTGTACTATTTTACACCGTCAGTATTCTGCACTGACTGACAAAAGTGTGGGGTTCTTACTAACGGAATTTCTACTGTTTTCCAATGACTGGTCTCTGCTTTCATTAGATCAGGAACGTTTCACTCACGACCACAAAGATCTGCCAGATGAAAGCATCCCTTTGACTAGTGTTGAAAAGCTGATCCTCTGAACAACAATCTCGGTGACCACGCAATCATAAATGTACGAAATTTTTTTATTTCTCACTTTGTCTTGCACAGTCACGAAAAATGACTGAATCTATTGGGTGTTTGACGATGACAACGAAACTAAATTTTAAATACACTAATTCTAGTCCCTGGTTTATAAAGTTATCTAGTCATCCGGATTTTATTCAAGTTGCATGCTTTTCTCGTTTCCCGAAGCAGTTATCGGTTTACGTACTTTCCGATCTTTCTTTCTAAAGTGTATCTCATAGATGTGAATCAAAAAGAAACCGCAACTGTTAAAATTTTCTTTTTTCTCACCGAACGTTCATCACATTTACTTTGACCCATGCTTTGTAAACATCTATGCGATTACATCAAAAGAAGTCCTACCATCAAAATTTGGAGTGGAAACAGTATCGATCGCTAAATCGGTTTTTCAAAATCCCGTTAAACCTGAGTTATCCCCCATCCACTTCTTTGATCAGCCTGGTTGTGGCAGATTCAACCTCCAAAAGTTTGTGGGACATTTTCTTGACAACAATCTTAAGGTCACTCCATTCAACTGACCTTTGAATTTCTCAGCTGCAAAAGTTTGTCTCGAGCAAGTTAGTTTTCCAGAAAAATGCAAAAATGTGCAAATAGTCCCAAAAGTGTTGTCTCAATTAGCCCAGAAGGAATATAACTACATTCGAAATTCAATAAATCAAACAAAATATCGAGTAGAGAGTAGTTAGCTTGACTAGGCCATATTTATCTCTACTTGTTGGTAAGTAATCTGAATCTCATAACTCGTCAGAGAGATGGCGGTCTTTGCAAGTCTCCTCAGCTATTAGTTTTGACATTATCTCCTGTCTTTTGAAATTCCAAACTACTGTGACATTTTTTGCCCAGATCAGAAGTTTTTGTAATTGAATATAGAAGTTTCGGAAGTTCGCTGTGAAAATCCGCGGTTTCTATGTGATTTTAAAAAGATACTATGTCAAATAGTGCTGTTTAATTTGAAAAAAGTATCTCGATAAATATTCCCAGAAGGCCAAAAACGAGCGAAACTTTACTTGATCAAAGTGCTCAGTACGATTGCTTTTTTTATATGTGCGCGAAATCTTGAGTTACTAACATATATAATGATTCACTAAAGGATCATTTTGTCAAAATGTTAAAGTTTGGGTCAAAAAGACCTCAAAAACAGTTGCGTTACTTGTTCCTATCATGGGCATGCTACTAAGAATTAGTTGCAACTTTAACATATTAGTGTTCACCGGCACCAATAATATTATTTTATTAATAATATTGTTAGTATTACGTGCTTGAGCATGAATGCAGTGGAAGAAGTATAGACCCCATAACGGCGAAGGCCAGCTACATTATTAGGGATAACCGGAGATCGGACCGCGAGAACTGGAGTGGCAGAGAACCACATAAGTTCCCAAAAGGTCAGGTGCGGTAGCGATCCGGATGACAGTGGATTATTGCCTACCACCAAAGTAACCGGTGAAGGTAGGGATTCGAACCTCCTACCTACGAGATGATTGGCAAACACTATAAGCCAATCGACCACCACCACCTGTCATTTTTCCCCCAAATCTCACGTTAAGTACTACTTTAACTCCGTCAACTGGGAGAGTTAAAGCAAAATATTTTATTCCGACCATACCTAGTGGAACGAAGATCACCTTGTCTCGATTCAAGAACCAATAAATTTATACTGCGCATGCGCTCGAATAACATTTTAGTATTAAGCAAGCCGAAACAGTACGGCTTTACTTAATTTTTCTTTTGTATTTCTCAGTCAATTATTCGATCACATTCCTCTGATTTATTGAAAACAGCCAGTTGCTGAATAGGTTTTGATTTATAGTAGATTACCAGGCTTCCAGAAAGCATTAATATTACTTCAAGCTCACTGAACTGTCTGTTCGAAGTCATTACTAACTTTCAAACTCGTCACCTTTCCCAGCAATATTAAATCAGCGGAGTAAAATGCTTACAAAAATCTTCAGACTGGAGAATGGCTATGACTGGTGAGAAGTGAAATGTATGCTTGCCCATATATCGAATAAAATTACACCCCCTTCGAGCTGTGGCACTCTAAACGAGTGATGTTTTGGGCTAATTTTATTGCTGAAATTCGAGTAAAGAGAAAATTTTCAGCAGTTCTCAAAATATGACTTTCAGTCGTGTTGTACATTAGGTCAGCACAGACCAAGATAGTAGCTTAAAAAGTAAGTGGCTTTCTTCTGATATATTGATTCATGGAGTAAATTTTTACGTCATTTTTTTTTCTTCTCCTTGCTTTGCACTGTATTATTATGAAAATGTCAGTTGTTGATTAGCTTTTACCAGGTTTCACCCAAACTCGGCTGGCCTCAAGCAAGTCTGACACCAAGCAGACAGCATTCAAACTCTTCCCGTTGTTTGATGATGAACTGGTCATTCAGCATGAATACAGTGACACGTGTAGATTGAACTCCTAGGAGAAAATAACATTGCTAATGATGAGAAATGTCATCCAGGTCAACAAATACTTACAGGAACTTCCTAAGCATTTTTCATGCTGAATCGCGCAAAACTTCACCTCAGTTTATCCCATCTTACTTGATTAGACAAAATATCCTGATTTTAGTGGAAAGATAAACAAAGGTAGGAAATTTGTACCGAATGCAAACAGACAAATTTGAAAGTAAACTCTGTCACCCATTGATGTGGACGAACTCTTTCTCTAACGACTACAGGTAAAGAAAACTTTCAGAAAAACTCCTTTACGAAGAGAAGGCACGTCGAAAGACTATTTTACACTGTCAAAAACAAAAACCATCCCAGTAATTGATTGATCTTTGAGAGGTGGAAACCTAAAATTTACCCAGTTTGGGCTGATCAAAAGATCTCGTGAAATTGGTGGGCATTTCAGATAAATTAATGCGGGTTTTCATCTCGTTTTTATTTTAAAAGGCGGCAGTAGTATCAAGTAGAATGAACTAGTCTGAGCAATGTGCACTATTATTATTATCGTTACGATTATCAATAATGATAATTATTATTATTATTATCACCCATCAATTTGCTGCTGGTTCGATTAGTTTCGCCGTCTTCAAATTCGAAATTTAAAGCACATAACGAAGCACATCATGGTGGTTTAGTTGCACCAAAAACAGGATAGTGAGTAATCCGAATAAGAAAAGTTTTGCTCATCCGTGTACGTATTATAGACTGATAAGGAATCTATAGTAGATATGGACTCACCTGAATGTAATTTACTTTTACCCTGCCTGGGTCCGTATTCGCTCGTGGAATTTCAATTTCGTATCACTTCAATCAGTCTGAAGTGAGCATTTGCCGATGAAATAATTGGACCAAATGATCCTCAGAAATTATGCTCTATCCGTCGGGGTATACGGTTTTTTGTGTTAAACTACACAGGAATATAAATGTTTTGAGCTTTCTTACGCGTCTACAATATTCCTACATGTAAATGCATTGTACAATAATGCGTTGCATTCAAAGTTGGTGATAATCGATCAAAAAAGGGGAATTAGTCGATTCTGTCCATCAAGTCACTAGGTAAATATACGATAACTAAGGTACTCTAAACTACTACTTGGTGACTGACATATAAGTAGCTAATTCATCACTTTGCGAAAACGGGGCAGATACAGAACTTTTGATTTGATAGTATTTGTTGTTATCCCTTACAGATTCGTATCGACGAGCCCGAAACATTGTACGTCGGTTGCACTAGTGCAACTCAGAATAGAAAATGCTTGGGAGCTACCATTTTGTACATCCAAGTAGCAGAAACTAAACTTTAGAGTTTCTTATTATTTCCCATCTTACAGCCTGAAATTGGTAACAGAGAGTGTAAATCCTCCTGCAGCACAAGTAACGATTGCACAAAAGATCAGTGGAAAAAATATGAAAACTTCGAAGGAAACAAAACTGACAGCGCTGAGATTGGACATTGCATGGGTATTTTTCTTCTCCTAATGACAGTAAATAAAAACGACTGTCTTGCGAACGCGCTTAATCGGTCCCTTCATAGGATACACTCATTTAGTGTCTCACGCATGACAATGATGATGGAAAATTGGAATAGAGAATTCAGATAGAAGATCTGCTATTGTTAATCGAATGTTAGCTGAGATTGTGCAAGGAAGACTTTCACAATGCTATCACGTTTGCAAAACAGTTCACAAAACACTCGAAAGCAACTCAACCTTTAGGCTTAACCGCCCTATCCGGAGCTTAACCGTTTATCATAGTTTCGATTGAAGGTCTTTCGACTGTCTATCAGAATTCAAGTTTATTACGAACTAACGGCTGATAGTATGAGCTTCAGAACTGGGACCGGAGGTACTCATGTGTCTGTCTTATTTGTCCTCCGCAGAGCACTGAGTTAGGCTCCGCACTAAAAAATCAGAATCAATTACGGCCGATCTACTTCATCGTAATTAAACACGTGGGTATGAATGAAAGATACATTATCTACTTCCCAGAGTGCGAGTCATATAAGATGCTAATCACATTTTTATTACATCTATGGCGTCTCCCTCTATACTGTTTCGTCTCTTTCCTACAGATAAAGAAGACAATTGTTTCCCCACTCCTTAGAGGTTGCTTGCAGTATTTGAACTTGCGGCCTTAAAAAATAGGCGCCAAACACAAAGTGGTGTTCACTAACTCTCCCGTGTTAAGGTGCTAGGCAGTTCTGCTCTCATCCGGCACGGTACCACCCCTTATGTGGTCGCACAAATATGTTTCGGGGTCACCGCTGACACGATTTCCTCATTTTGTCATTCATCCTAATCTCCATAGAATGTGTCACTTATAATTCAGCATGCGTAAACATATCATAGAAATACTAATGGCAAGTCATACACATTGATTGCAACGAAGGTAGTTACATGGCACATTGAACTACATTAGTAATTATCACATGGTGACCAAAGACAGCCATTTCGAAAAAATTCGATCAAACTGAACCGTTTGTATGTTATAGTTTTCTTTTCAGACAAAGTATCTATAATCTCAAAAGCAAACATTATACAAAACCGACTTGTTTTCTCTTCTCTGACAGACACGGAAGAAGCATTGAGCTACCATGTGACTTGATTTTCTCGAAAGTTCAGTCCTTCGGTTTTGATTAGGAACACTTTAAGAAACGAAAGATAGAAATCGATGACTATTTGATTCATACAAAAGCAAAATCAGAAATCATCAATTATCCTTGACACAAAAAGTATGGGCATAAATGTTTCCATTTTATGAATGAGCTAGAGGCATACCCGGATCACCCGTTTGATTGAGCTCTGAACTTTTGTGTAAAAGGAATTTCAACATTTATAAGTAAAGTGTAGTTTTCATTATTTTGGTGGAAATATAAATCTAGACTTTCAAAGACTCGATGGGTAGATTTACCAGTTAGTTAACGAAACCAAAAAAGTCGAGATTAAAATGTACTCAAACTACAACTGGAATATTACTTTGATTTTTCGCCGACTTTTTTCTCCCCCAACTCTTTTAATACCCATATCCAATCTCATTCTTGTTTGACTTTGTTATTTACAACTAGATTAGCAGTTTTATCATTCCAATTTTACTCATTCTACTTGTATCCATCAACTACCAAGGTAACTGCATTGGCTGTCATCCAAACAGTATTCCCCACTTTCTATTATCCAATAAACGATCAAATATGCTCAAGCCGCGCATTTTTTCCAAACCATTAGACTTAATGGAACGATGGACTGCTTTTGAAACAAATTTTATTCTTTAGTGGTAGGCAGTAATCCAATGTCATCCGGATGGTTACCACACCCGACCTATTGGGAACTTTTGTGGTTCTCTGCCACTCCAAGTCTCACGGTCTGGTTGATGGTTATCCCCAACAGTGCAGTAGGCCTTTGGGGCTATGGGGTCTATACCCCTTCCACTGCACTGACGCTCAAGCATATAATTAAAAAACAATTGGGCTAAGCGCATCGATTTCGTATTTGTCGATTAAAGACCATTTCTCATGATAAAAGAATCGATTATTTTGCCAAATACACCCACAAGCATTCTTCAATAGTCATTCGATCTTTTTGCCTAAAGTCTTTCATACTCTACCTGACACAATTGAACAAGAATCTTTTTCCAAAGCAAAAATGGATTAACGATTGAGGAAAATCCCGGACAGTGAAGCACTGTTTAATAAAGTAAGGCTGACTCATAAACATTGTCTGGGGATTTAGTTGACACTTCTGAACCTTACTTTCTACTATCAGTGTCTTCTTTCATGATTCACGAGTTCCTTGGTTGTTGAATACCGCATTGAAGATGCCTTAAACTGTGTAATACACCCCTTAAGATCTCGAGGGTGAATAACAAACTGCCAGAAAATCGCCGGAAAATGTCGTGGATAATTACCATACCACAAGAATTCATGACAAACAAATATCGTGATAAGATAATTAGAAATTTTATAAATTTGCTCCGCCATAAATTAGAGAGCTATGAGCAAAATCCCAACAGGTAAACTCGTACACAAAAGCCGCGTGTTTCCCAAGCTTACTTTCATCGAGATCGAATTCGTCAGGTAAGGGTTTTGTGACCAGTTAGCCAGTATAATTGTTCCGGTTCACGACCCACAAGTAAGCCAAAAAGCATATTATTCTTTCCGAAGTTGGGGTAAGTCATTTCGGTTAGACTAAAAGGTTGAGCACCTCGGAGAGTGGAAAACGGTTTGTTGTTATTATTGTTATTATTATATCCATATAAAGACAAAATAATGTCGTTGTTCCATTTTATTTTGAGCCGTTTCAGCCTAATCCCACTTGAATCATGAGGGGCTTGCACGGACGAAGTGTCCATTATTAGAATCATCAGGTGATTCTTCGAAAGTTACTCAGTCGGTTAGTCAAGGATAACATTCAGGTGATGAACCTAATGTGGAGTACTCAAGTATAGGGAAGATTCCGTAGGAGAGCACCGGGTACGCATACCTGATGAGCGGCAAAAACCGCGAAGTCGGTCGTGTGCTTCCGCGAAAATTTCGTCCCATCATCCAGATGCAATAATATACTACTCACATCCAAAATTGAACTGCTTCGGACTTACTGTTCCGCTCAGTTTTACGTTGCAGAAATTTCAGTTAATTGTATCTTCCAGTATTTCCATGAATGATAAAGTAGCAACCTGCACGAAAAAACTGTAGTTACTTTTTTCCACCTTGTACAGCAATTACACCTGTGTTAGACGGAACTTTATGGTTGTCTTTGCTAACCCGGCATATTAATCATAAAGAAGGTTTACGGCTAAAACCTGCCATCAGTTTGCAACTTCTGATTGTCTGGCGACGTATCCTGCTACGCCTATTGTTTACAACTAGGACAGCGTTCGTTTTGGGTAGAAACAATACTGTGGAAAAAGAGGTAGAACAATCAATTATGAGCATAATCGACATGTCAAGTGGAACTCCAGTATGCTTCACAGAGGGAAATGCCTCTTAGCGGCTTTTTCAAACAATGCAACTTTCTTGATCACTGGCATGTTCATTGATTTCAAACAATAACAAACCCTTTTTGTCTACTGCATTCGTTTTTAAACAGAATTCAAGCACAGTGAACTTGAAGCGCACAAGCTCTTAGAGAACCCCTTCATTTTGTTGTTTTGGCACGGTGTGAATCAAGCTTCTGGATTGTCTAATGTAATCAAAATATTAACGAGATGCCTTGCCATGTCTCCTACGCAATTCTATTATTGCTCTAATATTTACCCTACGTCTGCTCTATTATTTTCTTTTCTGAATTTGATTCTTATATATCACTTCACTGAACCATTGACCGCACGATAATCCATGTAAACAAAGACTCTGGTGACAGATACACCTTCACACACACACACACAAACACACACACACACACACACATACATACATACATACATACACCGATCTAAGCATCAGATTATCAAGCTTACGTATAGTCTTCGGTTGTAAAATGATACATTTAATCCCCTATTTGGATTCACATGTTAGTTTGGATCAAATTAACTTGTGAGAACGATTGCTCTTGGTGGACGGGCAGGTTGAAATTGTTATCAACTGGTCTACATAGATGGCTCCCAAAAAACAATGAGTGTGTTGTCATTCACCCAATCAACCTGTACCACTTAGGAAAAAATTGTGGAGCAGAATGGCAAAAAGATTCGAAATTCATCCAAGATTCAGTGTCGAAATCCAACTTACAGCTGAGAAACGGCGCGGAAAGTCATACGAGTTATATGTTTGTCCTTTCAAGAACCAGTCACAGAGCATTTCCCTCGAGTTCCAACTGCGGCTTGATTCACGGTTGGCTGGACCGTGACCCAGGCCAGAAATGCCGGTTCGCTTCACGCCAGCAATAGGTGTGTAACACTGCATTCTTTCGTCTCCATTACTTTGGAGCACCTGTTGACTAACCGCAGTGATCAGCTCCAAATATCTTCTCGCAAACACCACTCAAGCAATTCAAACAGTGTGATATTTACGATTCCTTACCAACTCAAAAATGAGCTTCCGTGAAGGGAAAGTTGCATTCAAGCAGCAATGACAAAGGAGAACCTTACTGATAAATTTGATACCCAAGTGATTTTGACCTGTATGCGCATCCGCATATATGACAAGTATTAGACGTGTGGTGGAAGAAACAAAAAATATAAAGGGAAATTCATTGTCTGGTCTATCAGAAGAACTAAGACACTGGGGTGTACCGCAACTAAGGAAACAGTTAAAACCCCCTTCATCTCCACGGAGTATTGCTTGTATATCATTACTTATTCACTGTGGTGTAAAGTTTTCATTTTGAACAAATCGCTTTTATTTCTTTATTTAATGTATATTATTGCGTAAGTTATTACGTGCTGATTACTTTCGGTTCAGCATAGTACCAAGTCTGATCCGTCATACGGTAAATAGAGCCAAATGTATTTGTCAAGACATACTGATCCGCATCTGGGAAATCGCAGTTAAACTGAAATCTGGTCCCTATATATCATTTGTTTACATCGAGTATGTACAGTCCGTCCGAACTAATCGAGATCACGTCAGTGTGATCTAAACCCTGACATGCGGCCGAATTCTAGTTTATACTACTGGTACGGCTCTCTCTCTCGCTGAACAATGGTATCTATGGCATATTTTCTTACTATTGTGAGTAGTATCAGTTGTGTGGTATGGAATTTGACGGTACTTCGTGATTTCGGCCTAACTGAGGTGGTCCCGAACGCAATAAGCTCTTTAAAAATGCTAAATACCTGCTTTTCGAAGTTCTGTCACCCTTTGAATGGAATACTTTTTGTATAAATTCCCGAGAAGAAAATATGAATGATCATGCACCAGTTATAGCAATCGCTAAAGGGTAAGGTAGGAGCGATGGTCTTACACGAAGGGATAAATGTGAATTTGCGCTAAAAATAATCTTTAAAATAAGCTCTGTAAATTTGATTCTTTGAAAGTTTATCTCGTTTTCTTTATTGTAAATTCGAATTTACAGACCAGAGAATTTCTTCGCTCATCTAGAAGCCAATAAGTCGTGTTCCGGAAAATCATTTACAATGTCACTCAGGTACAAACATTAGACAGTGGTTTGTCGAATTTCCTAAACATTTTCCAATTTTCGGTGCGAATCCAGGTAATTTTGACTTAATTTGTTCAACGTAGTTGCTGCTAAACGACCAAAGACTGAACTGTGCTTACTGAAGACAAAAACAACTGCTCCAGACATGTTTTCAGAAAATTTGCATGATATTTTCTCTTTCAAAGATGTAGGAAGAGCACAAGGAGTTTGATATTTTGGCTAGTCAAAGCAAATCGCGGCTTCTTTTCACTGAAATTCCCACCGTTCCGCTACTGCAAAAGTACTTAACAAATGAACGGATATGCCTACAGCAATGAGAATAGCATTCTCAGGGGAGGCATAATCTGACGCAGTACAAGGCAGCAAAGCAGTTTTTCTAGAACTTATAATGTGATAGCCTGCAAAAATGATTCGTTTCAATCCAGTAAACTGTTTATAATTCATAGTGTCTGAGGTAGTACTTCCCGAACTTGGATGCTCATGGTCTATCCCAACTCATGTCAACCAGAGTGGTGAGTATGACAATTTAAAAGTAATTGGAATGAGCTTTTTTAAGTTCTTACCATGGATAGTCTTTCTGAGGCCCCAAGTGTCACTAAAGAGTACGAAAATTAAAGCGAAAGCCGAGAGAAATCGCGACTGAATTCTGATTTGCAACAGGTAACCACCATTTTCTGGCGTATAATGCTGGCTCTCAATCAGCCAAAACACTAAGCAATACAATTTGCCTCACCCTTCTTCGTAATGAGGTGGAAGGATTTACACAAAAATACTCTCTTCGACCGTTGTTTCCATCGGAACCCACAAAATACCAAGTTAATTCTGTTGATCTTTTCCTGCCGCATCTTGTCTTAACATTATTTTTGAAAATAATGCGGAAAACGCTTATCCGTTTGCAGAAGGGTTCTGAACAAAGATTTTACCCTAAAAAACATAAAATGCACCACCGTGACTTGATCACTCTCTTGTTTACTAGCACGGTAAACATTTCCAGTGATAACTGTGAATATCTCCATCATCAAGACAACAAACTGAACGTTTAATGAACCACTCTCCCATAACTTTTATTTCACAGGTATATATTACATAATTGTCAGCAGCTTTCTTCTAGTGAGCCTACCCGCAACCGAAAAATTTGCCGGCAAAGCCACCAGATGATATAACTTTTTATATTAGTCTTTTTTTGCTTCTCTCTGCTAAGCAGAACTATGATCGACTCTTCCACAAAAGACACTTTTCCTTTCATGATCAGTATGTATACGTCCGGGGCGAAAACCGCATACCGCATGTGTTTTGCTTTGAGGACTTTACAACTTATTCATGTTCGGTCATTCATTCAACTTCGTCTGTCAAGCATCGGTCAAATTAATCAAGGTATCCAAAGTCACACAATTTTAACTTCACACAAAATATTACATAGCTGGCGTGAACAATATCCAAATACGGAAAACTTTATACTCCCAACGTTTGTTTAGTAGTATACGAAAAAAATTGTGAACGTAAAGCTCATAAAGTTGAAAGCGCTTTTTCCACTCGAATTTCGACAGTTCCTGCGGATGAGTTTTGCCCCTTTCATCCACATAACCCCTTCTGAGTAAAGTTCAATCTCAATAACTGAGCACGTTTGTTGGATTTTGTCTAGTCTGTAGGAATTGGAACGATAAAAAATTAACACTGAGCTGCTTAGGAAGTTATGGACTGGAAAGCCGAACGCTATTGTTTGATTCAATAAGTGCTTGATCACCTATCCCACTCACTGATAATTTTACAGTACTCAATATGCCAGTCTGAATAAAGGGATCTTTTTCTGTAGGGATTTACCCTCAGAGACAAACATTTGTCTAATCAGCGTACGATCTCTATCATGATGCAACCTGACAGTTTACTGGTGAATACTTTCCATTCACTGACTTCTTCAAGAAGCTATACCAAAGTTTTACCTGAAGTGATTCCCGAACATATAGCTCTATACATTTCAAAGGGGAAACTTTCGTGAAGTACGAAAGTAATATTGCCTCTTGTCGAGTACCATCCACTTGTAGTTGGATTTAGCTAACAACAGACTTCCTACTGAAGTAATTTATCAGTTTACCTCAAAATTAATTTTCATATCACGGTCAAGTGATTTTGACCTGTGGTCACTTACACAATACTGAAGACGGAAGCTTGCGGAGCAAATATCTTTTTAACTTAGTGTAAACCACAAAATCCTTGCAATATGAAATGATTCCATTTCGTTATTTCTTTTTTGCACATCGCACGATGCTTCGTCGTAAATGAAACTTTGCCCTATGCGTAATTTTATTTCACATACTGGCAGCAATATGATTAAACGGCAATGAACCATGCACTCCGAAACAGGAATACAGCGGATTTTCCTTAAAAATAAATACCACAAATCTCTCGCGTCTAACCAGAGAGCGAGTCTTTGAAAGGTCTCTTATTTTATGATGGAAAAGGGTGAAGTAATCTACAGTTGTCTACTTCCGGCTGATAATAAACCACTATGTAATACCAAAAAACAGCGCTACTGATTTTCTCACAGAATTTAAAACCAGATGTATCGATTCCTTCGGGTGTCAGTTTAATTCACAGATTTTTGCGTGTTGTACGATGAGCTATGATATGTTCAGAACCAAGTAATTTGTGGACAAAATTCCCTCAAGGAGATGTTTTCAACCAGCCTAAAACCTCCCACATAAACTGAGTATGTTGATTTAGATGGGAAGTAAACATGAACAGACTTGCGGATAGGAATTTTTCAAATTTCTAATGAAAAGAGCTGGATTTGTCAACACCAAACATGAAATCTTCTCAGCAATTCAGTCATGTTGTTCATCTTGCAAGGTAATCAAAGTCCAGGATATCACATTTAGTTATATTTTACAGAATTATTTTACTATCTTCACTTCTAAACACAAATTAATTCATCATTCGTTTGATACTTTTTGGTGTAAAATAATGTTTAAGCAACAGTTACTACCTAATAGCCCCGCTTTTGGAGTATTTTAGGAATGCGTTGTCGATTTGGAAAGGGAAATCAATGCACTGTTTTTAAATTGGATGACAGCAATTTGAGTGAGGCTTGCTTAGAGCAAAATAGCATAAGGAACTGTTACGTCGCATTAGTGGAGGCAATACTTGTATCGATGTTTTTGTGCCCATAACCTAAGGTTATTTTTCAAAATCCCTTCTGCTTCTGCATAAGAAAAACAATGTAAGCTAGGACTTAAGCCGAACGTCATAGCCATATAAAGATGTATTTAAGATCAATGTTTGAATAAAATGCGAATACATGCAGCCGGACCTAATTCATCGTGAATTTACAGCCATTTTCAATTTCTCGCAATTTTTGAGTATCATTATTTTGCATGAACATATATAAACACTGTTGTTCTGCATTATGCACCGTATTGAGTTGCAGCCAAATCGTTCGGGGTACAAATTGTTCTGCGATGCAAACTCTGGATTTTCTTCTCAAAATTATTTCGAGAAAAGCATGTTTCAACTTCGGAAAACTGATTTGTCTAAGGTTTAGTTGACCACATTTCGATAGTTGCAAATTACCACAATTTGAGTTGAGTACAATAAAATGCTAGACTGCCTATCAAATGACTACTTTTGCCGGCAATAGTATGGGAAATACCTCACAGCTATGAGCCGTGTGACTGTCACGACCTAGTAGTGCGAAGCGACAGGTCGATCTAAGCCTAACCCCCTCCCACAAAATTGTGTCCAATCCGGATAACCTTTGTCGATTTCAGCTCAATTATTTCTCAAATGATTTGTAAAGACTAGAGAATGAATCAGTGAAAACGAGTTCTGGTCTTACAGTGTGCATAATCTGGAATCTAGAAGATGAAATAGGTACGAAGCTTTGACAGATAATGTTGCATGATCATTCGGACCGAATTACTATCGACTGATGTGATGACCGTTCTATCTCAATTTTCTTCTACTGTGAAACAAACGTGAACAGAGTAGTCTTGATCATTTTTGGATACGAGGCATGTTCTGCTTACTTATCAACGTAGGCTTCATATTACGTATATGTGAGCCAAAATACACGCAACATCTGTTCCAAGCCTTTAGAACTAACTGAAACTATAGGATACACTGTTTGCTTTAGGATTTACTGAAACCGTGGAAATCCAGTTAAAAATTGTAGGAAGAAAGGACGGATTGTTGATTCTTGATATTTCATGCTCGCGAGTGTGCGGGCACTTCTCAAAAATGCACACTCATTTTATTCCTCGCTGAATCCACTATGGTAGTATTACTTCAGTTGTAGGAGTTCCATTGATCAGATGAGAGATACTCTATTATATTCTTCAATTCAGAAACCTGTTCAAATACGGAAAAAAATGAACAACTGAGGTCACCCTGATGATCGAATACAAAATAAAAACTTATCTTATCCCATTAGACAGATTTTCCCTGTGTGCTCCATTTTTAACAAAACAAAACTGAACCCGCCATCAGTTCTTGCCGTCCAAACGGCTAATGTAAGTAAATAAACTGAAAATATTTGATCAGTCTCCCAACAGGAAAGAAGCAAATAGATTTAAAAATGAGGACATTGCGATCCATTCTGTGTCAGGTTTATGTGCGTGCGTTTCCCAGATCTTGACACTCGTAACCATATGCTCCCGAAGCGTGCATGCATCGGACGAGTGACCGAAAGTGGAGGTCGTTCAGATATCCAGTCAACGACGGCTATCTGATGAAAACTGAGAAAAACTGGCATGTATTTGGCAGAGTTCACCTGAAAAGTGCAAAAACGTTCTGGGAACAAAATGATTTGAATTTAATTTAGGTCCCATTCGATTATTTGAGTTTAAAACACATTCTTCTTTTTAATTAGTACGAGTAATATCTCTCATTTTATCTCGGTTGCATTCCTGCGCAAGAAGAAACTAATAACCACTGAAAAACTTTGGTCTGCATCTCCTAGACGAACAAATTCTTATTGATATAAGAAACAAAGTGTTAAATTGTTTTGCAGTTAAACGAAGACTTACGTTCCCTGAAAAGAGAACAAATAAAACGAAGCGTCAGTTATGAATTATTATATAGGTTCATCATGAATGATTTAATTATAATCCATCAGAGCAAGAGCAAAACATGAAGCATGCACCGATCAAGTGGCCTATTGTCTGACCGACTGTCTGCGAGTGTTCCCTTTGTTTCCTTATTTTTTAGCATAAATGCCACTATGAGGGCTTGAGAATGAAATCACCGAATAAATATGTTCGCTTAAATCATGCATTCTGAAGTACAGCCAAAGTGAATAAAAAATGGCCCAGTGCTAAAAACATTTCAGTTGAAATGCGGTACTGGTTAACGTGAAACCACTTTGGGATTCATAGTAACTCAAAACAGAGCTTTTGCCAATCCCAATTCGTCGTTCAGTTCATGTGCAGCATAACCAGTATGTGTAGGTAAACTACTGACCTCGGCGATAATGAGTTTACTTTAAGGAAACTTTGCTTAATGATGTTTAAATTTGAAATATATGACAAGTTGAAAGGATAGAAACGCCTGATAACAATTATAAATTGACTTACTCCGTGATTTTCCAAATGAGTAGTATGACATTGCATGTGGATGACAGGACAAAATTCTCCCGGAAGCACACGACGGGTTTCGCGGTTATTGCCGCTCATCAGGTATGTGTACCCGATATTCCTCTGCCCAATTATCCTTACACTTGGGCACTGCACACTAGGTTTACAGCTGTAATCTCATTTGAATGGAAGGGAGCGTCCATGCACGTGCCAAGTATAAGGATGATCAACGGTAGGATTCTGGGTGCGCATACCTGATGAGCGGTGACAACCACGAAATCCGTCGTGTGCTTTCGGGGGAATTTTCTCCTGTCACCCAGATGCAATGCAGTACCACTCATATGGCTTCCACCGTGATCTTTGGAAAACATTAGGGAAAATATGTGGCAACCAAAGTACCCCCATCTATGATTGATTCTCGGTCGCTATAACAGTTGAAATCAATGAAATCCCGCTCCGAATTTTAATGGAAAATTCAGCAACGTAGATTAACGTAGACCCTGTATCCATTCTCAATTGTAAACCCGAACTGTGCAAACGGCTTATCAGTTTGGCCTTACCATAGTGAACAGAAATTTAGTCCCTTTTCGTTCCCTATCGCTCTTATCACTTGTCATTCACCTCCCACTCTTCTCAGCTTCCAACGATTATTTTACCGACTGTATCAAATTCACATTGACAGAAGTATGCACAAGTACACACGAAAAAAATGGTTCAGCATATATTGTGCAAACCAATGTTTCCGACTTCTGTTCGCAAGCTTTAGGAATTGCCAGAAAAATCGCGATTGCACATTGAGTGAAAATATCCTTTATTCGATCACTTCGTCACAACACGGAATAAACTATGATCGTAGGCAAGAGTTACAGTTCACTGAATAAATTGTTAAAGGCGTGGATAAGAACTATTATCATTTCAAGAAAGGCTACGGTCAAAATTTGAAAAACGCCAACATTTACTTGTTGATTACTCTAGTGCTTGCAAGACCAGTCTCAGTCATTCGGTGAAAATATGTTCACAGCTCAAAATGTGCTCCTCAGCATGTTAGTCAGTGTCCTCTCGTTCACTAATTCTACGGTAATTTGATTGTAAAAACTAGTGAGCAATGTCCACTGCACACTTCAACGAAATAGTTTCGTCACCATTACACAAACACGTTCTACCGGGAAAATGTGGCTTTCTCCATATTTGAACGTAACAAGCATGGTCAACAAAAATTCCTATTCAGTGTGACAGAACTCGTGTAAACGCAAACAGCGGAAAACAATTTATACCCGAGAATGATGATGTCCGGGCTAAACACGGTGTCTCAATGGATGAGAAAAAATTATCGGTCTTTTTGTTTATTACAAATAAAAACAAAACAAAACCCACGGTGAGTCTATCAACTTATCAAAATATATGACATTAGCCCGGTTCAAATATTATGCCCGACAGCATTCTTTTTCTCAACTGAATGGATGTTCTATCAAGCATTCCTTGAGTACCATTGATGCGCTATTCGCCATCGTCCTCAATATAGAAATTTCTAATCGTCAACACGTCCAGTGAATTTTTTTCTAAACCTGGCAGGTTTTTTCCAGCTAGGTGCACAGGAAATTTTGAGATTCAAGTTATTTTTCTTCCAATCGAACTTCAGCCAAAATGGATTACGTAAATCTCCTCTGAAAAACAAAGAGTAAAACTCATATGTGTTTTAATTCAACAACAAATCGTTCCGGAATGATGTACAACTCCGAAACGGAGAGTAAAAATGAGCTACAACTGGTTGGAAAAATGTGATATATGAGTACTGTGGAAATAATGTAATAAGTGTTGAGATTACAGTGGGCGGACCACGTGCACACACTAAGTGGAGTTTGGTGAGATAAAATAATGTGGACGGTCGTCATGGATACCGATCGATTTAGCAGTCACATGCTAAGCAGTGGTTTCGGCCAAAATAAATCTCATTGATTGGCCATCAGTAGTTATTGAGATAACCATGAAGTGAGCTACTACAGTGTCCTTTTAGACACAACTGTATCCTTTTCTCGCGCAAACTCAATCTAAATGATTCAAACGCATAAAATTTGGCCCGATACTGAGAACATATGGCAAGACTAAAATCCTGCTTTAGATCTTTAGCTTATCGAGTGAGATGTCGTCGCGTTTGCGGAAGGCGCGTCTGCCTTTTGCCAGTTTGAAGCACTGTGGCGTCGGCGTGATACGCGATTATTCTTCAGGGGTTAAATGAACACCACTACAGATAGGTTAGTTCTCTTGTGCGGCTCACAAACACGATGTTGCGAGTGAAAAATACGCAGAGAATATCCGTCTTTCAGCATCGCTGTCTTCGTAGTATTGCTTCAATGTTGTGGGAACACAGTACAGCAATGCTGAGGTTAGGTGCAGAGTCCTGAGATTCAGACGTCAGTCGCTGAAGTAGGCGCCCACTCTAAACAGGTGAAAATGGCTGAAGCATTTGTTACACATGCTCACCGATAGGCTCTCTTTGTGTACGTTCACGTAGCGGCTGGAGGTGGTCAGACTATGATGTGACAAAAAGGTATTAGAAATTACCAGTGGACCCGGCCGAGTGGGACATATTAGGCTTTTCATTACACGCTCTTGCATGAATGCAGAGATAAGCCCTATAACCTCAAAGACCCGCTGGACTATTAGGGATAACCGATAAACAGATCGGAATTTGGAATGGAGAACCACATATGCTTCCGATGGGTCAGGTGTGGAGACGGGACACACGACAGTGGATTGCCGTCTACCCTCAAAATGACCGGGCTTGACGGGGTTCGAACGTCTGACTCCCGGGGCGGTAAGCAAATGCTCTAAACCACTCGACCACGACCAGTCCACGATATCCTGCCATCAAACGGTTATACATATTAAGTGATATGGCAAGGTGTTGCGGCCAGTGGCATAATTTCATTTGGACTTTTCGTGATTTCCACTTACATCTTTCCCTTCTGTTTGGTTCCTCGTTGTATCTTTGTTTGTTTTACTCTCGACTAGGCTGCTTTTTGGAGTAACAAGCAAAACCAAAGCACAAATTTATGAGGTTAATGATTGAAGACACTGAAATTAACTGAACTGTTTTGTGACAGTAAAGAATGAGACAAGGTCCCGGCTGTCCCGGGTGTGATCAAACATTTACCACCAAAGATGGCACGCAGTGAGATCTGGGGCACAAACAACCTAGTCATTTGGCAGAATTCCTCTACTTCACTCTCTATTAAAATGTTACACAAATAATACATTTATACTGTAGATTTATACTACAACAAAATTCATGTGAGACGTAATAAGATATTGGCTTATAGATAAATCTCGTACAGAATTTCGCCTGAAGACCACACTGTGTCATGCTCATATTAACCACCGAAAGCTTTTATTGAAAATGTTCCAAATTAGATATAAAAGACAGTCCATGCTAGCTATATCACTAAAACCTCCCTACAACGAAATGGTGGTAGTGTGCAAAAATCTTCCACCGCGCCCAATAAACGCCGTATGTGACCTAAGAATGACTCTCGTGCGCACTCATTTCGAAAACGTTTGCATGCAGGGACTGGGAGAATAAACTCCGTGTGAAACAAATTGTGGCCTAAATAGTAAGTTTCTCGAAAAACTCAGCTCTGTCCCTGTGTGTATGTGTGACTATATTTTTAGAAGCCGGTAGCACGTACAATTACCTGTCAAGTACAACTGATGCATATCTACTCGTTTGGGTGGAGAGGGGGGGGGGTAGAAGGTAAGCTGAGTAGCTGAACGGTATTGAAAAGTCACTGGGCGTTCACAGCGCTCATGACCAAATCACGTAACCCAGGGTCGGAAGACGCCTTCACTGTACTCGCGTGGGATTTTGTCAGATTTCGGGTAAAAGTATACTAAAGTAAACTTGGTCTTGGACAAAGTAATATTTACCGCCTCCGTAGTTTATGAAATATACAAACTGAGGGAATACGAATGGTATGGCAGGTTCCGGTGACTCATTCGTGCTTCGCTGGGAAACTTGCTTCTGAAAACCATGATGCCCTTTTCTCGCAAACATGGTTTTGGCGCTCTTTATTCTATTCATCAAAACGCACTTCAGTACTGAGAGCAAGGTGGATCCGGACGTTCACGTGAGGTGACAGTCGGTCTGCAGTGGATGCGAGACAAACTTCGTGTGAGTAAATGATATGAAAATACTGCGATGATGTGAAACTAGCCACTCCCTCAACCGAAAAACACCAAGAAGACAGATACCAGCACAACAGCGTGCACCTGGAGGAAGTTAGTTATCTTCCTGGGCACCGGGAATCCCATGAACCGACGTAGTGAGATTAGAACGGGATGAAGGATTCGGAAATATGATCAGCCTTTGCTGATGATTCTTAGGCTTTGGGTGTGGTGGCGTTCAGGCCGGAAAGACGGATGAGAGAAGGAATGTGAAGTTACCAATGACTATGGTATTAATATAATGTTATTATGACGTCAGAACAGTTATTGCCATTGCCCCTGGCAAACTCATTTTCACTCACTAATAACGTCGAACGATTTAGTTATTACCTGAAATGTATTTCATTCTAAATGTGTCAATTATTGCTCGTGAAATTTTAGTTCCGTGACAGCATTTGTCAAGAAATAAATCAGTGTAAAATAGAAATTAAAATAACAAATTTGGGTAAAGCAAAATCAATGAGATCGTCAAGTTTATATGGAAAATTTAAAGAGCGTGAATTGTCCAACACTGACAGACACTGATTTAGAAATTTTCAAAAAACTGATAGACGTTTCGGATTAGTTTTCCTTCCTTTTCTGAGCAACCCAATTTATCGATTTTCCTACAAACACATTATCCCGTTTAATTTGTCCCTACTTTTTCACCAAAGTGCTTGCCCCAAATCGGATTAGGTGAGTGCGAATTTGCGTTGTTCACCTCAAACAACTCGTTCATTTTGCCAAATTAAAGTTGTTTTGGCTTTCAATTTGCTCAAACGACACACATCAAGTTTGATCTATCTGACCGATTCACAATGCTCACGAACTATCAGGTCAAAGTTCTAACTCGCCTTTGTTTGAGATGCACTGGACCGAGTTTCGCAACTTACCTCAGCTCAATCTCGCAGTCATTCGAACAAACCGAGCGTGAACACTGTTAAAGGGGCTAGATTCATCTGGCCAGGTTCGGCGATTGTACCAAAAGCTACAGTAATCAGAACTTACGCGCTTCTTTCAATCGTAGAGAGCGGCTTTTACTTGTTTCCACAGAGGTAAAACTATAGTTCAAAAGCAGACTGAAAATAAACATAAAAATGGCTTTGTAATTGTCACTCACTACCCACTATTATCAATACCTCTAAAATATCTCAACATTTCTGCTGACCAGGATACTGCGCATTCGAAAAATTGTTGTGGGTGGTGATGCATCTAGATCTAAGTTCCATCTTCAATTTTTGTTGCCCGGCCGACTAAGTGTTTGCGTCAGGTGGTGGGGTGTCTTCTCCAGTACTCATTTGTTTCCGAAAGGCAAAAGGAACGTAATTCTGGACGAGCTTTTGAAATCAAGACAGAGGTAAAATGCTTTGGTGTATCCTTTGCCGCTCAACTCCCCAGAACTAATCACCCCAAATCTCTTTGGAACGCCACAAGGCCTTCAAGCTGTCAGGACTAAATCGATCAACTCAACACTACGTTCATACATTTTTTCCATCTTCTGTCCTTCATCGTATTTTCCGTGTCACTGCAGATTTCAAACCTTCTTTGCGGTCGACAAATTTACTACTCTTCGCAGGTCTAAAGTATCGGCATCTGCAGATGCAGATGGCCTGTCTCCAGTTGTTCTTGTGCAAGCAGTTCCTCATCCTGCAACACCCATGGTAACTTCGGCAAACGAACCGCTGTTTAGCAGCTCAATTTCCGATTTTCGGCGAATATTTACCCCTACTCCCAATTCGCATGACCCTGAATTCATGTGACACAGCGAAACATTTTCGTTCGATGGCTCCTACATCAGCTGCATTAAGATTCATTTAACAGGTTGTTGTTGGTTTTCTTCAAAGTTAACGAAGTATACCTCCCGATCCCCGTCAGTTTGCTTGTGGGCCCAAAAGATCCCCCTTCAGTGCTTTTGCTTCTCCAATTCATTTAATTGTTAAATCCTAGAACATCTTTACGATCGGTGCGCTGCGCATCTCTCGATTACTTCACAGCCTCTGACGTAGTACCCCGATCTCGCCTTCTTCAAAAGTTCACAGTGCGCAGAAAACCAACGTAGATCATACATTTTCTAAACCCCTTATTAATATTTCTGGAGTACGCCAAGGTTTCGTGTCCTACCTCTTTATATTTTCCACTTATATTAATGACTTGCAATTATCTTCTCGTCTGAGGTATTGAAATAGGCTGATGCCGTTCTTTGTCCGACCATTTTCGATCCCTCAGATTTGAGAAAATTCAGTGGGAACTCGTCTCAAACAGAACACATTAAGACACAATCCGGTGTAAAAGTGAACCCTTCCAAACATCTTGAATGTATAGCCAGTGTTTTTCGCTCCACTGTCCCGACAGATCCCATCTTGCTGTAGATAGTGGCCCTAACCGAGTTTATCACTTTGAAGCACCTCCGGCAGCTCGAACACGCTGTGCACAGTATGCCCGTTCTACGCCTACCTGTGCTCTAATTGCACGCCTCAGGTGAGTCTGGAACAAAGGATGCGGTATCTACATCGTGACTTGGCGTAGTTGCCTCGAGGATCTAGGCTACTCGCTGATCGCAGTTGGTTGGTCCGACTTCTCGGTTGGTGACCAAATTATGGTTAGAGACACCGAGGAATATGACTCAGAACCGAAGCCGGAAGCGGTAATGCTGTGCCATGTGGTCGTATATAAAATGTGAACAAACACAATGGAAAAATTTCATAGTGCACGATGCAGCATAAAATAGGACGTTCATATTTTTCCTTTCCTCCCGCAAAATTCAATTTGATTCTCTCCATTTTGTGGTACTGACACCAAAGCTGCCCTAGGAGCGGCGAAAAACATAACACGAGAAAATGGGAAGATACAGATTTGCTAGTGAAAACCATTAAGGAACCGACTAGGTTGGTATCGTATTCTAGCCGTCCGATATTAGTCCCAGAAGCATACACGCTCTGTATCTAGGACTAGGGGCATATATCCTATGAACGAAGCTTTTCTCCTCATCCAAAAATGGACAACTGCCCAGTTTACAATGCAGTTCAACGAAGATATTTCTTTTGAGTAGTTTAATTTTGGACAAACAAACAGCCCATTGCGAGGATGGTGCTCATCGAAGTGCTCCCTTGTTATCCCTACTTCTTAGTCATGTGGCCTGACTGATGTCTGAAACAACCCCATCCTCGAATCATAATATTGGCATAAAACATCGTCTCGACAAAAGATCCTGCGAAACAGATTGGATGGACGATGTTAAGCAGTGCACAGTGAGTTCTTCCTAACGGTCCCGATAACAGTGTTTCTCACCTCAAATGTGTACAGCACTCCTGAAGGACTGTCTTAGCCCAAAGTTACTCTGGTAGCAGAAGCAACAGAACAAACTGATAAGATTTATCGCATGAGCAATATCTCGTCTGAAGGCTGTATATCGGATGAAGTATCGCCGCATGTGCAAGACGCGCGCTTGACCTCCGATAACTTCAGTCGCCTGTGGGATCGACATTCATCGCTCCATCAATGGCCGAGCGCATGCTGTGGCAGTTATGGGGGCTTTGCTTTATAAGAAGACTGCCAGCGCTCAATCTTCAACAGTTGAAGCCACTGGATACGATTACGATCACCGTTGTGTAGTGGGAGTTGGTGGTTCATGTTGCACCAAAAGCTGCCTTGCTTACCATCACCATAAGGGGAATAATTTTCATATCGAGGGGATATATGCTTGCGTATGCAGTAACAGAAGTAACAAACCGGTCAGCACCCAGAATACAATCTGATCGTGTCTACGTGCATCTTCAGGCAGTCGTGCTTGATACAAAATGAAAAGATATCCTTAGGCAAGTGGAATACCGCACATTGATAACCTCAATGCTTAATCTCATGCTTCCCAGATTACATCGGGAGTTGTCATCGGAAATTCCCAGTCTCGGAAGAAATGAACCAATGGCTGCGAAGAGGACGCGATCCCTCAGCTACAGTGAGACTTCATACTACAAGTGCATCAGTCAAGTTCCCGCTAGTCGAGCCTTAGGCATGTGCCCGTACACCACCCACCAGGTAGTGATCCAAGAAACCAAACTAGGGACAACTGACTTCAAATCCGTGGTTGAGTCTAAACTCCAGAGGTACAAACGCGTGGTTAATGAAGGAATAGCATTCGTGGGTCTATGAAGAGCATGTTTTGCAGGCCGTTTATATTTGAACATCACAATCATAATGTCAAGCATTCAACCTTACAATATTTTGTCGACGAAGTAGACAAACAAGAAAGATGAGAAAGCTCGCCACTGGAAAATATCAGTATTCAACCACCCGAGCAACTCGTCATTTTCTCCAATGTGGCTGAAAGGGACTGCAGCGGATCGAACGCTCCCCCACGCCGTTCGACAGAAATTCTACTTTCGTATGCTACATAACTGGGTTGTCACTGACTCAACTTAGACATTGATTGAAGAATCATGCTAGGGCACTAAAGCTTCGCTCGCTTCAGTACTCAAATACAGGACATTATTTACGTTTCCGTCGGAGGTCAACCGGATAATCCCCATGAAACGTCAGTTTGTGACAGTGAGAGAAGTCGGTTATTGCTCCATTACATCAAACGTCTGCTAGGCTACTCGGAGAGGGGACCAGACCGACATTTTCGATCCGAGTTGATCGTACACTGATGCTGCTGATTCTTTCGTAAGCCGAAGTTCGTCCATCACCGGTGCCACTAACAAGTCGAAACAGATTTCGGCTGCTTTCTCGGGTGGCATCCATTTCTACTTCCACAGTTGTTTCTGCTCAAGGGGAGCTTCATATTTCTTAAGGCTAAATGTTATTTACCACTGCACACAAAGTTGATCCTGATTCAGTTGCGCCTTTTTTAGTAAAGTGGCACTTCTGTTTTCTAAGATTATTGACCCTTGAGAACTAGAACTTGCAAGAAACCGCCGGAACAGAGCCACAAGTGAAGTTTCATGCTAAAAGCATAGCGTCTTTAAGATGGTTCAAATACACATTGACACCACCACTTAGCAAACCACTCAACTCATTAGACACTGTTTCCTGGAGACAATAACTAAGACAGATTAATATCGAAGGCTAGTGGTTTGACGTGCATCGTTGCCCGCATATGATTGGAGTTCAGATAAGTCCAGTTTCAACAACCAACCATCATGCACTGGATGTGTTGGTTCTGACCGCCAATTCACAGCAGGGGTCCATGTACGTTGTATGGTAAGACCTGCAGTTCTAGACAGAGTCCAGTAAACAGTAACCCATTGCAATCTGACTGCCTTCGCTCAGCTGGAATGCCGAGTCGCTGTGTCGAAAGCCTGTGCGTTGCATGAACAAATGGCTTTAGGAATGACTGAAAAAATTTCATCCGTATCCGGTCACTCTGAGGATATAACACCAAGGCCACCGAGAGGTTTTCAATCCGAGCACTTAGACCATCTGCGACTAAAACTGTCGGAGCTCATGCTCATACTAGATAAATCAGATGGTTATCATCGGAATTTGTCCCTTGAGTCTGAACTGTAACCAATCCGTGCGTATGCATAGAAGATGCATAACTTCCGTTTGCTATGACCTTCCTTCCAGACACTATAAACCGGGAAGCCTTACTGCACTTGAGCCTGAACCGTCATCAAAACTGAGCCGTTGGGATGTTATGCGATTCTCTATCCAAGTCATGGGGTTAATGTCACTTGTTTTGGCAGTTCAATAATTCATTGAGGTTAAGGGATGTTCTTTTCACTGCATTCTTGCACAAGCATGGAGTATAACAAGCGCATCTCATCGGAGTAAACAGGATTCCAATGGTTAGTACAATTCCACACGTGACCAATGGCAAACGCATCTTCGCTCCTACTGTCTAAAAAGTTCCCCATCGATTTATATTTATTCATATTTCACAATCACCTGGTTTCAGGCCGTGCCAAGCAAAACAGTGCAAAGGTGGAAGAATGCGTACACTGAGTCACATTCCATGATTTGCTTTGTTTGTGGGCACAATACTACCAGGTTGCCCAGGCCGAAGCAGGTGGCTTTCTTAAGTGTCCACAACCGAAGCGCTTAGCTATCCGTAGCTTAACCCGCAAGGCAGCACGACGAGGTGTGGGGTCCATCACCATCATCATCATTGTACAGCGTTAAAAAGTAGGGCAAGCCCCACTGACCACTGCCTTTCTCACCGTGTTGCACGCTGAATTAGAAAGTATCAACATACAAGATAGACAGAGATTGGACCTACATGGGTGGGAAAAGGAAAGAATACCCTAGTAGCCAACATACAGAATACACAGTCTAACTGTACAAACGCACATCGATCAGTCATTCTGATTCGACAGAAAGTGACAACACGATCGCCACTGTTCACGGTTCACAGCCATATCCTTTAGTGTCTCCAGCCAACTGGTAGACGGATCTTTCGGACCCCAACAACGAAGACGTGAAGCACCCACTTTTCCTAAGTCTGCTGTGCATTTTCTCATTCCACGCTGCCACGTCATCTGTTGACCTCCACGTAGTCTCTTCCACTCCCTAGGAAGAACGGAGAATAGGACACGGTATGGTAGACATATTTGGCATACGTAACACGTGCCCCAACCAACGAAGTCTACTAAGCTGGATACGCTGTGACAGAACGTTCTCTGAATTAGTACCCAATACTCGATTTCTGACCTCAGCATTGCCTACTCGGCTACTCTACTCGATGTTAGCGATACTACGTAAACATCGGTGGTCAAAAACCTCAAGACGACGAATATCTTCAACACGCAGACTCCAAGTTTCGCAACCATACAACAAGACTGAACGCACTGCAGCACAGTATACACGACCTTTCAACTTCAGTGAAATATCAGATCGGTGTCACAAGTGCTTCAGTCCAGCGTACGCCGCTCGAGTTTTTGATATCCGCGTGCTCACCTCTACTACTGTGCTCCCATCCGTCGTCACGCTGTTGCCGAGGTAGGTGAAGTGGTCGACAACTGACAGCACCTCCCCATCGAGCATCAAGCTCGGAATCGTTGACGTCCAGTTTTGTAACATCACCTTGCACTTTGAAGGTGCAAAGCGCATGCCGAATGGAGCTACAGCTCTTGAGAGTCTATCTAGTACACGCTGAGCATGTTCCGTGGATTCGAACAAGCAGATCACACAGCTTTCCACTTTTTCCTAGTTCGACGCCTATATCCTGAAGATTTTGCAGCGCACTCTCCATTATTTCGTCCATGACGAAGTTGAACAGGAATGGAGACAAAGGACATCCCTGTCGAACACCACTGGTCGTTTCGAACCGACCGGATAGTTCACCGTAAACTCTAACGTGGCCAGAAGTATGAGAATACAATGATCTCAGTAGGTTCATGAACTTCTGGGGCATACCTTTTCGATGAAGAACACTGAAAAGAGCTGTTCGACCAACCGAATCGAAAGCGCCTTTCAAGACTAAGAAAATCATTATTGTCGGTCGGCGGTGCGTGTGACGCGTTCCAAGCAGCCGGTGAAGAGTAAAAATCTGGTCGATCCATCCTCGACCTGGGCGGAATCCAGCCTGCTGTTCGCGGGCATTCCTCTCGCGAGCGGGTGTATGACGGTGCAGTAGAATTGAGGCTAATACTTTGGTGACTATCGGAATTAAGCTAATCGCAGGATGATTACTACAGTCATTGCGTATTCCCTTCTTGAAGATGGGAACAATCAACGACTTACGGAATACGCTCCACGTTCCAAATGTCACGGAGCAAAGCGGCAAGTGATTTTATCAAAACATTTCCACCCAGTTTGAAGAGAACTGGTGGAAGTTCGTCGGAACCTGCCGCTTTCCCTCGCTTTAGTGATCGAATGCATGACTCTACTTCTACTTCCGATGAGGGCTCAAGTGATATCACCCAAGGAGTAGCAGTTGTTGACACAGGAGTAACTACACTAGCGTGCGGCCAGATAAACTGCTCCTTGAAGTATTCGGCCCAACGGTCAAGCCTTTGCTGTTTGCTATGGATGGGTTCTCCATTCCTATCGCAAATCGTTTCACTGTGGGGTCCGTAACCCACTGGAGGCCGGTGACTGATTGCTCAGTTCACACGCCTTTCGGATGGGTGCCTAGTACACCCCTCCGAAACAGATGCCGGTGGGCTTACCGTCGTACGCCTCATATGTCATCCGTGGTTGGTTTGGAATCATGATTCAGCCATCTCCACTAGGCTGACTTTCAGTCAGCCAACTCGGTGGAAAGTACCGGGTATTTGCTTTTGTCCCCTCACTTTGTGAAAAAACCTCCGCCACGAGAAGGCAGTGAGTAGGACTTCCTCATAAGAAGCTGTAACAAACACATGGTCATTTGGGGTCATTTTTAGAGGCGTTCAGGACGAGTAGCCATCTCGGAGCCTGAGATACCTACCCCTGACTATACTGCGGCATTTGGAGGCTCCATCGATATTCCAAAAGTAATCAGTTGGACCTTATTCATTGCATCCCGGATTCACATTCAGCATAAAAATAAAACCTAAACAATTAGTTGTTCTACGGTGTCATTTGAAAATTTTGTTGGTCAACCCGATCGAGGAGGCATATACGGAAGGCTCCCAAGTTTAGCAGCTTCCAAGGCTCCAAAAATCGTGAGGTAACATGCCAAACTGTTTTATTATATAACCAGTTTCTGTTAACCATGATCGGGATATTAAGATGCGAGGCGTAGAAAAAGATGATTAGGAGTGGCAGAGTAAAAGAAAGCTTGGAAAGTATGCGCAGAAGCTCGCTTACCACTTACAAACCTCGCTCGATGCAGTCAGTTGTGTGATTTTTATCGTCCTTCCATGTCACTGATGCAACGTCAATCCCTTCAGTATTGTTCAGGACAAGCGACCACTAGGCAGGGACGATTTCTGGCATCTATCTGTTGGTTTTTCAAGTTTGCTTAGATCTCTGGCTCGAAATGGGCCGTCGTGTATGACTTGCTATGTGCTATGTTAAACGAGGTGGAAATACAGTCCCATTAGGATTGAACTTGCAATTCACTTCCATTTCCGTCTACTTATTTTTACTTGCCGTCCCCCTGTACGTCGTACTCCGATGTCCTTTGCGAGTGTTCATGCTGGCAAACGGCGAAAAAACAAGGCGCTCAGATGGACGCTTAGCAGTTGGCGAAACAACCGAAATAAATTACTCGCTTTATTAATTCGTTTTTCAATCTTAGCGGATGCATGAAACCGTAACAGAGTGGGATTCCTCCAGGCATGTCTGATGGTGTTTTTATTTAATTTTTCCTCGTCCCGCTGGTTAGTAAATTAAAATTGAGCTTAACTGTCTTCCTTCTTTTTATTTCCAATGTAGTTCGTTTCCTTTTTCTTCCTCTGAACTCATCAAATGTAAAAAAACCTTGCTCCCTTTCTCCAACCTTTTGTTTCAAACCAATTGCAGTCTTCCTCTTCCAAAGCAGAACCTACAAAATATTTTGCGGGAGTTACCTCTATATTACTCAGCAGCACGAGATTCACTTCTTTAACTGTATCCTAATTTCATGTGAAGCATTGGGATTAAAGTGGAAAAGAAGTAATCCTACTGAATAACAACTCTCCATTTATTGCAGTTGTATTAATAGTACCACGAGGGTAACCCGAAATTGAGTAACCGTGTAATTCCGATACCACGTCATTATCGCCAAATCATATTCCCACTATTGTGTTCGACCAAAGGGTCAAGTCTCTTGCAAAACCGTAAATTTTAGTGGTAGTTTTCGTCTTATTCACCGACTACCTTTGAAATGAAGTACATCAAAAAATAAAAATTGTCACGCTGAGCAGTCAAAATCACGATGATTTGGAATGGTCAGAAGTGTAATAACTCAAGAACCTTCTAAAAAGAAGTAGTGGTAAAGGAAGAGTGATAAAATTCAAGTGAAAATATGAGATGATAAAAACAGGAAATATAACACGGCGTGTAATGTCAGAAGCTATCCAGTATAGCTTTTTTCGGAGGCATTGGTAATCTACTTGGATAAGCGGAGGGGACCTCTTGCCCAGTTGGCTCAAGAACAGTGAGCTGACTTCCCACTGAACTCGGACGGATTAAACTTTCATCTTGTGCGCTCCACTGAGCTATAAACTCGGAGGCCGATAAACCAAGTTGCTTTAGGCATCCGTTAGTTTGCACAATCCGTTTCACGGCCACTGCCATGGTAATGACGGACGCACCAAATAACGCTAATCCAACGTATGCCAGGGAATAATGCCCAGAAACACCACCAGCTGAAAGTCCCAGAGCAATACCAGCAACAATCAGCACCAGTCCAGGTACTGCGACAACAATGGAACAATACAGGAGTGCATCAGCCGGGGAAATTACTTCCATCGTTGATTTCGGCGCAGATTGCTTCCTGATATCCATCGTTTCCCTGGAAGGCAGACGACATAAAGGCAAGTAGACAAATTAACCTACCTTGTGCACGTAACTATAAACTCACAACAATTAAAGCGATTCAACTTTACACAAAGCATGAGAACAGAACGAAGACGAGTTGCGAGACGTAAGCATTTCGTTTACTCTTGTCTACCGCGTACGTAAAACACTCGTTTACATCATATAGCGAGAAAAGTAATAAAGTGGAACGGGCCAGATTGAAAGCTATAAAAGTGCGTTCGGCAGGGGGACAGGGAGAGGACTGTTCGGTTGGTGCCAGGGCAAGCAAACATTTAGTGTCAACCGTTTATGTGCACGGAGCGCCGGTTGATGCACCATGATAAGCATCGCCTCGCTGAATGCTAACAGCTTCGATTTGGGATTGCGCAATATCAATGTGAAGGATTTGGTCAAGTCAACTTTGTGGCCTGTGCAATTAAGTGTTTCGTAACTGAAGAAGCCGGAGATTCGACGTCATTCTCGGCGGCCGCATTGGCTTGCGTTACTGGTTTTGCCAACTATATGGGTATGTGCTCCGACACTCGTTGAGTCAAGCAGCGATCTGTTCTGCCAATGTATGCGTCACCGCAGCCGCAATAAAACTGATAGACATGTGAGACATTAGGATCCGAAAGACTGTTTGGAAGGTTTTTGAAACCTAACCTTTTGGTGGTCTGCAAGAGACGTAAGGGTTGATCTATAGAGCCACCGAAGAACATACTGAAGCATTTATCCTCACTTATCGGTAGGCTTCAGTCCACTGACCAGCGCTTGGTTGCATCCATCGCCGACTGCAGTTGTGTTCTTGATGAGTTCTAGATGGCCACATCATCCGCGTACATGGCGATGCTGGACTTCACGGTTTCTGGGAGATCGTTGATGTACATCAGGAACAATAAGGGACCCAGTTCGGGGCCCTGAAGGACCCCTACAGTGACTGGGGATGGAACGGAATACGATGCGCCTGCACTCACAGTGAAGGTGCGCCCAGACAAGAAGCTCTTAAGCACGCAGAAGAGTTTACTGGTGATACCGTGCACTTCCAGCCTGTGCAGTAAGGGTGAATGCGGCACTCTGTCAAAGGCTTTCGCAAAATCTATGAAGATGGCGTGGGAGGTTTAACCCTGGTCGTAGGCCTGCGTCAAACTATTCATGGCAGTTAGCGTGTTGGTGATGCATAATCTGTCTGGCAAAAATCCGTGTTGGAAAGGGAAAAGTAAGTCATTCGTCTGCAGATGGCGTAACACTGCGTGTTTGGTGATGCGCTCAAAGACCTTACTAGGGATACTAGTTAGACTTATTGGCCTGTAGCTAGATGGGAAGTACCGGTCACCCTTTTTGAAAATGGGCGTGATTGAGGCTTTGTTCCACGAGCTTGGGAAAGTGACGCAGTCTAGACAGCGTTGAAATAGGACGAAATATGCGGGGGATGGAATATTCACGCATTCTTTTGCATCGTGTCGTATATGCCGTCCGGGCCCACTGAGCTATACGGGTTGATCTGTTTGAGTTGTAGTTCAACGTCCCTGACAGAGAAGTGGATGCTGTCCAGGTTTCACACTTCACCTTTTGGAGGAAGAGCAGGATAGATCAATGTGGTGAATAGTCGAAAACAAAGCGAAGGTGATCCGTAAAGACCTCTGTCACTTGCTCGGACGAAGTGGCTGGAGTGCCGTCAGGCAGGTGGAGGGTTAGCGCAGGGGGTTTGGTCTCCCGTATGCGGCGAATATGCTTAAATAGAATGAATTCGTTGGAGCGGGCCCGTGCGAGGAAACTCTTTTGCGCCTCTTGGTTACGGATTGTTGAATTGCATTCGTTTCGAATCCGTTTAAATTTGTCCGCATCTGCTGTCAGCTGGGTGCGCATCATTATGGCAAACAGACGTGTACGCTGTTCTAGCAGGCGGAGGATGGGACGTGGTAGTATACACCTGGTGTTGTTTCTCATCTTTACCCTTGGCACGTCACGGGCATCTGTGCTGGAAATGCTTTGTTCAATTTGTTGACTAAGTGTATTTACGTCACCATCCCGGGAAATGGGTTTTAGTTGGGATGTCAGATACCCCTTAAGCTGGAAGAAGTTGGCATTTTAAGATATCTTACTGTCCTCAGTGACGGACTGCGCGATGACCACTTGATGACAAAGTCAAAACTGAGGACTTCGTGATCACTCTCCTTTACTGGGCAGGATTAACAGATTGTGTTCACCTGGTGCGGCTCGTTTGTGATGGCAAGATCAAGAAGTGAGGGTGTTTGCCCGTGACAAAACCTAGTTGGACTCGAAACATGTTGCGTCTACGACATTTGAGAGAGTACGTCTAGTTGCTGAGCGCCAAACACTGGGTCTGTGGAGTGATAGTTGGGTCATTCTACTGAGGGAGCGCTGAAGTCCCCCATTATCAATAAGTGGGTGAACTGGCAAGTATTCTTTAGGTCCTTTTGTCCGTTCAATGGGTGCTACCGATTCTTTCTGTTGGCACTATGGCGGTCAGTATATTACACCCACTACGAGTGTGTCTTTACCTCTCAGCGTCACTTTCACCCACAGACAGTCAATGGAAGGGATCGGCGTTGAAGAGATGAGTGCCGTGGGCAGCTTTTCATTTAGGTAGGGTAAAACATCACCGGATGGACCTCTGCCGGAGTCTTTTCGGATCACTGAGTATCCGTTAATACCTATTTCTCTGGCTGAGTTATCTTGGGTGAGCCAGGTTTCTGTGATACCCATTATGTGGAGGTTCTCGTCTGCCACTTTTTGTCAAAGATCGAGCATCTTGTTGGAGATACCTAAACAATTGGTGGCTGAACATCTCAGAGCACACTCACTAGAAACTTTAGTAGAGGAAGAAAAAGGGACTGTTGGATAGGGATCTGCTCTGATCGTGTTAGTGCTCCAGATATGTTTTCTGGCAGGTCCGGCCTCTGTGGGGGATTCTCCGTTTAGTTTTCCTCGATTTTTGCCTCTGGGGGACGGGTCACATTTCTCACATTCCGAATATTTTTCCAACGTTAACGGAACCATCGGGATGGGTGATATTAGTGGAGAGGGGATTATGGGGTGTAAGGGTGGCATCAAATGGCGTGGGGTGGACGGGATGGTGTCCTGGAAGGCCTATATCGTATGTCTTAAAGCTTATTTTCGGGGAAGCTATCTTACATTTCTAAAGAAGAGGTGATTTGCACCTATTGAGATCTACATACTCTCCCTGCTCAGCTACTTCAGAGCTGCTGAGAACTATGCTTGGAAGGTCGGTTACCCCAGGTGGCTCCGGATTACGAAGCATGTAGTTCTTTGGAAGATTGGCTGTGGGGTTGATCAGGCAAACCTCAGGCAAGCTCAAGAGCTTTTGGTCTATTTTCGTGGTCTGGTTCCCGAGATTTCCTTTTCGGATCCTGAGAGTCTGTCTCACATGGAGTAGACTGTCTTTGGAGACCCCTCTAACTAATTGACAGTGATTTCTGATTCTCGCGAGGACGCTTCTGACTGCGTCCTCGGTGTTAATCTCTATCAGGAGGTCCAATGTCCTGTGCCCGATTTCGGAGAATAGCCAGGAGCTTTTACCTGGGTTTGGGACTTTGGGGTTCGCCACGGCGCCAAGAAGCGAGTTGTCAGTCTCGCTTGGGTTCGAACCTTTTGGAAAAGAGCCTCAAGTTATTATTCGCCTGGCGCTAACTGCCTCAGCCTGCAGTTTCTGGGTCGCATCCAGCGCCAGTTGGTCTGTGACCTTCACTTCAGTTTCTCCTACGGTTACATTTGGCAGTGATTTCGCTATTAGTGCTTTGAGATGGGCCAGATTAGATTCTAGCACTACCATTCTCGCTAAGAGTGATTCTGAGCAGATATGGTTCCTATCAATAGCTGGGATTGTCCTTTGAGGACTCGTCACACAGTAGTTTCTTCGAATGATACATGATAACCGTGTCGTCAGTTGGCCGAGAAGTGGAGTTGGCTAGAATTGTGTTCTGCAGACCATTTTGCACCACTGTGGTTTCAGAAGTGGTGGACGATTCCTTTTTCTTGTAGACCCTTGTAGGACTGATCTACAAGCACTTACGCAGCTCATGCAGTCTCACTCTAAGCTGAAGTGCTCTATATACAGCTTGAGGTCAGCAAAAGAAAGCCGGCTGCATTTCTAATCGTACCCAAGTAGCACATTGCCCAACCCTGCTGGGCACTGCCCAACGGAGCGTTGGGGTGGCGCAGGGTGACCATACTTGTCAACGTAAATTACATAGATCTTCCTGAACTGCAGGGCGCCGTTTGTATATATAAATTTTGTACAAATAGGTAGCAAAAATGTGTGACATTCGCATACTTTTTGTTTTACTGCGTGCCCGCGTGACCAGATGGCCTTTATTGGTTCCGCCTAGTCTTTGTCGGCAGGTGAGTGTTTTTACCGATGCGCAGTTGCGGTTGGTAGTATAATTGTCTGAGTGTCATGAGTAAGTATCGTTTAGACTGTATTGTTACTGTTCCGTCGTCTAATTCTTGTATCGTAGGCATTAATTGCTTGAAACATTCCATACTTCATATAAAAGTTGAGGTTTCTTCCGACGTTGTCAATATAGAGGTAACCACTATTTCCTGGACAATAAATCTCATTAATAAAATGGTTACCTGTTGAAACCCATTCTTTCGTCGTTTCTCAATCCTATAGGAAACATTTTGTTATGCCAAAAGAGAGCAAGTGGCAAAGGTGTAGGAGGAGAAAGATGGAACTGGGCTCCGTGCAGTGTCCCATATGTCACGATGCCAGTTTGTGGGAGCACAGAACTTCGTGTCCCAAAGAAAGAATCCGGAGTATGCTCTTATAATGGATTTATTTATCTGAGTTGTTGAACAGCAGTTACAGCTAGCACTTCCGGTGCATTTCTTGAAGCGGAGCTACGAACGCCGGAGGTACAAACAGGAGTTCCCGGGGACCTGATCAGTGAAGATACACTTCCCACTGCGTGCACATCCGTGGAGACTGTTCCATCGGGTAAGATGGTATCGTTTCTATATTGCGTTATTTTCAAGCGACGAAAGATGTACAACTTGGAAGAAATATATCCATTAACGTGAATATGGAAATGGTGCAACAGTCGCTGTCTGATTCATTCGTCACCTCAAACCTAGGCATGAAACAGCGGTGAGACGTACTTTCCTGTGTGGGCAAGTTTGTGCCGGGTCTCCCAAGTGATCCACGGACTGTTTCTAGTACACCACGTTCGTGCGAGAAAGTTCAGTTAGACAATGGAATATTCAGGTTGGACTGACAGACGGAACAAATATGTGCCTTGGCAGCATGGATTTTATTCCAAATTCCATCGATCTGCACCTGAATACAGATGGGCTGTCGTTGTTTCGGGCATCTTCCGTTCAGATGTAAATAATTATATACATTTTAACTGAACCTTTTCAAGTGGCAATGCTCAAGCGGTTTGCCGATTACGACTTGGCTGAAACCGTGCGTAACATCCATCGGGGACGACGTTGCTCTAAACTGTTGTTGGCTAGGGAGCCCTCAACGAAAGGCCGTTAACGACCATAAGTTGGTCGCCGCCGTTAAGGGTACGTTGTTCAAATTTACTATCATACAAAACATCAGATGTTGTAAAAGGGATGGAACAGTTCTCCAACGAGCCAACGTATGTCATTGACAGACACATAAAGCACTGGTTTATCAACGCTCGGGATCGGGGCGAAGGAAGACGGTTAAGACGGTACGCTATCCTCCTATATATAGTGCAGCATAACAATATTATTTCCTGCAAATTGCTTCGTTGAAAAATTGAGCTGTTACAGTTTGCATCAGTTTATATGCTTACTTAGACATGGTACTTATCACCGGTTTCGCCGTTGTAACTAAGCCGTTTCCTGAGTGGAAATTATGTTCTGTGCCTGGTAATATATATATATATATATATATATATATATATTATACATATATATATATATATGTATAAAATCTAGTACGGAACTATTGTTCTTTAAATGCCTAAGATTTAAAACTCACAAAACAGCTTTTTTATTTCATTTGCCAATGATGTAACTAATACCAACATTTCCATCCCTTAATTTTCCAGATCCCGTGAACAGCATGAAGAAGAACCAGGAACATCGTCGCGTAGGATGGATTGATGAAAAAGCGATCAGCGGCATTTTTGCAAAATAAATCCAACATTGTTTTTATTTAAATTATCTGCTTTTTCATTAAAATGGCCATTTTTCTCATATACACGGGTAATTTAGTGGTTAAGCTCGAAAGGAAGAATACTTTAGTGATATTGGGCGATTGAGCGAAACTGGATTTATTGGCGAAAAGTGAATAGCCGTTTTTCGCGATTTTTTCGATGCGTCGGGCATGCCCAACCCTAGCCCAATTGGGCGCAGGTTGCTTTGCCCAACGCATTTCAATGGAGTTGTCCAACGTTGCGATGGGCTAGCCCGACGATTGCCCAACCCTAGCCCAATTGGGCAAACGTTGGGCAGTGCTGTTTGGGTACCACTTACCGCAAACATCACAATAAATTCCCTCATTTCAGACAATGCCGTTTTTGGTACTATGTTCTGGTAGTTAGCTATAGTACTACAGTAACTTGACTACAGGCTGTAAAAAGCTCACCAAAAATAAAACTTCGAAAGCAGAGAACACCCGAACCTCCGATACCACCGTGGCGGTGTAGCGCAGATCTTCAGGCCACGTCAGGTTGTCTTGAAGTCAGTTCAGTTCAGTTCAGTTCAGTCTGCACAGGACAGGTAATGGCCACGGCCAATCGAGCGTCCAGAATTCCTTCGATGGTATGCACACCAAATATGCACCCACCACTGCCGAGTGTGTTTCGTCGAATCCCCGCTAAAAATGAGAGGGAAACGGAAAACCTCATCGCACATCAACTGCGAGAGACATTATGCATCGTGAGCGTTCACTGAGACAGTATGCAATGAGGGAAAAAGTCTGCTAAAACATACTCCAGAAGGACCACAGTGCTACCCGTCATCCATCTAGTTGATATTCTTAAGGCTCACTACAAGGAAAGATCTCGTACCACTTGCGATCAAGGGCACATTTGAAGGATTGGACTGTCTGCAGATCTACCATTTCACCAGGCAGACCGTTCCAACTGTTCACAACCCTGTTGCTGAAGAAGTGCGATCTAGCCATCAACCTAGATCGGGCTTTTATCAACTTCTTTTCGTGTCCCCTTGTTCTGGAGTCTACGGCCAATTGGAATAAACTATCTGGTCTGAGGCCAGAAAAGCCCTTCATTACCTTGAACGTTTCTATGAGATCTCCTCGACTTCTCCTCCTTTCCAACGAGAAGAGATTCAGGTCACAGAGTCTCTGCTCGTAAGTCTTACCCCTCTGCCCTTCAACCATCCGCGTGGCGAGACGTTGGACTTTCTCTAGGCAGGCGGCGTCCTTTTTGTAGAAGGGTGACCAAGCCTGCACACTACATTCTAAGTGAGGTCGTACTATAGCCATGTAAATAGGTACGAATACCTCCGGCTTCCGGCAAGACAAAGCCGATCGCAGTCTAAAGAGCTCCCCACGAGCCTTATGCGCAGCCGCGTTGCACTGCTCCGGCCATTTGAAGTCACTTTTCATGATGATCCCCAGGTCTTTAACCCTACTGGCTGCCTCTACGGTGAACAGCCCTTGATCATGAGCGACAGTTAGGCTCTCTGTTGCCCTTGACAACAAATGGCTTTTTTGAGCGTTTAGAGGTAAGTCCCATTTGTATGCCCAGTTTAGGACGGTGCCTATTTCCCTGCCCAAGTCCGCCCTACCCTTAGATCCAACAATCTTCACATCATCCGCAAAAATAAAGCTGGGCGATTGAACAGTGGATGCTAGGTCATTAATAAATAACAAGAATAGGACCGGGCCTAGGACGGATCCCTGAGGTACACCACTGGTGACGTTCACCAAACTGGAGCACCTGTCCCCCACTTTGACATAAAGCGTCCTGTGGGAGAGGAAGTCCTCCAGCCACCTATATACTGGCCCACCTATCCCGAAAGTCTCCATCTTGCATAGCAAAAGACGATGATTAACGGAGTCGAACGCCTTGCTAAAGTCGAGGTAACATACCTCAACATGCTTACCTTCGTCCAGTCGTCGAGTTACTTCATCTAAGAAGCACAGGAGATTGGTCAGGCAAGATCTATTTTTCAGGAATCCATGCTGCGCCGGGCTTAGCATGGAGTGCTGCAGTAAGTGCTGGCAGATATGGGCACGGATGATCTTCTCGAGAACTTTACAGAGAATGCTAGTTAGGCTTACCGGCCTGTAGTTCTGCACATCCGACTTAGGCCCACTCTTATGTATTGCCACGACTGCCGCGACTTTCCAGTCCTGAGGCAGCTTTCCCTGGTCCAACGTGGATCTATACAATCTGCATACCGATGGAGCTATGATATCCGCCAACGGCTTGATGATAGCTGGATGAATGCCATCTGGGCCCGCTGACTTGTGGCTGTTTAACTCCTGTAGGTACTTACGCACGCATTCCTCTGAGAGATCTAGCTCGTTTAACTGAGGAGGATGTATCAGCGCCAGATCTACTAGTACCCCAATATCTATCCTATGTACACTACCAAAGTATTCCCCCAGGGCGTCTGCTTTGCCCTGGTCGTCAGTGATAATACCATATTCTCTAGTGGATAGCGGACCTACGGCATTTCTTGTTGAGCCTTTAGATTGTCAGTTCAGTTCAGTTCAGTTTGCACAGGACTTGGTGTGGCTAGAGCCAATCGTGTGTCCAGATAGTTGCGTTGTCGGCGCGTTTCCGTAGCTCCCAACACTGCGTGATTTTCTTTTTCTGAAAGGCAGAAATTTTGTGCAGTATCAGCCCTGGCAGAGTAAGGTGGAAACAATAAGTAAATTGCATCTGACCCTAAAAGCTGCTTAACACAACTCGGGGTATACTGCCACCCAACATAGGTCTACTGCTTTCTTAAAAGCCTTCACTGTTGTGGTATTTATGACCTCTTCCGGGAGCTTATTCCAATAGGGTACCACTCTATTTGAGAAGTACTTCGCCCAAATTTGGAGCCTCGAATGTTTCCTTTGTAATCTAAGGCTATGCCCTCTTGTGCCTCTCTCGGGGATCAGAGAAAAAAGGTCTTCTCGACTTATTCCTGTCAGTCCTTTCATTACCTTGAAGGTTTCTATCAAATCCCCGCTAATGCGCCGTCTTTCCATCGAAAATAGGTCTAGGGCACGGAGACGCTCTGTGTAGTTAAACCCCCTTTGCCCAGCCACCATTCTAGTGGCTAGCCCTTGCACTTTCTCCAGACAGTCGATATCTTTCTGGTAGTACGGTGCCCAGGCCTGCACGCAGTACTCCATATGCGGCCTAAATATGGCCTGATATATCGGAACGAATATGTCCGGATCTCTACACGACATAATGGATCTAACTCGAAAGAGTTCCCTCCTGGCCGTATTGGCTGCTGAGGTGCACTGCGTTGACGGCTTAAAGCTGTTGTCCATTATAACGCCCAAGTCTTTGACCTGCGAGACCACTTGCAACGAACCCACACCATCCCCACTAGCCCCTGTATTTGTGGTCAAGCACTGACACTTGGTGAGGTTTAGTGGAAGGTCGCATTTGCGTGCCCAGTTTTGTACTGCTAACACGTCAAGTTCTATATCTACTCCAGCTATCTTGACGTCATCGGTAAACATAAAGGTGGGGTTTGTAAGCCCACGTGTTAGGTCGTTGATGAAGATGAGGAAGAGCAGAGGGCGGAGCACCGAGCCCTGTGGCACCCCACTTGTTACACCTTCCGGTTTTGAAACATGGCTCCCCACCTTAACACTAAAGGTTCGCCCTGCTAAGAGACTACTTATCCATTGTCTTGCCTTTCCAACAATTCCCATGGACTGCAGTTTGACGTCCAGAAATCTGTGGTTCGCGGAATCAAATGCCTTGCTGAAGTCCAAGTAACAGACCGCAATCGATTGCCCTTCGTCCAGACGCTTGGTTACCTCATCGAGGAACAGCAGGAGATTCGTCAGGCAGGATCGTCCTGCCACAAACCCATGCTGAGCATTTGATATGAGGTTGTGTTGAACCAAATGCCTAGAGATCTGCTTCCTGACTATTCGCTCCAGGCACTTACACGGTACCGAAGTCAAGCTAACCGGCCGGTAATTTTCCGCCTTTTGCCGGGGTCCACTCTTGTAAATGCCTACCACTGTTGCTCTCCTCCAGTCTCCCGGCACAATTGCCTCTCTAAGTGGCGTTTCATACAGCTTCGTCACCGGAGCCTTCAGGACCTTGGCCAGAGGCTGAACGATTGCTGGATGAATCCCGTCTGGACCTGCTGCTTTGTTTCTATTCAAAGTTTGCAACTCCGCGTACACTTCTTCTCCTACAGTAAGTTCGGGTATTGGAGGCTCCTGTGGGCCCTCCATTCTTTCCTCCAAATTATTTTCTGGTAGATATATGCTCTTGAAGAATTCCAAGAGCGTGTCAGCCTTGTCTTCGTCGTTTAGAGCTAGTCGTCCCTGTGCTCCTTCCAAAGTTGCTACGCTCTCTCTCATACGTTTGTGAGATTGCACGTAGGCGTAGAATCGCTTTGGGTTTGTGCGGACCGACGCCGCTAACCGACGCTGCCTTGAAGTACTACACGGGTTCGAGGCTTTGAGCCCAATTGTCCCGGTTCTTCAGGAAATCTTTGATATTCTGTCGGATTCACCGAGCTGAAACCAGAGCAAAAAGCAGGAAGGGGGCGGGGTGACAGCGAAAACAAGATACATATAACCTCATTCAGTGTCACACTGTGGACAGTGCCTTAAGCTGAGTGAGGGTGCGGCATTCATGAACACATATGCGATAAAAGACAACTATTTTGTTTTTTTGACAAAGGGAATTATTGGGAGAGACCCAGGTAGAGGTCTAGCTTTTTCTTGAAGATAGTTTTGTTCTGCGAGAGAACAATATCTTCCGGAAGTGCATTCCACATAGTAATAACCCTTTAGCTAAAAAACGTTAATCCTTGATGAAGTGCCTGGCCTCGGTTTGAAAACTGTTCTGCTGTGACCACGGAGAGAGGAGGCTGGACAGAAGGAGAAGAAGCAATCGCTTTGACCTGTTTCAAAAAGGTGGAACATCAAAAACAGATCACCTCTTACGCGTCTTACGTCAAGGGGATAGGGGTTGAGGAGTGAGAGGCGGACGGGATAAGGTAGATGGGATAGACCACTTACTGCCTTGGTGGAGGCCCGATGAACCCTTTCTAGGATCTCACGGTCTCGGACAAGACCAGAGTGCACTATCTGACTACCGTACTCCAGCAGAGGTCGGATATAAGTGCCGAAAATTATGGGGAAATCATCCTTAAATATGCGCGGGAAGGACCTTCGAATCATGTTTAGGACTCGAAAGGCAGACTTGCTCGCAAGTTCGTGATGATGAGAGAAGGATAAGTTACAGTCTAACCAGAAACCGAGTACCTTGTGTGGGTCAACCCTTGGCAGAGTGGTTGCTCCATTAATGGAAAACGTGTGACCAGTCTCTGCCGAAAGACATTCTCACGCATTTGTCATCAATAACTGAGAGGTTCCAATCCGCGGACCAGCGTTTTGTTTCATAAACTGCAATTTGCAGCTCTTCAACGCTTGAACTCCAGAGGGTTACATCATCTGCGTACATGGCAATGTTCGCAGGAAGGACTGTCGGTAGATCGTTTATATAGATCAGGAAAAGAAGAGGACCTAAGACCGACCCTTGGGGGACCCCAGTTGTTACTGAGGAGGGTTGAGACAAAACATTCCCGACTTTAACCACAAAGGTGCGGTCGGTAAGGAAGCTACGTAAGATGGCCAACTTGGGGCCTGTAATCCTGTGTTTGCGGCTTATAAAGAAGAGGGGCATGTGGGACCTTGTCGAAGGCCTTAGCAAAATCGATGAATACAGCGTGTGAGAGCTGGCCATCATCATAGGCTTTCGTTAGACTATCCATGACAGTAAGCATATTGGTGATGCATGACCTGCCAGGAAGAAACCCATGTTGGGACGGGGAGAGGATCTTATTTCCATGAAGATGGGAAAGAATCTCACTCTTAAGAATTCCCTCAAAAAATTTGCTAGGGATGCTAGTGAGGCTTATGGGTCTGTAACTAGAAGCAAGGTGTCTACTACCCTTCTTATAGATGAGTGCGATCACTGCTTTTTCCAGTTACGGGGGAAAACTTTATCGTCAACACATTGCTGAAAAAGCGAGGCATAAGGAGCAGCTAATGTATCCGCGGCTTCCTTGAGAATACGGGGGTGGATTATGTCAGGACCCATAGAGCAATATTGGTTGAGCCGTCGGAAACCTTGAGCGACTGCGCCAATGGGAATAGTGACGCGGTTAAGGGTAGTGGTCAGAGATAACGGGTGCATAGTAGGGTGGGATGATATGGGAATGGAGCTAAAAATTGTACGGAAGTAGGAGCTGAATGCCTCGGCTACTTGGCTAGGGGAAGTGGTTGGAGATCCGGCACTATCTTTGAGAGCTAATGGCGTCGGAGCTGTACCCCTAAGACGGCGCATGCACTGAAGGAAAAATGCCTTATTGGTCCGTGCTCGATCAAGTACAGATCGTTGGACTGCATTCTGATGGGACCTGATCTTGTCTTTGCATATGTTCCTTATGAGCCTGAAGTCTTCTGCCTCGCGGGCGATACCTGTCGCCTAATATCTAGCAATGAGGCATGCGCGTTCGTCTAGAATGCGCCTAATAGGGTGAGGGAGGGGTCGCTTAGCGGTCTGTGGGCGACGAATTCTGGGTACAAATAGCCTATCAGCTAGGGAAATCAGCTCTCTGATATTCTCTGCCACTTTATCAACGGAGTTACCAAGGTTAGCTGAACTTAGCTGGGATAGAATAAAAGCACAGTCATGGTCATAGTTGATCCTTTTGAAGGACCTCGAAGCTTTGATTTCTGAGGGAACAGGAGGCCATTTCACAATATGATCGAACCCAAAGAGAGTGTGATCACTTTCGCCGAGAGGCAGCAATTAGTGCACCACGCCTATTTGGAACCATTCATTGGTGGTGGCCAGGTCTACCAGGGACGGGGCATGTCCTGTGCGATATCCAGCCGGATCTTTTACGTTTTGCACTCATGAGTTTTTCAGTACGAGATCAAGGAGGGGTTTGCCAAAAGTGATATCCGGGGCATCAGCTCTTTGCCAGTTTGTACTGGGAGAGTTGAAGTCACCGGTGACTAACAGATGGTTGAAGTGTGTATAGCTTTTCAGGGAGCCTAATAAGTCTATGAGACCTAGGCTGTCAATTGAATTGCATGTGGGAGGACGGTAGACAACACCAAGCAATAGGGTGTCTGTCCTAGAAAGGTTAAACACGGCCCACAAACAGTCAATACATGAAAAGGTTGGTGTTGTCAGTAAGGTGGGAGGAGGGATTGAATTATCGTAGTATATGATGACCCCGCCGGCACGACCTCTACTGGAGTCCTGCCTTACTGTGAAGTATCCCGGAATGGATATTTCGGCATCAAGTATGTCAGGGGTGAGCCAGGTTTCTGTGAGGGCTTTGATCTGAGGCTTCTTATCCACTGCAAGCTGCCGAAGCTCCGGGATCTTATTCAACACACTCAGGCAATTGCTGTAACAACACTTGAGCACATGCTCAGGAGTTGTTGCAGAATCGCCAAAGGCAGCTGGTTTTGGGTTTGAGGAGGGGGAAAGAGGGGATTTGAGGATGGAAAGGAGGTCCTGGGAGAGTCGGGGGCTAAAGATATTGGGGGGCTAGAGGGTAAGCAGACTGCTGGGGGGACCGGTAGGTTTTGATGTCTAGTAACCTGGAGGGTATCAATCCAGGTGGACGGCCTACATCCTTCGGTCTCCGAAAAGGATGGACTGCCTTATGTGGTTTGCCCTTATGCGCACTGCTTGATGCCCTGTTCTGAGTTCTCTTGTTGGTGAGCTTATTTTTCATGACAGCACCAGATATAATATCTGGTGCTTTAACCTCCTCACTGCTTCTTTCAGTAGAAACAGGTTGCAGGTTCATGTCTGGGCTCAAGGATGAGTGAGTCTCGTCCGTTGAAACAGTCTCATTGGCTATGATGGGGCCTGGGATGCTTTTCGTAGGCGACCGATGTTTAGTGGCACTAGGCCTACTACTGGGAGTACTTTCGGCGACGGGAAATGGTGTCAGTAGGGAAGCGAGGGATGGTGGGCATGCAGCTCGGTCCTCAAGGCGAGTTACCTGGACAACTGGCAGCACTCTGAGCTTAGGATCGGATTTTTGTGGAATTTTTGGCTTAGCCTTCTCACTGCGGAGCCTCAGATGAAATGGCTTATCAATGGATACGCCCTTGAGCCCTTTAATTCCCTCCTTGAGCTTTGCGGCCAAGGAAACAATTCGTTTGGCTGCATCTGTGGAACCAATTACAATGAGAATACCGTGAACCCGGTTGGTGCGTTTGGTTACCAACCAAGTGGACCGACCTTTAAGTGGGAAAGGGAGCTTAAGGCGATTGAACACCTGGGCGTAGGTGTCATGAGGGTGATCTGAACTGAGGAAGCGGCCCCAAAGGATGACTCGCTTGGAGCAATTCTCGGTATCTTGTAAAATTTTGCGGCGTCAAGAATTTGCTGCTCAGAAACTCTACAAACCTGATCGGCTGCCTGGGACACCGGGAGGGATTTGATTACCAAACTCCTCAGGCTGGACAGCTCATCCTTAATGGTGCGGACGGTGGCCCTTAGCTCGGCTATCTCTGCAGCCTGACTTTGGACGGCACATTTTAGTGCATCCGTTTCCAGCGCATTATGAAGGACCGTTTCTTCCGGATTGAGGAGTGAGGCATTGGCCACGGAGGGGGAATCGCACTGCCTCATGGGGAAAGTAGCCTCATCTGAGCATGCGGTTATATCAATGGTAAGGGGCATTGACATTATTCAGGATCCAGTCAGCACAGATAAAGATAAACTTAAATGGAGGGGGACGAGCTCTGTGTTCTAAAAATTTCAAAAACAGCTACGCTCACCGAAGGAGGCGACCGCACCGCTGGTGTACCGCAGTGTACCGCAGGTGGCACAGGACTGATTATGGCCGGGGCCAATGGGGCATCCAGAATTCTTTCAGCGGTATGCACAGAGACGGGCACCCACTACTGCGACTCTTTTATTTCCCTCCAACTTCGTTACACGAATGGATTTGTTCTTTTCTTTTTGGCTAGAAAAAAGGAGTGGATACTTTCTTCAGTTCAGTTCAGTTCGGTTCAGTTTGCACAGGACAATGTGTGGCTAAAGTCAATCGTGTGTCCAGATAATCGTGTTTTCTGCGCGTTTCCGTAGCTCCCAACACTGCTTTTTCGAGACGGCAGCAGTTGCCTACCTATTCCGATACAGACACTGGTAGAGTTTTTTGAGAGCCATCCAGGCAACAGACAACGATGAAGCTAATGCTTCATCACGCTTAGTGCCCCAGATGGTAGGATTGGATACAGCATAGCTGAAAAGCCTGGAGCGAATTGCAATTTCTCCCCCATCCTCACTATTCTACTCCTGTGAATAACTCGTCCTACCTGGCATCTAGCATCCTTCTAAGATACCTTGCACATTGTGCGCTATTTCTTCAGTTGTTCTGCTCCACTTTCCCATCGCCCTATTGCTGAATACTTTCGTTCACACCTAGCCCCATAAACCCTGCAGGATCCTAATCGCCTCATTAAGGCCTCCTATGAGTCTTCTTTTCCCAACTGAGAAGAGTCCCATATCCTGCAGTCCTTGTTCATATGATTTCCCTCATCGTTCTTCAACCACCCAAGTGGCCAGCCACCTAACTTTTACTAGGCGGGCAGCCTCCTTTTTCAAAAAAGGTGCCCAAGACTGAACACAGTGTTCTAAAAGCGGCCGCCCTACTGTCCTGTGCTTAGCTAAGAACACTTCCGCAGATCTTAAAGATTGCTGATCGCAGCCAAAAAAGCTCACCTCTGGTCTTGTGTGCAGCCAGCTAGCAATGTTCGGCACACTTGAAGTCCGCAGTCACTTGGATACCCAAGTCCCTTGTTGACCGTGCATCCATAACTGTGACTGGCCACGATCGGTAATCCCACTAAACCCCTGGTTAGCAGACAATTCTTGCTTTCGTCTAGAGGCATATCTCGTTTGTTGGCCCAGCTTCGGGTCTCTTTCTAATTCATCACGAACTCCTGAACCAGCAAATTTGACATCTGCTAAAATGAAGTGCTTTGGTGATAACTTTCGCTAAGCTAATTATGTAGAGAGGAAAAGGCAGAATGTCTAAAACTGACCCGTGAGGTACTTTGTTGTTTATCACTGATGCTTCCGGTCTGCAGGTTGCTACTCGAACACTAAATGTCCTGTTGTCCAAGAAGGCTGATATCCACTTGCGTATTTGCCCCTCTACCCAAAAGGCTTTCTGTTCCCTATCAATAGGCGACGGTTGACCGAGTCAAAAGCTATGCTGAAGCCTAGGTAACAAATTTCGCCATCTTGCTTTCGTCAAGCTAGTTTGTGACTTCGTCTAGGAATACTGCGTGGTTCGACAGACAAGATATGGATTTCAAAAATCCGTGTTATGCCTTTTAGAGCAACGTTTGGTTCATCAGGCGATTGCCTATGTGTCCCATCACTAGTGCTTCTGAACACTGGCTTAGAGTGCATATGGGGGTCACAGAACCGTAACTCCCCTGTCCTGGCCGTGACCTTCCCTTGTGGATAGCCAAAACTGTAGCCAATTTTCAGTCCAACCGTATGAACACTTGGCTAAAAGTGGCACAGTATAGACGGCAGACTTGTCCACCGACCATGGCAGCCAGTGACTGCGTAACAGCTGGGTGTGTGCCATCAGGCCTCGCCGACTTGTGCACGTTAGGTCCTCCCACTACTTCCTCTGTCTCCCGTTCCACAGTTTTCGGGTTAGAAAAGATAACAGCTACCACTTGCCTTTCGGTCGATGTTTGTCGTCCCCCGTCACGTCTGTGCGCATACTATGAACATGGACTCAGAGCATCGGCTTCGCTCTGACCATGCTTGCATATTTCATTTTCATCCCTCAAGACCATAGGTCAGACCAGATCAGACCGCATCACAGAATATGGGAGCTTGGGCCAAATTTCCATCCAGTTTCTCGCATTCTGGGCTCCGGAGATCGTCAGCTGCTGCAACAGAACGAAAGAAGTATATCATTTGGTCCAGTGGTCACGACAGTGCGACAGGCTTCTAGTTGTCTGACCATCCATTTTCTCTTCCCGAAAACAAGAAAATCCCGGTAGAATTACAAGCAACCCTCGGAACTTTGAGGAATGGTAGCACTACAAGCAGTCTTCGCCGATGGTGAGACCTTGACGATCATATTCTTTGGTTCCCTCTTTAGACTGCTGTGATGGTGCTTGCGTGGACGATATTGAGGGCTTTCCATCTTTCCATTGTGTCTACGAGCACGACTTGGGGGTGTGGCAGTGAAAGTGGGAGACCAGAAAACAAAACTAAAAGAAATAGAAATAGAAAATTATAGTATAGTATAGTATAGTATAGTATATTTCTTGACCGTGGTCAATACACATGCACAAGGCAAGATCAGAGTATACAGCAGTACATGTCAATGTGAGGTATTCACAAATTCTAAATTTATAAATCACAGCAACCGAAATACACCAGTAAAGTCATGTAGTGTTTGAGTAAACAAAAGTGGTAATGGTTGAGGCGGGAATTCCAAATCGGTTTTGAAATCGCTGGGGGCGGTGTGGATGGCTGGACAGTCGTGGAATTGCTGATATAAGCGACAAATAGACGGTCACTAACAAGTAACCGAGCGGAAGAGATTCCAAAGAACATTGTTAGAAGTAAAGCAAGCGTGGGGCTTTCAAAGTGCAGTCAGAGATACCAGCGGAATATTGAACACTGATCCAGCATTGGGTAACTATTTGTGGGGGAAGCATGTGAAATAAAGGCAAGTGAGTCAAAGGTGATAATAAAACGGACCTTTCGTGCAGGTGATTACAGTGTCATATGGAAATTCAAATGAGGGCGAAAAGCTTCGCAGGGATTTCAGTGAACTTTTGAAGAGCATGAATGGTGTATGGACATATAACGGACTATTGAAGAAAAGAAAAGCCGTCAATGAAACGGATTAGTGGAGACAAACGTCAATGGTTCGGCAAGGTAGGAGTTGGAAGAGTGTAAAATGTTTTTTTGTATTTGATAGAAAATTGGTAATCAAATTATGGTTGGCAGGAGATGGCTGGTATTCTGTTCCGTAAAGACCTTGGTTGCAGGTGGTGGCAGGTAGAATGTTGTGGGAAGCAGGTAAAAAGGGCTGGTTTGACGAAGTGGACAGCTGCGAAGGCTGGGTTCCGGCCATTGGTTTCGTACTGCAACGCGGGAAGAATTGAACTGTTGGGTTGGATTATTCGGGAATAGACGTTGAGCGGATGTGTTGATGGTTGCTGTCAGGAATCACCTCTGCGATCCGGTGAGACTTTCATGAGGTTTTGTTAATCCATGTACGGTGCCCCATGTAACGTCAGCAGGCGAGAGTATAGGTTTAAACCATTGATCAAATCGTCCAGTTTTTGCGGTAATCCGGAATAAACGTCGATTTGGCCGATGGATACCCAAGTAACCAATGCAATCTGGAAGAGATCAGGAGTGCTGCAGTCTGGAGAGTGTTCCAGCTGTGGGTTATGATTATCGTTTTGATGGAAGCAAGAAAATGAACATTTTGTTATCCGAACAGTTAGTTATCGTTTGGCTAGTGGACAGGTATATTACGGATCCCTAGACGGAGGCTGATAGCTTTCTAGAGTAGTTGGGTGATAGTAGAGATTTAGGGCGATATCAGGTAGGCGGTGGATGAGGAGAGGGTGTCCGTTTGGGAACCAGGAATAAAACAATAGTAGATGGTATGGTCTGGAAGAAGAATGAGAAAATAGGAAGATAACAGTCTGGTCAGTTCACCAGCTGTGGTCGAGGATGGCAGACAGTGAAAAGGGAGAAAAATACTGGGTGTTAAGGTGAAGATTTTTCATGTGGGGGCAAACGTGCTGGTATTCCGCAGGGTCAAGAGAAATCAGAGGCATATGGATACGGGTTGGAATGGGGTCTTGACTTATCATGAGCATATGCGCAGAGAAGTGAAGCCTAGTTACTAAGGAATGGTAATCCGTGTGGCAAGGCTGCAGTGTACGAGAAGGGCACAAAAAAGCAGGATGGGACGGCTGAGTTCTAGCCTGAGCCAGGAATTAACTGAGAGCGAGCACCCATCGCTAAAGGACGGAACGGTTTTATTTATATATACGCAAATTGTGTGTAGTTAAATGGCACAATCTAGTTAGGAAGGGGGGACAAGTGAGTGGAGCATACCCAAGGTATATATATATATATGTATACGTGGGTGCGATCATCAGACGGGTCATGCAAAAGCGGTCGGACGCAAAAGACTACGGCAAGGAAAGTGAGATAGAGTGACGCAGCTGAGGATCAACGGTTAACGGAAAGAAGAACAAAAGTTAAGCACGGGCTCATCGGTGCGGCGGATCCCAAAGGCACATTGAGGCCATGAAACGTGAGACTAAAGGGGAAACGCCTAAGTGTGGCTAGAACTTTCAATGGGAAAGCTAGTATTTCGCCTAGAGTGGTCATTGAGCAGGAGTAAAGACCAAGTTCTGCATGAAATTACAGAAGAACCTTAGCTGGGGGATAGGGTGGGAGCAGAAATGGTAACGTCATAACTGGGTGTTCAGTTCAGTTAGTGAGTTACGCTAAGTGCGATGAGTCAGACTGGATTTTCCAGTTCGAAATCGCAGAGGTGGTGAGCGAAGTATGAGTGGTGGGACCTGGTGCGGAAGAGAGGCATTGTAAGCTAAGAGATATAGAGGAGCGTTGAGTTAATCACCATGATTTTGTTAATAATTATAGGACAGTAGTGAGCATATATGTATATATTGTATATAAAAATGTTATATATTTACATATATATATGTATATATATGAATAGGTATATATATATGCCTATATATGTATATATATGAACAGGTGTGTATATATATGTATGTATATAAATGTATATATAATATATATATATATGTTGCTGTATACGAATAATAAAATAGTAACACAGCGTATGCAACGTACACGCTTGAAAATCCTCCCCAGCCGAAGTCGTATACTTGTGTTGTTGAAACAATGCTCTTTATTTTATTGACCCTCGAACAAGTACAACATGCATCAATCACTACACTTCAACATTTGATTATATTTTGCTCACGTGAAGTAGTATAATTTGATTCAAACTTGGACTGCCTTGACAGTGGTACCTGACGTTGACCTTTGTTGAACTCTGGTCCTCGTTGCTAGACGTTGTGGCCGTACAGTTGAGATTTGTACACATTTATGTGCGTATAACTTGTTAATCCAGTACCGTAGGAACTACAAATCAAACTTGTTCTGGTTTTGCGATTCGTTTGAATTGGCTACGCGGTGCTCACGGTCGGGATAGCCGTTACAATGCTCAACTGGGAATCTCCAGGAGGAAATCATTCAGAATCGCCAAGGAAATTACAAAGGCAAACCGGAGATGAACAGGAAGTAGTCCGGCAAGTCCCTGGGGTATTTTTGGATGATACTGATCCCTTAGATATTGATGGGCCTACTAGTCCTGTCAGTGCAATTTCGTGTACTCTAGCTAGTGGTATAGAATTTGAAGGCGATGATATCTTTTGATTGAGAATAGCAGAATTGGAAACCCAACTTAGGCGGAATGGGGAAGAAGCTAAACCTGCCAGGAAACGGGAGCGAGAGGTGACTTTGGAGACCACGGAGCATACGGCCATTCAGCCCAGCAGTTCCGTGGAACCAGTTTACCCCACACTATTGACTTATCAAGAGTGGAATTGTCCCCATTCGACGGGACCACAGAACAGTACTGTAAGTTCGTTAAACAATACGAGAAATTTGTGGAAAGGAGAGTATCCAATCCAGGACAGAGATTCCCGCATCTAATGCATTACTATCGTGGAAGAGCCGGGGAAGCAATCGACGGGTGCTCGATGCTGGAGCCCGAAGAATGTTACACTCGGGCACGTGAAATACTAAAAGACATATATGGGCAACCATTAAAAGTCGCCGGAATTTGATTAATAGTGTACTATCAGAGGCAAAACGTTCCAAAGGCGAGCCGAGCTCTCTAGCCAGCCTGCTGATGAAAATGCAGAACTGCAGCATCGCATTGAATCGCCTAGATTACCGACCGGACCTGAACGCACTGCACACATTGGAGATCATAGTGTGCAGTTTATCCACAGAACTGCAGAGTAGATGGACCGAGGAAGCTGAAGTGATCAGTAGATTTGGGCGAGAAACCACGTTGGAAGACCTGACACAGTTTATAGACCGTCATGCCCGAATGGCAGACAATCGTTCCGGTCAACTTGTGCGCGAGACGAGCAAGTTATCTAGAATTACGACGACGCACACCTGGACCGGGGAACCAAACGAAAGCCAACCATGGGCAAGCACACAAGCATTATCTCACGAAGGTGAAAACTTGCCGGTGTGTAAAGTTTGTGGGGCGCATCATCACCTAGCGGAATGCCCTCGCCTCCTCAACTTAGACGTCCACGAACGATGGGCAATGGCCAAGAGACTGGGCGCGTGCTTCGTCTGTCTCAACGATTCATATCGAACAGTGGTGTGCCAAACGAAACCCAATTGTAGTCAGGATGGATGCCATGGGAAGCACCATTACCTACTACACAAATGCCAGAAACTGAATACCGAGGAAACCTAAAAGCCAAGTGTGGTCTGCTCAGTGTCTTGCTCCACTAGCAAACCCATTCACCTGGGAGTAATAGCAGTCGGCGTAGAAACCCCAGTTGGGGTTATGAGAACGTTGGCCTTCGTAGATAGTGGCTCGGGCACCACTCTAGTAAGGAAGTAATTTGCACAGATATATGGGATCAGAGGGAATCAATCTTCAGTAACGGTGACACACAGGTCATCCGGTCGACCAAGCTGCACGTACAACTCGTTTCCTTGGTCAACAACGATAGAGCGGAAATTCTAAGCATTCATCACAAAAGATTTTCCGATGGGAGCACATCATTTAGTGCGATCGATTCTGACTCGGTGGCCGCATCTCGACGGGTTTACGATGAAGGAGTGGCAGAATAACGAAGTTGATCCGCTGATTGGTTGTGATGTACTGGAAGCGCATTGGGTCCTGGATCGAAGAATGGTAAGCCGCAAAGCACCCCATGCTGTACGCACTATATTCGGCTTCACCTTATGTGGTAGTACAGATGAATGGTGCGGCAAACAAATCCAAGTCAAGTGCATTTCGGTGGAAACGGCGAACGTTGAACGTGCATTCCAAAAGCTGTATAACGCCGAATTTTCCGACCTGGCTATTGATAGAGAGGCTCCATCACGGGAAGATAGGATGGCTTTGAAAATGATAGCTGAGAATTCCAAGTATATAGCAGATCGTTTCGAGGATCCTGTCCCGTGGAGACACAAAATAAAACCTATGCCAAACAGCCGAGGAATAGCTCTGAAAAGATTACGCTTCCTCGAAACCAGGTTAATTCGAGAACCACGATGAAGGATAAAATACACGCAAGCCATGCAACATAACATAGACTTGGGTTATATAGAAAGAGTGGATACAACGGTAACCAGCGCAAATTCGAGGCGGTACCTACTGTAACACACGTTTGAGCAATGCGTAGCCAAATTCGCAACGGATCCCGAAATCAAAAGGCCATTATCCGTGATATTCTACGATACTAGGTTATTAAATGAACAATGACACCAAAAAGATACAAACCTCAATAATGAGATCACAAGGACTCAACAAGCGAGAAACCGAATTGCGGCGTGCGAGCAAGGGGCACGTGCGTCACGCAGGTCCAGAACAGGGATATGACAAAGTAGCGCTCTTGGCGCGAACAAGCAACAGTTGGTCCATAAAAACAAACGGTGCGTAAAGACACGTCAGTAGTGTAAGCAAGTGAGTGATGTTAAGAAAAACACTGAATAGCAAAGGTTTTGGGGAGATTTTACACGACCGGTCATTACACCGCCCACCAAAATCCTCCCAAATCCCTTGGAGAGCCAAAGGTTTGGTATAAAGGTACTGATTCTTCCTACCTACATAGACCTGCTGTCAGTGCGCGCGCCTAAAGCTTATCGTCAATGTCCTACTCATGGTCGCACCTAATCCGTTGGCCACATAGACGCGAGGCAACTCTACATCTTCCACGAGAACAACTGGCCGATGGCGGGCGCGGAGGGGAAACACGGATGCTGTCCTTCGAACGGCCGTCCTTCCCTGGCCGTATGTGCTTGCGTGAGTGTGTGTGTATGATGTAATAGCCGCTACCTCCACATATGCAAAATATATTTCCGTAACGTCAACAAACGCGAATTTCGAACACCATCGCAGGTTTGATAGGGGTTGCGTGACATAGCGTGCATCGGGTATATGCGTATTTGTCTGGATGTATAATGGAATCACAAGTATCACCACACATCAAAGGAGGACTTTCTGCAACGTAAACGAAAGACTATGAGCACTGTAAACTGTTTGACGGGGACTGTGTGTCATAAACGAGTAAAATGTAGGCATGTGTGCGTGACCTAAGCTCCGCTGCTTCTATATATGCAAAAGACATTTGATGATGTCAACAAAAAACAAACGACGAACACTGTCACATGTTTGATAGGGGTAACGGGGTATAGCGTGCATCCGGTATGTGTGTATGTGTCTGGTAGTACAACGGAATCGCATTTATCACCACACATCGAAAAAAACCTTCCGTAATGTCAACGAAAGACTGTGAGCACTGTAATTTGCTCGACGGATACCATGTGGCATAACGAGTACAATGTAGGTGAGTGTGCTTCGGGGTGTATGATGGTTCGATGCGTCAGTATGTCGGGATTGCTTCCATATATGGTGTTTCTCTACCCACCTCGATGACTAGTGCGAAACAGTCTACTGGGCCTCAGCGTTATCAGCTTCTCCGCTTCGCTCTCGAGTAGGTTAATACTGCGTATGTCACGAACGAGCACTCCGTTAGCTGTCTTCATCTTCACCGTTCTTGTCATTCCGTCAATGCTTTCGATGGTTTCCATAACTACTCCCAAAGACCAGGTGCTGAAATGTGCGTGTTCGTCTGCGATCATCACCACATCTCCAACCTTGAATGGTCTTGTTTTGGCCAGCCACTTCTGTCGAGTCTGCATAGCCGGTAGGTACTCCCGCAGCCATCGCCTCCATAAGACCTTGGCAAGATAGTTCGCCTGCTTCCATCCGTGGAGGTGGCTCCCACGAAGGTTTACTGGCCCTTGGAAACCCTCTTTTGACCTTAACGTCAATAAGTCGTTCGGGATAAGCGCCAGTTGGGTGGGGTCGCCGTTAATTACTGGAACCAAGGGGCGGTTGTTCAGGATTCTATCTACCTCAGTCATGACGGTGTTCAGCGTCTCGTCGTCGGGCGGCTGCTGCTCCATGATTGACAGCAATATCCGTCTGTCGGGCCGGATCAGGCATTCCCATAGGCCGCCGCGGTGACTGGCCCGTGGGGGGTTGAAATGCCATCTAACGCCGTAGTCTGCGGTTCGATTCTGCATTCCGTTCCTGTTTCTGTTCCTGTGCCAGCACTGCAATTCCTGGTGAGCGCCCACGAAGTTCGACCGATTATCTGAGTAAATATCGGCCGGTACGCCTCTTCGGTTGATAAATCTTTGCAAGACCCGTAGGAAAGAATCGGTCGTCATCGAATGTGCGACTTCTAGGTGTACCGTGCGTGATTTCACGCACGTTATGATACATCCATATCGCTTTTCTAATCTCTTCCCACACTTGACCCATAAGGGCACGAAATGTTCCAACCCGGTGTCGGTGAACGGCCACCAGCCCGCAGTCACCCTGCATTCTGGTAGCGGGGCCATATGTTGTTTGCCCGCCGTGGCATTGCGTCTCCCACATTGCACACAACGTCGGATTACGCGTTTTATAGTCTCTCGTGCTCTCAGCAACCAAAGGCGCTTTCGGATGACGCTCGTCAAGTGACTTTCCCCGGCATGTCCCTCCACTGCGTGGACGTGTTTGATCATTGGCTCCACTATAGTTTGTCTCGCAGGCAGTAGTATTAGATACTTTCTGTCGAAGCTCAGGTGGGTGTTGGTCAGCCTACCATCCACTCGCAGCGGTCCATCAATGAGTTTGGGGTTTAAATGTTTCAATTCGCCTCTTGGAGATGATATTTCTTTGTTTATTGGTCTTACTCCTTCCGCCCTCCCTAGCTCTCGGGCGAAAGCCTCGCGTTGTATCATTCTGAAAATATCGTATTCTGCAGCTTGTAACTCATCGGGACTTATCGTCCCGACCCGTATCCGGCCTGAGGGCCGTAGCCCTTTCATGACTAGTAAATTTCTCTTGAACCTGGTTAACCAAACTAACGAGCGGTGTCTTCATCCAGGAAGAAAACCTGACCAATCGCGATAGAATGGATGTCGCTTCGACGACTTTGGCCGCTATCACTACGCCTTTGATCTTCAGTTCTACTTCCGTAGGAGGTTTTATTTCGAACACGGTCCAGTCCTTTTTAGGCAATTGCAGGAAGTTTGGCCCTCTCGTTCACGTGTCTAGTTGCCTGAAGTTGGTCGCACTTCGGGAGCACAGGTCGGCTGGATTTTCGCCAGACTCGACATGATTCCACTGGTTCATGGCCGGTTTATCGTATATAATCGTGAGTCGGTTATCGACGAAAGTACTAAACCGGTTCCGGACGTTGATAATGTAGTAAAGTACTATCGCTGAGTCCGTCCAAAAGCTAACCGACCAAATATAGAAGTCAAAACATCTCTTCACCACTTGCACCACCCTGAATGCCAACACGGGTGCGCTGAGTTCAAGGCGTAGGATCGAGACCGACTTCAGTGGAGCAACGCGGGCTTTAGCGAACAGGATCCTCGCGGTATATTGTCCATTCCGTTAACCTATAGAAATTCAGATATTTTTTTCTCAGTGGTAAATTCTATCCCAGTTCTATTTAGCCGTCACTTTTCCACCTCATCCACTGCGTCTTTTTGATATTTCAAAATGCTACGTGTAGCAAAGAAGACTTCCAATACTACCCCGTCCACTCATACTCCGGTTACTAGGAAAAATAGGCTTCTTCAAACTCCCGTGGCCTTAAAACAATGTTCGGTTGACCTCTGTGACTTTGTAGGCTTGGCTACGGAAAGAACAGCGGTTCTAGACCGAAGTATTTCAGATATAAAGTCTCAGCTTCTGAATTTGGAAGATACGATATCTAAACTCGCCCCCCTTCTGTGCTTCACTGAACGCATCGAACATTCTACCCTACAAAACCTAACAGCTGATGGCCGCTTTATCGACTCTGTAGCATCCGAAAAGCTCATAAGAGTGAGGAACTCTCATAATGCAGTCGTGCTCAATATCCCAGAGAGAATGCCCCTGGAGCATGTCAAGCATACACTGTTGAATGCATGTGGTATGGCCCACCTTCCTTATCAAATAACAAGGCTGCGTAAGCGCGTTCAGCGCTTCAACTGTCCAATCCTTATGCGACTTGCAGATGATCTACCTGCCAAAGAATTCATTGAAATGCTTTACACTATAGCTTCTAATTCCCCTTATAAAAACATAAAAATAGCCGAAGATAAAATCCCACTTCAAAGGGAAATTACCAGAACTCCTTCGACTTTCCCCACTAGAACGACGCCTGACAGTTCTGAGCCTTCGACACAGACGGCTGGTCGCTCCACCGCTTCTTCTCAAGTCCCCACTGCTTAATTTTTACACCCGCCTCCTGCCTCTTCACAACCACCCACAGCCTCCTCATCTGCTTCCGTACTGAACTCTTTGAAATCTAATCCCATTACTGATCCGCTCCTCCCCTTTCACTGCCACCCAGTAAGAGACGCCAACTATTGCCTCACTCTCCTATCTCATCGCCTGTTCGGTAAACCCCCAACTCTAACTCGCCCTCTGTTCCCTCCGGTGATAAACTACTCGCCGTCCAGAGGAATAGGTATCACAGTCTTCCCATTCTTCTCACAAGCCCCTACCCCATTCAACTGTCTTTTCTTAAATCAACTCGCCCTAACTCACCGAATAAGGTTTCGACCTTAGAAAATACCTCTTGCTCCAATGCATCGGTCATCCCTACAAATTCACCGTGCGCACTGCCTGTCGATTCCAAAATACGGCCTCCACACGCAATCCACTCTGCCTCACGTCGTACCTGTCACCTGACAACTATATCCACTGTTCCCGCTTCTAACTGCTCCATATTTGGTGTTCCGCCCAACGTGAGTCACCCCTCCCACAACGTGCAGGTTAATCTACCACCCTACACCCCTATTCCTCACACATTTTCAACCCTGCCCTCTGAACCCCCCTTCAGCCAATACTCGATTCCGACTGGCCGGTATTTCTCGACTGCCCCTAATCGCCCCTGTCTGATATCGACCCGCCAAACCCCACAGGTTTTTCTCTTTGCTCCGATGTTTCCCTCTCCGTTGATGCCCAGTTTCTCTACCACTCAGCAGTCCCTCCCACTGCAACATTTAATCCAGCTTGGCTGGAAGCCACCTCCTGTGAACCTCCACTAGCCTCAACATCGACATATTCCCATTTGACCCTAATCTCCGCTCTTTCCAATCGCGATAGCATGCCTCCTTCCAACTTACACTACCCCCCTGATGTGCCTATACCACCTCCCACAAATGGTATATCTTCAGCCTTATTCAACTCGCGTTCTATTCTTGACAAACTCCCGCACCTAAAAAGACTTGTACTCACAAATAATTACGACATTATCTTAATAGCGGAATCCTGGCTTTCTGAAAGCCCTCCCAATGATCGAGTGTCTTTGGTAGGGTACAGTCTTCTAAGGACCGACAGACCGAACCGGCGTGTTGGTGGGTGCCTAGCTTACGTCAAGGAAGTCTACACCGCGACCCCTCTTTTACATACGGCACTCGATTCTATTCCTGATTCTCTCTGGTTCACTATCAATCTCCAAAGCACTGTTCTTCACATTGGCTGCGTGTATCGCTCGCCAAATTCCCCCAGTTCCTTGTTTCCACTTCTCATTAGGTCTTTCGAATACCTCTCTTTGCTTCCCTCTGGAACCAAGCTTATTGCGGGTGACTTTAATCTCCCTCACATCTGTAGGCCTACCCTCTTGGCTCTTCCCAATCTTATGGACCTGATCACTAGCATTCATCTTGGCGGATGGACAGAACATGTTGTCGAACCTATCAGAAATGGGAACATACTAGATCTGGTATTTACTCATAACATGACTCTCATCGACGTGACCGTAACACGAAATTTCCCCGGCAGTGACCATAAAATGGTTATCTGCCATCTGCCCCTTGGTGGCCCACCTAATCCCGTACACCCCTCCAACAATACATTCCTATGCAGAAATTGGGCCTTGCTAGTCACCCTTATTCGGCTGAGAGACTGGGGTGATTATTTCCTCACCCATGACCCTCAGCTCGCTGCGGATATTTTCTACTCCTTCTTTTCCGATTGTCTGGAAAAATTGTCCAATACTGCCCAGGCTGTACCTAAAAAGAGGTCGCCTGTCTCGCCACTCCATAAGAAGTATCATAAACTTCTTAAACAACTACATAATTCCAACGACTTTTCACTTTTTATTCGTCTAAACCGCCTCTCCACACTTATTCAACGATAAGATAATACGCGACTTCGTGGCCAAGAAACTAATGCTTTGAGTCATCCCAACAAGTCGCAACTTCTTTCTATGTTGCATAAGTCTAGAAACGCTGATGTTAAGGCCGACTTCCAACTTCTGATTCTGGATAATAACTCATCTATCACCTCCTCACCTTGTATAACCGAAGCCTTTATTGCACTTTTTGCTTCAGCCATGGCTCCAGCTACTGTCATTGTCCAGCCTCCATCTTCACCACTTACCGACTCTGTCCTTTCTACGGTACCCTTCGATGCCAGGAGTATTTCTAGGCTAATATCCAACAGCAAACCCTCTCCTCGATTAGGCCCCGATGGCTTACCACCAACTGCACTCGTCAATGGTGGACCGGATCTCCCCCTGTTGTTGCTTAACCTTTTCACTCTTTTACTTAATGGTAGCACCGTACCTGTTAACCGGAAGCGCTCAGTAATCGTTCCCATTCATAAAAAGGGACCTTTACATGAGGTATCCAATTATCGCCCTATAAACCATACCCCCATCCTATCCAGCATAATGGAAAAAATAGTTAAAGATAATATTATTAGCTATTTATTAGGCCACAGTCTTATTAATCACAACCAACATGGAGTCCTCCGTTCACGGTCCTGCATGACTTGTCAGTATGATTTTCTGAATCTCGTCACCGACTGTGCTGAAAGTGGGAAATCTCTTGTTGTTGTTTATCTTGATTTATCTAAGGCATTTGATCGTGTACCTCACCCCCACCTCTTAACAAAGCTACGGCCATTTGGGATTGTCGATCCAGTTCCTTCTTGGTTCTCGTCTTGCTTTTCTCATCGTTCACGGGGCACACCTCTAATTCTAAGCCTGTTACTAGCGGTGTTATTCAGAGCAGTGTTTTGGGCCCCCTGCTTTTCCTCCTATATATAAATGATATGTTTCCGGCAATACTTAATGGCACGCCGTTTTTGTTCACGGACGACGCTAAGATAGTCTACACTTTTTCGCCTGGCAACCTCAGTACTACTATTGTAACAGGGAATGCTGGGGCCAGGGAACGGCGTAAACATCAAGGCGAACGAACGAACCAAACAAGGGCCACAGACAAAAGAACAGGTGGCGAATATGTCGGAGGCGTCCCGAAGCAGGCAAAAAGAAGCACACAGACGACCAGAGAGGAAGCAGCGGGATCTCCGGCAACCAGCAAGATAGCTCAGGTGAAGGGCTGCCGATCGAGCCGTCAACTGAGACAGTCGGACCAACCGAAGGGAAATGACGGGCAAGAGGAGCAAGCCATCGGCCACAGGCAAATGGACAGAATGCAGCCGAAGCGCTCAAGCAGCGACAATAGCAATCTTGGTGCCGCGCAGTCTGGAAAAAAGCCTATATAAGCGACTGTATGTGTGCCATGACTCGACTTGTGTGACCGTGGGAATACAAGTATCCTGCCGTGCGTTGTCGTCCTTGTCACATTGGTGCCGTGACCACGCTCACGTGATGAAGTTTCCCTGGCCTGTTGCGTTCGCGGATGGGGATGTGGAGGAATGGATCACGGATTTTGAAAGGATAGCGGCATGCAACGGAGTGAAAGGAGACACACCTTTGTTGGCGGCGCTTGGGGCACTGCTGACTGGGCGTGCCAAGGCGGTGTATGATCTGAAGATGGGGGGGAAAACAAGCCCCACTTATCGGGAGGTCCGTGCGGGGCTGGTGAAGGAGTTCACACAGGAAGGTGATCGGCAGAAAGCAATGGACCGATTCAGTACGGCTCGTTATGACAGCACCCAAGACCCAGTCGTTCATTATCAGTACCTGTTGCGCCAACTATCGATCGGGCTGCCCGAGGCAAGTGGCGTAACTAGGGCACGCCTTGTTCGTGATCGTTTCGTTCAAAGCATGGCCCCGGATGTCCAAGGCAGGTTGAGAATGGCGATTGCGTGCGGCGTGACTGATACAGAACGCCTGTTTATGATTGTTCGTGCAGCCCAAGAAGAAGTGACAGTTTCCCGATTAGAGCAATCGGATTTGGAGTCCACGTTGCAGAAGATGAGCGAGGAAATCGCACAATTAAAACTGGAACTCAATCGACAAACACAACGCAATAATGACGCAATGACGCATGGAACACAAAGGAGGTGTTTTGCATGTGGCAAGGTAGGACATTTCGCCCGATTTTGTCCAGAAAAACGCTTCTCGTCTTGCTTTTCTTTATCTACATTCAAGTCGAGGGGGGTGCCTATGGTTGAGATCAGAATTGGGGGCGAACGTAAAATTGCAGTCGTAGATACGGGGGCTGGGGTATCTGTGACACCTCGCGTTGAGGGAATCGTAGTGAGGCCATGCGAAATACGAGTGCGTGCAGTCGGAGGAGAGGCTCTGAGAGTAGCGGGAAAGCAGCAGCTAACGGTTCAGATCGGCGACGTTTGTGTGACGCATGAGATGTTACTGGTTGAAGGGGTCGCCGAGACAATCGTAGGGGTTGATCTGTTGGAACGCGAAGAAGCAAAAATTGATTTCGAAGCTCATCGAATGCGGGTTGGGGAGAAGGATGTCGAGCTGCAATCCCGCTGGGGCCGGCTGAACCGCGTTGGTATCGTAAAAACTTCCTCGGTTCCAGGTTGTCCAGTCCCGTGTGTCAGACAGTGTCTCGAGAGGTATGCGGAGTTGTTTTCGACACCAGATGATGAGTACGGCTTTTGCGATTGGCAAGAACACAGGATCAATTTGGTGCCGGGTGTGGTGTGCAAACCAGTGTATCGGAGGCTGCCGCGGAAAGTCGTACCGGAAGTTGAGAAGCAGGTTCGGGACATGCTGTCAAAGGGAATAATTCAGGAAAGCACTAGCCCGTATTCCTCACCAGTGTTGTTAACGCGGAAATCGGATGGGACGTATAGATTTTGCGTTGACTTCCGGGAACTCAACCGCGTCACAATCAAGGATGCGTTCCCAATGCCACTAACCGAGGAGATATTTGAGCAGCTTCATGACGCGAAGGTGCTGTCGTTAATCGACTTGAGGTCGGGCTATTGGCAGCTGCCGGTGCTCGTGAGCGACAGAGAGAAAACAGCGTTCTGTGTCAACGGGAAGCAGTATGAGTTCCTGCGGATGCCTTTTGGGTTGTGTAACGCACCGGCTACTTTCAGGCGTTTGCTGCTCCAGGTACTGGAGAACCTGGATGGTGTTGTGGTGTATGGGGATGATATTGTGGTATTTTCAAGGACAATTGACGGGCATGTGTCCAGATTAAGCGCAGTCCTAGAGAGAATCAAATCGGCGGGTTTGAAGTTGAGTGCAAAGAAGTGCCAGATAGCGCGTGACAAAATCGTTTGTTTGGGACATATTGTTGGAGGAGGAAAACTGCAACCCCTACCCGAGAAAGCGGAGACGATTAGGGGTTTCCCCTCGCCAAAATCAAAGCGCCAACTGAGATCCTTTCTTGGCTTGGTCGGCTATGACGCCAAGTTTGTGCCAAATTTTGCCCAGAAAGCTGGTGTCCTGTTTCAACTACTGAGGAAGGATAAGAAATTCGAGTGGACGTCAGATACGGAGGCGGCGTTCAGGAAACTCAAGGAAAGTGCAACAAACCCTCGAAACTGTTTGACAATACCAAAGCCGCATGAGAGATTCACCGTAGCTGTGGATGCCAGTGACGTCGGAATTGGCGCAGTATTGTCACAACCGTCTGGAGTGATCGAGTACGCCAGTCGACTGCTCACAAGTGCCGAGAGGAAATACTCCACCACGGAAAAGGAATGCTTAGCAATCGTGTGGGCACTGGAAAAGTGGAGAACATATCTGATTGCTACTAACTTCTGTATCAAAACGGATCACAAGCCATTGACGTGGTTGATGACAACAAGAGATCCAAGAGGGAGGTTGGCACGGTGGGCGTACCGCCTGCAAGAATTCACCTTTACAATCGAGCATGTTAGCGGAAGAGAAAACGAAATACCTGACGCATTATCCCGCCCGATCCCAGACGACCAACTGCCGGCGGAGGCGATCCCAGTGAATCGGCTAATGTCAAATGAGGGTGTTTTCAGCCACCAAAGAAATGACAGTCTGGTGCGGACGGTTTGTTCACATCTTCAAGCCAAAACAAGACCAGACGGGAGCTCACCTGCACTGCGCGACCTACTAAAAATTTGGGAGCGATTGCATGCGGAAGATGGCGAGCTGTTCGTTGACGTTGATGTGGGACAGGGTCTGCGACCCAGACGACTGCCTTTTGTTCCCGAGGCCGTACGTGAGCAGGCAATACAGCTAGCGCACGACAGTGCTCACATAGGACAACAACGAGTCTTCGAATTGTTGCGGCGCAGAGTCTTCTGGCCCACGATGCGGCACGACGTTGACGACTACATACGAACTTGCCCTGATTGTCAACGGAACTGAGAGCACGTAACAGCAACACCGCCAATGCAGCCCATAGAAGCACAGCGAGTCTTTCAAAGCTGGGGTTTGGACATTTTTGGTCCTTTACCGGTGAGTGTTACTGGAAACCGGTACATCATGACAATGGTTGACCACGTGTCTCGCTGGGTGGAAGCAATCCCGATACCGGATCAAACAGGCGATACGGTCTCTCGAGTGTTTGTCGATACTGTGGTGGCGCGATTTGGTGTACCAGAAACGGTCATCACTGACCAGGGTCCCTGCTTCGAATCGAAGAAATTTCGAGACATGTTGGAACAATGGAGGATCCGGCGAATACGAACGTCGCCTTACCACCCCAGGCAAACGGAATGACGGAAAGATTCAACAGAACGCTGAAGGAGTGGCTAAATAACCACGGAAGTGATTGGCAAGAAGGACTGTCGGAGATATTACTCAGTTACCGCGCAACGAGCCATTCAACAACGGGGACGACACCGTTTGAACTGGTTTTTGGGCAGGAACCTAGAACGCGACTGGATGTGTGGCTCAACATGAAGAATGATAAACCTCTGACAACCCGCGAGCGGAGGCATCTAGAGAAAGTGGCCGTACAACAGACAAGAATTGCTCAGAGTCGTAACAAGGCAAGGTACGATAGACGGAACCAAACACAGAAAAGGGATCCGTTCATGTCCGGACAGCTGGTAAAAGTAAGGAATCGTAACAGACCCGCAGTGGCCGGTCCGGGGACTAGCAAGTTCCACAAACGATGGAGTGGACCCTACACCGTATTGGAGAGGAAGAATTCCAGTTTCAAAATCGATCAAGGACCACAAGGCAAATGGGTGAACGGATGCGACTTGGCACCCTGGCACGTCCGGACCGAATGTTTTAAAGGAAGGGCGAGTGTAACAGGGAATGCTGGGGCCAGGGAACGGCGTAAACATCAAGGCGAACGAACGAACCAAACAAGGGCCACAGACAAAAGAACAGGTGGCGAATATGTCGGAGGCGTCCCGAAGCAGGCAAAAAGAAGCACACAGACGACCAGAGAGGAAGCAGCGGGATCTCCGGCAACCAGCAAGATAGCTCAGGTGAAGGGCTGCCGATCGAGCCGTCAACTGAGACAGTCGGACCAACCGAAGGGAAATGACGGGCAAGAGGAGCAAGCCATCGGCCACAGGCAAATGGACAGAATGCAGCCGAAGCGCTCAAGCAGCGACAATAGCAATCTTGGTGCCGCGCAGTCTGGAAAAAAGCCTATATAAGCGACTGTATGTGTGCCATGACTCGACTTGTGTGACCGTGGGAATACAAGTATCCTGCCGTGCGTTGTCGTCCTTGTTACACTATCCCTAAAATCTGCTGAATTAGCCGCTCTTGATGAACAGTGCTCAACCTGGACGATGAAATTCTCCGCCGAAAAGTGTATTTTTCTTACTTCCAAATGCCAGGTTCCTCCTTGTTCTTTATGCATTGGCGGTTCACCCATCGACAGCCAACCTTTAGTAAGGGACCTTGGCTTAAGTTATTCTTGCTCTTTCAACTTCTCGGAACATGCTGTACTCCAAACGGCGAAGGCTAAAAAGTGTCTTGGTCTTCTGTTCAAGTCCTTTCAGCTTAGGCAGAGCATTCTCTACATGTACAAAGTACATGCCAGGCCCCTTCTTGAATATTGTCCCCTAATCTTCACTAGTATGAGAAAATCCGACAGGATTATTATCCAATGTATTCAAAGAAGATTCACAAAACAGCTTATCGGTTGGCCGTCCAACTGAAACTACAGGGAACGATGCTTATCTCTCAAAATCGAACCACCATGGCTCCGTCGCATCAAGCTAAATTTGGTACTTTTGTATAAGCTATTGAATGAGCAATCCTTTTCTTCCAACCAGTTGTGCTTCTCCCCGGATACTGGATATCCACTCCGTAATAGACAGTATACTATTACCACACCCTCCGCGAGGACTGTTCTACGCTCTAAGTTCTTTCTCTGCACGTACTCCAGAATCTGGAATAAACTTCCCTTGCACATCAGATCTTCTCAGTCAAAGTATGCATTCGTGCATGCTATTGATAAATTCCTTTCTGCAATTGAGTAGTAGGAGATTAGATTTGTATATAATATGATTCATCATGCAGCTTGAATGCTCAACTCACCATTGAAAACCATGGAAGCACTGTACAGCTGTTTCATCCTTGTTGGGAATCATCAGCAGTGCACATCCACCGAGCCCCCACGGGGACTCGAACCCGGGGTGAACGATTGTGAATCGAACACCTTAACCACAAGGCTATCCGGGCTGGCTCTCAACGGTTTGTTGAACATCTACACTACATGATATAGCACCCTTCCGTCACTGGCTTCGAACGGTAACAACCCGCCTCCCACACAGCGATCGACTCCTATGATGGATGACTTCTCTGTAGGGGCCTAAGTACAACGAAGGCATTCCGTTATGAACAACCTACAGAGCTTGGTTACTATTTGCAATTGAGTAGTAGGAGATTAGATTTGTATATAATATGATTCATCATGCAGCTTGAATGCTCAACTCACCATTGAAAACCATGGAAGCACTGTACAGCTGTTTCATCCTTGTTGGGAATCATCAGCAGTGCACATCCACCGAGCCCCCACGGGGACTCGAACCCGGGGTGAACGATTGTGAATCGAACACCTTAACCACAAGGCTATCCGGGCTGGCTCTCAACGGTTTGTTGAACATCTACACTACATGATATAGCACCCTTCCGTCACTGGCTTCGAACGGTAACAACCCGCCTCCCACACAGCGATCGACTCCTATGATGGATGACTTCTCTGTAGGGGCCTAAGTACAACGAAGGCATTCCGTTATGAACAACCTACAGAGCTTGGTTACTATTTGCAATTGAGTAGTAGGAGATTAGATTTGTATATAATATGATTCATCATGCAGCTTGAATGCTCAACTCACCATTGAAAACCATGGAAGCACTGTACAGCTGTTTCATCCTTGTTGGGAATCATCAGCAGTGCACATCCACCGAGCCCCCACGGGGACTCGAACCCGGGGTGAACGATTGTGAATCGAACACCTTAACCACAAGGCTATCCGGGCTGGCTCTCAACGGTTTGTTGAACATCTACACTACATGATATAGCACCCTTCCGTCACTGGCTTCGAACGGTAACAACCCGCCTCCCACACAGCGATCGACTCCTATGATGGATGACTTCTCTGTAGGGGCCTAAGTACAACGAAGGCATTCCGTTATGAACAACCTACAGAGCTTGGTTACTATTTGCAATTGAGTAGTAGGAGATTAGATTTGTATATAATATGATTCATCATGCAGCTTGAATGCTCAACTCACCATTGAAAACCATGGAAGCACTGTACAGCTGTTTCATCCTTGTTGGGAATCATCAGCAGTGCACATCCACCGAGCCCCCACGGGGACTCGAACCCGGGGTGAACGATTGTGAATCGAACACCTTAACCACAAGGCTATCCGGGCTGGCTCTCAACGGTTTGTTGAACATCTACACTACATGATATAGCACCCTTCCGTCACTGGCTTCGAACGGTAACAACCCGCCTCCCACACAGCGATCGACTCCTATGATGGATGACTTCTCTGTAGGGGCCTAAGTACAACGAAGGCATTCCGTTATGAACAACCTACAGAGCTTGGTTACTATTTGCAATTGAGTAGTAGGAGATTAGATTTGTATATAATATGATTCATCATGCAGCTTGAATGCTCAACTCACCATTGAAAACCATGGAAGCACTGTACAGCTGTTTCATCCTTGTTGGGAATCATCAGCAGTGCACATCCACCGAGCCCCCACGGGGACTCGAACCCGGGGTGAACGATTGTGAATCGAACACCTTAACCACAAGGCTATCCGGGCTGGCTCTCAACGGTTTGTTGAACATCTACACTACATGATATAGCACCCTTCCGTCACTGGCTTCGAACGGTAACAACCCGCCTCCCACACAGCGATCGACTCCTATGATGGATGACTTCTCTGTAGGGGCCTAAGTACAACGAAGGCATTCCGTTATGAACAACCTACAGAGCTTGGTTACTATTTGCAATTGAGTAGTAGGAGATTAGATTTGTATATAATATGATTCATCATGCAGCTTGAATGCTCAACTCACCATTGAAAACCATGGAAGCACTGTACAGCTGTTTCATCCTTGTTGGGAATCATCAGCAGTGCACATCCACCGAGCCCCCACGGGGACTCGAACCCGGGGTGAACGATTGTGAATCGAACACCTTAACCACAAGGCTATCCGGGCTGGCTCTCAACGGTTTGTTGAACATCTACACTACATGATATAGCACCCTTCCGTCACTGGCTTCGAACGGTAACAACCCGCCTCCCACACAGCGATCGACTCCTATGATGGATGACTTCTCTGTAGGGGCCTAAGTACAACGAAGGCATTCAGTTATGAACAACCTACAGAGCTTGGTTACTATTTGCAATTGAGTAGTAGGAGATTAGATTTGTATATAATATGATTCATCATGCAGCTTGAATGCTCAACTCACCATTGAAAACCATGGAAGCACTGTACAGCTGTTTCATCCTTGTTGGGAATCATCAGCAGTGCACATCCACCGAGCCCCCACGGGGACTCGAACCCGGGGTGAACGATTGTGAATCGAACACCTTAACCACAAGGCTATCCGGGCTGGCTCTCAACGGTTTGTTGAACATCTACACTACATGATATAGCACCCTTCCGTCACTGGCTTCGAACGGTAACAACCCGCCTCCCACACAGCGATCGACTCCTATGATGGATGACTTCTCTGTAGGGGCCTAAGTACAACGAAGGCATTCCGTTATGAACAACCTACAGAGCTTGGTTACTATTTGCAATTGAGTAGTAGGAGATTAGATTTGTATATAATATGATTCATCATGCAGCTTGAATGCTCAACTCACCATTGAAAACCATGGAAGCACTGTACAGCTGTTTCATCCTTGTTGGGAATCATCAGCAGTGCACATCCACCGAGCCCCCACGGGGACTCGAACCCGGGGTGAACGATTGTGAATCGAACACCTTAACCACAAGGCTATCCGGGCTGGCTCTCAACGGTTTGTTGAACATCTACACTACATGATATAGCACCCTTCCGTCACTGGCTTCGAACGGTAACAACCCGCCTCCCACACAGCGATCGACTCCTATGATGGATGACTTCTCTGTAGGGGCCTAAGTACAACGAAGGCATTCCGTTATGAACAACCTACAGAGCTTGGTTACTATTTGCAATTGAGTAGTGGGAGATTAGATTTGTATATAATATGATTCATCATGCAGCTTGAATGCTCAACTCACCATTGAAAACCATGGAAGCACTGTACAGCTGTTTCATCCTTGTTGGGAATCATCAGCAGTGCACATCCACCGAGCCCCCACGGGGACTCGAACCCGGGGTGAACGATTGTGAATCGAACACCTTAACCACAAGGCTATCCGGGCTGGCTCTCAACGGTTTGTTGAACATCTACACTACATGATATAGCACCCTTCCGTCACTGGCTTCGAACGGTAACAACCCGCCTCCCACACAGCGATCGACTCCTATGATGGATGACTTCTCTGTAGGGGCCTAAGTACAACGAAGGCATTCCGTTATGAACAACCTACAGAGCTTGGTTACTATTTGCAATTGAGTAGTAGGAGATTAGATTTGTATATAATATGATTCATCATGCAGCTTGAATGCTCAACTCACCATTGAAAACCATGGAAGCACTGTACAGCTGTTTCATCCTTGTTGGGAATCATCAGCAGTGCACATCCACCGAGCCCCCACGGGGACTCGAACCCGGGGTGAACGATTGTGAATCGAACACCTTAACCACAAGGCTATCCGGGCTGGCTCTCAACGGTTTGTTGAACATCTACACTACATGATATAGCACCCTTCCGTCACTGGCTTCGAACGGTAACAACCCGCCTCCCACACAGCGATCGACTCCTATGATGGATGACTTCTCTGTAGGGGCCTAAGTACAACGAAGGCATTCCGTTATGAACAACCTACAGAGCTTGGTTACTATTTGCAATTGAGTAGTAGGAGATTAGATTTGTATATAATATGATTCATCGTGCAGCTTGAATGCTCAACTCACCATTGAAAACCATGGAAGCACTGTACAGCTGTTTCATCCTTGTTGGGAATCATCAGCAGTGCACATCCACCGAGCCCCCACGGGGACTCGAACCCGGGGTGAACGATTGTGAATCGAACACCTTAACCACAAGGCTATCCGGGCTGGCTCTCAACGGTTTGTTGAACATCTACACTACATGATATAGCACCCTTCCGTCACTGGCTTCGAACGGTAACAACCCGCCTCCCACACAGCGATCGACTCCTATGATGGATGACTTCTCTGTAGGGGCCTAAGTACAACGAAGGCATTCCGTTATGAACAACCTACAGAGCTTGGTTACTATTTGCAATTGAGTAGTAGGAGATTAGATTTGTATATAATATGATTCATCATGCAGCTTGAATGCTCAACTCACCATTGAAAACCATGGAAGCACTGTACAGCTGTTTCATCCTTGTTGGGAATCATCAGCAGTGCACATCCACCGAGCCCCCACGGGGACTCGAACCCGGGGTGAACGATTGTGAATCGAACACCTTAACCACAAGGCTATCCGGGCTGGCTCTCAACGGTTTGTTGAACATCTACACTACATGATATAGCACCCTTCCGTCACTGGCTTCGAACGGTAACAACCCGCCTCCCACACAGCGATCGACTCCTATGATGGATGACTTCTCTGTAGGGGCCTAAGTACAACGAAGGCATTCCGTTATGAACAACCTACAGAGCTTGGTTACTATTTGCAATTGAGTAGTAGGAGATTAGATTTGTATATAATATGATTCATCATGCAGCTTGAATGCTCAACTCACCATTGAAAACCATGGAAGCACTGTACAGCTGTTTCATCCTTGTTGGGAATCATCAGCAGTGCACATCCACCGAGCCCCCACGGGGACTCGAACCCGGGGTGAACGATTGTGAATCGAACACCTTAACCACAAGGCTATCCGGGCTGGCTCTCAACGGTTTGTTGAACATCTACACTACATGATATAGCACCCTTCCGTCACTGGCTTCGAACGGTAACAACCCGCCTCCCACACAGCGATCGACTCCTATGATGGATGACTTCTCTGTAGGGGCCTAAGTACAACGAAGGCATTCCGTTATGAACAACCTACAGAGCTTGGTTACTATTTGCAATTGAGTAGTAGGAGATTAGATTTGTATATAGTATGATTCATCATGCAGCTTGAATGCTCAACTCACCATTGAAAACCATGGAAGCACTGTACAGCTGTTTCATCCTTGTTGGGAATCATCAGCAGTGCACATCCACCGAGCCCCCACGGGGACTCGAACCCGGGGTGAACGATTGTGAATCGAACACCTTAACCACAAGGCTATCCGGGCTGGCTCTCAACGGTTTGTTGAACATCTACACTACATGATATAGCACCCTCCCGTCACTGGCTTCGAACGGTAACAACCCGCCTCCCACACAGCGATCGACTCCTATGATGGATGACTTCTCTGTAGGGGCCTAAGTACAACGAAGGCATTCCGTTATGAACAACCTACAGAGCTTGGTTACTATTTGCAATTGAGTAGTAGGAGATTAGATTTGTATATAATATGATTCATCATGCAGCTTGAATGCTCAACTCACCATTGAAAACCATGGAAGCACTGTACAGCTGTTTCATCCTTGTTGGGAATCATCAGCAGTGCACATCCACCGAGCCCCCACGGGGACTCGAACCCGGGGTGAACGATTGTGAATCGAACACCTTAACCACAAGGCTATCCGGGCTGGCTCTCAACGGTTTGTTGAACATCTACACTACATGATATAGCACCCTTCCGTCACTGGCTTCGAACGGTAACAACCCGCCTCCCACACAGCGATCGACTCCTATGATGGATGACTTCTCTGTAGGGGCCTAAGTACAACGAAGGCATTCCGTTATGAACAACCTACAGAGCTTGGTTACTATTTGCAATTGAGTAGTAGGAGATTAGATTTGTATATAATATGATTCATCATGCAGCTTGAATGCTCAACTCACCATTGAAAACCATGGAAGCACTGTACAGCTGTTTCATCCTTGTTGGGAATCATCAGCAGTGCACATCCACCGAGCCCCCACGGGGACTCGAACCCGGGGTGAACGATTGTGAATCGAACACCTTAACCACAAGGCTATCCGGGCTGGCTCTCAACGGTTTGTTGAACATCTACACTACATGATATAGCACCCTTCCGTCACTGGCTTCGAACGGTAACAACCCGCCTCCCACACAGCGATCGACTCCTATGATGGATGACTTCTCTGTAGGGGCCTAAGTACAACGAAGGCATTCCGTTATGAACAACCTACAGAGCTTGGTTACTATTTGCAATTGAGTAGTAGGAGATTAGATTTGTATATAATATGATTCATCATGCAGCTTGAATGCTCAACTCACCATTGAAAACCATGGAAGCACTGTACAGCTGTTTCATCCTTGTTGGGAATCATCAGCAGTGCACATCCACCGAGCCCCCACGGGGACTCGAACCCGGGGTGAACGATTGTGAATCGAACACCTTAACCACAAGGCTATCCGGGCTGGCTCTCAACGGTTTGTTGAACATCTACACTACATGATATAGCACCCTTCCGTCACTGGCTTCGAACGGTAACAACCCGCCTCCCACACAGCGATCGACTCCTATGATGGATGACTTCTCTGTAGGGGCCTAAGTACAACGAAGGCATTCCGTTATGAACAACCTACAGAGCTTGGTTACTATTTGCAATTGAGTAGTAGGAGATTAGATTTGTATATAATATGATTCATCATGCAGCTTGAATGCTCAACTCACCATTGAAAACCATGGAAGCACTGTACAGCTGTTTCATCCTTGTTGGGAATCATCAGCAGTGCACATCCACCGAGCCCCCACGGGGACTCGAACCCGGGGTGAACGATTGTGAATCGAACACCTTAACCACAAGGCTATCCGGGCTGGCTCTCAACGGTTTGTTGAACATCTACACTACATGATATAGCACCCTTCCGTCACTGGCTTCGAACGGTAACAACCCGCCTCCCACACAGCGATCGACTCCTATGATGGATGACTTCTCTGTAGGGGCCTAAGTACAACGAAGGCATTCCGTTATGAACAACCTACAGAGCTTGGTTACTATTTGCAATTGAGTAGTAGGAGATTAGATTTGTATATAATATGATTCATCATGCAGCTTGAATGCTCAACTCACCATTGAAAACCATGGAAGCACTGTACAGCTGTTTCATCCTTGTTGGGAATCATCAGCAGTGCACATCCACCGAGCCCCCACGGGGACTCGAACCCGGGGTGAACGATTGTGAATCGAACACCTTAACCACAAGGCTATCCGGGCTGGCTCTCAACGGTTTGTTGAACATCTACACTACATGATATAGCACCCTTCCGTCACTGGCTTCGAACGGTAACAACCCGCCTCCCACACAGCGATCGACTCCTATGATGGATGACTTCTCTGTAGGGGCCTAAGTACAACGAAGGCATTCCGTTATGAACAACCTACAGAGCTTGGTTACTATTTGCAATTGAGTAGTAGGAGATTAGATTTGTATATAATATGATTCATCATGCAGCTTGAATGCTCAACTCACCATTGAAAACCATGGAAGCACTGTACAGCTGTTTCATCCTTGTTGGGAATCATCAGCAGTGCACATCCACCGAGCCCCCACGGGGACTCGAACCCGGGGTGAACGATTGTGAATCGAACACCTTAACCACAAGGCTATCCGGGCTGGCTCTCAACGGTTTGTTGAACATCTACACTACATGATATAGCACCCTTCCGTCACTGGCTTCGAACGGTAACAACCCGCCTCCCACACAGCGATCGACTCCTATGATGGATGACTTCTCTGTAGGGGCCTAAGTACAACGAAGGCATTCCGTTATGAACAACCTACAGAGCTTGGTTACTATTTGCAATTGAGTAGTAGGAGATTAGATTTGTATATAATATGATTCATCATGCAGCTTGAATGCTCAACTCACCATTGAAAACCATGGAAGCACTGTACAGCTGTTTCATCCTTGTTGGGAATCATCAGCAGTGCACATCCACCGAGCCCCCACGGGGACTCGAACCCGGGGTGAACGATTGTGAATCGAACACCTTAACCACAAGGCTATCCGGGCTGGCTCTCAACGGTTTGTTGAACATCTACACTACATGATATAGCACCCTTCCGTCACTGGCTTCGAACGGTAACAACCCGCCTCCCACACAGCGATCGACTCCTATGATGGATGACTTCTCTGTAGGGGCCTAAGTACAACGAAGGCATTCCGTTATGAACAACCTACAGAGCTTGGTTACTATTTGCAATTGAGTAGTAGGAGATTAGATTTGTATATAGTATGATTCATCATGCAGCTTGAATGCTCAACTCACCATTGAAAACCATGGAAGCACTGTACAGCTGTTTCATCCTTGTTGGGAATCATCAGCAGTGCACATCCACCGAGCCCCCACGGGGACTCGAACCCGGGGTGAACGATTGTGAATCGAACACCTTAACCACAAGGCTATCCGGGCTGGCTCTCAACGGTTTGTTGAACATCTACACTACATGATATAGCACCCTTCCGTCACTGGCTTCGAACGGTAACAACCCGCCTCCCACACAGCGATCGACTCCTATGATGGATGACTTCTCTGTAGGGGCCTAAGTACAACGAAGGCATTCCGTTATGAACAACCTACAGAGCTTGGTTACTATTTGCAATTGAGTAGTAGGAGATTAGATTTGTATATAGTATGATTCATCATGCAGCTTGAATGCTCAACTCACCATTGAAAACCATGGAAGCACTGTACAGCTGTTTCATCCTTGTTGGGAATCATCAGCAGTGCACATCCACCGAGCCCCCACGGGGACTCGAACCCGGGGTGAACGATTGTGAATCGAACACCTTAACCACAAGGCTATCCGGGCTGGCTCTCAACGGTTTGTTGAACATCTACACTACATGATATAGCACCCTTCCGTCACTGGCTTCGAACGGTAACAACCCGCCTCCCACACAGCGATCGACTCCTATGATGGATGACTTCTCTGTAGGGGCCTAAGTACAACGAAGGCATTCCGTTATGAACAACCTACAGAGCTTGGTTACTATTTGCAATTGAGTAGTAGGAGATTAGATTTGTATATAATATGATTCATCATGCAGCTTGAATGCTCAACTCACCATTGAAAACCATGGAAGCACTGTACAGCTGTTTCATCCTTGTTGGGAATCATCAGCAGTGCACATCCACCGAGCCCCCACGGGGACTCGAACCCGGGGTGAACGATTGTGAATCGAACACCTTAACCACAAGGCTATCCGGGCTGGCTCTCAACGGTTTGTTGAACATCTACACTACATGATATAGCACCCTTCCGTCACTGGCTTCGAACGGTAACAACCCGCCTCCCACACAGCGATCGACTCCTATGATGGATGACTTCTCTGTAGGGGCCTAAGTACAACGAAGGCATTCCGTTATGAACAACCTACAGAGCTTGGTTACTATTTGCAATTGAGTAGTAGGAGATTAGATTTGTATATAATATGATTCATCATGCAGCTTGAATGCTCAACTCACCATTGAAAACCATGGAAGCACTGTACAGCTGTTTCATCCTTGTTGGGAATCATCAGCAGTGCACATCCACCGAGCCCCCACGGGGACTCGAACCCGGGGTGAACGATTGTGAATCGAACACCTTAACCACAAGGCTATCCGGGCTGGCTCTCAACGGTTTGTTGAACATCTACACTACATGATATAGCACCCTTCCGTCACTGGCTTCGAACGGTAACAACCCGCCTCCCACACAGCGATCGACTCCTATGATGGATGACTTCTCTGTAGGGGCCTAAGTACAACGAAGGCATTCCGTTATGAACAACCTACAGAGCTTGGTTACTATTTGCAATTGAGTAGTAGGAGATTAGATTTGTATATAATATGATTCATCATGCAGCTTGAATGCTCAACTCACCATTGAAAACCATGGAAGCACTGTACAGCTGTTTCATCCTTGTTGGGAATCATCAGCAGTGCACATCCACCGAGCCCCCACGGGGACTCGAACCCGGGGTGAACGATTGTGAATCGAACACCTTAACCACAAGGCTATCCGGGCTGGCTCTCAACGGTTTGTTGAACATCTACACTACATGATATAGCACCCTTCCGTCACTGGCTTCGAACGGTAACAACCCGCCTCCCACACAGCGATCGACTCCTATGATGGATGACTTCTCTGTAGGGGCCTAAGTACAACGAAGGCATTCCGTTATGAACAACCTACAGAGCTTGGTTACTATTTGCAATTGAGTAGTAGGAGATTAGATTTGTATATAATATGATTCATCATGCAGCTTGAATGCTCAACTCACCATTGAAAACCATGGAAGCACTGTACAGCTGTTTCATCCTTGTTGGGAATCATCAGCAGTGCACATCCACCGAGCCCCCACGGGGACTCGAACCCGGGGTGAACGATTGTGAATCGAACACCTTAACCACAAGGCTATCCGGGCTGGCTCTCAACGGTTTGTTGAACATCTACACTACATGATATAGCACCCTTCCGTCACTGGCTTCGAACGGTAACAACCCGCCTCCCACACAGCGATCGACTCCTATGATGGATGACTTCTCTGTAGGGGCCTAAGTACAACGAAGGCATTCCGTTATGAACAACCTACAGAGCTTGGTTACTATTTGCAATTGAGTAGTAGGAGATTAGATTTGTATATAATATGATTCATCATGCAGCTTGAATGCTCAACTCACCATTGAAAACCATGGAAGCACTGTACAGCTGTTTCATCCTTGTTGGGAATCATCAGCAGTGCACATCCACCGAGCCCCCACGGGGACTCGAACCCGGGGTGAACGATTGTGAATCGAACACCTTAACCACAAGGCTATCCGGGCTGGCTCTCAACGGTTTGTTGAACATCTACACTACATGATATAGCACCCTTCCGTCACTGGCTTCGAACGGTAACAACCCGCCTCCCACACAGCGATCGACTCCTATGATGGATGACTTCTCTGTAGGGGCCTAAGTACAACGAAGGCATTCCGTTATGAACAACCTACAGAGCTTGGTTACTATTTGCAATTGAGTAGTAGGAGATTAGATTTGTATATAATATGATTCATCATGCAGCTTGAATGCTCAACTCACCATTGAAAACCATGGAAGCACTGTACAGCTGTTTCATCCTTGTTGGGAATCATCAGCAGTGCACATCCACCGAGCCCCCACGGGGACTCGAACCCGGGGTGAACGATTGTGAATCGAACACCTTAACCACAAGGCTATCCGGGCTGGCTCTCAACGGTTTGTTGAACATCTACACTACATGATATAGCACCCTTCCGTCACTGGCTTCGAACGGTAACAACCCGCCTCCCACACAGCGATCGACTCCTATGATGGATGACTTCTCTGTAGGGGCCTAAGTACAACGAAGGCATTCCGTTATGAACAACCTACAGAGCTTGGTTACTATTTGCAATTGAGTAGTAGGAGATTAGATTTGTATATAATATGATTCATCATGCAGCTTGAATGCTCAACTCACCATTGAAAACCATGGAAGCACTGTACAGCTGTTTCATCCTTGTTGGGAATCATCAGCAGTGCACATCCACCGAGCGCCCACGGGGACTCGAACCCGGGGTGAACGATTGTGAATCGAACACCTTAACCACAAGGCTATCCGGGCTGGCTCTCAACGGTTTGTTGAACATCTACACTACATGATATAGCACCCTTCCGTCACTGGCTTCGAACGGTAACAACCCGCCTCCCACACAGCGATCGACTCCTATGATGGATGACTTCTCTGTAGGGGCCTAAGTACAACGAAGGCATTCCGTTATGAACAACCTACAGAGCTTGGTTACTATTTGCAATTGAGTAGTAGGAGATTAGATTTGTATATAATATGATTCATCATGCAGCTTGAATGCTCAACTCACCATTGAAAACCATGGAAGCACTGTACAGCTGTTTCATCCTTGTTGGGAATCATCAGCAGTGCACATCCACCGAGCCCCCACGGGGACTCGAACCCGGGGTGAACGATTGTGAATCGAACACCTTAACCACAAGGCTATCCGGGCTGGCTCTCAACGGTTTGTTGAACATCTACACTACATGATATAGCACCCTTCCGTCACTGGCTTCGAACGGTAACAACCCGCCTCCCACACAGCGATCGACTCCTATGATGGATGACTTCTCTGTAGGGGCCTAAGTACAACGAAGGCATTCCGTTATGAACAACCTACAGAGCTTGGTTACTATTTGCAATTGAGTAGTAGGAGATTAGATTTGTATATAATATGATTCATCATGCAGTTTGAATGCTCAACTCACCATTGAAAACCATGGAAGCACTGTACAGCTGTTTCATCCTTGTTGGGAATCATCAGCAGTGCACATCCACCGAGCCCCCACGGGGACTCGAACCCGGGGTGAACGATTGTGAATCGAACACCTTAACCACAAGGCTATCCGGGCTGGCTCTCAACGGTTTGTTGAACATCTACACTACATGATATAGCACCCTTCCGTCACTGGCTTCGAACGGTAACAACCCGCCTCCCACACAGCGATCGACTCCTATGATGGATGACTTCTCTGTAGGGGCCTAAGTACAACGAAGGCATTCCGTTATGAACAACCTACAGAGCTTGGTTACTATTTGCAATTGAGTAGTAGGAGATTAGATTTGTATATAATATGATTCATCATGCAGCTTGAATGCTCAACTCACCATTGAAAACCATGGAAGCACTGTACAGCTGTTTCATCCTTGTTGGGAATCATCAGCAGTGCACATCCACCGAGCCCCCACGGGGACTCGAACCCGGGGTGAACGATTGTGAATCGAACACCTTAACCACAAGGCTATCCGGGCTGGCTCTCAACGGTTTGTTGAACATCTACACTACATGATATAGCACCCTTCCGTCACTGGCTTCGAACGGTAACAACCCGCCTCCCACACAGCGATCGACTCCTATGATGGATGACTTCTCTGTAGGGGCCTAAGTACAACGAAGGCATTCCGTTATGAACAACCTACAGAGCTTGGTTACTATTTGCAATTGAGTAGTAGGAGATTAGATTTGTATATAATATGATTCATCATGCAGCTTGAATGCTCAACTCACCATTGAAAACCATGGAAGCACTGTACAGCTGTTTCATCCTTGTTGGGAATCATCAGCAGTGCACATCCACCGAGCCCCCACGGGGACTCGAACCCGGGGTGAACGATTGTGAATCGAACACCTTAACCACAAGGCTATCCGGGCTGGCTCTCAACGGTTTGTTGAACATCTACACTACATGATATAGCACCCTTCCGTCACTGGCTTCGAACGGTAACAACCCGCCTCCCACACAGCGATCGACTCCTATGATGGATGACTTCTCTGTAGGGGCCTAAGTACAACGAAGGCATTCCGTTATGAACAACCTACAGAGCTTGGTTACTATTTGCAATTGAGTAGTAGGAGATTAGATTTGTATATAATATGATTCATCATGCAGCTTGAATGCTCAACTCACCATTGAAAACCATGGAAGCACTGTACAGCTGTTTCATCCTTGTTGGGAATCATCAGCAGTGCACATCCACCGAGCCCCCACGGGGACTCGAACCCGGGGTGAACGATTGTGAATCGAACACCTTAACCACAAGGCTATCCGGGCTGGCTCTCAACGGTTTGTTGAACATCTACACTACATGATATAGCACCCTTCCGTCACTGGCTTCGAACGGTAACAACCCGCCTCCCACACAGCGATCGACTCCTATGATGGATGACTTCTCTGTAGGGGCCTAAGTACAACGAAGGCATTCCGTTATGAACAACCTACAGAGCTTGGTTACTATTTGCAATTGAGTAGTAGGAGATTAGATTTGTATATAATATGATTCATCATGCAGCTTGAATGCTCAACTCACCATTGAAAACCATGGAAGCACTGTACAGCTGTTTCATCCTTGTTGGGAATCATCAGCAGTGCACATCCACCGAGCCCCCACGGGGACTCGAACCCGGGGTGAACGATTGTGAATCGAACACCTTAACCACAAGGCTATCCGGGCTGGCTCTCAACGGTTTGTTGAACATCTACACTACATGATATAGCACCCTTCCGTCACTGGCTTCGAACGGTAACAACCCGCCTCCCACACAGCGATCGACTCCTATGATGGATGACTTCTCTGTAGGGGCCTAAGTACAACGAAGGCATTCCGTTATGAACAACCTACAGAGCTTGGTTACTATTTGCAATTGAGTAGTAGGAGATTAGATTTGTATATAATATGATTCATCATGCAGCTTGAATGCTCAACTCACCATTGAAAACCATGGAAGCACTGTACAGCTGTTTCATCCTTGTTGGGAATCATCAGCAGTGCACATCCACCGAGCCCCCACGGGGACTCGAACCCGGGGTGAACGATTGTGAATCGAACACCTTAACCACAAGGCTATCCGGGCTGGCTCTCAACGGTTTGTTGAACATCTACACTACATGATATAGCACCCTTCCGTCACTGGCTTCGAACGGTAACAACCCGCCTCCCACACAGCGATCGACTCCTATGATGGATGACTTCTCTGTAGGGGCCTAAGTACAACGAAGGCATTCCGTTATGAACAACCTACAGAGCTTGGTTACTATTTGCAATTGAGTAGTAGGAGATTAGATTTGTATATAATATGATTCATCATGCAGCTTGAATGCTCAACTCACCATTGAAAACCATGGAAGCACTGTACAGCTGTTTCATCCTTGTTGGGAATCATCAGCAGTGCACATCCACCGAGCCCCCACGGGGACTCGAACCCGGGGTGAACGATTGTGAATCGAACACCTTAACCACAAGGCTATCCGGGCTGGCTCTCAACGGTTTGTTGAACATCTACACTACATGATATAGCACCCTTCCGTCACTGGCTTCGAACGGTAACAACCCGCCTCCCACACAGCGATCGACTCCTATGATGGATGACTTCTCTGTAGGGGCCTAAGTACAACGAAGGCATTCCGTTATGAACAACCTACAGAGCTTGGTTACTATTTGCAATTGAGTAGTAGGAGATTAGATTTGTATATAATATGATTCATCATGCAGCTTGAATGCTCAACTCACCATTGAAAACCATGGAAGCACTGTACAGCTGTTTCATCCTTGTTGGGAATCATCAGCAGTGCACATCCACCGAGCCCCCACGGGGACTCGAACCCGGGGTGAACGATTGTGAATCGAACACCTTAACCACAAGGCTATCCGGGCTGGCTCTCAACGGTTTGTTGAACATCTACACTACATGATATAGCACCCTTCCGTCACTGGCTTCGAACGGTAACAACCCGCCTCCCACACAGCGATCGACTCCTATGATGGATGACTTCTCTGTAGGGGCCTAAGTACAACGAAGGCATTCCGTTATGAACAACCTACAGAGCTTGGTTACTATTTGCAATTGAGTAGTAGGAGATTAGATTTGTATATAATATGATTCATCATGCAGCTTGAATGCTCAACTCACCATTGAAAACCATGGAAGCACTGTACAGCTGTTTCATCCTTGTTGGGAATCATCAGCAGTGCACATCCACCGAGCCCCCACGGGGACTCGAACCCGGGGTGAACGATTGTGAATCGAACACCTTAACCACAAGGCTATCCGGGCTGGCTCTCAACGGTTTGTTGAACATCTACACTACATGATATAGCACCCTTCCGTCACTGGCTTCGAACGGTAACAACCCGCCTCCCACACAGCGATCGACTCCTATGATGGATGACTTCTCTGTAGGGGCCTAAGTACAACGAAGGCATTCCGTTATGAACAACCTACAGAGCTTGGTTACTATTTGCAATTGAGTAGTAGGAGATTAGATTTGTATATAATATGATTCATCATGCAGCTTGAATGCTCAACTCACCATTGAAAACCATGGAAGCACTGTACAGCTGTTTCATCCTTGTTGGGAATCATCAGCAGTGCACATCCACCGAGCCCCCACGGGGACTCGAACCCGGGGTGAACGATTGTGAATCGAACACCTTAACCACAAGGCTATCCGGGCTGGCTCTCAACGGTTTGTTGAACATCTACACTACATGATATAGCACCCTTCCGTCACTGGCTTCGAACGGTAACAACCCGCCTCCCACACAGCGATCGACTCCTATGATGGATGACTTCTCTGTAGGGGCCTAAGTACAACGAAGGCATTCCGTTATGAACAACCTACAGAGCTTGGTTACTATTTGCAATTGAGTAGTAGGAGATTAGATTTGTATATAATATGATTCATCATGCAGCTTGAATGCTCAACTCACCATTGAAAACCATGGAAGCACTGTACAGCTGTTTCATCCTTGTTGGGAATCATCAGCAGTGCACATCCACCGAGCCCCCACGGGGACTCGAACCCGGGGTGAACGATTGTGAATCGAACACCTTAACCACAAGGCTATCCGGGCTGGCTCTCAACGGTTTGTTGAACATCTACACTACATGATATAGCACCCTTCCGTCACTGGCTTCGAACGGTAACAACCCGCCTCCCACACAGCGATCGACTCCTATGATGGATGACTTCTCTGTAGGGGCCTAAGTACAACGAAGGCATTCCGTTATGAACAACCTACAGAGCTTGGTTACTATTTGCAATTGAGTAGTAGGAGATTAGATTTGTATATAATATGATTCATCATGCAGCTTGAATGCTCAACTCACCATTAAAAACCATGGAAGCACTGTACAGCTGTTTCATCCTTGTTGGGAATCATCAGCAGTGCACATCCACCGAGCCCCCACGGGGACTCGAACCCGGGGTGAACGATTGTGAATCGAACACCTTAACCACAAGGCTATCCGGGCTGGCTCTCAACGGTTTGTTGAACATCTACACTACATGATATAGCACCCTTCCGTCACTGGCTTCGAACGGTAACAACCCGCCTCCCACACAGCGATCGACTCCTATGATGGATGACTTCTCTGTAGGGGCCTAAGTACAACGAAGGCATTCCGTTATGAACAACCTACAGAGCTTGGTTACTATTTGCAATTGAGTAGTAGGAGATTAGATTTGTATATAATATGATTCATCATGCAGCTTGAATGCTCAACTCACCATTGAAAACCATGGAAGCACTGTACAGCTGTTTCATCCTTGTTGGGAATCATCAGCAGTGCACATTCACCGAGCCCCCACGGGGACTCGAACCCGGGGTGAACGATTGTGAATCGAACACCTTAACCACAAGGCTATCCGGGCTGGCTCTCAACGGTTTGTTGAACATCTACACTACATGATATAGCACCCTTCCGTCACTGGCTTCGAACGGTAACAACCCGCCTCCCACACAGCGATCGACTCCTATGATGGATGACTTCTCTGTAGGGGCCTAAGTACAACGAAGGCATTCCGTTATGAACAACCTACAGAGCTTGGTTACTATTTGCAATTGAGTAGTAGGAGATTAGATTTGTATATAATATGATTCATCATGCAGCTTGAATGCTCAACTCACCATTGAAAACCATGGAAGCACTGTACAGCTGTTTCATCCTTGTTGGGAATCATCAGCAGTGCACATCCACCGAGCCCCCACGGGGACTCGAACCCGGGGTGAACGATTGTGAATCGAACACCTTAACCACAAGGCTATCCGGGCTGGCTCTCAACGGTTTGTTGAGTATCTACACTACATGATATAGCACCCTGCCGTCACTGGCTTCGAACGGTAACAACCCGCCTCCCGCATGATGAATCATATTATATACAAATCTAATCTCCTACTACTCAATTGCAAATAGTAACCAAGCTCTGTAGGTTGTTCATAACGGAATGCCTTCGTTGTACTTAGGCCCCTACAGAGAAGTCATCCATCATAGGAGTCGATCGCTGTGTGGGAGGCGGGTTGTTACCGTTCGAAGCCAGTGACGGAAGGGTGCTATATCATGTAGTGTAGATGTTCAACAAACCGTTGAGAGCCAGCCCGGATAGCCTTGTGGTTAAGGTGTTCGATTCACAATCGTTCACCCCGGGTTCGAGTCCCCGTGGGGGCTCGGTGGATGTGCACTGCTGATGATTCCCAACAAGGATGAAACAGCTGTACAGTGCTTCCATGGTTTTCAATGGTGAGTTGAGCATTCAAGCTGCATGATGAATCATATTATATACAAATCTAATCTCCTACTACTCAATTGCAAATAGTAACCAAGCTCTGTAGGTTGTTCATAACGGAATGCCTTCGTTGTACTTAGGCCCCTACAGAGAAGTCATCCATCATAGGAGTCGATCGCTGTGTGGGAGGCGGGTTGTTACCGTTCGAAGCCAGTGACGGAAGGGTGCTATATCATGTAGTGTAGATGTTCAACAAACCGTTGAGAGCCAGCCCGGATAGCCTTGTGGTTAAGGTGTTCGATTCACAATCGTTCACCCCGGGTTCGAGTCCCCGTGGGGGCTCGGTGGATGTGCACTGCTGATGATTCCCAACAAGGATGAAACAGCTGTACAGTGCTTCCATGGTTTTCAATGGTGAGTTGAGCATTCAAGCTGCATGATGAATCATATTATATACAAATCTAATCTCCTACTACTCAATTGCAAATAGTAACCAAGCTCTGTAGGTTGTTCATAACGGAATGCCTTCGTTGTACTTAGGCCCCTACAGAGAAGTCATCCATCATAGGAGTCGATCGCTGTGTGGGAGGCGGGTTGTTACCGTTCGAAGCCAGTGACGGAAGGGTGCTATATCATGTAGTGTAGATGTTCAACAAACCGTTGAGAGCCAGCCCGGATAGCCTTGTGGTTAAGGTGTTCGATTCACAATCGTTCACCCCGGGTTCGAGTCCCCGTGGGGGCTCGGTGGATGTGCACTGCTGATGATTCCCAACAAGGATGAAACAGCTGTACAGTGCTTCCATGGTTTTCAATGGTGAGTTGAGCATTCAAGCTGCATGATGAATCATATTATATACAAATCTAATCTCCTACTACTCAATTGCAAATAGTAACCAAGCTCTGTAGGTTGTTCATAACGGAATGCCTTCGTTGTACTTAGGCCCCTACAGAGAAGTCATCCATCATAGGAGTCGATCGCTGTGTGGGAGGCGGGTTGTTACCGTTCGAAGCCAGTGACGGAAGGGTGCTATATCATGTAGTGTAGATGTTCAACAAACCGTTGAGAGCCAGCCCGGATAGCCTTGTGGTTAAGGTGTTCGATTCACAATCGTTCACCCCGGGTTCGAGTCCCCGTGGGGGCTCGGTGGATGTGCACTGCTGATGATTCCCAACAAGGATGAAACTGCTGATGATTCCCAACAAGGATGAAACAGCTGTACAGTGCTTCCATGGTTTTCAATGGTGAGTTGAGCATTCAAGCTGCATGATGAATCATATTATATACAAATTCCTTTCTGTCCCAACCGTTTTGCGCTTATTCAACGCTCACATAAAAGAAAATCAAGCTTACGAGAAAGGCCTCGACTTTTGAGCCACTGCTCTGCTTTCTCTCTTTACCTTACCTATATTCCTATCTTATCGCCCCGTTTCTGAACTGCGTTCTGCGTAAGCAGACGCTACTGAGGGTTATCATTACTAACCATTCTTAACCGTGAAGCAATAGGTCTTTCATTAGTACCCCAGCGATGCCGTGCTCACGGGCAAATCATAAATCCTTTGAAATGCATACAGTTACCAAGCCAGTGTACGCAACTTCGTCGGCCTGCAGCAGTATAGGTCAAATCCACTGCGAGTTTATTTTACCCATGCCCCACTCACATAGACCTAACCAATCCATTGTTTATTGTCTTCATACATTATCATAACCCACAGCTGGAACCACGTCTAGACTGCAATCCCCCTTTATTTCAGGTTCATTGTCTCCCACTATCTCAGTCGCCAAATTGGCTAACCAAGGAGGCCCCTTTCACTCGTACGGACAGAGACTCAAGTGGAACCTACCATAGCAACTGGGACCAAAATCAAGCCACCCGACAGGAAATACTCCCAATTGCTAATCAGATCATTCAGCCTTTTCTAACGCAACCAACACGAAGTTCAGTTCACGCGCATGCCGCTAACATACAGCCACACTCGGTTGATTGACTGAAACATACTTTGCCCTGCCAGACGAAACTTACGCATTCGATGTCGTACGTTACCAGAATGACACTGAAGGCAAATGCGTCAACACATGCATATATATTTGTCAGTGAAACAGCATAATAACGCTCAAGTCCATGCGGAGATTTTCTCACTTTATTATCCGTTACCACAGGTTATCTTTCCTCCGAACCGTAGCCAGCTGGAAATTGACTCTCCACTTCTCGAGGACTCTCCAGTTGCGCTTTCTCATTTCTGAATAGTACATGTTACTGGCCCTGAATCTAAACTCACCTTTTAATGGACTTCTGTTTCTCCCACATCCACCGGTGTTCACTTTCATGAAATTGGCCTCATGTCCCCCTGCTTCAAAACTCATTCCATTTATCGAACTCCGGTGAGTCCGTCATTCAGGATCTGCATTGTCTTCATGGATCGCTATCCTCTTCGCATGCGTCGATTTTTCCCCCTTTTCTTCTTGTTCAAAATTTACTCCATCTGCAGAACCTTAGTTGGCCCCCGGTTTCCTTGGCTTGCATCATTCTTGTTAATAATGCCTCTTTAGCACTGCGTCGACGATTTTCTCGATATCTCCACCGCGCACCACTGCCTAGCCCGGATTCGAAACTGGTTCAAAACTGCCGCGCCAGCCATTATCAGAATGATCCATTCAAACTGTTGCTGTCTTTGTTTTTTCATCTCTAATACTCTCGACTTTCATACTTAGAATTTGTGAATGTTTCATCTTATTGGGTAACGTGTTACACCATGATCATGCGTTAGCGCGGGCGTCTTGACCATGGCCGAGAAATATACCGATATATATAATAAAAAAATAATAACCTCACCGCCTTTGTAATTCTGATTGCTTTGTTTGACCGCTTTTCCTAGACTTCGCCATCGACATATGTAAAGCATGTATGCGTCCACTAACTGTTTTTCCATACCAACTTATAGGATCCTGTCAATTCAATTTTGAAATAAATCCCTCCAGATGTCTTCGCGCTTATAGGGGCCACCGTATTACTTTCCACAGATTGACAATATGCCTCACCCGCTCCACGATTTATTACCTTTACCTAGTTGTTTCGCGTCTGCGGTCCTGAAACCAACCTCAACAAGGCTATAAAAACTGCATCAGGAACCAACCTCTGGTCGGCTATATATATATATATATATATATATATATATATATATATATATAAAATTTGTATATGCAATATATATGTACATATATATATATACATGTATATATATACTCACTACTGCCCCATAACAATTAACACAAGCATGGTGAGTAACTGAACTCTCCTCTACATCTCTTAGCTTACAATGCCTCTTTTCCGCACCAGATCCCACCACATATAATTCCCTCACCACCTCTGCGATTTCGAACTGGAAAATTCAGTCCGATTTATCTCATTTGGCGTGGCTCAGCAACTGAACTCAACACCCAGTTATGACGTCACCATTTCTGCTACCACCCTAGCGTTCAGCTAAGTTTCTTCTGTAATTTCATGCAGAACTTGGTCTTTACTCCTGCTCAATGACCACTCTAGGCAAAATACTAACTTTCCCGGTGAAAGATTTAGCCACACTTAAGCGTTTCCCTTTCAGTCTCACGTTTCATGGCCTCAGTCTGCCTTAGGGATCCGCTGCACCGATGAGCCCGTGCTTAGCTTTTGTTCTTCTTTCCGTTAACCATTGATCCCCAGCTGGGCTATACCCAGACTGCGTCTCTGTCTCATTTCCCTTGCTACAGTCTTTTGCGTCCGACAGCTTTCGCATGACCCGTCTGATGATCGCACTCACGTTTACAGCAATATATATACACACCTTGGGTATGCTCCACTCGCTTTTTTCCCCTTCCTAACTAGACTGTGCTATTTTACAACATAATTTGCATACGTTTAAATAGAACCGTTCCGTCCTTTAGCGATAGGTGCTCGCTTTCACTTAATTCCCGTCTCAGGCTGGAACTCAGCCGTCCCATCCTGTTTTTCTTGCGCCTTTCTCGTACACTGCAGCCTTACCACACGGATTACCATTCCTTAGTAACTAGGCTTCACTTCTCTGCGCATATGCTCATGATAAGTCAAGACCCCATTCCAACCCGTATCCATATGCCTCTGATTTCTCTTGACCCTGCGGAATACCAGCACGTTTGCCCCCACATGAAAAATCTTCACCTTAACACCCAGTATTTTTCTCCCTTTTCACTGTCTGCCATCCTCGACCACAGCTGGTGAACTGACCAGACTGTTATCTTCCTAATTTCTCATTCTTCTTCCGGACCATATCCTCTACTATTGTTTTATTCCTGGTTCCCAAATGGACATTCTCTCCTAAACCACCACCTGCCTGATATCGCCCTAAATCTCTACTACCACCCAACTACTCTAGAAAGCTATCAGCCTCCGTCTAGGGATCCCTAATAGACCGGTCCACCAGCCAAACGATAACTAATTGTTCGAATAACAAAATGTTCATTTTCTTGTTTCCATCAAAACGATAATCAGCTGGAACACTCTCCAGACTGCCGCACTCCTGATCTCTTTCAAATTGCATTGGTTACCTGGGTATTTATCGGCCAAATCGACGTTTATCCCGGATTACCGCAAAAACTGGACGATTTGATCAATGGTTTAAACCTATACTCTCGCCTGCTGACGTTACATGGGCGCCGTACACGGATTAACAAAACCTCATGAAAGTCTCACCGGATCGCAGAGGTGACTCCTGACACCAACCATCAACACATCCGCTCAACGTCTATTCCCAAATAATCCAATCCAACAGTTCAATTCCTTCCGCGTTGCAGTACGAAATCAATGACCGGAACCCAGCCCTCGCCGCTGTCCACTTCGTCAAACCAGTCCTTTTTACCTGCTAGTCTCGATATTATACCTGCCATCACTGGCAACCAAGGTCTTTATGGAACAGAATACCAGCCATCTCCAGCCAACCAGAATTTGGTTAAAAATTTTCTATCACATACAAAAGAAAATTTACACTCTTCCAACTTCTGCCTAGCCGAACCATTGGCGTTTGTCTCCACTAATCCGTTTCATTGACGGCTTTTCTTTAAAAGTCCGTTATACGTCCATACACCACTCATGCTCTTCAAAAGTTCACTGAAATCCCTGCGATGTTTTTCACCTTCATGTGAATTTCCATATGACACTGTAATCACCTGCACAAAAGGTCCGTTTTATTATCACCTTTGACTCACTTGCCTTTATTTCACATGCTTCCTCCACAATTAGTTGCCCAATGCTGATCAGCCTCCAATATTCCGCTGGTATCCCTGACTGCACGTTGAAAGCCCCATGTTTGCATTACTTTTAACCTTGTTCTTTGGCATTTCTTCCACCCGGTTACTCGTTGGTGACCGTCCATTTGTCGCTTATATCAGCAATCCCACGATTGCCCAGCTACTCACACCGCCACCAGCGATTTCGAAACCGATTCGCAGTTCCCGCTTCAACCATTACCACCTTGGTTCAATCAAACACAACATGATTTTACTGGTGTATTTCGGTTGCTGTGTGATTTATAAATTTAAAATTTGTGAATACCTCACATTGACATGTACTGCTGTATACTCTGATCTTGCCTTGAGCATGTGTACTGACCACGGTCAAGAAAAATACCATACTAAACTAATGGATGTCGCTCCGACGACTTTGGCCGCTATCACTACGCCTTTGATCTCCAGTTCTACTTCCGTAGGAGGTTTTATTTCGAACACGGTCCAGTCCTTTTTAGGCAATTGCAGGAAGTTTGGCCCTCTCGTTCACGTGTCTAGTTGCCTGAAGTTGGTCGCACTTCGGGAGCACAGGTCGGCTGGATTTTCGCCAGACTCGACATGATTCCACTGGTTCATGGCCGATTTATCGTATATAATCGTGAGTCGGTTATCAACGAAAGTACTAAACCGGTTCCGGACGTTGATAATGTAGTAAAGTACTATCGCTGAGTCCGTCCAAAAGCTAACCGACCAAATATAGAAGTCAGACTATCTCTTCACCGCTTGCACCACCCTGAATGCCAACACGGGTGCGCTGAGTTCAAGGCGTAGGATCGAGACCGACTTCAGTGGAGCAACGCGGGCTTTAGCGAACAGGATCTTCGTAGTATATTGTCCATCTGCTGTAAACCATCGTCCGTACACCACAGCATGTAGTTCTCCAGTCCGTGTCGTATGGCCAAGAGTCAAGCGTCGTGGAATCCTCATGTTCCCTATTTTCTTCAAGGTGCTCAAAAATTCTTTTCAGTCCAACCGGTCCCAATCAACTTTCGTACGGCACAGCCGCTGCAGCAGGATCTTTCCGGGTAGCAGCCATGGTGAGACGAAACCGAGCGGGTCGAACAAAATTGAGACAGCAGATAGTATACCTCGACGGGTTACAGACAGCTCGGGAACGTTTAGCTCGAAAACAAAGTCGTCGGTTTCCGCGTCCCATTGTATTCCTAAAGTGCGTTCGATAGGAGGTGGAAAGCCGTCCAAATCTCTAACCCTTTCGGCCATCTCGTGGTACGGAATGACCTCAAGCACCTCTGGAGCATTCGACATCCATTTTGTTAGATGGAAGCCGCCCTCTTCCAGCAATCTCGTCAGGCCCCTGAACTGCGCTAGAGCTGATTCCACATCATCGATAATCCAAGATATTCGTCGACGTAGAAGTTCCTGCTGACGCTTTCTACCACTGTCCAATGGACTATATCTCCATGTTTGCTCGCCGATTCTCGGAGGGCGTAGTTGGCACAAAATGGTGATGATATGGCTCCGAAGGGTGGACGGTCATCCTATAATTCACCACTGCGTTGGCCCGGTCGCTATCTTCCCACCACAGGAAATGCAACGCATCTCGTTCTCCTACCGGAAATTTCACCCGATGAAACATTTCCCTACTGTCGGCAGACAAGGCCACTTTACCCGCTCTGAAACGGCACAAAACTTCGACTAGTGGTGTGGTCCAGTCAGGCCCTTGTAGTAAGCGATCGTTTACCGACTTGCCCTTGAACTTGGCTGCACAGTCGAAAACCATCCACAGTTTTTGGGTTTCTTGGGGTTAATGACCGGGTGGTGAGGTGGATACCAGATAGCCTTTTTGCCGTCGGTGTTGGCAGGCACCTTTTCAACGTAATCGAGGGTTTCGTTTCGCTTCATCAAATCCGCGTATCGTTCCCACAGGTTCTGGTCTCAAATGAAGCGTTCTTTCAGTCGTAGTAATCCTTGTAAAACATAGTTTCTGTCGTCAGTCCACGGGTCGGCAGATGTGCGCCATGGGAGGGGAACCTCGAACTGTTTTTTGAGGCCTCTAGTGCATTGGCGCACCGTTTGCAAAGCTAAGTGTTCCTCTTGAGACAACGATAGTCTTTCGTCCTCAATGTCATGAAACTCCTTTTCATACAGCCGCTGCGGATGGTACTCTATGCAGTCCGTTTCGGCGAATAAGTAAGTCACGGAACCGCGTACCCCTACTGGACCGTATAACATCCATCCCAGGGCCGTGCGTACGGCATAAGGTGCCTGGCGGTCGCCCACTCTCTGGTCAAGCACCCAATGCCCCTCTGGCACGTCTCCGCCGATGAGGAGATCCACTTCATCATCTTCCCAGTCTACAACGGTTACATCCTGCAGGTGGGGCCACCTAGTCAAGATTGCGCTTACCGACCTTGGTGCTCGCATGGAGAGATCCGCTAACGTGAATGCCTCCGTTGGTTCAATTTCCTCCTTAGTTTCTAGAGACATGAGTTGCAGCCTCAACCTACCGGAAGTCATTACCTGTGTTCCGCCCACCGTGCTCACTGCCAACGACGTCGCACCTTTAGCGAGTCGGTGTTTGTCGGCAAACCGCTCTTTCACCAGAGTGGTGTCGGATCCACTATTGACGAAAGCCAACGCTTTGACCACCCCCGTTGGGGTCACCCACTCCCACGGCCACTACGCCTAAACGTACAGGTTTACTGGCAAACCGCGACGCTGAACAAATAACACTGGGCTTGGTACTCTCCTCGGGTAAGGTAACTCTCGCCTGGTGCGGCAATCGATGGTGTCTGCCTGTGCAGCCCTCGTAACCACATCTGTTCCTTGTCCTACAAGCTGCCGCCCGGTACTTGGTGTTGAGACAAATACAACACACTCCTGCCATCCTCGCCATTCCCCACCGTTCGCCTATTGTGGCGTTGCCGAACTTGGGGCATTCTGGTAGTCCCAGGCTAGCGTCACAGGATCTGCAATTTGGTTGCGCCGTGGAATCGTGTGAAATGGCGTGCGCATTGGTCCAAGGTTGGTATTTTGGATGTTCCCGTGCAGGGGCTTGAGCCTGGCTAGTACTGGGCTTGTTTGCCCGGTTGCCGTCCCGGATAAGTCGGCTGAACCTGCTCTCGGCTATCTCGGTTTGTCTGTCCAAGTATTCGGCCAGGTCTTCGAAGTTAGCCCCCCTGTCGCTTCGGCTTATCCGTTCTGCCTCTTCTGCCCACCGACCCCGTAGGTCGAGGGAGAGGTGACTGACTATGTTTTCCAAAGTGCGCATGGCATCTAGGTCGGCCCTGCAGCCTAAATGGTAGAGGGCAATTAAGCAGTTTTGCATCTTAATCAACAGGTCGGCCATTGAGCAGACGTCGCCCTTGGTTCTCTTTGCATCTACCGTCACGCCCTCTATTGGGTTACGGGCTACTTTGAACGGTCGGCCAAACAAGTCCCTTAAAATCTTCCTCGCTCGGGTGTAGCCCTGTTCCGGGTCGAGCATGGTACACCCGTCGATAGATTCTCTAGCTTGGCCTCGACAGTAGTGGGTAAGGTAGAGAAGCCTTTGCCCAGGGTCGGTTACCTTATTTTCGACGAACGTCTTGAACTGCTTGACGAGCTTCTAGTAGTGTTCTGATCGCCCGTCGAAAACCGTTAGTTCTACTCTTGGCAAATCGATCGATGGTGTTTTGTAGTCGGCGACCGGCGTCGAGCTCTCCATCTTGTTACACCCTTATCTATCCGAAGTGTCGTAGTCTCTGGTCTGTGGCTCACGCTCTTTCTGTATACTTTTCTGTTCTGCTTCCTGGGCCTGTTGTCTAGCCGATAACAACTGTCGTTCTATGTCTAATATTCTCAGTCTATATAGATCAACATCGTAACAATCCATATTGCCCTCAGTAACACATAAACTAGCACTGACAGGCGATCCAACATTAACTAAAGAATCAATTGTACCCAAAACCTCCCCAGAGACTTGCCGTGTTACTTCCTGTCCAGAGTCCAATGTTTTCGATCCATTTCTTGCCATTTAGCCTGTTTTTCCTCGTTCAAAATTGATCTATTGAGTATTGTAGCACACGTTTGAGCAATGCGTAGCCAAATTCGCAACGGATCCCGAAATCAAAAGGCCATTATCCGTGATATTCCACGATACAAGATTATTGCATGAGCAACGATACCAAAAAAGATACAAACCTCAATAATGCAATCACAAGGACTCAACAAACGAGAAACCGAATTGCAGCGTGTGAGCAAGGAGCACGTGCGTCACGCAGGTCCAGAACAAGGATATGACAAAGTAGCGCTCTGGGTGTGAACAAACAACAATTGGTCTATTGGAACAAACGGTTCGTAAATACACGTCAATAGTGTAAGCAAGTGAGTGATGTAAAGAACACTGAATCGCAAGGGTTTCAGGGGGATTTTCCACGACCAGTCGTTACGTTTTTTCTCTACGTCCACCACTGGTCAGTTGTTCTCGTGGAAGATACATAATAGCCTCGCGTCTGTGTAGCCAACGGATTAGGTGCGACCATGAGTAGAACATTGACGACAAGCATTGGGCGCGCGCACTGACAGCAAGGCCTATGTGAACATGAAGAATCAGTACCTTGTAAAGGAGTTCAGGAAACCCCGTTCCATGCATTAGCATCCATATTACAAACGACATTTATCATTCGTATGAACTATCTTTGCTGGAATTCCGATTGTTTGTTTTATTTCTTTAGATCTTTGTCACGAACCGGACAGCTACCGTTGCCTCGAGCGAGAGTCGCTCAGATTGAATTTCGTTGTGACTGTATTTGGTAATCTCATCTTCTGTAGCTAACCTTTGCTGTAACCCAGCTGTAGTTGTTGATTTGTTGTCCAATTTGGAGCGAAAGAGCCCATAAGGAACACTATTGAGGTTTGATTATTGTAAAATTAATTAATTTGTTGTATATAGTACCGTAGCCATTTGGAATCGACTTTGTTTTGGATTGTGTCGAAATTGGTTGCTGCGCATCGCTCGAACGTTCCGGTGGCTGGAATATACAACATTTATACCAAACCGTTGACTCTGCTAGGGATTCGGAAGGGTTTTGGTGGGCGGTGTAACCACCGGTCGTGGAAAATCCCCCTGAAACCCTTGCGATTCAGCGTTCCTCACATCACTCACTTGCTTACACTATTGACGTGTATTTACGAACCGTTTGTTCCAATAGACCAATTGTTGTTTGTTCACACCCAGAGCGCTACTTTGTCATATCCTTGTTCTGGACCTGCGTGACGCACGTGCTCCTTGCTCACACGCTGCAATTCGGTTTCTCGTTTGTTGAGTCCTTGTGATCGCATTATTGAGGTTTGTATCTTTTTTGGTATCGTTGCTCATGCAATAATCTTGTATCGTGGAATATCACGGATAATGGCCTTTTGATTTCGGGATCCGTTGCGAATTTGGCTACGCGTTGCCCAAACGTGTGTAACATCGGCCATGTCTACATTTAAGGGCTATAAGATTTGGGTAACCGTGGGGAATGTATCCGACGAACTTCCAAACCGAGGGATGGAAGTAGAACTGCGTATTTCTAATGGTAATTTATTCCATAAGTTAGAGTACACCGTGATGAAGAAGTGTGAACATAAGCTAGTGTTGATAATAGGGGTTGAAATGGTAAGAATTCCAGAACCTAGTGGATAGCTAGAAACAGGCGCAAATTGCAATGGATTAGAAGTATATGTCCAGCTGTGAAGGATGTCATACAAAAAGATAAGGTTCAGTTTCATGCGGCGAAGCCCCAAAGGGTTTAGTTTGAAAAATAAGCAGCTTTCTTTATAAGTGAGGGGCGAGCTCCACCAAATCAGTCGCTTAGCAAAACTACATTGAACTGATTCGATACCAATTCTGTCTGATTTCCGCATACTATAAAAGATCAATGGGCAGTATTTTAATAAAGGCCTGGCATGATATTTATAAAGGAGAGAAATGCAGTCTCGAAGTCGCAAGGAACGAAATATTGGCTCCATGCACTTTCTGGCCTTGGTGACTTGGAGGGCCAAATGTTCCGAAAAACCAAATGTGCAGGAGTAGTTTAAGCCAAGGTCTCGAACGATTTGCTTGTTAGAAACGGTTGAACCACAAACCGCTAAGGATCCTGGAGGTAGCTTGCATTCATATGTGAGAACCCCGCATTTATCAGCAAAAAATTCACCTGCCAAGTTGAGCACCGTCTATGGAATGCAGATATGTCTTTAGAGATGTTTATGATAGCGGCGACGATGCATTCAGACTTGAAGGAGTAGACAATTCTGATGTCGCCAGCAAGTAGAAATGGGATGCCATGGCTCACTGAGAGGAATTTGTCGTTTATATACGTGATGAACAACAGAGGGCCAAGGACGCTACCCTGTATAACACTGCTTGTATCCGGTTCAGGCCTAGAGCAGTGTCCGTTTATTGAGACAACCTGGGAGCGATTAGACAGGTAAGAATTGATCCAAGATTGTAAAGGGTCAGTAATGCCAAAGGACCGGACTTTGGCCAGAAGATGTGGGTGTGGCAGACCGTCAAGTGCCTTTGACATATCCAAGTAAGGTGCTACAAGGGCCATTCCATTGTCTGACATTTCGGTGATGAGATTCAAAAAATCGAGTTGGCAGGTTGCGCAAGATCTCGACCGAAGGAAACCGTACTGTCGAGGATTAATAACGTGCAATTGAAAGAGGTGCTTGACGACGTGTTCTTTTACGATTTTTTACATTAGCTGAGAGAGGACAGGTGTGTGGTTAATGGGACGGTAGTTTGTTACCTCATGCAGTGGACCTTTCTTGTGGTGTGGGATTATGACTGAGTATTTCCAGTTTGCGGGCACCAGGCCGGAGTTCATTGACAAGGTAAATATATTCAGTAGTAGGTAAGGTAAGTCAGGCCCGCATTTAACTATTGCAGTGGGCGGTAATCCGTCAGGTCCTGGGTAAGATGATGGCTGGAAAGTGGTCAATAATTGGGAGATAATTGAGACGTCGAATTCCACTGTGGACAGGGTTGAGGCGGTAACTATGGGAAGCCGGAATATGCACATTGTGACATCAGAGCACGTTTTCAGAGACAAACAATTGTTTTCAATGATTCATTCTCAAGTCTTTACAAATCATATAGGAGATGGTTGTGCTGAAATGGTCAAGGGTCATTCGGATTGGACGTAATTTGTGGGGGAGACGGGTTGGGGTTAGATCGACGTGTCGATCTGCACGACTAGGTCGTGACGGTCACATGGTTCGGAGCTGAGTGACTGGGGTGAGGGTGGTCCACTTGCGGCCAGGGTAATTGGAGGGCTTGGACGAACTTCTTTTGTGTACACAGAGCAGGTGCGAGCAGGTGCTCTGTGTACACAAAAGAAGTTCGTCCAAGCCCTCCAATTACCCTGGCCGCAAGTGGACCACCCTCACCCCAGTCACTCAGCTCCGAACCATGTGACCGTCACGACCTAGTCGTGCAGATCGACACGTCGATCTAACCCCAACCCGTCTCCCCCACAAACTACGTCCAATCCGAATGACCCTTGACCATTTCAGCACAACCATCTCCTATATGATTTGTAAAGACTTGAGAATGAATCATTGAAAACAATTGTTTGTCTCTGAAAACGTGTTCTGAACTATGGGAAGCGGCGGAGGGTCAACATTATTATTAGGGGCCATAGTTGAGGCGAAGAATGAGTTGAAGGCCTCTGCAATAGAAAAGGGAGTAGAGGCGGATACATTGTCCATTGAAGCAATCTGCGAGATAGCTCCATGAGTATTAGAGGTTCTGGTCCTATACAAAAATGACAGTCGAAAAGATCTATTTTGATGTCACAGAGCCTTTATTCCCTGGTCACGCGATGTAGTTTCTTCAAGCTTTTGGTTAGTAGAAGTGAGGCGAAAAAGTTAAATAAGAATTGCAAAGTCGTGTGTGGTTTCATGATTTTGTTGAAGTTTGACATACTTTGTCTGCAGAGAAGTGATATAGGATTTCCTATTGTTCCTTTGCTGGGGGAGGTAGGTAATCCTATTAAGACATCTGGAGAACTGTGCATAGAAAATATCAGTGGCCTGTTGTGAATCATTAGAGAGAGAAAACTCACCCCAATCAATGTGTCGAATGGTAGTAGGGAGAACCTTCCAGTCAGGAAGAGGAGAGGGTTTGATGCGGTGTGATTTCAGGATGGGCTGTGGGTGAGTGGGAATGCGGCAGTTAACCAGATTGTGATCGCTACCGGGAAAGCTTGGGGAGACTGAGACAAACAAATCATGGACCCCATGGGTGATATGCTGTACCCACCCTCCTACAGTAATACTTGTTACAAATGGTAAAAGGTTAGCGGGTGCAGATAAAGATGGCCGAGCTATCTTAGGCAGGTTAAAGTCACCAGCAATCACCTTCATACTTGAGGGCGTTAAGGATAGGTATTCAAATGCATCGATGAGGTGTGGAGGTCCGGAGAAATTTTCGCTTGGTGGGCGGCACACACATCCAACATTAATTTGGGAGCCAGGAATGTGGGCAGTTAGCCAATGTGAATCGGGGATAGAGTCGAGTAAAGGGTGACGAAGTGCTGTTGTATTAAAGGTCTGCTTGACAAACTCCAAACAACCTCCGCGTCGAGTTTCCCTATTTACTTTGAAGACATTTTAGCCTACAAGAGAAATCCGGTCCGTTGGAGTGTGATTGGTTAACCAAGTTTCGGTGATCAAGGTCAGGCCATAATTAGAACTGGTGGCCAGATATCGTAAGAGCCGAATTTTTGTTTACGATGGATCGGCTATTAAAAAGCACCAAAGAGATACTACTACTAATAATAATGGTATATTTCTCGGCCATGGTCGAGACGCATGCGCTAGCGCATGATCATGGTGTGACACGTTGCTCTATAAGGTGGAATATCCACAAATTCAAAGTATGAAAGTCTAGAGTATCAGCGACAGATAGACATAGCCAGCAACATTTTGGATGGATCATTTTAATAATGGTTTGCGCGGCAGTTTTAAACCGGTTTAGAATCCGGGCGGTAGCGTTCTGTGGTCCAACAGTGAGTTATTTAAAAATTTGGCGTCGATATGAATGGGTGCGCGATAACTTAGTTGCCATTTTCGGTCAAAGTACAGCAATTTGTAGAAAGATACAGTCCACGGTAACCGATACCAAGAAATGGGATGTGTACAGCAAAACGGGGAACTATACAGCTAAATTAATCATAAGAAGGAATAAGCTCTAATTGTATTTGTGTACCTAAATAATGTAGGTAGGTCTGGTGCATTCCCCATATAAATATATATATGTATATAAATATATAAATGTAAATATGTATATATATATATATATATATATATGTGTATATGTGCACACGTCAACACATATTTGTGTGTATATATATATATATAACCACGATGATGATCCGATAAGTTTGGGGTTTACTATTCTGGAATTAGTCGATCAACTCCTGCCTGAAAGATTTTGTTTCCCTGACCGCAATATTGTAAGGTTGCACGCAACTAAGCCAACCTCTAATTATGCGAGCTGAAGCAGGACGCCCATTAGGCGCACCTGCCCACACATGAACCACCCACATCGTAATACGTTGCACGTAACTGATGGACCCATTCCGTAGCGAATGCAAAATGGAGGTCAAAATGAAGAATAAGAGTTGTATTGAAAGATGGTGGTTCAGTGGTACAAAATGATCCTTTCATGCACACTTCCGTGCCGAAGTTCTACGGTTCTACGGTTGCCCAAGTCTACCGTTGTATTGGTCGCTTTGTCAATGCAGCCTATGTCAAAATCTCGTCCCGACCCTATGACTGTGGCTAAGTTCTTCAGCTGACTAACATAACGTACCCATTTATCGTTACCCAGGCTTACTAAAGCAACCGATATATCCTTCCCGGTGTCTTCGCTGACGGACAGCTTGTGGCTAGGGTTGTACGGGGGCGGAATTTCGTCCATTTCCGCCAACAACGTGGTTGGCATTCCAATCGACAACGGAAGTCGAACGTCAACAGCCCATCGACCTACGGCTCATCTATGGAATCAATGTCCTATTTTGTCAGTCACATGCAAAATATGACTGCATGATATCAACCATTGTTTAAAGAAGCAACAAGTGCAACTGGGGTAAAGACCCATTCCAGCAGTCACTTTACATGACCGGCGGCACATGGGAAACGATCTGCCGCCATTAGGAACAATTCTCCTAACCCGATGCAAACGCGCGTGTTTCTCATTTCGGTGATTGCACGCAGATAACTAGCACTGCTTTCGTTAGGAAGCAGGGCGTAGAAAATTGAACGACCTAGGCCACTATCGTCTATCAACATGCAGTGCCAAATAAGGTAGCCACCGCAGTTCAGCTGGGTGGCATCCGCTAGCAGTGGCTCACTATATTTATCAGCCAGAGACTTAACGGCCTGTGGAATGTGAAACGCGAACCTAACTACGCCTTCCCGCGATATGATTTGCAAATAACCCTTTCCAGTCATTAGTTGTTGAACCTTCAGCACATCACTACGGTTATCTACGGCATTCGCCTTGGCCCTCAAGTAGTAAATATCCCTAACTGTGAACAACCGGTTGAACTTCTGGCGAGCGTATTCACATATTTCGCTGGATCGGCGGAAAGTGCCCATCAGTTCTAATATGTGTGACTCTTGTTCGGGAGTCAAACGACTATTACGATGGGAGAACCTATCGCTGATTAGATGAAAATCATGGTTATGCTGCAGACATTGGCCAACGACTTTGTATTACATTCCGACAGCACGGATCCTTAAGAAGGCCGGGCATTGAGTGTTCTGATATCTGAAAAGTAAACATAGATTTACTGCGCTTTGCATACCTGATGGCTGTCCTATTTCGGCGTTGATTGTGCACGCAGCAAAATTTAACCCGGTAGCATGGGAAGTGTTTCGGCAGTGCACCCGCATGCGTACGAAGCCAGTTCTCTGCACTAACACTCTCATACACGCAAAACGAGGTGAAGGTCTGCTGCTGAAATAACCGAAAGTCTTCCTCGAACCTTGAGAACAATTTATAGGCATCTTTTACATGTCTGGAAAAACTCTCAGAGTCATCAACGAAAGCACGTGCAACGGCCATGACAGTTACCAGGTCTGAGCGGTAACAGCCTTGCGCAACCCTTATACACTACGAAGTGGCTAACTTAAACAGAAGTCGCCGCAAAAGTAGGAACACCAATCTTTTTTTCCGCAAAAATGACTTCATCATCTCCAACCATTTTCTTCAGTATTCACCAATAACGCCAATTTGGCCATCATTAAGGTTGGACCACAAGACACTATCAAATCCGGGCTGGGCGGTGGAGATATCGAAAAACCGTTAGCGCAGTGTCAAGGACGCATTATGAACGAAAATGATGCAAGCTGGGGAAACGGAGGCCTACTGAGGTTCTGCATATGGAGTTAATTTTGAACAAGGAGAAAAGAAAGAAAAAAATTGTAAGGAAGTGTTCTCCGGAAAATCGGTGCATGCAGAGAGGATAGCGATCCATGAAGACGATGCAGACCCTGAATGACGGATTCACCGGAGTTCGATAAATGGAATGAGTTTCGAAACGTTGTTGAGACCAATTTCGTGAAAGTGAACACCGGTGGATGTGGGAGAAACAGAAGTCCATAAAAAGGTGAGTTTAGATTCAGGATCAGTAACATGTAACATTCAGAAATGAGAAAGCGCAACTGGAGAGTCCTCGAGAAGTGGAGAGTTAATTTCCAACCGGCTGCGGTTCGGAGGAAAGGTGGACTGCGGTAACGGATAATAAAGTGGGAAATCTCCGCATGGACTTGAGCGTTATTATGCTGTTTTACTGACAAATATATATGCATGTGTTGACGCATTTGCCTTCGGTGATATTCAGCGTCATTTATGGTAACGTACGACATCGTATTGGTATGTTTCGTCCGGCAGGGCAAGCTATGTGTCGGTCAATCAGCTGAGTGTGGTGGTATATTAGCAAGATGCGCATGAACTGGAATTTGTGTTGGTTGCTTTAGAAAAAGCTGAATGATCTGATAAGCAATTGGGAGTATTTCCTGTCGGGTGGCTTGATTTCGGTCCCAGTTGCTATGGTAGGTTCTACCTGAGTCTCTGTCCGTACGAGTCAAAGAGGCATCCCTGGTTATCCGGTTTGGCGACTGCGATAGTGGGAGACAACGAACCTGAAATAAAGGGGGATTGCAGTCTGGACGTGGTTCCAGCTGTGATTTATGATGATATATGAAGACAATAAATAATGGACTGGTAGGGTCTGTGTGAGTGAAGCACGGATGGAGTTTCATTTGAGCATTCAGTGGCACGTACTGCACATTCTGGGTAAAATAGGCTCGCAGTGGATTTGTGCTATACTGCTGCAGGCTAACGAAGTTGCGTACACTAGTTTTGTAACGGTGTATTCATCCCAAAGGATTTATGATTTTGCACGTTGGTATGGCATCGCTCGGATTTTAATGAAAGACCTAGGGTCTCACGGTTTAGAATAGTTAGAAATGATAACCTTCAGTACCGTTTGCTTACGCAGAGCGCAGTTCGGCAACGAGGCGATAAGATAGGTTTGAAATAACAGACTATGAGCGATTGAGACTGGCACACTGTTAGCGTAGCCCTATGCTGTTACTGCCTCTTCCGGCATAGTGGTTATTCTAAACTGGGTAGTTTCTGAGGAGCCTTAAAGTAGAAAAAACCATTGGGGTGACAGAGGTGATACATTAGAGGCAATCGGTCACGTGCCCTGGAACGTTAACGTGAGTTCATCTATGCTCTTACTCGATGGTGCTATGGTACTGAGATCTGCTCGAGTATGATCAAGGAAATCGCATGTAGACATGATTGCATGGTTATCGCTGTATCCTTTTCGTCGTTATCGTATTACAAAGCGGGAAAACACCCATGTGAGGACTGGTTTTGGAGAGCCGTGAGAAATGGGAATGAGATGGGTTCGAATTTTCGTCAGGGAAGCAAACTCTAACGACCTACATTCGGTGCTCGTGGTAGGCGGCACAAGGGCCTGCTTCAGGTAGGGAAGTAGCACGATGCACAACCACTGGCATCCAGCACGTGGCGCTCCAAGAATGATCCACACGTTTTTTAGACGTTTTTATTTTTTTTAATGGTTTTATCAAAGTCAGGTATCTGGCTGTCAGAGAAGGCGGAGCTGCTTTTGGTGGGCGACCACAGCTCCCACGCCACGGCCGAAACATGGACCGCATGTAACAAGCCGCGCTGGAAATAAATCAACCACACCAGTCGATCCGTAGCAACACTGCAACCCGGAGACATGGATCATATATGACAAGGTTGGTGTGCCTGGAAGACAAAACAGTGGGGTATTTTTTCCCACTTTTTTATGCCAATCTCTGCTTTTTGGTGGTCATGTCTTATTGGTGGTCAAATCTGTGCAGGGAGACCATCACGGCCAGGAATGTTTGCAGAAGTGCCGCGCTAACACTCGTCTTATCCGTGAAGTCAGAACCCTCATGCCGCTTACATGGGACAAAAAATGCAGGGGGAGCTAGAGTCAATCTCAGCCTGCGATTATTCATTGGGGTTTATGTTCAACAAACCGCCAGTCTGCACAACGATGGGGTACAACTTGCAGCACCAACAACGTCGGGACGATCCACAGATGGTTTGTAGTTTTGCTGGCTAAGTATCAAATGTTGTATAGGCCAGTCATGGAAGATGCTAGAGTTTTGTGATAGGGACGGAAGTTGAGCTGTGGGTGAATAATGGTGACCACTAGATGGAGGTTGAGGAGTCTGACAGGTGCTACGTCTTTGGTTAGAGACAAAGGCGAAGACTAAGTAAAAACAGCACTGGGAATGTTTAAAGACTACCTTTCATGCTTCCAGTGGTATTTCATATAATCAAATACGACTTCTGATGCACTAGCCTCAGGCACGAGAGTTACTATGTTTAGGCATTGTAACCTGGTAGGCTTACGCTTAGGTGATGGCAACTACGGTGTGTGATGTGGCACATCCTAGATTGTCAAGGGTTCTGGTCAGTATCACGCTTTCCCCATAAGCTCTATCGAAAGTCATGTAAGGATTTATAATATATATATATAAATCAAATCAATTCCCGGTCAAGGAAGCTGAGAGGAGCGGAAGCCAGGATAAATAAGAGAGAATCGAGGAGTGACGTAGTGGGTGGTGGGACTTAATGTCTTAGGATCCAGCACCACTGGACAATTTGGTGCTGAGGAAAAACATCAATGGCTAAAACTTTCAGCTAGAGGAGAGTTGTTTTACATGGCTGCCCTAGTACTATATAGCGAGGGAGGCGATAATTGTTTAGACATGGTTGTGAAGACCGACTAGTGTATTAGATGAGGCAGGGATGTATAAGGGTTAGGTGATGGTAGGTGAACGTGGGTGAGTAGCGAGAACCGGCAGGCGTCTAGCTAGTTATAGTTGTAAACGACAAAACTATCCTTCTGCAATGTGGGTTATACGTAAAAAGTGATAATAAATGGTAAGCCTAGCGTTGGTCGTTAGGCGGAAAATGGTGGGTTTGGGATATGGTGCCATTATCCTAGTAGTTGAACCCGTTTTTGAAAACCAGCTCGACGAATAGCAGAGAGCTGGAGAGACTGAAGCCAGAAATCTAAATTTCGATGCCTTCTTCATAGGCTCGATCCCCAAATATGCCAGCTTCAGTCAAAGACAACATATGACTAACGGTAAGTTGTGATTTGAGGGCATGGCTGAACTGGGTTATTAACGCACATTTGCGAATGGTCCGAGGTAGCTTATTCCAAGGCTTTGAATATTCAATGAGAAAGAAGTTGGATCTGATTGCCAGCCTGGAATGTGGGACGGTCAGACTGAAGTCTCTGTGGCGCAGAGGATAAGATGAGGGTAGGGAAAACTGTATAGAGTTGGTAGAAGTGAACGCAGAGCAATGAATAAGTCTGTATAGAAAACACAAGTTAAGCCCGACATGTCTAAGCCATACGGGGTCAAGTTTTAATAGAACGCATCGCTCTTTATAGCTAAGTGAAGAGGAATATCCCATTAGCTTCTTGGTGCAGGTGCGCTGGACTTTCTCCAGGCGTATTCTATCAGATTTAGACATTCCAGAGAAGATTATAGGGCAATATTCAAGGTTAGGTCTAGCATGGGATTGGTATGTAAGGAGGATACTATGTTTTATTTTAAATGATCTGAAAACTAGGCCATCATCTGTCTGACCCTGGCCGTCTGAAATGAGGCATGTTCCGAGAATTGTAGATTGTTAGTGTATCGAAGCCCAAGATCCTTCACTGATGAGCATGGGGCGATGTGTACTTGGTTCATTGACAGAGTCCCGAGGGGGACTTGACATCTGTAGGTTGCGTAGAAGCTTTTAGATGTTTAGAAGCACATCTGCCATGAAGTGCGCCATTGATCAAGTTTCTCAAGATCACTACCTATTTCAGACAGTGCTGTGCTCAAATCTTGATGGCGGAAATCATACACGATTTTGATGTCGTCGGCGAACAGGATAGGTGTGCCATGTTGCACAATCGAAAAAATGTCGTTAATATAGAGTAAGAAAAATAGCGGACCAAGTACACTTCCTTGTATGACTCCACTAGTGACAGGCACCGGTTGCGATAGATGACCATTAGCATATACAACCTGGGTTCGATCCGACAGGTAAGAAGTGATCCATGATAAAAGCGGGTCATGGATACCATAAACCCGGAGTTTTGTTAACAATCGGGAGTGAGGAACTCGGTCAAGTGCCTTGGTCATATCGAGGTAGATGACAATCATAGATTTTCCGTCGTCAGCTGCCGTGGTCAGTAGGTTGAAGAAATCAAACTGGCATGTGGTACAGGAACGTGACTTTAGGAAGCCATGTTGACCGCTGTGAATGAGGTTATGGGAAATTAGATAGTCGGACATCCGCCGTTTAATCAAACGCTCCATTGTTCTGGCAGCTAAAGGGGTATGGTTGATAGGACGATAATTTGAAGGGTCATGCACTGGACCTTCTTTGTGGACAGGAATAATGGTTGAAGTTTTCCACTGGGATGGAAAAATTCCATTTTTAAGGGATAAGTTGTAGAGGTTCATAAAGATAGCAGCGACGTCAGTTCCACCAAGATGAAATAGTGCTGGGGGGATGCCGTCATAGCCAGGGCGGGAGGAGGGTCTAACACGCAGCAGTAGGTGGGCCACATCGTTCAAACTGAATTCAATGTCAGAGAGAACTTGCTAGGTTATGAGGGGTACTGGTGGCGGATTTACAGTGGCGTCAGTGGTCATGGATTCTGAAAAGAAGGTATTGAGCGCCTCAGCGATTTCGGCTGCAGATTTAATCTGCGCGCTCTTTCCCGAAATTAAATAGGGTATCCCTGTAGGCTCTTTCTGATTTCTGTTCTTCAGCAGTCGGGAAAATCGGTACGATCTGTCGAGGGAATTCAAGGCCGAAAGCTCCTGCTTTCTCAGCAGTTCATTAGTCCGAAGACTGTTATTGGTATTTGGTTATGGGGAATTTGGTTGGTCAAATTGGTTGTGTAGTGCGGAATAGTCTAGATTCTTGGTCTGACTAGGAGGTCCATATGGGGGTGGCAAATCAGCGCCGTGAATTGGAGGGTTTGATCTGTGAGCTGTTTCGTAGTATGGCGCAATGTCGGAAAAAGAAGGGCTGGTGACGCTATGGTGTCGGGCGGTGCCAGGGTCCGATGTAGATGAGCCCCTCAAGAGGTGCGGGATGTTTGAAGTGTCTGATATAATTACATTTCCATATGTCCCAGCAGGGTTGAAAATACGAGACTGCATAACAATGTAGTCCGTCAACGGCCCCGGTTTGGGATACAGATTTTCACATGAAGGTAGGGTTAATGAATAGGCAACCGGCAACTTTGACACCTGGCATTGTCAAGAATAGGGCACAGACGGTGGTGGAATGTGCCTAAGGAAACAATGGCCATTATCTGGCGAGCTATTATCATAAGGATTTAGAGGATTTGTCCATTGGAGAAAGGGTCTAAGGAATGGTGGAGGCATTCCATACATTATCTGAGGATGGTTTGGCGTTAGTGGGTTCGATAGGGCCTCCAATGTGAAAGGGGCTTGTAGGCTCATGAAAGTTACAGGTTTGTCAGTCAAAGGGCGCTGAGGTAAGGCGACTGTGTTGTGGCTGTAGGGCCCGATGCCCACCTGGACTCCACAGCTGGCACTTGGATAGGGAGGATCGTGAAGCTGGGTGACGACCTGGAAGATGACTTGGGGGAGGGATGGCAGCTGTTGATAGTGGCTAGGGGGTTAGTTGGTTGCGTGCCTGTTGAGCAGTGCGTACCGGGCTCGGTTACCATAGCTCCCGGTATATGCGGCGGCAGTATTGTCCCAGTCTTATCATGAGGCCTCCAGGTGGACGCACTAGGTTCTAGAGCTGATGTCACCGGAAGATCAGTTGTCTTTTGGCTAAACTGGGATGGGGAACTTCTGGGTAGACTTGAGGAAGACCCTGAAAATGTAGAATTGTGGGTTTGATGAGGTTGGATTTTGCTATTTGTTCTAGCGGACGTGGTAGGTGGGGAGGCAAGGTGCCGACGTTTTCCTGGTGGTTGGGTCGGTGACACAAACGGCGATATGTTTAATACTACGGTCTCTGCTGGCGTCATGTGCACCGATAGCGATGCCGACGCATTTCTCACTGTAAGTTTGCTACCCCGGGTTTTCGCCACAGTTAACCTTTGCCTGATGGGTTTTACATGTGAGTTTTGCGATGGCATTTTCAGCTTGTCGGAAGAAGACTGTGCCGCACTATTGGATAAATTGCACGAAACTTTCATGGAATCCAGGGGACTAGGCTGGTGAAGGTCCACTGATGCTGAGGGGGCCACAGGCGTAGTAGGTATTCTGGCTGAAGTCCTGCTCATTGGAGTATATGGTGATGCATCTACGGGTCCCGTTTGATCAGAGCCAATGGAAGGCGCTAGTTTGCCCTTGTGCTTGCGGAACATCTCTTTTTGTAGGGGAGATTTATCGTTGTGCATTTTGATGTTTTTAAATAACGTATCTGCGGCAATCCTTTGACAGCTACTGATAAACTCAACGGCTGTTAATTGGTTGGAGAACTGAAAGAGCAAAGGGCGGGGGTATCGTGGTGACCGTTTCCGCAGCCCCATGCAATGGCACATGGGATGAACTATGTCGCGTGCATTCAGTATCGTGGCTTTGACAGACTGTGTTGGCAGTTTGTCATGGACGTTTAACACTATAGCGCCGTTAGCGTTCTTTTCCTCCCGTGAGTTTCCGAGGCTATTGCATCTATATAACAACCGGCTTTGGATAAGATTTTGGGGTCAGCTTGATCCATTGGTTCAGCAATGATTGTCAGTGGAGAAACCTTTATTAATACATGCTTAATCGATTGACATTTTCATATAAGTCGTTTATCTTCTGTTCCAAATCACTGACTTCATTTTTGGCCCCACTGTATATATCGATCAGTGATACAGAGCATGCATTGACAGCTGCCGTCATGTCGGCATTTGTGTTTCTTTCCACTCTGGAGGCCTGACTGGTTCTTTTTGGACCAGGCGGACAATAACCTTTGAATACAGAATTGGACATTCTTTTGGGTCTAAAACAGGGACAGTCTTGTCTGAAGAGGGCCTGGAGGTGATATCTGATCCATGTATAGGTACGTTTTACTGGGCTGCTATAGCAGCAGAAGTGTGTACACTTCAAAAAGAAAAGTATAAAGACAGATCACCAAGTAACTCCGTCAGTAAATATGGTCGCTCGGATAGATCAGGCTTGATGTGCAGCCGTGTGTAAGGAGAGTGACTGAGGGCTGGGGGGCTCGGAGTTCAAAGTTGCCCGAAATATCAGTGATAGCTTCAGCAGAATTATTGTTAGATTTCGAGTGTCCGAAAAAAATTATTGGATTTTTCTGGGTATCTAGTATAAGCTTTACTGTAGAAACGCCCAACCAAGCACTGCATACCTTATGAGGCCTGAGAGGTAACATCTCACAGCGAGGTACTGGTAGATACATAAATGATATGATCCACCAGAGAGTAGGTGTGTGCTTTATAGACAGGGTCGCTAAGGGTGGGTTTAGGTAGGTTTGAACCGAAGATTCCTGGAAAAGGATTAAGCTATTATTTCACGACTGGGTTCTTCTTACTCAAGGAAGAACGAGTAAACTTCATCTGACTCTAGGACTTATCAAAATAAGTCAAACAATTTTTGTCCAGCTGACTTTTCATAGCTTTACCAGATTGAAACGAAAACTGCCCAGTCCGCACGAAGGTCCCCAAATAGTCACGAAATAGTCCCTAGGTCGACCCCGTTTGATCCCCAAAACGACCCCAAAGTGACCCAACTGAAACAAAAAAAGGTCGGTTTGGGGGCGTTTTTCGGCCGACCACACAAAAAACTCTCCGATATTTATGTACCTTCTGCATTACATTATAAACTCAATTTCCCGTACCTATTTTTATAGCACTGCACGAATGACCCCGAAAACGAACCATACTAGTCCGGTGCGTCAACTAACTAAAAGGAAACTTCCCATTTCACCGCTTTCATTTCCTACTCCCCAAGGTACCTTTACCACTTTTGGAATCACTTCCTTGCCAGTAACTGTGAGCTGCATTTCCATTGCAGATTTCGGAAGAGGAAGGACAATACTTTTGACCCCAGAAACGTGTATTGATAGGTAACTTGTACAGTTGTAGAAGGGATTTACTGTGTATACCGAGTTTTGTTGTTCGTACCCGTTAGTCGCATGAAAACTGTTCAATGGAATTGCTGTTTTCCAATGCCTGAAATAGGAAGAGAGACATTTTCAACTAATCTCCTATTGTAGAACAAAGTGCAGTGAGCATAACTGCAGCATCTTTGTGAACAAGGAATCAAAATACGTGTACTGGAATCCAATGGTAAATTTGTTCAAATTGGATAAGTGGTTACTGCGAGCATGAAAATCACTGAGGCAGAAACTGGAATCTCGTGCTGTACGGAAATGGAAAATATTGCAATGGACGCATAGCGTGAAATATGATAACGCCTTAGGAAATATATCGTAAATAGAACTCACTCACGTCGTACGTATTGCACTGAACGCCGACGTCGCGATACAGTTCATACCGACTCTCTTGATGACTAGCTCTACTCCTTTGTAAGCAACGACGGAGTTTCTCTCGGATGAGCTGCGTTGTGGCGCCAGGGTAGTTCTTACGGCACACAGCGTCTATAGCAATATGAATTCAAAATCTCAAACTCACCTATCACAAGATAACAAACTTTTGTTCCCGCCAAGGCAGGTCTTCCGTGTGCACCCTTCATGTTTACCTGCGCGAGAACTTTTATCGTCATTAGCTGACGCATCATATCCCTTGTGCAATCTCCAAAGTTGGTACCGGAAACTTTCTGCAAAAATGTGACCTGAAAAATAGAAAAAATGGACTATCTCTCACCACTTGCTCGTAGTAGCTGTCAATTTTCAAGCGTTCATTCAGAGACGCGAGGTCATCAATACTGTTTACGGGGATCCCCCATTGGGACACGATCTTTGAAGTTGAATTCGCATTTTGCCTCTGCAATTCGTCGACTTTGCAGTTCAACTCCGAAATATCTTTCTTGATTGAAGCTAAGAAAGCTGGCGTGAGTTAATAAGGATTTAGTGAAGCTGCCATTACACATAAAAATCTCACGTAACTGGCTTCTTTGCTAAGAGGACTGGGCTTCCCACGAGATTTGGAAGTGGATGGCTTTTCCTCCACCGTACTGCCTGTTCATGCCATGGGGCTCAACGTTGGAGTGAAAGTCCCAGGTCTCCCGAAGGATGGACAATTACATGATTTGTGAGAATACAGCGATGGTACTTACGCTATGGTTGCTGACACATTAAGGTTTGGGCCCAGTGACTTCAACGGGGTACGCGGATGGCAAATTGACTGGTCTTCTAAGCAGGGTGGCTCGGGAGGCCATAGTTTCTTACTGGCCCGTGCTGACGGCTCCAGATCATCACTGTCACACTCCGAAAAAAATACGGGTTTACTGCAAGTATATCCCCATTAGCAATTAAACACATACTGTGGTCGTTTCCCATAACGTTCCATGGGCAGCGTAGCATCCGTGGATGGTAAATCAGACATATCCTCTAGTATTCGTTGCAACTTCACAGCCTGCTGATAGTCATCCACAAAAGGAAACTGAGTGATAATCACGTTCTCTTACCGACGGCTTTATGGACCTTCACTTTATATGCCTTTGAGTTGACCGGTGGTGGATGACCATCGCGTACTATGTGCTCCGCGCGAGAAGCGCCAACAGAAGGCCACATAGCGTGCTCTGACCCCACCATCCAGAGGTCATTAACAACAGCAACCGTGTTTTCTCCCACAAACTCCACTACTGTGAACATCTAAAATGCAAAGGTTTGTCACAGTCTATTTTACTTACTACCTTTATGAACGCCAGCTATGCACAATAGGATAAAATACCAGGTGTTCCCGGTATGGAATAAATAGCCGTTTACACCGTATGTCGTAACAGTTACAGGAGCGAATTTCCTCAGATGGCTGTTCACAAAGGTATATGTTGAGATCCACAGGCGAAATAAGATTAGTGAAAAAATTTCCATTCCTTCTGAAATAACGGTACTTCACAATGTTGTCACTGATGTCAACGATTATCGCCGGTTGGTTATCAATCAGAACACAGTTGTTCGGCGGTTCCGAGGCATTAACCGTGTTCTGCAGCCGAAACGTCTTCCCATGCAGCCCACGTTTGGTGAGAGAAGAAGATAGAGTGTCATCCCAAAATTGAATGTTGGCATGCATTATCGCTTCCGTAGAACGTTCCGTTGTCCTACGAAAAATTTGTTCCGCGACCATGTTTCGACTAGTGAAACACTGCCTTATAGTTTGCATATAAGACTCAAAGGGAAACGCCGAGAATGAATCCAAAGAGCCGTGAACTCATGAGTTCTCGATTCCAATAGTGGGCCCCCTTAAGTCAGATATGCTATCCAACAGCAATTCATGATACATTAAGGAAACCATAACTATCGTATCGTTATACAGCTGGTTATTGTGTGCATGCTTGTATATATAATCTATCACGTATTCCCTTTTTAATGAACGAAAAAACAATTTTTTAAATTTTTCTCTCAGTTTCTTAAACTACAAGCAAAAGCAATACATGAATTAGTAAACTGTACTTCACTAGCATTGAAAAACGGAATGGCGGGTGAAAAAGGACAAAACCATAAACCTGAACCAGTCTTTCATAGCCGGAATGCACCAAGTGAATTATTTCCAACTTACTAGAGAGTGGGGTAAGTTCCGACCTGGCCTAATGTAATGCAGACATCATACAGCTGACAGAAAAGCTTCTGAATTAAAATGGAACAAAAATGTCTTGAAAGTGTGCGTAATGGGAGTGGCTTTTATAAACATATATTCTTTCTTTTTGGTGAATCTTGTTTTTCTCAGTCAAATCTCGGTAAATAGCTCTTCAGTCATTGGCTTAGCCGTTGCTGGTTGTTGATTGGGTTAGTGGTCATATATAACCTGCTGCACGAAGTCCAGTCCCCACTTGCCGTTCCCTGCCACGCGGTTGCCGGCTATTCGGCGTGCAATGGGAGGTCCGGCCCAGTTCCCTAATTTGCGTTCGATTTTCTGGAATTCCAACCAACCAGTTTTTACGTATACGATTGGCGAGCAAGAGGAATGGCTTCACCGGCTCGGGAGGAATGCGTACACTGTCTGGCTCGATGACGAACGTGGAGGACTACGTGACTGTTAACATGGTCCCTATGGGGCCACCACATTTTGATTACCGTGTTGCTTCTCTGAAGCCGTTTTTTTTTGTTGCCTTTTCATTTCTCTCGCATGTGAGTCTCGTTTCACGTGCGCAAGCCTGGGAATACTAGCTCCATGTAGGGGGCGATCATTTGCGAGTTTGGGCGTGGTATATAGAAAACTCAGTGCTTTGTTAAACATTTCGTGAAGATCGACTGACGTTTACCAGCTTCAGAAGATGGGAAGAAATTAGTATTCGATTCAATCCGTTAACCAGTACTGAAAGCATTGGTATCAGGAGCGCAGTTATCTACTATGTTCAGACAAGAGGATCAGTTAGTTAGTTCAGTGAAACTTTGCTGCTAGATACATGGAAGAGAGCTCGTACAGTGGGACATAACTGTATAACTATATATATATATATATATATATATATATATATATATATATATATATATATATATATATATATATATATATAATATCCTTCGGTTACGGTGGACGCGAAACACCCATCACTTACGTAACTCATTACGCCAGTGGTGTACACGCAGGTGGAAAAACACAGTTTAGGTATTCTGGCAGTTTTTCTTTTAGCCAAACTTCACTGGGTCAGATCACATTGGCCAGTAGTCCTTCGGAAAGCGCACCCCCACCAGTGGCACGTTTTTTACACAAAACAGGGATTTTGGGACAATGACGAGTGAGGACCACTTTCTCAAATAATAATTAAGAAACAGTCCAACGTTTTCAAAATATTTCACCCTTTTTTGCCATTGCCAGATACGAATCGACATCCCACTTCAATTTTAGAGTCCGCTATACAACAATGATGACCATTTCGTTGATCGAGATGTTTCTACCAAGGAAAAATCGCCCATTTTTTTCTCTTTATAAATATACCAAGTAAGTCACTTAAAACCCAGCAAGTAACTCGTATTTCAAAATAAGCTTGGCAGATCAATTTCTTGTGTTTCAAAATTGGCGCCCCAGAATTCCAGGATTACGCGCTAATTCAAAAATATCCAGGTCGGAACTTACCCCTCTACCAACTTACTACATTGACCATTAAATCGACCGCCTATTGCGTACGCAGCAACCACCTTAGAAACGGCGGTTGCTCACATTTCACTTGGACTAACTGGACGAAACCTGAGCAGAAAAGGAAATAGTGTCTAAGCATACGGGCTTAAATATAGCCCGACTGAAGTTGTGGGATTGTTATGTGTAAAACGGTTTGAGCAGATGAGTTGTTGCCCGTAGAAAATGAGATTGACGCGAGGTATTGTAGTTCGATATTTGTTTGAGTGTGTGGTATGAGAGTATATAAGCGATGTGATCAAGGTTATCGCCGAAGTTGGCCGTAATGGCGTCCGGTGCTGCGGGCCCGGCTGCCGTCGATGATTCTGGAACGTTCGCTCGTTTGGTTCGTGATGTGTACACAACTTTTTCAGATTTTGATAATGATTTTCGTGTTTTTCAGAGGGAAACTTCAACTTCTTTTTATATTTATGGTAGTGAAAGTGGTTCAAAGTGGCTGCGCACGCATCCCGGTGCCTTTCCAAAGACGTTTCCTTATTATCGTGTAAAATACTGCTGCGTTCACAACCGCAGGCCTCTAATGGCTGCCACAAGGTGAGTGTAGTGTTGTTGATATATAACAGTTCCCACAGATACCGTAATACTCACTGTCCTGCATTTGTCATTGTCCGTGTTGTCGGATCTCAGTACAAGTTGGTGAAAAAGTGTTTGGTGCATAATCACGACTTTCACCTGTTCAATGACAAGATGTACGCTAAGAATAGGAGGCTAAGTGCTGATCAGGAGACAGAGGTTGCCAGAATGATGGCAACTTTTCATAATGCTAGCGAAATATGTACTTACGCTCGGAACAACTTCAACAGGTTGTTTGCGGTTAAAGATGTGCACGCCTTAAGGGCTAGGAAAATGCATCTCGATGCTCGGTCGGATGCACTGAAGATAAAGATGGTAAAAGATAAGGGGGATTTGCGTATAGTATCGGAGGACGGGGTTGTGAGGTACGTTTTCTACGTGCCTCATTCGGTTAAAGGGTTAGTGGCTAGTTATTGTGAGGTAGTGTTGGTTGACGCAACGCCTCAGTCAAACCGGGGTGGGTACTTCCTGTGGCACGCAATGTTCATAGACGAGAGTGGTTTAGGTAGGTCTTTTTTCTACGCCATTCTACCAAATGAGAGTGGCGTAAGTTACAGTCGTGCCATTAAAGAAACGAAGGAGCACCTACTCGTGTCTGTCAAGCCGAAAAGCATCATCGTAGACCGAAGCCTCGCACAGTATTCCGCCTTTCGGGAATCATACCCCGAATCTCGGATACGGTTTTGTCAGTTCCATGTGCTTTGTGATATGAAGAAGCACTGCTTTCAACTTAGTCATGCGACGTTGAACAACAAACGATGCATCCATCAGTGGATGCGGAACATGGCTTATGCGTCTACGAAGATGCTTTACGATAGGTTCAAGGCTGCAATCGCCAGTCGCAGCCCAATGGCGTTTGCATATCTAAGTCGTACATCGTTGCCCTATGAAGACAAGTGGGCTGCTTATAGCGTCAAGTGGGCAACCTCGTTTGGGACGTTCACCACCAACAAGGTGGAAGTTGGGAATAGGTATTTGAAGGCAGGGTTATCCACCAGGTCCTCCCTGGTGGATGTCTTCGCCCGGATCCTGAAGAGATCCGAGGAGTTGGAGGAAAATAGGCGTAGCCGGATTGGGAAGGAGTTAGTCGGTTCTTTTAAGCCAGCAACGGGGTTCCACGTGTATTCCGATTACCTTGGACGGCTTACCGGCTTTGCCCGTGAAGCAGTTCGAAATCACATCAGCGGGCATGCCGTTCGCAATGTAAGTCACGATTCTGGCCGTTGGAGTGTCGGGTGTGTGCGGGCCTGTGCGGCTGTGGTAACTATGGGGGTTAATCCAGCCTGCACATGTCCCTTTTTCAAGCAATGGCTGCTACCATCCAACCACATTGTTGCCGTTGCCATTTTCATTAAGTACGACCTATGCAGGCTTCCTGTTGGTCGTTGGGCAACGAAGACGGGCAGCTCGTTTACTCGTGTGCTGCCTGTACCAATAAGGGCTACGGCGGTAGAAAAGTCGGCCAGAATTAGTCCCAGTGATAAGTTGTCTATAAGTGAGGAATTAGGGAAGGACATTGCCGTAGCGTTGAACAGTTTGGCGTACACAAAGTTCACGGAACTAGTACCTCAAATGGGAAATTTGGCTCGAGTGTTAGGTTCCGGAAAGGATGTAGATTTTTTGTAGGGATAGGGCACAAAATATAAGCGTAGCTTTAGGCAATGACACATTAGTTTCTGAATTTATCAGCAGCGTTTCCAGGAACATCTTTCCCCGTAATCGACCTGTTGAACCAGTTTCGAGCGCATCAAACCACACGGCGGTCCAACCGTCTTCAAAACGTAAGGCCGTCTTGACCCTTAGAAATACCGATGATGCAGATTCGCAAATCATCGGTGACCCCCTGCAGCTTGTGCACTTCCGACAGCTAAAGAAAACGACCTCGGCGCAGTATAGACTACACGAGAAAAGGAAACGTTTCGACCTGGCGAATACACCCACACGCCAGGACATTTGCAGCATCTGCCACATGGGGGACCCATCCATAGACCTGGACGAAACGACTAATTGGGTCCAATGCTGCAAATGCACTCGGTGGGCGCATTACCAATGTGCCAATTTTCAACCTACTACAGTCGCCGCAGTAACCAACTCCACTTTACTCCACTTTAACGCTGCCAAACTTTATCGTTTTATTCCTGCAACTCTGTGAATCTCAAACTTCACAATTTTGAATAACACAATAATGTATGCTGCTGTATTCTCTGATCATGCTTTGTGCATGTGTCCTGAAAGTGGTCAAGAAATATACCATTATAACTATCATTGTTCTGGTCGTTCATCGAAGACCGTCAGCTCCACTCTCATCAAATCGACTGCTCTTTGCATAGGTGGTAAATGCTGGACGGCCGGCGTAGGACTTTCCATTCCTATCTGCCATGGTCCGTCAAGGGGGTCGTAGTCACTAATCCTTTGCTCAAGCTCGTTCCGCCCACATTTTTCCCCTTCCCCTTGGGCCTGTTGCCAAGAGAATAACATCCGCTGCTCCAGTTTTACTGTCCTGGACGTGAACAAATCAACATTCTTACAGCCGATAGTACCATCAGTAATACTTGAACTAGCACTGACAGGGATAGGTGACCTAACAATATCTATAGGCTCAAAAGTACCTTAACGCATCCCAGATACTGGCCGAACTGCTTTCTGTCCGGGTTCTGATTCGTTTGTTCCTCTTATGGTCATGCCGTATGTCTCTCCTTTCCAAAGTGGACAATTTCAGTATTTTAAATAAATAAGTAAATAAATAAATAAATATTGGTATATTTCCCGGCCATTGTCGAGACGCACGCGCTAAAGCATGATCATGGTGTACACGTTACCCAATAAGATGAAATGTTCACATATTCTAAGTACGAAAGTGGAGAGTATTAGAGATGAAAAAACAATGACAGGAAAAGTTTGAATGGATCATTCTGATAATGGTTTGCGCGGCAGTTTTAAACCAGTTTCGAATCCGGGCTAGGCAGTGGTGCGCGGTTGAGATATCGAGAAAATCGTCGACGCAGTGCTAAGGAGGCATTATTAACAAGAATGATGCAAGCCCAGGAAACCAGAGGCCAACTAAGGTTCTGCAGATGGAATAAATTTTGAACAAGAAGAAAAGGGGGAAAAATCGACGCATGCGAAGAGGATAGCGATCCATGAAGACAATGCAGATCCTGAATGACGGACTCACCGGAGTTCGATAAATGGAATGAGTTTTGAAGCAGGGGGACATGAGGCCAGTTTCATGAAAGTGAACACCGGTGGATGTGGGAGAAACAGAAGTCCATAAAAAGGTGAGTTTAGATTCAGGGCCAGTAACATGTACTATTCAGAAATAAGAAGGCGCAACTGGGGAGTGCTCGAGAACTGGAGAGTCAATTTCCAGCTGGCTACGGTTCGGAGGAAAGATAACCTGTGGTAACGGATAATAAAGTGGGAAAATCTCCGCATGGACTTCAGCGTTATGCTGTTTTGGTGACAAATATATATGTATGTGATGACGCATTTGCCTTCAGTGTTATTCTGGTAACGTACGACATTGAATGCGTAAGTTTCGTCTGGCAGGGCAAAGTATGTTTCAGTCAATCAGCCGAGTGTGGCTGTATGTTAGCGGCATGCGCGTGAGCTGGAATTCGTGTTGGTTGCGTTAGAAAATGCTGAACGATCTGATTAGCAATTAGGGGTATCTCCTGTTGTGTGGTTGGATTTAGGTCCCAGTTGCCATGGTAGGTTCCACTTGAGTCTCTGTCCGTACGAGTGAAAGGGGCCTCCTTGGTTAGCCAATTTGACGACTGAGATAGTGGGAGACAATGAACCTGAAATAAAGGGGGATTGCAGTCTGGACGTGGTTCCAGCTGTGGGTTATGATAATGTATGAAGACAATAAACAATGGATTGGTTAGGTCTATGTGAGTGGGGCATGGGTAAAATAAACTCGCAGTGGATTTGACCTATACTGCTGCAGGCCGACGAAGTTGCGTACACTGGCTTGGTAACTGTATGCATTTCAAAGGATTTATGATTTGCCCGTGTTTAGTAATGATAACCCTCATGCCTTGAGCAATAATCAGCCAAATTCGCACAAATTCCGATCGTTACAGGTACGGACCGGAGTGTGTTGTCTTCCCACGACTTCACTTCGTTGGACTCAGATCGACTACATGGCTATCGGTTACCGCTGGCGTAGCTAACTCAAGAACGTCGGTCACTTCGGTCTGTTTGTAGACACTGATCACGCTCCTGTCCGTGCACGCCTCATATTGCGCCTCGTCGGTGGCCGAAGCAACACCAAAAGGGAACCATCACTCGCAGCTGCCACTGGACGACAACCAACGATCTGCCTCCCACCAGGTTACACAAATAGGTAAACGCCTAGGATCCAGAACAGCACTGAACAGAGATCAAACAGGCTTTATTTGAGGACGGTGGTGCTGGCCAAGGTCAAACGACTAGATGCACAAAAAAAATAGGTATCTGCATCTTCGGTTGCACTGTTAGATGTAGGCAGAACGATTCTTCCAAGTTCCACGCACGACTAGGCACGGAGATGCCTTAAACACCAACTGACCGTGAGCAGTGTTGGATTGCAAAGTGTAAGGAGATGGAAAATGCCTCAGGTACTGGCAACAGCCGCAGCCTTTTCGACCTGATAAGACAAACCAGTCCACATAAACCGGGAGTCAGCGAACTGATCAAAGAGGCGAATGGCTTACTGCTTCAAATTCAGGAGAACCGTCCAGTTTGCTGGGTGGCTTACTTCTAGAAGCAGTTTAGGTGGCCTTCATATTATTCAGGTTTGCTCACCGGTGCAAAGGGTACAGCTCTTGTTGTGGATACCAGTCCTCTGTCAGAAGGTTCGTTGTGGAACATAAGACAGCTGGACCGGGTGGGCTGCCTCCGTCTACCTTCAAAGACAGTGACCCTGCACGTTTACTGGGGTTGACAAAGCTCTTCATTTTGATATGGGAGATGGAGGAAGTTCCAAAAGGCTGGTTTGAATAGGTGATCGTGCCCACTTGTGTGAAAGGCGGCAGGTCTCCTGGGAAAGCCATAGAGGAATAAATCTGGTTAGCTTCGCGTCCAAACAGCTCGTCGGCATTATTCCCCACTGCTTATCTAGTGCTCGCTAACAGTGCTGGAGCGAGAGTCAGGCTGAGTTTAGACCTGGTCGCCTTTTACAGATCACATCTCCACTCTGCGACAAATCTGAGAACATAGACATACCTTCCGCACGCCTGCTACTTCCGCCTTGCTTGGTCTCACAATGGCCTTCGACCAAGATGACCGAACAGTTCTCTGGCGCCGCCCCTTGTTGAAGGATATATCAGAGACATTCTTTTCCGTCTTGAAATCCCTTTGCACTAATGGTCGAAGCCGACTTCGGGCTTACGGTGATCTTTCCCCCGAGTTCCCCATGGGAAGTGGCATACATCAGGGTGGTCGTCTCTATCCATTCCTCTTTAAATTTGTGATTGATATAGTGCTGGGGACTGCACTTGTATCAGGTGAAGATAGTGGCACTGAACTTTTCCGGGCGGAGCAGTATCAGACCCGGGGTAAGCTGACGACGTAGTCCTTCTGAGTGAAGATCCAGGTAAGTTGCAAGCTCCTCTAGACAACTTAAAAGATTGCATAGCAAAGTTCGGTATGCTTTTTGAACCTTCAAATTCCAAGACTCTGTTGAAGGACTGGGTTGGCCCAACGCCAAACCTTCCGGTGTCTGGAGAAACTATAAACGTAGTAGAAAAGTTATGTTATCTACAGAGTTATATTTCTCCCGGTGGTTGGATATCGGAAGAGGTGTTTCTGCACACACACACAGAAGGCTCATTTGGCATTTGCCAATCGGGGCGTCGACATGACATTCGTTTACCCGTCAAAGGCCGAGTGTACGTCGCAGCCGCCAGGGCAGTGGTTCCGTATGGTTCGGAGACATGGTCACTGCGGTTTGAGGACATACGAAGATAGTAGGGGTTTCAACACCAACGTCTTCGTGGTATTGCTCGAATCTGATGCGGATACCGTGCGGACAATGCTGAAGTTCGGCGGGAAGTCTTAGGTTCGAGGATCAAATCATTAGAATTAAGTTCATTTCGGTTTGCACAAGACAGATAATGCCACGCCCAATCGAGAGTCTAGAATTCCCTCGAAGGCATGGGCACTAGTTAGGCACCCAGCGAAGAGCAGTTTACTTCTTGGAGTCCCCGCTAAAAGTAAAAGGGGAACGTAAAACCTCATCAAACACCAACTACTTAGGTTCACCAGGCCAGGATGTTTGGGACACGTGTTACTCATGCCTTTTGAAAAGATTCTTGGGAGCGTTATGTCTGCCGGGGCAGGTACCGGTTGGAAGATGATTGAGGGCTTTCAGTCCAGGGCATGGAAGAAAGGTATGAAAGGCACGACTGGTGGACTTGGCCATGTAGGGCGTGTCAGACTTCCAGGGTGAGGTCCAAGAGACCCTCCCACCCAATGGTTAGACACGATGGGAGATGTGGCTAGCTGTCGCTATCAGAGGTGCTCTTACATCCAAGAACCTTGTGCATCGACTTAATTCCATTAGTGTAGTTCTCCTCCTACTCCCTTCATACTCTTTTCTCCTTCATTATTTCCTTTTGAGATTGTCGCTAGGAGATAGCGACCGAGGGCACCGCTCCCAGTGCATGGGTAATAGTTGTCTCAACAGAACAGAGAAGTTCACTGAATAGCCGCAACGGCAGACTAAATAGACTTATGAGAGTTCTTTGGTCCTTGTTTCAAGAAGGTATGACTCTCCATCCATTGTTGTTTGTTCTGCTTTCTCACTGTTCCTCTCTTTTTACTCATCTCAGTGTTGTTTTCTTAAACTACCCAGTTTTTGTTTCACCAAGGTTCCCTCCTCACGTTTTTAATTTATCATTATCCTGGTCTTATCTACTTTTCTCAGCATCTAATATAACATTTGAGCCTATTTTCTCCCGAACTTCGGTCTGAAAAGTCAGTCCACTAGGCGATCTGAGTTCACCAAGTATGGCACGTGCTTGGGGAGAGGCTGTGATTGCAGTTCGACTTACTTGCTGGCCACATTGTAGGGGAAAGTTAGGATCCACCGAGGCCACCCAGGGAAGAAACCACGAGTTTCGGCTATATGCCTGCTGCGACTCCGAGGCCATAGCACGTGATACTGCCAGGCACAGCTCTGCAGCTACGCAGAGTGAATAACCTCAACCAATCAGGATTGCCGAGGTCAGATACGGCAAAAGTTTCCTGCGGTTGGCCAACCTCCAATTTATCAAACTTTTTCCTTGATCTAAAGTTTATGCGAACCAGTTTCGAAATAAAGCCGTGCTATTCATCTCCCTTGGTATTCTAGCCACCTTTGTTTGCGTAGCTGCGGGTGAAGACAGTTTCTCTTCATCGTATCAGCTCGTAAACCGTGAAGGTTACACTGCCTTGGTTGTAGTGAGATCAAGAGTAACTGGATATAACCTTGTGAACAGAAAGCACATTGGAATTTGGGTGTCGCCAGCCGGATTGAGATGATGTTTGTGTCTGAGGCGTAATAAGCTGTTGAAATGTCGATATTTTTCTGATAGGGAAGGTGAATGAAAAAAATGCTATCTTAGTTTGATTGGGTGAACTCACCGGCAAGTCTTCCGAAGTGATACGTGGAATTATATTTTCTGTGGTTGTGTCATTCTGTGGACTATAATTTGCCCACGATGCCTCCAAAAAGAGTCAAAAATATTGCATCCAAGTGCCTAGTTTGTTCGCAAGTTGTTCGCTCACGCGACAAATCTCTTCAGTGTGATGGTTGTGATGGTTGGATCCATCTTGAGTGTTCTGAAATAAGTATTGATCTTTACGAAGCCCTGGACAAATGCCGTGCAAAGTTGCTCATGGTGCTGTGCATCAAATGCACCGAGCTATCAACACCTGTGTGGCCCGCAAAGCAGTCGGCGGAAATGGCTCTTCCTGTCACAGATACAGCAGCGTCATCAACTTCGTCGTCGTCATCATCATTAGCACCGTCAATCAGTTCATCGCCATCAATAGCAGCAAAATCAGCGGCGTCGTCATCGTCTTTTTCTCCGCCAACATCACTCTCACCGTCGTCATTGCCGTCAGAAGGGGAAAATTCTGCCGAGGTATCTATTCCCGACTGTGCTACGTATGCAGAGGTGGCTTCAACATCAGTCACTGAGCCAACCGGAACAAAGCGCCGCCAACGCCAGAAGCTACCTAAGTCTGCCTGCCATAATGCGGACCCAGTTGGCACTGATGTGGCCACGCAAGCACTAGACGATATTATAGGAACAAAACCCAGCCGTCAGAGCACCACCGCGGATGAAAGTAGACCGGCCTGGATAACAACTGCGGATCGTCCACGAAGAGCGCCACCGTCGAGGAAACAGTGTTTCCTAATAGTGAACTTGCCTGAGACAATGGAGACCACGGCCTAGGCACGTCTGGACCACGATATTGCGAGTCTCCAGATTATACTAACAAAACTCTTTGTCCCCGGGGAGGAGGAGACCGCGGAGAAGTTGCGCGTAAAATCAGCATTCCGAATTGGCAAAGCTAGTGACGCTGAACGCTCCCGTCCACTGAAAGTAGTGCTGGACTCTGAGGAATCCGCGACTTCTGTGTTAGGAAGATCCCACCGGCTAAAAGGCGAGCAAGTGCGGCTGCACCGAGATCTAGACCCTGCGGATCGTGATAAGTATAGAAATGCTTTGATTGAACGACGTGAACGAATGGAACAAGGGGAAAGGGACTTGATTATTCGGGATTTTCGGGTGCAGAAACGGCACCCTCACTTCCGGTGGAAGCCGCTGACGCTAGTGTCCCTGTCAGCCCCCCCAAGCTAGGACGCCCTGAACAAACGGATGTGGTAGCAGGCCGAGACAGTGTCGTCATCCTGTTGTCTAATGTCCGTGGTCTGCTGAACAAGAGGGATGACCTGGAACACCTGCTGCAGTCCAGCTCACCTACTATGATAGCATTGACGGAGACGTGGCTGAGTAACAATGTTCTGGACTCTGAGGTGTCCCTCCCTGGCTACACCCTATTCCGAGTCGATAGGAACTCTATCAGAGCTGGTGGAGGCGTAGCATTGTTCGTACGATCAGACATCCCAACCATGCAGTTAGAGGCATTCGCAGACCCGCAAGGATTCGGTGAAGCCATCTGGTGCCGCGTCAAGCTAACCGCCGGGGGCTTTAGGACAGTTGGAGTCATTTATCGGGCACCTGCGGTCACTCCTCCAGATATGATGAATTTATTGAGGAGATGGGCGTGCAACGGCCACTGCCTCGTCCTGGGCGACTTCAATGCTCCGCATATTGATTGGACGTCAAGCAGGACAGCGGCCGGGGCTGATCCTTTCTCTCGGGAGTTACTGACAACGGTCCAAGAACTGGCACTACACCAACATGTTCAGGAATCGACCCGGAGGCAATCCGGCCACGGTTCCATTCTGGATCTGGTGATTTCTCCCAGAAGCTCGGACGTCGATAAGGTTGAACATCTCCTTCCACTTGGAAGCAGTGACCATATGGTGCTAGAAATTCACTGGCGCACTGGTTCTTGTCCATCCCCCTAGACCACACATGGGACGTAATGTTTGGCGCCCTTCATTCGAAGATGTCCGGAGAGCGGCGTTAGACGTCAACTGGTTTCCCACGGATTCAGATGTCAACCGTGATGTGAACGAAGCTTGGGCGTTTATTCGTGACGGTATCTTGTACCTTATGAATACCTACTGCCCCCTCAACCGGCGTAGACCTCGGGTTAAGGGACCGCCGTGGTTTGATCTGGAGCTCAGACGCCTGCTCAAACGACGAAATCGGGCCTGGCTGAGGTTCCGATCCACAGGTGAGGGTTATGATCTCTATCGCAGGATTCGTAACCAGTGTACCGAACAAAAACGAATAAAGCGGATGGCATTCGAGGAGGCCCTTGCGGTCGATGCGGTGCGAGCACCCAAGCGCCTGTTTGCATACTTAAAGCGCCGCACCAGAGCGAAGGTGGGTATCCCGGCGCGGATGAACAACGACGAAATGGTTGCAACAGATGACGGAAAGGCTGAGACACTAGCTAAACATTATCTGTCAGTTTATTCTGTGGAAGAAGGTGCGCCAATCCCTATGGTGGATAGCTCGCCGCTGTTCATTATGTATGATTTTGGGGAGCCGGAAGTGAACAAGATGCTCAAGTCCATCAAAACCCATAAGTCACCGGGACCGGACGACGTGCATCCACTGATGTTGAAGGAGTTGGCGGACCAGCTAACTACACCACTAACGCGGTTGTTCAATTTGTCGTTGGCCACTGGAAGTCTACCTCAGGAGTGGAAAAAAGCAGTTGTTGTTCCGCTGTACAAGGGTGGGACAAAATCCACCTCGGCCAACTACCGCCCAGTTAGCCTCACTTCCGTAGTTGGAAAGGTCATGGAAAGGCTGGTGGCTGTTCGTATACGTGAACATCTGGAGCGCTGTCAACTGCTATGCGCAGAGCAGCACGGTTTTCGGCGGAACAGATCATGTCTGTCAAACCTGTTGACCGCCCGTGAAAGTTGGTCGAACTCCAAGGCCGAGGGATATGTCACGGACGTCATCTTCGTGGACTTTAGTAAGGCGTTTGACTAAGTTCCTCACAATGGGCCGTTGCTGAAACTCCGGGTTATGGGCATCTCAGGGCCCATGCTCCACTGGATTGAGGATTTCTTGGTCGGGAGAACCTTTTCCGTGAGAGTTCCACAGTCCCAGTCCGCGTGGCATCCAGTTGGCAGTGGCGTGCCGCAAGGCTCCGTGCTAGGACCCCTGTTGTTTCTAGTGTTTGTAAACGACCTACCACAGACCATTCGATCCCGATGCCTTATCTACGCCGATGATCTCAAGATCTGGCGCACCATTCGATCGGCAGAGGATCGCGAGATACTACAGGAGGATCTGCAGGCCCTCGTCAATTGGTCGACCACCTGGGGTCTACCGATAAACGTGGACAAGTGCGCGAGCATGAGGATTGGTGGCCCCAACGATACTTCCGGCTACTGCCTTGGGAGTATCGTACTCCGTCACACGCAGGAGGAAAAGGATCTCGGAGTTGTTGTCACCAGCAATCTGAAGACAAGATCACACACTGAGAGAGCGTGCTCCTCAGCGTGGAAGATAATTGGTCCCATCCGCCGTTCATTTGGGCCTCTACCCCGGGACACTTTCCGACTGCTTTATGTCTCACATGTACGTCCTCGTTTGGAATATGGCGGTCCAGCTGTCTACCCGTGCACGGCGGCGGAAGTAGCCAAACTGGAACGGGTGCAACGTGCTGCCACACGCCTCGTGGCCGGACTGCGTGGGTTCAGCTATGAGGAACGCCTAAAAGTCACCGAGTTGTTTCCCATTGCCTATCGACGGCTTCGAGGCGACCTCATCTATGCCAGGCGCATAATCCGCGGTGAGTTGGGCCGGGAACTACAGGCGGAATTCCCGCTCAGGAATAATAATCGTACCAGAGGACACACCCTGACGCTTCGTAAGGTGCATTCCACGGGCTTACCGGCCATCCATCGATTGTCAAGGAGGGTGACCAATCTCTGGAACGCTCTACCGACCGAAGTGGTGGAAGAGGAAACCGAGACACTATTCAAGAGGAAATTGGACCGGACCCTGAAGGTTTATTGGCGGAGCACTGACTGTTACGACCGTTTGAGCAATGCGTAGCCAAATTCGCAACGGATCCCGAAATCAGAAGGCGATTATCCGTGATAATTCTACGATACTAGATTATTAAAATAAACAATGACGTAAACAATATACGAACCTCAATAATACGATCACAAAGTCTCAACAACGAGAAACCGAATAGCAGCGTGTGAGCAGACAGCACGTGCGTCACGCAGGTCCTGAACAAGGATGTGCCAAAATAGCGCTCTGGGCGCGAACAAACAACAATTGGTCCAGAAAAACAACCAGTTCGTAAAGAAAAGTCAATAGTGTATGGAAATGAGTGATGTTGGGAAAAACACTGAATCGCGAGGAAAAAAGGGGGATTTTCCACGACCGGCTGTTACACCGCCCACCAAAATCCTCCTGGATCCTTAGCAGAGTCAAAGGTTCGGTATAAAGGTACTGATTCTTCCTACCTGCCTAGGCCCTGCTGTCAGTGCGCGCGTCTAATGTTCGTCGTCGACGTTCTACTACTGGTCGCACCTAACCCATTGGCTACATAGACGTGAGGCTAGTCTACATCTTCCACAAGACCAAATGACCGATGGCGGGCGTGAGTGGTCACATAGACGTTGTCCTCGTAAGGGGCCGTCCGGTCCTGGATGTACGCGCTCGAGTGTGTGTGTGTGTGTGTGTGCGTGCGTGTGTGTGTGCCGGGGTTACAATGAAATCACAGGTATGACTACACATCAAAGGAGGACTTTCTGCAATGTCAACAGAAGACCGCGTGGCAAGAAAACGAGTAAATGTAGCATGGGTGTGTGACCTGAGCTCCACTGCTTCCACATGTGCAAGGGGCATTCGGTAGCGTCAACAAAAGGCGAACAAAGAACACTGTCACATGTATGATGGGTTTACGGGATGTAGAGTGCGTCGTGCATGCGTGTATGTATCGGGATGTATAATGGAATCGCACTCATCACCACATATCGGAAAGAACCTTCTGTAATGTCAACGAAAGGACCGCGAGCACCTTAACGTGTTTGACGGAGATTGTGTGGTGTATATGGTGTTTCTTTATCCACCTCGATTACTGGTGTGAAAAAGGTTTACTAGGCCACAGGGTTATCAGCTCCTCCATCTTCGCTCTCGAGTAGGTTAATACTGCGTATGTCACGAATGAGCACTCCGTTAGCTGTCTTCACCTTCACCGTTCTTATCATTTCGTCGGTGCTTTTGATGGTTTCCGTAACTACTCCCAAAGACCAAGCGCTGAAATGTGCGCGTTCGTCGGCGATCATAACCACGTCCCCAACTTTGAATGGTCTTGTTTTGGCCATCCACTTCTGTCGAGTCTGCAAAGCCGGTAGGTACTCCCGTAGCCATCGCCTCCAGAAGACCTTGGCCAGATAGTTCGCTTGCTTCCACCCGTGGAGGTAGCTCCCACGAAGGTTTACCGGCCCTTGGAAACCCTCGTTCGACCTTGGCGTCAATAAGTCGTTTGGGGTGAGCGCCAGGTGGGTGGGGTCGCCGTTCAATACTGGAACCAGGGGGCGGTTGTTCAGGATTCGCTCCACCTCAGTCATGACGGTGTTCAGGGTCTCGTCGTCGGGCGGCTGCTGCTCCATGATTGACAGCAATATCCGTCTGGCGGACCGGATCATGCGTTCCCATATGCCGCCTCGGTGACTGGCCTGTGGGGGGTTGAAATGCCAGCGCATGCCGTAGGCCACGGTTCGATTCTGCAGTTCGTCCCTGTTTATGTTCTTGTGCCAACGCTGCAATTCCCGTTGAGCGCCCACAAAGTTCGATCCATTATCTGAGTATATATCGGCCGGTACGCCTCTTCGGTTGATAAATCGTTGCAAGGCCCGTAGAAACGAATCGGTCGTCATCGAATGTGCGACTTCTAGGTGTACCGCACGTGATTTCATGCACGTCATGATACATCCGTATCGCTTTTCTAATCTTTTCCCGCACTTGATCCACAAGGGCCCGAAGTAGTCCAACCCGGTGTCACTGAACGGCCACCAGCCCGTAGTCACCCTGCATTCTGGTAGCGGGGCCATGAGTTGTTTGCCTGCTGTGGCATTGCGTCTCCTGCATTGCACACACCGTCGGATTACGCGTTTTACAGTCTCTCGTCCTCTCAACAACCAAAGACGCTTTCGGATGACGCTCGTCACGTGACTTTCCCCGGCATGTCCCTCCACGGCGTGGACGTGTTGAATCATTAGCTCTACTACAGGTTGTCTCGCAGGCAGCAGTATAGGATACTTTGTGTCGAAGTTCAGGTGGGCGTTGGTCAGCCTACCATCCACCCGAAGCAGTCCGTTGATGATTTTGGGGTTTAAACGCTTCAGCTCGCCTCTTGGAGATGGCATGTCTTCATTGGTCAGCCCCACTTCTTCCGCCCTCTTGAGTTCTCGGGCGAAAGCCTCGCGTTGTATCATTCTGAAAATATCGTACTCTGCCGCTTGTAGCTCATCGGGACCTATCGGGCCGACCGGTATCCGACCTGAGGGCCGTAGCCCTTTCATGACTAGTAAACTTATCTTGAACCTGGTTAACCAAACTAGCGAACGAAGCGTCTTCATCCAGGAAGAAAACCTGACCAGTCGCGATAAAATGGGCGACGCTTCGACGACGTTGGTTGCTATCACTACGCCTTTGATCTCCAGTTCCAATTCCGTAGGGGGTTTTAATTCGAACACGGGCCAGTCCTGTTTGGGCAATTGCAGGAAGTTCGGCCCTCTCGTCCACGTGTCCAGTTGCCTGAAATTGTTCACACCTCGGGAGCACAGGTCGGCCGGATTATCGCCAGACCTGACATGACTCCACTGGTGCGTGGCCGATTCATCGTGGATAATCGTGAGCCGGTTAGCAACGAAAGTACTAAACCGGCTCCGTACGTTGTTAATGTAGTAAAGTACTATCGTTGAATCCGTCCAGAAGCTCACCGACCAAATGTAGAGATCGAAACATCTCTTCACAGCTTGCACTACCCTGACTGCCAACACGGCTGCGCTGAGTTCAAGGCGTGGGATTGAGACCGACTTCAGTGGAGCAACGCGGGCTTTGGCGAACAGGATCCTCGTGGTATATTGTCCATCTCCTGCGCACCATCGTCCGTACACCACAGCTCCATAACCGACTTCGGATGCATCGGAAAAGGCATGTAGTTCTCCAGTCCGTGTCGTATGGCCAGGGGTCAAACATCGTGGTATTCTTATGTTCCCTAATTTCTTCAAGGTGTTCAAAAATTCCTCCCAGTCCAGCCGGTCCCCTCGGTCCAGTGACTGGTCCCAATCAACTTTCTTACGGCACAGCCGCTGCAGCAAGATCTTTCCGGGTAGCAGCCATGGTGAGACGAAACCGAGCGGGTCGAACAAACTTGAGACGGCAGATAGTATGCCACGACGGGTTATTGGCAGCTCGGGAACGTTCAGTTCGAAAACAAAATCGTCCGTTTCCGCGTCCCATTGTATCCCTAAAGTGCGCTCGATAGGAAGTGGAGAGCCGTCCAAATCTCTCACCCTTTCGGCCTTTTCGTGATACGGGATGACCTTCAGCACTTCTGAGGCGTTCGACATCCATTTAGTTAGATGGAAGCCACCCTCTTCCAGCAATCTCGTCAGACCCCTGAACTGCTCTAGAGCTGATTCCACATCATCGAATGACCCAAGGTAGTCGTCGACGTAGAAGTTCCTGCTGACGCTTTCTACCACCGTCCGATGTACCAGATCGCCATGTTTGTTCGCTGATTCTCGGAGGGCGTAGTTGGCACAAAATGGTGACGATATGGCTCCGAAGGGGTGGACGGTCATTCTATAATTCACCACTGCGTTGTCCCGGTCGCTCCCTTCCCACCACAGGAAACGCAAAGCATCTCGTTCTCCTACCGGAATCTTCACCTGATGGAACATTTCCCTAATGTCAGAAGACAAAGCCACTTTACCCACTCTGAAACGGCACAGAACATCGATCAGTGGTGTGGTCCAGTCAGGCCCCTGTAGTAGGCGATCGTTTAACGACTTGCCCTGGAACTTGGCCGCACAGTCGAAAACCACGCGCAGTTTATTGGGTTTCTTGGGGTTGATAACCGGATGGTGAGGCAGATACCAGATACCCCTTTTGCTGTCGGTGTTAACAGGCACCTTTTCAACGTAATCGAGGGTTTCGTTTCGCTTCATCAAATCCGCGTATCGTTCCCACAGATTCTGGTCTCGAATGAAGCGTTCTTTTAGTCGTAGTAATCGTTGGAGAACATAATTTCTGTTGTCAGTCCACGGGTCGACCGGTGTGCGCCATGGGAGGGGAACCTCGAACTGTTTTTTGAGGCCTCTAGAGCCTTGCCGCACCGTTCGTAGAGCGAAGTGATCCTCTTGAGACAACGTCGGTCTTTCGTCCCCAATGTCATGAAACTCCTTTTCATAAAGCCGTTGCAGATGATACTCTATGCGGTCCGTTTCGGCGGATAAATAATTCACGGAACCGCGTACCCCTACTGGACCGTATAACATCCATCCCAGAGCCGTGCGTACGGCATAAGGTGCCTGGCGGTCGCCCACTCTTTGGTCAAGCACCCAATGCGCCTCTGGCACGTCGCATCCGATGAGGAGATCCACCTCATCATCTTCCCAGTCTACAACGGTTACATCCTGCAGGTGGGGCCATCGAGTCAAGATTGCGTTCACCGACCTTGGTGCTCGCATGGGGAGATCCGCTAACGTGAATGCCTCCGTTGGTTCAATTTCCTCGTTAGTGTCTAGAGAGATGAGTTGCAGCCTTAATCTACCGGCAGTCATTACCTGTGTTCCGCCCACCGTGCTCACTGCTAACGACGTCGCACCTTTAGCCAGTTGGTGTTTGTCGGCAAACCGCTCTTTCACTAAAGTGGTGTCGGATCCACTATCAACGAAAGCCAACGCCTTGGCTATCCCAGTCGGAGTCACTACTCCCACGGCCACTACGCCTAAACGTACCGGTTTACTGGCAGATTGCGAAGTTGAACAAATCACGCTGGGCTTGGCACTCGCCTCGGATATGGTTATTCTCGCCTGATGCAGCAGCCGATGGTGTCTGCCCGTGCAGCCCTCGTAACCACATCGATTCCTTGTTCTACAGGCTGCTGCCCGGTGCGTGGTGTTGAGACAGATGAAACATGCTCCTGCCATCCTCGCCATTCCCCACCGTTCGTCTATTGTGGCATTGCCGAACTTGGGGCATTCTGGTAGGCCATGGCTAGTACCACAGGATCTGCAATTTGGTTTCGCCGTAGCATCTCGTGAAATGACGTGTGTGTTGGTCCAAGGCTGGTACTTTGGATGTTCCCGTACAGGGGTTTGGACTTGGCTAGTACCGGGCTTGTTTGCTCGGTTGCTGTCCCGGATGAGTCGGCCGAATCTGCTGTCAGCTATCTTCGTTTGCCTGTCTAAGTATTCAGTCAGGTCTTCGAAGTTGGCTTCTCTGTCGCCTCGGCTTATCCGTTCAGCTTCTTCCGCCCACCGACCCTGTAGTTCGGGAGAGAGGTAACGGACTATGCCTTCCAAAGTGTGCATGGCGTCTAGGTCAGCCCTGTAACCTAAATGGTCGAGGGTTATTGAGCAGTTCTGCATCTTGATCACCAGGTCGGCCATGGTGTAGACGTCGCCCTTGGTTATTTTTGCCTCTGCCATCACGCCCTCTATTAGGTTACGGGCTACTTTGAAAGGTTGGCCAAACAAGTCCCTCAGAATCTTTCTTGCCCTTGTGTAGCCTTGTTCTGGATCGAGCATGGTGCATCCGTCGATAGCTTCTCGCGCTCGGCCTCGGCAGTAGTGAGTAAGGTAAAGAAGCCTTTGCCCAGGGTCGTTTACCTTGTTTTCAACGAACGTCTTGAACTGTTTGACAAACTTTCAGTATTGCTCAGCTCGCCCGTCGAAAACCGTTAACTCCACTCTAGGCAGATCGATCGATGGTGGTTTGTATTCGGCGACCGGCGTGGGGTTCCCTACCTTATTGCACTCTAACCTATCGGAAGTGTCGAAGTCACTGGTCCTATACTCTCGCTGTTTCTGTGTACACTTCTCTGCTTCATGCGCCTGTAGTCTAGCCGAAAGTAACTGTTGCTCTAGTTCTATTATTATCAGCTTAGATGAAGTAACTCGACGACTGGACGAAGGTAAGCATGTTGAGGTATGTTACCTCGACTTTAGCAAGGCGTTCGACTCCGTTAATCATCGTCTTTTGCTATGCAAGATGGAGACTTTCGGGATAGGTGGGCCAGTATATAGGTGGCTGGAGGACTTCCTCTCCCACAGGACGCTTTATGTCAAAGTGGGGGACAGGTGCTCCAGTTTGGTGAACGTCACCAGTGGTGTACCTCAGGGATCCGTCCTAGGCCCGGTCCTATTCTTGTTATTTATTAATGACCTAGCATCCACTGTTCAATCGCCCAGCTTTATTTTTGCGGATGATGTGAAGATTGTCAGATCTAAGGGTAGGGCGGACTTGGGCAGGGAAATACGTACCGTCCTGAACTGGGCATACAAATGAGACTTACCTCTAAACGCTCAAAAAAGCCATTTGTTGTCAAGGGCAACAGAGAGCCCAACTGTCGCTCATGATCAAGGGCTGTTCACCGTAGAGGCAGCCGGTAGGGTTAAAGACCTGGGGATCATCATGAAAAGTGACTTCAAGTGGTCGGAGCAGTGCAACGCGGCTGCGCATAAGGCTCGTGGGAAGCTCTTTAGACTGCGATGAGCTTTGTCCTGCCGGAAGTCGGAGGTATTCGTACCTATTTACATGGCTATAGTACGACCTCACTTAGAAAGTAGCGTGCAGGCTTGGTCACCCTTCTACAAAAAGGACGCCACCTGCCTCGAGAAAGTCCAATGTCTCGCCACACGAATGGTTGAAGGGCAGAGGGTAAGACTTCCGAGCAAAGACTCTGTTACCTGAATTTCTTCTCGTTGGAAGGGCGGAGAGGTCGAGGGGATCTCATAGAAACGTTCAAGGTAATGAAGGGCTTTTCTGGCCTCAGACCAGATAGTTTATTCCAATTGGCCGTAGACTCCAGAACAAGGGGACACGAAAAGAAGTTGATAAAAGCCCGATCTAGGTTGATGGCTAGATCGCACTTCTTCAGCAACAGGGTTGTGAACAGTTGGAACGGTCTGCCTGGTGAAATGGTAGATCTGCAGACAGTCCAATCCTTCAAATGTGCCCTTGATCGCAAGTGGTACGAGATCTTTCCTTGTAGTGAGCCTTAAGAATATCAACTAGATGGATGACGGGTAGCACTGTGGTCCTTCTGGAGTATGTTTTAGCAGACTTTTTCCCTCATTGCATACTGTCTCAGTGAACGCTCACGATGCATAATGTCTCTCGCAGTTGATGTGCGATGAGGTTTTCCGTTTCCCTCTCATTTTTAGCGGGGATTCGACGAAATACACTCGGCAGTGGTGGGTGCATAACTGGTGTGCATACCATCGAAGGAATTCTGGACGCTCGATTGGCCGTGGCCATTACCTGTCCTGTGCAGACTGAACTGAACTGAACTGAACTGACCTCGGGGTCTTCAAATTGAAGGTCGTGCGGTTTCTATCGTACGATGTCTGTATCCCTCATGTTGTTTTTTTGGCGGAGTGTTTCGGTTTGTCATACTTCAAAGAACTTTGCTTCGATGATGATTTTATAGACAACGATTTATTCTTTCTTTTACGTCTCATCATTCCTAATTGGCAATAAGTAGGATGAAATGACGTCTTTCAGTGTAGTCACTTCTCAAGGTCCGCTAACTAACGTTGATCTTCGTGCTGGGCCTGTTTCACAATGACTTGCATCAAACCCAGTGGGTTAAAGTTTCCTAAACTTTCCAACTGGTTCTAACGCTCCAGTTATTCCATGTGGCACACTGGGGATTTTCCTCCCATTGCGGGGAACTTTCCGTTGATCCTAGGTCATTCCAATGGAAACGCTACCGAAAATCTCCAAACCAGAGTTGACCAAACACGCCTCAAAACAGTTGGTTACTAGTCCCATCCCTAAAGGTCATGGCCCTCATCCCTTGGGTATCAACCGCGAAATCAGGACTCACCAACTGAGGCCAGTACTGAGCGTAGTCGATTCATACGTGCACGCCAACCGTAGCGTGAACGCCGCTTCTTCTACCCATGCGGGGCATGTGAAAATAGCACTGCGAGGTAGACGGTGATTTGGCACACCACGCCCCGTCCATCAGAAGTAGCGTTGCATCCAGCTTACGAGGGCAAACATCATTTTTACTTACGGTGTTACATCCAAACGCCGGAAATTTCAGCTAATTTCCATTAAAGGTGAATATAAGTTCAAACTTACCAGTCTTGGTAAAGCAATACACAGGTAGAAACCACACTTCCACACTTCTGTAGTCAGTCGGTGAAGAGCGTTTTGTGTGACACGGACTTTATCCACTGGTAATGTAGCGTAATTGTCGAACGTCGTCATATCGTGTGCCAGACAACGGACTCCGTAACACTCCTGTGATAGAGAAGCTGGGATATGAGATAGCCTTGTAGTTCAATGGAGGTCGCAGATAGTGTGAGCTGACCATTACCCAGCTCAACCCGAGATAGGGCGGCGCAACGCTTTTGAGGTTTTGACCCGTTTCTCCTGTTCTTCAAGTTTCCACAAGCAACTTCGATCTGCAGTCCTTCTGAGGCTATGGGACGCTGTATGGATTTATAAAATCGCGACGGTGGTTGACCCCTGGGAAGTGTCACTAACCAATACCTTTCGGAGGGCGAAAATTTGTCCTGTGCGACACTTAGTAGTTGAAGGATGAGTCGAGGTAGTCACTCTGACGATACAGGGGAACCTTAGCACGTGTACATGTGAACTTCAAAGTAAGAGGACATAGTACCGTTGATATTGCTCGTTATTGCACTTAGGTACGCTCGGCTGTCGCCCACAGATAAGACCCAACGGCATCTCACGAAGATGTGGTCGCGTTGGTGGGCAATGACCGTCATTAGAGTACCGTGTGAGTAGGTGCTTCTTGGGGTCCTGAAATCGAGTGCTGCAAACGGCCATTCTGTTGACGTCGGCTAAACCAATCCTTCAGCCACTGTTTTCACAGCGCTGGCTGAGACCGAATCTCCCGAGAATCTGTTGAATGGATTCGTCGGCCGTATCTGTGCCGGCGTTCCGGTCTCCTGCAACGAAAAGTACTTCACGCCTCGAAACCCGCCTCCTGCAAGCTATAGTAGAATTTGTCTTTGGTTTCGTCATCAGGCGAATTGGTTGGAGCTTGGACCGCAGTCACTGTCAGATCGTAAGGGGAGTCTTCAAAGCGTGCGAAAGTGAGCCTGGATGAGACTGGCTCCCGAAAAATCATTCCGTCATTAGCTGCCTTGTTCAGAGCAAACGGGCCGCCGTAGAGACCGGAGTTGTCTTCCGGGCCAAGGTGATAATGCCAATAAGATGTATCCACTCCCGGATCTTTATTTGTCGGCTACCTGAGTTGGATAAGTGGACTTCCGAGAGGTAAGTAATATCTACGTGGTAGTCATGTAGAGTCCGCATTGTGATGCATTGGATACCGACGTCTAGAAACGTCTTGGCATTCCAACATGCTGTGTTCTCTTCGTGCAGCGAATAATCCCAGCTTGCTGTTCTATTAGCTCGACCGCTGGGACACGAGGCCCGTCACCTACCGAATACGCCGTAGCATAATGAGCGCATGAGGTTCCGTGAATAATCATGGAGAGTTGCGGGAGTAGGGTAAGAGGTAGTGTCCCCAGGACCGTTCGGCTTTTTGGTCGAGGTTGTACCTCTAGCCTTTGCACACCCAAATGCAGACTGCAAGGTAGTGTTCCCAGAGGAACCGATGGCCTGCCATACGGTTCATTCAACTTTTCTGGAATGCCAGGTCAGGTAGATTGGACAGTTTTCCTTTGTAGCTGTTGGATGAGCAGATCTCATCTGTCCACTGAGTAGAATCTGTCTTCGCATGCCACACACCGTATCGCCGAAGTTTTTTGGATCTCCGTAACCTTCAGTGTCTCTGTATGGTTGCCGGCTGTCCCTAATGGTGTAATGAGCCTTGGAGGCTATGGGGTGTACCCTTCCCACTGCACTCACGCACAAGTATGTATTAAACAAAACGAGAGTCGTCACGACAGGGTTGCACCTCAACTTCGTGTGATAGCTTGCGTGCCTCCACTACCGACGGAGCTGCTCAGGATAGCTTCCTTGAACCGGAGATGTAATCATGCCGGACAGGCCAAGGGAAGTCATATCTCTGAATCAGTTGACGAGAAACGTCTTTGATGCATATGTGCTTGCGGAATCCGAGTGATTGGTATTTAGACTTTAGATTTTATTTGACATACAACTGAACGGCCGGTGGGAATTTCAGGAGAACAATAACAATAAAACCATAGTGGATACAAAATAGAAAATGATTATGACAATCCGGTTCTCGAAGTCTAGGTCTCTAAATGCCTCAGTATGGTCGGGGGTAGGTATCTCAAGCTTCAAGTTGACTACATCCCTGAACGCCTCTCAAAATGCTCTCGAATGACCGCGCGTCGCAAATAGCCTCTGCGTTCTTGGGGGCGGAGATGTTTTCACGAGAGTGTGGGGGCAAAGGCAAACGTCCGGTGTTCTCCATCGGGGTGGCTGACTAGTAGTCAGTCTAAGAGAGATGGCTAAACCCTGATTCTAAACCAACCATAGGTGGCGTATGAAGGATAAACTGCTATGCTCAGCGGCATCTGTGAAGTAATAGTGTACTGGGCATCCAGGAAGTTTAGCCTCATCCGAAAAGAGTATAAACTGAGCATTCAGTCACCGGCTCCCAGTGGGTTACGGACCCCACGTTTCGTCCAGCTGCCTTGCAGGTTAAGCTTCGGATAGCTAAAGACTCCGGTTGTGGATCCCTAAGAAAACTACCTGCTTTGGCTTGGGCAACCTGGTAGTATTGCGCCTGCAAATAAATCATGGAATCGGATTCCATCTACCTCTTTCTCCCCAATTGTACCATGTTTTGTTTGGCACACAACTTGAAATTAGGCGGATGTGATATATATATATATATATATATATATATATATATATATATATATATATATATATATATATATATATATATATATATATATATATACGATCAACTAAACACGAACAAGTAGTTCATCAGTCAAAATCCTCAACTCGATAGACGTAGAATTTAGGTTCATCTCGTCAACTGTGAAGGTCATAAACCTCCACTGGATAACTATCGCCCGCCTAAGCTGAGCAGGCCCCAGCCCAAAAAAAGCTGCGCCGCCCGCGTTCTGCTTGCTCCTTTGGTTTCATGGGGCTAACAACTGAATACAAGGAGCGGATCGATGATTAATGCACCAGTGAGACAACGGAAAGGAAGTAAAAATCAGGTCTCACCTGTCGTTGCACCATCACTATGGCAACCTGAACGAAGAGCAGGGGTGAATACCACTGAGCGCGTCCCAGTATCGTGGCCGGCGAAACGATCAACAGTATGGTAAATAATCGCCAATCCGTTGAGTTCAGGCTCCGGTGGTGCTCAAGTGGGTTACAGCGTTTGCTTACCGAGGTTCGGATTCCCGCCACCATCGGTTGCTTTAGTGGCAGACAGCATTTCACTGTCGTCCGAATCGTTACCACACCTGACCTATTGTGGCCTTATGTGGTTCTCCACTCCAAGTCTCGGGGTCTGGTTGCCGGTTATACCTGATAGTGCAGTGGGCCTTCGTGGCTATGGGGTATGTACCCCTTCTACTGCACTCATGCACAAGCATGTAATAGAAAAATGATCGTGGAGTGACAGTGTCCGAGAGTGTGATGGGTTTCCCGCCTAACAGGGGATACCTCCTGAAATGCCGCATATCCAAAACGGCACTGTAACTTGGTGAATGTGGCTCGCTACTAAATGTAGCCACCGCCCCTTGTCGTGCTGCACACCCGGTTCATGAACCATTACTCGTCACCGACTCGTCTGAAACATTCTTGCTGACTTGCAGGTCGCACTCGGTTGCGCAAAGGTTATAGGTGCATCCTCGATCAAGAAGGCCTACTATTTACTGGGTGATCGAGTATTACAGCCGCCCGCGACGCTTGCCAGCATTATGCCTGACTCCAGGCTTGGTGTACAGAAATATTGAAAACCACCTGCTCTGCACAGGTGCTTCTAGACGATAACCGACGATCTACTTTCAAGCTGAGCTTTCTATGCTATTACCTTATTTTTACTTTTATTTTTACACTGCTATCTCCTGAGGGAAGATGAGCCGGCTTCATGAATGTCGCGGGTTGCGCCTGTCTATGAACGGCCGTCTGAGGTGAGATCGGAACACAGAAACATCCAGATCTGATTCCAGAGGCAAACACTAAACAGATTGGAGTCCCAATTGCTCGACGTCCGACTTGACAGCGCTGATCCGTGTTTTCAGTTGTCCGCCAAGGCAGCGGTGCCAACCTTGGCATGAAACATTTGACCGGCGCTGTTTTGAGACGTTGTATGTGTCCGAACCATTGCAAACGTCGCCGCTGAAGGATTGCCGACAACTTTTCAGTGTCGAAGGAGCGTTTCTGTTATCGTATCGTTTGATATCTTATCGCGCCAGGTCACTTTGAGGATCATTCTCAGGCATCGGTGGTCAAACGCGTCCAGCTTTCTGACATTCTTGACGCGTAATGACCACGTTTCGCAATCATAGATCAATGTAAGGTGGATGGCGGTTCAGAAGACGCGGATTTTGGTTCACAAACTGATCTCCTTTCGTACCCAGAGTGACTTATGTAGCTGGGGAAACGCTCTCCCGGTGTTGTTGACTTACAAATTTGACTTTCATCCTTGGCTTGGCCTGTTGGGAGGGTCGTGGTGCCTAGGTATTTGATGCATGCATGTCCTCAGTCAGCTCGCCGTTGACATAAATTGTTTGTGCGGACTGTGCAGCGCGGGTCGAAGGGATCTCAGCATTTGATGCATTGATTTCAAGTCCTATGGTTTTCACAAAGAAAACTACACGATTCATAATTGGCTGTAAGACAGTGGAACTGTCTTCCAGGATAATACCATCCGCCGACAACGGGAAACCGTGTCGAACGCCGGAGTTGGGGGAGAATTCACCGAATTTTTCAGCGTAAAAGAGTATTCCTGTCTGCTTAGTTAAACAGTATGATTTCATGAGACTTCTGCCACGCCGTCTGCTTGCAGATCGGTCCATAAAGCCTGCCCGGTATACATATCTCCTTCCACGGCGGAAGCGTCCTTGATTGGGACAAGTGCTTGCGTCCTTTACGGTTGAGAAGCGATTCAGTAGGAGCACGGGAAATATCTCTACAGCCGCGTTGATTAGGATGATTCCGCGGTAGTTGTTTCACACTGCCCTATCACCCTTTTTGGGAAAGGCAGTAGGATTGAGGTTCTCCAGTGCATGTGGAGTAGTTCGTTTTCCTAAACTGGATCGGATGGTGTGGAGAGGTTCTACCATTGTCAGAAGGCAGGATTCACATAACTCAGGTTTGATGCCGTCTTCTCCTGGGGCCTTTCGGTTCTTTAGATTGTGTATCAAAGCAGTTATATCTAGGTACAGTGGGCTGCTATTAATGTAGTTTCAACTCTGGATTGTGGGAATTTGACTTGCCAGCTTGTTGAAGGACTGTTCAGCAAATTATCAAGGTGTTCAATCCATCTCCGCATCTTTTCCATAGTTCCGGGATCTGTCGGCCGGTAACGTTGAGAAGAGACGGTCCTATTAGCTGCCGCCTGCCACAGTTAGCCGCTGCCTCCATATTTTTGGCGATTTCGAACCGGTAGTTTTTACAGTCTTCTATTGTTGAATGGGCCGTCCTTCGTCGAGCCCCCCCCCACCAAATTCATAGAGGCCATTTCAGCAAGCGTCTCTAGTTTTTTTGAATAAATATCCGTACTCAATGCAACCAGATACTGATAATCCAAATGATCACTGGCAACAAGTCAAGGAAGCTTTGCACACTGCTGCCAATACCACACACCGTCACGAAGAGACTGCGCCTTGGCGTGATATGATGGCTTGCGTGCCTCCGTGACTCAAAAAGCTATGCAGGATGGCGTCCCTGAACCGGAGATTCAATCAGGGGTACAGGCCAGGTGAAGTCCACTATCAGAACCAGTTGATGGGCAACATCTGGTTCTATCCACTATGCCCCTGCAGAGGACACTCCAGCGAATAAACATAGAGGGAAACAGTTTACCGGTCCAAAAACCTCCGCTATATGGACGTAAGAGTGGAGTACCTGGAGTTTCTCTCGACGGTGGGAGAAGTCATTGCACTTCATTGGACAGCTATCAACCGCCGAAGCTGGGCAGCCTCCAGCCCAAAGGATGCTGGCCCGTTCATGTTCTGCTTGCTCCATTGGGTACATGGGGCTGAGGACTGAATCCGAAAAGCACCAGCGAAAACAAGACAAAATGCTTGCAACTATCAGGTCTCATGTGACAGATCAGAAGATGTTCCTGCATGGGTTCTTCGGCCACGTTCTCGTGATGGGTTAACGCCCCACTGCCTTGTGGGTCAGACTTTTGAGTCAAAAGCTTCAGTGAGGGTTCCCAAAGAAAAACCTTTTCTGCGGTGTGGGCAGCCGTGAAGTATGATTCGCCGAGAAACCTCCAGCATCTTCCTTGTAAAAGGCTTAACCAATTTTCGCTCCTTCAATTTAAGATCGATGCAAAACGACGTGAGTAGCTGCTGCTCTGATGAAAGCATTAGTTCAGGAGTCGAGTATAAATCAAATGCACTATTTAGGCCTAAAATGTTCACTTCACTTGGCTGCCTTTAACGTCAATGTCAGATAAGGCAACAGGCTACTCTCGCTAGAACTCTTGACACTTTCGAAATAGATGCATGCTGTGTCTCCTGAACATGCATACAAGACCCCACTTCTGTGATCACGCTTCGCACCCCGCATACAACCTGTCTCTCACTTCACTCTTCGTGTGTCGGGTGATTCGGTGTTTAGTACTCGTGGTCACGCCGACGTTGGTATTGGTTTGAGTATGATAATTGAGCGTGCACTACTAGACTGGATTCCAGTCAGTAGTCGTTTGTGTGCAGTTCGGTTGAACAGTTCTGTGCATGTCAAGAACAACAAACTGAAGCGTCAATGCTTGTCCGTCGTGTCTACGTATGCGCCGACTGACTGCGATTCCTCTGAGACCAAGGACGAATTCTATCAGGATTTGTCTCACTTGCTTCAAGGCGTGCGTTCAGCAAACGTGGTGATCACTGCTGGGGATTTTGGCGCTCAAGTTGGCCGCTTAGAAGATTTCGAAAGGCATACCGAAGGCCCATTTGCCATGCTAGTCGATCACAATGACAACGGTGATCGTTTAATCCAGCTGTGCTTCGATCACAGATTCAGTCGGCTCACTTCAACAGTGGACCTTTGAAACATGATTTCCAGAGAAACGATGCAGACAGATATCACGCCCTCATCAGAGATGGAGGTTATGCGGGAGATAGGTTACTTGAAACGGTATAAAGCCGCTGGACCGGATGGGTTGTTTCCATCTGTTTTCAGGGATGGGAGCGAAACTCCGGTTTCGGAGTTGACAAAACTCCTCGGGGTTATTTGCGCTAGTAAGCAGATTCCCGTGGAATGGTGTGAATCGGTGATTGTGCTGATTTATAAGAAAGATGACAGGTGCACTTTTGAAAACCACAGAGGAATTAGCTTGGTGAGTATGGCATCCAAACTGCTCACCGATCTTATTCTCCACCAATTATCCAGCTCCCGCGAAATGTGTACGCGTGAGCATCTAGCCTATTTCAGACCCGTTCGGGGTTGTATTGACTACATCTTTACTCTTCGACAAACCCTAGAGCAGTCACATTTTTCCTGGGCCCACAATCTGTGTTTTTTTTGATCTTGAAGCGTACTTCGATTCAGTCGACCGCACAGTTCTCTGACGATGCCTGTTATTGAAGGGTGTGTCAGAGAAGTTTAATTCTCTTTTCCAAGGGTTGTACGCAAACAGCCAAAGCCTTGTTCGTGCTTACGGCGATCTTCCCCCCGAGTTAACCACAGAAAGTGGTGCCCGTCAGGGTTGTCCTCTTCCGTCCTTCCTCTTCAATGTTGTATTTGCATTGATTCCTGAGATAGCGCTATCCTCGCGTGAGAATAGTGGCATCAATCTTCGCCCAGGCAGTAAACTGTCTGACTTGAAATATGCGGGCGATTTTGCTCTTCTGAGAGGAGATTCAGGTAAGCTGCAAGCTCTCTTAGATAGCTTAAACAACAGTGCAGCAATGTTTGAGATGCGTTTTGCGCCTTTGAAGTGTAAAATGCTGTTGCAAGACTGGGTTGGCTTAACACCGAACCTTGTCTTGTTAGAGGAAGCTCTAGATGAAGTATATGCGTTTTTTTACCTGGGAAGTTACACTTCATCAAGTGGGCAGATATCAGATGAAGTGTTATCGGGAATACAGATGTGTTTGGCTTTTGCCGACCTGTCATCTGGGGCGCCGGCATAATATCCGATTGTCTGCCGCGGGTTGAGTGTACACCGCGGCAATTAGATCGGTTCTTTCATACGGCTCAGAGACTTGGCTGTTAATAGAAGATAGGCGAAGACTGTCGGTGTTTGAATATCGATGCCTTTGTAGCATTGCCCGAGTATGGTGGGATCCGTATCAGCAGTCCTGAGATTAGTAGTGAGGTGTTGGAAACCAGAGGTTATTGTGTGTATTATGTACTGAATCTAATCAGGTTGAGGTGGTTGGGACATATGTTACGCACGTCCACCAACAGACATCCCCGGTGTGCGCTGTTCTCCGAGACAGATAGTGGTTCGAAGGTAGGTCGAGATGGTCAGTCCGTGACATGTCAAAAAGGTATGAAAACCTTGACCAATAGACTTATCGACGTGGGACGTGTTGGACTTCCAGGGTGAGATCCACTCGACTCATTTGGTAAAGGGTTGGGGATCGTAAGTGATTTAACGGTTAGGCATGTCGAGTGGCTTAGAGCGTTTGTTTACCATCTCGGAGGTCGGAGGTTTGAATCCCCGCCACCACCGGTTACTTTGGCGGCAGATAGCATTTCACGGTCGTCCAAATCGTTACCACACCTTACCTATTGGGGCCTTATGTGGTTCTCCACCCCAAGTCTCAGGGTCTGATTGCCGGTTATAACTGATAGTGCAGTGAGCCTTCGTGGCTATGGGGTATGTACCCCTTCTACTGCACTCATGCACAAGCATGCAATAACAAAAAATAATTGTCGCGGTCAGTGGTGTAGTTGTATTTGCACTCTTTTCTTTGTCCTCTCGACTTCCGCCTGACTTTCATTTTCGAATCTTTTTTCACTTGATGCTTGTCTCCTTCCTGCCCTTTACTCGGCGATGCTGGAAGGTGAAAGCCGAAACCAGAACGCAGTAGTGCGAGGGTAATGGTTGAATAAGCTGTAACTGAAACAATGCCATACAACAGACCAGTTCTAGTATGTCCTAAACGATAGAAATCTTTGACATTAGGTGAACTGTCACGTACCCAGGATCCATCCCTTAGAATTTCGTGTTCAGCGAGGTGTGCAAATCCCCGAGATTTCAACTAACTAAAAGAAATGAACACGAGCGGTGGTATATTATGAGAGGTAGTGGAATGGAGAAGGTCGAGGCTATGGGAAATAGTTGCAACCTTTGACGTTTGATTAAAAATATCGATTCGTTGAAGCCAGAAGTGAGGTAAATAAGCATTCTAACGGCTCACTGTTTCAGTCTCAGAAACGCTGCTGAAACGTTCGGCAGAGCACTTGTTGGGGCAGTTAATTGACCCACTTTCACAGTGTACCTTCCACCTAATAACTACACAGTAACTAACACTCCGTCATCCGGGAGATGGGTTATCTGGAAAGGTACAAGTCTGCCAGACCTTATGGGTTGTCTCCGTCCTTTTTCAAGGAAGAAGACGAAGATTTGGTTTCAGGGTTAAAACTTCAGGACAGTCAACGCGACAGAGGCAGATCGTGAGTATCAAATAACAGAATCAAAGCGTGGTAGGGAGCGCTCCTTTTGTCAAATAACAATCGTATTTTGGCTGGAATGTAAATACAGGAACTCTGTGATGGGTTACACAAAAATATAACGGATGATATTATCATCACTTTCACCCCGGCTGTAATCAGAGGCGATTCGTCCAGTGTTTAGTCGACAATACGGATTGTGGCAAGTGTTACATTATCTGTTCGTAACCATACCTCTGTTCCATAGGCTGTAGTGATGTGCTCTTTGCTGTTGTGCTATTAGATTTGAATGGTCGGTAGAGAGTACAATCGGTTCTGTGATTGTGGTTTCGTATCTTTTCATGAGTTCGTTTATGTCACTAGCAGTTTCGGGCCCCTCCGGAATAACCTGACGATCCGCGGAGGACGATAGATCTTTCAGTACCTCCGATCTAGCCTGCGTGCGTGACTCGGTATTTTTAGATGCCAGCCGGTTAAGCGGCTATCACTTGCATGTATACGGGCATACTGTGGTTCCAATGACCAGCTCCACTTCTGTCAAGAAACTGTGTTCAAAGACCTGTTCTGTCGTTTCAAGAAAATGAGTGACGTTCCTTTGGTCGAACTGCGATCGTATCGAAATAGTCGCTCGTTCGAGAAGCTATTGGTTTTGGTGCACAGGAGGGATCACAGTGAATAGAGGGAGCACAATAGTACCGATTTCCAATGTTTTTAGTGGCAGACAGTGATCGACTGTCGTCTGGTTCGTTACCACGTCTAACCTTCTGAGACCTTATGTCATTCTCCACCACAAGTCTCAGGGTCTGTTCGCCGGCTATCCCTAATAATGCAGCGGGTTTTTGTGGTTATGTGGTATACCTCTTCGATTGCGCTCGTGCACAAGTAAGTAATCAAAAGAAAGAAAAAAGTAAGGTGTAGATGGAAAACCTCTGGGTTTTAGAGGAAAGCATAGGTTTTCCAAAAGGGTGTCATTGGGGTGTTCAGCTTTTCCAGTAGATTGCGGGTTATACACTGTCGTGTGGCTTAGCGTTATTCCTGTGTTATGTAAAATATTGTGGTTTCTGTGGCCGTGAATGTTGAATCTTGATCAGAATGGATGAGACTAGTTGTACCGAAAATTGCGAACAGTTGATTGAACCAGTTTAAAATGGGGATGTGGACGTGTTAGAGAAGGGAAATGGAAAGGCGAAACGGGAATATTCGTCCACAAATGGTAATAAATATCGACTGTGGATGTGTAAACGTAAGGGTCTCTGAAATCGATGCTCAGTTTCTCAGACGGTTTTGTGGTTTTTGTTACAAAAATTGGTTCAAGTTCAGGACTGACCTGACAAGTGAAGGTAACGCTCCGGACATCCTCGACAAAAGTGGCAGGTTTTTTATCGGACAAAATGGACCATCCCCATGTCACCTCAGTGACAACGAACTACGGCGTTCTCGAAGTTTACTGGTGTCCACGATTGTTGCACCCACGTAGCAGGAAACGGTGTCAGCCACTGTGTTATTCCCACCAGTTGTGTACATCACGCCATAGCCGAATTCAGATAATTCAATTCGCCATCATCGGATTTCTTTCCTAATTTCACCCTTTTTTGTCCTGTCTTGCATAGATGCGACTGATCTTTGTTCGTAGTTACTCTCTGGTGGATGTCGAGTAGACAGTGCCGCCAGTTTCGCACCGCTTCCACGATAGCATGTATCTCTTAGACTGTCAAGCGGTACTTCGCTAGGCTTCAGTGCCCAGGAGAACGTAACTAGTTGGTTGTTTTGGCGCAATGATACGGATGCCAGAGGCGTCAGTTTCAACCACCAGTAACGTGCCGTAGTCCATTACAATAACTAGCGTTTTAGGGTGTCCTTCTTAAGGGTTTCACCAGCAGGTTTGTCTTGTCGGGAAATGGTGAAATCCATTGGGAATAGCTAGCCAGAATTTCTACCAGTTTGTTAGTCTTTTGGATCACATGGAGGTGTCACTTCCCGTATAACCCGTGCTGTTTTGGGGTCCGGCTTAAAAACCCCTTCTCAGACTAAGAAACCTAGAAGACAGATTTATTTTGATGAGATATCGGTTTTGGCTTCGTTGAGCGTAATTCCATACCGCATAACGGCTAGAAGAAAAGCACTAGAATTATGATCATCTCAGATTTGTATCAGATTGCAGATTGTAACATTATCTGTGTAGGCGTATGTGTCACGGATACTTTCGTTTTTGATTGGGTGATTGTACATTGAAAACGGGCCACACCGTTCGTCACACTGCAGGGGATGCGTCCACTCCCTCCATCTTGTATATTCATACTTTCTAATTCAACGTGCAACATGGTGAGAAAGCCAGTGGTCAGTGGGGCTTGCCGTACTGTTTAACGCTGTACGATGATGATGATGATGGTGATGATGATGATGATGGATGCGTCCAAATGGGAAGAGATTGCCAGAAGCTTCAAACACCGTGTCTCGACTACTGGGGTTTGGCGGTAGGCGCTCTTAAGGTTGAGGGCGCTGTAAAGTTTAAAGAGTGAGATATTTTTGACCATCTCATCTGGTCGTGGTAAGGGGTACTCATCGAGATGGGTATGGCGGTTACTGGTTTGACTATGGTCAGTCACTTCGTTTTTGGTTAGCGTCTTTTGTCTAGCACTTGAAAACTTCATGGGAGAGATCTAGGGTTCGATGATACCATCCTTATGGTCGATTGACTTCAAGGCATATAAGATCTTCGTCTTCTGGGGTGTGGCGCCGTGATTTGGTTGCAACAGATCTGAAACCCGAGGATAGGTTGGAGAACAATAGGGGTAATTATTTTTCAGCGGCAGATAATCCGCAAAGAACAAAGTGCCCCCTTGGACACCAAAAAGTATGGTGAAATTATCGTATAGACTAAGGAAATCACTCACAAGTAGTTCATCAACGCATTGATTTAGCAGTGCTACCAATACGAGAAGTTGAAAATGCTTGTATGGCATGTTCGTATTGGACAAGAACAACAGTAACCCGAAGTCGATGTCATGGTAATCTTCAGATCCGGGGCTGGAATTCCCAATTGTTAGGGCGTACAACTGTAAGAAAGATGTGGCTGCCAGAACTATCAGTATCGATCAGTACTTGAAAAGTCAATCCATTAGCAGGAATACTGGTGACTGCAGAATAAATAGTTCGGAACTGCAGTTACAAACATGCTGAATAACATGAGGTTGTGGTCTGAATTCACGTGGTGCTTTATGGGCTTGGATTTTCAGACCCGTTGGAATGGCCTGATTTGCCTTCCGTTTTACAAGTTGCTTCTCGAGCTAGACATTTAGAATGGGTAGCCCGTTGTACCGACAGATGTAATATGTTTGGCCAGTGGCTTCCAGAACAGATGTGCTGGAGTATGGGGAAATATGACGAGTATGCATGAACTGGATGTGGTTGAACAGCGGGAAAGTGGTTGATTATTTGTTTATAGTTGTGATTGTTTATGAGCTGGTTCGACAGATCTACCAAGTTTATGTGCCTCGTCAAGGTTTATTTCATATTACTTTTCTTGGGTTGTTGAGTAGATCAAGGTGTCACGTATAGATTCGTTTATATATTGCACTGTGCTAACTGCTTTGAAATCAAATATTTTTGCTAAAGATGTAAGTTTCTACGAGAACTGTTCAACTTCCTGCCTGTGTTGATTCCGGATTGCCACAAGATGTCGAGTAAATACCGCATTTCTAGGCCCGAGGTAAATTTTCTCAAGTGTCTTGATGGTGGACCCGTACACAATGCATTCCAAAATGTATTCGTAAATAGATGAGTCGGCAAAGTATGGGTGTTCAGTTTATCAGGATTGGTAACTTCTGTGACTGTATATATATTCATTTATTTAGTGATGCAAACAGCTGATTCAATGTTTCTTTAATCATCGAAACTCTGTCAGAACGTTTCCTGTGTGAGGGGAAACGTGTGAATACAATCAGTTGGGTTGAGTAGATCAAAGAAATGATGTATTCATTGTGATATCATGCGAGCATACTAACCGCTCGTTCTCGTGATTTCCAGTTGGCTGGCGGAGAAGAATTCTCTGGTTCTAGCCTTAGGATTATGTTTGATGAGACCTTTGGATACCTCAAAGTTAAAAAGTCGTAGACATTGGGCTCGATTAATGCTCTTATTTCCAATAAATGTTTTATCATATTTATGTCGCGGGGCCTTTAAAATTGGCTGTGCTGTGTCGTTGGAATATCAAAATACATCCCTTTCTGTGGATTCTTCTATCAATGCTCGTAATCGTGCTAATTTGAAGGTCGCCAATGCTGTCTTGTACGTTCCCGTTTTTGAAGTCCTTACGTGTTTCCGCACACACTGAATATTTTGGGAATTATGGCGATAAAGTTCGAAATAAGTTCAATCGGATTATCGAGAAACTTGATGGGAGAGTAAGAAAATATCATGCAGGCTGGCAAGTTTGTCTCCGACAATGCAATGCTGGAAAAACGCAGATTCCCGTGATCTTAACCAGCAATATCCCTTCTTTGTTGAGGAAAATGGAAGGAATGGCAGCAATCATGCAAAAGGAGTATAAAGATGCAGAAAATATTGTGGTGCAGGAGTCTGGGTTGGACGAAGAAATACCCGATGGGATTATACAGTTGGATGATTCTCATTCGTACCGAGTTGATCGTCCTACTGGTGTCCACAATCTTGGAAGAAGTGTCATGACTTACGATAACAACAACCGGAGCAAGTCAACCGGGAAGGTTAGCTGTCACACCGTAGACTGTAAGCCACATTTTCTGAGTGGATTTCGCTCGATGCTCATGGGAAACATTTACTCGACGCTTGGCACATCACTTTCTGAGTTAAACATCTGATCTTCTGCCTACATCAGTAATTGCACAAATGATTGAATCCCTTTGCATATTCGTCGGTGACTTTGACAGGCATGGCGTTACTTTCTTCACCGCGCTTGACTTGATCAGTTTGCTACATTTTTCCACCAGACTTGATGCACAGCTAAACTAAATTTTGACAAATAGATCACAATTTTTAGTGTTCAAAATCGTGCACCTCGTAGCAGTTCTGATCGCTGTATCTTGAAGGTATATTCGACAGTGAATTGTAAAACCAACCTGTACACTATGCTAAGAAGACCATCCAGAATAATGAGTGAGAGAAATCGTTCACCCAACAACCTGGTCAAGTTAAGGGCCGTGGGTACTTCAACCGATTTTTCCGTGTTTTCAAATCCCAACCTCTCTATCTTGTTTGAGCATGTAACTGATTACCTTGATTTTTGCTTTGATCATTGTTGCCTATTTAAAACTGTCTGCGTCCAAACTGATCGATATCCTTCATCAGTAACCAAACAGATGCAAATATGGACAGAAAACGCAAATTAAAAAACTCACCAGCTTGATCAAATCTGAAGTTAAACGTCTGAACAAGTATATAGATACCACCTTAAGCAAGGTCATGTGTCGTGGCATGTGGAGAGCCATAAAAAACCAAGACGGAAGCAGTAGCTCAAAAAACAAAAGAAAATTTGATGTTGTTAGGGAAAATCCCTTTTCCCACAAAGCGATGCCAAGGAATTCAAATCCGTGGTCAGTTTTTATCTACCTTGCTTAGGTTTGGGGACATTTGAGTTCCACTTCGGATTCCAATTGCGCGCGATTGAACGTTACGCAAAAACCGTGCAGTTCACTTTCACTGGAGCGCGTTCTGTTTGTTTCAATCTACAAGGTCACAAAATTGTATGTAAGTAGCGGAGCAGCGTTGTGCAGTTTCCCCTGATACGGTACCAAATATACAACTGAGCTGAAGGTCTTGTCTTCCGTGTACGGGGTTATCCGGGGTCGAGTTTACCGATCATAGCGCGGGATTGGCAATTGCGCACCATCAATCGTGCGATGATCGGTTGGGATTCTTTACAGACGTTTAAAAAATTCAACTCTGATTTCGGCACAGTGTCACGGTGTACTTCCATACCATCTTTCAACAACTCATCTCAGCCATCAACTGTTGAACAGCTGTTCAGAATGGAGATTAACAAATCTCCAGATGAGCTATAACTTGTCGTACTCAGTGCGCTGATGTCCCTTCGGTTCCATTAGCCAATATCCTCAATAATTGTCTAACAAGCGGAAAGTCCCTGACATTTGGAGACCGGCCCCACACTTAAATACTACAGTCACATGTGAGGCGGAGCTTCGTCTATCTCGTTTTATTTTTCTAATCAGGTTCGACGAAAGGCCAGCTAGTTGATCGACGACCCTTCTCTAACCTTCAATCTGCAATCAATAACCCGTTGTCGGGCGGTTGCTTTGTTGTCCTTCTACTGGTACTATGTTGGATTTCGTTCTTTTGAGCTTGCCTCGGCTGTTTCTTTTCCTATAACCTAGGCAAAGCTGGTCATCTTTATCAAATTCTGTCACTTGATGTTGTGCTTCCATTTTTCAATCTCCACCCCCCCCCCTCTCGGACCGTTAAACTGTAAAACGTCCCTCTTTCTGTCTTCCCACCTACTTACATCCTCTATCTCTTGAAAAACAGGATCAACAAACCGGTTCTTACGGGAATGTTCTTCCACAACCCGCTTTCACAGTATATCTTTTGATCATGAGGTTTACCTGTTATACTGTAATTCACTTTACTTGTAATGAAAAAAACGCCTGCTCCAACGAAAAAACACCGGGAATACCACCCTATGGCTTCTACTTCTGTGAAGCCCATATTGTGTAAGAGGCTTTTGTTTCCGTGGAAAACGTGGGGATTTGATGAAGAAGATACACCAGTTCGGTTATCGATCCTCTCACTCTCTACTGGGAGCCGCAGCTTACCTAGTCCAGTCAACAGCTTAGGTTTTAGACAAAATGTAAGACTGTCAGAATAATATTTTCAAACTATAAAAACGCATTTGGTTGCTTTGATCAATCAGTATTGCTCAATATATTCTTCGTAAGTACTGTTTACCCAAAACGTTTGCAGGCTCATTTCAGACTACTTCACCGATTGAAGGCATTTCGCTTGATTCAGCTGCCAAAATCTTCTGTTGCAGTTGACTCTGGTGTTTTTCACGATGCATTTTTTTCGTTTTGTACGGTAAACAACCTTCAGTCCCGTCGGCATTCATTGTTTCAAATACGCTGACGATGTAGTTTCGGCAGTTGAATTACCGATGTCCGAAGGAACTTCACAAATTCAAAACAAACTAACCGAAGTTTCAAACTGGTCCTCAAACCGAACCCTTGTATCGAATGCTTCCAAATGCCAGGATGTTGTTTCCCTTGCTTTCCGGTGAACCGCATATAACCCTCACCAACGAATTTCCTCTGCTATCTGCGAATAATGAACCCATACCAATATCATCGACGGTTAAATATCTTGGTGTTACACTATCCCATAATCCTTCATGATTCGTGCATGTTCAACAGACAGAGTTTTCATTTTTATCCGCTCAAAATTACTTTTCCCCGCTCTCCTGATTAGTTACATTTTAAATTTGTGGCTGCACGAGTTCTCCCCCACTGGTGGCACTGCTCCAGTTATCTTCTCTGGGTGTTTGAAGAAATATTTCAACTTGATAATAAGATCCATAGAGCATCTATAAATGCAGTGATACTCTTGTGGATACTATCACTCATAAACACTTCGAAATTTGTGTCCAGTATGCTTCCAAATTACTCAGACATATATTATCCTCTGCACAACCAACCTTCAAAACTGTATCTACATCAAATACGTGTTCAAATTCCAAATTCCTGTTTACTCGCACTTCTGCATATTGCAGTTCAGCTTTTCCGTATTATGCTCGTTTGCTTGTTGATTCTGTGAAAGTCACCACAGGCTCACGCAACTGTTTGCTTGGGTAAAAATTATCATAATTTGTATGTATTTCTCGATTCCGTATTTTTATACCTTCAGATGTGGTGGAAATGCTGAAAAGCCACCCAGTCGAGTGTATAAAGCTACTAATGACTTTAATTTACTTTACTTGAACTGACAAGTTCTGGTCATGCTCTCCGTTCTTCTCACACATTCAGATTGTCTACATTGGGGATAGAATTGAGAAGTCTGTTCTTTTCACTACTATCGTTAATTGGGCATTGGAAGTAGGTAACACCATTTGTAACTCCAAAAGGAATTCGGCAAAACAGATGAAGTTTGCCACTGGCCTCAAATGATGCATACTCCTTTTATTGTTTCCGTGAATGAATCTGATGATGTATGCCTGCTGTAAACTTTGTAATGTGAAATCTTGGTTATCAGGTCGTCAAAGCAGCGGGACGGAATAGGTATCTAGGATGGTATAGCGGTTAACTGTTTAACTGTAGTCAGTCACCATCCAGCGTTTGTGGCGTTCGTTTCAAGTCTCCAACACTTGCAATCTCCAAGGGGAATTAGGTGGTTCATTGACGCTACCATAGGAAATGTTTGATTCCAGCCTTGATAAACGTAGTTTTTTGTACAGAATAGCACCATGGAATAACTACAGCTGGTTTAGAATCAGGAGTTAAGTGCCCGAAGAAGGGTGATGGATCGGCGTGGACTATCAGAAGCCCGCAGAGAGAAATGAGAGTAGCCTCGAAGAGGATTTCCATACCTTCGCGTATTCGAAGAAAATCATGACCAAGTAGCACATCTATACAAAGAACAGGATAAGCAAAGGGTTGTATGTAGATGTACTTGTAGTGATTGTTTTAAAACCTAATCGTGAGGGATGTATGTCCCAAAGAAAACAGGAAAGTCATTTGGAGCCATCGTGACTAGCTGACTAGACCAAAACCATTGCACCATGATTTGGTCACTCTACATTTTCCCATAGTTAAGGGGGAAACGAGGTAATGCATCATCATTCAACATGGAATATGTCAGATGACAAACCAGTGTATTCTTACATGTAATTCGTCTGGACTAATGACAATTTTAAGTTAACTACTCTTCAATTTCAGCAATGGACAGTTGGTTGGTGGAGAAACTTTTCAGACTGCCGTTCGATTCCGTTACCATGCTTAGCATGGCAACGGCGTCCGTGGCTGCATACTTTTCATATCAGTGCTACTCAAGGCTTTTCAGTGTGGTGTACTACGAACCAAGCCCGTATCTACAGAACCAGTCCATTGTGACTGACCCTGAGGTAACGTATTTATGCATAATCCCAAATGCGTTTATTATTACATGCAAAAGATACATTTATCTAATAAACTAACTTCCATTGCAGATTAAATAGAGTAGTAGCATATGGTTTCTTTATGACTAGATAGCACCATTACTTGGGACTGAGCATTTGCAGCGGATCATTATGAGTGTCAATCTGTAAGCAGTTGATTGGTAGAAATCCTTATCAGGATTATCGGTGGCCGCCATGCCAAAAAACCAGACTGCTGTAGTTGATTCACGAGAGCAGAAGTTAAAAGCGCCAATCTTCTCATAGTGGTCTTGGTATACTGATGATAGCATCCTTTTACCTATTCAAGATGTGATGCCACACCAGAGGAATTTCTTGCAATTCCGAGTTTGTTCAGAAAATCTTGAACACGTGGAAACGGCATATGAGTTGTATGGCATTGTTTCTAGATGATAGGGCAAAATGTCCCCGGAAGCACACGACAGGTTTCGCGGTTGTTGCCGCCCGGTTGTTGCGTACCCGGTACTCTTCTGCCCAATCATCCTCACACTTGAGCACTCCGCTGTTGGTTTGAATCGTATGATGCGTGCATAGACGGAGCGCCCATTTTTCAAATCACACGGTGATTCTTGCGAAGTTAATTCATCGTGAAATTTTGTCCTATCATCCAGATACAATGCCACGCTACTCATATGGAAAATTCATACATTGGACCATGTGTCTTCGTTCTGAAGGTTAGCCGCATTCACTGACGAATTTACTTTGGAAGGATCACCGTGCGGTTGTAAAAATGGACTTCCCGTTCATGCACACTCCACACAATTCAATTGAAATCACAGCATACAATTGGGAACAGCCTTAACCAGCAGTTCAGTAAGAATAGAAGATACACGGATGCTTTCGGTGTTGGAGCATCGACGTCGCCGTAGTATTGCTCGAATACGGTGAAAACCGTATCGGCAATGCTGAAACTAGACGTATGGTGTCGGGAACCAAAGATCAGTCATCAGAACAAAGTACTGAATCTAAACAGGTTGAGATGGCTAAGACATGTGGTACACATGTCCACCGACAGACTTCCTCAGCGTACGCTTTTCTCCGAGGCAGGTAGTGGCTGGAAAGTGGGTGGAGGTGGTCAGTCCATGACATGACAAAAAGGTATGGTCAATAGATTTGGCCAAGTAGGACACGTGAGACTTCCAGTTTGGGGTCCACGTGATCCGTCTACCAGATTTTTGGAGAAATTAAAATACATAACTAGGTGTCGCAGCCAGTGAAGTAGTTGCATTCGGTCTCTTTCTTTGGTTTCATTATTTCTGCTTATTGCATTGTATTCGGCTCTTCACCTTATGCTTCTATTCATTCTGTTCTCAATTCAACGATGCTACAAGGTATAACCAAAACCAGAACACAAAAGTGCGAGGTTGACGGTTGAATGAACTGGACTGAACGGTTTATTCAACACGTCCTAGAAAGTGTTTATAATATAAGTAATCTCAATTGAATTATCTTTTATGAACGCGTACACAAAAACACGCGCAGACGAGATGAATAGAAAGTCGGAATGACTGTTTATAGAATTGAATCAGTTTGAAATAAGGCCATGCAACCGAATGGAAACCAAAATCTATTAGCATAAATGTGAATGAGACGCGGAATCAAACGAAAGTGGTTTATTACTTTCACCTCCTTCCGGGAATGCTTTTAGGGGTAACACTCTAGCAAAATGTAAGTGGATGTGACATGCGTAGCAGATAAGGTTTAACGATGGTAAAAAGGGTTGGTAAGCTCACGCTTCTTTGTTTCTTAAGTGGAAAGGACGTAAGCGTTGTTGGAGTCTGCTGATATCTTCCAGCGAGTCGAACTTTTTGGGTTCTTCCACAGCTCAACCACGTGTTGTAACAAGGGGTAAATGAGTTAGAGTCTGTGGTTTCACCAGGGCGCTTGGTCGTCGAATCCATGGTGTATGAATGTCTGGGCTGATTTACCGTAGGTGCATTTTCCACTACTGACTCAGGGTTGTGTGTGGTGATGGGTCGAGATATACAATATCCTCCCGGCCATCATCGTACCGTACATGTGCGTAGTTGGGATTACATTCCACGAGCTCTACATCTTCCACCAGAGGATCCAATTTAGATGTGCGATCGTGTTTTCCAATCGGAACACGGTCAGAGGTTAGCAGCCAGCGATGCGAACACTGGCGGTAGACAGTAATCCGGCTGGTTACCAAACCTGACCTATTGAAATCTTATGTGGTTCTCCATTCCGAGTCTCCGGGTCTGGTTACCGGCCGTGCTTAACAGTGCAGTTATCCTCTGTGGCTAAGGATATATATATATATATATATATATATATATATATATATATATATATATTATGCCGGCTTTAGAACATGCATGGTGCCAACGCAGTTATTACAGAAAAGGGTTACAGAGTCAGAGGGAGTTAAGAGTCAACATCGAGATTACAGCAAGTAAAAGCAATATTTTTTAGTGTTTTCACCGTACACGTTTCGTAAATTTTTTTGGTTCTTTTTCTCGATCGTTTATGGGGGACGGAAAGTCAACAGACAAGCCGTACAGCATTTGCGCCCTTGGATTCGGTTTCCTGCCGTATCTCAGCGTCTCTAACCCGTGGCAATCCTCATCTCTTGGGCCCCAGTTACAAAGACGGGAAGTGCCAACCGAAATCGAAGCCGAAGCTAACTTCCTCATGCCTCTGCACCAAATCATAGCCTGATCATCGCGCCGCTTGTACGAGCTTTGCCTAGCACGTGCAAAAAGAGCATGAGGGGGTAAATAATGGGCAAGCATATTCAAAACAGGCGGTGTAGAGCGATTATCTCGGTCAGAAAGGGGTTTTCAGCACTGAACACACGACAACGAACCTCGTCTTTACTCACCTGATGTTCCCACCAGACATGAGCAGTGCTTCGGAGACATCGGTGGTCGAATACAGCAAACCGCAGAGCATCCTCAACGCGGAGGGGCCAGATCCCACAGCCGTAAGGAAAAACACTGTAAACTGTGACACTGTACACCCCTCCCTTGTGGGATAGCTGGATATCATGGCGGCGCCACAGATGGCACAGGTTTGCGAAAGCTGCTCTGTCTCTCGCAATTCGTGATGTAATCTCCCCCGTTACACCACCACCAGCTGTGATAAAGCTCCCGAGGCACTTAAACTTATTGACTACCTCCAACCGATCACCACTAAGGGTGAATGCAGACACAGGCCTCTGCTAGTCTTAAACAAGTACCTTGCATTTTGAAGGCACAAAACACATACCATATCGGGACTTCCTAATCGTCAAACGAACCAATGCGTGTTGCACTGCCTGTTCACTGTTGCTCAGCAAGGCGATATCACCGGCGTATTCTAAGTCAAAACTATGCGCCCTGGGAGGAGTTCAACCCCACCGTTTGAAAGGCCAGATAAAGCGTTCTGTAGAACATCCTCTATAGAAAAGTTGAGGAGAAACGGGGATATAGGACAGTTTTGTACTCCATTGGAGACGGCAAGGGGTGGCAAAAGCTGGCCGTAAGCCCCGACCCGACCTGAGGTATGATGATACAACTCTTTGAGGACCGACACATGCATCTCAGGTAAACCACTCCTTAATAAACAGTGTTATAGTGCAGACATAGCGACGGAGTCGTAGGCCGTGCGAATGTCTAGAAACACAACGATTGTTGGTATTTTGAAGGCTTAACGGTGCTCTTACAGCTGTCGGAGGGCGAAGATTTGATGGATGCACCCGCGACCGGTACGAAGTCCAGCCTGTTCCTCGCGAGTTTGCTCATCACGCGTGCTGTACAACCTGCGAAGAATGACAGACGCTAGCAGCTTAGACGCTATCGGGATTAAGCTTTTACTCCTATGGCTGGCGCGGTCACTCCGCGAGCCATTCTTGAAGATGGGGACAGCAATCGCCACCTCTGCCAGACCTTGGAGAACAAAACTTGGAGTTCTCTAACAGGCTCCATTTTAGCATCTTGAAATAGAGCTGAAGCCCGGCGCTTTGTGACGTTCTAGGGCTTGAATCTCTTTCCGGATCTCCGCTTGAGAAGGTGGATCTGTTGAGACAGACCACGGGACATGTGCCGAAACAGTCACACGAGGAGCTGACGCTGAAGGCCAGCCAAACTGTACTTTAAAGTGCTCCACTCAGCGTACAAGACGTCGCTGCAGACTGTGGATAGGCGAACCGTCAGCCGCACATCGTTTCGCTCGCACCCAATGTCTTTTTGTCGGTTTCTCAGATGCGAAGAAAAAGCTTGTTGGAATTCCCCGTAACGGCAACATGTTCCAACTCTGGTGCTTTTGAGACAGCCAGATTTTGCGATTCCTGCGCAGACTTACTTTGAGTTCACCTCTTGTGAGCCGTGCTTCATTATGTTCACTACCGGCCGGGAAGATGCAGAGACTCAGCAGAAACTCAGGGTGTCTGGACACGATGGACCAGACCACAACTGACTATGCCAGCAGGATACAAAGCATTCGTGATAAGTGGCCAGGGCTGGTTACGTTATGTGTTGGCCTCGATCCTAGCTTTTCAGCTAGAACATTCCGGAAAGTTGAGGGGCAAGACGAATCAGACACCATAATACAGTCTAACCACTACTACATCGCACGTTTGGCAGGCCAACCGGAGCACATAGACCGCTTATCGGAGACTAACGCGTGGTCGGAATCAAGTGGAGTGCTCTAGTCCACCGGCAGTCTATGCACCTCTGCCATTTGTGGCCAATTGTGACGTGGTCTACCTGGGTCCATCGCTGAGTCGATGAGAGGGATGCCATGTGGCGCACCGGCGATTAGAATGTCTAAAGTTCGTACTGGCGAGATACAGGCGGTGATCTAAACAGAGAATCAGCAATCATTCGATTTTCTGAACGATAGGAATCGAGGCCAAAAGAGCCTTTCAAATGTGCCTCGTTCGAAGACAGGCGACTTAATCTAACGTTCATGTCTCCAGCAAAAATCACGATATTACCCTGTTTTGCTCCACGTAGAAGGTTGTGTAACTTTTGGTAGTTGTCTACGATTGTATTTGGGCTGCAATCTGTATGGGTGTAAACCGAGAAGACAAAGAAATTGCGTCTATTGGGACGACGTTTACTTACCTGGCACGAACCTCTGAGTCTCACTGCACAACCGACTGCCAACTGAGATTCACTCAAGTATCGCCGCCTCGGCTCTCTTACTGAGAGCTACGTCTAGGCCATCAAAAGCAGCAGCCGCAGCCTCAAGATCCCCAGGCAAACGTGAGTAAAACTTTGCAGAAGGATTAGATGATAACATCAGTCGAACGACCGAGCTGAAGTTTCGCATGCGAGTTTCTTGATTACAACACATGTTGACGGCTAAGATCTCCAGCGTACGAGCTAGACATGTCTATTGTCTTGTACGCATCGGCGTTCGCACATTAAATGTGGCTAGTTTAAAAGAACACCGGAGGCGAAGAAGAGCGCCAGCTGGCGGAGGCGGATTCGGTGAGATTTGGATACTGGACAAAGCAGGACACGAGAGAGCAGGAACAGGACTTCCCTCGAAGGCATTGCCATAAGTACGGTAGACTACAGTTCCTAAAGAATATGAAAAAGTGTATGTGCGGGGTGAGGTATTGGATTCGGATAATCAACGTGTGTGTACGATGTGAGAGCGTCAGGACAAGCATGTCTTCCATTAGCGTAACGAATGTTTTGTAAGAATGCCATCAGTTGCATTGTTGTTAGCGTTGTGGGCTGTTGTACTACTCGGTCACCCAATTCAGGGTAAACACTGTTATTCGGGGATGCACCCCCAGCCTTTGCACAGCGAAGCACGTCCTACAGAGAACCATTGTTGATCCAGATGAACCGGTGGCCAGTTGTGTGGTTCATCCACCTATTTTGGGAACCTCGGAGTCGGTGACCAGTTGCTCAGTTCATTAGCCCTTCGGATGAGGCTAAACATCCTGGATGCCCAGTGCACCATTACTTCACAAATGCCGATGAGCATCGTTTGGAATCAGGGTTTAACCATCTCTCCTAGACTGACTATTAGTCAATAGATCCACTGACAAAAATAAGGGCTGAATCTTGACTAATTTGAACGTAGTTCAGTTTAATGAGTTCGTCTGGGTTTTTTCTTGCGCCTGTCGTAGTATCGATCGAACTGCCATAAAGATGCAGATAACTGATGTACACATGCACGCGCGATCACATGCGTCATTCTTCAGTTTACGCATCAATTTTACGACCACGTGACATTCGTTTTGTGATGTGATAGATGACTGTTACCTATTTTGTGATACCATGTACTACAGAAAATTACCTTGATGCACTGTCAAATGCACGATCGCTTTAACGAAAGCTGGTACGTCTTTATTGCACCCACGTACGATTTTCTGGGTATGATAAATATCCTTCAAGTTCAGCCTCATCAGTTTATTTCTTCTCGACTCAAGAGGCGTTCGATTGATAATTCATGCCAACACCTACTGGTCAGTTTTGTCTTTGCTTCGTGATTCGGCATCCCAGTGGGTTCATTTTTGATTCAGGGCTTTGCTTCCAGCTGATTAAATATTTTTCTGTTCTAATTAACCACAGCGCCGTGAGCTTTTCGGAGCCACTTGTACTAATTACGCTAACCCAGTTTCCTTTTATGGACGAATTTGTGAGGTAGATGAGTGTGTTGAAATATACCAATATTCTTGTTGCCCGAACACATTTTCATCTTACAGGAAGATATTCGAACAACTGTGCTACAGGGCGAAACCGATTGGGATCCCAATATTGTAACTTTGTATGATATTTTCACGAGGGGACTGAAGATCGCACGTAAGTTTCTGTAAAAACCATCTAGTCTGAACATTCCTCCATAACTTGTTAGTTTCTCGCATCTCTGTCTTTGTTATGTTGAAATATCGTATAGATAATTGACCTCTAGTTCATCCGATCAATCACGGGCAATCTGTCATGGTTCACGTTCTATTGATTCCGTTCTTGGCACTGCCGTTTTGTACCGCTGGCATACAGTTTCATATGCATATCTTACCTATGTGGCATTTTAATCCATAAATTGATCACTACATCGTTGTTCCACACTGGCTTGTCTACCACATCTTATTCAGAATTCAGTGGTATAATGATTGATTTATCGGATTGCCAGCAAACCTAGTTAGTTAGAAGTGACATTGAAATACAGATCACTTTATTCCTGTTTTTTTTTTGTTCTTATCAGTTTCAGTTTGTCCGTAGCTGCTTTCCTGTATATCACGAACTAAAATAAGGAAAATTGTAGTTCGCATACCTCTGATATATATTGCACGGTAAATTGTGCGTCCGTAATTTTTTGCATGTCTGAGCCACAAATATTTGCTGTACATTCGTACTAAAACCGACAGATTTGGCTTAGATATCTCATTAGACGTACCAATTAGATGAACACATGGCATAACCTTCATAGTCTATAATATAACAACATTGCTGGGATTCGACATCAGGTGTGCTGTAATCTCTGCCTCAATCTTTTTGGTCATCATTCTCCCCTCCGATTATGTTTGGCATTTACTGGTGCCCAGGTGAATTTTAGTTTCAGAAAGGCTGTTTGCGGGTGATGCACAGTTCTACAGAAATGAGTTATCGGTTCTTCCATTTGGCTTTAGATGTATCGGGTCTTCTGCAAACCGATTACCCATGTTTGCTTTGAAAACGATCTAGGCTTCCCTACGATCACTAACAAAATTTACTTTATTTGCAGTTGCAGTATGTGTCGCTTCGTTGCTGGGTTTATTAAATCTGAAATCGAATAATCAGGTTTTAGTTGGTTCACTAATTAAGAACTATCCATCTTGTACAATTGGATGATAGCTAGAGCTGCTCGCTGAAGGTAATTTTTTTGTTTTTCACTTTGTGAATAAAAGCAAACGGATCACCTAGAATCTGAACGCCTTGGGTCGTATTTGCTCCTCAACATCTATTTGGAATATCTTACTGGTTTGAATACAGTTCTCAAAGAAAGTGGACTTCATCCACGAGATATCTTTTTAGTTTCTTGTGTCGTTCCCAATATACTGTTTTCTCATTCAACATGTAACGGACACCAGTGTGTATATGTCGTTGCCTAAATTGAGTGCGATAATGCATTTCGTTTGTCCAATCTACTCGATCGATTGATCTTTGTCAGCCACCGTTGCACTTTCTCTTTCAGTTTTCATAAAACAGCAGCTGTAAGACTAAGATGACGCCGCTATTCGTGAGCAATTCACTCTTCTTTTCCCTCCTGATTTTACCGCTTAATCTTGCTATGCGCTCTCCTGCTGCTACTTGATTAAGAACGCATGTTTCCAACCAAGAACAAATGTTTATCGTTTTAGCACTATCATCTCTAGAAAGGTTTTATATTTCACGTCGAAACGTGAAACTTGTCGGCCCATGTATTCCGCTTAGTCAGATGTAATATGACGGTAGACTGTTGTGACGTCATTGTCTTGTGTTCAGTAAGCTAAGTTAATCTGCTTGGTAATTAACGCGATGGATTTTGTTAAGTGACTTAGTGTTCGAAAGACAGTTGCTGTAATAATACGCTGAAGTCTGTGTAATGTCGCACCCCACGCAATTCAGTTCAGTTCATTCAATTATCAACCTCACATCTCTGGTTTGGTTTCGGTTGCTACCTACCAGCATCGTCGAAACAAAGACAAAAAATTGAAGCATAAAGTGAAAAAGAGATGAGAGTAAAGTGAGACGGAAGTCACGCAGACAAAGAGAGAATTCGCGTGCAACTACGTCAGTAACCGCGACACCTGGTCAAATCATTTAACGTCTCCAACCATCGCGTGGACCCCAAGCCTGAAGTGTAGCACGCCCTACCTGGCCCATTCTATTGGTCGTGTTCTTAACTTACTCCATGCAGTGGACTAACCATCTCGATCTACCTTCCAACTATTACCTGCTTCGGAGAACAGCTTACGCCGAGGCAGTCTATCCCTGGGCATGCGCAACACATGTCCCAGCTACCTAAGTCTGTTTAGATTCAGTGCATTTTTCAATAAATCACCACTGGTTCTCAACAGCTTACGTACAGCTCTAACGCTGCTGTTACGGTGTTTCCACCATATTCGGGCAGTGCTACGGGGGCATCGATATTCAAACACCGACAGTCTTCGCCTATCTTCTATTAACAGCCAAGTCTCGGAGCCGTATGAAAGAACCGATCTAATTGCCGCGGTGTACACTCAACCCGCGGCAGACAATCGGATATTATGCCGGCGCCCCAGATGACAGGTCGGCAAAAGCCAAACACATCTGTATTCCCGATAACACTTCATCTGATATCTGCCCACTTGATAAAGTGTAACTTCCCAGGTAAAAAAACGCATATACTTCATCTAGAGCTTCCTCTAACAAGACAAGGTTCGGTGTTAAGCCAACCCAGTCTTGCAACAGCATTTTACACTTCAAAGGCGCAAAACGCATCTCAAACATTGCTGCACTGTTGTTTAAGCTATCTAAGAGAGCTTGCAGCTTACCTGAATCTCCTCTCAGAAGAGCAAAATCGCCCGCATATTTCAAGTCAGACAGTTTACTGCCTGGGCGAAGATTGATGCCACTATTCTCACGCGAGGATAGCGCTATCTCAGGAATCAATGCAAATACAACATTGAAGAGGAAGGACGGAAGAGGACAACCCTGACGGGCACCACTTTCTGTGGTTAACTCGGGGGGAAGATCGCCGTAAGCACGAACAAGGCTTTGGCTGTTTGCGTACAACCCTTGGAAAAGAGAAATAAACTTCTCTGACACACCCTTCAATAACAGGCATCGTCAGAGAACTGTGCGGTCGACTGAATCGAAGTACGCTTCAAGATCAAAAAAAACACAGATTGTGGGCCCAGGAAAAATGTGACTGCTCTAGGGTTTGTCGAAGAGTAAAGATGTAGTCAATACAACCCCGAACGGGTCTGAAATAGGCTAGATGCTCACGCGTACACATTTCGCGGGAGCTGGATAATTGGTGGAGAATAAGATCGGTGAGCAGTTTGGATGCCATACTCACCAAGCTAATTCCTCTGTGGTTTTCAAAAGTGCACCTGTCATCTTTCTTATAAATCAGCACAATCACCGATTCACACCATTCCACGGGAATCTGCTTACTAGCGCAAATAACCCCGAGGAGTTTTGTCAACTCCGAAACCGGAGTTTCGCTCCCATCCCTGAAAACAGATGGAAACAACCCATCCGGTCCAGCGGCTTTATACCGTTTCAAGTAACCTATCTCCCGCATAACCTCCATCTCTGATGAGGGCGTGATATCTGTCTGCATCGTTTCTCTGGAAATCATGTTTCAAAGGTCCACTGTTGAAGTGAGCCGACTGAATCTGTGATCGAAGCACAGCTGGATTAAACGATCACCGTTGTCATTGTGATCGACTAGCATGGCAAATGGGCCTTCGGTATGCCTTTCGAAATCTTCTAAGCGGCCAACTTGAGCGCCAAAATCCCCAGCAGTGATCACCACGTTTGCTGAACGCACGCCTTGAAGCAAGTGAGACAAATCCTGATAGAATTCGTCCTTGGTCTCAGAGGAATCGCAGTCAGTCGGCGCATACGTAGACACGACGGACAAGCATTGACGCTTCAGTTTGTTGTTCTTGACATGCACAGAACTGTTCAACCGAACTGCACACAAACGACTACTGACTGGAATCCAGTCTAGTAGTGCACGCTCAATTATCATACTCAAACCAATACCAACGTCGGCGTGACCACGAGTACTAAACACCGAATCACCCGACACACGAAGAGTGAAGTGAGAGACAGGTTGTATGCGGGGTGCGAAGCGTGATCACAGAAGTGGGGTCTTGTATGCATGTTCAGGAGACACAGCATGCATCTATTTCGAAAGTGTCAAGAGTTCTAGCGAGAGTAGCCTGTTGCCTTATCTGACATTGACGTTAAAGGCAGCCAAGTGAAGTGAACATTTTAGGCCTAAATAGTGCATTTGATTTATACTCGACTCCTGAACTAATGCTTTCATCAGAGCAGCAGCTACTCACGTCGTTTTGCATCGATCTTAAATTGAAGGAGCGAAAATTGGTTAAGCCTTTTACAAGGAAGATGCTGGAGGTTTCTCGGCGAATCATACTTCACGGCTGCCCACACCGCAGAAAAGGTTTTTCTTTGGGAACCCTCACTGAAGCTTTTGACTCAAAAGTCTGACCCACAAGGCAGTGGGGCGTTAACCCATCACGAGAACGTGGCCGAAGAACCCATGCAGGAACATCTTCTGGTCTGTCACATGAGACCTGATAGTTGCAAGCATTTTGTCTTGTTTTCGCTGGTGCTTTTCGGATTCAGTCCTCAGCCCCATGTACCCAATGGAGCAAGCAGAACATGAACGGGCCAGCATCCTTTGGGCTGGAGGCTGCCCAGCTTCGGCGGTTGATAGCTGTCCAATGAAGTGCAATGACTTCTCCCGCCGTCGAGAGAAACTCCAGGTACTCCACTCTTACGTCCATATAGCGGAGGTTTTTGGACCGGTAAACTGTTTCCCTCTATGTTTATTCGCTGGAGTGTCCTCTGCAGGGGCATAGTGGATAGAACCAGATGTTGCCCATCAACTGGTTCTGATAGTGGACTTCACCTGGCCTGTACCCCTGATTGAATCTCCGGTTCAGGGACGCCATCCTGCATAGCTCTTAGAGTCACGGAGGCACGCAAGCCATCACATCACGCCAAGATGTCATCTCGTCCTAAAGGCTGTACTTCTCAGATAAGGTTATAAGTGCTACCCTTTTAAAGGACCGCTATATTTCAAATTGATATTTTATCACCACGCACATACTGAGTAAGTAGCAAATTCCCAGTGTTCCTGATAACGAAATCGAACAGCCGCAACTGCTTACGTTTTTTATACTTGGAATATTTTCGATTTGTTTTCGGTGCTTTACAACTGGCTAAATGCAGAATATTTCAGAAGTACTGAAATTGAAATACTAGAATAAGCGACGGAGAAACTGGTAATGGTGACATGTGACATGTTCAGTGCCGTCTGTCTCACGAGAGACAATGCTCTGTGATAATTTTTACATCGGTTGCCTATGGTTTGTAGCGTCGTCACGTTTCGTTGCGTCGAAGGCCAGGCTAGAATAAAAGATCTCCCATTGTTTCTGGGTACAGAGTGCCTGCTATTTGGTTGGGTCGCCGTGTCAATAGGATGAGAAGTCATATCATTGATCGAATGATCCGACGTTATCAAGAGGATGGTTATTGCTGCTCGTCCGCTCTTCAATAATTATTCGTTCAGCCAACTCGGGTGATGCTCCGTTAAGCGTTAAAGCAGTCCTGCAGTGATTCGACCTAGGTAGCTTGTTCCACTGGCGCAAGCGAGCCGATACACAGAGATAAAATCCTACTAAAACCCAACTGTCGCAGAAACTTGGTTCAAAATATTTGCCCACATTTTTCGAACATTTGTAGTGACCTCGATCGTTCCGACTCGGAGGTAGAAATATTACTCGCGCATTGGACAACGGAGCACTTACTCGATGGATAGATACGTATTCCACAACGGACAGGATTTTTCGCTCCGCATGGTTCATCCGATTGTTCAAATCTGTTAACTAATTGTACCGCTGAACCGAGGTTATCCATGCGTTTCATGAACCGTAGTATTTGCATGGTAAATAGTTTTTGTCCGAACCTCGAAATCAACGTGAATTCGCATTTTTTCGGTGGAAAGTGGGATAATTTCCCACCAACAGCACTGCGACAAAATAGCAGTTCTAATCGTCATTTCGAAGACTAAGTATGATACCCTTCTAATATGGGTTCGAGGAAGGTACAACTATGCAGCGCAATTTCATAAGTATTCAAAATAACCCATTCCGCATAGTTTTGTTTCGGATTTCGCAATTCATCTGAAATTCATCGATTTCATCATGGCTCCCCCTCGTTCACCACAAAGCTGATAATAATAAACCGAAAAACCTACTTTGTAAGATCACAACCCGCATCCCTCCTTCCAGCAGTTGAACCAGCGCTTGGAGGCTTTGCAGTCAAGCTTGTCTAAAGTTGCAGCAAAGTTTATGGCTTTCTGACTGATAACACTGGAAATTTCGCCGTTTTTCGCGCATCCTCAAGAACCACTAGAGAGTGGCATCATTTACTTCGTCGAAATTTCTGTTGCTTTCTCGAATAGCATCTTTGTAGCTGAGACATACGATCTTGAGCCAGAGTCTTGTTCATGATCGAATTCTGCCAAAAGGTTTTCCCATAGATGTCCGCGTTGCCTTTGGTTCAGGAACTATCTCCGCAATCTTCGCCTTCTCATTTAATTATTAGTTTTCCGTTCATAATCTCACACTGGGAATTCCCACCGGCTTTCTGAATAATAAATTCAGAATCTTTTCCCGCCTTCAGTGGCAACCAGTGAATTGTGCAAATATTGATTGGTTCGTCATGAGCACACACCTGCCTTTGCTAGCAGACCAGAACATGACTACCGCTTAATTGGTCGGTCCAATAGATGACTTGTTTTTAACCCATTTCGTATGGGAACTGCCTTAGCCAATCGGGCGCTTCTTTTTGGAGACTGATTCCTATAATGATTCAATGAGACTGGTTTGAACAATATTGGGAACATTTTGCAGGTGGTGACCTTTTGAGGTTGCTACTCTTTAAGATTGGGAAGCAATAGGTAACATAGGTTTCAGATTGGGTTTTTAATTTTTTGGGACTGTTTCACAAACTGCTACTTTCTGAGAGTGCAACATTTGATGGACTTCAGCAATTTCGTGTTTATTCATTCGTCTAGCCGGTCAGTTGGGTTTTAAACTTTCTGTAGTCAGTCGATTTTGATTCGTCGGCCCCGGATTCCGTCCGATCCGTATGTGAGCGCGCGCACCATGGTCCATTCTCAACGCCTCCTTAAGTTTGTTGAACAATGAATGATTTAATCTTGAGCACAACCCAACGATTGACAACAATCCCCAACGAGAACATTTGCTAGAATGGGGCACGAAACTCGGGTTTTAAAATGTTTTTTCAAATTTTGCTCAAAATCAGCGATCCCATTGCGGTGGGAGTAGAGATCCTATTTATGACAAATAGCGAAGGCTCGACTGTCAAGTCAAGCATTTTTTTATTACGTGCTTGCGCATGAGTACAGTAGAAAGGGTATCACCATAACCACAAAGGCCTACTGCACTGTTGAGGATAACCGGCAACCAAACCGCGAGACTTGGAGTGATAGGGAACCACATAAGATCCTAATAGGTCAAGTGTGGTAACGAGCCGGACGACAGTGGATTACTGCCTGACACCAAAGTAACCGATTTTTCTACGCCGTCTAGCACCGACTGGTGAGAGGAAGAGCCGCGAACAACAGGCCGGATTCCGCCAAAGTCGAGGATGAATGGACCAAATTTTTACTCTTCACCAATTACTTGGAACGCGTCATGCATACCGTCAACCGACAATACTGATTTTCCTCGACTTGAAAGACGCCGCACTATTCTGTGCCATTCGCCAAAAATGTATGCCACCGAATTTCGTGAATCTACTGAGATCATTGTACTCTCATACTTCTGGCTGCGTAAGGGTTTATAATGGACTATCTAATGCATTCGAAATGGCCAGCGGCGTTCAAGAGGAGTGTCCCATTTAACGATATCTTTTGGGTGTAGGCGTTGAACTAGCAAACGGTGGAAAAACTAGCTAACCTAGATTGCGCGGACGATCTTCTGTGCTTGTGCGAACGCACCGAACATGCGCAACGTTCAATAGATAGGCTTATGAGAGCTGTAGCTCCATTCGGCATGCGCTTTGCAGCATCAAAATGTAAAGTGATGTTGTAAGACTGGACGTCAACGGTTCTGAGCTTGATGCTCGATGAGTTGGTGCTAACAATGGTCGACCACTTCACTTACCTCCGCAGAAGCTAGATAAATGATGGGAGCACGTGTAAATTTAAGGCTGGAGCGGCGTACGCTGAAGTGAAGCACTTGTGGCGACGATCTGATATTTCACTGAAGTTGAAAGGTCGTGTGTACTGTGCCGCAGTGCGTTCAGTTTTGTTGTGTAGTTGCGAAACTTGAGGTCTGTGTGTGGAAGATATTCGTCGCCTTCAGGATTTCGACCACCGATGCTTGCTCAGTATCGCTAAGGTTGGATGGAATGACCGAGTAAGCAATACAGAGGTCAGAGATAGAATATGGGGTACCAGTTCAAAGAATATTCTGTCAGCGTATCCAGCTTAGTAGACTTCGTTAATTAAGGGGGGTGGGGGGGGGGCGTGTTACGTATGGCAAACACACGTCTACCACATCGTGCCCGGTTTTCCGTTCCTCTTTGGGAGTGGAATAAACCACGTGGAGGTCAACAGATGACATGACGACGGGGAGTGAGAAAATGTACAGGAAACTAAGGAAAAGTAGATGCCTCACATCTTCGTGATGGTGTCCAAAAGATTTCCCAACCATTTGGCTGGAGACACTGAAGGATATGTTAGCGAACCGTGTACAGTGGCGATCGTGTTGTCATTTTCTGTTGAATCAGAATGATTGATCGATGTGCGATTGTACAATTAGACTGTGTATTGCGTGCGTTTGCTACGAGGGTGTTGTTCCCCTTTCCCGCTTCCTTAGTTCCACTCTCTGTTTATCCTGTATGCCTATTCTTCCTGTTTCTACGTGCAACATGATGAGGAAGGCAGTAGTCAATGGGGCTCACCGTGCTTGTAACGCTGTACGATGTTGATGATGATGATTCATGTAGCACTTAGGGCTTTGAGAGCAGAGTTTGGAACATCTATTGATTTCAGGTTGGGTTCCAAACGTTGAGCGTCCGTAGCACTTAGGTTGTGTATTCCATCTGTTGGACCACTACGAGCATAGTAGGGTGAAATGTGTAAACTGCATCTTACCCCAAAAGCCATCGCTTTTCAGCTTTGTTCCTTATCGGATATTGTGTAATTGATTTGGCAAACGGCGCGAAATCACTCTTTTGCATAATTTCAATCCTCGGCAAAAAATGAAAACCTTCGCTGCATTGAAGCGATATTACCAAAAGATGAGGTTATTCACATAATCGCCCCTTGATCGATTTCCCATCTGCGGTGTTTTTGCGCATATCTTGTGGTATCTCCAAGTGGTAATTTTTTTCAAATATAAAAGTCTACAATGACAGGTATTCGACACCGCGTCCGTTTCGTTCTTGTCTTAGAAAGATTGTCGCGTTTCGCACACCTAGCTATCATGGCCTCGCTCACAAGTGCGGGCAAGGTCTATCGCGTTGGGTTTTTCTTCGCTCTTTCCGAATAAAAATGGTGTTTCTTTACTGCAACCAGTCGAATTTTTTGTGTGTATGTGCGTGTAATTGAGAGCGAGAGGGCGGGAGGCGGGTATTCATCCATATGAGTGCTCTGTGTGAATCAATCATCACGAGCCCATGAATCCAACCATAAGCTTTTTTCTCTACTTTTGTTCACCAGCAAGCGTTCATTCATGGCACTTGTGTCACACTCCTACGGACTACATACTGATTTTGCTCACAAGAGTCCGCGAATTTTGTCGGTACTGTTTTTTCCTTTCTCTTGCTGTGCATGTTAGCGAAACCTGACCATGAAAATCGATTTTTTCTTTCAGTCACCATATATCTCCTCACCGCTGTTGTCTGCGCTTACTTTCAATCATCCACAGCTCAGTCCACCCCCTGTTCTGATGTTCCTTGGTAAAAACTATTTTTGGTAAATATTACACCGGTCTCCTCCCTCAACTGCCAGTTAGAAATTGTCTAACTTTTACATCCTGTTGCCGATTGACATTACTTCTCTCCCCATGCGAAAACACTGATCATCATACAAATCGCTACGCTAAAATACACCAACTCCCAGCTATGTTTGGCCACGTTTCTACTTCCGGCCATGCTCCAACCTCGACTCATGTACAGTTATCGACCGAGCACTATCATATCAATCGGGTTATCAAACCATTTTTCGTTTTACCCTACACAAAGTCACCTCCTGTACCTCACTTTTCCGGTCTAAATGTGCATTCCTTTCGCATTTTTTGGTACATTCAATCATAACTGACTGCTGATTCTCCTAAACTGTCAGTCGTACAACCTCCAGTTTGGGGAAATCCGGAGAGATTGCAACTAAATCACCATCTTTAAAATATACAAAGAACGGAACGATCAATATCTTACCCGCACAGTTTTCCCACTATGAGCCCGTCCATATGTTTTTTAACGATATTATCTTCTTCCTCTCGCCCCTCACTATCCAGAGAATAACAACCGTAATTGATATCAACACTGCAGTTATGCTGTGCACCATAAGCGATTACAGTAGACCCCGATTTTCTTCATGGTTTCGTGTTTAACTACCCCTTGAGAAGCACCTATAATTTTCTCAATACAAGGCGAAACAGCTGTTTTCCACCTGCTATAATTGAAACACTCTGCATTGACGCTCTTTTTCGCATTTTTCGTCCACAGTCAATCCCTACGAAGAGAGCTAATTTCGCATCTGTTCCTCTCGAATTTCCTATGCCTACCCATATCCATTCTTCGTATTTATCCTTGTGACCATAGGAGTGTTCGGGAGGGTATTATCTTCCGATGTGCTCAAACGTCAGTTATACAGTTACCTATCGTTCTAACTCTGGGTTTTCCAGGGAACTTATTCCTGTTTGTCATTGCATTTCGTTTGCTCCAACGCATCAAAGTATACTGAGGGAATGCGGGCACATTCCCGATACTTTCTGTTCCATTTCACCGAGATCATTTTTTCATTTGGTCATGTTTTCGCAGCGCTTGGAATCGGGGCCCATCTTGTCTTTGTGTGCATCGGCCACGTTTGAATTTTTTTTAATATCATGACCTTAATCGCGTGAGACGCAAGATCTTTCACGGAATATTGCATTTGTCATACGACCTCTAGCGCACTAACGGTTGATCTACGCGCTATCCTTTTTCTGTCACTCGCACATTGGTTTTTGGTTTACCCGGCATTTTTTCACCTTTTCTTCCCCGTCATTTTTCTTTTTCTTTTTGAACCGGTGATTAATATAAGGTGATTGTTTGCATTACTCGACATTAAGTGACATGGCTGAATATATATATATATATATATATATATATATATATATATATATATATATATATATATATATATATATATATATATATACAGGTAATGTCGATTGTGATGCATGCGAAAATTTACTCAATGTATAGCTTGATCTTAGGGACTTAAATATGGTGTATCAGGCCATCGGGCAGTATTAATTCATTTAAGGTCTTATTCACGTTTATTCGTTGCCATACTCTGGGTACTTGAATGTGTGACCTTGATTGCCAGGATGAAAGACTCTAACAAGGTATGGACATACAATCTGATCAACCAGAGCACATCTGTTATCCCAGGTTACATTTATACAGGTTTACTATTTGAATATTTTGGTCGAAGCCGTTTTTTCGGCCCGTTTATTTTGCATGGTTGTGCCTATTTGTTGAGATTGAGAAAAATCCTTTCATGGTTTTGAGATTTCACGGTATATTAGGTCTAAAAGTGCTTTTCGACAATGACTGCCAAACTTATTAAAAAGAGGAAATTTCATTCGCATCAATATGAGCATTGTCTTCAGGGTCATTCGGGCGCAGTTCGTAAATTACTTACATGGTTATCGCGATAGCGATGCAGTATTCACCAAAAACTAAATTCCCCCGGCACCTCCACAGAGACAGTCACAGTAGTGTTGCTGAGGCCTATAATTTTGAAGCTTTATGCCGTATCTTGCTCAGTCCCTTAGCGCCAATTATCGGATAAATCACAGAAAAACTATCACAGGTACGCATTTCATAGGCAGAAGACCTAGAAAATCGAATGAATAGGACCATTTCTATGCATTACGATCAGAAAGCGACCCCGGAAATCCCTGTCTTTAATTCAGCGCGGAAATATTTCCAGACTCTGTCACTCCCAATTGGATAAAATGTAGTCGCAATTTTCATTGTGACTAGTATCACGTGATGTCGACGCTGTATTGCATGCTCAACAAATTAGGACACGTATTGATTCCATCAGGCAATTCAGATCACGAGGCCTATCATTTTGACAATGGGTTTGTTTGTCATATGGGTGTTTGGTATGGGATGAGCCGTAAAAGGCTCAAAAGTTATTTGGTGTAGGAAATTCCCCTGGTAAATTATCCCGCCGAATGTCGATGTCAAGCCAACCAACATTATTGATTTGGTTAGGAATAAAGTAAGGTTAGATTTGTTGATGGATTTCGGATGTTGGGGAAACTCCCACGGTTATGGCGACGAAATCAAGTCACCTGGGTAGGCAGTAGTTTTTTAGGATGACGCTTCATGCTATGCTTCACGAAAGGTTTGTGAGTTCAACCATACGGAACAATTTATCTGTGATTATTCGCCGTGAGGCTTGTAAAAAAATGCGCAACATCATGGTCCAGTTCACACAATTACCCTCTGATAGCGCATATTTAAACGTAATCGTGAAAATTTATCTGTTCTAAGAGGAATAGTCAAAGGACTACCTAGGCACTGGCCATTGGTGTCAAAAGTTGAACATGTGATGACGCGTAAGATGAAACAATATTTCATTACCAACATGGTGGGTTGTGTATGGATTAGACTGAAAAATCCTGAAAGATAAAAGCAGACCAAACGTTTCATACCGTGTATGAACATTGTGTTCTGAATAATGTTTGGGTGAATTCGGTGTAAACAAAACCTTGTTTCCTTTTCACTCAGAGGCTCATACTCCATCATAGTTGCAGTCCACGTCTATTGGTAAAAATATGGTTTCGTCTGCATTTTGAGTGCAGCTGTTCACCAAATACAAGCATACCACAAAGGTTATTGTCCTAAAAGCACCACACAACTTGCAAATTATGGTACATCAAATAAAGTAATTCTGCCCTATTGCTGTCGTGTAGGAACACAAAATGTGTTTATCGGACACCCGTATGCATTAGTTTCGATAGTAGTATGTAAACGTGTGGACAAAATTTCCCTGGAAGCACACTACCGGTTTCGCGGTTGTTGCCGCTCTTCAACGAACCACGGTGTGCACCTGTCCCTCAATAAAAATCCGGACGTCACGGTGCCAAAGGGGTTACGGGTTGGCGGAAACACTCTAACTCTCGCTATTCGTGGACTGATGTCCTTCCCAATACAATCTTCAGCTGTAGTCAAACTCCCGAGGTACTTGAAGTTGTCAACTTACTCTAGGTGGTCACCACAAAGGGTAAGTGCAGGCACAGACTCCTGCGAATCTTGCAAAAGTACTTTGCACTTGGAAGGCTCAAGGTGAATGGCAAATCTGGATACCTCAATCGCCAGACGTTTTAAGGCGTGTTGAACTGCCCGTGCATTGTCACGCAATAATGCGATATCATCGGCATATTCCAAGTCAGATACTGTTCCCCAAGAGGACCTAAACCCCACCGTATGGAAGACCGAACAAGGTATTTTGTAGAACATCCTTTACAACAAAGTTGAAGAAAAATGTGAATATAAAGTACTTTTCGTACTCCACGGGTGACTTCCAAAGGGGGCGAAAGCTGGCCATAAGACCTAACTCAACCTCATGTGTGACGATACGATTCTCAGGTACCCTAGTTCTCAGGAAATAAAACCATAATACAGTCAGTTTGGTGGTGAACAGTAATCCACTGTCGTCCGGATCGTTACGACACCTGACCTATTGGGACCTTATGGGGTTCTCCACTCCAAGTTTCAGGATCTGGTTACCGGTTATCCTCAACAGTGCAGTAGGCCTTTGTGGCTATGGGGTATATACCCCTTCCAATGCACACATGCGCAAGCATGCAAAAAAAGAGTCGAAGGCCGCGCGCATGTCTAGAAACACGGTGAACTTAGTTCTTTGACAGGCGCTTTAGCAACTGTTAGAGGGTGAAAATTCGATCGACGCATTCACGACCCGCGTGAAACCCAACTGTTCCTCGCGTGACTGCTCTTCACGCTTTTGGCACAACCTGCGAACAGCTTTGGCGCAATCAGGATAAGGCTGATACCACTACGCAAGCACTTCTTGTAGGTTAGGACAACAGTTTATTTACCCCACGAAGTGGGTACTCGCTTTGAATTCTGGGTTTATGGGACAAAACGTGAAGTTCTTTAAAAAACTACTCCACCACGGGGTGTCTGATAGGCGTAGCACTTTTGAGTCGGTGGACTGTCGTGCTCTTGGAGTAACCTCCCTTCTTTGATGTCTATCAGGTACTCAGCTCTCGTTTATGACTTCACGAATCTGAAGCATGTATCAACGGTCGCCCCCCGGAAAATCGCTCGACAGGCGAGCTAGACCTGGGTGAAGGTAAGCAAGACAGAAAACCCTCGGTAAGACGATATTCGGCATGCGGAGACAGTTAACGTTGAGTGGTCGGACGAGATTTATTGTATAATTGAACGGCTGAGAAGGAAATCTGTCAAATACACAAGACTGCATGAGCCCATAGGTTGGATTGGATTCAATCAAATAACAAGCGATGTCGTAAGAAGCCACCGGCCACCATGCATCAACACGCTTCTGCTTTTCAGCCCGCGTTTGGTTGTGTGAGGGTTAGAGGCGCGTCGTCGAAAAAAGCCGAGTGACGCTGGGGTCGTCCGTTGCACCAAACACCCAGGAAAATTTATGATCGCATCAACATGAAGCCGGCTTCCCCGAGGATACTTCGGTGATAGGCAGTAATCCACTGTCGTCTGGCTCGTTACCACACCTGACTTGTTAGGACCTTATGCAGTTGCTCAACACTCCAATTCTTATGTTCTGATACCGGTTATCCCCAATAGTGCAGTGGGCCTTTGTGACTATGGTGATACCCCTTCTGCTGCACTCATGCGCAAGCATGTAATAAAAAAGACAGCCGGTTGCGGTAAAATAAAATATGTTTAACAATGGGCTGACGTAGACCATCGGAGCCCAGCGATTTGATACGCCCTAAGGCTTGGATTTCTTTGCGGATCTTAGTAGGCGGATCTGTCGAAACAGACTACAAGATGTGTACCGGAAGAGCCATAGGAGAGGATAATGCTGAAGACCCACTAAACTGTATCTGAAAGTGTTCCGCCCAGCGTTCGAGACGCCGCTGCTGATTGTGAATTGGTGAACCGACGGTTTCAATTTGTTTCACTCTCATCTAGTGGCTTTCTACCGGTGACTCCAATGAAATAAAGCAGCTTGTGGGGATTTATCATGGCGGCAGCACATTCCACCTCTACAAAGACTTGTTTCAAATGCGAATCCGGGTACGAGCCGTGTTTAATTGTATTCGCTTCCAGTCGGGATCGACTGAAGTGCGTCGAGAAGACGCAGAAATTCAGCAAAAATCCAACAAAGCACAACGAAACAGACCACAGCGTACTAGACCAGCTGAATGCAAAGCATTTTTGATGAGCGACCAGTACTTGTTAACGGTGTCAGGTGGGACCACATCTGACTTTTCAGCTAGCGCGTTATGGAGGACGGATAGGCGAGATGGGTCGGAAAGCTTATCGCAATCTAGCTGTTGTTGCACCGGACGTTTGAAGCGCCCTCCGAAGCACATGGACAGCTTAGTGTAAACTAGTGCATGGTCCAAATCAAGGGGGAAGGGAAGGGGGTTGATCCAGTACGAGTCACAGTTTTGTGTGCAACGCCGTCGTTTGTAGTTTATGACGATGTCGTCGACCTTGGTCCACTACTGGCTCGAAGAAGGTGGACGCCATGTGGCGTACCGGTGATTAGGGTGTCTGAAGTTTGCACTAACGAGAAGCATATGATCTTCAGAGTATAGAGCATGGATAACCGCAGGAGTGGCCTTTCCTCTTCCCGCATTTTCGGAGACGTGCCCGTTACCATGGAGCCCTGCTCTGTTCGCACTAGACTATCGGAGTCAGTGGAGCAGTTGCACCCGAGTTCTTTCTTCCTCAAGGTTTATTTTTCTACGATTGTTTTTTCGAAAATGATGTTAAGTTCCCTTTTCATTACACAGTAATGGCACAGTAGTTCAGGAAAGGAGTTGAGGCTATTTACTTGCTGCCGGATAGATACATGAATGAAGGCGGCAAGACTCGAACTCTTGGTCGCAGCGTCTGAAGTTCGATATAACAATCGTTCGTTTGCTTTTACATGCGTTTCACTCTTGACTAGACGATGCTGCTAAATGGCAATCGAAACCAGAACACGGAAATGCGAGATTCACAATTGGAGGAACTATACTAATTGCTCACAGGTATCTCGATTTTTTTACCTTTCGAGCCTCATCAATGCAGCGGACACTTCACGTTTCCGTCTTCGGTATCCCTCCGAATGATAATAGGACCGATACTAGCTTTCGAGCACGTCTGCTCACTAGATGCGGCGTTTACTTCCCAATTAAGTCACGTACTTTAAACATCCATTCATCAAGTACCAGTAGCGTAATTAAAAAAAACCGACCAATCTGAAGTGGCACCGAATTGTTTCCATATGCAGGAATGTATCATCAGACGTACTACGGGTTTGCAGGTCTCGCTATAACATCATTATCATCATCGTACAGCGTTGAACAGTAGGGCAAGCCCCACTGACCACTGCCTTTCTCACCATGTTGTACGTTGAATTAGAAAGTATGAATATGCAAGGTGGACAGGGAGTGGGACGACAGAAGTGGGAAAAAGAAACAACGCCCTAGCAGCCAACACATGGAATATACGGTCCAACAGTACAAACGCACATCAATCCATCAGTCTGATTCGACAAAAAATGACAGCATGATCGCCACTGTTCACGGTTCGCAGCCATATCGTTCAGTGTCTCCAGCCAACTGGTTGCGGGGTCTTTTGGACACCATCACGTAGAGGAAATATCTGGTCGATGCATCCTAGACCTGGGCGGAATCCAGCCTGTTGGTCGCAAGCGTTCCCGTCGCGAGTCGGTGTAAGATGGAAAAATCAAGGCTAATACCTTAGTGACTATCGAAAATAAGCCAATCCCACGATGATTACTACAGTCGTTGCATATTCCTTTCGTGAAGATGGGAACAATCAGTGACTAACCTCATTATAGTGGGAAACGTTCCTCCTTCCAAATGTCACGGAGCAAGGTGATAAGTCATTTTATCAATGCTTCACCACCCATTTCGAAAAGAACTGGAGGGAGTTCGTCGGGACCGGCCCTTTTCCCTCGCCTCAGTGATCGAATGCTCAACTGTATTCCTATTTCTGATGGGGGCTCAAGTGCTACTCCCCAAGGAGCCGCAGTTGTTGACGTCCGAGTAACTACATTTGCGCGCGGCCGGTTAAACTGCTCCTTGAAGTATTGGGCCCAACGGTGGAGCCTTTGCTTTGTGCCATGAATAGGCTCTCCATTTCCATCCCATATCGTTTCACTGACCTGGGTTCGCCGTCCACCGGTTTCGTGAATATGTTTGAACACTCTTTGACTGCTACTTGGAGCAGCTGCTTTTTCCATTTCTTCGGCTATCTTGACCCACCAATTTTCGTGACCATTCTTAAGGTTTTTTGTAGCTTTCTTTTGTAGATGTCTTCGTATATTATTCATCTCCTTACAGTCCGAGAACTGACGCTTTTGCTCCATTATACTCAACGACTCTTGAGCAATGCAGTGTCTTTGATGGGCATCGGATCTAGGACCACAGGCAAAACCTGCTGCCACGTGCATCGCCTGTTCGATATGGGCGCAATGCTCATCTACATTACTGTTCGTCGTAGATCCTAGCTCATGCGCTAACTTCTCTTCACACTGGGTGCGTACTCCTGATCACTCATACGTTGCACGGCTAGCCGGGTTTGCTGTTTGCGACGATTACCACAGAGCTGGAGAGATAATCGCGTTGAAACTAATGCATGATCTGACTCTACGTACGCGGATCAGGAAGATCTACAGTTCTAAACCGAACTGCGCCACCGGTAGCTCACGGCGATATGATCAATTTAGCTTAGGGTACCTATAGAGTTAGAGCGCCATGTCAGCTGTGTCGGAAACTCGTACTAGCGAGGAATAAACGATTGTCTGCATAATGCTGGAGAAGCCTATCCCCATTATCTGTACGCCTAGCGGGTAAAGCACAACGGCCACCTAAACAAGCTTCTGACGCACTAAGTTTCACAACTTGTACAGTAAAGTCATGTGCTAGCACTACGATGTCAGGACCTTTGCCGCTGCGAACGAGGGTGGCGAATTCATCGTAGAACTTTATCTTTCTGCATGTCAGAGCTGCAGTCTGCTGTAGCGTAGGCCGAGATCACAAACAAATTTCGCTTAACACAACTATCCTCTCGAACGCCGACTGATTCCTGGAGTCTCAGAGCACATAAACGACCATTAATAGGAATCCAATCGAAGAGGGAAACCTCAGCCTTGTCATTCAAGACTGTTCCTACACCATGTTGACGCACAGCTCTAGCTGCATCGCCTCCTGAGGTACTCGTAAAGTACGTCAGTGAGATACCGGGAGCAGTTAGTTGAATCACGCTGCTCAAATCCTGGCTACTCGTTCCGCTTACCCAGCAGACATCACTCTTCAGAGAGTTCATAGTGAAGGCTAGGCACGCCTGCTGACCGGCCTGCATGAGCGTGCGCACGTTGAAGGAGATGAGGTTCAGAGGCTGACGAGGCTTGAGAAAATGTGAGTCACAAGACAGGATTATTCCCGACACTATTTGACAGTGAATCATTGCGATGATCGGCCGTGTTGTCAGTGGGAGCATTATGGGTGGATAAAGGGGGCAATGAGAAGTGGTTGGGTACAGAAGGTAAAGTTGAGTAGAAGAGAGGGAACTCTCGCTATAACAATTATCATTATTCTACATTTAGAGAAGCATTGTTTTTCTTCTGTCATCGTGATCCAAATATCTTTTTAAACTATTACCTCTTCAGTTACTCAAAATCGCACTTTTCATGTTGAAGTTACACACGAACCTAGCACCGTATTCTCAAATGGGCATGTTGGTAGTATTAATACAATAGCTATCTTCCTTACTTATTTATCTTCTCACTGGATTGTGTCTCCGAAAATCATTACCGCCAAACACTAAATGTTAAATGTCTAGAGATCTGCCCAATTTACACGCTCTCTCTTTCTCTTTCGAAAAAGTATCCAAAGAAACAACGTCCCTGTTTGCATACTTGATCACTCGCATTTTTAATTCGCAACTTATTTTCGTTAATATTAGTTTCTCGTTTTCCGAAAGAGTTGATGCATCTCCCTCCCTTTTGCTTTGTTCGCGCCTATCTACATCATTGCTTGGAAGATAAAGCCATTCACGTTTTACTGATCAGGTTCCAGACACAGCAAAGCAGATGCAGGGTTTATTGATTCTGATTTCATTATCTGCGGTACGACTTGGCATTGTTCAAAAGCTTTTTAGAATCCATATGGTATAATGCAAACGCCAGTTCTAGTGTTCTCTCGGTTGGTATATTGTCATCCAATATTTGGTGTTCTTTTTTAGTAACTAGAGTGAGGTTTAGTTGTGTCATTAGCTTTAAATTGCTGTTTTGTCATCAGCGAGGATAAAAATATTATAAGTTTGTTAGGTAAATTTTTTAGTCAAATGTCGACCTGTGTTTGGGTGTCCTTTACAACGTGCCCCGGATTGTGTGTTGCTAGCCACCGTCGTTAATATTTCAACATAGTTTACTTCGTTTCCCAAGGTCATGCGGATTCTTGCGTATAGTCAGCCGTTTCCGTTTTTTCAATGATACTTGTTTTGTAAAAACATGGCGAATTCAGCAAAGAACTGCATCGCCCATTACTGGTTAGCGTTACGGCGGATCAAACGCTGATCAGACAAAAATTAACGCAGTCCGTTTTTGCTCTTTCTAATCAGCTACACTTCCATGCCTTGGCAAACGACAGACTTTCGATGAGCCAATCCGATGGTATACTTACGAAGAGGTGAGGTGGTTCGTTTATCTTGCATCATCTCATTTAACTAAATTAATTCGGGGTTCGAATGATTTTATCGACTTGCATTATTTTCTCTAGGTGGATGATCACATACGGTGCTATGGATCTGCTCTGATTCATCTGTGTGGTGAACCGACAGCCCAATCAGCTATTATGATTGGCATTTATGGTCCTAACTCGCCAGAAGTGAGTCATCGGCTGCAATTCAGTCAGCTTTTGTCCCATATTGTTTACAAATTCGATACGTACAACATAGGTTTCCGAACCTTTTCCACATTCACACTTCGGTTTTTGTCCCCTCCTGTTTTGAGCTTGTTGGCTTTAGTAAACGGGGATCTACCTAGTCAGGCCACTATGAACTCATAAATTCATTCCTCCCCGATTGAAACCATGTTTTATTCAGTACACAGCTTAAAATCAGGCACGTGTGAATATATATATATATATATATTGATAGTAAGTAGTATGTTAACGGGGAAATTTTGTCCACACGTTAACATACTACTTACTATCAATATGAGCGCTTGCACATGCAGCCTCGTTGTTCGTTGGGTTAGCAGTGACCCAGACACGAATAACTATGAGAAATCACAGTTGTGATTCATTTGTGGGCTCTTCAATGAAGAGTATCCATTCACACTCCAGACGCTTCAAATTAGATTCTAGTGAACATATATATATATATATATATATATATATATATATATATATATATATATATATATATATATATATATATATATATACTGAGGTCAGAGATAGAATATGGGGTACCAGTTCAAAAAATATTCTGTCAGCGTATCCAGCTTAGTAGACTTCGTTAATTAAGGGGGGTGGGGGGGGGGCGTGTTACGTATGGCAAACACACGTCTACCACATCGTGCCCGGTTTTCCGTTCCTCTTTGGGAGTGGAATAAACCACGTGGAGGTCAACAGATGACATGACGACGGGGAATGAGAAAATGTACAGGAAACTAAGGAAAAGTAGATGCCTCACATCTTCGTGATGGTGTCCAAAAGATTTCCCAACCATTTGGCTGGAGACACTGAAGGATATGTTAGCGAACCGTGTACAGTGGCGATCGTGTTGTCATTTTCTGTTGAATCAGAATGATTGATCGATGTGCGATTGTACAATTAGACTGTGTATTGCGTGCGTTTGCTACGAGGGTGTTGTTCCCCTTTCCCGCTTCCTTAGTTCCACTCTCTGTTTATCCTGTATGCCTATTCTTCCTGTTTCTACGTGCAACATGATGAGGAAGGCAGTAGTCAGTGGGGCTCACCGTGCTGGTAACGCTGTACGATGTTGATGATGATGATCGAATGACTTCCCTCCCTTTTCAGTGGGTCGAAATGCTCATGGCGTGCTCAGCCTATTCTTTTGTCGCCGTTCCGCTGTATGACACTCTTGGTCGGGAAGCTGTGACACATGTGTTGCATCAAAGTAAGTCAGCAGGAATGTTTTACCGCCCTCTTGATGAGCTCATTTTCTTTCTCTTCACGTTTTTCATCATCATAACGGACATTCGCTATGTTGTTCAGCATACGGATTCTCACACAACTTTTTTTAGTCTCCTCTTGTCACTCCGTTTCGACCAGGAGGTCAAATCTTTCCGCGTCAGATACCATGCATGTCCTGTTCCACATCTACTTTGGTAATTCTGCTTTTTCGCTGTAAGCTGGTTTTTGGCTTTGCATTTGTCTGTTTTCGGTCACCATCGGAATCTTGCTCGTCGACTTCCCGAATCCACACGGTTTGGACCCTACGAATGAATGTTCGGACTCCTCGTTAGGCATTTATTTCACCGTTTACCACTCCGAATATGTTAATGATATCCCAATTTTCGATGTTTCTCTCTCAGGCACCGTGAGATCGTTGTAGTTTACGAAAGCCGTCAAACCACCACTCCGAGATTTCAGTGTCCCTTACTCCACAGTCACCTCACCGAAGTTCATCTCCGGAAATAATGCACACCAGAATTGATCCCTTTTTCCCTTTCATGTGTAACTTCGTCACCGATATGGCCCTAGAGGCCATTGTGTTATCACGTGACCATAGTAATATTGCACTTTCCTCTGACCGAAAAGTGTCGCACCTTGATTACACGGACTACTTATCTCTTGTGTGTGAAAAGCTAAGTATCCTGCAGACCTCTAAACAGTACAAATAACAGCGTAGTGAATCTCTGTCCCGGTTTTGCACATCCGAAGTACATGATGCCGCACGACGGGGTTGTTCCAGTGTCAAACCTTACGTTTTTGAGGTTACAGTAACCTGTATCGATTACTCGGCTGCGCTCCATTCGGAGGTTGAGTATCGGGTAAAGTGTCTGCGTATGGAGAAGGTGCTTTTGCTATTTGCCAGTTTCCGCCACTTATGTAGTTGACGTGACATCCGTTTATCTATCAAGGGTCGAGTCCACGTCACAGCCGGCAGGCCAGTTCTGCACGATTCATAAACGTGGCCGCTGAGAGTGAGGATACACGACAATCAGCTGTATTCGAACACCGATATCTCCTTAACATAGATGGAATGGGATGGAAATACTGTATCAACAATGCTCAGGCTAGTCGCAGAGTATTGAATGCAGAGAACCAATCCTTTGTTAAAACGCTGAGCCCCACCAGGTTGAGTTACTTCAGACCGTTGTTGCGCATACCCTCAAAGTGACCTTCTCGGCGTGTGATGTTCACTACGGCGGGCAGGGGTAGGAAAACTAGTTTTGGTGACCATTCCATGTTATGGAAGAAAGGTATGAATGCCTGACCAGTGTGTATGCTAGTTAATAACCAACTCCGTGAGGTCTTCATCACGTTTATAAGAGAACACTTCAGAATACGAACTAGAAGAATGGTTTCTAGTCATAAAACCTTTCCGCGAGTGTAGAAGCGGAATACCTCGAGTTTCTCGAAACTCAAAGAAAGTATCGCGCTTTATTTGGTGGATGTGGCTTACTAAGCTTTCCATTAGACCATATGTCTGTCCAGATTCCATTTTCCTCATCGGACTAAAGGCTGTATCAGGACCGCGAATTGACAGTTAGTGCACCGGCGAGCACGCAACAAAAAATCAGACTTCAAGATCTCAGGTAATCGTAATCCACTTTCGTCCGGCTCGTTACGACACCTGACCTATTGAGACCTTATGTGATTCTCTGACGCTCCAAGTCTCACAGTCTGGTTGCTGGTTATCCCTAACGGTGCAGCTGACCTTTGAAACTTCACGATATACCCCTTCCATTACACTCATACTGAAGTATATAGTAAAAAATCCCACTGAATTGAACTAGGGAACAGACGTAAATTACTGGCTTCCGTTGAGATACTTGAGGAGAAACTAACATGTCTCTTTCCACTTCTTCGGGATTTGAGCTTTGGAACGAGACACGCTGATCGGATGATTGCTTCTCATGCGGCATGGTCGATCACATTCTCCAACACTCCCCTGTTTTTGTTTAACGTCGTCTGTCTGTAATCACGAATGAATGCAATGAACTGCAAGTGTCCATGACTTGAAGGAAGAAGAATGGTTGTATACGACTCTCAGATTTCTTCATTCCGATCGCTTATTGGCCCATCTTGTTTCCTGGCAAAACGGGCACCAGGTTACCCTGGATAAAACTCTTGAAGCTCAAGAATCCGCCTCAGTGATATTTCTTCAGGTCCTAAATACAGTCTCTGACTGCATGCCACTCGGTATGCACTTTACTTGGTCAGACTGGTGTCAGGATCACGTTGTATAACTAGGCGTAGTGGGTCGTGAAGATCATGTGTGAGTATCATGATCGTAGAAGTAGACGGTTTAATTGATTCGGTCTCAGTTTGCTTACAGTGCGTTTCAGGGAGCGAATCAGTTGCGATGCATTTATTGCAGATAAACTCCACAACCGCGTAAAACAATCCTGTAGCATACACTGATGAACTACGTTGGCTGTCCCGCTTTCAAACGTATCACCAGATCCAGATAATTTTACTGGTAATGATCAAGGGTAACCAAAATAATGTGTCTGATGACCGCTGTGATTGTGTGTATACACATGAAAATAGTATAACTCGAGGAAACAGATTTTCTTATTACACCTAAAGTGGGGGGTAAACCCCATAATCAGAAGACATACTGTAAAAGTGGGTTGAGAAGGAACATTCACGTAAGAACCAGTTTATTTATCCTGTTTTTGAAGATAGAGAGGTTGTAAGTGGGTGGAAAAGCAGAAACAGAGAAAGAATTCCAGGGAAAGAAAGAAGATTGGAAGATAGAAGTGCGACATCTAGTGACAATTTGATAAAGGTGACTAGCTGCCTGAGTGCGTGATGATCGGGAAAGTTATAGGAAGAGAAACTGCCGAAACAAGCTCAGAAGAACAAAATCCAACATAGTACCAGTAGAAAAAGGACAATGAAGCAACCGCCCGACAATAGGCTATTGACTGCAGATTGAAGGTTAAAGAAGGGTCGGCGATCAACTGGCTGGCCTTTCTTCGAACCTGATTGGGAAAGTAAAACGCATCCCTTGCAGATCGCTTCGCGGGAAGAACACAGCGATCGTGTGTGTCTCCCGAATCCACAGAAGAAACGCTTGCTAGTCCCAACATTAGTGGATGCAAAGGTAGGAATATTTTAGTTGAAGCAGTTGATCTTTGTGCTGTTTGTTCCAACTCCGGTGGATTGGTTGCGGAATCCGTATAGGCACGTTCTGCTTTGTACGATAGTGACTGACTCAGCCATCTCAAGAGATCGTGCTCGCTCGAACATCGTTTTCAGATCGAGTGAAATGTTTTCTAAGAGCCGTTGTCGTATTACCTGAGACTGGAGTCCAGTGATGAAAGCATCTCTGATGGTATCTTCTTGATTTTCCTCTGCCGTTAACGGTTTAAATTTACAGTCTTTAGCCAGCAATTTCAGCTTTTGCAAGAATTGATTTAGATTTTCGCCTGTTTGTTGTCGACATGAAGCCAGTATCTGGCGAGCAACAATCTCATTCTTCGGTTTGATATACAGGTTCGTGAGAGTTTCTATGGTGGCTTCATCAGTAGTGCAACCCCCGATATAATCATACACATCGGGAGACACATAGTTGGCGAGGGTTCTGAGTTTATTGGGACTGAATGATTCTATACTGTCCAGAAAGTAAGTAAACGTATCCGCCCAATGAGTCCATTGTTTAGAAGCAGTTGAATAACTCTTTATTACACATGAAGTGAATTACAGTATAAGGGGTAAACCCCATAATCAGTAGATATACTGTAAAAGTGGGTTGAGAAGGAACATTCACGTAAGAACCAGTTTATTTATCCTGCTTTTGAAGAGAACGGTTGTAAGTGGGTGGGAAGACAGAAAGGGGAAGTGTTCCATAACTTAACGGTCCGGGGAAAGAAAGAAGATTGGAAGATAGAAGTGCGACATCTAGTGACAATTTGATAAAGGTGACTAGCTGCCTGAGTGCGTGATGATCGGGAAAGTTATAGGAAGAGAAACTGCCGAAACAAGCTCAGAAGAACAAAATCCAACATAGTACCAGTAGAAAAAGGACAATGAAGCAACCGCCCGACAATAGGCTATTGACTGCAGATTGAAGGTTAAAGAAGGGTCGTCGATCAACTGGCTGGCCTTTCGTCGAACCTGATTAGGGAAATAAAACGAGGTAGACGAAGCTCCGCCTCACATGTGACTGCAGTATTCAAGTGCGGGGTGGATTCGAGCTTTGCACAGCTGAAGATGAGCTGGTGTGAAGAAGCGTCTGGTGCGAAACAGAAGGCCAGCTTTGCGCGCAGCACGGAAGGTGGGCTAAGATATGAAAGCGGGCGAACACAGAGAAGCCAAGAGAGATAGAATCTGTGGCAGGCAGCACAGTTGAATCAAAGGATAAATGAGGGGAAAATGAATGATGTTTCGAAGAAATTGAGAAGAGAGAAGTTTTGTAAGCAATAAATGCAACATGATTGTGGGATCCCCATGGGGAGATATGTTCGAGATCGGACTCTAAAGATACATTGACTGCATTGCCGTCACGATCGGTGTTGATGTTGCGATAAGAAAGAGAATAATGAAGAGCGGCGTCATCGGTGAAGGAATGGATTGGGTTGGAAGTAGTGGATAAAGGATCATTGATAAATAAAAGAAATAGGGTGGGTGCATTTACTGAACCTTGGGGAACACCAGCATTTACACGAAATGACTGGGACAGAACCCCATCAACTCGGACGAAGATGGTTCGCTTGCTGAGGGGAATTGATGTCCACGATAGAAGAGCAGAGGAGAACCCGAACGTGGAGAGTTTCACCAGATGATCTTCGTGTCACGATACAGTTGAATTATCTTTTCTGTTCGACATACATTTTCTGGGCAGCTAAAGAGCATACAGAGTAAGCTTTACGCGACCTGTTATATCGACTTAAAGTAAGTCCTAAGACAACGAGACCGGATAGTCTTGCTACTCAGTTTTGTGGCTCACGATCCTGCGTACTGAACGCGAGTTAGTACCTAGTAGATATACTTTGGTGATTGTGCCCACCTGGGATGAAACTGCACAGTTCCATGCATTTTCAGATACGCATAGTAGATCATTGTATAACTAACTGAAATTTTCTATAAATAACTGTATGGCCTTTCATTTTCAAGAAAAGTGTGAACCTGTTGATTTGTAGTGACATGAGTCTAGATGCATTGAATCTGACGTCCTTTTGTGCTACGTTCGTATTTTCATCAACGATTTCTCGTATATTGCGATGTAATGGCATGAGTATGAAGCACTGAAACACGAGCTTGTCCGCCAGTCTGTGTTTTTCCAAATGTATTCATTGAGAATTTTCCGGCGATTTTTCTTACGTTTGTCTAAATTTTGTATAGATGAATCAAACCAGTCCGCCACTCTGGTTTCGTTTGTAATTAACAATTTCGCCCCGTAGATGAACAGGTTCGCGGATACTCTGGTACTGGGTGTATCCGTAAGCACTTAGATAATCAGCCGATGCTGAGAGAGAGAGTTCATTGTCCGTATGATTTTGATCGTATTTTTTGCCTAATGTTTATACCCTGTGGACTTGCTTATATAAATGCGGACAGACAGATTTCAGTTTGATGGGCCCACTTCGGCGTTTTGACTCACCGCATGATTTATTTTCGCTATGTCGGTAAAAATACATACTTGACCAAAGTTTTTTCGACTTATGGTACCATCAGTTTGAACGTTTTTCTAGTCCACAGATGAAACGTGGGAGACAAACCGTTTATTTTCCGCGGAATATAGGTAATCGTCTTGTGTGTTTGACATGTGCTCAGTAGGTTTCAACGACCCGGACGGAATAGTTTGGTGTTGGAGGATATTTTCCCAATTCTACTCACTGGCATTCAATCACAATATAATAAGCGGTGTTCATGCACTTAGCTCATTTGCACACACACACACACACACAGTCGAGACGGCCTGTGACCTAGTGCAGAATGCCGTCGACGAACACATTCCCTTCGGATGATTGAACGTGGTTTTGCAAAGTCAACCGGGGGTTGCCAAAACCACTAAGGCAACCTTAGAGGTTGTGCTATCTGGTTTGTATTGCACCCACTTCCCGGTCGTATCACAGTGAATGGCAACCGATAAAACCAGAGTGCTCAAAAAAATGCTCTTAGATTTTTCCAAGCCGAACATTGATCACTGTGTCGACATAAACTGATCCTCATGATTTTTCCCACTTCGTGCTCCGAGAGTATGCAGTGTTGATGCGATTGTAGACTGAACTTGTGTCGCTGTCCAGTGATCAGGTGTACAGATGCGTGTGTTTCTTCTCATCGGCTAGTAGCACACTCAGTGTGGCTCTCATGTGAACCTTCGAACATTTACTCAAGTTGCCGGACAAACTCGCCACTTCGAATCTTTTCATTCTTGTTTGATCAGACCCACTTTTTTCCATGTTTTCGCGTGACTGAAATGGAAAGAGCACGCTCCCTAGCCAGAAAGGCTTGCCGTACCGTATTGTCTTGAGATCAAGCAGATATGGCCGAAATGAGATTACATTAATGCTCAAGATACCGGATATGTTAACGAGCCGAATGATAGCCTGCCCTCCTCTGTTAAAGAGTAATTTTTTCGATATCTGGATAATCATCATTCTAATGAAGTTTACGGAGAACATGAACCAGAAGTGCGAAGGTGGTCAAGCCCTGAACAAGAGGGTGTTTTTAATACACTGAGTTTTTTATTTTTAGACACTTTATTGTCACACTTCATTTGGAAATGCAGTATTTTAATTGACCCTCATATTTGTTTAATTTAACCATCGTAGAAACAACTATTGTTTTATGTTGTTGATTGATTACCGGCTCTTTGTTTTTTTGTTTTCTAATTTCAGCGGAACCACAGTTCATTGTCTGCCATACGGCTCAGTTGGCTCGTTCGATTCTTCAGTTGGTTGGTTCCGTTTGCAAGTACTGTTTGGTGCTGACAAAGGATGAGGATCTTGAAAAACTACGTTCAGAGCAATCTGGTAATGCGTGCCAAATCATGGATTTGGATGAGTTTAAGGTGAGTTTTACGTTTGATTCTCCGCCTTAGGCTTCACTTGTTCTTCGTTCGCTCTCGCTGTGTGTATGTACGTGTGTCAGTCTCACGCTCATCATCGTTACCAATCAGCTGCTTGCCTCAAGTCGTTCACAATCGATTGAACTTGCGAGCGCTGTGAGCAGCCTCACTGCTGATAAATAGTGAATAGAGAAAAAAAATTATTATAGGTTCTCTTGAACGTCGCTCTGACACCACCCTGTTATGGTTTGGCGAAAACCATACTGAATATATATATATATCCTATCGGGTCACCAAATAACCTTACAGAATGCGAAATTGATACGTAAGACCTCCTCAAAACTGTAACAGAATGCGGTTATCTGAAAAGAACATAGTAAATTGCTGTAATCCTGTTTTTTATCACCAAGTTAAACATGCAGTGCACACCAAATGTCTTAATTCGCCGAGACTGCGAAACACGCAAACTTATGTTTTGGGATTTCGATCGTAAATAATAGAAATAACACATCTCCCGTTAATAAGCGATTCCTAGATTCATATGAACCTGATTTAGGAAAATTAGTCACCGCAGTTTAAATAACTTATGCTTACTTTTACTTCCATGTGACTAGCTCCTCCATGAGGATAAATCAGCTCCTTGGATGTCTGATGGCTACTGCCCATGAGGTGCAACCAGCGGCAATGTGGACGCACGATGAAATTTAGTTTTTGCGCCAGATACGCAGCCCGAAGATCGACTGGCGACCTAGATGTTCTACATGCACTCTGACTGTGTTCACCGACGTTTTAGGTGGTCATCAAGGCGGCAGTTCTAGTCTGAACGAGGCGACGGTAGAAAGTTTCCCTTTGTAAGTTCCGCTTCGGATCAACGGGGACCTGCCGAACCACTGAGGACAGCACTGTTGAAGAATTTCAAACTGCGCTTCTATAACCGGCAACCGTTTTTTTAACAGCACTCTTTGGGACGCGATCATACCTTTTGATTTTGACTGTGTCAGAGACACCAGCAGTCGAAGCTCTCCAACGTTTTCGTAGTTTCTATCCTCAGTGTACGTGAGAACCGGACGAATGGCTTCTGCAGGGATCCGCTCTTACAGTAGGATGTCTTGCCTTGTTGTTCAGGGGTAGCCCTTGTAATGAATACTTTCAGCATTGTTCATAACGCATCTTTACTACCGTCGATAGGTATCATTTCGTATCTGGAGTCGATAGCGTTCGAAAACGCGTGAGCTTTGTCGGCAATTGTTCACGAAGAGAAAAAAGTGCTTTGAAGGTGAGGCTTTCTTCGGGTTGAGAGATGGGTCTTGGGGCGGGCACGTACAAGAATGTGTTCAGTGCCATTGGCACACAGGATCGATGAGCCTCAGTGAGATCTCACCAGGATCTGGTGCACTGTCGGGTTATCGTCAGAGGGCCAAGTTAGAAGGTTCATTTTTGGATGTTGGAAGCGAGTATTTTTGCCGATAAGTCGATTGAGGCCTGCAAACGTAACCAGACGATCATCATTTTTGCATCGCTCACCGAAGTCACATTCTCCCAAAGTATGTGTGTATCCTCGTCGGTGGGGCCTGTGTGGGCGTTCAGTTTCTTGCAATCATTAGGATGTTGTGCCTGGAAATTCGATTGGTTGAGTTAGGGCTATCATTGGAGAACTCATCTTTTGGTGTCCGGCTCAGTGTGTGTGGTCGGGGCGTGGACTGCAGTGATAGTCATGTTAAGCCCAATGCCCCTGTACCGCGCTATGACGATCTGTCAAGCCCTGGCTCGCTATGGCATATCCTGTGGGACGTGAGATTTGTATGCGTCAAGTGCCGGAGTTGGGTAAGCGTACATCTGATAGGTTTTATGGTCGTAGAGAATGATCATGGTGATGCATTGACTACCTCTACCTATAGGGGTTCTCGCCCTCCTAGCAATCTATGTATGTATGTGACCTGTTGTTAAGGTGTCTGTGTCACCCCAGTCACCCGGAGAGTACCGGCCGCGTCGCTTACCGGGGACGCCATAGCTTGATCAATACGCATTTCAGCGTCAAAAATCCATGAAGATACATGGGGATGGGGTACTAAATAACATCTCCAGTATCATTCGGCTTTTTACAAGGGAGACACCTCGTGTTTTCAGGATCCTGTGACCACTAGTGATTCATACGTTTTTCGGATCATGCAATAATCCAGCATATTCTTTATTTGAAAGGACCGATGGCCGATTCTCGGTTCATTCGCTCTTTCATGAGTCTTGCTCCGACTACGCGACCAGAGACAAGCGGTAATAGCCCTATTTAGTGGTGACTTACATGCGCACATGTTGGGATGCCGTCTGCAGACCTTTGTGGCTGTTCGATAGTGAGTAAGTTTGTTGTCAAGCGAAAACCCACTACATCCTGGGGTAATCGCCGCTGATCGGCCGCGACCGCTTATTCGGAGACTTGGTGCTCTCTTGTTAGCGGCTAACCGCCGGACTGGTTACTCCTAACCACGGCCCCCGGTGGCATTTTGCTGTGCTATCCGTTTTCAATCTTGTGTGTTTATCAGCAGTCGTAAATCTTACATCGAGAGGCTTATGAAAATGAGAAACGAGCGCTGGTAGTATGATGATCTGCATAATCAATGCGTGCAAATTTCCGCTTCAGCACTCACCGCATTGTGGTTGTCAGTTAGTCGAGAGGTCGTCAACACGGAGAGTAACACAAGTTACTGAATTTTCAGTCGACGAATGGTGCACGTAAAAGCACCGTCACGTGAAACAACTCAAGTTGTGTTGCTGATTTCAGTGCACCCTTATATTATAAAAGGAACTCCGTGTGCTACAGACTAACATAGCTTGACTTCTGTCAGAAGTTGTGTGCACTTTACTCCCTTTGTCTTGTGCTTAAAATGTTGTTTGGATGTCGCCATTCGGCATTCAGTTCCTCTCCAAGGTTATGATTTGTCTAAAGAATTTCCCCCGTTGTAGCACCAAATTGCCATTGCCTCCATCGTTCGCTTAAACTAACCGTTTTTTGATTACTCCCTTTAGTTTGCTTACCGATTCCGTTCAGGGATGATCGTTTGTTGGCAAAGTCTAAGAATGCATTTGTTGAGTTTGCCCATAGTTTTGGATTTCCCTCCGCCCACCAGTATGAATGCCCCATTTTCTGCGCTACTGAATTACGCCACCATCTTGTCAATGCCGTCGCGGACTGAAGCACATGAGACATCATTGGTTGATGCAGGGAGACTTCCAGTCATTTTTGGTCAATAAATTCGATGCGATTAAACATGGATATTTAGTTTACTCACTTCAATAACTGGAGTTGTAACCGAATGTATGTTTCCATAATCCAAAAGCGATTTGTTTCACCGTCAGTTTTGTATTTCTGTATGAAACAGACGGTATCTAACTAGATCTGACTGTGGGTGGATGGTATCTGTTCCAAGATATTTGATGCATATGTCGTTGGAAGGTTTGTTAGCCCTACCGTTGATGACCCGACCTTTTTTGTTGCACTGTGACTGCAATTCATTGTCTATTTCTTTTACTGCCCCCTTCAAGCCATAAACTGCCTCACTATGAGCATTCTTATCTTTTCTTCCCCAATGCTGTTTTGCGCCCGTGTACCTATAGACTATTGGTTACGCTAATATGAAACCAGTCGAGGTGAGTTCGTTGTTCACACTGTCTTAATGCTGTCAGAAAAAATCTCACCACTCCTGCAACTGTAGGTTGGACTGCTTTTGAACTCATTCACTCTCTGTTAGATGCACCGTTTTTGAAGTCGGCCGTGAGTCCATGCGCTCCGTGGTGTGAAAACCTAGGGAATTATTGGTATATTGCTGACTGGCAAACTTAAAACAAAGGGAAGCAGCTAACCACAGATAGGCTTTATCGCAATTCCATCAAGCCAAATACAAACTGGTCAAATTTTGTTGCAGGGTGATATATGAACAGACTGTCTATCATTGGGGTTTGATTGAGAAAGATGTGTGGTCCTTACAATACCAATGCCGTTTGGTTGAGCTTGTAAAATTATCTTGGGTTTCATTCCTTTCACTGAGTTCGACGAATGACACTTTTCCGCATAAATGTTAAAGACGTTTGGGCGGATAAGGTTTACACATACTTAGGATCTTCTGCATTTCATTGGCGAATATTTTGCAATGTATCTGTGGTTTGTAGTTATCCGTGTTGTGTTAATTTGGACGAACTTTCTTTGTTGTACTAAATGAGAAGCATCTTTTAGCTTGTTTTTGGGTTGTGTCATTTGTCGGTACTGTGGTCGTCACGAGGTTTCATACAACCTAGGGAACCACCTGTCCAGACAAGTAATTGTTTGTATTCATTCGTACCCGGTAACTTGTTACAATGTTTATTCGACCGGAGGCACTGCAGCTATTGCGGTCGATCAAAGTTCCCGTTTTATGTGAGAAAATGTGAGAATAAGGGGGATGGTCAAATGGTTGGGAAACAAGTTGTGTACGGTGTGAGAGAGCTTGCGTTTGTGTAGAAAGTGTCGGTGTGTGTGAAAGTACATAATACGTAATAAGATTTGCCATCATCGTTTGCGTTGTGGGCTGTTGTACTTCTCGGTCACCTGGTCCATAATAGACCTTTTTTGCTCGAGAATGCACCTTAAGCGTTTGCACAGCTGACCGCTTCCTGCAAGGCAACAGCATTGGTCCAGATGAGCCGGTTGTCAGTAGCACGGTTCATTCGCCTCCTCTGGGAAACCTTGTCAGGCAAACGGAACACAACAAGGGGTTACGACCATATTTAGTGGTGGTTCACATTCGCCACGTCACAACACTTTCCACAGATTTACGTGGTGTTTTGAAGCAGAGAATGCTTACCAAGTGAAAAACCCGCCACGCTTCGAGCACTGTCTCTGATCGTTCCCAACCGCCTTCTTGGTGAGTCGAAGCCTACCTTCATGGCTAACCACGAAAATTGCAGCCGCATCTTGTAACACTATTTTTTTACGTGAATAATGCGAAAAACGCTTGCTCTTTTACGGAAAGGTTATAAACAAAATCTTTCACAGAAAAACCTACAAAACGTGTTATCATAATGTTGTCACTGTCTTATTTACTATCGTACTAATAATTCCCTGTCATGATTGAACATTCCTCCAACATCACGGAAACAGACGAGACGTTTGACGCACTACGCTCATTTGATCGTTTTCAAGGTCATGTCGCGCGAATAAACCAGCCGCCTTTTTCTCGTGAGGCTATCACCAACCGCAAAACTGCTAGTAACCCACCAGATGATCACACATTTTTCCAGATGTGTTTGTATTGCTTTCGCTTCTTTCTGCTAAGCAGAAATATTAACGATACTTACACAAATAAGGTTGCTGCTGGCAGGATCAGTATTTACGCCTCCTTAGTAAAAACCACGTGCGAAGAACTCCAATCTCATTACTTTACGGATTATTTACACTCAACTGTTCATTCCACTTCGTGACAAGCACCAGTCACATTATTCATGTTAACCACATTCACCCTTAGAATATTACAGAGCTAACTTGAACAATTTCACTTTTCGAGAACTTTGGTATTATATGAAGAAAATACGAACATGAAGCTCATGACAAAGAAAATTGTTTTTATTCGAATTTCGATGGTATCTACATACTTTACCAGGTTAAAAAGCAGCTTACGAAGCCGTTGTGTGCAGTATACTCATTACACGTGCGAGACTGCTGTGGTCCGAGCGACCGAGTAGTACAGTTCACGGAGATTCCAATTCTTTTGAGAGCATTATTCAGATTTTCCTCCATGTTACCTCTTTTTGTGTTTATGGTGTTGGCACTATGCGTGGCTCTACACTCTGTGTATACCAATACTAATAATACGTTTGTTTTAACTGACTGGGTCTCTTATCATCATCGGCTACCTCGTCCCTACTTTGCTTCCGACAGAAGGCTAATCCGGAAGAGTTGTGCCTGATCGGCTACACGAGTGGTAGTTCAGGTGAGTTATACCAAATTTACTTGTTTCACTTTTGTGGAGATGATTTTCCGTCCCCCCCCCCTCCCCTCATATAACCCTCAAGTTTTTTTATTTCATTCCCGCAGGTGTCCCGAAGGGCGTTCTTTTCACACATCGCAACTGTCTTCAGCCGATTCTGGGCGGACGTCATATTTGGCGCCAAGCGGTGAGTAATACCGTCATGCGGACTTTTTCTGCTGTCATTCTGTCTCTAACAGTTCACTGCATAACTTGTGCCTGCAACGGTGAATCTACCTAACACGCGACGTTCAAAACATCTTGGAGTAAATTCCTCGGTGCTTTGTTTTTTTCGCATTCAAATGCTGAACTTCCAACGGATCAGAAGGTATTTCATGTTTGTTGGCTGTGTTTCCATCAGTAGCGCTTAGTTGTGCATGAGTTTTCCGGTGATCAGGATATCTGAATCTTCACAAGCCAATCACCTGAATCGGGTTGTAAAATTTGAATTGTTTCATCTGTGGTGTTGTTCACTGAGATGTCGTTAACCTCAGGAACTACACCAACGATGCGCTTACGGTACCGTGGACCGCATCTGGATTATTCCTTGGGTCTTTGACGATCTTGCGGTGGATGCAGGGATATTTATGCGTCACCTACAGTAATGACTCGTGACAAAACCTATCTGTGTTACATTCATTGTTATGGGACATGATTTTCCAGAATGCGCTTATGGCACTGTTTGCTTCGGGAACACCGTTAACTTCAAATTGGGTTTTCTTTTTAAAGTATTTGATTTCCAAAATATATATGATCTAGGCCTAATGCCAAACCCGGTTCGGCTTACAGGTTCTACCTGGAGTACCTGGAAGTGCGGAACTTCACTTGCCCGCTGAGTCAGACGGTAATCCTACTGCCAAACTTGGCCAGCTAACAAACACCAAGGTACGTGCGCCGAGCCACCAAAACAATTTCAGTTCAGTTTTGCCAACCAATAACCTCGCACTTGAGTGCTCAGGTTTCGGTTGCTGTCTTTCAGAATGACCACTCCGAAGATGAACTGAATCGAGGTATAAAAAAGCTGGTCACCACAGTGCGAAGATACACGAGTGAAGAGAAACGTCGAAAATGAAAAGCTCTGGACGAAAGCACAAAACATGCAGATACATCCAACTATGTGGTAATCCGATTTCACGGATCTTTATCAAAAGAGTTACTACTTCATTTACGGTGACAAAGGCTGGCCAAGTAGTCTGATTCGGTAGATAATAATTCTGAGATACCAGATTCGGACACCGCCACAGCTGGGAAGGTTGAATTTAAAACAGCATCCCTGTCGCTTGACTCGGTACGACACACTTGGTCTGTTGGGACGTTATTTAGCTCTTCCCTCCAAGCCCTCGGTTCTTTTTAATAGTGAGTACATTCGTGTGACCATGGGCGCTCCCGTGCATAATCATTGAACCAGCAAACCCTAATCCACTAATAAAAGATTTCCTACCTTTCCAATAACTGATTTATTTTCTGACTGTTGCCTGCTTTACCCACAGTACACGTAAAACGAGTTGGGCTGATAATATTCCGGTCCTGATATGCGTAACAGGTAATAGTTGCATGTTTGATCGGACGAACTTTTCTGGATGCACAGGGTCGCCTGGCCTCATGGTCTTCAAACAGTTTTTGTTCCATATCAGTGTTCTAGCTATTGTAGATCTTCCTGAGTTCTTGATGGTGGAAAGTGGTAACGTCCACTTATATACTTGATAAGATTACCAAAAATCACTGGTCTATCTTAAGTGTGCTACCATATTTTGGCCGATATTGAACCCTCAAGCAATCTGAAGCTTCGTGGGGATCAAAACGTGTTTTTCCGTTTTATCAATCCTCCGGTGAGGATGTGATTCCACATCAAAGCAACCTGATCCCAATAAATTATCTTTCATGGGTGCCACACTGTGATGTTTACTGTACGAAAGAACTTGCAGCTTATTTAAGCTCTCGTTCAAGAGTACGCCGTTGTCCGCCTTTTTTGGATTGAGATCAGCTTTCCGTCCTAACAGATTAGGTCAGTGCTGGAATCAAATTCGATAAGGAATCAGAAGAGCCGGGATGTTGAGCAGAAACTCTGACAAACCATTTTCTTTCCGATAAACTTGTGTAAAAGAATATTGAAGCCATCAAGCGAGTTTTGATTGTACACAGCAATCGAATCAAGGATGCACGTTAACCTCTTAGATTCTTCAGCGGAAAACCGCTCTATGGAACTGTACGCGGAATCTGCTGTTAGATCAGGGGACGCGATAACGGTAGTATTGGGTTTATTGAAGGTTTTCCTGTTGATGGCTAGGAGTTTTGTCAACACAGCATTGAACAGGTCTTAATCCAGTGTGGTTTTCACGAGTTTGCCATTTGCCAGCTGTGAATCCTAATAAGTTTTTCCGCACCGCTAATCAAGCTTTTTTCACACACCAAAATATCTTACAATCGTGTGCTTACAAACCGGGTTTCCACCGGTAGCCTAACATCAAGTTTGCAGAATACTTTGTCATGCCTTATTTTTCTCCGCATATTTATATACCCGTCACATACCACATTTTTTTCCGGATTCTTCCTGTTTTATTCGAGAGTCCGACTTGACTCTCTACATTCTCTATCCAAAATTCCATTTTGCAGAAACTGGGACCTGAACAGCACGTTCACTTTTCCTATTTACCTTTGGCTCATTGCTACGAACGAATCAATGTGGTGAGTCGTGATAACCATTCATGATTCGGCTTCTACCACTGGTTGTCAGACAATCACTGACTCTGTACCGACTATCGGACTATTATATGCAGTCCACGCACCCTCCTTCTTGTGGTGACCAAATGAGGAGACAACTTTTTATTCAGATTGCCAAACTCTTTTCATTTTTTTTTCTCCGTTGCAATTGTTCTCGTAGGCGTTGCTCTTGTTAGTCGGTGTTGTCTTCTAGAATTTTGTGCATGTGCAACAAGTAGTAGTAAAACGTTTTTCACAGGTCGTAGGTAGACATGTTAGTGTGCGGTGCTTGCATGAATATGCACAGTCATCGCTACCGTCTTTGAGCGGTTGAGCAAGCATGAACTAGTACTTCAACCTGATTGTCGATAATCAATGACTCATTCGACTGAACGCTGACCGGTTGACCGAGTGATCATCCGATTCGCTGAAGAGTTGTATTGCGTGTTTCAACAACGGTTGGCAAGCTATAGATGGTAATTTCAGTAAAATATTTTCGAACAATTCAAATCGTGTCTTTTGATTTAGGTGGCGTCAATTGTTATTCGCAGCGCGGTTATTTGGAGTGAATATACTTCTAGCATGCGCGTAATTTGCTGATACTACAAAGATGTAGCTATTTCTTTAACTCCGCATTCGTAGCCCTCATGGATAAAGTCCTCCCGTCAAACGTGTATAAGTTGCGTAAATAGCTTATACGAAATTTATATGTCCCCATTGAGTTTACGGCATCAGACGCGTACAACCTCCGGTACTTTAAACTGATGCCTAAATCGGTCCTGAGAAATCTGTTGCTTCAGTAAGCTCACTTTCTTCTGCTTTGTAGTTTAAGATTACACAATAATTTCGATGAGCCGATGAGGAAATTTTAAAGGATGGTATGATAATAGTTTGTCTAGATGTATTCTGTACACTACAGCGATTTCATCGATGTGCATACGTTTCACTTCTGTGCTCTGGTTTCGGTTGCTACCTCTCAGCATCGTCGAGTAAAGGGCGAAAAGAATAGGAGCATGGTGATAAGGATTCAAAAAAGTCAAGGTATCAAGGGGAAATCAGGACGACAAAGAAAAAGTCCGAATCTAAATACGCCACTAACCGCGACACCTAGCCATATCACTTAATGCCTCCAACCATTTGGTAGGCGGATCACGTGGAACCCCAACCTGGATGTCTTACGCGTCCTACTCAGCCAAGTCCACTGGTCACGGTTTTCATACCCTTTCGCCATGTCATGGGCTGACCACCTCGACCTACCTTCGAGTCACCACCTGCCTCAGAGAACAGCGTACGCTGAGGAAGTCTGTTGGTGGACATGTGTAACACGTCTTAGCCATCTTAACCTGTTTAGATTCAGTACTTGTGTTAATGATTGGTCCTTAGTGGGCATGCGTAACACATCAGCGGGAGTGTACTATTTTTGTTACAAGCCTGTGCATGAGTACACTGGAATGGATATACCCCATAGACACGAAGACCCACTACACTATTACGGATAACCGGCAACCAAACCCTGAGACCTATAATGGAGAACCACATAATTTCCCAAAAGGTCACGTGTTGTACTAACCGGTTCCCGTTTCGGCGTCGTGCTTACGAAGTCTTCAAGATAACTTACAGTATTCTGATAGGCGATAAACTTGTTTATTGGTCGCACCAGAGCTTATTCATTTGGCAGTGATAAATGTGCTCGATTCCTCCCTCTCATTGGTCCTCACTGCAAATAATATCCTTTCATAGATCTATAGCGTTCTGTTGTTAACAGTCAGCATTAATCGTCTGAGTCACCACTACGGAAGAATCAGCGCTTGTGGGGTTCTGACTGACTGAACCATTTTGACATTAGTGGTTGGCTTGTTATCTCCTTGCTGTGTTTGATCGTAAATGACAAGCTGTTGTGGTTTTTCATCCACCAATTTGCTCCTAACGTATTTCTTAGAAAGATGTTGGTCAGCTGGTAGTTATTATGCTGTCCACGGGTTTGCCGACCCAAATGACGACAGCGCGTTATGGGATTCCTCGCTCGACATCCATTCTTCTTTATTGTGACCGTTGGATCAAACCAAACAATTATTTGTTCTTTAATGAACTGTTCCATGTCTTTTATCCATAACTAGCTGTGCGAGTGCTCATTCGCTTAGCTGGGCTATTTGGTTCAATCATTTTTTGATCACCGTATTCCTTTCATGTAAGTCGCCGAGCGCAGTGAGCGAACAAAGTCATCGCTTCCCTAGTATAATATAAACGGGCCAACCGTGCCATTCTCTCTCTGTCTAACGAAACGAGTCCTTGTAATTTTATCTCTGCATCCACCACTTAACCCTCGATTGATCAACGAGTTCGTTTTCATCATTTCTACCCCCTCCCCTCCCCCGTGATTCCGGGTGTAGGTCACTTTCCTCTCTGTTGGTGGCCGCGTCGGATTCATCACACAAGATACAAATGGCCTCATTCAAGATATGCAAGACTATCGACCACACTACTTCAGCACGGTACCTCGCATTCTGATGCGTGTTCACGCACAAGTCATGCAGCGTTTGGGACGATCTAAACTGTTGCATTTGCTCTACCACCAAGCTGTGGCACAGAAACTAGCCGAACAAGCTCAGTACGTTACACATAGTCCCAATACACTTTTTTATTTGCACTAGCATAGTTACCAAATTTACTCATCGTTTTTTCTGCGTTGCTGTTGCCCAAACGGTGATAAACGCTGGATCGTCTCAGTCATGGTCTGTGTTCTGTTGCGTTTTTGGTCAGAACATTTTGTAACTAATTGCTCATTTTTATTGGCTTAGTTTTGATGCTTATTTGACTATTTTTCATCGGTAATCTAATGCAGATATTAGACCAAAATGTTTACTGATAAAATGCCTAATTGTGTTTGTGTGAGTGTGTAGTGTGTGTATATGAGAAAGAGGAGGGCGCAGTGATAAAGTGGTTTATAAGCCTTTTGATCGAGATCCGGAGTTTTCCATTTATGCCTGGGTAAAGTTTTTCCGCTTTTTTAAAAATTTAGTGCGTAAGTTAGTTGCGATGGCGTGATTTGTTTTGCGGCTTGGGCGTGATATTCAATCTCGAAGGACGTTGAGGCGCCCTGTATTCATTCCATTCATTGTCATCCGCCGTAGTTCATGGCGTTTCGGTATTTTAGTGCTCATTTGTTTCACACAACCGAATATCGAAGTTGAAATGGTGCCCCTGTCTTCATTGAGTTGTTTTCTATGGTCGATCAAATTCTTGATTTTTCATATATGACCGATAGGTTTTCCGTTGTTTTCCAGAGGCGTGTATCGGCGATCTGGCTTGCTGGACCGTCTATTTTTCAAACCAATCCGGGACAAACTCGGCGGAAACATAAAAACAATTGTTTCCGCCAGTGCACCGCTCTCCAATGAGGTCATGAATTTTACGCGCGCCGCCTTCTCCTGTCCGGTGAGTTTTTTCCATTTGTGGCATTTGCGAGAAAAAGTACGCCTATGAAAGTCATGCGAACAGAGAAAGAGTTCCAAAATAAGTACACCACTGGTCGTTGCACTTGACCATATAAACTGGTGTATCCAACTCTCAGTTAGATACAACTCGTGAACCGCGGCACAGAAGCCTGGTATACCCTACAGGGCCGAGTTCACTGGTTAACGCTTTCTCGTCTTTCTGCCTGTCATGGAAAGACCATCCCGTCTGTTCCTCCAGTTACTGCTTGCACCACGGAACAATGTAAAGCGAATGGGCCCATCTGTTAACTGGTCTGAATTACTGATCTATGCTACACTTTGGGCCTATCTATCCTGAATTACATCCTGTTTTATTCTCACCTAAGAAAACGCACGATGTATCTTAAAATGTGTCTCCATCCAGTAGCCTTGACTATAGAATCGTCGAACTGTTGTCATTCTGAATTGTAAAATCCCTAAGTACAACTTTGAATGACGTGTAGAAGACAGGAAGGACAGAATATTTTCCATTCGAAATCGTCCATTCTCTTTGCGTTCTCCATTTCCAATATGATTCAGGTAATTGAAGTCTATGGACTGACCGAGATGGGTGGTATTTTGAGTGCGACTCTGCTTGGCGAAATGGAGCCTGGGCGTACAGGGACACCGCATCTAGGTTTACAAGTTAAACTGATCGATGTTCCCGAGATGAATTTGTTCGTGAAACGAGACGGATTGGGTGAGGTGAGTGGAGTTGAACATCTAACATCACTCTCTCTTTGCGTCATAATGTGTTGCAGTATGACCTCTGTGATCGTGATACCATTATCTTTGTGTTCAATCACGGTGGATAATTTTACCCGACTGATTTGCTCGCCATTTTGATCTGCAAAACTAATTAACTATAGTGATACGAACCTACTGTCTTACTTTGCTCTATCTTAATCACAATGAACGAACGAGCTTCAGCTGTTCTCTCAATAACCAATTGTAATAATGTTTTTGGTATTTCTTACATTTATTGAGGCTATTTTATTGTACAGATATAAGAGTTGTTCCCATTGAGTAGTAGAGAGTTATTCACACTATGACCGATCCAACCGTACCTCTCGGAGCCCCTTTCAGTCAGCTTATGTAATCGATTACAAATGAGGAAAGTTTCTAATATGCTTTCAATATCCATTTCTCATTACTTGTGTACAATAAACGTCACGTACTTGGAATACGTTTGCCATTCACTTCGGTCACCAGCAAACAAGTTGTGCGTGTGCTGTGACCATTCTTAATTATCGGCTAGAAATTGGTCATCATAGGGAGGCGATATTAAGTGCACTCTAAACTGGCTTCTTCCCCTCCATCCGTACAATCCAAGAAATAGACGTGTTCTCTTTCACATATCTTCCTACAGATGTCCAGCTCATCTCGCGCATGAGGTGTTCAAAAGTAGAACATAAATTTCAGAAGGCTCGCGCGTTTGATAGAGTCATATACTTAGTGATGTCATTCAAATTATCGAAGCCATCTATCGGATCAGTTTCATGCTGATGCGGCAACGTATGCTGCACAATCTCGAATCGATTTCTCCCACTGACTTTGCTGGTCACGCTTCTTTGGCGTTAAATTCCGTAAAGGAGAAAATCTGTAACCAAGTATCGCAATCCGATTGAGCAGCTATCCGAGCCAGAGTTAGTTTGCACCGCAAGTTTTATGCCATGTTGCAGAAATTGAGTATATTTATTAGTGTCGCTGACTGTCTACTCACTTAATAGGTGCGACTATCCAAGATCGATTGTTTCTCTATGCACGCAAAACACTTTATCTTAATAGTGAATTTGTTTGCCTCCATCAGTCACGCACTGCGTCTCTTTGATCATGGCATTCAAACAGCTTGGTACCTTATTCACTGCTGTTTACAGCTATGGTGATCTTTTTATCGATATGGAGCTCAATATTTCTGTGCTGACAATTTATCGGCGTCAATAGTCGTTTGCGTTCAAGCCTGTGTGTGATACCACAACGCATTGACTGATCGGTGTAACCTGCTAATCGTGCGTCATCATGGCATCCCTGACCCCAAACCCGGTTGCTCCATCCTCACGTGTGTGGTTGTCCAGCGTACGATTACACCGGGACCAACGTTTGTGGGCTACCAACGAATGCGCACATCGTATCGCTTGTAGGAGAAGCTATTCCATCAACGGCAATCTTTCGGTTGAGCCTAATGTCGTCATCGCTGATAACAGCACCATTTTGTCTTGGATATTTTCACCGTTTCGTATTTTGCTAGTTTCTTTAAAATAGAATAACGGTACGGATGCGAGCGTGGAAAGAAGTGGATATAATTTAAATGTCTACTCAGTATATCAGCCTTTAAAGACAAAGCCCTTCGTGAATGTCTTCGTACATTTCCGTCGTCTTATGATTCAGTGATCTCTGAATCATCTCCTAATCATTGTTCAGCTCGGTTAGTTTCAAGCATCAATTAGATGTTTCCAGAACCTTTCTTAGGTGTAATTTTAGTTTCTATGCTCCAATTGATTTCGTTTCCAGCTGACCAGTACTGCGAGATAGCAACCAAAACCAAATTACTTCAGTACAAGGTTGATGGGCTAACGAACTGAACTAAGGCTTTAATTCTTGCAACAACTGCATTCATTTACTCATGCACTTGAATTGATCGGTGGTTTCTCGTCATTGCCGTATAAATACTTTCGTCGAGAAGTCCAAATCGCAGTGCAAATGGTTTACAGTTCTCAAGACGCTAACAAAGACTATGTGAAACTGGTAGGTTGCTTCCGTGATTCATTCATGTTCTTGTAATCTCTTAGGTCAGTGGCTTATACCCTAGTTTGTGACTGCGTGTGGAGGGTACGCCTTCCATAGTAGAGCTAGATGGACGGCTGATGAACGCTGTTTCATCGACAAATTGTTTCAATTTTCCACCGGTTCAGCTGCACAAGAACGCCATAATCATTGTTGATATTACTTCTGACGTCTGTTCATGAAACTCAACAGGTGTAAAGCTTTGCATGTTTCGCCCCTCACATTGAACTGTTGTACAAGGTACTGGGGAACCGATAATTTTCGTTCAACTTGAAATAACAAACCCTATTACATCTTGTTTTCTGTCAACTGACACCAGCGCTCTCTCAAAACTTACAGCGATGTGAGGAAAAGGTCTGTAAGAAATAAATGGTTTTATCTATCATTCAATTCCATAAGTGAATGTGTTACGGGGTTTCACGTGGGCTCCTTTCCTTGCGTCTTCTCGACTCGTCGTCCCAGGTGCCGAAATCATTCTCTGGAAGGTTTTACAAATGGTCTGTTGGTACATTCCCTCAGTGTGGAGTCAAATTTATTTTACTCCGCAGAATTATACCAAATTTCCACTGACTAACTTTTCATGGCATTGTTTTTATTTGAGTAAAATGTGAGTTGTTTCAACAAGTTGTTTTTCGCTGCCTTCGGCGCTTTTAGACGAAAACGGAGCCCTTTTGCTAGTCAGTGATCCTTCCTAATTCTTCTCCCGGAACAGATTTGTGTCAAGGGTGAAGCCTGCACCAAGGGGTATTATAAAGACGAAGCAAATACAAACGAACTTTTCGAACCGGGTGGATTTCTACGCACTGGTGATATTGGTACATGGACCAAGGTCAGCGATTTGTTGTCACTATCATGTTTGTGCTCATTAACTTTATGATATCGTACAAATTATTTTGTTTTCACATCCTAGTTAATCATTCGACCAATGGTTAAACGTGTCACATAAAGTCGTAAGTCAAGTGAATCCCATGTGACTATCTACTTCCAATTGTTCGGCATACCAGCTGTCCTCTAAGCTCATAGAATTTACACGAGAATGCTGAAAGCGCCGACTTTATTCCTACTCTGTTGCAACTGGTTTAACTGAGTTGTTTATGAATTGTAGCTTACAGAGGATTTGACTGACTGATAACCCCATGCAAACTAAGACGTCTTTTGCTGCAGTGATTGCATACTGGTAACACAACTTTTAACAGTGAACCTCTTCTAGTGCGCCACGAAGCTACAAGCGGTCAATGGTTAACAACAGTGTAAGGTTACCAGGGTGATTGTTCTCTCTCGTTGTGCGTGCGGCTGTAACAGTTCGCCCACATCAAATAACGATGTGCTGTTCCTCACTGAAGATGATTTTACACGAAACTAATGCAGTTCTCGTAAACAGGCGTTCTGCTTGCGATTGTAGCATTCTAGAAAAACGGAGTTTCGAGAACTTCCTTACCTTTCTTGATGTTATGTGTCGTGTTGAATAATTCTTAGCATGTCAGGAATTATGAATAAGCCCCTATGCTCAGAGGGCAAGTATCTGACCTTGAAACTTGCCAAATCATCATCCTTTTATCACAAAACTAGAATACTATAGATGTTGAATAGTCATTAAGACACCCACAATTTTCAACTACCAACCAGACAGTCGTATTTGCCTCTGAATAACGTTCACTTTTCAGCGATAATATTTGAGCTATCACTCCGGTCCTTCAGTACTTGACTTCTTTAGTAGTTTGTATAAATTTTGACATGTTGCACATGATAGGTCGATACCATTCTTCGATTGGTCGACGTGCGTCAGCTTACGGACGCGTACAGTAACCAGACCATAGAATGGGGAATGCAGAACAGTTTTGACCCTCTCATTGCGAACTCAACGCATCGGACTGTATGACGCAGTATGGCGACTGACATTTTGACACCTGGCAGTGTTCAGTTGCTTTCTATCGCCCTTACGATTTGACGGAGAGTCGTTATCTAGACAACTGGCTTTAGAACAACTAGGGGGTGCACCTAGACTTTGGTTCGTTTTTGGAGAGTTTTTTTCAGTTCATTGAACCCGACTCCGACTGATCGTCCACGACCTACGCTCAGAGGAGAATCATCCACGATGGAGGTCCATATGTGATGCTGAAATGAAACACAAAATGTGAACTAAGAGACTGGATAGAGTGTTGGTTCTTAGTCTTCCTGGTTGTAGTCCAGTTGCTTGGCAAAACCGAAATCTAAGACAGTGAACCGTGGACGATGGAGATCTCGTTGTGATTTTATATTCTTGTCAGCTTGCGATGCACCGAAAGACTATTCTACATGGTGGATGACTATAAACTCGAGTGACTTTGAGGATGCATTCAGGATTACGTACCCTGATTAGTTCGAATCACCCCAACTGTCAAGTCCTCCTCTCTCCAAGTTGATCCAATTTTAAATCGGAATATTTTGTGATTTGTTGGTTATAAACCCTCGAGAGAAACGGTTTGCCGGCCTAAAATGTTCCACCAGATAGATGGAAGTAGGAGTGGAGTACCCTGGGTTTTTCGACCGTGGGAGAAATCATCGCACTTCATTGGGCAGCTATCGCCCGCCTGAGTTGGGCAGCCCCCAGCCCGACGGATGCTGTCTTGTCCATGTTCTGCTTGCTCCATTGGGTGCACGGGGCTGAGAATTGAATCAGAAAAGCGGATCGAAAACAGAGCACCAGTGACGACAAGACAGAACGTGTGTAACAATCAGGCCTGTTCCTGCATGGGTTCTTTGGTCATGTTCGCGTTCTGGGTGAACTCCCTACTGCCTTATGGGTCAGAATTTTGGGTCGAAGGCTCCAGTTAGGGTTCTCAAAGAAAAATCTTTTCAACGATGTGAGCATCCGTGAAGTACAATTCGCCCAGAAACCTCCAGCATCTTTTCTGATTAGGGCCTTACCGACTTTTCCTCCCTTAGTTTAAAATCGGATTATTGCGGCTCTGAAGATAGTGATAGTTCAGGAGTTGGGCATAAATCGAATGCACTATTTAAGCCTAAATGTTCTTTTCACTTGGCTGCCTTCAACATCCGCACACTATGTCAAATAAGGCTACAGGCCGGCTTCGCAAGAGCTCGTGAGACTTTCAAAATAAATGTATGCTGTGTCTCCGTAACATGCAAAGACCCCAGATACAATGTCGGTCCCTCGCTTCACTCTTCGTGTGTCGGATGATTCGGCGTTTAGTACTCGTGGTCAGGCCGGCATTGATATTGGTTTGAGTATGAGAACTGAACGTGTGCTACTAAACTGGATTCCAGTCAGTAGTCGTTTGTGTGCAGTTCGGTGGAACAGTTCTGTGCATGTCAAGAACAACAAACTGAAGCGTCAATGCTTGTTCGTCGTGTCTACGTATGCGCCGACTGACTGCAGTTCCCCTGAGACCGAGGGCGAATTCTATCAGGATTTGTCTCAGTTGCTTCAAGGCGTGCGTTCAGCAAACGTGGTGATCACTGCTGGGGATTTTAACGCTCCAGTTGGCTGTTTGGGAGATTTCGAAAGGCATACCGAAGGCCCATTTGCTATGCAAGTCGATCACAATGACAACGGTGATCGTTTAATCCAGCTGTGCTCCGACCACAGATTGTTTCTGGCGAGCACAGACTTCTGCCATGAGATGCGGCATAGACTGACATGGCGTCCTTCTACGTCTTCGCAACGTTTGACTCAGGTTAACCACAGTGTGATTTCCAGCGCTGGCCTGGATCAGTTGAAGATTGTCGTTCATTTTGGTTTGCGCCCGTGGACTCAGATCACGCCTTGGTACGTGCTCGCTTCTGTTTGCTTCTCACCCGTGGTCGCACCAACGTAAATGCTACCTGTTCTGCGCAGTTGCTTCTGGACGATAACCGACGATCTACATTTCAGGTGGAGCTATCCTACGCACGACTTAGATAAACCCTGGAAACAGATCAAGGAAACCTTGTGTGCGGCGTCTAATGGTACTCAAGACTCTGGTTCAAGTCGGTCTCACAAACGATGGTTATCTTCGACATTATTTGCTCTGTTGGATGATCTCAGATCCGTCCCTCTGGATGCCACATTCAGTAAAGTGCTTAGACGTAAGCACCCTGGCAGTAGCGCGTCTACAAACGAATCATGGACTCGGAATATCCACCCCTCCCTCCCCGATTGTACCATGGTTCGTTTGGCACACAGTCTGAAACCAGGCAGGTGTGAAATGAATGAAATAAATTAAATGAAGTGCGTAAATCACTTAGACGCCAACTGACTAGGAGCCTGAGAAACGACCGAGAGCAGTGGTAGATTGGGAAATGGGAAAGGCTGCGTCTATTAGCAATACTCGCAGCGTATACCTTTTGAATAAAGGCATCGTTCCCTAGCAGCCCGGTGGAAGTGAGTTAGTCAAAGAAATTCCACGGCTCACTGATTCATTCCCAGATCGTTGGGTGGAGAACTTCGAAGAACAATTTAGTTGGCCCACTTCAACAGTGGACCTTTGAAACATGATTTCCAGAGAAACGATGCAGACAGATATCACGCCCTCATCAGAGATGGAGGTTATGCGGGAGATAGGTTACTTGAAACGGTATAAAGCCGCTGGACCGGATGGGTTGTTTCCATCTGTTTTCAGGGATGGGAGCGAAACTCCGGTTTCGGAGTTGACAAAACTCCTCGGGGTTATTTGGGCTAGTAAGCAGATTCCCGTGGAATGGTGTGAATCGGTGATTGTGCCGATTTATAAGAAAGGTGACAGGTGCACTTTTGAAAACCACAGAGAAATTAGCTTGGTAAGTATGGCATCCAAACTGCTCACCTATCTTATTCTCCACCAATTATCCAGCTCCCGCGAAATGTGTACGCGTGAGCATCTAGCCTATTTCAAACCCGTTCGGGGTTGTATGGACTTCATCTCTATTCTTCGACGTGTTGGACTTCCAGGTTGAGATCCACGCGACCCACCTAGTAAATGGTTGGAGATGTTAAGTGATCCAACTGGGCGTCGCGATCAGTGGTGTCGTTGTATCCAGACTCTTTCTTTGTCCTCTTGATTTCCTCTTACTACTTCAATTTTTCAATCTTTTTCACGTGATGCCTCTGTGCTTGTTGCCCTTTAGTCGACGATGCTGGGAGGTAGCAACTCAAACCAGAGCGCATAAGTGCGAGGTTGATAGTTGCATAGTCTGAATGTGACACTCATACCAGCTCTTGGAACCATAGTCCTTCATGCACTGTATCGCGTGGGACTACTTTCGTCGCTTTGATTTACTGTCTTCCAGACAACAATTCCTGTTGTATAAGATCATTCTTTTAATATCACTTATGTTTTGGTCTGTGTCTGACCGCTGACATCACTTGTAATTTTCTGGTCTGGTTACTGCGATCTCTGACGTCACGTGAATCAACCACCTTGAATCGGCGTGCTTGAGTTTTGGGGGTTAAATTGCTTGCTCTTATTGTATTCATTTCATGGTACATACACTGCAAACCAGTAAAGTTCAATTACGCTTCACATTAGAGTAAAATGAGTGTAACAAAATCTACTCAAAATAACAGTGCAAAGTTTATCTATTTAACCACGTAGAACACCGAAAATGGAACCATGTGAATTTCATTTCTTCAGTGGTTGGAATGGGACTAGTGTTGTTTGCTGCTCTTTTGCACATACGGCAGTGTCTATTTATATCCGGTATACACCCAGGGCGCTGTCAGTGGTACATAAGTCAGTATTTAATTTTTTTCTATCTTCTCAGGTTAAATTCATGGTTCTGTAGTGTGTAGTTGATTGTGTGGTATCCTAGTACCAATGAAGAAGAAAATGCAATTTATCCTGGTTCGGAATATAGTCTGTCTCTGTTTCAACATTCCAGAGCTGTTGCGTTGCCCCGCTCCTATTTAAGAAGCTGTAAAGTACATTTAGCTTTGTTTGTCCTCAAAAATCAGTTTCATCTTTACTGGTGGATACGTTTCATCAATGATACTTTTCATGCCTGCTCAGCTCCAGCGTCTTTTATTCCCTATGAATAATAAACGGTACTCTACTGACACCTCTGTCGATATCATATTTGACCTATGGGTATTTATATGTTTCTCTTCTCCGGGTCACGCATACCGATTTTCAGTGAAACTGTTATCTAAAAAACCTTTTTTCCCCGTTATCTTGCTGTTACGTAACTACGTATAAATCACTTATTTGTCACCGTTGACCATGTTTACTGTGCTTGTCCTACACAGGAAGGTGCTCTCAAGTTAATCGATCGTCGCAAAAGTTTCTTCAAATTGGCGCAAGGGGAGTATGTCACTCCGAACAAAGTGGAAGATCTGTACTCGTCCTCGGTGCTTGTAAACAATGTGTTTGTGGATGGGGACTCACGTGAAACTTTTGTGGTTGCCGTGGTGGAACCAAATTTCACTGAACTGCGCAAATTCTTGATCAGCCAAGCAGATAACGGTGATCGGGTCGCCTCGGGATTGCGTTCTTTGGATGTCGAGAATCTATCAGATGATGATCTATGTCGAGATGATCGTGTACGTCACATGGTGCTGACAGAGCTTAATGCTATCGGAAAAGCAGGCGGATTGAAAGGATTTGAACAGGTACGTACAGCCGTCTTTTTCCTGCATGCTGAACATTGATGTCTTATCATTGTATTTCTCGCCACCCAATCTCAGAGATTCCTTGGTTGTGGAGGCTGATCTCGCGAATACCCGGTCGAGCAAAATATCTGAGCGAAACTCGGAGTTTTTCGATACATTCCTTCTCCTTAGCAATAATTTCAACAACTCTATCTCGTGAAGACGTCAAAACCGCCGCTGCTGGCAGTTTTCTTTGCGCAAAACAGGTCTAATCTGCCTAGGACGTACTATTTTTGTCGGCTTTTCTTCTAACTCTCTGTTGTTCAATCATGTCATATTCCTTAGTTAGAATCTCAGGGAATTTGTAACGCGCGAAGTCAGTAAGACAACCATAGTAGTTCATTTCCAAAAGTAAGTAAACTCTTGGTAGGTCAGCTTTTCTATCGGGGCAGTTTACCGTGTTCACTGGGAATCGCAAGTTCATTCTGTAATTTTATATAGTTTGTTTATTGTCCCATGCTAGGAATATTCACAATGCATATATATATATATATATATATATATATATATATATCACCTGTCTGGTTTTAGGCTGTGTCAAACAAAACATGGTACAAGCCATAGCAGGTGGTTTTCTTAGGGATCCACAACCGGAGCCTTTAGCTATCCGAAGCCTAATCCGCAAGGCAGCTGGATGAAGTGTGAAGTCCGTAACCCACTGGGGGCCGGTGACTGATTGCTCAATTCACACGCCCTTCGGGTGAATCTATACATCCCGGGTACCCGGTGCACCTCTCCGCCACAGATGCCGGTGGGCTTACGTTGTACGTCCCACACGCCATCCATGGTTGGTCTGGAATCAGGGTTTAGCCATCTCCCTTAGACTGACTATTAGTCAACCAACCCGGTGGAGAGCGCCGAGCACTTGCTTTCGTCCTCTCACTTTAGTGGGAACACCGCCACGAGAAGGCAGTGAGTATGACTTCCTTATCAGAGGCTGTGTTAGACGCACGGTCTTTCGGGAGCATTTCGCGAGGCGTTCAGGACAAGTAGCCGTCTCGGGGCCCGAGGCACCCACTTCCGACCATACTGAAGCATTTGGTGGAATATTCACAATAATTTCCTTTGTATATCATGAATATGAATAGATTCTCCTCGTGGGCCAGTCCCCTTAGGGGATCACAGCTTTAATTCGCCGTTCGTTTTTTTGGTGGCTTGTCGCTGCTAACCTCGAGAACGGCGACACCACAATCGCTAGTTGAAATATTGGATGTGAGTAATACATACCTGATGATCTAGTTTTGCCGCGCAACCGGTTGTACACTTCCGAAAAATTTTCCCACCCAACTGAATGCTGCTTACATCCACTGTATTTGTACCATCATCGCTTTCTGCATTTTTTGGTCCGATATTATTGGGCACTCGCCGAACCACTGACTTCAGAAGTAGACAAAGTTTGACCAACTACTGCTCGTTTTTGTTTGTTCGCTGGTGTCGCTGCTATTATCCACTTGCGGCAAATTCAGTCTCGTTTGCCACATTGATGCTACCCAACTGTTTTACTTGAAGGACTCATTCATTCATTAGCTATTGTAATACTTATGTAAACCCGATGTTTTCCCAGAAGATATTCCAGTGAGCTTTTACTTGAAGTTTTGTTCACTGCTACAGTTTTCATCCGATGAAGATCACAATTTCCCGTTATTGATTCTTGTTATTTCTTCCCTTACAGGCAAAGGCCATTCATTTAACGAACACCGCGTTCACCATTGCCAACGGTTTGCTAACTCCAACCATGAAAATCTCACGAGCAAACGCGCGTCGGCGCTTCGCTTCCGTAACTCGACAGCTGTATCTTAGCGGAAGCTATAACTAAGAGTAACACACTGAAGTGCCGATTAGCGCGCTATGCCATTGGAACACTGTAAACTAAAATCACATTCCCTTCGTGGATTCATTGTCAAAACAGTGTTAAAAAAATCAAAGTCACACAGCACTTGCCCATCAATAATGGGTCATCAGAACACTATTCAACCATGAATATTTGTCGCGCAGCACCGAACAATATCTCCAATTCATCCGGTTATCATTACCTTAATTGTTGTCTTTTTCTTTTACACGTCGTGTTTTGGCTAATCCTGTAATCATTTATCTTTTTGTTGACAATGCTATCTACCCACGTTAACAAGTCCAAACGGACATCGTCCACAACACATCACTTGCCCCACCCGAACTCATCCTCACAAATTCAGCTCACCTTCCTCTCTCTGTGTGTTTGGATATACTACCCCTTCGAACAAACATGGATCTCTCTTCGGTAAATGGAAATTTTCATGTGATGAATGTGACTCGATATCCAACGCATATCTTGTCAGGTGCGCAACGAATAAGTATCAGTCAGTGGGCATGTGTACACTTTTCACAGTTAGGCGTAGTAAGTTGTTTAGTCTAAGCACTGGCTCGTTTTGGAATGCTATTAATTTTGCGAAGGTGATTTTGGTCGGTCAAGTGTATCTGTCGGTTAGCGTTGTCGAATCCGTGCGAGCAATGACTTACCAACGTCCTACAGGTTTGTTACCATTGATAATATGTTACTGACGGCACCCTGGGTGTATACCGGATATAAATAGACACTGCCGTATGTGCAAAAGAGCAGCAAACAACACTAGTCCCATTCCAACCACTGAAGAAATGAAATTCACATGGTTCCATTTTCGGTGTTCTACGTGGTTAAATAGATAAACTTTGCACTGTTATTTTGAGTAGATTTTGTTACACTCATTTTACTCTAATGTGAAGCGTAATTGAACTTTACTGGTTTGCAGTGTATGTACCATGAAATGAATACAATAAGAGCAAGCAATTTAACCCCCAAAACTCAAGCACGCCGATTCAAGGTGGTTGATTCACGTGACGTCAGAGATCGCAGTAACCAGACCAGAAAATTACAAGTGATGTCAGCGGTCAGACACAGACCAAAACATAAGTGATATTAAAAGAATGATCTTATACAACAGGAATTGTTGTCTGGAAGACAGTAAATCAAAGAGACGAAAGTAGTCCCACGCGATACAGTGCATGAAGGACTATGGTCCCAAGAATAGTCTTTCGGTGTATCGCAAGCTGACAAGAACATAAAATGACAACAAGATCTCCATCCTCCACGGTTCGCTGTCTTAGATTTCGGTTTTGCCAAGCAACTGGACTACAGCTAGAAAGACGAAGAATTGGTCTTTTAGATCACATTTTGTGTTTCATTTCAGCATCACATATCGACCTCCATCGTGAATGATTCTCCTCTGAGCGTAGGTCGCGAACATCAGCCGGAATTTATTTATATACATTCTCTTGTTCTAAACTCAGTAACGTTACATTGTTTTTAACCACTAACCGGTTGTAGCTTCGCGGTGCAATAGAAGAGGTTCACGGTTGAGAGTTTATTGTTACCAGTATACAATCAGTACGGCAAAAGACGTGTCAGTTACCAGTTGGTAAAATCCTTTTTAAGGTACAAAATAAATAACTCAGTCAGTTTCCTGAATAAACCAGTTGCAACAGAATAAGAATAAAGCCAGTGATTTTAGCAGTGTCGTGCCTCAAAATTCTTGCGTGGCATGCATCTGTTCACGGGTTTGCAAAACACTGCATCATCGGAATGGCGTGACTACTTCACGTGAGCTTAGTGATTACGGCACGGGTGCATTGGCTTGGACGTCTGTTTTTAAAACAAAAATTTGGTCTCGGGCGTGGTGGTGAATTGCACGTCATCAAATTGCCCACGGATTGTGTGAACCTATTACAGCAAGCACCCTGGCGGGGTAACGTTGATCCCAGGAATTAGTCGATTCTGATACACTTCCTCCGAACGATTCCCATAATTACAGCGGGCAGTCTGTTGACTCAGCGGCAGAATGAATCCGCGACTAGACACGCTTTCTCTTCGCACCAGTGAATTGAATTTCGCTCGTTCGGTGGCCTGGAAATCGACTAAAATGACATCAAAAACACATACAGTTTCTCAAACGATAGTTCCGCGTCGGCATCAGGTATACCAAGTTGTTCACCAACGGATAAACCTCATCACCACCCGCAGTCAGGAATAAGGCACGTTTATATTCTTTAGCACCCTAACGAATACTGCACCAGAGCTCGAATCGTTCGACCCATTCGTCGATCGGGGGTCGATTAATGTTCAGTCCCCAATGACTCCATTCCGCGACGCCAAATGTAATGATCGTATCTACCCGGCCAGTCGTACGTGAAGAAATAACTCGCGCCTGGACTACGCGCACTGGGAGAATGACAAGAACGGCAGGAACGTATTCTGTCGTATTTCGTTGGTATTAACTCGCTTAGACGCAAAAGGAGGCACGCACCCATTGGCAGATAACGCGCCGACCGACCTCAAAGCAACTTAGTTGTATCTACACGATCTAACATTCACGGTGAGGCTTCACCTGACTGGTTGGATATTGGAAACGAAGTTGTAGCACACTGGACCGTGTATGAAGGTACTCGAATGACTACGGTTCTATTGGTGGTTGAACCAGAAATAGCTTGGTTCGAAGTGACGAGGCAGAGTTTATTACATGAGGTGGCAATAATGATGATGATTGCCAAAAATGAATGCATTGTCACTAAACCGCTATCCCTTGGTTCCCGACTTTCAAGAAGTCACTGCTCTTCGCTCAGCCTTAGCCTTCCCATGGCATACGCTGCCTCCATCTCTAGTTGTGCACTTTATAATTCCAGCTGCACATAACTGGGACAATTACCAACAGCTGCACTCCCAATTGATAGCGCCAATAAAGACTTACCCGACGGATATTATGCCATATCGTCAGCGACATGATTCGCAGATGGCAGATCCATCTCGAGTGGCGAAATGTAAAGATGACGCAGAGCAAAGTGAATGCAAAGGGAAACGAATTTTTGGACCACAGTTTCACCAAATTCAGGTAGATAAAAAGAAGTCTGGAGGTCAACAAATCACACAGAGTTCCGTTTCCGGTTCATAATACGTCCCGAATTGAACTACTAGTAAATCCAGTTATCCAACGATCATTACCAATTTCTATGGGATTTGTTGCAAGTAGACTAGCCAAACACTGCAGCGCAGCCTAATATTGGACTCCGAATACGCACGCGAATCTGTACCGATAACGACAAACAGTCATTAACGCAAATTAATCAAGGCCCCAACCCCGAAGATATCAGTGATAGATTAGAATTCAGTATGCAACGCTAAATTGAAGGTTATATTCAATCAAGGCAGAATCTGAATTACGCACATCTATAAGTCAGATTTGTATAATGCATACTTGGCAGTAGTCTTTCTCCTAACGAACGAACAATAACAGCAGCGAACGAAGGAACCAGAAAGCGAATGGCTGAAGCTTGGTAATAGCTTTAAGTAAACTGAACAATTGAAACAAATAGGAATATAAAGAACAATGATGCCACTTCTTTTAGGACTAAAACAAATTTGGATATATGAACCAAAATCATCTTACGACGCGTCAGTAGTCGTAACATATTGTTTTGAACGAACATCCTGAACTTGTGCAGGACATCGAGTGAATTATATTGGACGTGTTTTTGTTGAAAAACTCAACCATATCAGAAAATTCTTCAATAAACGAAAAAAACCCTTGATTAACATCAGAAAACAAGGCGTATGCGAACATATGCTTTCGGTGATTTCATTCCTAAGCCAATTACAATCACATTTATATGAAACAAAATGTGGGAAGGAAAAGGACAAATTTAATCAGTTAGTCAGTCAGTCACTGGATTGGTTAGCCGACTAATCGATAGATGATCAGGGGACATGGTAAAGTCTCGTGCCGTCGTCAGAGGCTTGGATCGGCATCACATTGGGGCATGACGTCATCGACGTTCGGCCACGGAAGTTCAAGTACTTGGACCAGCTTTTGTGAACAAAGCTTGGGCCGCAGTAGCCGGATGTTGATTGCCTCAGCCGTCGCTAGTGTCCTATATCTGAGTGATTTTGACTCATTCGGTTCAACCCTGTATAGGACATTGAATGATGTGGCCGGATCAGCCTTGTGGCCTGTGTCTAACAGATGGGCGAGAATGGAGCTCGATACAGGTGGAAAATAAAACCTTGTTCCTCAAACTCCCTTACAAGGGCAATGCTGCTGCCGAGAGAGTAAGCAGGGTTTTAGGACCAGAACGGTCTTAACCGAGAGATGGCGGGCGAAGTTACTTCTCTTCCCAAGGATTTGCCAACGGATGAAGTCGGATCCGGTGAAGACCATTGTACAACTGTAGTGTACACATTGATTTTTGCTACCATCTCAGCTCTCAGTTTTTGGCATTTGTTTTAATCTATCTTTCCGTCCACGATTCGCGATCGATACAGTCATAGACATTTCAGACTGCTAGTCGATCGCTCACACACAGCCATTTCTATTTTCGGTGTATGATTCGGTCTGAACAGTCACATGCTCAGCCAAAACGTCTCATTCGCACACACACACACGCAAGTTGACGCCAGTCATACTCATTCCAGACGACATTGACCAATCAAACATTGGCCTATCGTGGCCTGTTCTGACTGTACGCTTGCCCCGCGTTTCCGTTCACACGTGACTCTGACGCGCGGACCCGCTTACATGTTTGTGCCACTACTCACATTTTGTGCTCACGCTTGCCGCATCCTCGTGCTGTACATATTTGACTGTTGACTAGCCAAAGCAACGCACGTCACCAAGCCGACGCGGCGTCAAGTCGTTTTCTCGCCTTAAACGGTTGGGCATTTAAGGAATATTAATTCCACTACACTGCGTCTTGGATCATGTTGGAATGGCACAACGCGCGGTGCCGATTGTAAACGTAGTATTGTTGCACTATTTCGTGGTGGTCTCCCACAACAGTGGAACAGTCTGGAGTGCATTGAATGTGGTTATTGATCGCGGTAGCTGCCTCAATACAAAGTTTGGTTCGATGTCTATTGCTGACCGAGCGAGGGAAAACGCTGGAGGAGTTGGCTCAATGACCACACCACCTCGAACCGGCATTGAAGGAATGTATCTCGGAGTAGGGGAGGATTGGAGGATAGTCCATAGAGAATTGTGTTTGTTATGTCACAGTGTGGTGGAGCATGCATACTACTCACCGAAGAAGTAAGCAGTTAATTGCCTGAAGACCAATTATGGACAGTGGTGGAGTTTCAATGAACGTGAGTGCTTCCACAGAGCGAACGCAATAAGGCAGGGGAAGGCATGAAAACCGCGTGATGGCATCCCCCGACAGGATAACGACTGTCTTCAAGTAGACTGGACAGATGTTATACAAATGAACGTGGTTGTTATGTTTGATTTTACTGGTCTCTGAACGAGTAGCTCCCGGCAAGTCTTGTAGATTATAACCCGGGTAGAACGTATTGTAGTGAAACCCATGATCTGTGGAGATCATGAATAACACCCAGTTATAGCATGTTTAAACCACGTTCACATGATTCTAAGTTTTTCGGGTGCAAGCCGACGTGTGCAGATGTGATGGCCCAAATTGTTGACCGCTGCAGGTAGTTAGGTGTGGTACTTCCGTTTATGCTTCAAGTACTTCGCGGAACAAATGCAAGTGACGCAGTAAGGTACAATCACTCTCAGTAACTGCATCCCCTAGCTACTACAGTTATACATGGGGCTTGTTCGCTATTTTCTTTTTAACCTCTTAATACAGCGGGATTATCTAGGGAAAAACAAATAAATATCATTAGAACGCGTCGTGATTCTCTCAAGTGTTGTTTAAGATCAGGGAACATCCAGCTGAACAATAGAGCAAGAGTGAGAGAACACACCGATGGACGTACTAAGGTTTGATTGTGGGGTCTGGAATTGTCTAAACATACGAATGTGACTGGACGAACGTTTCATTTTTTCAACACAAATGAATATTGGTAAGCCATCGGACCTTGCTAGTTATGGAGACAATTAGGTATTTGGTAGAACTGATTCTAGAGACGGGGACGTTATTATTGTTCACTGTCCGTAAGAAAACTTAAAGGTGAAACACTCTGAGCACCTAGAATGTTCTAATTTAAGACCAACTGTAGTGAAACGCAGTTCAAAAATTGACAATTTTTCCTTAAATATATTAAAATCAGAAGAACTACAGATGGCTCGCATAGAATGACGTTATGTGAGCAGTAGAGGTAGCAGACAAAACATCAATGTAAGTGGAAAAGAATAGCGCCTCGAGAACTCTGGAATGGTTGAACAAGGGTCTGGAAGAAACTCTGTCTGACTCGGTGCATTACGCTCTTTCAGGAACATAGATATTCAGGTAAGCAATCGTCTTGGAAATCTAAAATGTTCTCATCTGAACAGGACCCGTGACTGAAAAATGAAACTGAATGTGGAAGAGCAAGGGAGCAATATACAATCGATTTGCACTATGTTATCATTGAAAGTTTTGGTGATAAAATGCACCTATTTGATTTATATGCAAACTGGAGGTCATGTGTAGTCGCAAAAGTGTAAGGACAGCTTTATCGATCGAATTCAACAAAGCAGGTATTGAAGCTATTAGACAAAAGCGTTTTGTAGTGACACTGGACGTTGGAATAAGAACAATTGTTCCAGACATCCGGAAGACAGGCATCAGACATCAGCAGCTCACAGACCGAATCACAATAGATGTTATCGCATCGGCTAAAGGGCCGGCTTCACACTTATGGAGTGCACAGGGGAGGCAGTTCGTAGTACTTTGTAAAAGAATGCTGCTATCCCAGTCTCTGAGACTATTCCTCTGTATTTAAATTTGCTCACCAAGTATAAACACAGTAGAGTTAAATCCTATATAATAAAAGGTGGACTGTTCTTATGGAAATAATCAGCCAGCATGTCCAGGATTAAAACCAGTTTATGCCGCAATAAGCGGTCGTGATCCGGGTGATAGCCGCCACCGGTGGTGACGGATTCTGCAATATTTGTTCATTACCGTTTTTCCCGGAATGTTTGTCACTACGGGAACCACGATGTGAATCTTGAAGTCGATGGTCGACCACCTTGTGCGTTCTTCTATGGCTCACCTAAAGCTGCGGCTTGCGTTCAAACCAACTTAAAGTCAAATTGTATTTGCTGATTTGTTTTACCCGCAATTTGAGCGCTGTTCCGACATGTCTATGTGCCATTTGTTCGGGGAAACGGTCTGTATTTTGTGCCTGAAAGCCAGGGGTATGACAGTTGTCTGCTGATCAAGTCACCGTTGTGATAAATTTGGAGTTGAGAGCCGTCGTACTGTGCACAGTGATGCTTTCCTGCCCAAATCCGGCTGTTGAGTACAGCAGTACAAGGTTAGCGTTTGTAGTTCCACAGATATCAATAATAGAACCGTCCGTATGGATCCTTCACGCCAGGCCCATATGTCCATTATTATGAGTTGTCATGCATATCTAGGTAACAAATCCGAAACCTCTATCATCAGTCATGACGTTGGAGAAACCGTCGGTCCCTGGTAAAACATCGATGTCCTGCACAAGTTCAGGATGTTCGTTCAAAACAATATGTTACGACTACTGACGCGTCGTAAGATGATTTTGGTTCATATATCCAAATTTGTTTTAGTCCTAAAAGAAGTGGCATCATTGTTCTTTATATTCCTATTTGTTTCAATTGTTCAGTTTACTTAAAGCTATTACCAAGCTTCAGCCATTCGCTTTCTGGTTCCTTCGTTCGCTGCTGTTATTGTTCGTTCGTTAGGAGAAAGACTACTGCCAAGTATGCATTATACAAATCTGACTTATAGATGTGCGTAATTCAGATTCTGCCTTGATTGAATATAACCTTCAATTTAGCGTTGCATACTGAATTCTAATCTATCACTGATATCTTCGGGGTTGGGGCCTTGATTAATTTGCGTTAATGACTGTTTGTCGTTATCGGTACAGATTCGCGTGCGTATTCGGAGTCCAATATTAGGCTGCGCTGCAGTGTTTGGCTAGTCTACTTGCAACAAATCCCATAGAAATTGGTAATGATCGTTGGATAACTGGATTTACTAGTAGTTCAATTCGGGACGTATTATGAACCGGAAACGGAACTCTGTGTGATTTGTTGACCTCCAGACTTCTTTTTATCTACCTGAACTTGGTGAAACTGTGGTCCAAAAATTCGTTTCCCTTTGCATTCACTTTGCTCTGCGTCATCTTTACATTTCGCCACTCGAGATGGATCTGCCATCTGCGAATCATGTCGCTGACGATATGGCATAATATCCGTCGGGTAAGTCTTTATTGGCGCTATCAATTGGGAGTGCAGCTGTTGGTAATTGTCCCAGTTATGTGCAGCTGGAATTATAAAGTGCACAACTAGAGATGGAGGCAGCGTATGCCATGGGAAGGCTAAGGCTGAGCGAAGAGCAGTGACTTCTTGAAAGTCGGGAACCAAGGGATAGCGGTTTAGTGACAATGCATTCATTTTTGGCAATCATCATCATTATTGCCACCTCATGTAATAAACTCTGCCTCGTCACTTCGAACCAAGCTATTTCTGGTTCAACCACCAATAGAACCGTAGTCATTCGAGTACCTTCATACACGGTCCAGTGTGCTACAACTTCGTTTCCAATATCCAACCAGTCAGGTGAAGCCTCACCGTGAATGTTAGATCGTGTAGATACAACTAAGTTGCTTTGAGGTCGGTCGGCGCGTTATCTGCCAATGGGTGCGTGCCTCCTTTTGCGTCTAAGCGAGTTAGTACCAACGAAATACGACAGAATACGTTCCTGCCGTTCTTGTCTGTTCTTGTCATTCTCCCAGTGCGCGTAGTCCAGGCGCGAGTTATTTCTTCACGTACGACTGGCCGGGTGGATACGATTCTTTCAATGACACGCTGTCATGTGTCCTCTCCGATCGTTTCTCGTCTTTGCTCTACAGGCTCGCGTAAGCATCTTTGGTTCTTGGGACTTTTGCTTTCTGGCCACTAGCAAAGCATCATTTCATCTGTGGCTGTAGTTACCAACCGCGTCAGTACGTCGTTCGTCCCGTTGGCTCTACGCTGAGTTAGTGATCACGGCGTGATCTCAGCACTCAGGCGCCGTGTTCATATTTCCGGGAGAATTTTTCTCCGTAATGATTTGTTGACATTGCAAATCGCTCGGTCTTTTCTTTTTCACTTTCAGATGCCATTTTTGTTACACCTGTGTATATTTTGATTGTTAAAAATGTCTAATTTGCAGGAGACATGACTAATAGACGGTGGATGTGTAGGAGACTTAGGACAGCTCGGCGTATTCTCATTACACGAGAGTATTCCTGAGTTCTTAACCGGAGACCCAGAGTTTTGGTTGGTTCAAGTAGAAGCACAGTTTCGAATGGCCCGTATAACTACCCAATCTTCCAAGTTTACATATCTTGTGGGTCACTTGCCACCGGCCCTGGGTCCAGTAGTTAGGGCTATTGTGTGTAACATTCCTGAAGAGGGTCTTATCCGGCATCAAGCACGGTGACCATGGCACCCAGACACCGATGCAACTTCTCCGTTCTATGCGAGGACAGGTCTCCACCTTCAATTCGATGATACAATGGTACGCGTGCCTTGAATACAAGTATTTTGGAATGACATTCAAGCTATCTTAGTTTTTTGTGGGAATAAATCAACATTAGATGAATTACTGGGAGCCGCTGATCCAGTACAAGTAAATGTTTTACCCTCTGTCCAGTACATAGCTAAAAACCCTGACTTAGACCATGTTAAAAACATCGAGCGTCTAACTAAGCGGATGAAGTTACTATCCTCTCAGGTTAACGTGCTGAACGCAATGCAATCAAATCCAGTATCTCGCAGAGCAAGCAGCCCAGACGGTTCACGGCAGCGTATCTGTAATGGCATTCAACCCTGATTATTTGTTTAACACACATCAGTGTTTATGTGAACTCGCGCCACCAAGCGCGGTGGCCACTTGAACGTTGCCCGTGCACGCTACACGCACGCTTCTCCAATATACACTAACCACTCTCTCCCTACCTATAGTGTTCTCATTCTCATGGGTTGTGGGAAACAATGTCGTGGTGATCGTGATGGTATATTGCAGAGTACCACTGTAACGAGCAGGTGGTCCAAGTGTGTTTGGAAGGACCAGCGAACGTACATAAGGTCTGACCAACCTTACATATCCCTACAGTGGGCAGAGAATGTAGTTCAGTCGAAACTGCCAGTTATGGCTTACCTAGAGTTATTCGACAAGCTCAAACAGGGCCAAGGTGAAATAAATCCGGTGAACCGGACAGACCGTTCAATCATGGATAAAGAGCTATGTAGGTGATGACGTCTCTTTACTCGGGTGGAGTTATCCAAGAGTGAATTGCCGCAATTTGACGGTCCACTGACCAGGTACATCTTATTTTTCGTCAGTTTGGTCAGCACACTGAAAGAATTGTACAAGATGACGGACAGAGGTTGATCTACCTTTGTCATTGTTGTCAAAAAAAGTCCAGGTTGGTCATGGAGGGATGTTTGCTCTATCCCGCAGAAAGGGGTTACGGACGGGCTAGAAAGGCAGCAGAGGATTTGTTTGGCTCTCAGGATTCGATTGTGAGATCCATGTTGGACCAGGTAAAAAGCCCCAAATTGTATCTTATGATTCAGAGCGTTTACGTTCTTATACGAACAAGTTATTTAATTGTGCAGATGCACTTGAACAGTTGGGATATGCTCCAGATTCGAATGTAATCGGGACTACAGAGAAGGTTTTGAATAAGTTACTTCGACTTGTGGATGTGGAATGGGTTCAGATGGCAGGAGAAACTTGAGAGCGATAAGGAATCTGGTTTTCGAGATCTGTGCAAATCTGTAAGCTTTCATGCCCGACTACAACAAAAGAGGTGTAGTTATTTTCTGGGATATCTCAAACTGAAAGTAGAAAACCGGAGATTAGAACGAGTACCTTATACAAGGCCTCATACGGTCGCAGTTGGCGACACTATGTGCAAGATATGCAGAAATAAACACTCTCTTGAAGACTGTCCGGACCTTCGATTGTTTTATATGGAACAACACTGGCGTATAGCCTCGTAACATAAAATGTTTCATTCACTTGCATTACCGAAAGCGTACCGATGAGTGCCGTCAGCGGAGGCTGTGCGAGGAAAAAACTGTAATCGTTTTCACTATCGACTTCCACTTCAAGAGGCTTCTTCACAAGTTATGAGTTCCTCTTGCCAAACATCCACAGAAGATTGTCGAATGTGTTTAGATGGGGTGCTAGTGAAAATCGGAAGAACCTGAGGATCGGTTACGGTTAATGTTGTGTTGGATGGCGGAAGTGACGCCTCGTTTATCAGAACTGCGGTGGCGGAATATGTGGGATTAGAAAGTTGGAAAAGATGCGTTTGATTACTCTAACAGAATCCTCATTTCAAACCAGTAAACTTTTAATGGTCATTAGGAAGTCCGTAGATGGCAGAGAAATGTGTACTGACCTCGATCGTCTTGAGAAAATGACTGTTTTCTGGACACCATTTTTGATCTATTTTCTCTACGATCTTTTCTGACGTTTGGCATCGACCTCATAGTGTTCTCCGGCCGCGAACGTTTTAATGGACTGACTTTTCCGAGGTTTCCGTCGACCTCGTTTTGAATCACTTTCACTTTCGGTCACTCGCCGATTGTACACGCTCGCGGTTCGCTTTCTGCATAGCCGTTGCGCTTCGTGTCGTTTTCCGTTCGGTGTATCTCTCGTATCGGTACTGTTTTGGTGCCACGATATACAGAATACACCTCGCATCTGTAAACCGAATTTCGCCTTCTCTGTTCGTCCGATATAGGGGATATTGTAAGGTTGATTAGACCTTACTTCGCGGTTTCCTTAGTAAACGCGTGCTTCGGTCCTTTGTACTGCGTGGACTACCTACACGTTACTCTAATGTGCGGCACTGCACAAATATGTTAACCAGAACAGTATTCTCCACGACCCGTGAGAACGAGAAGGCGATTTTGGAGAGATAGTGGTTAGCGTGTATTTGGGAGCGTGCGTGAGAGCGTGCGCAAGAGCAACGGTCAAATGGCCACCGCGTTTGGCAGTCAGCGTTCAGTTAAACAATAAACGTGGTAAAAGTATGAACGAAGATGGCCACCGCTACGGGGGCCTCCTCCTAGAAGTCCGACGGAGTTGGGCTTCGATCGTGATGGTAAGCCGGAATTATTGGTTGTCCAGGAACTCCTCATAGCTTGTCCGTTATATTGTTAGTGACGTCGAACGACTGCTGATGAGTTTACCGGTGCCTGCACTCACGAGGTCCGATGTGCGTAGGTCCAACTGTGTTTTGGCGCCCACGGGTCTCATACGAATGCAAGCCGGAAAATGCCTCGTCAGGTCCATCCAAAAAGGCGTCCAGTTGCCGTCTCCAGTGCCAGGCTGACCAATCGTCCCGTTGTCCAGTGAGCGGTTGGCTCCTTGAACGTGCACGGGAGTCAGCCAGGCTACGGATGAAGCCAATGTGACTGTGTAGATCCGTCTGAGAGAGGGCAAGGTAAACTGGAACAAAATAGCGCCTGAGGGCGCCGGCGGATGTTGGACCGTAAAAACAACACACAAACGATGTTCGGTGTTGTTGGAGTCGCTAGGAGACCAGAGAAAAATGAAATCATAACTACCGATTGTAATTTCACGGGTCTGTTGTTTGGTAAATCCATGGCGAACTTCCCAACTTATTGCTAACAGTCGGTTGTAAAAATCGTCACGAAATCGGCGAAGCAGACAGGATTTCGTAGTTGGCGACCGCGACGGCTACTTCGCGTTGCGGGTACCGTTGGAGAATCTGATGGACTAGCTGCCGAGTCCTCACTAGGCGTAATTGGGGGTGGTTCGAGTGGTAACTCGCTCGATGCAGATGACTGAGCCACTTGAGTGGGTGTAAATTGGCCGAGCGGCTTGCACTCAATGACGGCAGGCTTGAGACGGTCGATAGATACGGTGTCGTGTCGTCCGTTGATATATATGACAAATGTTTTTGCCCTACGTTTTATCACCCGAAACGGGCCAGTGTATGGCGCTTGTAGTGGTGATCGAACGCCATCGACGCGAAGGAATATATGAGTAGCGGTTCCTAACGCAGTTGGGACATAACTTATAGACTGTTGTTCACGCGGCGGACTGGCCTTGAGCACTCGCATGTGCTGCGTAAAGCGCTGAGCATAGTCACCGTAGTCGAAAGTCACGGTTGGTAAGGGGGCTACCAACTCCCCAGGCAGACGAAGTGTACAGCCATATGCTAGTACGGCCGGTGTTGTGTGTAACTCCTCCTTAACGGTACTACGCAGGCTTAAGAGTGCTAATGGTAGTGTTTCACTCCAAAGGGGGTTACCGTTTGCTCGAAGGGCGGCTTTTAATTGCCGGTGGAAACGCTCAACCATACCATTGGCCTGAGGGTGTTAAGCTGTCGTCTTAACGTGTTGGCAACCGAGCGTAGCGAGTAGGCTGCCGAAAGCGCCGTCAAAGTGTGGACCGCGATCGGTGGTCACTATTGCCGGGCAACCGAATGACTAACCCAACCGGTCAGAAAAGCTTTCGCGGCCTCTTCCGAGGTGGGACGAGGGATAGGGGTGGCCTGCGGCCAGCGAGTAAAACGATCCACGCATGTGAGTATGTAAACGTACCCAAGCGAAGGTGGGAGTGGTCCTACGAGGTCGACGTGCACATGATGAAAACGTGTTTCAGGTTCTGGGAACCTGGCTAACGCCGCCTTAGTGTGCCTATGGGTCTTAATACGTTGACACTGCAGACAAGCACGATCCCATTGACGGACATCTCGTTTGACATTGTGCCAAACAAAACGCTCAGTTTTCAGTTTCACCGAGGCAGTCACACCCGGATGAGCCAGATTATGGAGTGTCAGGAACGTAGGATAACGGTGGGCAGCAGGAACTACTGGCCTAGGGAGACCTTGCGACACATCGCACACGATGGTATTCTGGGAAGCTGGGATAGGCACTGTGGTTAAACTCAAAGAACCGTTTTGCCGAAGTCGTTCGATGTCAGGGTCCATAGTTTGAGCCTGTGCCATTGCGTCCAAGTCGATGTTGGGCGTTTGTGACAGACTTAGTTGATATACGCGCGATGAGGCGTCTGCGGCGGGATTAAGTACCCCAGAGACGTGTCGTATGTCCACAGTAAACTGTGAGACAAAGTCTAAGTGGCGAATCTCGCTTGGTGAGTATCGATCTGAAGCTGACTTCAGTGCGTAAACCAAAGGCTTGTGGTCTGTGAACACAGTGAAAGAACGGCCTTCGAGTGCATGTCGAAAATGACGGATTCCCAAGTAGATGGCTAATAACTCTCTACAGAACGTGCTGTACCTTGATTCCGCGGGTTGTAGGCGCTTGGAGAAGAATGCTAAAGGTAGCCAAGAGTCACCTACGAACTGTTGCAGTACTGCTCCAACCGCTGTGTCCGAGGCATCCGTCACTACCGAAATAGGATCCAAAGGGTCGGGGTGTGTAAGGAGTGCTGTGTTGGCGACAGCATCTTTGACCAAGGCGAATGCGGCTTGTGCCGTGTCGGGAAACACGAACTTCCGCTTACCTCCGCGCAACAGGTCGGTGATGGGTTGCATCATTTCCGCACAGTGAGGAATAAATCGGCGGTAGAAATTCACCAGGCCGGCAAACTGACGCAACTGGCGAAAAGATTGGGGTTCAGGGTAGTCGCGAATAGCGGAAACTTTATCTGACAGAGGGCGAATATCCGAGGATGAAATAGAATGTCCTATGAAAGTGATATCAGACCGGCCTAATTCGCATTTCGCGATATTGATCGTAACGCCGTGCTGGCTAAGGCGTTCGAAAAGTGCTCGTAAGTGTGTAGCGTGCTCTTGCTCTGAAGAACTCGCCACCAAAATATCATCCAGGTATGCGTGGACATTTTCCAAACCACGAGTTGCCTCGTGCATGAACCGTTGAAAGGTCTGGGCTGCATTGCTGAGTCAAAACGGCATTCGCAGGAACTCGAACAGCCCGAAAGGCGTAGTGACGGCAGTTTTAGGGATATCGGCCTCTGCTACCGGAATCTGGTTTTACGCCCGAACCAAATCGATACGGCTGAAGACGGAGCAACCTGATAAAGGCGAAGTAAGATCCTGTATATGGGGAATCGGGTATCGGTCCGGGACGGTGACTTTGTTAAGTGCTCTGTAATCACCACAGGGTCGCCAGTCGCCACTAGACTTAGGAACCATATGAAGGAGGGAAGCCCGAGGGCTACTAGAAGGGCGTATTATACCCAGTTCTAGCATATGTTCGAATTCGGCCTGTGCAACACGAAGCTTGTCTGGCGCTAACCGACGCGGCCTAATGAACACTGGGGGTCCCTTGGTATCGATATGGTGAGTGACACTGGTCGTCACTGCTGGGAGAGGCCCGGCCTGCCGAAACATGTCCGGGTAGGCGGCGATGAGTTCGCCATAAGGTTGGTGTGCCGGTGGTTGAACGTAAAAGGGTGTGGCGTGATTCACTCGCGAATTACGACCCGCAACAGCGAAGGTGGTCTGACGATCCACCACTCTGCGGCGCCGTGCATCAACTAACAAGTCAAAGTGCTGCAGGAAGTCAATGCCCAGAATTGGGTACGGGACGTCGGCGATGATGAATACCCAACGAAAATTACGCTTTAAACCCAAGTTCAAGGTGAGCGACCGCTGGCCAAACGTTGGGATGGCCGTGCCATTGGCAGCGCGTAGTGTTTGGGCCTGCGGTGTGCTATTGTCGTCTTTCGCTCGGGGGAGGACGCTCACTTCAGCACCGGTATCTACAAGGAATAGGTTATTTGAAATGATGTCCCTTACGTTCAAAAGACGACTATTGGTGTGATACTCGGCTTCGTGGGTCGCCATCACGGGCCGGGGGTTTAGTTTCCCTGATGAGCACCGGGAAACGTACACCCTGGTTCGCATCGTTTGGCTCCCTCACCGAAGCGACTGTGGTATTTACAATACCCTTCTTTTGAAGAACCGACGAAACGGCGTCGCAATGACGGACTATGGAGCCTAGGTGAGCGTGCGCGGTGCCGCTATTGTGACCCAATTCTAACTGCTAGGCGTTGCAGGCTCGCGTCAATTCTAAACAAAACTGACGCGAGTTCGTTAGATGTTGGCAAGGCAGGCACCGTTGCGACGGACGGCCTGGTTACTCTAGCTACAGCGGGGTTGTGTCGTGACATAATGTCATCAGCTATCGCTGCAGTTTCCTCTGGCTAGCATTTGCACGTGGCACTTAGTAAAACTGGAATGTTATGCGGCAAACGCAAAAGTTCACTCAAGAGCGGGTCCTCGCCTATTGTCGGTCCTCTCAAGCGCTGCATCTGACGCAGCAGTTAGGAGGGCTTCCTACTTCCAAGCTCAATGTTTTGAAGTTGTTGCATACGTTGGTCTTGCGTTGGGGTCGTGCGGGCAATGACAGCCTCCTTTAAAGCCTCATAGCTTCGGGAAGAGATTATTACGTCCATTACTTGCATTGTGACCTCTGGCGGGAGGCGGCCTGCTAAACACCTGAAACGGCTGGCGTCGCTGGTTATACGGCAGTTTTCGAATTCTAACTCGACCAGCGTGAACCAGAGTTCTGGATCAGCAGGTGTGAATGCCGGTATGTGCAGGGTGATCGCCCCAATGGTGGGGTTTGAGCAGGGTTTCCGTTCAGTAGACATAGCGATTGCTTTATCGAACACAGATGGGAAAAGAAACCAACGATCAATGGGGCACTATAATCTTCGCGAGAAAAGAACAAAAATCACGACGAACTAGACACCAAAAATATGTATGGACAAAAAAATTATTTGGTAAACCGACCAAAAGAAATCAACAGATAGGGAAATAATAAAACACAAAAACGTACGCAGACGGGACCTTGAACGGAATAAAACAAGGAAACTCACGTGACCTGAGGACCACGTCGGGCTCACCAATTGTAAGGTTGATTAAACCTTACTTCGCGGTTTCCTTAGTAAACGCGTGCTTCGGTCCTTTGTACTGCGTGGACTACCTACACGTTACTCTAATGTGCGGCACTGCACAAATATGTTAACCAGAACAGTATTCTCCACGACCCGTGAGAACGAGAAGGCGATTTTGGAGAGATAGTGGTTAGCGTGTATTTGGGAGCGTGCGTGAGAGCGTGCGCAAGAGCAACGGTCAAATGGCCACCGCGTTTGGCAGTCAGCGTTCAGTTAAACAATAAACGTGGTAAAAGTATGAACGAAGATGGCAACCGCTACAATATCGTTGGTATTTCGCTGTTAGACCCAATAGGAGACATGTTCACCAGCCGCTCTCGAAAGTCTTTTATATATGATACAGATAAAAGCAGCTTACACGAGTCCTTCATTCCTGGGTGTTCCAGCCTTTTCACCGAGCAAGGTCACTCTGTCCATGTGGGATCGCGTACAGGATATTTCGTTGTTCTGACTGGAACTTATACTCTCAAAATAGTACTATCACAACGAACGAAGTAAATGCTCCAACTCGAACTAAACACACTGAGGGAATCAGAACATCGACTGAACTGAAACGCAATAAGAAACTATACTCGGCACAATCGGTATGTGTTAGCATTCAAGTACTTGATAAAACAACTCGCAAGAACGCCCATTAGTACGTTTAGAACTATCATTCAAATCAAGAGCTTTACACAATCTTTAACCTATTTGATTGAGAACAATACCACAAGAAGGTCTCAGTTCATTTCCTTGAAGACAAATAGTCTCAGCTAATTTCAAACTGAACAGGTCTGTTCTCAACGCTCTGTTCCTAAACAGCTTCGACGGACTTACTCCAGTCGGTGAATAGGCGGAGTTCGGGACCTGCATTAGAAATTCGTCAACACTCCTATCGAGTTCGTCGAACTCGTACTGACTTGCAAAAGCGCAAGTCGCCTTCTTCGAAGTATGAACAAAGTTTTCAGATACACCATTAGATTGCAGATGTCAAGGTGGAATTAACACATGGTGATAACCCAGCGATTTCGGCCAGTCAGTCACCTTTTTCTCCGCAAAATAGCTTCCATGGTCAGTAACAATCGCACACGGAATACCTTCTCGACCGAATATTTTACGTAGAATTGTAATCGTGAAATCAGCATTAGAAGTAGTGAATTGTAACTTGGGTCACCAAGGTTAAGAACCACTAACCACAACGTAGCACCTGCCTGGAAATAAACCACAATAATCAGCGTAAAGACGTTGCTAAGACTCTAACGAAACAGACCACGACGTCCATTTTGTTGGTTGCGTGTGAAGTATATGTAAACAGTCATGACAGGTTTTAGCGGTACGGCACAAATCGTCGTTCAACTCTGGCCACCAACAAGTGAGACGGGCAAGAGGTTTCCCTCCTGCAGTGTCTAGGTGTCCAGAATGCAGATCTTGCAAAGCCGCAGCCCGTAATGTAGGAAGTGAAATATATCATCATAAGTCTCCGACATTTCATCGCGTCATTTATGGAATTATGGAAATCAACACCAAACATCTGCTCAGCATCCATATCGAACACAAGATATGACGGCATGCTAGTACATCTTCGTTTCATGAACAAGATCTGGCTGGCTAACAGGTAGTGGCTGTGTAAGTAACCAGCCAGCATTAGGTTCGTCAGAAATGGTAAAATTCATAAGAGTACGCGGATAAAGCAACGCTCCATCGCTGAACCACGGCGGCCGAGGATTTAGCCAATGACCGTTGGAGATTCTCAATAAACTTCAATGCTTCGTGATCAGTGGTAATGGTGAAATGAGTACCGAACAAGTACTTGTGCAGACGAGTAACGGCCCAATAAAAACCAAGGCCTCACGTTGCGTTTGTGAATATTCGCGATCAGTGGCACCGAGTAGGCAAGAAATACACGAAATTGGATTACCTTTTTGTCCTAGCATGGCGCCTATTCCGGTGGGAGAGGCGTCAGTAATAACAGTCGAAGATGCATGAGGAGAAAACGTGCGAAGTACATCATTAGTTGGTAAAACTGTGGCAAACTACGTAGGCATTGTTCATGTACTGAAGACCACTGGAAATTCTGTTGGGAGAGAAGGTCGAATAAGGGTGCAGTTTTAGTAGCAAAACTGGAAATAAATCTAGAGTAATACTGAAGAGAACCTAGTAGAGAAAGTAATTCAACGAATGATTTGGGAGAGGGCGCATTGGATAATGGAGCAAAACGGTTGGGGTGAGGGCGAAAACCGTGAGCACCAACCAAATAACCCAGACAGGTGAACTCAGAAGTGGAGAAAACACACTTATCAGGGTTGATGGCTACATCACGCTTCAGGAATCTGTCCAGCAGTAAACGCAAACGGTCATCTTGCAAAACCTTGGTGGGTGCGTACACAATAATATCACTTTGGCAAGCACAAACACCTTCCAGATTAGAAATCAGAAGCTGCGTCAGCCTTCTAGGGATAGACCCCTTTAGTGCTACCGACGAAACACACGATTACAAAGACCAACAAGTTTGTTTATTCGAACAACTAACAAATTTGGTGGCCCCACTTGCTCCTCCTGTGTACACCGTCTGCAAGCTGTTGCTTTCCTTCAATACACATGTTGTTGCTCCCCAGGGTTTTGAGTTATGCTCTCTTGCGCGCTGCTGAGTATATTCAGTAACGTGTCACGAACCGAGAACCAGGAGCTATAGACTCTATACGGGAGCAGGTCGCGACTTAACTTGGGGTAATCCAAAAGTAAGCACATAGGTTAGGCACCCATCACTGCGCAGTGCGTCTCCTCGAATCCCAACTTAAAGTGAGTCTTGAGGTCCTTAAGTAGTACACGGGCGCGAGGCTGAAGCCCAAAGGTTGAGGGATCTTGTGGTTGTAGCTGCAGCCATACTTGTTCATACTTTTAACACGTTAATTTTTCAGCCGAAGGCTGACTGCCAAACGCCGTTGCTATTTTATATTTGCTCGTGCGCACCCTCTCAGATACATTAAAAACTATTTCTCCTAATCATCTCGTTCCCTCGGGTCGCAGAGAATACTGTTCTGGTTAACATATTCGTACAGCGCCGAGCATTAAGGTGACGTGCTAGTGATCCTCGCAGTACAAAGGGCGGAAAAACGTGTTCAATAACAAAACCGCAAAGTAAGGTTTATGGACTTTACGATCGGTGAGCCCGACGCGATCCCCAGGTCACGTGAGCTTTCCTGTTTTCCACCGTTCAAGTTCCCGTCAGCAAACTTTTTGAGTGTTTTATTATTTCCGTTTATGTTGACGTTTTTGGTCGGTTTTCGAAATGGTTTTCTCGTACACTTGTTGGCGTCTAGTTCGTCGTGATTTTTCTTCCAGATTTTATTGCCACCTTGGTCGTTGATTTCTTTTCCCATCTTTATTCGATAAAATAATCTCTATGTCTGCTGAGCGGAAACGTTGCCCAAACCCCACCGTTGAGGCGATCACCCTGCACATACCGGCATTCACGCCTGCCTATCCAGAGCTCTGGTTCACGCTGGTCGAGTTAGAATTCGAAAACTGCCTTATAACCATTGACGGCAGCAGTTTCAAATGTTTAGCAGGCCTCCTTCCGCCGGAGGTGACAATGCAAGTAAGGAGCGTAACAACTTCCTCCCGAAGCTACGAGGCTTTGAAGGAGGCCGTCATTTACCGCACGACCCCAACAAGAAGCCAACGCGCGTACCAACTTCAAAGCTCTGTACCACGCATTAATGCTCGCCCTAGAGGAAACTGCAGCGATGGCTGATGATGTTATGTCACCGTACAACTTCGCTGTTACTAGAGTAACCAGGTCCTCCTTCACAGCTGTGCCTGCCTCGCCAAGGTCTAACGATAACGCATCAGTTTTGTCTAAAATTGATGCCAGCCTACAACGCCCTGCTGTGAGTACGAGTACGTCACAGGAGCGGTACTGCGCACGCTCACCTAGGCTCTATAGTCCGTCACAGCGGCTACATTTCGGCCCTTCCAAAGGAGAGTATTACAAACACCCCAGTCTCTTCGGTGAGGGAGCCAAACGATGCGAACCAGGATGTACGTTTCCCGGTGCCCATCAGGGAAACTAAACCCCCGGCCCGTGGTGGTGACCCACGAAACCGGGTACCAGGCCAACATTCCCCTTTTAAAAGCGATGAACATCATCTCAAATAATCTATTCCTTATAGACGCCGGTGCCGAACTGAGTGTTGTCCCTTGACCGAAAGACGACAATAGCACACCGCAGGCCAAAACACCACGAGCTGCCCATGGCACGGCCATCCCAACATTTGGCCAGCGGTCGCTCATTTTAAACTTAGGTTCAGTGCGTGAATTCCGCCGGGTATCCTTCATTGTCAATATCCTGTACCCAGTTCTAGTCACTGACTTCCTGCAACTCTTTGAGTTGTTAGTTGACGCACGACGCCGCAGGGTGGCTGGTCGTCCGACCTCTCTCGCTGCTGCTGGTTGTAATTCGCGGGTGAATCACATCGCGCCCTTTTACGTTCAACCACCGGCACACCAACCTTATGGCGAACTCGTTGCCGCATACCCGACCATATTTTCGAAGACCGGGCCCCTCCCGGCAGTAACCACCAACGTCACTCACCATGTCGACACTAAAGGACCCACAGTGCTCGGAAGGCCGCGCCGGTTGGCACCAAACAAGCTTCGTGTTGCACAGGCCGAATTCGGAAACACTGTAGAAATCGGTGTAATACGTCCTTCTGACAGCCTTGGGCTTCCCCTCTTCATATAATCCCTGGGTCTAGCGGCGATTAGCGACCCTGTGGTGATTACAGAGCACTTAACAAGGTCACCGTCCCTGACAGATACCCGATTCCCCATATATATGACTTTACTTCGTCTTTACCGGGTTGCTCCGTCTTCAACCGTATCGATTTAGTTCCTGCTTACAACCAGATCCCTGTTAAAGAGACTCATACCTCTAAAACTGCTTTTAAGGCAATTCGAGTTTCTGCCCATGCCGTTTTGGCCCAGCAATGCAGCCCAGGCCTTTCGACTGCTCATACACGAGGCACCCCGTGGTTAAGTGAACGTCGAAGCATACTTGGACGATATTTGGATGGCTAGTTCTTCAGAGCAAGAGCACGCCGCACTCTTACGGGAACTTTTCGAACGCCTCGGCTGGCACGGATTTACGATCACTATCGCGAAATGCGAATTAGACCGGTGTGATGTCACCTTCATAGGACTTTCTATTTCATCCTCGGGTATCTGCCCTCTGCCAGATGTGGTTTACGCTATTCGCGACTGCCCTGAACCCCAATCCTTTCGTCAGTCGCGTCAATTTGCCGGCTTGGCGAATCTCTACCGCCGATTTATTCCTCATTATGCGGAAATGATCCAACCCTTCGCCGTTCTGTTGCGTGGGGGCAAGCGAAGTTCGTGCTTCCCGACAAGGCACGAGTCGCATTTGCCTCAGTAAAGGATCCGGTCGCCTACATAGCATTCCTTTCTCACTCCGACCCTTTGGCTCCTATTTCGGTGGTGACGGATAACTCGGACAACGCGGTTGGAGAAGTACTGCAACAGTTATCAGATGAGACTTGACACCCTCTAACACTGTCCTGTAAACGCCCACAACCTAGCCGAATCTAGGTACAGCACATTTGGTAGGGAGTCATTAGCCATCTATTTGGGAATCCGTCATTGTTGCCATGCACTCGAAGGCCGCTCGTTCATGGTGTTCATAGGTCACAAGCCTTTGTTATACGTACTGCACTCAGCTCCCGGTCAATACTCGCCACACGAAATTCGCCACTTAGACTTTGTCCCACAATTTACTGTGGACAAACGGCACGCCTCTGGGGCACTCAGTCCCATCGCCGACGCCTTATCACGCGTATATCAACTAAGTCTGTCACAAACGCCTAACATCTAACTGGAAGCTATGGAACATGCCCAAACCATGGACCCTGACACCGAACAACTTCGGCAAAACGGTTCTTTGAGCTTGAACACAGTACCTATCCCAACATCCCAGAATACCACCGTGTGCGATATGTCAAAACATCGCACCAGACCGATGGTTCCTGCTGTCCGCCGTTATCCTACTTTCCTGAAAATCCTTCCCATCCAGGTGTGACTGCCTCGGTGAAACTGATAGCCGAGCTTTTCGTTCGGCACAATGTCAGACGAGATATCCGTCAACGAGCCCGTGCTTACCTGTAGTGTCAGCGTGTGCTCCGGCGTGCGCTCTATCTGTAAGGAGGACCCTAAAAGCTCCCTCGTGCACTTCATTTTCTCGGACTTCGGAAAAACATTGAGAACCTCGAGGCATTTTGAAGCCCATTTTGAGATTGAACCTTCCTACCTTCAGAATGGTGGTCAGTTTGGTCATACAGAATAGCAGTATTTAGGTCATCAAAGGAACAAAGAAAGTTGTCCACTCAGAAATGGTCCACTGCTCCTCCTAACAGATTGCTGGTGCCGCCGAAAAGCTTGTGAGTTTCTCCAGTGGCAAATTCAGCGCAGAGGGGGATGATACCGTTTCAAAGGGATGAACGGTCAGCCTGTATATGTCCGGTGTTTGGTCTACGTCATCTTCATGCCACCAGAGAAGACAGATGGCACCCCGATCTTTAACGGGCATTTTCACTTGTAGAAACACTTCATGCATGTCCGCAAAAACGGCCACTTTTCCTAGCCGAAAAACGACATAAAACCTCGACTAGTGGTGTCCTTCAGTCTGGGCCCTGTACTAAACGGTCGTTGAGTGACACACCCTGACGTTTCGCGGCACAGTCGAAGACCACACCGACCTCCCGCAGTTTCTCCGGGTTCACACCCCGGTGACGGAGTAGGTGCCGCCTCAAATTTGCTGTATCTGCGCTTTCTACATAATTTAAGTTTGTGTTATTTGGCGTGGCTTGCATATATTCCACCTTTAATTGCAGTTCTCGAATAAGCCTGTTTGTGAGAAGGTATATCTTTTCCAGATCCATTTCTCTGCTGATCCGCGTTGGTTTCGTGTTGGGTCTCCAAGACACAGGAATCCCAAAGCGAGCTGTTACATGCTTGGATTTCTCGGCTACCATTTCCAGAGCTGACCTATCTTCTGGAGGTACGGCATCTCTATCAATGGCAAGCTCGGAAAATTCAGCTTTATACAGCTGTTGGAACGCCTGCCTAATTTTCGCCTTTTCCACCGAAGTGCGGTTGACTTGAGTTTGTTTGCCGTATCTTCCATTTTTACTACCATATAAGGTCCCACCAAGTGTTGTGCCTACTGCATAGGGTGCTTTGCGGCTTCTTATTCTTTGATCCAGGACTCTTTGAGCTTTTGGTACACCACAGCCGATCAACAGATCCATTTAAATATTCCGCCACTCCTCGGTTGTGACCCCGTCAAGATGCAGCCACTGACTCAAAATCGGTTGCGCTGACTTGGGGACTCTAATCGGCAGATCCCTGACGGTGAAAATTTTTAGGCTGTCTATCCTGTTTTGTTGACCAAGGAGACGAGTTGTGGGTACAGTTTGGTTGATTGGATGACTTGGGTGCCACTTACTGTACTCACTGCTGAAGAAGCTTTCGATCGTGCCTACTTTACTGTTGCAATTACCCCCCTGCTGTACCATGTATATATACTGACGCGTTTTACGTCCGCGGTTGACAAGAGTAAACGAAATGCTTGCATCTCACGACTTATGTCTTCTCTGTGTTCTCATGAATTTATCCCTCTGATTTCATATCTCTCTGCAACTGCCGTCCCTGCCAAAGTATCGGGGCCACCATCTTTGGAGGTCGGTGCTCTTGTCACCTCAGCCGGGATTTCCACGCCGACTGCTATTTCTACCATCAGCGCACTTGAAACCGCACCCACTATCATTCCGATCCGCTGTACACTGTTCTTCTGATTGCCTCCACTGGCTTTATGTCTTCAAGGTTTCCAATGTTTCATCCGTGCATTTCCAAATAGCTTTTTTGTCAGCTTACTCTCCCTCGCGACCTCATCGATCGTATCTGAATACCTGGGTATTTTGCTTCCATTCCCGCAGCACTCGATTACGCATCTTAACTACGAAGTTGACTTTGGTTTTCACTGAGCTATGCACCCCTGAAGTTAAATTCAATTTCTTCTGCCTTCTCTGCCGACAGTTTCATTTTTCCTGAACACAATGTCTCATTCTAGGTCCTCGCACCAGAACTAATGGTCTCGTAGCTGTCGACCTACCATTGCTACGTGATCTGCCAATCAAAACGGTCGTCAAGTCAATTATCCGCCCTACTTCCTCATCTCTTCTGCTCGCTATTCGCCCTTGCAATCGTTGCACAACGCAATTCACGTTGATTTACGGCCATGATACCACGTCCTTGTTGTTACTTCGTGACATACCTATATCAATGAAAATAAAACCGCTGAACACATATCGGCTCACTGCTGGCTATTCCTTCCATCACCGCTCTTGGAACCTCTCCCTCTATCCGTCGGATTTTTTGTCTCTTTCCTGGTGATTCACTTCATCGGCACCTCACCATCAAATTCTACCACCACACTGGCTGTTGGTCCGTGGCATTTGATACATGAAGATCCATTCTTGTATATCATCAAATTTTCTACCCATATAATTTTCACACCCTGCTACATGCAAACGGCTCTTGGAATTCCCATTGATGGGCTTTTCTTTTTTCTTCTTCTTTCCTCTTCTTTTTTCGACAGATATCCTTTGATTTAGCTGGAATTCTTAAAGTTGTGATTATTTCCGGTGCCATTTATGCATATACTCCTCCTTTTTAACCGACTTCAAACACCGACAACCGACTAGGTCACTTGACTTGTCGGGCATTATTACAGTTTTAGTCCACTTTAACACTCTCTTCAATACTCTCGCACACGTACTGTACTCTTTTTTAAATTCCTATTCTGACATCACCCGATTCATCTGATCACGCACTGTAGCATGCTGCGGGCGCATCCGAAAAATGCAATTATTATTAAGAATGGGCTTATTAATAGCCAGAGGCATTGAGCAAACCACACTCGGCTTTAAGGTTTCTAAGGTATCCAACTTCTTGTATCTGTGTTCAAAGCAATGGTGTTTCTTGTGGCATCCATCCTGACTGCAACTTGTTTTCATTTGCCCCACCACTACTCGATGTGAGTCGTTGGGACGAAAAAAGCACGAGCCAAGTCTCTTATCCTTTGTCCGTCGTTCGTTAATGTCCACTGTAGGGAAGCGAGGACAATGTTATAGGCGATCTAGCGCACCAAACACCCTACATACCTGCAGGTTTTCAGCTTCGCTGCAGGCAGTATGCGAAGACTAAACCCCATGCGAGCCAACGGACTACTGAGAGTTGGAGGGCGGCTGACGAACTCAAATCTAGAGTACGAAACAAAACACCCCATAATAGTCCCTGGTGACCACTACATAACGAGATGCCTGATAGACCATGTACATCGCGAAGAAAGACCCGCAGGTTTGAACCACTTATTGAACGATATACGTCAACGATTTTGGGTGACAAAGGGACCAGCGACGGTCAAGCGAGTCATAGGCAACTGCCTCACTTGTCGCCGCAAGAGGGCGCTAAATGATGGCCTCCCTTCCAGCAGTGAGAGTTGAACCGGGATGGTGCCCGTTCTTGGAAGTTGGCGTCGACTGCTTTGGCCAGCTACTTGTGCGACAGCAAGGGAGCACCCAAAATAGGTATAGCTGCCCGATAACATGTTTACAATCCAGGGCAGTCCATCTTGAAGTAGTGCATAATATGACCAACGTAGTAGTCAGAGGGCGCACCACGGTAGTACAACTGAGAGACCAGGGGGTGACAAAAAACGAGAAAGCACTCGGGCGTAAAACCCAAGTGTGAAAATGAAGCATCACAACCCAGTAACTTGTTAGAAAAGGGGCGCATCACCGGTGCAGTGCAACACATGCGGCATGGGGAAAAGATCGGGAGGCAAGGGGCGGAATATAGGAGTATTGGCTGTATGACCATCATGGACTCGTAGCTAAAGGAAGGGACTAGAGTGAGTCCAGCCTTCCCAACATGTTTTCGTGTGGACTGAATGGATGGAGGGGACGGCAGAATAAGGAGAGTGGTGCAAGTGCTAGTAGTGTAGCGAGTACCTTAAAAGAAGAGCGTCCAGCCTCCCACTCCGAACACACAGGCGGTCTTTGTGGGACTGAAAATTCGGTCAGAGTGAGTGGCAACGGTGTGCGTCTACGGGAGTCTACAGTCGCCCCCTGGGAAGGGCGGGGGTCTGCTGTAGTATCTGGTGACGGCAACCAGGGCTGCAGAAAAAAGCCTGATACCCGGGGAATTCAGTGCTTCTGAGATTACCTGGAACTCGACCTGTGCTTCTGCGGGGCATCTGGGCAATATCTGCTGGATCAAGTGGAGGATATGGCCCTGGTGCAGTACATCCACCAGGCCACTCGATGGAGAGAGAGTCAAACTCCGGGGCCACTAGACCTCGTTATCAACAAGTTCTTCACAAAAGTAAGCGGGGGGAGAATAGATGCTCCACCTGGTAAGAGCGACCAAGGGATCATCAGGTTTCCAATTCCTGAAAGAGAGGGCAAGACCATCGGAAAAAAGGCTACGAAACTTCAGAAACTGAGCTAGGATAGGTTGCTGTCAATGGCAGCAATTTTAGCCTGGGACCATGGAGGTATGGTGAATGAAATAGGGTTAAACTTCAAAGGAGCCTACTTTGGACGATAGAAGAAATAGCTTCCATGCGCAGAGTGGCCAGACGAGGACTATCACCCTGGTAGAAAGGCAGCATAACGCGTGTACCAGGGGGAAGCATCCAGCATGAAACCAAGAGGTATGGACGGTGGCTGGAACACTGAAGATGAACAAGTTGTTTTGTGAACCAGAGAGCAGAGGCAAGCTGATATACGGAGTCGGCATAGCTAGGGCGGCCAAGAAACGCCCAAAGGTGTTCTTTATCTACTTCCAGGCTGAGGCGAATACGCGGGTGAACGCTGGAGGTTTGAAAATGGAGAACGGAAATCAGGCTGAGAATATCGAACAGAAGGCAAAATTCCCCCGATAATACTTCGAGCAGGTCCACAGGATAAATGAGAGAAGACAGCCACCGACCCCAGGGTTGCCTAGGATCACTCCAATGGAAGGAATAGAAAAGCTCCGGACGATGTAAGATTATTATTAGATGCTCTCGACATACGAAAGGTCCCGGTACTTAAAGGAATTCACCCAGCCTTTCTCAGACTGCTAGCTCAGACACTGGCAGGGTCGTTAGCCGCATTGTTCAACAAATCTCTCAGGGGTGTCAAGCTGCCGAGTGAATGGCAAACTGCTGCAGTCGTGCCGATTCACAAGGGAAGTTTAAGGGATCAGATGACGAGCTGCCCGCTATCAATAGCACTGGAAGTCACGAAAAAATAATTTGAAATACTGTGGTGATCACCTCGAGGGAAAAATCTGATCGTGAGGAGTAGCGCCGCTTCGGGAAGATCAGGTCCCGCCTCAGCGAGCTGCTAAGCTTTTCGATGGGGAAGACAAGAGGTTGGATTGGGGAGACCGTGGATGTGTGCTATCTGGACTTCCGCAGATCGTCTGATAGGGTGAACCACGGGTTGCTTCTTCATAAGCTCGGGGGGACGTGCGTGGCTGCAGGTCTAACGGAATGGTTAAAAGCTCACCTAGATGACATCCGATTCTAAGTCGAAAGATGAGGACTCGAGATCCCCATGGCGACAGCATCTAGTGGGGTCCCTCAGGGATCGGTTCCGGGTCCCTAACTGTTCCTGATTTGTGCAACGACTTACCGCAGACTATGAGATCGCCCTGCTTCATGTCCGCAGATGATGTGAAGGGTTTAGGATGCTCAGAACCTAACCAGATCCAGATGGACCCAGACACCCTCTACCGGTTGTCTGTAGCATGGGACGAGCCCCAGAATCTGGCGAAATGCTCACTTCTGGCTGCCGAGGGAACCGGCGGAAAGCGGTTTTTGAACCCGGATAACCCGGGACCACTGGCTCAGGTAAGTGAGGTTAGGGGCTCGGGCATGGTCGTTTTAGGCGATTTTAAACCCTCGGTATAATATCTGCAGACCGCTAACAAGGTAAGTAGATCCATGCGCCAGCGGCGCAGGAAGCTGATATCAAAAGACTCTGGGGTTCTGCTACTGTTATACGCGACCCTTGTCCGACCCCACGTAGAGTATGTAGTCCGAGCCTGGGCTCCGCAGCTAGTGAGGGACCCCCACGCTCTGGAGGAAGTTCGGAGAGGGTTCACGAGAACGTTACCGGGGCTTTAAGGTATGTTACTTTCTCTGACGGCTATTCGGACATCTATCATGCTTCCAACTCCTGAAAGATGATGGATCCAAGTAAGTCGACGAAATGTGAGACACGGCTACTGGTAGGTACAAGAAAATAGACAGTCATAGGCACTGACAACTACTCCAGCGCCCTAATTGGATCTGATCTAAACCCACACAGTCTTAAGCTACAGAGGGCACACTCAAGGCTAGACGTAAGGGCTAAACGTTTACAAATATGGTTGTACATATGTGGAATAAACTGTCAAGGGATGCTGTTAGATACGGCAAAGCACCAACTTTCAAAGAAGCTGTGAATTCAAGCTGGGCCACAGCATTCACAGAACTAGCCGTATGAAGGGGAGAGGGGGAGGTAATGAGCTCCTGGTATTTTTGTCAACGAGCTTTTCTGTGAAAGTGATACTGTCTTGCAAATTCTGCATTTCAGACAAAAAATTCAACCTGCAGTGTTAAGAGCTAAGAAAACTCCCCGACTACACAACGATTTGAAGGCAGGATTGGTCTCGGCCAATTTCTTCCCTAGCAAAGTGAACTGAACCGAACTGAACTTTATCCAGAGAAAATGTTTATTCTCCTTGTAGTATTGCCGAGTAGTGTTTGGTGTTTTTTGAGGCGATCTTTCCTCGCTTCTAATCTTTCTTTTTGTTTTTGTTTTTTGTGTTAGCGGGATTTTACCTGCTAGTGTCAGAGTGCGTATTTTGTGTTTGGGTAAAGAGCACTTGAGTTGTTCTCGCCCTCGTTTTTGGGGTTTTCGGTATGACACGCGTTTCCGACCCATGTCTAGCACCCAAGTGCGGAAAACGTGTGGTAAATGGTATGGAGTGCGAGGTGTGCAAGAGATGGGCTCACCCAAGGTGTTCAGGGATAGCAAAGGACATCTATATTCTTTATAAACAGAACCCATGGGCTGAATGGGTCTGTGCCCCTTGCAAGGAGGCGGCCAGCCTGGCCTTTAAACTGCAGGCCCAAGGGCAGGACCAACGCCAACCAAGTAGTACCTCGGTTGTAAGCCCCAAACCAGCGCAAGCAGGTTGTAGTGAGTCCTTTGCGGAAGTAGTATCAACACCCGAGTGGGCTATCATCCGAGCGAATGGACCAGTTCCGAGAGCTTGCCGGGCGGTCGTTGTCTCAACTCCTTTGAAGCAGACCGACGAGCGCCAGTGGACGGAGCAGAAGCCGAGAAGGGCGAGGCAGGTCAAAAAGAAGGGCGACTGTAATAGAGCGAAAGATGGGTTGGCTAGGGTGGATGACCAATACTGGTGGAGTTCGCTGATGAGGCTACCCGGGATAGACTACTGGCGAGGGCAGCGATAGTGGCTCAGGTTACCAAGGGCAGATACCAGATTGTGCCGGGCGAGCATAGGGTAGGGCCTGGTGGTCCAGCCCCGGGAGGTAATCTTGCTCGACCAGCCAGGGCGCTGGTGAGAAACCTAAAAGTTCAGCGGAATGCCGTACTCGGCTCTCAGGCCCCGACCCCGACAATAGTAAAGAAGCCACGTGCGGGGTCGCAAATAGTTGTAATTGAAGATGCGCTGGAAGACGAGAATTGGCAGCACTGACCGAAGATAGATGACAGCGCGACCCCTGCCAGTCTGGATGTTGTGGCCACTCCTACAGAGATGGATTAGGAGTCGCCGGAAATTCTGGACCATCAGCCAGCTTCATGCACCCCAGTGGGGACATCCGAAGCAAAAATCGTGTCATCATCTCAGGCGTTGCGCCTGAGAAACAGTCAGGAGTGATTAGTAAGAGACACCTAGGCGACGGAGCAAACGCGGTGGTGTTATATACTAACGCGTGTAGTATTAGAAACAAATGGGCGGAACTTGCCAAAACCGCTGACGAACAGAAAGCGTCAATAGTTGCCGTCACGGAAACGTGGCTTTCTGAAGAAGACCATGTGCCAGGCCTAATAAGTAACGGTTTTGCAGTCTATAGGCAGGATCGAGAAAAGGATCGCCTTGGTGGTGGTGTAGCCATCCTCGTTAGATCAGGTACAAACCACCTTGAGACTCAGACCAAGATGTGCACTCGCAATATCCAGCTATGCGCCGTTACTATCATCCTTCCAGGCAGAAGGGTTAACGTCGTCTGTGTCTACAGGGCACCAAGCACAAACCACGAAGAGGACGTTTGTTTGCTGCGGACTTTGACTGAACTAGTTAAGGACGCACAAAAAACCCTCATAGTGGGTGACTTCAATCTTCCGCATATCGACTGGGTGGCTGAGGTGTGCGTGCCGGGATCGGAGGAGCAAACCTACTTAGAATGGCTGCAAGATAATGAGTTGCACCAGCATATTAGGGAAAATACCAGATATAGGACCGGATGCTTTCCATCCTTGCTGGATCTAGCTATAACGAACTTCCCCAGCGATGTGTCTGGACTGCATTATTGTGCACCGCTGGAAAGGAGTGACCATGTGTGTGTCAAAATAGTTATATGCATGCGGCAACCGAAGGTACCCTAAAAGCTGATTAGGAATTTCGGTAGTATGGACGTAGATAGGCTTCGTAATAGGGCGATGGGTTTGAACTGGGACACGCCAGAGGAGGCTACTGTGGAGGAGCGCTGGCAGGCCATAAAGGGATCCCTGACCGCCCTACAGGAAGAGTTCGCACCCTTAAAAAGAAGGAGCGGGGAGGGAAAACCCATGTGGTGGAAGGCTGCAATAGCCAAGGCCATCAGACTTAGAAACCGCTATTGGAACCAGTACAAAGCTTCCGGCAGTCAGCTAACCTGGAACCGCTATACGAAGCTAAGAAACGAGACTGTAAGCCTTTTGAGAACTTCCAAGAGGGAATTTGAGCTGAAATTGGCCCAGTCTGTAAGACAACAGCCGAAGAAGTTCTACAGCTACATACAGTCTAAAGGCTCAACAAGAAATGCCGTAGGTCCGCCATCCACTAGAGACTATTTTATTGTCACTGATAACCAGGGCAAAGCGGACGCCCTGGGGGAATACTTTGGTAGTGTACATGGGATAGATAGTGGGGTACGAGTAGATCTGGCTCTGGTTCATCCTCCTCAGTTAAACGAGTTAGATCTCTCAGAGGAATGCGTGCGTAAGTAACTACAGGAGTTAAACAGCCACAAGTCAGCGGGCCCAGATGGCATTCATTCAGCTATCATCAAGCCGTTGGCGGATATCATAGCTCCATCGGTATGCGGATTGTATAGATCCACGTTGGACCAGGGAAAGCTGCCTCAGGACTGGAAAGTCGCGGCAGTCGTGGCAATACACAAGAGTGGGCCTAAGTCGGATGTGCAGAACTACAGGCCGGTAAGCCTAACTAGCATTCTCTGTAAAGTCCTGGAGAAGATCGTCCGTGCCCATATCTGCTAGCACTTACTGCAGCACTCCGTGCTAAGCCCGGCGCAGCATGGATTCCTGAAAAATAGATCTTGCCTGACCAATCTCCTGTGCTTCTTAGATGAAGTAACTCGACGACTGGACGAAGGTAAGCAAGTTGAGGTATGCTACCTCGACTTTAGCAAGGCGTTCGACTCCGTTAATCGTCGTCTTTTGCTACGCAAGATGGAGAATTTCGGTATAGGTGGGCCAGTATATAGGTGGCTGGAGGACGTCCTCTCCCACAGGACGTTTTACGTCAAAGTGGGGGACAGGTGCTCCAGTTTGGTGAACGTCACCAGTGGTGTGCCTCAGGCATCCGTCCTAAGCCCGGTCCTATTCTTGTTATTTATTAATGACCTAGCATCCACTGTTCAATCGCCCAGCTTTATTTTTGCGGATGATGTGAAGATTGTCAGATCTAAGGGTAGGGCGGACTTGGGCAGGGAAATACGTACCGTCCTGAACTGGGCATACAAATGAGACTTACCTCTAAACGCTCAAAAAAGCCATTTGTTGTCAAGGGCAACAGAGAGCCCAACTGTCGCTCATGATCAAGGGCTGTTCACCGTAGAGGCAGCCGGTAGGGTTAAAGACCTGGGGATCATCATGAAAAGTGACTTCAAGTGGTCGGAGCAGTGCAACGCGGCTGCGCATAAGGCTCGTGGGAAGCTCTTTAGACTGCGATGAGCTTTGTCCTGCCGGAAGTCGGAGGTATTCGTACCTATTTACATGGCTATAGTACGACCTCACTTAGAAAGTAGCGTGCAGGCTTGGTCACCCTTCTACAAAAAGGACGCCACCTGCCTCGAGAAAGTCCAATGTCTCGCCACACGAATGGTTGAAGGGCAGAGGGTAAGACTTCCGAGCAAAGACTCTGTTACCTGAATTTCTTCTCGTTGGAAAGGCGGAGAGGTCGAGGGGATCTCATTGAAACGTTCAAGGTAATGAAGGGCTTTTCTGGCCGTAGACCAGATAGTGTAGCGTGCTACTTTGTCTATGTGGTACACTAAAGTATTGTCAACAATATCTAAGGCGACACTAGCAAACTAAGATGGGCGGAGGAGCGTGCGGTGATAAAAAGGCCAAAATGGTATGTACATTAAGAATTAAAAATGAAACAAAAGGTGTGACTCAAACTCACAGTTGTTCAATGTTCTTGTGATCAGGAGATGAGTGTCGAAGAGCCAATATCCGCCAATGTCTTCAGCCCAGTTCGGTCTGACAGCCATCCGTTGAACAGAACAGGATGGTATCGAGCGAAGTGCCAAGAAACGCCGTTGGAGCTTCTAAAATGTTTTGTTTCACACAGTTAGTTCCGACCGATATGATTCCAAGACACTCCAAACCAGAAGATGAGACCGTGCCAGAATTAAAGGTTTATTTACAGCCTTTTGTATTGCGCGGTGGTGACGACCAAAAGGTGTGTGTTTTTACATTAAAACGTCGGTACAACAAAGGAGTGTCGCACCAAGGGACGTTGAAAATCATGGAAAAAATCGGAAATGTACAGGTACCTACACAACTCCCCCGCCAGAGCGTTTGTTCTACAAAATAAACGCTCGATAGAAAAATAGAAAGAGGAAACGGTTAGCGAAAGAAAACGTCAACTAACAAAGTCTTGAAATCTGACAGGATGTCGAACGTTTCTGCCGGAACGGCGGGTTACCAGGGAAGGTTTTTGCTGTGGTGGTGCTGGCGGGTGTGGTGTAGTGTCTGGTGTGATGATAGAGTTTGGATCATCAACAGGAATTGTTGGTGGTGTGTCTGTGGATGGTGATGGTGTCGGTGTTGTTGGTGATGGAGGTGTATCAAAATGCGCGGGTTTCAATCTGTCAACGGAAACAGTGTCTGGCTTATCGGCTTTTTGAACCACGAAATATTTGTCTGTGCGACTAAGCACTTTAAATGGACCATCATACGGTGGTGTGAGTGGTTTGCGAACAGCATCGTTACGAATAAAAACGAAAGGTGACGTATATAGATCATTGTGTACAAAAACGTGTGTGGATGACAAGCGAGTGGGTGTTGGACGTAGATGTGACATACGGTCTTTGAGTTGTTGGACAAATTGGGATGGGTTAGGACTGGCATCGGTGCTAGGTTGAACATACTCACCTGGAAGGCATATGGTGGTACCGAAAACGAGCTCAGCTGACGTGCTGTGGAGGTCGTCTTTGACTGATGACCGCAGACCTAAGAGAACTAGTGGCAGGTTGTCGCTCCAGTTATTTGGGTTTGGCTGTGATATCAGTGCTGCTTTGAGTTGACGGTGTAGGCGCTCTACCATGCCATTGGATGAAGGATGGTATGCAGTTGTTGTGATGTGTTTACAGCCAAGCAGTTTAGTGAACTCACGAAACAAAGTCGATTGGAATTGGCTGCCACGGTCTGTGGTGACGGTAGACGGTACACCAAATGTAGCAATCCAGTGCTGGAGTAGTACTTTCGCAATATTTTCTGCCGAGGTGTCGGAAATGGGTACTGCCACCGGCCAGCGTATGAAACGATCAACAACGGTTAATAAGTGGGTATGTCCAGTTGATGGTGGTAGTGGACCAACAAGATCGACGTGAATATGTGTGAAACGGACGTCGGGAACGGTGAACGTACTGGGAGGAGAAAAAGTGTGGCGGTGGACTTTGTTTCTCTGACACTGTAAACACTGTTTAGTCCATAATGCAATGTCAGAATTCATATTGGGCCAAACAAATCTGGCAGAAATGAGTTTGCGAGATGCACGGATACCGGGATGGGAACGAGAATGAAAATGATCGAAAACGATCTTCCTGTAGCAAGTTGGGACGATAGGACGAGGGTTACCTGTAGACCAGTCACATAGGACTGTGCCATCGGCTAAAGGTAGGGGAGAATCCTTGAGCTGGAGTGTGGAGGATGTGCGCAGTTCGAGCAAGGATGGATCATCATGCTGGAGATTTGCCAGTTCCGTAAGATCGAATTTAGTCTGCACCGTGTTGATGTCAGGTCTGGATAATGCATCAGCCACAACATTATCAACTCCACGCACGTAGCGGATGTCTGTTGTGAACTGAGAAATATAATCCAAATAGCGGATATCTCTGGGTGAATGTCGGTCAGGCTTGGCATGAAGTGCGTGTGTCAGGGGTTTGTGGTCAGTGTGCACACGAAATTGTCGTCCTTCCAAAAGGTGGCGGAAATGACGGATAGACAAGTAAATGGCTAGGAGTTCGCGAGAAAATGTGCTGTATTTTGTCTGTGCCGCCTGGAGTTTTTGCGAGAAGAACGCTAAGGGCTGTAATTGGTTGTCCACTATTTGGTGAAGCACTGCACCGACTGCAGTATTTGATGCATCAGTCGTTAGGACTAACTCAGTATTTGGATCTGAATGTGGATGGTGCAGCATGGTGGCATCCGCGAGAGCTTTTTTGGCTTCTGCGAAAGCTGTCTCAGCCTCGGGAGTGAAATCGATCGTCTTGACGTTGGACTTGAGAAGATCGGTTAAAGGTGAAACGATGGTCGCACAATGGGGAATGAAGCGACGGTAGTAGTTCAAAATTCCCAAGAAACGTCGTAACTGTGTGATCGTTTGAGGTGCAGGAAATGACAGGATGCTGCGCACCTTATCTAGGAGGGGTGTCAAACCTTTTTGATCGATATGGTGCCCGAGGAAGTCGAGGGACGGAACACCGAACACGCATTTACTAGGGTTCAGTTGAAGTCCGTATTGTTGGAAACGTTGAAAGAGTTGACGCAGGTGGCTGGCATGCTCTGATGGAGAGGCGCTGGCAATTAATATGTCGTCGATGTAGCCAAACGCGAAGGGTAGACCTCGAAGCACTTCATCGACGAATCGTTGGAACGTCTGAGCAGCGTTTCTCAATCCAAATGGCATGCGAATGAACTCGAACAGGCAAAAGGCGTGGTGATGGCTGTCTTGGGAATGTCTTCTTCGGCCACGGGGATTTGGTGATATGCCTTTACGAGGTCAACCTTGGAAAAGATTGTCTTCCCAGAGAGATTCTGTGCAAAATCATGAATGTGTGGGATCGGGTACCTGTCGGGGACGGTGACGTTGTTGAGAGCACGGTAGTCTCCACAGGGTCTCCAATCACCAGATGATTTTGGAACCATGTGCAAAGGCGAGGCCCATGGGCTTGAAGACGGTCGAATGATGCCAAGATTCATCATATGTTCGAATTCAAGGCGTGCGATACGGAGTTTGTCGGCGTTGAGTCGTCGTGGTTGAAAGTGGACCGGTTGGCCTTTTGTGGCGATGTGGTGCTGCACAGCATGAGAGACTGGGTCGGTGAACTGACACGGTTTAGTGAGGGATGGAAACTCCTTCAAAATGTCAGCAAACGGCGATTGCGGGATCGCCAGCCGAATACCCAGAGAGTTGGTGCATTTACCAATGCCGACTGTATAAAGTTTGGTTGTGGTGTCTACCAGCTTGCGATTTTTGAGGTCCACTGTTAGACCAAAGTGTGAGAGGAAATCCGCGCCAATAATGGAGTCTGGACATCTGCCTGGATGAAAACCCATTGAAAAGAGCGTCGGAGGCCTAAATCAAGAGTGATGGACCGTTGGCCGAATGTAGCAATAGTTGTTGTGTTTGCTGCTTGCAGTGTAAAGTGAGATGGTTTGAGGCTGTGATGTTTGGGTGGGGGGATTACACTGATCTCGGCGCCGGTATCAATGAGGAATCGAAGACCACTGGACCGGTCAACGATATAAAATAGGCGACTTTCATGTGGAGGGCCAGCCCTAGTCGTCGCCGTTACTGGCTGGCCTGGTCGTTTGACTGTGGAGTGTAAGTGCGGAATGAACATGGAGGATCGCAGCGGCGTGCCTTGGAGCCGAATGTGCGGTGGTACCAACACCACGTTTGTGATCGGCGGTTTCTGGACCGTGATCTCGGTCGATGAGGTACTTCGGTGGACACAGATCGATGAGTAGTAAATGCGCTGCACATTGCACTGACCTGATTGCACAACATGCGAACGGTTTCTTTTAGGTCAGTAATGTCCTTATCGATATGCTAGTGATGGGATGGGGAATCAGGACTGCGAGAGACGTCGCCACGGCGATCTGGGGCAGGAACTGGTAATGTCGTAGGGGATTCGTGCGTCGGAGTGGTTTCGGCGGGTGATGTCATGTGAACACAGGGTCTACCAGCCGGGTAGCATTCCATTATTCTGTCGGCGTGCTGTGCAACTTTGTCAAGAGGAGTAGTGGGCTCCAGCATTGACAGGACCTGCTGCATCGGGAGAGGTAGTTTATCAACCCATATCTCCCTGAAAATGGCGTCGTCCATTTGCCGTCCAGCCAGTAGCGACCGCATGTGGCGCATAAGCTGGGACGGAGTTTGGTCTCCGAGCTCCACCGACGTGAACAGTTCACGGAGCATTTTTCCGGCTGATTTTACGGTACGCTGAATGACTGCTTCCTTAAGCTTCGTGTAAGGAGCTTCTGGTGGAATGGGATCGAGGAGATCTTCCACGTCAACAGCGATGTCAAAGGGAAGTGCTTGGACAACGTGAGAGTACTTCACGCGCTCGCTGGTTATACGTCGAGTGGCAAATACGGCTTCTATCTGTCGAAACCACACTCGAGGGTTGGTCGGAGCAAAAACTGGCAGTTTCAGAGCAACCGCGTGGATGTCAATAGATTCGCTGTCAGACATGGTGAATGGTGTGAAACTTGGACCGAGAGAATGAAGCTAGTGTCAAATGATGGAAAAACAACCTGGGCTCACCAATTTTGTAGCGTACTACTCTGTCTATGTGGTACACTAAATTATTGTCAACAATATCTAAGGCGACACTAGCAAACTAAGACGGGCGGAGGAGCGTGCGGTGATAAAAAGGCCAAAATGGTATGTACATTAAGAATTAAAAATGAAACAAAAGGTGTGACTCAAACTCACAGTTGTTCAATGTTCTTGTGATCAGGAGATGAGTGTCGAAGAGCCAATATCCGCCAATGTCTTCAGACCAGTTCGGTCTGACAGCCATCCGTTGAACAGAACAGGATGGTATCGAGCGAAGTGCCAAGAAACGCCGTTGGAGCTTCTAAAATGTTTTGTTTCACACAGTTAGTTCCGACCGATATGATTCCAAGACACTCCAAACCAGAAGATGAGACCGTGCCAGAATTAAAGGTTTATTTACAGCCTTTTGTATTGCGCGGTGGTGACGACCAAAAGGTGTGTGTTTTTACATTAAAACGTCGGTACAACAAAGGAGTGTCGCACCAAGGGACGTTGAAAATCATGGAAAAAATCGGAAATGTACAGGTACCTACAATAGTCTATTCCAAGTGGCCGTAGACTCCAGAACAAGGGGACATGAAAAGAAGTTGATAAAAGCCCGATCTAGGTTGATGGCTAGATCGCACTTATTCAGCAATAGGGTTGTGAACAGTTGGAACAGTCTGCCTGGTGAAATGGTAGATCTGCAGACAGTCCAATCCTTCAAAGGTGCCTAGATCGCAAGTGGTACGAGATCTTTCCTTGTAGTGAGCCTCGAGTATATCAACTAGATGGGTGACGGGTAGCACTGTGGTCCTTCTGGAGTATGTTTTAGGAGACTTTTTCCCTCATTGCATACTGTCTCAGTGAAAGCTCACGATGCATAATGTCTCTCGCAGTTGATGTGCGATGAGGTTTTCCATTTCCCTCTCAGTTTTAGCGGGGATTCGATCAAATACACTCGGCAGTGGTGGGTGCATAACTGTTGTGCATACCATCGAAGGAATTCTGGACACTCGATTGGCCGTGGCCATTACCTGTCCTGTGCAGACTGAACTGAACTGAACTGAACTGAAACGCGCAAAGTTACGAAAATGTCAAGGTCATTCTGCGGATTCCGTCCGTCGGTCGTGCACACGGCGGCTTGGGGTTTGTTGGTGGTGCCCGAAGATGGAAAAAGGAAATCAAGTTACACTTCTCAATATTTCATCCATAATGCGAAATTATCCGCGGGGCCTTTAAAAAACCTCAAAAGATAAACATATGAACGTGTACATGCGTGATATATTACCCCATGTAGCAAACCCGGCCGGAAAAAGGCTGGTTCCCGACCAAGATTCGAACGGTTTCGGACTGGGTTCTGAGCAACTGAACTTGTTGGAAGCAAGATACGACTAGGCGTGAACCGGTTTTCAACGGGGAATCGATCGGTCCCGGAACGGTTTTCGACCGGGCGAGCCAGCCGTAAATCAACCGGACTACGGCTGGCTTCGACGCAGGCTCGGGCTGGGTTCCCTTGTAGGTTTGTCACGCATGCTATTTTTTACCGCCATACTACGCGAAAGCTTTTCCCAACTATAGTTGGCGTCTATAGACGCCGATAAATTAGAAACATCAACCCTTGTAGCAAAACCGCTCCAAAACTGCTCCGAAACCAATCGGATCTTGGCCAGCTTTCAAGCTGGTTTTTTATTCTATTATACTGATCGGTTTTCGAGCGGTTCCTGAAAGGTTTCCGATCGGTTTGTGCCATTTGGTTGAAATACGTGGTACGCTTCGTTTATTTCCACCACTTTTCCCAAATTACGTCTCACGATGCTCACTTCTATCTCCCAAATTTTGATTTTGGTAATAACTGTCTTTGGTCCACTCATTTCGAAGGAATGAAACAAAACGATCTATAACTTGGCATTTCAGGGCATTTCAATGTATTCAACCAATATATTGAAAGAAAATACCCATTAGGCAGTGTACATTGCCTCGATCGTTGATATCCTTTGTATCAATTCACTTTTGACCCGTTCAAAACGGCTACTAAACAAACCGATCGAAAACCGATGTTACGAACGGGCTGTGTGCTACAAGGGAAGCTAATGATAAAAACCGACCCCCAGGGGTCTTTTTGTGGTCTATTTGTTGTACCTTGTGCTGCTTGAGAAACGGCTCCCCATCTACTGATTTTGTGCAAACGTAAATTCCATAATACGCTTGCGTCCCACTCCACAACAGAAAATGAAGAGGCAAAAGATAATAATACCCGTCCTATTGCACATACACACAGGCGACGAAGTCATGCTAAGGGTCCACCATGGTTTGACAAGGAGTTGCGTAAACAGCTGCGATAAAGAAACCGAGTTTGGCAGCATTTTTGATCCTCCGGCACGGGTTACGACAGTTAGAAACATCCGAAATTGGTGTCCGATGCTGAAGTCTACAAAGTGACGTGAATACGAAGAGCGACTTGCGGCCGACTCCGTCTCAGCAACGAAAAGGCTGTTTGCATACCTGAGAAGGAGGACTAAGGCTCGCCCAACACCGCTACATGATGGGTTCATCGCGGACTCCGATTGCGATGAAGCAGAACCATTGGCTGGTCACTGCGCTGATGTTTATGCGACGAAGGGGCCATCCACACTCCAGCCCCACAGAGTGCTATCACCATGGTATGGCGATCGTTCGTGGTGGAAGAGGTTGCCGAGGCCCTGCGTGGGCTCCGCAAGTCCTTCGGGAGCTAGCTGAAATTATCGCACCTCCAGTTACGAGACTATTTAACAGCTCGATGGAGCAAGGTAAACTACCATCCGAATGGAAAAAGGCCGATGTCGTCCCCATAATCAAGGGCGACAGAAAGGCGTAAGCTGCGGGTCACTGTCCATTTAGTCTTACGTGTGTGATCAGAAAGATTGTGGGACGCCTGGTCTCGACGCAACTGCAACAATACCCCGATAGTCATGAACTTCTCAGCCACTAGCAGTATGGTTTCCGGAAAGGCCGGTCCTGTCTGTCAAATCTACTAGCACGTGAACTTTGGGCACAAGCTAGAGCCAAGGGCCACCCTACGGACGTTATCTACGTTGATTTCTGCAAAGCGTTTTACAAAGTGCCTCACAGTTGCTCGCTCGACAAGTTGAGATCTCTGGGGATGGCAAAACAATTACTCACGTGGATCGAAGATTCCCCGAAAAGGAGGTCCTTCTTTGTGAAAGTGGTTTCATCGTACTCTGAGTGGCATGAGGCCTCCAGCGGAGTACCACGAGGCTCGGTCTTGGGCCGGTAGCTGTTCGTGGCGTTCATCAACCACTTGTCAAAACAACTGATGTCCCTTTATCTGGTCTATGCTGACGATCTCAAAATCTGGCGTATGGTCAAAACTACAGCGGATCATAAGGCGCTACAGGTGGATTTGGATACTATAACGCAATGGCCCAACGTGTGGACTCCCCAATCAGTGTCCAAAAAAGTGCCCAGCTGCAACCAGGGAGACCGAGGCCTAAGAGCACCTACTCTTTTCAAGAAGCTACTCTTCGAATGTTCATTGCGTAAAGAGACTTGGGAATGATAGTGTCATCTACGCTGAAAACCCGCAATCACACTGACAGGGTGCGTGCCTCGGTGTGGAGCATCTATGGTGCAATCCGTCGGAAGTTCTAAAAGCTCCGTTATGGTACTTTCAAACTCCTGTATGCCTTAAACGTCCGTCCTCGGCTGAAGTACGGCAGAGCGGCTACATTTCCCTGCACGGCTTCTAAACTTCCGAAGCTGGGACGAATGCAGCGAAGCGCCACTCGTCTCGTCGTTGGACTACGAGGAATCAGTTGCGACAGGCGGCTGGAGTTAACCGGTCTGTTTCCGGAGACATACCGAAGAGTGCGAGGCGACCTGATATGCATCCGACGAATACTCCGGGGTGAAATGACCACCGAGTTAAGGGCGGGATTCCCCCTGAGTGACCACTCGTACACAAAGGGGGACTCGATCACGTTAATAAAGCTGCAGTCGATTGTGCTACCTTTGGTCTACCGCCTTTCCAGGAGGGCAACCAAACCGTGGAACTCACTGCCAGCGGACGATGTGAAAGAGTACAACTACAAACTTTTCAGAAGGAAACTTGACGCGCATCTGATGAAGCGTTGGCGTGAATCACTGTCGTGAGGCCACAACCAAGAGTTGATGGTGGTGAGGCTCATACAGGAGGTGTCCCACTGCCTCTAATTCCAAAATCTTGGAACTTATTATTAAGGGATGTAACATCTATCGATAGTTCGATATTTACAAATACCATATTGGTTCCTCATGTCCTTGAGCACAGTTCCTCCATTTATTTCTGGAAGGGAAGAAATGGGAATTCACTGTTTCACATAACGGGTAGATAGTTGAATGTAAAGGAATAAATTGATGTGATCAGTCATCACAGATTCAAGAACAGTAGAGATGACAAAATATAAAATGTTGAGAAGTTAAGTTTGGTTGGTACCGTTTGTACCAATTTTCATAGTTCAGGAACTTCTATGCTGAAAAAGAGTAGAGAAGATACACAAATTCATGTATGAACTGACTTAACTGTTATACGACAGTCAGAAATCAACAAAGTCAACAACCAAGAGCATTTATGTGTCGCAATCTGGTGATAGTTATGAAAATGGCGTGCAAAAAGTACCTTCAATGCCTTTTTGCTTCTCAGAAATCTCTCGCTTTGGCAAACCAGTGCATAATGTGCCAGTGTGCTTTATACAATTGATTCTCTTGTCCTTTGGATGCAGTGATTGTATATGCAGTGTGAAAAATCAGATTTATGATAGGATGCACCTTCTTTTGCTCAGATCCATCATAAATGGGACACGGATAGCTTCTCTGGACCTCCGAATTCGGTACCAAATCATCAAAGATCAGTGTTTCATGGCTGAAAAATCATGATCAACCCTTTCCAAACTACATTCAGACCGTTATCATCAGCGGTAGACTGCAGCAAACATTCTTCGCCAGAGGGTAGTTCTTCTACGTTTTCGTTGACATATAATAGTAAACTGTTATCAAATAAAATAGATAAATGTAAACGGACAAATTATGTTTAATATTCAGTTCGTCAATAGTTGGACATCACTCAAGATGTTAACAGGAAGCGAGATTTCATATCTAGGAGTATTTTCCGTTTGAGGCAGCAGCCCTTCGGAAAGGACTCTGGTAGCAGTGGCATGCTCTAGCTGTTAACTTATTATAATTTGAATCACAAAACCATAATAGTGATTCTTAAGCACTGTAAATAATATACATATATATGTAATGTGTATACGCGTAAATGTATATTAATATATCAGTTTGTTTCCTACGATTTACTTATCTCTTAAACATTAGCATCAATTTCCCTGTATTCTCTGCCAAATGTATAAAGAAAAAAGGCACACGAGTAAGAAAAACTGATTTTGATTTAGTTGATATCAAATTGTAAGTAAGTTTATTTTTCTTATCAGTAAAATAGGCAAAAGTAGTACGCGTAACGAACCCACTGGGGAATCCGATCAAAGCACGGATGGTTTGGAAACGGGTTCACCCGCTCGAAGCTCGGCCGGTTCCCCGTTGAGAACTCGGTTCTAGCTTAACCAAAGCCCGCCCATAACGCGGCCGAAGTCCGTTTCGAACCCGTCCCAAGCCTGGCTGGGGCATAAACTTAAGATGAAGACCCCAAGTCATCCAAAATAACATTATATAACATGAAAGACCTATCTACTGGAAAATGTTACTCACCGTAAACACGTATTAGGACATTGTCACAAACAAAGACTTTTGTGGCATACGTGACGGACAGCACAGCTATGCAGTGAAAACCAATCACCGATTTAAACAAAGCCCCTCCATATTGTAACGAAATTTATGGAGGCCAAAATAGGAAATATTTATACTGTTATTTCTCTAGAAAAAGTTATGACGATCTGTATAACTCTATAGCTGAAACTGGTGATTAGTGAACCCATGCCAAAACCACTCCAAGCCCAGACCACCGAACATGCTGTGTGTCACATGGACATGTCCTTGTAGCAAAGCCACTCCAAACATGCTCCGAAATCCATCGGTTTTTAGCCGGTTTTCAAGCTTTGTGTGCTACTGCACGGATTAGTTTTCAAGTTGCTTCTGGATGATCCCTGAGTGGTTTCTGATCGTTTTCTGAACGGTTTCCGAGCGATCCATACAGATCATGAGATATAATGGTATCATTAGTTTATCTCACCTTCCTAAAAACTATGTTTTCCCGTGCCTACTTTTACCTCCCTACCTGTGAATTCTTTACATTTATGCTTATCTTGCCCACTTTCCAAGCAACACTCCCGGATGAGGCTCACATGGGCCCTGGATGGACAAACCCTGGGCATATGATGGCAGATCCATTGAAAACGATGCACTGCCCCACCGGGACCTCAGGCCTCAGACAGGCCCAGCTCAGTGTCCGATTTATTCTGAAAACGGGTGCCCCTTTTCCAATTTTCACTTCCCCGATTCCCACTTTACAATTCCCCGCCGTATTCTAGGTTAATACAAATATATTTGTAATAATCTGAAATGTTCGTGAAAGCCCATGAAAGTCCAGTAAATACAAGAAAATGCTCTGCCCACCACCGGCCCATCTCGCCTAGCGTTCGTCCATTAAAGCCCATCGTTTACTAAGTGTCAGCCCATTTTGCCCAACATTAGCCCACCATAGCCCAGCGTTTTTCCATTTTCCTCAGCGTTAGCCCAAAGTAACGCAGCCGAAAATGGGCTACTGCTGGCCAGAACATCTTGTTGTACATAAGCTTTTATGAGATTTTCCGATTATTACAAAAGTATACATTGTTTAATGGTATGAGTTAAGCTAAAATTCCTGAAAAGCGAATGTTTCTAATAATTCCATCATATTTATCGTCCAGTGAATCCTGTTTTCGCTTTGTATTGGTAGAGTATTGGGCAGTTCGGATAAGGGTGGTGGTACTAAAATAAGGTGAAAAATTACAAAATGGGAATGGGGGAAGTGAAATGTAGGAAAAAGGCACCCATCTGCAGAAAAAATCGAACAATGAGCTGAGCCTCTGTGGGGCCCATCTAGGCCCCGGTAGGGTTGTCCACCGTTTCCAGTGGAACTGCCTACAGTACGCCTATTGTTTGCCCATCTAGGGCCCAGATAGACCCCATCTGGGGGTGCTGCTTTGGTGGATTCGGAAAGTTTCACACCATGGGAAAACAACTTTACTTGCATGAAGCTCTCTATTTTGTCGGCCCAGTCATCACTAAGATAGGGCATACACATACACATAATAGTAATTTAAGGTATAAAATAGTGACACAAGTCGACTTTGGCGACAGGTACATGTGAGAACGGTAATTTTATCAATACATTTATTTTATCCATCGTAATTTAATGAATTTTATTTCAGTTTTTTACTGGAACAGCATAAATGAAATCTGGATGTGATGCTAGATTATTACATTTTAAAGTGGTATTCGGTATCGAGAAAGTTGTCAACCACGCAGAGCAATTTTTGAAAATGCTGACAAATTCTGTCCTGTTCTCGAATGGAAGTTGATAAATGTTATTAAACTAACATCATAGAAACACGCAATGTAGTATAGTTTACTAGAATTTAAAAGTAAATTATCTAAGCCGCTGCGCTGTTGATGCTTTCGAGAATAATCTCATAGGAGTCCCTAGGATGTTGCAAACAGAACTAATTTTTGGACTTTTTTGGGACTATTATGATGGCTGATTATATACTTTCCGATGTAAATAGAGTTTTCGAAACCAAAGAAACTAATCTAGTGAGTACTAAATTAGTTGGTTTTATGATTTAGTTGAGATTATTAATGCTACTCATAATAATGATGGAAAGCTTACCAGTACAGTTTCTACCACCATTAACTAGTAGAGACACTGATCCAATTTACCAAGTTTCCTGCAATGGTTATTTCAGAAAACTCAAGGTGATACTAATTTTCAAAGTGCTATAAACTCTTTCGAAGATTTACCGCCGGGGAGGTTCTCTGTGAGGGTCGTTCAGTCTTACTCTGGTTGATAAGCGGCTGCCAGTGAAGTTCCACAAGCTTAAATCTTGTGATCAATGTAATCGTAGGTGTTCATCAACGACCTGTCACCGCAGAACCAGTCTCTGTATATGATCTACTTCAGTCCCTTCATAATCTGGCGAATGATCAAGACTAATATAGACCTCCGTGAACTGCGAGTGGAGTTGAACTCCGCTAATGACCCACAACCGTGAGTCCCTGGTAGTTCTTTGTGGCTTAGACTCAGCTAACAACACGAAGGACCAGACTGTGGTCTCAAAAAGACTTATTTGAGAATAATTTTCATAGAAGTGGATAGATAAGTGTTCTATTAGTCAATTGAAAATAAGATTTCCTAGCATACTCATCAACGTCGAGTATTCAAATACTTACGTGGTAAAGAATGATATATAAGTAATATATGCACATATCCATATGTAGTGCACTTTTGATAACACGTCTCTCATTTTTGTGACCGATATCAGAACGCAAAGTTCATTCATTTTTTGAATTTCGCAATATTAGTTGAAATAGAGCCTAGCAGCATCTTTGGGAATCGAACAAAAACATCAGGCTTTATTCAAAAGAATACGTCCATCTATTAAGAATGTAAGTCAAAATAATCTATTGTACTTACAACATGCTCTTGGTTCATCGTTTTCATCGGACTCTTAAGGCAAATATGGACGACTTTAATGACAAGACGACTGTGCAGGTTCCTAGGAAGTGTTCCTGAGATCTCCCAACGATTTCCTTTTTGCAAATATGTCCTCATTTTTCTCAGAAAACTAACACGGAGAAGTCTTTTATTTTTAGTTACAATGACCTTTAAAGAAGTACTGTACAGTTCGAACCTGTTTGTATCAGTTATATTTGGAGTGGCAACGGTTATTACTCTTTTGGTGATCAAGCTTCAGAAGATGAAAACTAAATTATCGGATACTTTCCATCCAAGTGCGCATTTGAAATGCCAATCTGTTATTATTGATGACAAAGTGAGTGCAATTTTGTAATACTTTTCAATCTTCATTCGCATAAAAAATTGTTTAAAACAAGTTACACCGCAAATCCAACAATAGGGCAATGCTTTTTTACGAACTTAAAATAATACTATGTTCAGAATACAAAACGTTCACACCTAAACTGGGGATAAACTTTGGCTTGCTAAAACCGTAGTTAAAGTTCACACGAAAATAAATGCTGACAACCCACCGTTCTTTTACGGTACTTCTTAATCGTACACATATATCCTCTTCATTTATGGATTGCCTTATGTTTACAATGTACAGGGTAAGAAAAATGTAAGAGAAGCACGGTTCCGCGTATTTGAGCTAGCCATCATGTAGGTGAAAACCGTCGCTCGAAAGATCCCACAAATTATCGACATGTGCGCTGCTTATGCCCAAGGAAGATACAGTTGCCAATTTGCTGATGATATCCTCAGACAAAACCGAAGGTGATGCTTCCTCCCAGTAGGACTCCTAACTATGATCCTAATCTCTGCATGAATCAGGTAACATGAATGGTGGGTTTTTGGACATTCAAACAGCTTGCTTGGGCAGAAAATGCAATTAGACCGGTTGCATTTTAAAAATACACTAGGTTTTGCTTGGTCTCACTTCGACACAAAAAGATGAGAATTCTTCAGGCCACGTCTTAGTAAATGATGCGGTAAAAAATGTTTTTGAGATGCAACGGACCCTGGTAGTCCCATTTTTCACAGGTCGGTCCCTTAAAAAACAACGAAGATTATTTTTCTTCTAGTTATTCGTGTCTCAGACTTATATTATTGTTATTTGCTGGTCAAAAAATTCAAAGAAAACGTGATTTGTTAAGATCGCATCTCTTTTAAGCAACTGTACTTGGTAAAAACATAAAAGTGGGTCTGGATTTTAATAATGGGAACAAGTGAGAGAAAAAATACTGGATTTCCTCAGAGATTGCATCTAAATAAAGTGTAGATAAAAGCAAAAACAGACAATGAAAGAACAAGGAAACCTAACTGATAAATTATCAAAGTTTTAAAGAATGTTTGAAATAAATACTACCGCTAGGTTTCAAAATAGTGCAAGACCATTTGAATTTCTGTATCATTCAGGCCAAGTTCGATATGGAACCGTTTTTACATCCTAATCCAGTGCATTCAGTTTAGTTAGGCTCATTCAGTCATCACTCTTGCACTTTTGCGCCCTGGTTTTGGTTTTTACCTCGCAGCATCGTTTAAATGAGGGCAAAGCGAGTTACAGTGCAAGGTTAAAAAAGTGAAACAAAGAAATAAGCGGGAATCACTTAGATAAACAAAAAATTACAAAGCAGCTAAGCCACTGGGTAAAGAGTCTAGCCATATCACCAACCTTCTGATGAAAGGGCTCGGTGGCCTCCAACCTGGAAGTATGACCCGTCCAACTTATCCAAATTCACCGGCCATGGTCTTCATACCTTTTTGCCATATCATGGACTGATGACTTTGACCTTCTTTCCAGCCACCATCTGTCTCGGGGAAGAGCATACACCGAGAAAGTTTGTCGGCGGGCAAGCGTAACACTTGTCCCAGCCACATTAACCTGTTTAAGTTCGGTATCTGTTCCAATGACTGCCCTCCAGTTTTCAATACCTTATGCCCAACTTCAGCATTGCTAGTACGGTGTTTCCACAGTGTTTGAGCAATAATGCGGAGAAATCTATGCTCAGACACCGACGGTCTCCGCGTAGCTTCTACTCCTAATGACCGTGTTTCTGAGCCATATAAAAGAAAAATTCTAACTGCTGTGGTTTAAGCTCAACCCCTGATAAACAATCAGAAATCATGCCGGTACCACAGACAGCTGAGGTTGGAAAACGTCAAATGCGAATTTTATGATAAATTGGCCTTATATTTCGGTTCCGCTTTCATGGTAAAAGGTTTTCATTTTTGTTTGCATATACGCTAAAATTAAATAGGTAAATAAATAACATGTACTGATGCAAGTCATTTTGCCACACGCGAATATTCACGATTAACCGGAAACTAACTGTCAGGAGACGAGCAGACAAACGCCGGTTTTCAAGGGCGAGAAGTCAAAAGCCGGTTAATTTGTTTTCTTCAATCAACCTATGAAGCCACCCTTCAGGTATCATTCATTTAAAGCATTTCAAACAGCAGCGGTTTGCGGACTAAACATTCCTAAAGTCGTTTAATAAGAGCAAATGAAAAACCATTCAAATGTGTGCACAAAAACCGTTTAAAAATATCTTATATGTAACTAGTGCTACGAATCAGGAAAATCGCATATATGAAAGGTTTTAAAGTGTTTCAGGCATTAATATGCATTTAAAAGGAGTTTCGTTTTAATTTTAGATTAAGGACCACTTAAACTGACCAACTTTTTTGCGAGTGAAACATCAATGAATAATACAATTATTCATAAAAAATCTATCAGTTTTAATTTAAATTTTTTATGTCAGAAACATTCCCGGACCGCTGCAGTTGAGAGAAAGCATCCAGAACTGAATGAACTGAAGACAACAAAGGAGATATTTCGACATGCGCTTGAAGTAGCTCGTACGTTTTGAATAATACCAAATTAGTGTTTCTAGCTAAGTGCCAATATTTTTATTATCATGAAACATTCTCTAATTACATACTACTGGATATTTCAAGGAGATAATTGATCCGAAGAAAAATATTTAATTTGTTTTCACCTAAATATCGTAAACCTATGCCTCGATCAGTTTTTAAAATTATCAATTCTGATTCCTTGATTATTTATTTTGCAATTCTACTGTTGTAGTTGAATAGTATGCGCTCATTGAACGCTGTCGGATTGCTAGTATCCAGCGTAACATCGAAGTCTGCATGCCTCGTATTTTGCAGTCTCCTCAGCTGGTCCGGCAATACACACCAAGACTGTCATGACATGATAGTGTTATTAAAACAAATCTAATCATTCCAACTGTCATTGTGTATAGATGCTATTCATGAATACATATTTAGTCACTTGTAAACAATTCTCGAAATGAGAGAGAATGGAAAACGCCAAGAGCAAATTAACTCCTTTGAAGAACCAGTAGACATCAAATTAAAGTTAAGCATGAAACATCTTCAGTCGGACTAATTTTGAAAGGTACGCTTATCGGAAACAGAAATGTGGTGTTTTTCTTGAGATAGCTAGTGATTCATTTCAAAAATACTCCTACTAAGTCTTCGAAATGTTCTGATTTTATGAAGTTGGATTTACTCCCACTAACAGGAAATCACAATTGTTTTGGCTGGAGAACGGACTTCAACTCACCTCCAAAATGGATCACATATGAAGAGGTTGGGAAGACAAAATTCCAACAATGACATAAACTATACCGACTTTAGGCATATCAAACCATACAACTCATTGGATCAGCTCTTGTCTACCTAAATGAACCGAACAATGAAGGAAACCATTTTGTGGGGATTTGTGGGAGGAATTCACCAGAGGTAAGTTAGCGTAATCTGAGTACACTTTTACTAAAATAACACTGTGCCGGTTAATGCCCATTATTGTGGTGAAACCTTTAATAAGACGATCAAAAGTGTTCGTTGTACAGGCTGGGTTATCATATCATTCTGCTTGTTTCTTTCGTTGGTGTGCTTATCCGGAGGAAAAAACCAAGAGTATTTTCCAGAATAACTTTGGTTAAATCTTCATACCAAACTTCACTTTTTTTGTTACTATAATTTTCCTGTCCTAGCACATTCCTTTTGACGAAATGGGTTGTTGAAAAAGTAGGCTGTGGATGTAAAATTTTACTTGAAGGTCCAAAAGCAGGAATCACAATGAAAGCTAGTTACGTCTCAATAAAGAAATCTGAAACAGGTTAGTGATACGCACTAAAGATCGTGTAAAATAGTATTTCCAAGCCAGCCGTGAAAACCTTTGCTTAAAGCTAATAATGTTTCCGAAATTCATTTAATGAAAGTTCCCCACAACTCAACAGAAACTGAACTCAGTGATTCAACCGATAAACTAAAGCATAAGGGTCCGCAAATAAGCCTGAAGCTATTAAAGGGAGGGAGAATGTAGGGGATAATAAGAATTTGTATCAGTTTTCAGATGCAGTGTACAATAAAAACGTCACGCGAACCTTTTTGTATCTTTGTCGTTAATAAAGAAAATGACTGTATAGTTAGTGCTACATGTTTTGAGACACTATCTGTTTCAATAAGGATGACATGATACACAGTGATCCAACTCAAGAAGTCCGGAAAAAGCTATCAGGCCACTGTTGGTGGGAAAAAATATGATTTCTTAGAAATTGCATTACGTGCATTTTAAAACTACAATAACGATGAAGATAGAATGATAATTTCTCAAAGAGTAGGACCAATTACATTTGTAAACCGAGGTAAACGGAATAGATAATAAAAACTGAATACAAATGCCGAAATAATAAGTCAGAACAGAGTGTGAATGCAACACATAATCCACCTCTCACTTCCTGTTTACTTTGATGAGTATCTTCTGCCACGAGGCCGTATTTATTACCGGTCATATGTGGCACACTGACGGCTCAGTTTCAGTGGCAATAAGTGGGTAAGCTTGTTCATGAAGGTTGTCTTTCACAGGCTGACATAGTAATATTTTTCCACGATGCCATTGGTTCTATGGTTAATGTCCAGCGCACTAGTTGTTTAGACACACCCAGCAACATGGCCCGTTATCACTACCACTGCCGTCTGGTCGTTTAAACACTATTCTAAATATCTCTCTGCTTGCTTAATGAATGTACGATGTTTTATGTATGTCGTTTGCGACTAGGTGGCAGTGACAGGTGGTGACCAAAGCTAGGGCACTGCACTGTGCGGTTGACAGTTAAAAAAGAAACTGAACCTAACTGTATCCACAACATTTCTTATCCTACCTTTTTATCCCAAGGAAACCTTTATTTGCCACCTTCATGCTCGATAATATTACAAACTACTGCAACCGGTACATGTCTGTTGGCTGCTCTTACGGAATTGGCAAGAGTCAGCTTAAAAAAGTGAAGAAAAAAGAAGGCCAGTGACCAAAAGGATTTTTGGGAAGCCCGATCGTCTAATACTAGACTCATTTAATTACAGCGTTAACAAGCACAAAAACAAACAACTTTTGCAAACAATATCATTTTCATGTAGAAGAGAGACAAGTTTGTTAGTTTGCTAATCGAAATTTGTTTGCTGGTTTCGAAATATTGGATGAACAATAATTTTCTGCCTCGTTCCAACGTCAACGTTGGCGACAGTCTATCAACAAATCATTGGACGGAAAGTTGTTTTTCCGAAGACCTTTTGAACTGGAACTCCTCTCTTTCAAAAAATATCCATCTGTTGAAAGGTTACACTACCATACGTTTACTACTGAAATAGAGAGCTGCATTTAAAGTTAGTAATGAAACATTTATGTGGAATGAGCTCTTTAGGAAGAAGAAATAATAACTAGGTTAAACGTCAACAGATGTTAATTTACTCACAAAAGAGTGATTTTCCTAAGAACGTCTCAATTTGTTAGCTATGCTGTCAGTGCGGCACTGATTTTATTGTTTGCAGTATATATATATATATATATATAAAGACTGAAATATAAAAACCAAGTGGATGGATATGACGTTCTCTACTGTATTTCGTGGTTAAAATGCCAGCTAATTTATAGTGAATGTTTATTCTCCAGTGGGTTTTTACACAACATGCATGCGGCAACTACGGACTGGTCACTGTACCATTGTACGACACCCTGGGCGATGAGGCGATAGTGCACATCATAAATCAGAGTAAGTTCAAAAGTGGTAAGTAGTGCTTTCTGCTGATTTCAGTGAAATTGCGAAAAATTGTATACAAGATCAAACTTGGTTGAAGATATTGTGGCGGTTGTTTGCGAGCGGAAGTTTCGGTCATGTATGCAGATATATGAGCATAGTTCAGAGTTAACGAAGCCTAATGCTGGCGTTACAAACTTTATTTATGAATTTGTCCATAGGTTTGAAGGAATCGACATGGGTCAGGCAAAGGTTATTCCGCAATCAGAAATGATACACCGCACACGTCTTTGTCACGGCACTCAAAAGTAAAAAATATTACATTTAGGTTTGAAAATAAATATACTTGATTTGTCATATCAATTTAGTTAGCAACCATTTACCGGCTTCACACCTCTCTCCGTTCTCTCCGTAAGCAGTCAATTTCTCGAGCTTAGGGCAATGTAACTACACTGGTTGTCCCTGGTGCTTCCGGGTCTACTTTACCAACGTCAGCAAAAAACACCCTTCATTTCTGGACTCTGTAAACCGACGGGAAATCCTAAAATTCAGTATAGTTTTGGCGATTCTACCAGTTTTTGAGCAAGACACGTTTTTCAACTTCATTCTGCGTTCGTAGTGTAAATGATTTGAGGCTTCACTCAATTATTTAGGACTCAGTGCGTTACTAATTCATTCGGTAAAACAATGATCTACTGTTTAGTGAACAGTCGAATCAGTGTGAATTGAATGCACTAATCGATCATTTGTTGTTTTGTTGAAGGTTTGAAAGCAATACTTCAATTTCCTAACCCGTTGCTTCTGTTCATTTCACACTACAAAACTCGTTGAACAACGATCCAAATGAACGATCAAAGAGATCTGTTTGAGAAGACATAACTCTTGTTTTGAACGACACCAAAAATAAGTTACCTATATGTAAAACAAGAAAACAGTAACATATTACCGGTTACCTTTTTGTGAGTCAAACGCATTCGACCCAATTTCACCACCACAAAGTTACAGTGTGTGTTCTTGTCTGTTATATAAACAGACTCCTGGATTCTGATTTACAAAATGTCTGAGTCTAATAACTAAAATGCCTACTGTCTCCATGATAAATGAACGGTTGGCACGCGAAATTCGCCAACAATATAGCCGTTTGGTAATAATTCGCGTTTGATGGCACTTAGTAAAATAACCACGACAAGTTAAGTGTGACTAGGTGAGTAAAATCAGATCTCTGTGGTTTCAAAATGTTTTAGGTAAAGGGGGACACGTTTTACAGCAAAAATCACTACACATTACGGGGAACCGCATTCGTGTTCTAAGAATCAAGTCATATTTTCAGAGCGACTGGACATAATAAATAAGCTCGCCTCCGTTGATAAATTACGGGGTTTGTACAGTGTTACCCAGCCGTATTTGCACCCAGAACTCATGAAGACCACAGTTATTATGGGAGTGTAAAGTTACTCCATTTGTTATCCCATTTTGACCCAAGTTTATTAGGAATCTAATGACCCTATTCTAACAGATAAGGCGCACTGTAACATTTCATTGATCGATGAGGCATATATGACCTTCTAGATTAGGTAAAGTTCGTTCTAAAACCTATGAGTTAACTGATTTACAACGCCTCATAGACTGTTATCAATATAGTCCATACCACTTTAGGAATCGTGGCCCATTAGCTAGAAAGCATATTGAAAAAAATGCATAACTAAAAACGGAATCAACCAAATAAAGTGGCAGGCATTTTCAGTAGGAATCAGTGGGACTATTTCACGAAGTTATCACAACTTTTCGGCAATGAGTCGAAATTCACAAAAGATGCGTCTGGAAAAGAATAAACGGATCGCTCTGAGTGTATGGCAGTCCAGTAGAATAGTCTTTACACGCACTTTAGAACGGAGTGCAGAACTTCCACACCCGAAGATAACGAAATTCAACAAAATCACGTCCAAGGAGAAACGGAACGTTTTTACGATAACCAACGTGGTAACTAAATAATGAACAGTAATAAGTCGAAACTTTACGGATCATACTTGGTTGTGCGGGTTCCCGGACTGGCCGTTAGAATGAAACGAAACTAATGATAACAAACGGCGAAGAAGCAAAATGTCCGAAGAGTTCGTGAAAACTCGGAAAAAATGAAGCACTTAAACAAGGGGGCGAACATGAACATAAAGAAATAGCCATTCGCTATGGAAATAACTGGATTGTTCACCCAACGTTCAGTCTCTTTTTGAAAGAAAATATAATCGACAAAACGTCGGAATCGCAACAGGATCTCCTTGGGTTCAATCTTGGTCGATATTTTTATGGCTGTTTTGGAAGATAGACAACGGAAGACACAATATCGGGTCTTTTCCACTAGTATCGTTATGTGGACGATATTTTCTGAGCTGCCGAACAATGTTACTGATATTGGGGCAGTCGCGTAAATGCTCAGTGCCGCACACCTTGCGGTACGATTCTTGGCTGAACTGAAAAGGGAGAACTACCTTCCGTTTCTGGATGTTGGCCTAACAAAGCTTCCGGATGGCTCAGTCCACTTGAATGCGACTTGGAGTGGGCAGTACACAAGCTTTCACAGTTGTGTGCACATTACCCGAAAAACCCTGATATGTTTGTCATAAAGGGCTAGAATCATAGGCTCCGACGTTGAGCTGGACGAATAGTTGCAGAAAATTCACAACGTCCTACCAGCTAACGGATACCAGAGAAATTTATAAATTGCAACTCCGAGTGCGAACGAAAACAAGGTTACCAGAGGCAAGAAAATTCTGTTCATCAGTCTACTTTCCAAAGTTAGCACCGCAGATAAGAGAACTAGTAGGGTTCTGGTCGCCACAGTCAAATCTACATTCAACGTGGCCACTCTAAAATTCCAGTTTTCAACTAATCCCATCATCATTTGCGTGAACAAAGATAACTTGTCTTTGTTGACTTCTCCATTGATCATCTGAAGTGTCACTTAGGTTGTTTGAACGACGGGACTTTTTCCGAAACAAATCAAAGAGCATCAACCACGCAGGTTTCAGTACAGTATCTAGTGCATATAGTGCCCATTTGCTAGAATCAGAGCATTTGATTGAAGCGGAGAACGCGATCCATTTTGTGTACGGAGTACCACGCAACAAATACAAAGCGATCAGATGCCGAGCATTAGCAACTGTTGAAGCGATTAGTTTACGGGCCATTAAGCCCGAGCTATGCTCGCTAAGGAATCTTGTACAGGTTTTGAACTTCCATGACGATCGACTGATATGGTCACCTGCAAAAGCATTGTCGATCCTGGCCACTGAATGTTTACACGATGATAACACATTCCCTCTCCTGCACCTATTCAAATAGTCTATTGGCCCACTAAATGACCTAATACCAGTCCGACAGATTGACCTACTGACAGTCCTTTTACACTCCCAATCTCATGAAAACTAATTTGATTATAATGTCTCGAAAGTAAATTATCGAAAGTATGTTTCCCAAAACTACACGTTTTTGATCACTTAATAATCCACTTGATAATATACGTAACCAAAGTGACAAAATGAAGTGAAGACAACATGAGTTGTAGGCGAACATATATTTCCCGTCATTTCATCATCAAGGCATTGCAGTCATATTCACATGGTAAAAAATTTCGTGAGACAGTCACCCAGAAGAATTAGAAACGTCTCGTTTAGTGTCCGGAAAAGAAAAGGGTTGACGAGTAGGCCGATGAGTCAGTTCAAGCCAAGTAGCAGTTTGTATTTGTATTTGATCAGACAGAAGTCCGCATTTCAGCCATAAAAGACTCACACTTGACACCTCATCAAATCAACGGGATGAAGAAAAAACTGCTGAATTTCAAAATTGCCAAAAAATTCTGCCGATACTCGTGCCTGATTTGTGAGGATCCAGGCCAGATATGAAACGGTAAGGTTTTTTAGTTGTTAATATGAGAGGGTATGGATCGAAAGAAGGAATTTGTAGAAGCGAGAGGTTTGCATTTGGATAGATCATTGTATAAAAGGATCAGTGCTGTCTGCAAGGATTTTGTAAGCGAACTTCTCACGTGCAGCCGGGTGTAGCTCGCACAGCCTAGGAGATAATTCAGTTAAGGGTATGAAAGATACCCGACTGGTGATGGATAGACATCGATACAGAATTTCAACATCTTTCTCCGGCAGGCCAGCAAAAGTAACAGGAGAACAGTAAAGTAGAACAGGAAAAACACATTGATAAACAAAAAGGAAAAAAACTCTTTTTAATGTTAAAATGCCTAAGCTTTCGGATTTGGTAAGATAGCCCGAGTAGTTTCTTCACACAGTTTGAAATGTGAGATGACCACTTCAGATTTGCATCGACAGTGATTCCTAAGTAATTGACAGAACCCACTCTAGCTAGTGGCTCTGTGGAAATTATAGATGGATCACAAGGATAAGCCGATCGAGAAAGGGTAAATATGCACTCAAGCATTTGGACAAATTTAACGTTAAATCGGGTCGAACAGAGAAACCATTAATATGGGACGGATTACTGAAAAAGTAAATAAAGTGTGGGTTACAGAAACAGCCTGACAAGGGACCACATTATCGACATATTTAAATAAGTGTGCAGGAGCACTGAATGAAAGGCCTTAATTGCCGATGGAAAACCAATAGGGAGAAAGGAGAGCTCCTTGAATCACTCTTGAATTATTCACCAAGGTTTTCGATGTTTTAAAACCTAGTCGTGTGCACTGAGATCTGCTGGTAAAATAACCGGACAGTCATGCTAATAAGGGTGTGGGACAGCCGAAAACTTCCAATTTACGGAGGAGAAGAGACCACGGGATCGAATCAAAAGCGAATGAGTAATCTAGAAAAGCACATCTCGCAGACTTCGCTGATCCACCCAAGGATTTGGTTGTAAGATGGACTAGGGAAGCGATAACATTCACAGTGGACCTGTTCGGTTTATAGGCAAACTGTAAGGGGTCATTGGGAGAGTTTATAGAAGAATTCAAACTTTTAAGAATGACACGCTATGTAAGGTGAGGACCAGATGAAGCTAAAGCAAGGGAAAGAAAGCGTCTAGCTATGACAACAGCATTAAAAGGTTTGGGTATAGGAACAATAGTGGCTGGTCTTCAGCATTTGGGAATAGAAAATGAGCAAAAAGATTTGTTTGAGAGAGGTAAATATATCGGTCAGAGCAAGGGCACCATGACTCAAAAGTGATTACCATAAGCCATCAGCACCAATACCTGAGGTTGTTTTGGAAGTACCAAACAGCCTAAATAGTTCTTTCGTAGAGAACGGGGTTGTGTGTGCGCCATCTTCTGGAATAAATGCAATCGGAGAATCACTTAATGGGGGGGGGATGAATGCACTGTTGATACTGTCAATGTCCGCAGCAAATTTCACTTGTTTCTTTTTCTTTCAACACAGCGGCCGAATGCCTTGCCACAGTCGGTTACTATTTCGGCTACATAGGAAATGATCAGAATACATCGAGTCAGTGCTTTTAATTTCTTTCTTTATCAAAAGGGAAGTGTATTTTACTTTATAATTATCCCGAGCTTTGTAGAAATATTCCTTCCGTCTTCTTAAGGATTTCGACGTCGGAGAAGTGACTCGACCGTTACAGAGAATAGAGGATTTCTATGAGCAGCACATATCAAACATTAAATTGACCTTCTCTACGAAAAGTTTGACATTGCTACTTGACGACGATTTGAAAGAACACCAGGAAGAAGCATGATAAGGGGATTTCTGTGGGCGAAGAATGTTGTCACGTGAAAACTTTGGGGACGGATTTTGATTTGGCTGGTTTGCCTGAAAGAGTGGAAAGAAGACTTGGAGTATATCATAGGCTTCAACAAAAGCAGACAATGGTCAGTGGTTGAGACAGGCGAAACAATTGTACGAATGATTAGATTATGTAATTGGTGATAATCATCCTAGGTCACCACAACGCTCATAAATCATGTAATCGACTGTCTACTAGGGCAGCTGAAGACATTGAGCCAATTTTCGTTGTAGGCCTAGTTACAGCTTCAAGAAATGGATGTTATTTACTTCGGCTGTTGCTTACGTCAAAGCCTGATTGTTCTTCATGTATGTTCTGGGTAGAGCACTGTAAAGACCGACTGGATTCCTACCGAGTGACGGGTTTCTACCAAGTGTACAACAATCGAACTTGGTGTGACTCCTTTCCGTCCGTGTCTGAGGCATAGTGAATGGTCTTCTCTGATGCATTTAGATAGCTACCTTGCCGTTCGACCTACGTAAGTAACACTGCAAGCACACTTCGGCTGGTGAATACCCATAAATGAGGTCAATAAAATTTGCCCGGAAGCACACGACCGGTTTTGCTATTGTTGTCACTCATCAGGTATGCGTACCCGGTACTCCCCTGCCCAATCATCTTTACACTTGAGCACTCCACATTAGGTTCACCAACTTTATCTCATTCGACTAGCTGGGAGCCTTTATGAACGAAGAGTTTATTTTTAGAACCACAAGGTTATTTCGTTGGTTAGCCACGGAGAACCTTCAGAACCGAGGACACATAGGCCCAAGCTTCTAATTTTTATTCCTGGATGACAATAAAAATTCGCTGGAAGCACACCACCGGCCTTCCCAGTTGACGTGGTCGTACCTGAATAACCGACGAGATAACTTTCGAAAAATCTTCTTGTGGTTCGGAAAATGCATTGTTTCTCTTTACACGCTTTTAACGATTAAAATGAGATTAACGTGAGACAGGTAGTTTATCTTTTCTCTGGCACCGATGTATCACCGGTTTTCATCGGTTTCACCACCTTTGTTTTTCACTTGTAATTGTATTTCATACAATTACTTCCAGCCGAACTGAGGATGGCTGTGTGTGACACAGCTGGGCGTGCACGGAATTTGCTCAAGTGCTCGGCAAAGCCATTGAAACAAATTGTTGTCTGGAAAAACGATTCTGACCTGATTAAGTTACGATCAGAACAGAACGATTTCCCCATAATCAGCTTCGAAGAGCTACTGGTAAGCGGATGCTCAACCTGTTTGGTCAGGTAACAATTTCATTTCAAAACCTCAAGATTTACGCCGAGTGTAATGCAGTTAGACGTGTGTTAATTGATTAAACGTTTGTCTTCAGTCACAGAATACTGTGAAAATCACCCACGATAATCATTGACTGAATAATGATCTCCATTACATAGTTTCAGAATCAGACACAATAATCCGGCTTTAGCGGTTTGTAGCACCAGCGGTTAAGAACTCATATTCCCGACTGTGACATTAGGAATCTACGTGGGCAATCAAGTTTCAAAATCATAGACACTAGACCTTTAGCATATTATGTTGAGCTCGTGCTTTTGTTATATATTCCATCCGTTGATTGTGATCATGCTTACATCAGTCAGCGATGTTATTTCAGCATACCGTTCGCATAGGTGGATTAGTTCACCAGTATGTGGAGTTCTTTACCACGGTTTTATTAACTGATGCGCTTATTTCATAGAGATCTATCAGTTAGGTGCATGACTTCCCGGGCCATTTTGTTTGGCAAATGGGTTAGAGGAATGCTAAAGTAGATGATCTACTGAAGTTGTACGTTTTACGAGTAGTCGTTTCCATATACTCAACGATTTTAAGTATCAGTGTATCATGCACTACACGAGTTACCATTTTTTCAATTTGAAAGGTAAATGTTATTCAATACGGCGTTAAACAGAACTTTCATCTTTGGCCCCGAAAGTTTAGGCAGTCGACACGGGATTCCAGTGGAGCTGGTTTGATATGTTCACTAGAATCTAATTTGAATCGTCTGGAGTGTGAATGGATACCCTTCATTGAAGATCCCACAAATGAATCACAACTGTGATTTCCCATAGTTATTCGTGTCTGGGTCACTGCTAACCCAACGAACAACGAGGCTGCATGTTCAAGCGCTCATATTGATAGTAAGTAGTATGTTAACGTGGGGAAATTTTGTCCACACGGTAACATACTACTTACTATCAATATATATATATATATATATATATATATATATATATATATATATATATATATCTTCTCTTTACATCTTATCTTCACTTTTGAATGACATAGAGTTCATGGTTTACTATGATGATGATTGTTATCTATTCGTTTAACTTGGTTCTATACATCCTCTGTTGACAGGAAATTGGAAGAAATCATCTAGTATCAGAAAAGGTACGCTTAAATTTCAACAAATAGTATGCGCAAATTGCAAACCCATTGAAATAAGGCCTCAGTCAGACATAGGTTTGAAGTTTCTAGGCGTGCCGGTGACCATGAATTCCTATGGGAACTTCTCAGACCTGAACCACAACAATGACAAAAAACACTTTTTTATACTACAGACTAGTTGTTGTCTCGCTTTTTACAACTGAAGCTTTCAAACTTCACCAAGTACTAGTTTAATTATTCCTCAGTGAATTATGTCCATCATTCACTCGACGACTACCTTCCTTTATGCAAACAAAGAAATCATGCAAATACTGTCAGCAATTAGATATCTAACGGGTTGTATCTACTCATGCTTTTTTATTCTTCGTACAAGTTCAAAACAAATTTTGTAAAGTTAGGAAATTAACATTTTTTCTTATTCTGAAGAGCAATGGTTCCGGTGCCTGATAAGTTAAGTGCTGAGTTCCCTACGGTACTCAATTCCTCTTTCCTGTTGGTTTAAAGCTCCAAAGTGACGTTTCCCAGTCGTTCGTATATTATTATTAGGATCCGTAAAGTGCATCTCTAACTGCAACGGCGAGCAGAGATGCTCCACTGCATACTATTGCATTAATGTCGTTTTCTAGGTAGCCTATTCTCTATATTACTACCTTGAAAGTTATAACCAATAAACTTGAAAAACAGATTACAATCCCATTTCTTTGCACTTCTATGGGCAATTCTGTCCCATCGTCTTTACGGGTTTTCCCGTCGTTACTCGGCCTTTTCTCGTAGTTTGTCATCCTCGCCACAAAGTTTCTCATTCTTGTCATGCAGTTTCTCATCTACGTCTAGTAATTTTCTGCGTTGGACATCGGTTCTCATCTGCTCACTCCTGTGTGACGTCTTCTTACAATAAATACACTGGAGTTCAAGTCAAATTTACCTAACAGGTCCTTAAATGGTTGATTTGTCCCTTGAAATATATCAAAATCTGGGAGTCATAACTAAGGTACTGTATTTCTACATACAGTCACCCTATCCAAATCAAGCCAACCTAACAAGCTTTCAAGTGGACTCCTCTCATCATGCAAAAATAGCATGAAGTTAAACAGCAGGCAAGAATGGGTGTACATTTGAGATACAGTCACGCATTTCCCAAATTCAGTGCAGATTTGACGAATGTGAATGAATGGCGGTCGTGGGAAGCGCAGTTCATGGGGATAATCTCGTTGGAGGCCGGTTCAAACAACGAAAATGCTACCGGTAACTCTTAGCCGAGAACCTACCAGAAATTTGCGTAACAAAAGCCGTGTTTTCAACAAACCAGATCTTTTGTAATAAAAGCCGAGAAAATAAATTTCGATTAAATTTACCTGTTTGAATTTACTGAAGACCTCGATTGGATTGAGAAATGAACCATACGGCGGTAAATACTTTATCGTGGAGCAATTGAATAGCTGAACATCAGATGCTGTGCTGTGGATAGGGGCATTATCAAAAGGAAATACGGCATTCGTATTTCTCTGGTTCTCATTCAAATTCTCTGATCAAGCGACCAGGAATCCGCTGAATATCAACAGCGCAATTTCAGGGTAACAGCTGGGTTTCAGAATATGGTTCAAGTTTGCTCCTCTGTTAGGTAAAAAGCCTAGTCACAGCACTCCATAGACTTGGAACTTTCAAAGATGCTGGTGCACGAAATATTATAGTTTATTTCATCGACATACAAGTACAGTAAGATGGGCCCAGCAGTTTGCAACCAGCTAGCATATTCTGCTCTTCTGATTTTGACTGCATCAGTGTTCTTTTCCATAGGTTGATTAGTCGCTTCTAGCAGTGTGTAATGATGGTTGTCCAACAATCTGTCGACTTATTGGCCACTGTGGATAAACCCTTTCATTTGTCGTAGTGTATACTGGAGATTTCGTCCATCAGATCATCGAGATCATATTTATCCGAAAATGTTCTTTTCGCACCGCCTCTTTTCAATGCACTTGCTCTACCGCTTGGAGTACTACTTCTGCAAATCACAATGTTGATTCTCAGGTGTTTGTAGAAGACTTTTAAATCTCCCCTTCGGGCGTATTAAACGACGCACATTCTGTCTTCGTTGCTGTTTTTATTACAAATTCGTTTCTCATCGCTCAAGTTAACACCTCTAATCGATTTGGAGTCCCTCGTTGCGTAGGATGGCCTTGTTTAAACGAAAATCTGACGCTTCTGATGTAAAGCAGAAAAACTGCGTCTTCAATAACACCAGAGCCGAGTGCGCACAATATCCCTCATTCATTAGTGCAAATAAGTGGTTTACCTGAGGTTTCATCGGTCTGACCTAAGCATAGCTGCTGGACAATGACATGTCAGTTTCCCATGTCTCAGTTTGTTCACCGAGGCTAACTGAGGCCCATCAAGCTCCCTTGCTGCCCAGTGCATCTGTATTCACTGCGATGATGGGCTGAGGTTTACTTTCCACTTTGTTGTTCATTTTGATAACCCAATGTGACTAGCACGACCAAAGGTGTAGTCCGATTGACTGTAGGTATGCCAACTTAAGACGAGGCCCGTGAACTTCAACTGTGCGACAGGGATGAGAAATTGCGTGAAGAGGCCGAATAACGATGGGAAATCCTGTATTATCTTTGATAATCGATCCGATGACCTATGTAAATATTTACATGAAGTAGTTTTGTCGCTACAACTGAGTTCAAATCTACTGGTGACAAAATAATGCGTCCGCACAAATGGTTTCATGACAAAGAATTAATACGACCTAATGGATAAAGTCATTTTGTTTTGAAAGGGAGAAAAAACAGAATGCTGAACCAGGTCAGTGTAGATTTAATGGGTGCTTGTTACAGTACAATGAAATACTGTCGACAGGCTTTGTATTGTCACACATTTGTGATCTATTCAATACAGCATATGACTTTCAAAAGTTCAGGGTCGACTATATTACAACAGCGTAAACTGAACACGGAACTGCAGGCGATTGAGGACAATTATTTGCAAAGTAAATTATGGAAAACTATTTGGTGAACCCTCTAATCTGTAGGGTGTGTACGACAAATACAACGCATTTGCTACCGAAATTTCTACTTTTGTTTTACAACGGTAATACCAACTATTAGGCATATATTACAAGCTGAGCGTACGATTCAGCAGAATCTATCTATTGCGTACATCATACTTCACACTAGAACAGTGGTCAGCTGATCTTGTTGTGTGATCACGTAGTGCTGACCTCGTTTTCGCCAGAGTTCGGCAGTTTAGGAATTGCTTAACATGATCGTGACCATCATCATTGTTCTAGTTAGTATTATAATTTCCGTCGTCCGGTCCAGAGCCTAAGGCCAATGATTCGCATTTTTTCATGTTAATTCGTGTGACCTCGCAAATGAATCTGAGCTAAATAGAAATTTTCGTCCCTTTCCATTTCGTTAGGATGTACAAGCAGACGATCTGTTCCTGATCTGCTACACCAGTGGAACCACCGGTGAGACGTAAACAGCTGAATGGTTTTTTTCATTGTCTTCCTTCACGTTGGAAATTGTCTTTGTTTTGCTATTCACTTCACAGCATTTTACGCTGTTTTTTTTTTAATAGCTGTCGTTGATTGCCCTTTCCTATCCAGTGCCTTTCAGAGAACAAACGTAAATTCTTTTGCGTTTTGCTGACCACTGAATAAATACCTTTCAGATGGTTTGTATTGTCTCTATCTCGTGAAAACGGTTATCTTTTAGTGTGCTATGGACGATTACAAACTTGTATGCTACACTGTGGCTTGCAAGCCTGTTTTCCAAACTGATACTGGAGTTGATGATAGTAATCTGTGAACTAGTGCATTTCTAATGAAGCGCACTCACCTCGGGAAATATCAAGTAGCAATAGACTGAATACCATCGTTCATCTTTGGAGTATATTTTAGCTAAATTATTTACTATTCTCCCCAAACCAATCTTCTCTGTTCAGTACCAGATTGTAAGAGTTTTGCATATTATTGCTTACTCGAAGTTAGATAGCCACAAATAAGGGATGCATTCATCAAAATTGAATGAAAGATATGGACATGATTTCAACAATATTATTATTACGATAACGAATCACGATATTTATAGGAGTTTGCAAGTTTTATTACCCATGTTCTCGTGGCTAAAATGAAGTCATGCATTTTGTCTGTCGATTAGTTCAGCTGTGATGCATTGAAACTCGGCAGACAATCAATTCTGGCTTTCTGATAATATCGATCGAGAGCAAGATACCGTATCACATGGTGGATAGACACAGGGTCAGTAGCAGATGAGCAACCGAGTGTAACGAATAACAATCACAAAATTAAAGGTCAATACATGTCCCGTGAAATGATGGGTTTGTCTTGATATATATATATATATATATATATATATATATATATATATATATATATGCGAACAAGGATTCGAGCTGTTGTAAAACGATCGGGGAGCAAAATGTGCCAACGACCTTTGACTGATGCAATTTGATTATTGCATTCAACAAGCCAGACGCGGTGTACTTCTTCAGGATATGTCAGTTGAGGATTTCGGAAAACATTAGAGGTAATCCGATTATTTTAACGGACGTCCGTTAATACCAGATTTTAAATGCTGTTTTTGATACCATGAGTGCAAAATTGGCTTGCATGAAAATGTATAATGAGATAGAAGACAATCATAGTTATCACCACATTTGCAGTCACCCATAGAGTTAGCTTTATTGAATCGGCTAGCTTCTCATTTGTGAGTGATCCACAAACAGGGCCACTGTTGCTTTTGTCCATTATATCGCGCACATTTTTACTGATCAGGGTGGGTTGTTGTTTCAGAGAGACTACGAAACTTGCCTCATCTTCCCGAACTGAACAGGTCAAACGGCATTTGTTCAAAAGGGATGTGGCTGTAACGTGGCCTCGTGTTTTGAATCACTGCTGTTAGAATAAGTAAAACCGGATGAACAGAATTGTTGTCCAGCAAAATCACAGTCATCTCTGACAAAGAAGAAGTGCTAAACGGATAAAGAAACAAGTTGTCAGCCAGAGGCACGAAACAGCAAAACCTGCAGATAATTGATCATGTGGTTTCCACGATTCAGTAAGCAATGAAATTTTACGTCTAATTCGTTCAGATATATGCCGGTAAACTAGGTGCCTACTTCGGCGCGAAATTTTTCATCTTTGGCTGCATGTTACTCTATCTGGTGAAATTTACGTGGGAGTGGCTCAATAGTTATGGCTAGTTACTGAAGGGAAGAGTACACCCATTTTTATTGTGCACAAAATGATATGTAAGCTTATTCCTTTCCTCCCCACGCTTTTATCACTTGTTTTTAGATCTCCCAAAGGGTGTATTTTATACGCATAAGCAATTCATGAACTGTATTGCCAGATGCAGAGAGTCCTTGGACGATACGGTGAGCTATAACTTAATTTTACTATAATGATGTAAGAGCCTAGTCTGTTCTAGGTGATGTCACATATGGCAGAGCCAGTCAACTCACTTATTCAACCCGATTACAAAGATATAAGAACTGTTATGAAATGATTAACGGCGCATCAGCAATGTTCACGTAGTTAATGAAACTTCACCAAAGTAATCTTAGGAACGACAAACAATGCATTTGGATTGAGTCCCTACTTGGTTTGTCGACTTCAATTAGGCTTTATTCATCTGGCTTTAAAGTAATTTTGAATTTAATTAATTTTATGCTGTGGGTTCATACTATAGCTACATCAGCATGCCGTCAAATGTCACTACGGTGATCATCTGAAAGACCAACTGAATGATCAATTAGTTGCAGTGTTCAACAGTATAGGGGATCCAAATCCACTTCATGTACATGTTTGTGCTTTTTTCGAACATTTTACCTTCGCAGCACTGAGTTCCTTAAAAGCCGTTCACAACAGCAGATGTGATTACATAGTTTGCATGAATTCAGTTGGCATGCATTCGGTTTCCACTTGACATGTTCTGCAATATAACGAAATATTAGTCACCAACGGGACGAATTTTGGGTTGTCACTTGATCTGCAACGTAGATCGTGAAGAACACACCATCACCACCGGACTAAGCAAAAATGCAACCGGGGGTTATATGCACTAGAGCAGCTCTGGTCTCTGTCTGACTGCAACACACCCGTGAACTGGAGGTATTGACACCCGAGCTAGCAAGTACACGGAGTAATTTTGATCTATCAACACAATTAAATGCAGCACCATAATCAAAGAAACAGACCCTAACTTCTTGGCTTTTGCGATCAGCAGATGAAAAAAAGGGCGGGTGAGAGAGGCCAAAGCATCGAGGGTAGATCATGACTAGTGATTTGCAAGTTGTTTAGAGTCCAACAAATTGATCTGGGCGGACAGTCTTTTCATTAGATTTCTTCCAAACACCTTAACAGCTACCGATATGCAAGCTATTGGAGGTGGTTTAGAGGTACTCTTTTTGGTACTAGATTGATGGAAGCCACTTCCCAACAATCGAGAATAACATAACGGTTTGAACATAGGTCAAATAGACCAGAAAATACGGGGGATAATGTGCTTGTGCATTCCTTCAACAGGATCGGTTATAAGCAATCCGGGCCACTTGCCTTGTTTGCGTGGAGGTAAGTGAGCTCTACATACGTCCAATGAGGTGATGCTTTCCGTGACAAAATTCCGGTGGAAATCAGCATCGTAGTTTGGGAAGACTGGTAGGTATGAGATAGAGATGAAGCGATGATTGAGTTCATCAACGTCTTCTAAGGGTGACCGTTTACGAGAATTAGCACCGCTTAGGCGCATGATCGTCTTTTATTTCCCTTACTATCGCTACTGTGGTTGGCTATTTGACGTACAGAGCGTTCGGTCTGTGAAGCTCAGTTTTGATGGACTGTGATGGAGTTCTCACTGTGCCGTGGTCTCTGACCTTGAAGGTGCTCACCTTAAACGACGCAATCGTTTCACATGATGGGAAGAGCAACGATTAGGTCGGATATACATTGTTTCCATGGGAAGCAAACATTATTGCAGAAGTTGAGGTACTCTGTTAAATTTTCACAAAATAACGCGGGATCGAAGTGAGAAAATATGCTTAGGTCAGAATTGCCAACCACATCTCTGAGTCGCGTGAGGTTTTCTGAATGACACTGTCGACTGCGTATTTTACGGCTACGGCTTCGAGTGAAGCGTGTATGTTTACTCTTAGAGTAAACCATTGGCGAAACCTTTAAAACCTCATGATCAGAACAGCCAACTAAAGGACGACAGACAATATGAAACAAGTCCGGTGTATTAACAAGACAAAGGTCGAGCTTGGGGTCAAGTCTGGTGGGGAAGGTAACAGTATTGGTCTGATCGAGTGATGCAAGAAAACTCACATTGAACCTGTTAAAATTGGCCCAGACAACACATAGAAAAGAGTCAACAGCGTTTGGTAGATTTGTAGAGACAACATCAGGAAATTCACCAAGCTCAGAAAGAGGACAAAGTGGGGAAATGTACTGGTTAACAAGAGTTATAGGCCTGTGATGACTCGGGTGTTTGGGTTTGCATTCTAGTTCAGGAGCACTGATGTGAGATGCGAAATACGTAAAAATACTTTTCGTTCGATGGCACCACTGTTCATTTATGAAAGTAATGGCGCCTCCACGTTTACGGTACGGAGCTGGGCGGTCGACGCGAAAGGAATCAAAATAATCCAGTGTGATAACTTCATCATCAGTATCAACATGGAGCCAGGTTTTTTGTAGGAAAATGACACCAGGTTGGTTACACTCCCGAAGATGGGCAAAATCAGTCAGTCCGGTCAATTTTCCAAGTAATGATCGAAATTTGGAGCTCATGATAATTGGTGAGCACATACCTGACGAAGTTTGCTTCTTTAGTTCAACTCTCCAACCAGCTCGATGTTTACGGTGACGCTGGTTTAGTTTTCCGAAGATTCTCTGAGTTTTGTTTCCTACTGATTTTCCAAAGCTTCTTTTTCGGCAACGATTTCGAGTATTTCAAAGATCTGATGAAATCACACGGATATGATACAATAATAGGCATGTCTTCAATGGAATAACGTTTTTATGACAAACAAAAGTTAATGAAAAATTGGTACATGCAAAGTAGTAATGTGGCAAAATAGTCCGGAGATGCAACGAACAGCACGGCCAGTATATCTAGTGTTTTACTTCATCACAGAAAAGGTTTAGTCAAACGTTCATAGTCAGATTGAAATGAAGATCCTAATCCAACTGAACGATGCGAAAAGAGTTAATCAAAACAATAAGGCATTCCATGGATTTCAGAAAAACCACTTTTAATGTGAATGGTTAACCCAGCAAGATATGTGACAGCAGCTATTCTTTACGAGATAACTCGTAAGCAGATGGTCCGAAAATTGGATAAGGTGATTGGCAAAACGATAGGAGTTCGGACTGGTAAATAAAGTCTGTTTGCAGTTCTTAGAGTGCTGTGCGCAAGCATCTGGTAGGTAAATATGTGAGGTTAACAGAATCTGATAAGCAAACCACTGAGAGGGGTTGCTGTAGCACAATTAGCCTTGAGAACTTCACCTTCAGATACGTTTGACGCCATTTCAGAGCTGCAAAGTGAATGAAGTTCACCAAGTTGGGATATAAAGAAATACATTTTTGAGTTTTGGCTTGCCGGAAATAAAGTCCTTGTAACAAACAGGAAATCGGCAGTTTGAGCGGTTGGATAAGCGCAGTCATTATAGAAATGGATTTCCATCAGGCGTTTAGTTTCTAATGCGATTCAACAATTTTTGATAGTTAGATTTATTGGATACTTCAGCACTGCAAAAACCAACCAGTATAACGCTGTTGGCTTCCGTGTTCAAATTTGTATCGAGAAAGTTATGTTTCCAGTTAGTGTATGGTTTCTTCTCACGGTGGAGTGAAGTTTGCAAGTTTAGAGAACTAGACGTGAGGTGTAGACAACAAATAGGACTGCGCAATACGGAACTCCGTTAAATAGCAAATCAAGTTTCATTAGCAAGTGAGAGGTCACTGATGAAATCTTTATTTCTGTTAACAGATCCATACTGCAAAGATCACCATCAAAGTATTTTATTTCAATCATTCAGAAGTGTTTATGCTTGGATAACCCGGAACAGTGGACGCTGTGTAACTTGAAATGAGCCAAAGCGAACCACCGAGAACCAGATCGAAGGGCTCACATTCTTCAGTTTTGAAGTTCCGTTTGCCAAATCAGTCTATTATACCATAATTATCTACCCCTGAATTAAGCGGCAACTGTACAATACTGCCATAAGTTTGTCGTGAACAGTCTCAGTGTTAGAGATTCAAATATATATATATATATATATATATATATATATATATATATATATATATATATATATATATATATATAATGATATTAGTTAGAATTATCAGGCCACTGGGTTTGGTGAGTTATAGTCAAGCAGATCAAGTTTTATCCGGGTCAGACAGAAATACTGATACATGAAATGATTCAGGCGGGGAAGTTTTCCATTTCTTGCTAAGACGTGAATAGTGTCTGACTGTCAAGATAAATGAGGCAGACGTTTATGGACACCAGCACTGATAAGATGACTAGTAATCATAGTGCTATTAAGCCGTTTTTTATCCATTTTTGATGGAAGCTGATATCACTGAAAATATCACGCATTTACCTCACAAATCGTATTCAGTTTATCTTGAGGTTATCAAATCGAAACAAGCCAGTGACGGTCACTTAGTCGGATTTGTGTAACCACAATTGCATCCTGAGTCCACCAAGCAGTTGTTTTTTGCACAAAAATGGCTTCATACCGGAAAGTAGTTACATTTTCACCAAGAAAAGCACCTGCTCTATTTCAGTTCAGTGAAGCGGTATTCCAAAACCATCTTTCCTATCTGCCTTTGTCACACGTCATGGAGCAATTTTTGATGGTGAGTCATAATAGATTTATGTTGTAAATTCAAACTGTTGCCGAGTTCGTGTTTCCTTTCAGAAAAAGGCCATTGTGAATAAACCTGTTTCACCGAAGCCTGCGTTTGAATAATCGGTGGAACACTTATAGTACAAGGCAATGATGTCTAGGTTGTGATATTTGAGAATTACATTTGTATGTTCTAACCGCCATCTTGTTGCTGATATGAGTTAATTTGAACAATTTCAGATTACTCCATATTCTGCGTACTGTTTCAATAATGGAAAAGGTGAGATTTCTGTGAGCCCTTTTTATTTCTTGCATAGGCATGGAGAAAGTAGAAAGACCGGGTTTACTGAAAGTGAAGAATTCGCTTTTTATACAGAACACTGGTATCCTTGACATTGAGGCCTGGAAGGTCCATATTGAATAACCGGACTGTTATGTATCGTGTTTGAGGAGATATCAATATTGTTCTGAACCTGAAGTTATTAGCGACGAGGCACTCCTAACTAACCGTTCAGGGTTCTATTAAATGTTATCAGGAACATTGAGTTGCGGGTATCACTAATTACTTTTCAGAAGCAGTTTTTGGGGAAACTGCATTGGTTTCGTTATTGAAACCTGACTGAAAATCACTGTAAAGTGAGTGAGTCGGTCAGGTGAATTATATGATCAGTCAATTTCATGTTGTTCTGCTTCCCGGTCGCGTAGTTGGTGCCTTCCAGTGGAACATTGAATCCACATTTTTTTCATAAGTGCAGCTTAGATGAAATAATAGATAATTCCAAAAGGGTTCTTTACACTCAATAAAAAATGGGAACAGTAATCGTGAGTTAGAGTGGAGAATCGTGCATAGCATCAAAAGACTGGTCATGGCAGAAGTTCGGGTAACAAGTGGAAGTTGACCGTCGACGGAAGAGGCCAAATAAAATCGAACCTGAATGTTTATGGACCTTTACGTGCACCATAGGACCAGCTAGTGTCGTTTGTTTGAGTTCTTTAAATTCACCAAGAATAAAATCAAAATTGCGCTTCGATTTTGTCGAAACTCGACTCGAACTTGATGAATTTTGGCTTGCCAGTTCGTATAATATGTATTATCCAGTCAGTTTTGTCCAAAAATTATCGCAAAAAGAAATATTTCCGGAGTTTCGCTTTTCACGGAGAGTAAATTTGCCTACCAGCTTTGAAATTATTTAAGAGAATTTAAGTGACATTTGGTCGTTCAATTCAGCTCTGACATCTGTAAAAGCAGAACCAGTAATCTTATCGGAGGCCATGGAGTATGGTCGTACCCGAAAACGTCCGTCGAATGAAATCGCCACACCAGAACAACAATATACCTGTTAACAAGGACATCAAACCATACTAATGTACGATGAGACAGCGAGAATGACTAGCTTGAATTAAATTTTCCATGGTTAGCATCAAAACTTTGTTTATCTCGTGTTTCCATTTTCAGAAGAGGAAAAACGAACGCCTTGGTTACTTGATTTCCCATCATGCCAATCAAACTAATGTGTGAATTTCTACTTGATAATGAGAACATAGTGCAAAGTATATTTATCATTCCGGAATCTGCCTATAACGACATGAAAACATGATGGTGACCAGTTGTTCGCGGTGATTCATTCAAGAGCATCTGCGGATCACAGCGGGACTGGTTTTCGATCAACAAGAGTGGGATTTGATGCGTCGTCACGGCTTGAGATGGTGAAGCACACACGCGCACACGTACCCATTCACACATGCAAACAGCCAGCGCGGCTGAGCCACTGCACTGAAGTGGTGCGATTCTGTGTATTTAAGGTGGTGGTTTGCTTTCGGCCACGGTAATTGGAGATCCCGGACTAGAGTCTACTGTGTACATAGGGTGGGTACGAATAGATGTACGCCTAACACCTCCTTGATAGCTACAGTGTGGAGAACCACGGATTTAGAGAGGTTCGGAACCTAGTGATAAGTCACTGAAAGACCCAGTTCCATATCAACAGGTGACATGTTTCGACCAAGGGCTTGATTTCAACAGTTGTGGTAGTTCCCGTTTCTGTCCACCTGAACAAACGTGTGCAGTGCCCTTTCATTCGTTGGGACAACCTCCGTACCGTTCGATCTGTGTAGGTTACGTTTCAAAAATCTAAACGAGTAGGTAATCAGTAAGAAGGCCAACTTCGGCCGAACGTCATGATGGATCGTAGCTACAAATGAGTGGACGAATATATTCAAGATTACCGTGATATGTTGAGGGTTCTTTTCATGACCCCTGTGGAGCGTCTAGTGATGAGGTTTAAAATGATGTCCTTTGAATAACAATCCAATGAATACCTTCTTCTTAGGGGCATTATGGTTGAGGTAGGGTTTTTGTCTGGTCTCAGCGTTTCGTTCAGTGAAGCGTTCAGGGTATCCATATTTCCATGGGTATCTTTGATTACTCTAATCTCTGCAGCTGGGGTTTCTAAGTAAATTTTCCAAGCCTTTTAAGTGAGATATTGAACCACACCCCTTTAGTAACTAATCGATGCAGAGCTCCGTAAACTGTGCAAATTTCAGTTATGTCCCCAATAAAGTGTACCTATTATTTACAGTCATCGTGCGAGTTGTAAAACGTAGGCTCTAAGCCTTTAGTGGTACTGCGAAATTACTCCAAAGCCAGTTAGTTGAAGTCTGAACGAGATGAACTTAACAGGCGTTGACAAACGATGTTAAATTTTCTGCGCAAAGCGTGGTCTCAACTATTCACTTTGAAGATTAACCATAGGATTTTCCGTTCAGCTATATCTTGTTTGAAAAATCACGTATTCACTGGCAGAAGGAACAACACGGTTGTTGGTTCATTCAGAAACATACTGACAACAACAACTACGAAAATCGTGACGTTGGTTAACTCAGGATAACGCAGTGAGAGCAGGAGTGTCATTCGATATTGTAAAGGCAGGCGTTGACCCACGGTTCACATCGGAGGCTTGACTACCGAAAGAGAACCTCTTAGTTTAGCTGAAATCTCGTCGAACGATGGTAATAAAACGATAATCACCTCGAAGGGGAAGTATCTGACGTGCTATCCGTCACTTACATACATTTGGCTAATCATCATTAGAACAACAGTAAGGAAAAAAAGCATTCTAGTTTACCTCAATCGTAGATGATTCATCTTGAGGACAGACATCGGGACAAACAACTTATCATCATAATGCATTCTGATGTAGCTTAGTAGTTTTTTTGTCCCATTCGGACGTTGATAGTCACTACACAAACTGCTTTGCAGACTTCAACATCAAGTCCCTGAACACTGATGATCACTCCGTGAAATCCTGCTTCAGTGGAAGTCTTGACAGCACATGTTATTTTTATCTAAAAGTCATTGCTTAAGACTCATTATCGGTAATAAAAATGGATGAGAGACAGTTAGAAACTGTATATCGTTTTCTGTGGTTTGATAAATTATTTCCGACCTAATATGCCCCTAATAAAATGAAACTTATTAAGACAAATAACACTACGAACTAATGTTAATACTAACGTCTACAATTGCCCTCAGTTCACAATGAAGCCCTTTGCGCAAATCAGATCAGATCAGAACAACAAATCTGGAAAGATACTGGGCAAACGTCAGAGTTTTGAATGAATTCTCAGCCGTGATGATACCTAAAAATAAACAAATGCCCGTAAAACGGATTATTGAAGAGATTGATTCGACGGGCTACGGTTTTGAGAAATATTTTTGAAGTATGGTGGGCAAAAATCCTCGCGTCTAATAAAAGAAACTTTGAATCGTCATCAGAAGGAACATGACTGCTTTAAACAAACGACGATGCTGAACTGGTGATCTTAATCTGACCACATCCAGATTGGGCATTTCTTCATTTGTTAGCCGTGTTTCTTCGCTGTTTAGCAAACTTCTGAGGAAAAAAGTAATAACATGACCAGGATATCAGTGAAAAAGCAATCCTGAGATATGGGTTGTTATCATTATTTGTAGCAAATGTACCCGACCGTATGAAGTGCATCACTTATTGGGTTATCACTTCCTTACCATGTGACTACTTGCGAGCACCGCAGAAGGGATGACTCCAGATCGGCAAGGGATCCTAACATAAAATGAAGGAGAACAGACTTAATTCCAAAACTTGAATTGATGAGAAATCTTGGCTCCCAAATGTTCAAGAGATGATCAACATCAAATAAATATCACCAACGAAGTGCCATGAATCATATTTTAGACGAACTTCAAATCAGCTGAAGGCTATCGGACGTTGATTGTTGGATTGAATTAACTATGAACGACCTGGAAAACCTACCATTTACACATGACACTGGAATCTGTGAATTTTAATCTCAACATGCGTCTGATACTCAGACTATGTTCATGATTTTACCGCGTGATATTTTTAAGTTACTGATCTATGAACGAAATGCACCCTAATAAATGTACTCAGAATTTACAATCTAGCTGACACTTCGTTAAATTTCAGGTCTGCTAATATTAAGGTCACTTCGTGTTCTGATGTTTAGTGGTCACTAGCATTTTGAATAGGTTATTAGTTGTAGAATTATATAACTCACATGATTTATGTAATATGCAAATTATGTAACGGCGGTTTCGTTAATTTGATAAAATAGTTGTCAAAAGTGGGAGCATGCACATCTACGCCCCTAACAAAACAAAGATCCTTTCGATGTTGGTGATGAGTAAAAGTAAACAATACAACCTATTTAGATCTTATATGGCTTTCCACTCCAAGTCTCAGGACCTGGCTGCCGCCGATCCCTAATAGTGGAATAGGCCTCTGAGGCTGCGCATAAACCCTTTCCATTGCACTCATGTAAAAGCGCGTAATATAAAATGTATTCAAACCTACGGGGGCATAATCTCCGAATTCGCGACGATTATTAATAATGATAAAGGTCAACCAGTTTCGTTTTCCTTTCTTAGGACTCGTAAACACTGTTATTGTTATTGTTTTGTTACTGGAATACGTTTCACTTTGCTTGTTCCTACAGAATGTGGCACTATTCTACGGCAGCTCGGTTGCTTTTCTTACGAAAAATATTAGCGGATTATCAAATGATTTGGCTTTCTATCGACCAACCGTATTTTGTGCTGTTCCTCGAATCTACTGCCGAATTTATTCGGACACAGTCAAAGGGTGTACGAGTCGTTTCAGTCGCTGGCTACTAGACTATTCTGTTCAACAAAAATTAAAGGAGCAAAAAAGGTGAACATGTTATTAACAATTAGGAAAATCAACTGATGATTTAACATTGATTTTGAACTGCAAAAATTCCTTTTTTAAGGGACGCCTGGTAGGATGCAGAGTCAAATTTAATTCCTTGTTTTACAGAAATACCTGTTCGGTCCTAAATTCTTGCGTTTGAGACCTTATTTCAATAACGTATTGAAAGAATGACTGGGCAGCTTATTGATGAATTTACAGAGTTGAACACTAAGGCTGATACAAGATGACTTTAACCGAAGTCTACCTTTTTTAAAGCCGATTACTGTAAACGCCCAGAATCGTTGAAGGAGGCGTATGTGAGCGATAACAGATGGTGCATAAAGAGTTTCGAAAACTATGCTGGACGGCTTACAAAGGATAAAATAAAAAATGTGAAAGCCAACACAGTTACTAACGCAGTAATGAATCCCATACAAAACAGACTGTCTTTCTCTCAAAAAGGTTGTTCAATTATGCCCTTATATGTACGTTCTGTGTAACTGAGCCGCTGTCCAGTGAATGAGTGACTCGTAGAACACGAACCCGAAACCCAAATCAAATAAGGCGAGTGGGTGAACTACGTGTACTTCAGAGAGCAATCATTGGAATTACAAGCAATATACCTCAATTTGTGGAGCAATCCAGTCAAAAGGTCCGGGAATATACTTTAAATCGTCGGAGGGGTCTTTCGGGGAAAGTATGCCGAGCAATACGGGACCGAGTCATTTGAATAGGGTGAAATCCATGTTTTATAGGAAGAACAGTTGACCAATCAGGGGAAGAGTGGTAAACGTATATGAGACGGAGGGACAGGTATGACCATGAAATTGGATCAGACAAGGACCAGAAGAATCACACTCACGCTTGACCTGGACCATCACGCAAGCGCGGCATGATCTGCGGCGTGGAAGGAAAGTACAATGGTCATTCATGTTGTGCCGGTGAGAAAGCGAATAAAGAACGGATGCAAGCATGACACTCAAGGTCGGGCACCAATGACGCACAAGACTTGAAGGTCGTAGGCCCCTGGATTAACCGCAATAGAAAATCGGTCTACTGTAAAAGTGTACACGTAAGAGGACTGTAGGTGAACCGAGGCAAGGTAACCGGTCCACCATGTGAAAGGAAGGGAAGGCGTGTAGGTTGGATTGGTAGGGAAGGTCCGGGTAACGAGCTGATTAGAGTCACGTGAGTGAGAAAAGGAGACTTCGTGGGAATTTCACACAGTGTACTGCTTTACCGTTACATTTTGAATTATGAAGGGTTATCACAATGCTGATATCAAGCACCAAGCGAGATAAAACAAACTTCAGAGTACTGCAGGATTTTTTATTACGAGATCACAATTTTTGTATCTTGATTTGGTGTTAAATTTAAAAAAGAAGTGCTTGAGGATAATAGTGCCGAGAATAATGAGAAACGGAAAATAAAATTACAAATTCAAAGCCAAGGGATAGACAAGTAAACAACTTGCTTTTTCTCTGGGCACCGTGAAGGATTCCATCGATATACGGCAATCGCCTCGGAAATACCTAGTGGTTTCTGCATTGCTTGCAATACTTGATTACTAGAATGCAGCCTTTCAGTCAACGGGTTGTTGCGTCTTGAAAAATGAGCTACAGTTGACGACAGGGTCTTATGCTTCCGAGCACTGTCACCATTAACTTGATCTGACTCTGGTTGTGCCGTAGGACGTTCAGTTTAGATTGGAATATTTTCAACAATGTTGAAACGCATCTGAATCATCCAAGACGAAATTCATGATGTTTTGCAATATTCAATGATCTCTAAGCATTTATTTCGAGGAAGACTTTTTTCAAAGTTGCAGTGTTTGTAGATAATGCATCCAGACAATTACTTAGTTTTTAAGAAAGCTGCTTATCAGCATTTCATAATAGTTCCCATCAAACACAGTACAAATGAGAATAATCATTTGAGGGGTTTGATCAAGAGAAAGAAATGGTAGGGATTAATTTCCACAGCTACTGCAGTTCCAATTCAACGGCATATCAAACAGAGTTTCGCAAGCCAAATGCTTGCTCCCATCCAGTCCGAGACCTGCTAAGCAATAGAGCGTTAAGATGGGCTAAGGGCTAGTCTGCCATGAAAATGTTCTGTAGCTAATTTGAGAGAAAAATAGGTTCGATGTAATTACTTATCTTTCTGTATACTCTCGAATTTGTGACTGCTATTGAGGAAATATTTATTTTCATGCATGTCTAACTCGACCAGTATCAAATCAAGTCTAGTTTCAAAGATATCTTCAGTTAAATTTAAAAACTGATATGTTAGTATTGATTCTGAAACTGCCCTTCTGTTAACTTGATGAACTATGATCTAGCATAATTTTGAAAACAGGTAAATATGTCTGTTCCCAAATCAATTCATTAAAATTTCCACTTAATTAAATTTATTCACTTTTGAATGGTTGGACATAGATATTCTGCGTACACGTTCTTTTTTTGACAAATTATCAATTTTTTCTTTAACAAAGTACTTCAGAGACTTTCTGATTAAGATTGAAAAGGAATGAAAATTGTTTTGTTTCGACAAAAAGGCACTATATTTGCCGCATGTTTTGATGAACATATCAAACAAAATTTTCAAGATAGTTTTTTCAATAAGTTTGCTCAAACGTGACATTTCTTGCATTGGAGCATTTCTTTTATGAACTGAAACAAAATGCCGGGTAAAAATGGGGTGTTGCAGCCCAAAACTTCATTTGAACCAGCTGGGAAACTTCATTTTATGGACCGAACAAAGTAGTTCAGTTTTTTCACCGGATCCAGAATCATTTGAAACTGACTAACTTTGAGGAACTAGTTGGCCGCACTATCGTGAGATATATTCACCCATACCAAGAATTCCTACAACTATGTTGAACAACCCACGCTTTGACCGGCTTTGACCTCACCGTAATTAGTCACTATGACGAGCAAATAAATGCTCATTGTTGCATTATCGCTAGACGCAATGAACAGTGAGGTATTTCAGCACCCTGTTGAATGCTTTCAATAAAAAAACTGCGTACCTCAGTCAAACAGTTCGAATCAGCCCAGGCCAAGGCAAATTTTTGTAATTTCAAATTAAGAAGCTGTACATTTTATGCCAATTCAATTAGAGACTTCAGTTGGAACCCATTAGTTGTTTATGAATTTGAGGATGATTTCTTGACCAATCTGATGAATTACTGTTATAAAATATGTTTAATATAAGTTTTTACGTTCTTCAAAATGTTCTGAAGGTATTCTTTTAATCAGATTTTGGTTCGAAGCTGAAATCAAAGAAGTTTAACCAGGTAATCAAACAGTTTGAAGTGTGGGTCTTTATTTCATTCCTTCTGACTAATCTTATACCAAATCCTTTTTGGGAACTCAAATTCAGTGGTGAATATTTGCCTGCATTCTGTGGTACATTCTTCAGCCAGTACATACCACTTAGGAATGGATGCACTGAAGTGGGTTAAGGACCAAGAATACTGAATTTGGTTGACAGCTGAAATCGATGCCGCAACATATGCGTCTACGTGGCAATGCTCAATTGATTCCGGCTTGAATCACGTGGTCGGTGGTCTGCTTTTGGCCGTGGCAATTTCAGAGCTCGGCCTAATCCTTTCCGTATGTCTAAAGCAGGCGTAAATATGCGGATGCCCATCTCTCCTGTGGTTAATTAGCATTCCACAAACAATTCGAAAGACCAGTTCTGTTTGGTTGTTATCTTGTATTCACTAATCCTTCCAGAGTAGCGCTTCCCATGATGTCCGTTCCCCAGCATTGCAGCCAAAGTTGGCGTTACGCCGTAATTATCTTGGACTTTGCCCTATGAATGGCACCCAATTGCGTAGACAACCAGCGGATTGACCAAATCTAGTAACACGTCCTAACTGAACCTTCGGATTATGGGGAGCCTGTGAATATGGAAGAAATACTAGCACCATTGAATGTTTAATGATCCTGATCTACTCGCTAGAACAACATAAGTTACACTAACCAAAGTGTCTCACTCAGGGATGACAAATCATTTAATCAGGACGAACCGTTTTCTTAAACTTTGTGGGATGTTCCAGTTAGTCTACTTCATCACTGAGGTCTGACCCGAAAAGTCTACGCCTTGGCTGATTCCTGTAGAGGATATAATCGCGACCAAAGTGGACAACTCGTCATTGTGTGCGCTTGGTGTGGCTATGTCTACAAATTTCTCTCGCTTAACTTTTAAGTGCTTGCTTGCTACCTCGAGTATATTAATTTCCTACAGCGTTTATTAAACGCCTGTGGAGGTCTGATATATCGTCTGCTTAAGATCGAGTCATCCGAAGTGTTCAAGTTACCCTTATTTTCTGGAAGCGGTTTTCACATTGTACAGATTGTTTTATCACCTAATGTGGGCAGATTGATCCTGCTCACTAAGTACAACTTTAAATGTGTTTCCTTATCACTGAAAAGCTGCGGAAGTTAGTTTTTCGTTCAGTCTCTATCGCAGTTCCTTGAAGGCCTTGTTCAGCTATTCTATCGACTCTTAGACTTGATATGACAAAAAGATGGCCATTTTTGTCATATGCCACTGCGTCCAGTGTGAGCCCGATGCCTTCTCGTGCACTTTCAGACATTTGTGTTCCTTTCGTTGAGTCAGCATTTTTATTCTCAATGCAGAATATGTCGATCGCTTGTCATCCATGTACCCATGTAGACAAATGTATTGAGTATACTCAGATCTGCCCTCACTAACATTTTTATCAGCACTGATATTGTGAATTTATCGTTTTCTTTTTGCCGGGCTCAACGATCTTGCCTTCATTGGTGAACACGCGCTTGAAATCGAAACAAGGGGAATATACACGCGCTACGGATTGCTCGATTATTTATTCTTCAAACAGATTCGAAAGCAAATGGGTGATCGTGTGAAGGTGGTGGTTTCTGGTAGTGCACCTTTGCAGCCTGAGGTGCTGAACTTTTTGAAAGCGGCCTTTTCTTGTCCTGTAAGTGAGCCTCTCTGAAATTGTAAAGACTTGTCGTATATAACGCTGGGGATGGAGCCTTTGTTGCGATGAACTATTGTCCAGATATTTCACACAGATATATCAAGCCGCTTTGATGTGTCTAGAAATGCAGAAAAGGAATGACTTCGTGCTCCATGGGATGCACAAAGCGTAGAGCATATGAACGATAGTTAATAAAAACCAAATAAACGAAGGCCAGTGGTGGTCCAACGGTCATCCTCGTGGAATCTGGATCGTAAAGTCCCGAGTTCAGTTCCTCTAACTGCCAGTCAATTCACCTTTCAGCAGCATTTGTTTGGTCGCCGTCCCCTTTCATAAAGATTATACACTACTGCATAATAAATAAGGGAAGTGGGAAGATTGTCCCTTTCATGGAAAACGAATATGACTCAATGAATATTTTCGACGTGAATTGATGCTAATCATGTATTTTTTACGATGTCATCTATATCACCATGGCTCTAAATGATTCGTAGGGAAGTTCTCGTCAAGTCAAACCTTAACAATACTTCAACAAGGGAAGTAATATCATGAGATAAAATCTAACTAAATTCCATAATTATGAGTGGAACAAACACTGAGGATCTGTCAAATGGAGTGAACGAAAACGGAAGATGGCTACAGAATAAATCATGAGTTCATGCGTATCTTCCCTGAGCTATCCAACTACCGTGAAATATCACTCAGGAGAACGATTTTACTTCAGTCATTTTCACTTGTAAGTTTCAGGGTACTCATCATGTAACGGGGGCGCTGTTTGCACGATGAAGTTGAGACACATTTTTTCCTTCCGAAGAAGTCGTATTTTTTAGTCCCTTCAACGAAGCGAAGTGGGAACTTGAATTAAAGAATGAAGTCGTGTAAGTCGATGGGGAAAATATCCAAATGAATTTACTTTGGAGCGGAAAACATTGTTATTCTAGCTTATATAGGTCGTGGATGAATTTGTCAAACATAACTAAGAACTATAGCGTCACTTACAGTAAAGTTTCATCACGTCTGCCGAAGGCGCGCTTGATCTTTTTCAATCTCGTTCATATGTGGCATCGACGTGATATCCGGGTTTAGGGCACCATGCACCCGTTAGACCAGATATTCAGTGCCCTTCAGAAACAGCAAATAAGACTGGAGAACGCAAGAATATTATCGGCATATGAACACCATTCTGTGCATAGTATTGGTGGAATTTGGCGGGAACGCTGTATAAGTTATTCCGAGGTTAAACCCAGGTATTGGGTACACGAAATCATTCGATGAAACACTAAAGCTCATCATTCTAAGGTGGTTGGGACATGTTTTGCGCGCCTCCCTTAGATAGGATTCCTTAACATGCAATTCTCGCTAAGGCAGGTGGTGGTTGGAAGATGAGCAAGGGTGACCAGTTTACCATAAAGGGGAAAAGTATGAGAAACCTGACTGTACATTCCGTAGTTGTCGCTCAAATTATCCACCAAGTTGAACAAAGACAAGCCGACCAATGAGCCTCCCGGACAAGTCGCTCTCCGCTCCCGATCTGGACCGCTACTCATTCCGAGAAGAAGAGAACCAGAATATTTTTCTGGAGTTCAGAGAACGTTTACGTTTATTGGAAAATAAAATGAACGGGAAAACGGAAGTCCGTGAAGATGCATTTACGACGGCAACAGTGCTTCGTGTGATATCAAACGTTGGTGAGTCCCCAGTGACCGAACGACCGCGGCCACTGTCTACTTAGGTATTTGAGGCCAGTGCCCCAGCAGTTTTTGGGTTTGATGTGCCATCGCTTCCATCAAATAATGTCGTTGATTGCCAGAAGCCTAATCAAGTACCGATATCTCATTCATTTACTTTACCACGAAGAGATATAATTTATTTTGACGGAAACCCGAGAAAGTGTTGGCTATTCGTGAGAAGTTTTGATAGTATCGTTGGGAAACGGGACATGGATGACGAGTGTCGTTTATCGCATTCAATTCACTACTGAAAGGGTGAAGCTAAAGAAGCCGTATAGAGCTGCTCTATTCTGGACTCAAGCGAGGGTTACCAAGATGCCCTAGAGGTTCTCCGTAGAAGGTTTGGCCAGGCCCATGTGATGGCCAGGCCACACCTAGATAGCCTCGTGGACGGGCCCATCATTAAGGCCATGGACTCAATGGTGCGGATGAAACTCACCGGAGAAATGAGAAACTACCAAAACACATTGCACCAGTTAAATCAAGTTGCTGACCTGAATGCTTCTAGAACGCTGTCGGAAATTGTATACAGACTGCTCCAAGCCCTTCAGTTTAAGTGGCCTGAGGTCGCCCCATCTATTTTACGACTAGGCCGAGAACCAATCATCTCAGATCTGACGGAGTTTGTAGATGAGAGGGCGGATGTACAAGTCAATTGGCCGAACTGTCAATTGGCCGAACTCACAAGCGCGATCCTCCGCTGATCAAAACGCACTGCACAAAACGTCACTGCACCACACACACGGCTTTGACGCCATCCGTTAAGCCGATGATGGCACACTGGTCCTCAATGTAGTGTGAGGGAGCCCATTACAAGAATCAGTGTGGAAAGTTCATAGCGTTGAGCGTACCGGGGAGACTATCCTTTGTTGAGCTTAAATAACTGTGTTATTTGTGTCTGAAGGCGAATCACGATGTCGTCAATGGCAGGTCACGCATGACCTGTGGTGGAGGACGTTCTATTCTGGGTCATCACCCCTTATTGCACCAACAAGAGCCTGTGAGTATGCGGCGGAATCCAGCAACTAACCAAGACAACGCCCGTTGCCACGCAACTGCGGCCGAAAAATGTGCAACCTCTTTGGGCATCATACCAGTGAAGGTGTTCGGGCCACTAGGATCAGTAAAACGTATGCGTTCCTAGACGGAATTTCTCATTCCACGCTTATAGACAAAGACTTGGCGAAAGAATTGGGTTTGGCCGGACAACCTGCCACGCTCTCAGTTTCAACTATCATGCGGACAACTGAGATAAAATATGAGGTGGTTGAGTTTCAGTTATGCTCCTTGGAAGAAGGGGAGTGAATAAAAATCAAGCGAGCCTGGATGGTCCAACAGCTCCCCGAGTTAAAACGTTTTGTTCTTGGTGGGACCAACAACGGGGCTCATATGCGCGACACTAACCTACCAACAATCGAAGAAGGTAAGGTGTCAATATTACTAAGCGTGAATGTCCCGGTGGCACACCGGGTATTGGAATATCGATACGGCGGGCGAGAGGACCTGTATGCTGTACATACACCCCTCGGTCGGACTCTCATGGGACCCATAAGTCAATAGCATTAGATTGCACGATGTATTCCGGACCATTTGGCTGCATCTTCACTAGTGCATACTACAGTCAAGGTGATCATTTATAATGCCGTTATTGCCGTTAATCGTACATATTATGCCGCAAAGATCATCGTTCTCTATACAACCTCCCGGATAAAACTACCATCGATAAAAGAACCGCTGCCTCTCCACGCCAAGTCAAATTGCATGTACCAGTTTAAGTGTGGGTGCTCAGCCACCTACATCGGCAGAACGGAGAGACAACTGCGTAATAGAATGATTGAACACATTCCGGTTTGGTTACAAAGAACAATGAGCGGACAGATGCTATCAGTGACGTCATCGAGCGCACGCAGAACACTCAAACCATCCATTACGCAACACTTATGGCAGACAAATCACTGTGTTAATCTGAGCATGGCGTTCACCGCCACTTATGTCACAAACAATTAACGACTATTGAGATACGCGGAGGCACTAGCGATTAACCAACGTCACCCTCAACTGTGCAAACAGCGAGAATGGATAATTACGTTAGCCTTGCCTTGGTAACGTGTTTTTATTTGCTATCATTAGTTGTGTGTGTGTTTGCACTTTTGCCTTTGGTCTGATGAAGACGTTCAATTTACCATTTATAAATGATCACCTTGACTGCAGCATGCACTAGTGAAGATGCTGCGAAATGGCCCGGAATACATCGCGCGATCTAATGCTATTGACTTCTATGTCCAAATTTGTGTCGCGAAAGTTGTTTTCAATTTCTCATGGGACCGATCCTCAGTCGAGACCAAGGAGGAATCAGTGTCGACTACATTGGTGAAACGAATCCTTAAGTGAACCAGCCACATAAAATGTGAGCTCGGGAGTTTAACGAACCTGCGACAATTGACAAATCACCATTTGTCGAAGATAAAGAAGCACTTGAAACCCTGGAGTCGAAGACGCGGTTTGTGAGCGGCCATTCTGAAGTTCCATTGCCTTGGAAAAAGGATAGTCCGTGTCAGCTGAAAAACGAAAACGTTTATTTTTCCTGAAATCTCGTCTAATGAGACATATTGATCTGAAGGGACGCTACGCGGATGTAATGGGTGATCGCCTAGCCAAATATCATGCCGAACTGCGCTCACGTACTGGGGATGACGGCCTAGGACAAGTTTGGTACTTACCGCATCCCCCAGTTATCCATCCAACAAAATCAGATAAAGGAAGAATTGTGTTTGACTGTGTTAGCAAATGTCAATATAACTCGTTAAACCTTCGGTACTCTCTGGCCCTGGCTTAACGAACAGCTTGTGCGGAGTGTCGACCCGGTTTCGGGAAGGCAAGTACGCTGTGGTGGCAGATATCGAATCAATGTTTCATCAAGTAATTGTACCTCAAAAACAACGTTCTTGTCTTAGGTTTCGGTGGTGGACAGAGGGAGATTTAGAACGCGTACCAAATGTGCATCAAATGACTGCGCACCCCGTAGGGGCTAAGTCGTCACCATGTTGCGCCATGTTTACCTTGGACTATGAAAGGTCAATGCACGTCACAGGATTCGATTCTAAATTGCCACATAGATCATTTTATGTCGATGAATCTTTCATCGACTCGACTGAAGATGTTCAACGCGTAGTTAGCCATTTGTGATCAACACTGCAAAGGAAGGGGTTTCACTTGACAAACTGGCTCAGGAATGCAGCAGTAGCCTTTAAAGACGTTCCAGTTTCAGAAAACGCGGATACAACTTTATGTCTGGACTTGGAACCACACGAGCATTCCGTGCTGACTCCAAATCACTTACTACTTAACGCACACATCTGCTCCGATGGAGGGATTTGCAGACCGAGCAACTTAGACCATCGATGGCGACAGGAGCAGCGTCTCATCGATATCCTCTGGATCAAATGGGTTAGCGACTACTTACCGCTGTTACAGAGTGGGCAGTGTTGGCTGAAAAAGGTCCCAGAGCTGAAAACCGGCGATCTGTTGCTAGTGCTCGACGAAACACTACCAAGAAGAAACTGGAAGATTGTAGTGAAGGCCATTCGACAACTGAACGACGCTGTGGTGCGAGATGTGTGGGTGAAGCCTACAAGTGGAGGATTGCCGAGAGATGTACGTACTTTGTGTTAGCTGATTGCTTACCGGCGCGCTGATTGAACCCGCAAACCCTGGGGGAGAGTACGTTCCGTAGTTCTTTGTTATCGACAATGCGGCGATAGCAACTTCATCCGATCCAGCTTCTTCACCCGGTTTAGCCACAACCCACTTCGGACAGACAGTGCATCACGCATGCAGATGTGACTGGGTCATTTAAACGTTCATACACTCACGCACATTCACACATGAAGCTGCTCCTGCGATGTGTTGTTCTCACACGCTGTCACGTGCTGACGCATGATCATCGATTTCTGCCTCGTGATCGTTGACGCACGCATGCTCACCTACACAAACATCCACTGGTTCGCTCCAACGACAGTTTCTCCCGGACGTAGACCTACATACGCGCACAGATGCTCATGTGCTTACAAGATGTTCTCCCAGCATGCAGTCATGCAGTGACACACACATAATGAACGCACACCAGGGTGACCCGGCATCCGTGCTATGATTACACACGCACACAGTCCCAAAAGCAGATACAGATCAGCAGACCTCGAACAGTGACTATGCCAACCAATCAGCTTCGTGCATCCCGTTGTACACTAATCTGTTCGCCATTCGCGCAATCACTTAACCAACCGTTCTACGCAGTCGGTTTGTTCTGTACATCACTCAGCGACTTGGACACGTTTGGTTGTACGTTTTTTCTGTTTATTTATTAACGCTTACCAATTATAGGTTATGCCCATCGATTCATGAAAAAACTTGCAACACGAAGAAATTTCTTTTCGATATAACACTTCAGGCATTGACATATATAGTACTGGGTAAAAGAGAGTATATGTGCAGCTAAAGATAGCAGAGAGTGAGTAAATGTGCAACAAATCCGGTAACTCGACAACGTACTTCAACTTGATGAATCTTGTTCGTTGTGTGAACGACAATAAGTGTGAAATGTGTAACCAAATGGTGTGAAAAAAGAGGTGTGGGGCTGGGGAGAATTTGTACATGGGAACCATAAGAAAATCAGTTGTTACGGCCACGGCAACAACAACTGTTGCACGAGGTTGCGTTGCTTATACAAATCCGGCTTCAATAGTCGAATTGCTATGGCTTCTGACGTCATCAACAACCGCCTGCGTAATCCTTTCGCGTGAACTCTGGGAGTTGTCAGGACTGGTCTAAAAGCTGTCACCGTGTCGATTTGATGTCCGCTATCCACCAGATGTTGTAGGATTGCGCTATTGATAGTCCGATTACAGTACCGTATCCCGACTAACAAAGCCTATTGACCGTGCGTCTACTAATGATCGGGATTCGAAGTCAGCCAACCCAAGCGCAATAACCCAGAAAGGCATCAAGCACCTAGGTGGAAAGAAATTCGTAGTGAAATAATGAACGGGTTGCCAATAGCGGCCGTTTTTTCTCTACACTGACCATGTAGGGTGTGATGGACTTCTCCGGTGAGGGTCAGTGGTTAGATACATAAGAGGATATTTCTAAGTATCATGATGAGTGACTGCTGCACTCACATATTTTATTTACTGGACTAATACTAATGTTTGTAGCTAAGAGATAGCAACTAGAGCCACCGCCGCCGCAGCACTGAACTGCGCGTGTAGTAAAAATCTTATTTAGGTCCTGGTATACAAAAATCCACCAGAAAATAATTGTGCAGATTACTCCGTATGTATGTGTAGGGGCCTGCGTTGCATTTGGTGTCAGTATCCAAACTGGAAGATAAATGTGACCACATGTAAAAACATGTAGCGTTATGAATTTGAAGGTCATCCGGTGAGTAAAGATAAATATTTGAATATTTACAGTTTTGTTCCTTGCTTACATGCACGCACACACATACGTGAGTGAAGTAACACAGCTAAATAAATCACTTGTTCGACGACCAAGAAGTATATAATCTTTCATTTATCAAATGAATCATAAGTTAAAAAATGTTTCTTACATGTTTTCTCTGAAAAGCCGGCTTTTTATGCATGCATTGCTGGTGGTCCCTGGAAGAAGGCACATCATTACCTTCATTGGTTTATTTGTTGCATATAGCGTTGACGCTACGTAGCGAATGACTAAATTACAGTCGAAATGTTCAATAAATGAAATTAATAATATCTTTACAGAATGCATCATTAACACTAGGAGCCTGAATGTTAAATAATGGAAAACCTACCAGCATTTTTCCCATCCATAAGTTCGACTGCGCGAGTTGCGATCGAACCGGCGACATTTCGCTTACCGGGAAGATGTTCTTTCAGCTGAGTTATCGCGGCGCGGCTAATCAGGTGTGAATAGTGCAAGTGGTTCGTGCATCACTTGGCACTCCCTTGTCTTATTCGTACACTATTGGCCATAAAATAGAAGTTCGTTCCTAATATCTCTTATTGCGTGTCGACTATGGTACGTTCAAATATGAACCGGAAATACATTACCATTTGGATTTGTCGCCATCTTTACCATCCATGTAGTCACTTCATCCGCTGTTGATTTTCAATGCAAAACACTGAAAATGGCCGAACTGTCATCATTACGAATTAACGCTATCAAACTACCTCACTAGAAGCTACAACTCAGTAATTAAATTCACCCACGAGAAACCGATAATTGATAACATTTCTTTCCGATGTTTCTCTCGATAATTTTTATGTGGTAGATAGATACTAAAAGGGTTCTTCTATGGTTTCCAATATTACTAAAGGTGCTTGAAGGCTACGGATCCACCGAGACAGGCGGCCTTGTTTGCTGCTCTCTTACTGGTGATACCACAACGGGTCACGTTGGTGCTCTGTGCGTCGGGGTGACGGCGAAATTGGTCGATGTCCCAGACATGGATATTCTGGTCACCCGGGATGGAATGGGCGAGGTGAGTCTGTTTCTAAGTTAGTCATGTTACATTTCCAACCCCAGGACGAGGAACTTGGTGACTACCACTAAATTATTTCAAGTACTATGTAGGGTTAGATTCACACGATACAAAAATAATGTGATAATGGGGGCAGTATGATTACGGGAACCGATTTTTGTCCATTTTCATCTCAAACGCATCAAATCCCCTGGGAGCATTGACTCAAACAGTGAAACGGGAGCAACAAATAAAACTGATATCCACATCATTGATAAGATCATTTGTTTACGATGGAAAAATATGCGATGTAAAGTTTCCAAGCGAGAGATCAGGATCGCTAATACAAATAAACAGACCACAATTTCGAACCGTACACTCTTTGTCGCACTTTTTCTGGTTGTGGAATTTTATTTTGGTCCAAGTGAACTATCTAACACGATCGACAAGTTTGGCAGTAATTTAACATAAATGACTCATGTTTTGAGGTGATCCAAATGTGATTAGTCTTTGACCCCGGCGGGATTCGAACCCACGCATGGTCACCACCCTCGCTTCAGTACCGCGAGTGCTCTACCAGATGAGCTAAGAGGCCACACCGAAGGACCTTCGACTTTCTGCATATGGATCACACAGTATACCCGCCCAAATTACAGTAGCACATGGCATCCATCACAGTGAACTAGCTTGTAATTTGACTGCCTACAGCAGGATTTCCCTTTGTACTAACCGGACTCCGGTAAATCATATTTAACAAAACTAATCTCCTCACACTACTGTACTCACAAAATTTCTCGAGCTTCCTTCATCTGCCTACCTGTATTTAGTCAATTACAACAGCTTCAACGCATGAATAATGCTAACAATTCGCCTTGCGTATGACAGATTTTAAAGCTGATGATTTGCTGGTTGTGGTATTCCAAATGTTCCGTTGTCACTGTGTTGGGCTTGATTTAATGCTTCATCGCCCTGATAAAGTGTACCGAAAATACAGTAAATACAAGCTAACATGGTCGAACATTTGAGGTGTATTTTTCATTCAAAGAGAAATCAACTACGACTTTCCAGCCACTCAGACGTTTACAGTGTACATACAGCCCCAGAGACCGACGTTTTAGGTAATAGCGTTTGACTCTCCTTTGGGCGATTTGACGACAGCGGAAAGTAAACCAGATAACGGCAGACAGAAACTGAGCAGTATTTTACGTTCAGTGATAAGAAACCGGAGTTGTTTCAATGGTCAGCATGACGAACGTCAAATCTAAAGCTCCCAGAGTCGAATTCTGCTGCTGCCAGTTACTTCCTCGTTGGCCAACCTGCAACTGGAAGCCACCACTTTCCTGAAATGCTGTGTCATTTATGTACAATAGACACAAGTAGCAAACATTATTATTATTATTATTATTATTATTATTATTATTATTATTATTATTATTATGGCTATTAATAAAATAGTCCATTCTAATTACTTTCCGCAGGTGTGTATACTTTCTGATGGCATAACTTCGGGCTACTATCGAGATGAGGCCAAGACGAAAGAACTCTTTGATGACGAAGGGTTTATTCGTACAGGTGATGTGGGAATGTGGACGGAAGTAGGTGGTATATGAATCCAGTTGCCTGTTTTGTACATTTTACTGTACCCATACGGCTCCTCTGCATATTTTAACTTGTAACACACCATAGGATGACATTTAAAAAGCATAGCGAAACCTTATTAGTTGATGAAAGTTCGCAAATACATTGTAATAGGTTTCTAATAATATTTCATATTCGCTATTATCCTATAAAATGAACCCAAAATCGACCAAGAAGAATCAGACATGCGGGCTACGGCAGTATATTTTGTGTTGAATATCTCAATTCACATCCCCGGAAATCAACATTGCAGGAACACCACTGATCGAATACAAGCTACCATACATCACGCCGAGACTGCACTTTGACGTGGTGGGACGGCTTGCGCGGCTCTATGACTTGAAGAGTTATATAAGACGGCTTCTTTAAGCCGAAGCTGCAATCATGCCTGACAGATCAACGGGTAGAGGCCAGACAAAGTCCAGTCTCCTGGTCCTCCAGGTTGGGAGTCGATCTAAGCTGGCAACTCAGTCGGTAAAATCAGTGGAAGAATAATTGATCCAAGCAAATGGGCTTCCACTAAGCCATCCATCTACCTTGCAGATCGGTTCTCGTTAGAACTAAAGGCTTTGGTTGAGAACCCTAATCGCTCTCCTCCTTTGCGGATGGACACCCTAGCAGTACCCGTCCAACGTCTCCCGTGAACTGCACGACTACTAAGAATTCCATACTGCATCGGTCCTCGCGCAGAATAATCAGGGCTGCGCTACCCGTTGCATTGAGCGGGGTGGGTAGCGATAAGTGGGTTACTACTCAGAGTTCCCTCTGTTTTGTTCAACCTTTGTCTTCTGTCCCCAACCACCTCTTTTTGCCCCACATATATCCACCCATAATGCTCCCACTGACAACACGGCCGATACTGGCAACGGTTCATTGTCAAATAGTGTCGGGAATAATCCCCTGTCTTGTGACTCACATTTTCTCAAGCCTCGTCAGCCTCTGAACCTCATCTCCTTCAACGTGCGTACACTCATGCAGGCCGGTCAGCAGGCGTGCCTAGCCTTCACTATGAACTCTCTGAAGAGTGATGTCTGCTGGGTAAGTGGAACGCGTAGCCAGGATTTGGGCAGCGTGATTCAACTAACTGCTCCTAGTATCTCATCGAGGTGTTTTCTGCACACTTCAGGAGACGATGCAGCTAGAGCTGTGGGTCAACGTGGTGTAGGAATAGTCTTGACTGACAAAGCTGAGGCTGCCCTGTTAGACTGGATCCCTGTTACCAGTCGTTTGTGCGCTGTAAGACTCTAGGGATCAATCGACGTTCGAAAGGATATTTGTGTTAAACGCAATTTTTTTGTGATCTCGGTATACGCTCCAACAGATTGCAGCTCTGACATTCAGAAGGATGAGTTCTTTGATGAACTCGCCACCCTCGTTCGCAGCGGAAAAGGCTCTGATATTGTAATGCTAGCTGGTGATTTAATGTGCAAGTTGGCAAACTTAGTGTGTCAGAAGCTTGTTTAGGTGCCCGTTGTGCTTTACCTGCTGAGCGCACAGATAAAGGGGATAGGCTTCTCCGGTTTTTTGAAGACAGTCGATTTTTCTTGTCTAGTACCAATTTCCGGCACAGCTGACGTCGCACAGCGACATGGCGCTCTAACTCTACAGGTACTTTGAGTCAGATTGATCATATCGCAATAAGCTACCGGTGGCTCAGTTCTGTTCAGAACTGTAGATCTTACTGGTCCACGTACGTAGAGTCGGACCATGCATTGGCTTTAATGCGATTATCTCTCCAGATCCATGGCCATCGTCGCAAACCGCAACCCCGGTTAGCCGTGCAACGATGTTCCTTGCAGCAGTTTTCGCCTGTAGTCCTAGATCCGATGTCCATCAAAGACACTGGATTTCGCAAGAGTCATTCAGTATAATGGAGCAAAAGCGTCAGCTCTCACACTGTAAGGAGATGAACTAGATACGAAGACATCTACAAAAGCAATTTGCGAAAATCCTTAAGAATAATCGCAAAAATTGGTAGGTCAAGGTGGACGAAGAAATGGAAATAGCAGCTGCTTAAGGTAACAGTCAAAGACTGTTCAAACTCATTCGTGACACCGGTGGACAGCGAACCCAGGTCAGTGAAACGATTTGCGATAGAAATGGAGAACCTATTCATGGCAAACAGCAAAGGTTCGACCGTTAGGCCGAATACTTCAAGGAGCAGTTTAGGTGGCCGCAGGCTAGTGTAGTTACTCCTGTGTCAACAACTGCTTTTCCTTGGGTGGTATCATTTGAGCACTCATCGGAAGCGAAAGTGGAGTCATGCATACGATTACTAAAGCGTGGGAAAGCGGCCGGTCCCGACAAACTTCCCTCAGTTATTTTCAAACTGGGTGGAAATGCTTTGATAAAATCACTTACCGCTTTGCTCCGTGACATTTAGAACGAGGAATGTATTCCGTTAATATGGAGCGAGTCACTGATTATTCCGATCCTCAAAAAGGGGAAACAAAGTGACTGTAGTAACCATCGTTGGATCAGATTGATTCCGATCGTCACCAAGGTATTAACCTCAATGTAGCTGCATCGTCTGATACCGGCTGGCTAGAGGAACGCCCGCGAACAGCAGACCGGATTCCGCGCAGATCGAGGATTCATCGATCAGATTTTTACTCTTCGCCAACTACTTGAAACGCGTCGTACGTACCATCGACCGACAATAATGGTTTTGTTAGACCTGAAAGGAGCCTTCGATTCAGTTGGTCGAACAGTGCTTTTCAGTGTTCTTCATCGAAAAGGTATGCCCCAGAAGTTCGTGAACCTTCTGAGATCATTGTATTCACATACTTCTGGCCGCGTAAGGGTTTACGGTGAACCATCCGGTCGGTTCGAAACGACCAGTGGTGTTCGACAAGGATGTCCCATGTATCCGTTCCTGTTCAGCTTCGACATGAACGAAGTATTGAAGAATGCCTTGGGAGATCTCCAGAATGTAGGCGTCGAAATAGGAAATGATGAGAAACTGTGTGACCTAGATTACGCGGACGACGTTGTCTGCTTCTTTGAGTCCACGGAACATGCTCAACGTGCACTAGATAATCTCGCAAGAGCTGTAGCTCCATTCGACATGCGCTTTGCACCTTCAAAGTGTAAAGTGATGTTGCAAGACTAGACGGCAACGATTCCGAGCTTGATGCTCGATGGGGAGGTGCTGTCAGTTGTCGACCGTTTCACCTACCTCGGCAGCAGCGTGACGGCGGACGGGAGCACTGTAGTAGAGGTGAGCACGCGTATATTCAAGGCTGGAGCGGCGTAAGCTGGATTGAAGCACTTGTGGCGTCGATCTGATATTTCACTGAAGCTTAAAGGTCGTGTTCACTGTGTCACGGTGCGTTCAGTTTTGTTGTATGGTTGCGAAACTTGGAGTCTGCGTGAAGAAGACATTCGTCGTCTCCAGGGTTTTCGATTACTGATGTTTTCTTAGTATGGCTAAGATTGGGTGGAATAACCGAGTGAGCAGTGCTAAATTCAGAAAGCGAGTATTGGGTACTGATTCAGAGAACGTTTTGTCACTGGGTACAGCTTAGTAGACTTCGTTGGTTGGGGCACGTGTTACGTATGGCAAACACACGTCTACCGTATCGCGTCTTATTCTCTGTTGCTCCTAGGGAGTGAAACAGACCACATGGAGGTCAACAGATGACGTGGCAGCGAGGGATGAGGAAATGTACAGCAGACTTAGGAAAAGTAGGTGCTTCACGTCTTCGTGGTTGGGGTCCAAAAGATCCGTCTACCAGTTGGCTGGAGACACTGAAGGGTATGGCTGCGAACCGTGAACAGTGGCGATCGTGTTGTCAGTTTCTATCGAATCAGAATGATTGATCGATGTGTGTTCGCACAGTTAGACTGTGTACTCCGTGTGCTGACTATTAGGGTGTTGTTTCCTTTTCCCTCTCGTGTAGGTCAACTCCCTGTCCATCTTGTAATATTCATACTCTTTAATTCAGCGTGCAACTTGGTGAGAAAGGCAGTGGTCATCGGAGCTTGCCCTACTGTTTAACGCTGTACGATGATGATGATGATGGTGACCATGCATCTCAAACCTTTCCAATATTTGTTAAAACTCTTCGGATTAAAACGTTACACCATTTTATCCATATAAATGATATTCGCGTTTGAGTGGACAAACTCTGAAACAGTCAACTAGTTCATTATTCTTCTCTTGCGTGCTCCGATTCTGATGGATTTCATTTTATTCTCTATCAATGCATTCGGCCTGCAGTACGAAGGTCAGTATGACATTGAAGAATAGCTATTTTCCAATTTTCATATCTGAACCTGATCTGTTTCAGAGTGGCGCTCTGAAAATTGTGGACAGATGCAAGAACATGTTCAAACTTTCTCAAGGCGAATATGTGGCTCCGGAACGAGTGGAAAACATTTATTTGACAAGTCCATTGATCAACTGCATCTACGTGGAAGGAAAGTCATTACACGCATTCACTGTGGGTGTGGTCGTGCCCAACTGGTCGGTACTTAGAAGCAGACTCACAGAAAAAGTTCATGCAAACTCAGGACTGCAGAGAAGCTCCCAACCAACAAACACAGACCTATGCGCTGACAAAAGAGTCAGAAATTTGATTCTCTCCGAACTTCATGCCGTTGGCAAGCAAAAGGGTCTCAAGGGGTTTGAGCAGGTTTGCTCTTGTGCATGTTGCTGTTTGAGCTTTGGATAAAATAAAAAAGTGCATTGCCAACACTATTTCAAAGTAGAATTAGGAGTGGCAAATCTACACCGTAGATATATTCGAGACATATTCGCTCGTCGACTGGCCGTTCTACCCGTAAGACGTTTGGGCATTTTGAAAGAACTAGTTCAACAAGAATCATTCCTAACAACCTAACTCGAGAACGTGGTAATCAGTGTTGACTAATCTACGGTTCGAAATATTCAGCACTGGCAAATTACTTCCTGCCATAAATCATGGAATATATGCAGATCTGTTTTGAAAAATTAAACTACGTGTGGTATAAGGTTTCTTCTACTTTATAGTGAGAAGATACTTCGAGCTTTAGTTTGGGATTTCAGCTTTTTTAGAGAATATATTTCACATATGTGCACAACCTTCAACATAGTAGGGTTTCATAAAGGAGTATGATGTCACAGAACTTCGAACGATAGTCCTCACTTTGTGACGTTTTATGACAGGACCGTCTTCGCAATTGTGGAACTGTGATTCTCTAGTTCCACCGAAGCCGGGATCACAAGCACCAGGAGTAGAACGTCGACTAATTTTAAGATTCGTTTCATGATTGTTGCCTGGACACCAGATTCTTTGAGTGGTATATAAGATCTGAATAATGGGTGAGAATCGGGGACCGAAAAGATGACCCAAATCAAACATGCCACCCCAGCCAATCACCGATATACTCGTGGCTGGTTTTAGCATGATACGTGTAAATGTAATCTACGACCATGATTACACATACAAATTGGGCCAATTTATCTTGTTCAGGTTATATACTTTGAAAAATGCGATCCCATATCTTGGTTCGAGCAACGTCTTGATTGCTGGGTATATTCACAACTAATACCGATTATTGGTACCGTTGAAAACGGCTTCCATTTCCACACGTGTTAATTTTTATTTATTTCTTAAGTGCTTTTAGTTCTCTATAGACATCCTTCTTAGGCTTTTAAAACAACGTTTTATCATTAATTTTCTATCCTAGTTTCGGACAGTCATACAACATTTGATTAAAAAATATTTACTCATTTTAAAGCAGGTTAAACTCTCCCGTTCCTTTTTCTGTTTATCATAGGTTAAAGTTGTTCACGTTGCAGTCGAACCTTTTACCGTAGACAACGGTCTCCTCACACCTACAATGAAGTTGTCTCGACCAGCAGTTCGTCGTAGGTATGCCAAATTAGTGGACGACATGTACGCGTCGACAAATTAAATGCGAAATTCGAAACTGAAAAGTCCGCTTTTTGAAGTGAACAGTACAACGATAAAGCAAATGGTGCTAGACTTCTAGTGAATGGAACATGCACCGTTCAAAAAAGCTTCAATTTCAAGAGTCCCGATTCTCGGATCCGCCAATTCTACCGCTTTTATTATACCATTGCTCACACTTACAGCCTTATTAATCAACCATGTGATCATTGTTATCTTTTTCTATTATTCTTAACCTTTTTTCTGAAGAAAACCATGCTTCGTTTTTACGCTGCATATACAGCCCTATTTTGTTTGCTTCACAGCACACATTTCAAATGAAAAAAGGATTTCTTCCTCGTTGGTAAATTCGTTTATTAACTGCTTAACGATCCATGATTTGCTGCCCGATTCCAGTGATTGCGTACTTATAAGTTCTGTTTGATTTCTTTGTTTTTGTAATTTTTTATTATTCCAAGAAATACTTGGCACACAACAAATTTATGATTGTCCCTGAGTTTTATTCTAAGTAATTCGTTTGTTAATCGGCCCGATTACTACCGAATTGTACAAACCGTTTTGGAAACAATCAAAAGGGGAAGTCATTTAAAAACCCTGGTTTGGCTGTGGGGTTTCGATCGAGTAAGCCGCTACGCTCCGGGCTCCACTGTAGAAACGGCTTACACTATTGGTCACTTGAGATGGACCATTCCATTCAATTTATTTATTTTCACATTGAAGAATTACCATTAGGAGTATTAAAATGCTCTCAGTTTTCGAAGCATTATAGGTTTTGTTTCGCTGAATTTGCGAGAGGTAGTTCATATGCTTGATTAGAGTTCGGTTTGGTTTTTTTCAGCCATCAACCTCGCATTTCCATACTCTGATTTAGTTTACTACACTGTACCGCCGTCGGGTTGAGGGCAAAACGAAAAACAGCTTAAAATGAGAAAGAGTTGAAAAAAGGAATACGTGGAAAATCACCAAAACAACAAAAAGCCTTGTTGTAACTACACCACTGGCCGCGCCACCTAACCGTATCACCTAATGTCTAGCCATCTGCTAGGCAGGTAGCATGGGCCCCAACCTGGAGGTCTAACACACTCTACTGGACCTAGCCCACTGGTCAAGGATTACTAACCGTTCTACCAAGTCATGGACTGGCCACCTGGACCTACCTTCTAACATCTACCTGCCTCAGAGAACAGCGTACGCCGAGGAATTCTATCAATGGGCATGAGTAACATGCCCCAACCATCTTAACCTGTTTAGATTCGGTATTTATCCCAGTGACTGATTTACAGTTACCAACATCCCACGTCCAACCGCTTGTTAATACGTTGCCCCACCAAATTCGAACAATTCTACGAAAATATCGATGCTGCAACATGTTTCTGAGGCCGATAAAAGCACGGGTCTAACTGCAGCAGAGCACACTCTTTTCTTGACAGACAGTCGAATGTTTCGCCAGCGCCACAAAAGATCGAGGCTGACAAAAGTCAAAAGAGCCTTCTCTATACGCAAAGATATCCGACAAACTAGTGAGATGGAACTGCCCAGGTAATAAAACTTATCTAATTCAATCGAGGCTTCACCTGAAAGGATAAGGTTTGGGGTAGAGCCAACCCAATCCTGCAACACCAATTTACACTTTAAAGGTGCAAAATGCATCCCTAAAATTGCCACACAGTTATTAGGCTATCTAGGAAAGTTTGCGACTCAACTGGATCTTCACTTAGGAGAACAACATCGTCCACGCATTTCAAGTCAGACAGTTTACTACTTGAACACAGATCAATGGTATCATTCTCACTAAAACCATTTCAATTAAAAATTGAAGAGAAAGGACGATAGAGAGCAACTCCGACGAATGCCACTTCAAGTGATGAACTCGGGTGGAAAATAGCCGAAAGCACGAACTCGACTTCGGCTGTTTGTAAACAGGTTTTGGAGAAGAGAAATGAGTTTGTCTGGCACGCCGTTCAGTGAAAGGCAAAGCTAAAGAACTGTACAGTCGACTAAGTCGAATGCCGCTTCCAGTTCAAGGAAGGCAGATATTGTGGGCCTGCGGAAGTTGTCTCTGTACTCTGAAATTTGTCATAGGATGAAAATATGGTCGATACTGCCAACAAGTTGAGAAAACCTCACAAGCGCCAAGTTACTCATTGCTGTGAGCGTGGCAGTCGGATCGATCAATCGAAGTGCAACAAGCCACTACACCGCATGAGGTTTTACCTTTCAGCTGAACGAACATTCGTAACCAGTTCGACAGAATTGAATCCATCATCATTCGATCACACTAGCAGTCATCTTGTGAAATTAATCGGCCCGAAAAGGATAATATGTTTGGTTGAACACCCGAGTTTCGGAAATGTCCTACTTTTCCTTTAAATATCATTTTGTTCATCCATGTGAACACAAAGTTATCTGGAGTTTTTTACTGCCGTGTTCTGACTTGCGTTAGCAAACTGGTTCGACAGGAGCTGCAATGGAAATCGGTTGCTCACACCGTTCGTAGAAAAGTCACACAATGGAAACACGAAGGGCCGCAGCAGACACAACCCCAGCCGGGTCTAAAACCGGGGTGGTGGATAACAGCGGAGGAATAACCTCGACGAGCAGTACGGTTACGCTACCTATCAAGCTAATCCTTCTTTGGTTTTCACAACAGGACCTGCAATCTTTATTTTAGGTTGATACAATCACCTCGAGAATCTGCTCACTTACACAGACTACTAGCAGGAGTTTTTTTGACTTGAAGGTCAAACCCCCCTCTCTCCTTGAAAAAGAACGGAGACAACCCATTTAGTCCCGCAGCTTTGTACCCTGTCATATAAGCTACCTCCTGGATGACCTTCAATTCTAACGAAGGAGTTTCAATAACTTGCATCGTTTACTATGCAGGTATTATTGGAAGGTCCAGTGTGGACATAGGCCAAGTAAGTTGCTCCCTGAAGTGATCCAACCGACGGTCTAAGCGAATTTCCTGAGAGTCAATCAGTGAGCCATCGGACATATTACCTCACTTATAGCTGGCTTCCCTGAACCAGTACTTATAATTAAACGGTACAGTTTGTAGCTATCACCATTAGATGCATCCTTCTCCGTTGCCCCATATTTCGTGATTCACCACCGTTTGCGATCATTTCTCTAACTTCTAGTCGGTTGAAGCCTAAGATTTTTGTGCATCACATTGAATGGCACATTCGGAGGGACAGATATGCGAGCAATTAACAAAGCAACTGGTGCTGAAGATATTCATCGTTTGTGAGACCTATTTTGAACCACAGTCCTATTTGGCATTAGACGCGGCATACAAGGCTTCATTGATCTGTCGCCAGGATTTATCTAGGTCGTCCACATCCGGCTGCATCGATAACCGCGTAGATAACTCCACCTGAAAAACAGAGCGTCGATCATCGTCCAGAAGCAACTGCGCGGGACAGATGGCATTTACTTTTGGCGCCACCACGGACGAGAAGTAAACAGAAGGGGGCACGTACGGGGGTGTTGTCTGAGTTCATATATATGAATCAAAGACAACGACAACCTTCGCTTTACCCACGCCAGCTGTAAGCAATGACAATATGTTCAATTTGATTCCAACCTTATGAAGATATAGGAGGATGCCATGTCAGTCTACGCCACTTATTATGGAGGAAGTTCGTGCTCGCCATAAACAATCTGTGGTCAGCCCGCAGCTGAATGAGACGATCGCCAATAGCAGTGCGACTGGCCGAGATAGTAAACGGGCCTCTAGTTTGCCTTCGGTTTCCTCCAAACAGTCAACCTGGGCGTCAAAATCCCCAGCAATGACCCTTATGTCCGTTGAACGCACGAGTTGAAGTAGCTTAGACAGATCCTGATAGAATTTGACCTTGGTTTCAGAGGGACTGCAGTCAGTGGGCTCATGCACGGACACGACGAACAGGTATCGATGCTTCAGTCTGTTGCTGTTGACATGAACAGAAAAGGTCAATCGAACTGCAAACAGACGATTGCTCACTGGAAACCGATCTCGTGTGCTCAAATACAACACTTCTCCAGCCTGAACACAAACACTAGGCACCGGATTACACGACACGCGAAGAGTGAAGCGAGAGAACGAGGTTGTACCTGAGGTACAAAGGGGGCTCACAGAAGTAGGGCCTTTTACGCGCTTTTCGAAGACAATATAAATGTATGCTGAAACTTGCAACGGCCTGCTGACCTATTCGGTATAGCGCGCGAATGTTGAATGAAGTTAAGTTAAAGTTACATAGATTTATGAGTCGTGCTTGTTTTACGTTATTCGCTTGAACTAATGTTTGCGTCGGAGTCATAATCACTCGTGGTCTTCTTCACTGACAATAAATTAAAGGAGAGGAAATTGAAAACACATGTTCAGACGAACAATTTTTTCAGATAGTTCATAATCCCACCGTTTCAGTTTATATGACGTGAGAACACAGGGGTTAGACAATCTGCTAGAAATATATCTAATCCGCTTGTGTGTGTGTGTGTGTGTGTGTGTGTGTGTGTGTGTGTGTGTGATGTTACGGGCGGTGTCGCGTACACAGTCATAGTGCCATCCCAGTGAGGGAATGAGGCGACATTGTCAGTAGACGGCCTGATTTGTATAAAAGACAGCACGATGGTTTGGTGAGTAGCCAGGACGTCTTTGTCTGTTTTGAATCGAAAACAGGATTGGCGAACAAAGTGGAACGGAGAACCAATCAAGTGCCAACGATCGTCTGAATCGAATCAACCAATTGGGTTTGTTAGCGAATTAACCATTCAGAAGAGCTGGCTGTGAGTACCAGGTGGGCCAGTAAGATAGTGAGCTAGGATTTCGCTATAACCACCATGCATCATACATAAAATATCATTTTTCCACTAATAAATCGAGATGGTTGGTAAGCAGAAAAGTTTTTTCACTCGAGCTAGTGGGGGATTACAGAACAGTAATTAGGCCCGGGGGTTAAATGATCCGCGTTGAAATGACGAATGTTTGTGGTGTGTGTGTGTGTGTGTGTGTGTGTCGGTGCCATCGTAGGCCATGGAAAGTGCAGGTTGTGCACTAATCGCTTTTGTGCACGAATGACCGATAGCTTCGACGATAGGTAGTTTGCGTATTCCGACCTATTTCGATCGGTTTTGGGGCACTTGGTACAGTATCCTAAATGCTTGAATGGATCTCCTGGATAACCAGTATGGAGTAAATGATCGAGAATCACACTGGAAAAGGTTCCGGATTCACCTTGACTTAAGCAACTCGGGTGATGCATTTTTATGCGGAGAGACCTTGCCGTTACCTTCAACCGATGTAGGGTGCATCACAGATGTACCTGCAGGAACAAATGGCCATGGAGGTGGCCACCATGTGTAGTTTGTCCTTGTTCCTCATTGCCATCGAAGGAGATCTTTTAAAGGAACACCTCGGTAGTGCGGTGTTGAAGATGGTTTTTACAGCACTATTTATGCGTCTTATGAGGGTTTTCTGGCAGGATGTAACCCTTATCGGTGGTCTTCCGTTCTGTTCTGTCACATTCTGTTGGATGAACCTGTCGGCGTATGTCACGTCGGAAGACGTTCGTGATGAAAATAAGTTAACCTTGAAGTACATCCAGTGAAAAGACTTCGTTCGCCGTTGATAGTAAACGCTTTAATAACTTCCTTTTCTTTCCATCCGGTACAAAACTTTAGAAGTTTGTTTACTGATCACTTCACTTCTTGTTCCTGTATATTCTACTCTGAATGGAGCCGTCCTCGTTTCTGATAGGGTGAATATCAAGGAAGGGCATCTGGTCTAAAGCTTCTGTTTCGGCCATCAATTTTTTCATTCTTGCGCCTCACTGAACGTACGAAATAAATTTCCTACATCACAGTTTGAGTGCGCTATGCAGAATATGTCATCGATAAAGCGGTAGTGTGCCTCAATCATTTCCATGAAGAAGTCAGCCCGAAGGAGACCAAGCGGGGACCCCATTGCTCCACCATCATTTCGTTGATCAGAGTTTCCATTGGATGGAAACTGTGCATTGTACAAGCACTTCATCAAAAGTTCTCATATATATTGCCTGCGTTTATACTGTTATTTGTCAGATGTTTGGTGAGGTACTGAAGGGTTTCCACAAGTGGTATATTTGTTAAAAGTAATGTGACCTCAAATGCGAACATCATTTTATTAGATATATTCACATCTTTTACCACACGCTTGAAGTGATATGTGTCTTTCAGGCTGTGTACAAAAACTTGTTTCCGTGCGGGCTCTAGGATTTCTGTCAGCCATCTCTCTACTGATAGAAAAGGACTGATAGGAACTCCAAGCTTATGGATTTCTGGTAGCCCATGTAGCCTCGGGTTGCATCAGCTCCTTGGCCTATCTGGATAAAAGTACATTAGAAGCTCATTACATCAAAGTCCCCGTGATGCCTCAGTCAGCCGAAAGTCACGGTGAAAGTCTCTCCGCACTAGAGCGCATCACCCAAGTTGCTTAAGTTTAGGTGAACCCGGAACCGTTTCCAGCGCGATACTGGTTATCCAGTAGATCCCACTCAAGCTTTTAGGATACTCTACCAAGTACCCCAAAACCGATCGAAACAGGTCCGCTAACTGCAGAGGGCACTGACTAGGAGTTAAAAATAAACCCATTCACGTGAATTGCTACAAGGATTTTCAGATTTCAAAGGGAGATCCCATAGGTTGTATTTAGTTGTATACGCTCTTTCCTGATGACTCTCAGGATACATGTATATGGAGAGCACTAGTGCTACATTTTAATGGTAACATGGACTCAAGCATACTGCACACACTCTTCCCGTATGTACATATAATAAACATGTTTCGTGAGAAATTACTTTTCGCGAAGGGAATCATCATTATCATCATCATCATCATTGTACAGCGTTAAACAACAGGGCGAGTCTCACTGACCACTGCCTTTCTCATCATGTTGCACGTTTAATTGGAAAGTAAAAAGGGAATTAAAAAATCTAATCAGTCATTATCCAACACGGCGGAGTACCAAGCTATTTCCCAAGTTAACGTGATCCATATATTTGCATCTCTGCCTCATGTTGATGAACCGAATGTTGTTGTTATTCAGAGACCAGTATCACAACTCCATCGACAGGATGGTCGAAATGTTCTGGCTAGCTCAAAGGCGTCTAACGCAACGTGCCGACCTTCCCATTGATAAGTTGAGGACGGTTTGGTCTTCCGGCTCAGATCACACGACCCAACCGCTCCACCGAATCGACGTCCGTCCGTGAGTGCGACAAATCGCACGACTGCGGTCTGTGCCATTTTTGCGAGTAAGGTGCGTGGGAAGACAGGCGGTCTCAACGGTCAGGGAGGCTTGTGGCCAGCTGGCCAATGAAATACACTTTACCGATGCAAAAACCAGCCAATGCTTTCGGTTCTCAAATTAAACTATTAGTTTCCCAAATCTGTGGTAGTTTCGCAAATGTAAGTGATAATTTCGCAAATCTGTGTATTGATTTCGCAACTTAATGTGATAGTTCCTCAAACCAAATTAAAATGGCATAGCTATCACTGAATAAGGTAACTAACACCAGACCTTGGCGCACAAAAGCGATTAGTGCACGCCCTGCGCCTACCATGGCCTATGATCGCATGCTGACCCCCCCCCCCCCCCCGCACACACACACGCAAACAAACATTCGTCAATTTAGTGAGGACCAGCTGCCCTCAGGGGCCTAAAAACTCGACCACATTTATGAGTGGGACGACACCACGATCATGTCAACTTCAATTGTCATCCACACATACCGACCAACAAATTATCTGTCCCCCGTGCTTTCACGCTACAACACGGAGGGACAGGCACTATAGGGAGTGCCATTCTCGAACTTCTGATGGACTCGGGTCATCAAATAAACGTTGTTTTTGGAAAATCCACTTGCATTCTTCACATCGAAAAGTCGGATGCCGCGAGCCGCAAGTGGATTTTCCAAAAACATACGATTCAGGCTCCTCGTGCCAACAATAAATTCTCGAAATAAACAATGGTTCGTACAATATGATTCATCATGAAGCTTGAAAGCTCAACTCACCATTGAAAACCATGGAATCATTTTATTCAAATCTAATCTCCTACTACTCACTTGCAAACGTAGGTTCGGCGTTCTAAATCGATTATCGAGTATACCCCCACCCCCCACAAATACATCCGCTTGCACACAGTGGCCACCACAAAGGCAATTATCAGCCGTCTTTTCGCACCTGCTCTGTGCACCCTAGAAATTCGTCCACACCCTCCAATTACACAGGCCGAAAGTGGACCACGCCCACCCTAGTGACTCAGCTCCGAACCACGTGAGATCAACACGCCGACCTAACCGCAATCCCTCCACAAAAGGTGCCCATTCCGAATGACCCTTGACCATTTCAACACAACCTCTTCCTAAATGATGTGTGAAGACTAGAGAATGAATCACTAAAATCAATTGTGTCTCCGAAACCGTGTTCTGATGTTACAATATGCATATTCTGGAATGTAAATTCGAAAGGCATGATTATGAATTTTCGAATTTTCGCTGGAACTTACGTTTATAATGTGACCATGGGCATTTTCCATCGACTGGACAGGAAATTAAGTCGATTTACAGGAATGATGCTGGAGGTTTCTGAGCGATTCACACACACACCCATACACCAGGACCACCGAAGGGCTTTTTCTATAGGAATCATAACCGGATCCTCTGACTCTAACCCACGAGACATTGCGGTTTAAACCCAGCACGGGAAAGTGACCGAAACACCCGTGAAGGAAATTCTTCTGGTCATTCACTTGAGACCTCAATGTCGTACGTGTCCAGTTTTGTCTTCGGTAGTGCTGTATTATCAATCCATTTGGCGGATTCATTCCTTAGCCCCATGCACCCAATGGTGCAAACGGGACGTGCAGCGAAAGGCATTCTTTGGGCTGGGGTCTGCCCAACTTTGACGAGCGATAGCTGCTCAGTGAAATGCGATGACTTATCCCACCGTCGAGGGAAACCTGAAGTACTACTCTACTTCGTCCATTTATTGGAGGGTTTTGGACCGATAAACTTCTCCTACCCGTGTTTTTTCGCTGGAGTTTCCTCTTCAGGGGCGTAGTGGACAGAACCAGATACAGTCCATCAATCATTTTGGAGAGACTGGACTTTTCTGGTCTCTATCCAACGACCTTTGATTCATGATTGAACCTATGGCTGAAGGAAGCCATCTTGAATAGTTCTTTGGATCGGCGAAGCAAGCATCCCATCACACCATGTCAATGTACAGTCTCATCTTGATGGATGATTAGAGTAGATAGTTCATATCCTTGCCTTTGTATTCCAATTACTACAAACATCCTTTCTCAATTGGTAATCGCTCTTCTAATTCATTTCTTCTGTCCTTTATTGATAAAACTTGCTATTCTCAGTGGTCAAATTATTTTTTGGAGCGATAAATTTCAAGCTAGTATCAAAATTCAAATGACTATATTTTGTTAGTACTAGCAGTAACGGCTGAGGATACGTGAAGTTAGACCTGAACAAAACACAACGTTGTGGTAAATCGGCTTTCAGCATCTTCAAAAATCCTGAACTGTAGGTGAGGTACTTTTGTATCCAGCACGTCAAACGTCACATAGAACAGCTGCTCTTTTTTCACTAATCTGATTAATTTCGTACTGGTTTGAGAAAGAACGGATTCTGAATTAAAGATGAAGCACTTCGCATTCATGGCTAAAAGTTTTGGGTCCCAGTATAAAACAGCACGTGTTAGATGCAAACTGCTGATCTCGGGATCTCTGTTGCACTAGTTTCTCTTTAATTAGCCACAAATAAGTTCACATTATGTGGTTTCTCTTATGACATTACTGGGCTGGACTTCCAATGATCGCCACGTAAGAATCAGATGATATTCATGATTGGCAACGGCTGTGACTGACTGCGAATCGACCTGTCAATTTTGATTTGTTTTATCTAATTCATCATCATTTCAAGTATTCTGTCACTTCAATGCAAAGAATACCACGAAATAGGACTTCCAATCCTAGTATGTAAAGCTGACCAGAGACTATTATTCCGTTTTGTCATTTATTCGTCACCTTTAGGTTTTTTTAGGCGGGAGATGTTTGTATAACTGATAAATGGTTTTGGTCTTCAGGCTAGCGTTGTTCGAGATGCGTTTTCTGAACGCATTTTGACAAGCAGTAATACAAAATTATTTGCTGATACGAAGCTCATATACCCGTACGTATGACGGTCTAACAAGTAAGCAATGCAGTTGCGACTCTCGCGACGATGATAAGGCTGCAATTTTCACATTTCCTAATTGATATTCCTTGTATGAATACTTTTAAATGTCAGCTTCGTTCATTTATCACTGAAGTTCTTGATGGACACCTGATGAAACAGTTGTCCTGATCCAGTAAATGTCTCCTGATTAACCAGGATACTTGCACACTTGTGACCCCTGAAGCTGCGATATCTTCTGGCGCAGTTTTTGTCAAAATATACCATTATGTTGCTCCACATTCTTTTGGTATTTACCACTGTATGCATTATATCTGTCCACGTCGAATTTCTTTAATTGGTCTAAGGTAGAACGATGTATTACATTCCAGCAAAGTGGGATTGAAACCCGAAATTTTGGGCGAATTCTGGTTCGCATGATTGACGAGTGAAGGCATAATGTGATCAGTCGATCACACCCTATCTATCACTTGTTTTTTTGTACGTTTCGCGCACGCGGCAACTACTAGTGCTACTTCCGACTTACTTCCTCGGCATACGTCAGCGTGCGGTTTCTGTACTCAGGCCATGCCAGAATACACGCGGTTGGCATTCCACGGTCTTTTTTCGTTGACTCCCCCGACGAACGCGATCATCGAAGCTGAGGGAGTGCGCCCTCCAATATACAATAGCTGAACCGTGGACACAGGTACACGTTAACGCGATCAAACGAGAATAATAAGCCACACTGTGGAAGTTTTACTGACAACATGAGTTCACTCGGTGTCATCCTTCCGTCGGAAGTTTACAACTCAGGAGCAGAGGTTGAAGGCCTCGTGACATCTATTAACTTAAAAATCCAGGTTGCATTTTGTTGAAAGTACCAAATAAGTAGACATTTTTGTTTTTCACCACTTGGTAATTGTAAGTAGTTCAATGCTATTTTAGTTTTTAATCGGAAGTGAACAGCACTGCATCTTTTGTGCTGATGAAACATGAGTAACCATACAGTGGAAAAGGTAAGTCCTGGAACTAAAGCCAAACCAACAACTGCAGCTGAAAGCAGAACATTTTTGAGATTAGATCGCCTTAACTACCTGATTCTCACAGGCTTTTGCTGACGTACCGACAGTTACGTAATTACTATAATCACTAATTTCTTAATTATGGACTCATTTGCTACAACAGATGTAAACTTTCAAAGCTTTGTTTTGGCCAACATCAATATTAAAATGAATCAATACAACTTGCAGCTGGTTTTCTTGCGTTGCTTTCAAGTTATTGGGGACGTATAAGCAGAAAAATTCACTGTTGTTATTTCACACGATTCTACGCACAATAGCCCCTTTTCATCATGGTGAATTGTCTGGGTGATTATCTTTAATAATCCAAGCCATCGTCTGGAAATAAAAGGATCACTGAGTCGAGTTTTTATTGATTATCTGAATGAATGATAGTTGGTTAGAATGAGATGAAGATAACTAAGTCGCGAAAGGTATCATGACAACCAAATCGTTCAGCGTAAAATCTCCACATATAGTATCGAATGTGGATATCCTCACTTGAGCAATAATGTCCAATTTAGACTTGCCAAAATGATGGATTTAATGAAACAGCAGTTTCTAAAACATACTTATTCAGTGTTCCTCGGGAATTGGTACACCTGTAAAGCTTGGAATTTCTAATACTACTACTGAAAACGGTAGCAGTAGGTAAATTTTGACTTTCCTGAATTCTCGCGAGAAAAATTGCGTGGCATTGTCCGTTTGAGCAAACGGTGAGCTACAAGAGTATGACCACTTAGAAGCCGCTACAGGTCCATGAAAAGGCTGGTTATTTCGGCGACGGTGCCACTAAATTTGATGGTCACAGCTCATCATCAGCCGGTCGTCCTTCCCGGTCATTCCATTGTTGAAGCTGTTTTGCTTCTGGGTGATTGGACGGTGTACGGTGTAAAGGTGTGAATGCTAATCATTGCCACGTACGTAACGAGCTGAATGTATTTGAGCGGCAGCTTGTTTGGCAGTTTCATTTTACCAGGATGATCGAAATTAGTGGAACAAAGATTGATGCTGTCAATCAGAAATGTCAACGACTACATGGTCCTATAGAAACGTACTATCTTACAACATTTTTATTACAGTTCACTTCATTTTTGTGAAGCGAAGTCAAGTGAATTAGAATTTACCAACTTATCAAACACGCGCCCTAGCTACTTGAACTAATACCTAGTCGTAACCAGCGGAGACTCCTCCAATTACTGGACAACAACAAATATGTTCAAGTTTAAAATAAGCACAGATGACTGAGCACACGACAATAGTGGTTGTAGTGCATTCTTCCAGGAATATCCAACGCGGTTATCGTACCTATTTGATGGCCTCAACGAAATTAGTGCCAGGAACCTAACATTTCTCAGTAATATGCAAATATTAGTTTCACCACAGCATGCCAGTATCGGACAAAATACGATAACCAGGTTCAACTCGTTGTTAGATTGGTGATGTCAACTTTAATATATAAACATTTAGCATTTATCAAAAACCACGTAAGCCTTGTTAGAGTAAGCACCGTTAAGTAGACAGTCCATAAGATGGATATATTGAACCGTAGCGTTGCATTTGATTATTTTTCTTGTACTAGATTTCCACGACATCCATACAACCAGTGATCATAGGCAGGCAGAAAGGTACGACTATATATCATGGCAAGTGAGGCCCCTATATTCAAGTCAAATCAAGTCATTAGCAGCTTTATGCACCTGATTGGGTGGATTTTCAGCGTGTACACCATATATATGGATATAAAAATACGGAATAGAGAAATAACTACAAGTTACGATAATTTTCATCCAGCTAACAGTTCCGTTGGTCGGTGGTGACTTTCACTAGATCTACAGGCCTACCAGCATTATAAGACAAAACAAAACTGCGTTACACAGAAGAGCGAGAAAATAGAAATCTCAACCTCAAAAGCGTACATCATAATGCTATCTCTATTTTTAGCTCTCTTCCTACTTTGTCACGCTGGTGATCACTCTGATTTCTTAGTTAGGTTGCTGCTGAGAGACAGCAAAGAGAGAACCACCGCAAGCCATGAACCGTCAAGGGTTGTTCCAAGTGAACTAGGTTCATTGAAGTCCTTCATATTTAGGAGACCAAAGTGAATACACGAGAATAAACCACATACGGGTTAGGGATAAACACTGTGCTAATGGATGACATACCGCTGATAAGACGCTACACAAGTTGCTATTCGATTCGGGTTTTCTATGCAAGGCGCTACTAAATTGACCAACATGACCCGTTTATTCACAGTGAACAAGTGGTGCAAATAGAAGAGTTCACCTGTTTCCGTCAGGACCATATGCATTACGAGAAGAAAAAGGTGGTGGCATTGCTATCTAAATCGATTCTAAGTGTTGCCGCAAGTCCTCCGTCATTTTTTCCTACTTATGTGGTAGTATCGATTGGTTGGGTGTATCATGTAGCCCTAGATCCTCTCGTTTCGGTCAAGTCATTATCAGTAAAATTTACGTAGCACCACAATGCTCACAAACCTCAGTTACCATTTTCCTTGATTCATTTGTTCCTTTCATTGTGCCTAAGCTTGAATATATATATATATATATATATATATATATATATATATACTCGTAGTAAGTAGTATGTTAACGTGTGGACAAAATTTCCCCGGAAGCACACGACCGGTTTCGCGGTTCCTGCCGCCCATCAGGTATGCGTACCCGGTAATCCTTTGCTCACTCATCTTCAAACTTGTACACTTCGATCTTATATCTTCACTGGGACCTAATTTGAACCGTCCAAAGTGAGAGTGGAAACTCCTCACTGAAGAGTCCACAAATGAATCACAACTGTGATTTATGTTAGTTATTCGCGGCTGGGTCACTGCTAACCCAACAAACAACGAGGTTGCACTTGCGAGCGCTCATGGTGATTATAAGTAGCATACGAACGTGTGGACAAAATATACATGGATACACAAGTTCATGTTGGCTTATATACCACTAAATGCCCACTCCGTTTACGTAGGTAGCTTTGTCCGATCGCTCTGTGGTTAAAATAGCACCTTTGCATGTATAATTTGCAAATTCTGTAGTCGCACACCATTTTTTCGAACGGACAATGCCACGCAATTTTTCTCGCGAGAATTCAGAAAAGTCAAAATCTCTACTGCTACCGTTCTCAGTAGTGGTACTAGAAATTCGAAGCTCCAGGGGTGTACTCTTTCCCGAAGGGCACCCTGTACTTTGAGTGTGCACTTAAAGTTGAAATATGTTGAATGCTGATCATTGCAGTGGTCGACTAACATAATCGTGTGTGGTATTCACCATTCATCAGTGCGGTATGAAGTGAACTTGACCAGCAGGTTGTTTGATGAATCTTGTGCACATTCACAACATTCATTTGTTTATTTAACCAGGGTTAGAAATAAATTAACAGCTTGCTATGGATTACTATGATTTTATCAAATACCCTTTGAAGACAGGTCTGCATCAAAACCAGCTCAAGCTACAGTATGGATTTGAGATGAGATTTTAAAGAAGCTTCGGTAGGTTGACAGGCATACTTTCAATTAAAACAATGGATTATTGCAAAGGAAATATTTGGGGTGATCGTGACGATGTATAAATAGCCGTAAACCGTCACTTCAGTCGATTGGCCATCGGAAATTCAGTCCTGGGTACAAAGGCTAAACATGGTAATGATAATTTTTCGATGTAATCAATCGTATCTGGAATTCAAAAGTGGATAGCTCGGTTAGTTTGACACAGTTGATACTGTGGCTAGTCAGTGGGCTAGGACAAAGCCAGAATATACAACTAGTGATCAAGAAATTAAAGTTTAAGTTCAGGCAGCAGTTTCAAAGGGTTGGAAACAGAACTGCACAAAATCAAAAACGACATAGTGGTGGACACAGGGTCGACGGATTAGGAGTTACTAAACTTGTAGTTTTTACCCAGTATTCAAAGTTTGTGAGGCACCGGATGTTGCTACTTGGGATCATCCTGAGATTCTTGAAAGTTTACTTGACAACTGAAGTATAGTCAAGTATACTCGAAGCTCATGTGAGTTGTGAACGCGGCTGAATCAGAATGCAGTAGAAGTATTTATAGGTGCCTAAAAAACTCAGTTCTTCTAGGAAAAGTCTGACAATTAGTTTACTAGTGGACGAAAGACGGACTGACAAAAAATTTGTTTCTGGTGTTTTGTTATTTGGCCAAATGCAGTACATTTATACGGGACAGATGAAATAAAGAGAGACACAAAATAGATCCGGACAGGGATATAGTTGAAAGACGGATGGGTAAAGCAGATCACACACAAATTCACTTCTGGTGATGGTGTGATTATTAGCTAATTGCTTTACGTCAACAGCTTAGTCACCTTCAAATATATTCCGACCTGAGTCATTTCTTTTTATCTTCCTTTGTTTTACCTGACCCATAAAAATGTTTCCTTCGAAAACGGTATGTGGTGAACACAGATCTGTCTTCTCTTCGTCTCACTTCAGATCAATAAAAGTACACCCAAAGGATTTTGTAAAATCAATAGTGTTGATACATAGTCCAGAGTGTTCACAGAAATTCACAATATAAACTAGTTTTACAAAATCTCGTGCGTGTAATGTACTGGCCTGATGTGTCTGCCACATTCCTTTTTCCAGGAGAAATTGACGATGATAATGTATTTTCATTTGGCTGGCTAACGAAGTACCGAAAACGAGCTTGTTTACTAATTCGCCTTCAAAGGTAATATTGGTTAGCCCAGTGCCATCGGCACAGATGGATTGGTTATCATATGGTGCAATAATGGTGGCATTTTCAGGAATTTATCGAGTGACTACAGGACAGACTACTACCACGCGTAATAAATAGTAAATGAGTGCCGGGACCAAATGATAATTGGTTGTCTAGTGTTTGGATTTCCCGCCTGCATAATTGTAACGATCTTGTGAATAATAACAGTCAACGAATCATGCGAACAAACGAGACGATCAAGTAGAGGGTCTTGATATACCAAATGGAAATGACTACGGGAAAATGCTCAATGTGAATGACGCGCTAAAATAAAAGTCAAAACTATTCATTAATTTGATAATGGCCAAAGGTTCGTTATGAGATTGGAGATAATGATGACGGTAAGAGTAGTTATTCCATACCGGGCAGATTTTCCCTGGAAAACCCAAAGCAACTAATTTTGTCTTGTGACTGTCAAGAAATGAAACTCTAGTTCACAGGAGGCACTAATCACTTGATAAACATGTTTTGAGCTTGAAGAGTTACATCATTCTGACAGAGATTAAATATTTACAACGTCTTGACTTACCTTCCTGTTCCCCGATTTTTGAGTGGATGAGCACAAAAGCCGTGGTAAAGTTCAATATTCAGGTAGATATTTTATAAACAAAACTAACATTACACTTCTGTTTCAAACAGTTTATTCCAATTTTTAGACATTTCAACGTATATTGATATATGTTTTCACACATCAAGGTATCCGCGAGTTATTTCTTGGTACTTCATGTCTCTGTCCAGTTGGCATAGAGAGCACCACGGACAGAACGCGCTCGTGACGCAATCCCGAAAGAGTGAACCCTGCAATATTGAAGGAGATGGGAATAGCAAAGATTATAAGCAGATATGAGGAGTTAGTTACGCATATTATCATAAATCGATGAAATATGACGGAAAATAGTTATTTTTTTGGGCGTGCAGACTTCAACATCACTTCTATATAACCCTGTACATTTCATTGGGTAAAACCCGCGAGTTACGATCGGTAGAAGGTAGATGTTCAACATAAATCACCTTTTCAGTCATACAAAATAAGCACTGATCAATACACGCACAGCAGTTGTCCCGTTATGAACCCAGGCTAAAGGTCTTTTCACTTCTACTAAGTACTACCCGTTGTTTAGGTAAGGTTACCTGCCTGATTCACAAAACCAACTACGCTGTACATATTCTGCAGAGGTTTTGCGTTAGCACTGAACGTTTTGCTTTCTTTATTAGGAAATTACGTTCAATCTATCCTAACTTTATTCCAGACTCAAGATTGTTGCTTTGGCTCGCTATTACCCTTGTTTAGCATGCTGTGGTCATATTATTCTGTGACCATTCCGGTTTCCAGTTTTGGCCTGGCGTAGTCCACGCTGAAAGCTGTCGGACGGTTAAACCGTAGTAGTCAAGTGGTTCGAATCGATATTTTAAATCCATGACTATGAATAGTTCATAGATTAAACAAATTCATTTCCTTATGACCAACATCAAAAATCAACAATAATCAATGAGAAACACTAAGGCTTACAAGGGATTCAATAGCACAAGCTTCACTGGGTTGATTTCAACTAACCAAATTAGTTAGCAGACGGTTTTGGTGACCACATAAACTACTAGATTTGATTTAAGTCATCAAAGCGGGTTGAATAAACAACATAGTTGTTTAAGTAACATTCAGTATAAAACCCTATTACAAGCGCTTTTACCAAATGTCTCCTAGTAGGATCGTGCTTTGAATGTTAAAACTTCCTCCGCTGAAATCTTTTCCAACATCGGGGTTGCCACTTCCTCGAGTGCAGTTGTCCCCAATAAACCTTCTTACTCGAAAACGTCAGTTAATCTCAATGTGACTCCTAACCTTGAGTCTGCAGTTATTAGTCTTTTCACAACTAGGAAAAAAACAGTCCCCATTTTTCGGAGCCATATAAAAATCACAACCTAGGCTGACCAGTCGTATTTTACTGTAGTGGGTAATAACTGTCCTATCCTATCCTATTCATAATCGAATATTTATCAGAGCAAGGAAATATACTTCCATCAACGATACTGACTGTCCGAAAATGCGTCAGTCAGGCTAATTGGATGGAAAATATGCCAGGATTTCAGTAGTAATTCTTCCTAACCGCAGCAATGAAAATCTTCTTTGGTAAATATGCTTCGGTGTTAAATAAATATGAAGCTGTTTGAATTAATTACTTTTCGAAAGACCACAAGTGTGTGGTACCATCTCAGAATAGAGCGCTATCTCGAGGTGGTAAGGTGAAAGCCGAATTTCTTTCAACAGGCCTTCTTATTCTTATGATGAAAGAGAAGTGAGTGAATTTGCTGTGGAGGAGAATATAACAATGAACAGAAAAATGAAAACTGAGCTAAGGCACGGATATTATTTTTTAATACTTCGGCTGAATAATAGGTACTGTTAGCTAGGTATGCTCAACTTTGAAACGGAACAGCTAAATAACGGTTCCAGATAAATGGCTGCCAAAAGGCATTGCACAGCACACAGTTAAAGAGAAAAGCCGTCGTTCGTCCCTAAATGTAAGATTTTCTTACAGCTGTCAATCAGAGGCGATCGTACAACCGAACTGTTCGCAGGCTGCTTCAAGTCAGTAATCAAGCAATCATTGCAATACCGCCGAACCTATCCCACTCTACTCATGAAGACAGATATCCTTCCCCTCAGCCAAACAACTGTTAATAGTTCATGCCAAATCACACCTATACGTGTTCACGTTTGGGTGCTAGGCCTAACTGCAAGGCCACTTCGTTTAGGAATGACCGACATCTAATTTAACCTCTTCCATCGCACGTCATTTGCTAGATACAAAGCATCGGATCCGCCGCATCACTGCCTTCTTTGTGATCTCTGTCACAAATTCACGTCTATCAAAGTCTGTTGAGGGAACTGGGATCCAAAGATGGAACCTAGTTTGTGCAAACAAGAGGAACTATTCGTTTCCCTGGCGTAGCCCTGATAAATCATGACGTGTGTGAACCTATCACTGGTAACGGCGTTTTATGATGGCACCTTCATTATTATATTATCCGTAGTGCCCACCTGATAAGATACAGTAAAGTTTACCCGGGTACAAACTGTGCTACGCATCTCTGTTGTTTTCTCTTTTCAAGTTCACATAGGAAAATGACTGCTTCAAATTTTACGAAAACACTGTTTTTATCCTTTTATCTTATTAGACACATTTCCTTGTTTACATATTACCTCCTTGTTTGTATATCTCTTGCGTCAGCCTTCTACGATTGCAAACTGAAGACTTCACCAAAGTAAACGGGTACCCAAAACACTCACCTTATGTGGTATGCTTCGTAGCACTCCTAAATAATTCACTGTATCTGGTCGTCGGAAGACTTGCGAACGGTTTTCCGAGGATAATTTCGAATGATACTTCCCTCATTCCATAAGGACTCTTACGTACATATTTCTCATTCAACGGCTCACGTCAGAAGCGGAGAGATCTACACTACCACTAATATTGCTCTTCCTTCAAGAAACCCTGCAAAAAATAAGTCTGAACTTAAGACCATCTTAGTTTCTTATTTTATGTTCTTAATTTCTAATTCGCTTTGTGGTATTGTGTTGTTTCGTAAAAGCTGTCAGTATGACTATGTACTGCAGAATATCCAACTACAGGAATGCATAAAGCGAATAACTGATTTGACTTGACACATTTTTGTTGACTTTTTGAGTTCATACCAGTTCATACCAGCTACTTTGTCTACTTATCTCATTCCTTATTGACCGATACACGCAAGTGTGAGAACCGACTTGTCGAAAAGAAACATCGGGTGGAGGGGGTTAATTTACGATCTGGAACCATCAAATGTATGATGAAACATAAATATCCAATTTTGATTAAACTCACAACGATTCGCTCTCGTCCTCTGTGATAGGTTCTGAGCATCATTATTGGGGTGGGGATAAAAAGTGGAGTACACACGTTCTCGTTGTACCGTTTGAACATGTAACACATATAGCACCAAGTGCAGAGCGTTACACAGGCACCTGATAGCGCGAATGAGAGGTCAGATAGAAATGACAAAATGACCGCACAAATTATGGAATAACAATTCCACGTGATGAACCAATAAGCCAGTCAAAAAAGAGATGAGGGCTGGTCCTCCCACTTTACATCCGTAGGATTTCCGGCAGAAATTTCTTCTAATTTTTTTCTGTATCTAAATATACAATTATTGTTTGATGGCGAAACACGTTATACAGTGGACCAAGCGAGGTTTCGTATGGACCGAAAAAAGTGCCGTGTTATGTGGTATTTGTAACTGTTCAACTCCCAGTAGAAAGCGGTAACCGAAAAGTCTGCTAATTACAAGCTCTAACGATTACATAGACACTGACTTCCAGATTCACACAGCTTTGATTTCGTCAGCATGGCTGAAAGTCGACTATTTCAACATTTTAACAACTAATCTTGAACTATTTTGATACTGAAGTAATTTCTTTTATGAAGACATCATGATAAAATGTAGTCAAATTAGAACCTTTCTAATTTTCGTAAATGACTCGTACTAATTGAAACAATAATTTCCAACAGCCAGGAGCTGAAATACACCAATTGCTAAGCGTAGCGTAATGTAATTGCATGAAATGCTGTCAAATCACTTATTCAAGCACTTGTATAGGTATAGGTATCCATCGCGAGCTTCAAGTTTAGTAAGGAATAAATCCACGGGAATTCTAAGTCATTCAATTTCGTTTAGTATAGCAGCGTTGATGAGATTATTAACTGCATATAATATGCTCCATTGCAATTGTTTCGTCCAGTTCTTGGCCCAGATAGCACCATCCCAAGCAAAAAGTTGGTTTGCTTTGTCCGATTTCGTGTCTATACTTCCTAAAGCATTTTCGGAACTTTCGAACATGTAGTAAAAACACGCTTCTCTATGCTAGACTGGCTAACAGAGTAGTTAGGAATTTCTTTGTAACGTTTATGGATAAAGCTTGTTTTATGGATCAGGTAATCCAGTTCATGGCCAGTTTACACAGTCCCAGGATCACCCATGTGAATGGTCTTTTTGGCAGGCGGTGGGGGTTCACTCCGCATCATGGTAAACTTTGGACCTTCCGTTCTTGGTTTCGAATCGCCATGATTCCCCCGGGCACTTTTTCTTTCTTTTTTTTTGCCAGCATCTAAGTGACTGCAAATCCCTCAAGAAATCTTTGAACCATGATCGTACATTTGCTAGCGGAATTATTATTAGAAATAAGAAATACATTTCCTGAGGTTGATGAAAGGCATAAGTGTGCGGTTCGCCCATAAAAATTCCAAACTCTTTCTCTGTTTACCATACGTACATTAGAAAAACAACATTGGTGAGCGAACGATTGTTTTAAACGATTCCTAATCTAGCTCTAGTATCGGACGCTACGTTTTTGGTCAAGGAAATATAAGTGTTGCGACTATCCCGATGTCTAGGGCTGTGAATCTAGCAAAAATTTAGTCTCACTAGCTGCACGCACGATATAGGCAAACACACGGTTACGGGCAGTAGAACAAATTCCAATCGAATTACCGTGTTTATCAATAATTCGTGTTTTTAAAAATACAATAAGCATAAATATACAACAAGAAAAAGACTTGCAGCCAGGTGGGAAACCAAGAACAATGGGAAGTGACTTTCCAAAAATCGAGACAACGCAGAAAATAAAGACGATCCAATTAGCAAGCAACTGAACGAAACTGTATCGCTGTTCGGCTGCGGTACAAACTGTAAATCAGGAAATTTTTACCGTGAAGAATCAATAAATCAGTAACAAAGGCGTCAATTAGACTGTAGTTGCAATACTAAAGAGAGTTACTAGTAAGTAAGTACAAATAAGCTAAATCTGTGGGGCAGACGAGAGCACGTGCCAACATGAATGGACGAACCGGCACTAGATCTGTTTATGCCGGTGAGGTGCGACAGTCAACGGTGGAGTGCTATGCCAGAAACGCTGAGGTTGGGAGTTCGAGCCTCGGCTTGGTTGTTCAAATGAAACATTCAGAGATTGTCTTACAGTAAAAATGTGAAACTCCAAGGGACCAAAGTCATGAATAGATAATTGAACTGTTCATGCAATAAGCACCATAAAACTCGAGTATACATCAATATGGTACCCCAGAAACAGAGAAAATACGTTACGATTGCCTGAGGTTCACGATGCACGTGCTCACTACTCATAAGTAACTGAACACAAAGGAGAAGGACAAACTTTAATTGCGAATAGTGATTAACTCTGCCCCCGGGGTGGGGGAATGTCATGAATCACATCCATGAGCATAATTCAGATTCAAGAAGACTCAGTTGTCGTATACCTCTGCCGTGAACACCGTTGGTTGAAAGTACTGCAGCTTCTCTGATTCGCCCGTCGCTTCCTAAATTCGTTTTCTCAATTATCCCCTTGGGCAAAGCTCCTCTCCGTGCGTACGTGTCAGCTACGAAAACCAAGTCGCCTACGTTCAACTCCTGGCTATGTTTTTTTCCACTCTGATCTTGTCTGTAGTGTGGTAAGATATTCCTTCAGCCGACGAGGGTAGAACGTATCTGCCAGCATTTGAGCCTGTCGCTTTCTTCGGTTCAACTGGTTGTTTGATGGCTCGTAGGGAAATTTCGCTGATAAACCTCGTAGAAGGAGAAGGTGATTGGGAGTTATCGAGTTGAAATCATCGGGATCATCCGACGTTCTGGTTGGAGGTTTATCATTAAGTATTCTTCCTACGTTGCAGAACATCTTTACCAACACTTCACCTAGAACCAACTGATCAGCTAGAAGAGAAAGCAGAATGCTTTGGACAGATAGTATCCTTCGTTCCGATATACCTCCACGGTGACTTGCCTTCGGTGGAGAGAAGCGCCATTCACAATTTCTCTTCCCAAGTGTCTTCAGAATCTTTTTTTGGTTCAAAGCCTTAGGGCATCGCCTCAAGCCTGCTTAAGCACCTCAGAAATTTGTTCCTGTGTCACCGTAGACAACAATGGGGCATTTTTGACTTGCCATAAATCGAGAAAACGCAGAAAGGAAAGAATCAGAGTCTAGGGTGTAGGTGACCTCTAGATGTACTGCTCTCATAGACAGGCGAGTGAATATATCACAGTAACGTTTCTCAGCCGCTCTGTCGCGCTTCACCAAGAAGGGACCCAGGTATTCTGCTCCGACAGTGGTAAACGGATTCTCACCGCGAAAAATTCTGTCTTCAGGAAGTGGTGCTATTAATTGACGTTGTGTCTGAGAATTCCAACGTTTACAACGAAAGCATTCTCGTGGTATATTTTTGACTGTAGAGTAGCAGTGGGCAATCTAATAACGTTCCCTTAGTAGTGACACCATATGTGCTGGACCCGCGCGACCATTCGCTTTGTGATAATGTTGCACTAAAAGGATGATGATGAAGTGATCCTTTGGTAGAATTATCGGATGTTTTAACTCAAATGGTAGAGGTGCCCATCGTAGGCGACCTTTCATATCGTAATGGAAACCACTGTTTTCAATGGGACGCAGATGGTGCAATCGTCCAGGGACTGGCCGGGACATGCTTGGGACCTCTGATCCTTCGGAGATTGTGCTTAGTTCCTTACTATAGTAGTCCTTTCGCACCAGACGAAGCAAGGCTAATTCCGATGACTACAATTCTGACGGTTTCAATCGCTTGGCGATGTTCAGCTGAGTACCATCTGTTTCATGTCGAATTCGAATCCACAAACAAAACCCCCTCAAACAAGCAGTTTTGTAGCACCAAGCCTAACCAAGACTTGGCACTGCGGAATTTTTGTATTCAGCCGGCTGCGTTAGGGGTTTGCACTGCGTTCTCCCGAACCTCTCTGGCCAATTCGTTGGCTGTGACGTAATGCACATGGGCTCTCGGTTAGTTCTGAAGTTGCTGTGAAGTTGGCCCCAGTATGACCAATCCAAGTGGTCCTCGGGACCACCCGTTCGTTGTTCCAAGGCCCACTGGACCTTCGGAATATTGGACCCAATTAGCATGCATATGTCAGAGGTCTTTACAACTAAGAACGGTATTTCTTTCAAATGGTCTCACCTACTTAAGTCTTGAAGTCGAATAAACGGCTGTAGCTTCGGGAGGGTTTTGACTGCCCAGGCTCGGTGGACCTGGATAACATCTTATCAGTTTAGTGAGGTGAGCGCTAAGGACACTGCAACACCTCTCACGCAATCACCAGTAACAGTCTTGACAGTTAGGTGCTCTCGTTTTCCGCTTGGACCCAGTTTTGTCATGAGCGAGGAGTCAATAAACTTTGAGTCTGAACCGTTGTCGAGGAAACCATTGACCGTAACTTCTCCTAATGGACCTCGGGGCAGGACTGGTAACATGGCAAAGAACACTGGCTGGGCAGTATTATTGACGTCAGCTGTGACGTGACTAACCGACACATTATGTCCACTTACTTGAGTAGTCTGGCTGTTACCCTGTGGGGTCTTTTGTCTGTGCAACAACTGATGGTGTTGACCATTGCAGTCGCTTAGACCACAGGTTCTGCGTGATCTACCATTCTTAACGACATGATTTGATTTCAAGCAGAGAAAACATAGCCCCCGACTCTTTACTTCATCGTGTTTATTGGCAACACCCAAACACTGAAAGATATTGCATTGGCCCACGTAATTTGGTCCCTAGTAGATAGAATAAATTTGATTCAGCGAATTTTTCAGACGTGATGCAGCTACATTAGCCTCAGCTGACATTATTGTGGCTACTCGATCTCGGCAGCCTAGACCACTCGTAAACCGTCGAGATTCTGACCGGGAGTGAACATGGTTATCTTGACGTGTAACATAAACGAGGCCGGTTACAGTAGCATCAGCTTGGTCCAAAACGAAGTCCATCAGCTCACAGAAAGTAAGTTAACGCTTGGTCCTTAGGATATGAGATGCCCTTTAGAACCACTTAGACTGAATGTGGTGGGGAAGCCGGTGCACAACTTCTGTAATAGTCTGACAGGCATTTGAGTCCGATAGATAATTCAACCTTTCCAAAGTGACAGAGAACAACTTCATTTCGTCAGCCAACTTGTTTAGAGCTTTAGAATCTGAAGGCTCCACGGTTGCTCCGTCTGTCAGTTCGCTGGTGCACAGTCTTGCGATCAAAAGTGGCTCACCGAAATGCCGTTCGAGGATTCACAATGCTTCCTAATAGCCTTCCTTAGGTTCGAGGACTGCGCATCTTCTGACTGATTCAGCGGTTTCGCCTTCAAACGCCGGAATTAGGTAATCCAATAGGCAATCAGGGTCGGAGGTGTACCTAGCCATTGGAGCTTGAAAGCTGCTCACGAACCTGGTTAAATTCATTGGATTGCCGTTGAATTAAACCAATTTCCGGGTGGGAAGGCTCAACATGCTTGGAGCAGCTGAGCGGTTTCAAAGACGTTGCTTGACACTGGTTGTTCCTGAGCCAAAATACGAATTCTCGGTTCCTTGAAAGAAATCGGGTCTGCCTTTTGATCGTTTGAAGTGAGAAGGACTGTACTTAGTTCTTAACTCGTCCGAGCTTCTCAAATGGCTGCGGAGTAGGTGGTTGAAAGGTCTGTACCGACAATACTGACAGTTCTTCCGCTTTTAGATGGCTGATCTTCTCTGCGAGCTTCATTTTGACACCCCTGATACGTCTAGTGGTTTCCAACTAAAGCTCCAACCTTTTATTCTTTATTTTTGCCAATTTAGGTTCTTGATTCTGCTTCGAGTTGGTGGATGGATCTTTTGATAACCGATGATCACTGTTGGAATCATGGAGGGGCTGCATTTTACAGAATTTCCCTTAATTCTAGTTCGCATAGTAAATCAAAGCAGTGATTTGGTTATCTGGCTTACTGTTACGACCATCCGGATATCTATGGCTGTGAATCTAGCAGAAACTTAGTCTCACTAGCTACACGCACGAGTTATTGATAAACACGGTAATTTGATTGGAATTTGTTCTTTTGCTGGTAACCGTGGTTCTGCCCATATCGTGCCTTTAGCTAGTGAGACTAAGTTTCTGCTAGATTCACAGCCTTAGACATCGGGATAATAGCAACAGTAAGTGCTTGGACTAGGCACTTTTGTGCTTTAAGATTCGGGCCTAATAGAAGTACGGCAATCGCTTCAGCTGTGGCCGGGGTCCAGAGTCGGACAGCCTTTGGTCGGTTGGGGAGAACGCGATACATAACACTGAATGAATCATTCGGGCCCATCTTATGATCACTATCGACTAGGTGACTAAGAATAGAACAGTGGATTGTGTCGGTTTTTCCAAAGACGGAGCATCTGAAACGCGAAATGACTCTCGAAAACCCCCCACGAGGGGTCGATTCAGCATCACCCTAAACTAAACGACAAACACCATTTCGTCGCCCTCCCCCACACACCACAGACCTATTAGAATAATGGCCTTCAATCCAGCCAACGGCCAATCAAATGTACAATTGTCACCTATTTGATGTGTAAGAGCAAGATTAGGAATCACGGAAAACAATTGTTCGTTCTCCATTGTTGCTTTTCTAATGTGACCAAGGAACTTTTCAGACTACATAAATATACATAAGGAACGCGGTAATCGTGCGGAAAAATAAACCGCTGATGATTAACTTGAGATTACTGAAAAACGGCTTGAACTTTGTCAGATTAATTCCGGCGACTTTGTGCGATTTTACAAGCACGATTTGTCGACTAGAGAAGGTACGCGCACATTCCTTCCTTCACTGAGCACACACACATTCATCCGATTATTCATTTAAGTGAATAGCTGTCACAATTCGTTCTCGGAGTGGTGCAGTCCAACAAGTTTGCGGGGTGATTTATTTCAATTTGCGCCGAACACATCTGGTCCACGTAGTTCTCACGCGAGTTTCTCTCATGTGCACTGATTCCGTTGCAGTCGTGGATGAATGAACAGGAAACGGTTTTGTCGCAACGGTCCAATCATTTTGAGATGAATGGAAACATTGACGTATCCGTTTAAATTGGGCACGGCGGTGATTCTGTTTTAGAAGGATTACATTTTACTTTCGTATTTGCAGGCCAAGCGACACTATTTCACGCAGTCTCGAAAAAAATGCATAACTACAAAGTGGATTAAAAAGAATCAGGTCTTATTTTCAATCAAACGTAATACATTTTATTCTGTGAAAATTTTGATCAAAGAAGAGACGTTTTGAAAACTGCTAGTTTGAAGTTCATGAATTAGCATGATATATGAATGAATCGTGTTATATAAGTATTGAATCAAACTTAAGGTTCGGTACGCAGTTTCAGACGGGAACACTTTGGTACAAGCGGAAAACCTCCGTTTTCACCTCAGGCAGTGCACTGTCATTCTCCAAGTTAACCGAGTGATGATCATTACGGGAGTTTCGTGGCACTAAATCAATTCAAGGTCATCTATCATTGGATTAAATTCTATAAAATTTATACCTAACCAAAAGTAACAAAACCCAAGGATATTAGTGGATTGCTGAAAATTACTGAAAATGTGTTACCTAATTTACGAGCACGTATTTGGCACAAGCCAATGTCCTGTGTATTTTCTAATTGGTAAAGGGAGTGTTCCCTCGTGTTTTGATTAGTTATGGAAACATTTATCACTCAGAATCATTTAGAAAAATGAGCAAACAGTGAAACAGCAAATGACCTAAAAAAGCTTCGTTTGGTTGATTCTCTGTGAGTAATGACCAATAAGTTGCTGATTATTACGTTAATCCAAATCACTGCGCACCAAACCAAGTCGTCTGCTGCTCAAGTCGATTCCATTATTCAAGTTTCGTAGATTGATTCCAATGCATTTGCTTTGATTTAGTCCCCTACTGAAAACGCGACCATCTTTGGTGTCATTTACGGCGCGAGCATAAAGACGCCAGTGTCCACATGGCACGCGACTGCAGTGTCCACATGAGAGAAGATTTAAGAGGTCCCTCCGGATAGCCACGCATGGGACTCAAAATCAGCCATGGTGATTGGTTTGGAGTTTCCTTAGCCATCGGCGGATCTGTGTTGTAAATGACAGCAGTACGGCGATTCCCTCTGTGAGGGCGTATGGTGACTCATGGTGGATTATCAGTTAAGTCCCGTCAGCAATCAGCTCGTCAGAGCCTGTCCAGAATCCAGGTCAGTGCTTGAGTCAGCTGATGCCCAAGCGACGAGGTAGCGGATCAATAAGATGCGAGTGGGATTCCCGTCACCAATCAACCAATCAGAAGACAGCCAATTTATTGCAAGTATGAACCGGTTGGTCTGTGTTCCAGGGTTGATGACGATGAGTGTTTGTTCCTCTGCAAGCAATTCGTTCTGCGTTGATAAACTCAGGTGATTCAAGGACAAGAAATTCGTCTTACTAGACTTAGCGGAACAGTTTAAAACACTGTCGTTTTCCACTATGAGCTGGGCATCGGTATGATGAAAAATTCCGTGTGATTTCAAATATCACACGGCTCAAGCTGTCACGCACACACATGCATACGCACGCACCCGCGCATACATGCCCATAAATGATGAGTGTACCCATCATAATTCTGTGTTTCAGTAAGCTGAATGAACCGTTCAAATTAGAAAGGGAGTCAGCTTAGTGAAAACAAAAATAAGATTGTTTTTCTTTCCGAGTGAAATAATCCTATGCAATCATTTTGTCAAGGACATGATGGGAATACAACGATATCTGAGTGACCACCAGACAAGGATCAATCTGGAAAGTCCCACGTGCACATTGTGGAAGATAGTAAAGCTGATAACAAAGAAACACAATGGGTGTCACGGATATCTTCAGACCCAACAACAAAACCAAAACTGTCATGGTGACTCAGATCGTACGGTAAAATAGTTCTTGATAATGAAAGTCTACCACTCACAGAATGGTAAATGGGTAAAACCGAACGCTTCTTACAAGATTTCCAGTCGCTGCTACATTGGCATAATCCATCGTGCCAGTCACGAAACGGAATTTGATGTGGTTGGTCCGAAATCGGCGCATGGCTTCCATCAGGATACGCGATAGCCATGGCCAGCGAGCACGAACTACGGGGTGAGTAGTGCTAATCTTCCGGCTCACGGAATGAGCTACCTTATAAACTAGTTCCATAACAATCAGATCATTGATCCAAATCGATTTCAAACCTTCTCAGATCAGACGAACAAGTGCCAATTTTTTATACGCATCTGACGTTGGACCAGGAACAGCACAAACGCCTGAGCAGATCTGAACGGGAAGTGTTTATTCGGTTTGAGAGTGAGGTGGCTGGACCGAAACAGGGTGGAACACAGAGGAATGAATATAAATCACAAAGCCGCTTCACTCTGCATTGCTGAGACGACCAGCCGCGTTTTCGGTATTTTGACGTTGTATGTTTTTGGCTCATCACTGAACGCATTGAATGCGTAGATAGGAAAAGTTTCCAGTCGTTCAGTCTACTATACGGGTACAAAAAGAACATTTTTGATTGATCAAGGGATGGTGACTGGATCGTTATGTTTAGAACGGTGACGCCCGAGAATTGACTGAACAACGTTTTCCGGTTGTGTCGCAAATAATCTGGCAAAAATACATATGAACATTTGTTTAACTCTTGTTTACCATCACGCAGAAACCAAGCCCTGTAAAATGTTCGTTTTGCTCTTCCTCTCGAGTGGGCCCCATTGAAAACACACGTAGTCACATGAATTGTGTTGACGCAAAGATGACGTTGAATACCGGTTCACCAAGTCCGACACTTGATTCACAGTAGATTGGAAATCCCACATGCTGTTTGACTTGCACCACCACGTGGGAGCTGGCGGTCACACACAAAGAAGCCGATAATTCCAAACAAGCCAGACTCCACAGCCGTACAACCTTTTCATGGTTTTCACTGGTGATACTGGATGTTTTTCGTGATACGCGACGAAATACAAAATAAGGCAAAATAAGGTACTCAAGCTGAAAAGGAAAAAACAAAGCAAACTGTACAAAATGTTAGCCGCTAAACAGCTCTTAATCAGTTGTGTATCACATTCAATGGTTAGGCGTCGTACATTCTGAACCGGTGTGAAATTTCGGATGCGAAAAACGGAAATGGAATTTTCCCTACCCACATCGTATTGGCTCCTAGAGCCACAAATATATTCTGTATACTTATTCAAATGGACTTGGGATCTTCTTTGGCCTAGTTCCATTTTGTTCCACTGGGAAGTGACCGACGAAATTAGCCCGGGGAGTAAAATGAAAACAGTTGCTGTGTTTCAACGAAATAGTGGTTGCACATCATTATATATTCATTTGTGATAATAGCATGCGACTGTCCGTACCGCGATACCTCTGATAGTAGTGTAACTCCTGGTAAGAAGGTGGCCAGTTCGATTTTGGCTCGCGGCTTTGAACTTTTGGATAAGACAAAAGCTAGCTTCATTAACGTAACTTACAAATAATTCAAAACAAGAATGAGTGAACTCACCCTGTTCGTTTCGTGTTCTGTCCCGCATTGTGAAACAATGCCAAAATCAGTATGGCTGTCCTAGGCTTTTTCAGTTGTTAGATTCTTGTTATACAATCTTTGTTTATGCACCGTACTCGTATGTACTTCAACAACAACAACAACAACAACAACAACAACAACAACAACAACAACAACAACAACAACAACAACAACAACGACGACGACGACGACGACGACGACGACGACAACAACAACAACAACAACAAAAACAACAAAACAGTGGGCCTGGGCGGAATGTAGGAGTTATCATAAAAAATAGATATAACAATAATCGGTTCTTGTTTTTCTGGAAATCCTGCAAAATTATCACCCAGTCAGTTCAAATATTTTGATTTCCACTTGTCCCGGACTTGATTTGAATGGTTGATAATTTTGTTCAGTGAAATACAAAGTACATTTGGTCCAAAAGCTGCTCCGGAAAACCAGATCTTTCGTATCGCCATTTCTTGTGACATTTCATTTATTATAATTAAGGCCAGACTAGGGTCTTAAACATGTCACATGGAATTGCAGTATCTGGATAGCTCAAGAATGTCCTTGGAGTGCATCTTTGGACCGTTTTGACAGAAGGTCCTTTTCAGCTAATCCTCTCGACAAGCACGGATCAGGAATCATGCTTAAATTGAAATTACTTTCTGAATAGTCACTATGATGCTAAAAAATTACCAAAATTGAGAAGCAATACTCATGGGTTCTGTAATCATCTATCACAAATCTCATTGAACGATAACCAAGGGTAGTAGCCTGTCTATAAGTCTGAGCTGGCTTCTATGGAACACTTAGTTTAGTCATAAAATTCGTTTGTTTGAAGTCGAAATAACAGTAGGCAACAGACATTGTCTGTCCATTATCCTTGTAATATTCTAAAAACATCCCATTCGTTTAGGCTGCTTGTTTCTCAGTGAAAGCGGAGTTCAGAAGGAAGGTGTATTACTCGAACGATAATCGGAAAGACTAACGGTATGTTTATCCTTCCATCAAGAACTCACTTAGTGCAGGGAGAACCTGCGAGGCAGACAGGTAAACCAAATACTTGAGTCATGTGTATCTCAAAGCTAACGAACTGCTGTTGGTGGCCCTTAATTTTTGATTCCTCATTATGCTACTATTAATTTTGTCAGTAGTACATACAGGTCGCCGAACTCTGATGAACGGTATACATCAGTCTGCCGGCGGGTAATAAACCTCGGGCCCGATTGTATACATATTTGTTGAGCTTTTTTTCCAATTTTTGCTCAAGTGCTTCACAGAACTGTGTGCTTCCTTTGCCCAGCATAACCTTTGCAAGGGTTGAGTTCTCTTTAGTCTTGCTCTATAATTAACTACCTTAGGAACTCATATACTTGCTATTATCTTACGGCGGTTTGATTTACATTATATATATATATATATATATATATATATATATATATATATATATATATATATATATATATATATATATACCACTGTTATGTACGCGATGTATTTCCTTCGCGGATCATATGTGTGATGGGGTTCACAAATGGATTAAAAGCATCATTAGTCAACTAATCTCGGAAACACAGAATTAGAGAGATGTAAACCCGATTGGATAGAACACAAATAATTAAGCTCTTCTGTTTACAGTTCACAGTCACTTGCAAGCTAATAAGACTTCATTCTATCCCAAAAAACACAAACAAACCTGAACACTGAACAATCTGCCACGTCAAAAATTAGCTCATTCACACAGTTTACTCTATAATCCAGTGAAATTTATTGTAAACCATAGCTCCTGCATCATTCAAATTAGCCAACCTCCCACTTTACCAAGTAGTTAGGTCATTCAAACGTCGGATTCAAAAACCAATAAATTCGAAAATAAGAAACAGTGATAATTATCTTCTAGGTACTAGACTTACCGAATAATCTACTAGGTTGAATGCACTACGGTTTCTATTTAAATGCGAATTTCACCTGATTCCGCTACTGACTTCAACATATCCAAGTGGGAGCTATGATGAACCAAAATGATTAAACTGCAAGATAACTGAATTCCCATGAATTGAACTACAAGGTGTAAGACACCCTTAATACTCCGTACATTTCCGATACTGTGTTCTCTAATGAAATCATACCTGGTCAGAATAACTAAAGCCCAGTGCGATGCAGAACAGAAATTTCGCAAAAACGAATCACGATGAGCACCCCAAGTCAGAATACACAGAAAAAAAGGTTGAAAAAATAAATTATCGGTTTCTATACTTACTACTTCAAACTGTGCGCAACTCCCATTCTGATTGAGTACATCGATACATCTCGGCGGGATTCTGACAAGATCTGTCACCGTCTCTTGATCGGTATTTACTCATCCTCGATGATGGGTGGTTATTCATCCATCCTTTCACAAGTAAACCATGGAATCCCTGTACACCTGACAAGGAAGTATGCCCCAAAGATTCTCAATCTGGTTTGGATTTGGGCTGCTGGCTCACCACCACATGACCTTGATTCCACGGAACAACAGCCAACATTTTGTATTGAATGAACAGTGAACGGAACGGTTAGCATGGTGGAAAATCACGTCATCATGCAATCTGCTAATCAGTAGGGGGTGGGGGTGGGGTGATGGGGTGGCAAAATCAGTTCCAATGTACGAATATAAGCAAAGGAATTTCCTACATTCTCAAGTAAAACTAACACAATTTGGTCGATGCCTGTGAACGTTCCCCAAACCATCACCGATCTATTGTCGCTGTTTCTTTGGATGCAATTTTTTTCGCCTTCTTTGGAATCACTTCAGTAATAATTTTCAAGTATCCGGTCCATGCAAGTGAGTATTTCACATCACCAGCTTGAATATTTACCCACTTGTTTGATCAAGTGATTTGGACTTCAGCTCATGATCAACGTTGCTCTTCATACAGCAGTGTAAGAGCAGTATATCTTTCCATTGTTTGGTATTTCATCCACGTTGCAGCTTTCGCCGTGCTTCACAACGTTCACTTCGAAACCCTGATTCCGATCCAATCATTCGACTCTGACATAGCGTGAGTGTTACCGAAGATGAGTGAACTAGTCTGCGTTCGTCCGACTTCATGAGATTTCGGGAAGACTCATTCATTCTTCGGCCTCATGTCACTCGTCACGTTCCAAATACGATGATTTTCGACCCCTTGCATTTCACGGCGATTTCATTCAAACTGAGTCCCATTTATTAGAAAGCAGACATTTCGATATTCTCGAAATATTTCTTCCCGTGTGATATTGCGTAGATAACATTCGGTGTGAATTCTGTCACTTGTATAAGTACAACTAACGTTGACGAATGTCACCGGGAGTGGCTAGACAATTAGGGTGCGTCAAGTGCTCCAGTGCATATGACTCATATGATTCAGGTCATCATGGATTTGTCCACAGACCGAACTAACCAGCTTATCGTTAGACTCAGTGGTCCGTCTGGTTTTGTGAGACTTTTCGTGGATAGAGCACCAGATTAGGGGATCTCAATGTTTTATCACATTTGTGTTCTACGTTATTTGCTCTAACTAACAGATGGTGTGATTTTTTCGTCCTGAAATCCGGCATTCTATGCGCATTCAGTCATTGTGACCAGATTTAAATTTATTTTGAGAATACAGAAGCCAGAATTTGAGGAAAAATGAGGTGGCCCTATACTTTTGATGCGCACGCTATGCAATACCATTGATTCTTAACAAGGTTGGTGAAACAGAATTCAGTGCTTTTCCGTGGATAATAACGTGGTACCCCTCTTGCATCATTTGTCGTTTGATAATTAGTTTTGTGTGTATCCTCGTTTACTGCCGCACTTGCTGGCTGACTTGTAGGTCATTGTTAGCTTTCAATTGTTCGGGTGAGTAAGCGTGCAAGAAAGTTATCTGACGTGTACGAAATTTGAATTTGTCTTTCAGAGCGATGTGGTGACTGAAACAAAGCTAGTTAGCTCGCTAAGCAGCATCACTATCAGTCGATTACTTCGCGAAAGTGGTGGTTACTGCAACTGTAGCTCGACTTAGAACAATGTGATATGCATAAACTGAGGCTTTCCCAAAGTTCCGCATCTTGAACAGTGAATAACCTGACCGAGATCATATCAATTAATTCGATCATAGAGTGCTTCAGATATGTATTTATGAGTCGATTTTCAGGCCAAGCACATTCACCTCAATTTAATTCAGACTGTCATGAGCTAAATAGTTTTTCATCCAGCAACAAACGAGGCGTTTGTATGAAGCCCTGTGCAGACTCGTCGTTCGAGGTCATTTTAATCGAATTCACGTGATCATTTGCGTTCGATATGGATACGGCCCTCCAGTGAGGGGTGGGGGTCATATTAGTGTAGCTGGTTTGTGGGTGTACAGTGCTCATAGTTTCCACCAACCACAAAACCAATGTGTGTGTGTGTGGTTGAGTGTATGTGAACCTGATCACTCGAACCACTTGCATGTTAGAACAGAACAAACCATCATAAAGTTGACCACAATGTCACGATTTGGTGACTGCATTTGACCAAATTTCATCATTCTCCTGGTTGCATGTAGCGAACTTGACTTCTCATGGGTAACTGTGTTCCTTCGCGTTCGGATTTGCCCAGTATGGTTGAAACACCAAGAGAAATCAATCGTTCCAGCCTATCCAGCATTCTGACACGGGATACATGGACTGCCGGTGATACCGAGGAGTTCACGGATAATTGGTGCACAATGGATCACGATGGAAACGAAAGCAGAAGTGCGTCAGTAGTCAGCTTACCATCGTCATCCCCGTTGTTTCTTTTGGATACCGAAAATGTGGAGGTTAGCACTGTACCAACTACTTCTACACAGACAAAAGAAAAATCGTCAAATAGATTTATCCCCAATCAAGATGATCGTTTGACAGATTTTCAATCTGACCCACTTGCTCATCTTTCTCATCATTCAGAAGCGGACAGGAAGAAATTCACTCCGAAGCCCTGTTCTGGTACAGCCGGACTGATGAATTTAAATTGCGATCTGCATAGAAAACGACACTTCATTGCTCCGATTCCGAGGGAACAGATAAACAAAAATCAGTCATACCATCCGGAAGGCTCACCCGGAGATAGTGGTCTTGGTGTTAGTTTTCCAACCAGTCCTCGTGTTGTACCAAATAACAACGGACTACGAAATTTGAGCATCGTCGAACAGAGATTGTTAGGTTACTGCCGAACGGAAAATTATCTTACAACGGAAACAACTAACTTCTCCGTAAGTGATCAGAAAACCAGAAGAATAGTGGATCGGGAAACTAGTGACGCGTTACCTCCGATTCCTCCAAAAAGTTCCTATCAAGACACCGTCGACAGACAGCGAAAACGAACAAACACCCCAAATTTGGATCAAGCCGGATCAGCAAAGCTTGGCGCCGAGGCGACTGGTGTCTATCAAAGACCACTCACGGGAACACCAGAGCCGATGGTTGTCTTTGCAACTCAAGCCTTCATTAAAACCAACGAAAGTGAACTGAGCATGGTTGAGAATGAACGTTTTTTGGTGCTTGAGTATAATCCGGCAAATCTCTGTCCAGAAACTACTCCAGAAGACAAGCGTTGGCTTGTTGCTCGTATCGATCCAAGGTTTCACTGCCTAAAAGGTACGTGTAACCGACAAGGTTTGGTTCCGGCCCGTCTTCTCGCCCCGTTCAAAGTTACTCCCAATCAACATCCGGCGTGGTTTACAGTGGATCGAGATGAAGCTGACCGAATGCTTCGTAATACCAATCCATGCGGGACATATATGCTTCGGCCCTCATCCGGTGAGTTGTGGTTTTCAGTCCCATTTTTTATTGTATTTGTTTCTTAGCCGCTAAGTTTTAAAAACATTTTTCATCGTAGGAAATTTTATTCCGTATCTGAAAGCATACTCCTGCTGATTAAAGTATCGCAAATGGATATATACAGAAAACAATTTATGAGAATAGTCCAAATAGCTTGCGAATAGAAATAAAACCCTCATTGATAGGTAAGAAACTCAATGAAGTTTGGTCACAGGCTAACATGACGACTGAGAAATTTGTCATTGTTTTTGTTTACGGTTGAGATTTGCAAACCTGTGTAAGTGAAATAAGTCAATTCCTGGTCAAGATTTGGTAATTAAAATTATCGAGAACAAACATATCTGTAACGCGGACCAAATAATTAGTGTATGCGTGTCTTATTTTGATGAAGACAAATTCTTCCTTCCCTCCACTTATACGTTCAGTTGCAAGTAACCAGTTTTCGAAAGAAAGAGTGCACATCATATAAGGAAACTCGTGTTTATCATTCTGAGGAGTAATACAAATAGGACCATTATAATATTAAACAAACAACATGTTTATTTAAAGTTCAAGGCGCTTGTACATATTGGGTTCTCAAGGCAAGTTCCGAAAACAGCGACATCAGTGACACTCCAAGAAGGATGAGTGATTGCACCAATTGTTCCTTTCATTGTACTGACTGGAATTTCGGTCCTCTTTGGGTTCAACGTTTGATTATTTTTGCCTCATTATTCAAGCATTACTGTCAGTCGCTAGCTATCTAACAAAGCTTCGTGCACATGAACAGGCCTAATCAATTAGCCATTTATTCAACCAATCCGTAAACCGGTCAGTTGAACGATAAATCAGATAGGCAGACTATCATTTATTAAGTTATCCAACAAATAGTTGGGTAAATAAAAAAAAACCGCCTCAATAGGACTCCTTTTAAGGAAAGTACCATCATTTGGGTATGAGAGCTTTGCACCGATGATTCCTTGTTTATTGCATTAGAAAAAACGTATCTGTGCTCGTCCCTTGCAATGGCGTCTGGATTCGAGCAATAGCTTTCTGTCTGTTGCGTTTTCACGGTGACATTTCCGATGTAGATCAGTTTACCAATTAGTCATTTGAGAGAGAGATTCAGTTTTTTCTATTTCCTGAACCTGGCAGGAGAAGCGTCATCCTAAGCTGATATATTTTACTTGAGCGGTTAAATCTCAAAAGGTAGTCCGTTATCGCATAAAGTCTCACCGCCCATACAGCATGCTTGCTTGGCTCTCACCAGTCTAAGACACCTGCGGTTTCGGCTCTACATCCGCCTGTCCATCAGCAATCGAGTGTACACTGTGGCCGGCAAATCAGTCCTTTCAAGCGGCTCAGAATCTTGGCCTTTTCGACTTGAGGACAGCAGAATTGTTCAAAAACGGGTAAAACACCCGGAGGAAATACACTTAAGTTAGCCGTGGGGTGTCTGAAGTCAAAGATCGGACATGGAACAAATGCCTAATCGATACAATTGACTTTGGTTGGGGCATGTCTCACACGTGTTCACAGACAAACTCTCTTGGTATACGTTGTTTCCGGGGCTGGTTTACGCCCTGCCGATTGGTCGAGGGGTTAATCCATAACGTGGCAGATAGAAATGAAACCGCGAACCTTCCCCGAGTAGGAAATGTTGTAGTTCCGGTTCAGGCTTTGTCAAATCCACCTGCGGAATTGTTGAAAATAGGCTAGATGTCATTGTCACTCATGGTTTTAGCGTTTGTCTACTTGTTTCGATTTATTTCAACTTTGATGTTATGAGGTTGTAAGTAAAACGGATAAATACGGAAATAAACTTCAACCAACTAAATCCAATTAACAGAAGAAGTATTCAGAGACAACGGGCTCTGTCTAGTTGAAAAGACAAAGTAGGCTCAAAAAATATACGAAGCTCTTACTTGTATAAATAGCACGGCTATGAATGACTGGATTATCATCGTCAATATAAGGAAAAAGAAGTTGGAATATTAGATTAACTGCAGCTACGCTATATGAACAAATGCTAGCAAATTGTGTCTCAAGAAGAAACAATAAATATAACGGTTTTCTTCGACAGAGCACCACAAATGTGACCCAGTACCTAATTCAACCGTGAAAGCATAAATTGCGCGAATGTCTCTCATTGTCATCAGTTGTTCTTTTTCGCTGAAAGCACGAGAATTATTCGAACACTAAGAGGGGCAGCTTCAATTTCCTTCTCCTTTTTCACCTAGATCCAACTAATGCTTTCGCGCTTTCTTTGCGATTCTTCGATCTGTCAACACGGGATTGGTTTGTCAAACACTATCGTGTGAGACACAAGACAAATGAAGATGTGTTCTTCGTGTTTCGTCGAGCCGCGTTCAATACGGTAGAAGAACTAATCAATCATCATTCCGGTGAGAATCGTGGCGCGAATTCAGTCAACTCTTTTCGTGGAAATTAGCACTTTAATTGAATGATTTTGTTGAATTTTATTTCGTTCTACTAATTCCATGGCCCATCAGAATAGGTCTATGTGCCAAAAATTCTAGTACTATTCAATGCTGGCTCATTTCACAGACGATGGCAAGTCTAAACGATCGATTTTTTGACTGAATTTCAATAAGACAAAAATTAGCATCACTTGTCACGGTTGAGTTGTTCCTATAAACCCCAAGGACTGGGTAAGTTGTCCGAGGTCAGCGAGAATGACACCAAAATTGTATGAGGTGATTCGTGAGGTCACTTTGAGAGTCCTCGAGTTCCACCGAATAAGTAAATGGCAGGCATAGAAAGGCCACTGACGATGCCCGAGGAAATCAGTGTACGATCAATCAGGCCATATCTGTGCCCACAGAATCTCTTCGTTTAATGGTTTAAACTCGGCTGCTAATCTCGACCGCACTGAGAGTCAAGGAGATTGACAGTTACACCGTATGTTATCGAAATGCCCTATTTTCATTGTTCAGCAAGTAACTAAATCGTCCGGCTAACCGACTACCTGTAATGTTTTGGGAAATTCCAAAAGTGTGAGGTGATTTAACGTCGTCATGAACACACAGACGTATAGTCACTGGCAGGAGCAAGGCGACGGTATGACTTGGTCACAGTTGGGAGACCGGTTCAAATGCATCTCGAGTTCAGTAATCGTGAGACAAGTAAGAACACACGAGTAAGGACCACCGTGACTAATCATTGATCTGATTACGGTTATGCGCACAGGTGTATGCAAGCACGGCTTTGGATCAGTGGTGTGCAAATAATACCTCCGCAACAACACAAAGTGAACGAATTACTAACCAACCTTACGTCAGTTTTTCGTTTAATTTCGTAACTATTTATGCGTTTAATCCCGATATTGAAGTTGATGTTGTGAAAAAAGCAATTCTTCATCTACTACAGATGGATCGCAGATTAATATCTCTGCTGACTATGCTAACAGGGAGTTGTGCATTGTGTCGCTTCTTACCAGTTCACTCGGATGGTCTTGTGTGTACTCTCCACAAACCCTATCCACGCATGTGCACGCCCGTTTCGAGTCTGAATCAGTTGGAAGTGAACAGATCCAGTTTTGTATTCGACAAATTGTTGGGACGAGGCAGTTTTGGTGAAGTGTGGCGTGCCACGTGGGACGGTCGTTTATCGGTGGCCGTGAAACGACTAATTGCGAACGAGAACGTGGAGGCCGAACGTTTGCTGGAAGAAGCCAAACTAATGCAACGTCTCAATCATCCCCGAATCGTTCAACTGTTAGCAGTGTGTACCACACCGATCGATCAACCACCTTATTTGGTGACCGAGTTAATGGAAAATGGATCTTTGAAGAATTATCTCCGGTCGCTCAGATTTGACCAATTACAATTTGTGCAGCTGATTCAAATGATGATCTGGGTACGTTTGTTTGGTGTTATAACGTAACAGAGAGTTCATTCAAGTGCATAGCTATCGATTTCACATACTTTGCTGAGCAATTTTGAAAAAGAACGTCAGAAAATACACTAAAACTTATTATTTTTTGGGATACTTTTATAAACAATGACCTACGTTATCGCATGCTAATACCACCGATGATATAAAGTCCTTTAAGTTTAGTTAGAGCATAAAATCATCTATTTATAACGAGAAATTTTATCTTATGATCCGAACTTGTTAGGTGTTTACTTTCGAGGATCATGAGGGAAAGAAAACCATCAAACTTCTGATTTGTTTAAACCACGATTCACGTGAACGATAGCCACAGATGAGTCCGTACGCTGTTTTTGAAGATGCACGGAGACGAACACCTGTCTGTCCAATTCTTCTGGTGCATACATATTTCGCCACTTCTCGCTCTCTCTGACTAACGTAACAACTGGTAGAAATAACGAAAATCACGATAGCGTATATCTTAATCATGCGGATGCACATATACAACCACTGAATACGTGGTTTCCTATTCTCTATAACCTGAATTTCCTGTCGTTTAATTTATAACAATAAGATTAACAGTTTTTCGAAAACAGTTATTCTCCCGAACCACTGGTTTTAAACTGTCCCGCTAACTCTGGTAAGAAGTCTTTTCTGCCTCCAAATCATCTCCTTGATTAGTGCAAAAAAATGAATATATGTGATGCTGGTCCATGTACCCAGTCTTTACATTCAGCTTATTGGTCCGACTGGTGTGGACAACCAAGCCTTGAGATTTAAATACCGCTGACAGGATTCATCACTCATTCGACAGATCCACGCCCCGAATTGTCTGTCCTGTCACTCAAGATTCCGTTGTCTTAAGACTTGGGCTAGTTACCGCGCCGGTGTTGGCTGCCAGCGTGACTTGTCTATCTACCAGCGATGAGTTAACGCGTACCCTCACACTAGTCTTCCTAAAATTAATTATTCATTCATGTAATGCAAACTCATTCGATGATGACAACTCCTTCGTTCTTCCTCTACGAAACTGTTTACACTTAACAGCTGGTGCCTTTCTAGGAGGCCCTTGACCTGGCTCACCTTGAATCCCGACTGATATAAAACGCACAGTGAGTAAAAGTTCCTAGTCAGATTACAGTACTCCAACTGGCTGGAAGCTTCAGATGAGACCGATAGAAGGGAAAAGTATGGAACGAGCCCACGAACGCGGTGTAAAGCAGTAGGACTGTAGGCAAGCAGACTTGATCGGCAATCGGTGAACAAACGAGCGTTGCAGTTCCAGTTCGATTTCCAATTAAGTGCATCGGACGTGTATGTGTATATGCGATAGGCAATGATCACCCTTGTATGCTCTTGTGCGTGCATATGCATGTGGTAGCCCAAGTCAGACACTAATGTAGCGAGTAAAAATTCCTGTTTCGAAGTGTGCTCCTATCACTCGTCACAACACCTATTCGAAACCAAGATATAGAACAACGGTAAAATGACTCGACTAAAGCTGAACTACTCATTTGCATCAATGATAAACTGTCGACGATAATCCAATTCGCATTCTGAGGACGCAATCACACGGTTCGCATGCATCGCTCCATCTAACTATGATCGATCGTCCAGCTTGATGCACATAGAAGGCTTGGGGGAATCAGCCATGACATGTTGGATTACTTGCCAGGTGAAATGAAATGTAAAAAAGCGAAACACAAAACACCAAAGTATCAATCCATAGAGAAATGAAATCTTTGCACCACAGCAGTTCAGATTTAGTTCTGAAAGCGGAAGCACGGCAATAAAAGTCTCACGAGTTGTGCTCGATGGGCACAAACCAATTCGCCGGTACCCTGATGAATAAAAGGTTTAACTCATAATCCTGGTCGACGAATCACAAGGCTCTGTTAGATTCGGTTGGTACAATGCACGAGAGAAGTGAAGGGCCCCACTCAGCTAGGCCCCTATAGTTACCACTTTAAACTGTGTGCAACTCCCATTCTGATTGAGTACATCGATGCATCTCGGCGGGATTCTGACAACATCTGTCACCGTCTCTTGATCGGTATTTACTCATCCTCGATGATGGGTGGTTATTCATCCATCCTTTCACAAGTAAACCATGGAATCCCTGTACACCTGACAAGGAAGTATGCTCCGTAGATTCTCAATCTGGTTTGGATTTGGGCTGCTGGCTCACCACCACATGACCTTGATTCCACGAAACAACAACCAACATTTTGTATTGAATGAACAATGAACGGAACCGTTAGCATGGTGGAAAATCACGTCATCATGCAATCTGCTAATCAGTAGGGGGTGGGGGTGTGGGGGTGGGGTGGCAAAATCAGTTCCAACGTACGAATATAAGCAAAGGAATTTCCTACATTCTCAAGTAAAGCTAACACAATTTGGTCGGTGCCTGAGAACGTTCCCCAAACCATCACTGATCTATTGTCGCTGTTTCTTTGGATGCAATTTTTTTCGCCTTCTTTGGAATCACTTCAGTAATAATTTTCAAGTATCCGGTCCATGCAAAAGTGAGTATTTCACATCACCAGCTTGAATATTTACCCACTTGTTTGATCAAGTGATTTGGGCTTCAGCTCATGATCAACGTTGCTCTTCATACAGCAGTGTAAGAGCATTATATCTTTCCATTGTTTGGTATTTCATCCACGTTACAGCTTTCGCCGTGCTTCACAACGTTCACTTCGAAACCCTGATTCCGATCCAATCATTCGACCCTGACATAGCGTGAGTGTTATTGAAGATTAGGTGAACTAGTCTGCGTTCGTCCGACTTCATGAGATTTTGGAAAGATTCATTCATTCTTCGGCCTCATGTCACTCGTCACGTTCCAAATACGATGATTTTCGACCCCTTGCATTTCACGGCGATTTCATTCAAACTGAGTCCCATTTATTAGAAAGCAGACATTTCGATATTCTCGAAATATTTCTTCCCGTGTGATATTGCGTAGATAACATTCGGTGTGAGTTCTGTCACTTGTATAAGTACAACTAACGTTGACGAATGTCACCGGGAGTGGCTAGACAATTAGGGTGCGTCAAGTGCTCCAGTGCATATGACTCATATGATTCAGGTCATCATGGATTTGTCCACAGACCGAACTAACCAGCTTATCGTTAGACTCAGTGGTCCGTCTGGTTTAGTGAGACTTTTCGTGGAAAGAGCACCAGATTAGGGGATTCCAATGTTTTATCACATTTGTGTTCTACGTTATCTGCTCTAACTAACAGATGGTGTGATTTTTTCGTTCTGAAATCCGGCATTCTATGTGCATTCAGTCATCGTGACCAGATATGATTTTTTTGAGAATACAGAGGCCAGAATTTGAGGAAAAATGAGGTGGCCCTATACTTTTACTGCGGCACTTGCTGGCTGACTCGTAGGTCATTGTTAGCTTTCAATTGTTCGGGTGAGTAAGCGTGCAAGAAAGTTATCTGACGTGTACGGAATTTGAATTTGTCTTTCAGAGCGATGTGGTAACTGAAACAAAGCTAGTTAGCTCGCTAAGCAGCATCACTATCAGTCGATTACTTCGCGAAAGTGGTGGTTACTGCAACTGGAGGTGCATCCATACCAGTTCAGCAGTGGTCACGTGGTCTTCTCATAAATTCTAGACCTGGAGCTCCCGTGATCGAATTGTAACATCGCCGGTTTCCTTTGTTTTCGCCAGCTAGTCAATGGTATTCGTCACTTTCCATAAATAGTGCACATTCGTTGAACACGAAATAAGAGAATTAGGAAATCACTCATCCAAGTAAATTTTACGAAAATACTTTCCCAGTAGAATAAAATACTTCACAACAATCATATATACTGAATTACCCCTTTTGCATACTGTCTCGTACGGTTCAATAAATGCTTGGTATGATAGGGTAAATTTTGAATGAGGTTTATTCTACCCTTTTAATTCACGAGACCAGGGATTGTATCAGCGAATCAGGACCCAGTGCGGGTCGCCGTTTATTTTGAGGACAGTGAGTCGTACGATATGCATAATATGAACCTGCTATGGATCAACCACACAACGTGGTTGCCAAAGCATATAAATAACTAACGTTTGTCTTCCAAGGATAACTCTCCTCAAGTCAAGTTTGTGATCAAATTTTCATAAGTTCCTGACTACGGTAGATTTCAGATATTTTTTTGTAGTGCTGATGTCAACAGAAAATGGGTAAATTGATAAAACAGGCGTGGTTTTGCGATAACAATCATTGCCTTTCAAACTGTTTCCAAGGTTATAATAGTCATTACCATTACGACGCAGTTGAAAACAGCATTTATCCCCTAATCTTTCGTTCAAAATCATGGTAATGGTTTGTCTGCTGCTATCAGAAATCCATCATAATCTATTCCTTGACAGATGAGACAATATTATTCGTATGGTTCTGTTGCGGCAATAGTCACTCTTTTCCTCTGTGTTTATTTATAAGTACCATTAGGTAGCTTTAGTAGTATCATTTAGGTCTTTTTTTTTTGTCCAGTTTCTTCAAAATCCTAACTGACTGACATAGAATGGGCTAATTCCGTAATTAATAATGTGAATTGGGTCATTATTTCAGCGGAACGATGCTTGGGCGGTTCTGACATATTTTCATACTGATCTGGCCAACTTCGCTTGAAAAACTCTCATGGCTTGAAAACTGAATGTCACGTGGATTGAAAATGGAGACAGAGTGATGATCCCGTCCTTTTGTAATCAACGACGTGCTTTTTCTAACTCTCTCCTTTCCTTAGTGGTATTCAGGCTACCCATCGTTGACCAGATCGACAGTGTTTGTTTGCTTCAATTTCAAACTCAACGCGACTCGTACAGCTTAGCTTTCCTCTCTCTCCACGAATGTTATCGCTGTCGCCGGTAATAAAAATGTTTGTCTTTAACTGGTCCAGAACCGTGAAAAAATGGACTTTCATTTCCGAAGTAGGCCATAGCAAAATAATGCGGCTTTTGGGAAGAAAGTCGAAGGACCATCTTCTTGGTCGGAAGTTGACCTATGGAGATGTGATCCATCTACCTTACCTCTCATCCATGTTATATATATATATATATATATATATATATATATATATATATATATATATATATGATTCATCTTGGCTTACCAACACTTAAGTTATCATTGAAAACCATGAAAGCCCTGTCCAGCGGTTTTACCCTTGCCAGGAGTCATTAGAAATGCTCATTCACAGAGCTCCCCACTAAGGGACGAACCTGGGGTGCGGGAATATGAGTAAAACACCTAACCTCCAGTCTACTCAGGCCGACCCCAAAAGGTTTGTTAAACTTATACACTACATCATATAAACCCTAGTTTGAGCCCGATCAATGATCTGATCCGCTGATGGATGATTCCCCTGATCCGAGTCCCAGTGGGGGCTCTAGGGTTGAATAGAAACTGTATGTAATGGAATAGTTTTCCATGGTAAGAACTTAAGATAATCTACACTCTTTTCTTTCAATTTATTCCAGATTTCCGAAGGGATGGTGTATTTAGAACGACAAAATTTCATTCACCGGGATCTGCGTGCCAGCAATGTGCTCGTGGACGATAAATACCAACTGAAGGTGGCCGATTTTGGACTATCACATATGCTTGAGGAGGCCGATGAGTATATTGGAACAACACGTAATGCTCAACCCATTTTCTTGTTCTATTTAACTAAATGATGAATTATTTCAGTTCCGTGAAGATAACTCATAGGGATCATTCATTAGTTCGGAGCGTGTTTGTATTCAGTTTCCAGACATAAAGAAGGTGAAATCGATTAACTCTCCTCAGTTCTATTTTCGACTAGACCACGATCCAGAAGACGGTGAAGTTGTTAGCAATTTAGATCAGCTGTACGAGATCCGAACCTATCCACTAAGCATTCTGTGTTTCTTTTTTCGAACAACCAGTTTGTTTCGGATATGGTATTCAGCTCGACCAAATCAATCGTAAGCCGTGGTTTCGGCATAAAGTATGTTCCTTGTGCATACAGATACCCAGTGGGCCCCATAGCCCCATTTGATTTGTTCTGCGAAGGAAGCAAGATACCTTTTCCTATGCTCATGACAAGTCCAATTTTCCCCAAAAACAAAATTTTTAAAGGCACTGTGTGACCACTACCTTTGTGTCGCAATAGTCAAACAATTATCATGCTGGACTTTGAAATCTTCCGTCCTCGGGTAAGAATCCTCAAGCCACCACCAGTCACTCCCGGATCGGCAGCTTCAACTTGGCCGTGATTGTCTTTCTAAAATGTCGTACCATTATTATACGACAAAGCGTAATTGAATAAAAGAACACGAGTGAAAGATTTTGTCGACTAATAGTTGTTGATCAAATCCAATCTCCCACAACCGATAAAATAGTGACAATTCATGAAATGGTTACAAATGCTGTAGGAATAATCAATTCCCTATCAAATATCACGAGACTATACCTGCTTTATACTCGGTGGGAATCAACAGTGGCGTAAACCCCTCTAGCGATTCGCCTACTCACCCAGTCACCCACACATGCACACACACACACATACACACACACGCAAACCACTTACCACCCGGCTATCCGAGCCCCTTATTATCGGCTTGGCTTAAATCAGAAATATATGATATATCACCCTTCCTGCATTGGATGCAAAGCTGTTCTTATTTTACATCTGATTCGTGGTTCATTCCAAAGCTACAACCACTCATCTGCCGTATGTGCCAATTGAACAGTGAGAGCATTGAGAAAATCATTCGGGAAACAAATTATTTTCTCACTCATATGTATCAGACCTGGAATGTACGACAATAGTCAACCCAGTGCTTTGTCCTTCACGAGCCACTACAATGACCAGTACTGAAGGTTTCGTGTCCGTCTAAATAAACCTAACTTAGATTATTTCAATGAAAGATATGCTTACTGGACAGAAAATGGGTGCGAATTGGAGTGACAAAGATGACGCTTGGAAAGACTCCTGATTATATATATATATATATATATATATATATATATATATATATATATATATATATATATATATATATATATATTTATATATATATCTGTCTATCTATTTATCAATCTCTCTCTCTTTCCATTGACCAACACACAACAGCTCGAATCCTTGTTCGCATATATATATATATATATATATATATATATATATATATATATAATATAATGTCTGTGATTGTGCTTCCGAACACTTCAATTCCCATGGCTCACGTTTTGTTCCCGAACACATGTGCAACTACTCGAACGTTGTTCACTGCCATCAATTTCACAAGCACACATACACACACACACATGCACAGACAGATTTGGATCGTCATCCGCCTTTCTTGTTTCGTGAGTCATATATAATGTTATGTATTGGTGTGAGTGCGGATATCTTGAAACAAGCTTGTTCGCCACGCTGTTTTTTCCTTATAGTATATTTCTCTTGAAGAGTAGATTTTTCAAACGACATTTTATTATTAAAAAGTAATTCAATAAATAGGTGATGACTTGCTCATTCGTTTCTCATCAGATCGCTTTGATTATTCGTTGACAGAGACAAAATTTCCAATCCGATGGACCGCTCCGGAAGGTATGCTAAAACAAGCATACTCCACAAAGTCGGATGTTTGGTCATTTGGTGTGCTCATATATGAGATACTCACGTTTTGTGAAACGCCTTATGCTGGTAAGGGCTGATCTCACATAAGAACTATTCAAGCCGAAAGTTCGATATGAACGTGCATAGTTGATATTTTGTATTTCGTTTGACTTTCTTCCATTTAAATAACTTATAGTCTAAGTAGCTAGTCAGTGGAATATAAATGGATTAGATGAAATACATTTTCCCGTGCCGTTGGGTAATCGTGTTTTACAGTACATTACATTATTGTCTGCGTGCTTCCCACCACTTTGACAAAGGATATAGAGTGGCTTTTGGGACTACCATAAATCATGAACCAATATTGTTTTCATCAATAATCGAACAAGACACTGCATGCCATTTGAGAATCCTAGGTAACATCGTAAACTCCTATCACAGCACGAGTTTGATTACGAATAGCTACGAGACTAGAGTTTAACCCCGTGAACATTTGCTATACCGATATAAAAGCAACTTATAACAGTTGGATGATATTGATAATTGTTGTGCTCATTATGCCATCTGTTTATTATACGGAATGCTTTCGCATAGGATACAAAAGCCAGACTGGCCATTGTTAAGCACAGAAATTCAGTAACTTTCGAAGCCTGTGTTCATTTTTTTAATTAGATTACGTCAAAAACTGACCGAAAAAGTTTTTCTATTCACTATAACCTTCTATAAAGTCCGAACTACTACCAAAAATGTATTTCATGTTCGTTTATGTACAAGGTAGTTTCCAACCCAATCGAGAAATCATTATTCGTCTTTGGCTATATCACATAAAGTTGACATTAGGCGAGCTAATGAGAACTGGCTGGGTTAGTCTGACGGACAAATTGTGGAGCTAAAATCAGTGCACGATGAATTCTGGTTCTGTATCAGACTCGGGGAATGTGCACTACAAAATAGCACTAACAAGATAGATTGTTGAAGCATATCAAACATTTGTATGAGATTCAAAAATTCAAATTCTTCAAGTGAATAAATTGTTCACAATACAGAAAGTATACAACATTTCCCATTTTTTCTGTCATGAAAATAAAGTTGAATGCAAGTTTTGTTTCATTGTCACAAGATCGAAAGCAGACATTTGTGGCTGTTCTTTCGTGATGATGATCGATTAGCATTTCTGTACAGAAATTGACAGTAAAATGTCACGAAGAAAACTACTTTTGCCTGTCCTTTGTTGCGCCGTGTCTTCATTGATTCTCAGTCAGATTATTCAAACAGCTGTATTAATTCATGGAAAACAGAGAACATTAGACAAATCGTGATAGGTTGTACATCTCTCTCTCTCTCACTCACTAGATTTCATCTAAAGATAATTCTAAGTAATTCATATGTTGTTTATTAGATTATTTATGACCAGGGAAAATTCACTTGTTACTATTGCAAAATTCAGCTTTGGGGTAGAAATAAAGTGTGATCAGTGAAACCCATTACAAACTCAGTAACCTTCACCACATCACAATTGTATTGAGAAAAAATCATGTTATTGGGGATTGTACGTGCATCACGTGACTGTATTGTCAAATAAATTGTGCGTATTTGCTGGTGCTAACTCATCCTTCTGGATCGGTCGTTGGACACAAAACGAGAGTGCAGAAATTGGCTGTACCATGGCCCGTAAATAACTGATCAACAATTAACAACGATTGTAGCTCGTACCAGCCCTAGCTACCGCGCCAGATCACTCGAATGGGTCCATGCTCGTACATGAGCCAGGATCGATACAACGAGCGATGTGCGCCCAGCAAGTCCACCTCAATCGCAGACAGTGAATTCCACGCGCAAGCGTACATGGACCCTAGTAAACATACAAATATATGCATGAAGATATGAACACACACATATTTCCATTCATGTATACATACATGTATACATGTATACATACATACATACATACATACATACATACATACATACATACATACATACATACATACATACATACATACATACATACATACATACATACATACATACATACATACATACATACATACATACATACATACATACATACATACATACATACATACATACACACATACGTATATATATATATATATATATATATATATATATATATATATATATATATATATATATATATATATATGCAGACACCCATAAATGTGTACATACACACGTGTATCCGAGTCTTTTTGACCAGAACTTCATCGCCTTGAATAGACTGACTGGCACAGACTATGGTTGACTAAAGAGTGGTTGGCCGCTAACAAGCAAATGCTGAGCCGCCTGGGGTCTGTGTCTCATGGAAATTCATGGCGAATCGAGAAATAAATGCGGGGTAAATTTTCTTGAACGCAGTGGACCTCCGAAGTCATAAAACAATATTCTAGGAGTGTAACTCTTCGAGGATCTCAGTCGTGATTCAGGAAAAACACACTGGATCAGATTAGCGTTGTAATCTGTGTCCCAACGCTAAAAGTGTTAAACGCAATTTCGTGCTTCCCGCAGCAGGTGAGTCACTTAATAGAATGGACAACACATCGTATTGACTACGTCTAGAGGAGACCTCGTTAGGCCCCATCAGTCACAAACTATAGACCGCAGCCGAAGTGAGATGCCGAAAATGTTGGCGTGTGTCTGTCTCAAGATCCAATAATCCGTTCGTCAGAAGTCTCGTGGTCCCCTTAAAGCTTCTCGACAGAACAAAAGCTTTGTCGGATGCCGTAGCTTATCGGTCAGCCCCGAGATCTTCCAACTGTAGGAATGTGAATACACATTGGACAGAAGTAAAAGTATTTTCAGAGTTGTGGATCAAAAATAACTGGGCTGACCGGTGTGATTTGGACTGAATATCACAAAGAATTATCCTACTGTACTCAGTGGTAAGAGCTGCAAGGCTCCGCATCTCTCTCGGGAAATCAGTATTCTTTGAAGTTAAGCCTTGCTCTCATCAAAATCTCAGACAATTCATAAACTACAACTCAGTTTCAGAATTTTGGATTTTCTTTCAACTGGTGTTCTCGGCTTCCGTTTTAAAAAACGCATGAATATTTCTGCAACTAAGAACAAGCTATTAAAGCATCCAAAGAATAAAATAACCGTAAAGGTTAGGTTCACATCCTGAATGCTGATTGAACCGGTTCGCCAACCAACACGATTGCACGATACTTCCGGATGATATGATGCAATGTGAAATCGACTGCGATTCACCTCATCAAACCAAATCAAACTGATTCATTAGGACCCCAATGACCAAGGAATCCTCGATCCTCGGGCAGCAAATCGTCAGAAACCAGTAACTCATGCCTATCCATTCGGTTGGATCCAGTGTACACAATACTTCGTGTACTGTGGAAGAAACGATCTACCAGGACCAGAAAAACCACGCGTTCTTCCTTATTTTCTCAAAGTACAAAAGAACAAAGTACGTGAATCCTATGTGGATCGGTTTAACTAAGAGCGAAAAAACTATTCTTGACCAAAAATAAAGACTGTTTGGTTGCTGTATTAGAAAAACTCATCCGGAAAAAGCAACACAGGTTTCGCTTTATGAAAACCTGCGCTGAAAAAACATTGTTCTGTAAAGAATCCCAAAACACTGTCACAAGTTGCAAGAGCCAAAAAGCCTGATTTACCGACTTCTACTTTGGTGATTATCTAGTAAAAATGCAATAAATTTGGGGCATAGTTCAATCCGACGGGATATCTGAAAAAGGCTTTATTGAAGCCGACTTGTACTCAAGCAACTTTTGGTCAAATGAAAGCAAATAAATACTAATAGATGCTACTTGAACTTCACCAATTCAACTGTGTATTCTGTACAGTTTGCGTGAAACCTCCGGACCACTTTAGTGTAATAGGGAACGGAAATACTTTCTCATTCACAGTTTCATCCTATTTACGGTTCAGGCCTCAGTTCCAAGGAAGTCAAGGATCACGTTTGCTCTGGCTATCGCTTACCGCGGCCGACAATGAAAGTTCGTATGCCAATTAGTGCACAAGAAGCGTACGAACCAAGTCCACAGGGAGGCGTCTACACTATGGGACGTTGTCCACTAGATCTGTACACCCAAATGCTTCAGTGTTGGCATGTGGATCCAGAACTTCGTCCTACATTCGCCGGAATGAATACCTATTTGATGAATTATTGTTCGAAATTTAACAGAACGCCAAATTCCAAATGCTAGCTTCGTTTCTTTTGTACATAGAAGTTCTGTATTGAAATCAGTTATCATCAGAGGATTATTTTTCGCGTGCGATAATATTGCTCCATGTCCTAACCAACATTTTGTACATCCAATAAAATGCTATTGTTAAACTATTATGTTAAATACTTCACTGTAAAAGTCATATCGCACTTTATAATATGACTATAAATGACTCGAACTAGGTAGCGGACGATATCATTCCAACAAGAAAAATTGCTTTGTGCATATCATATCCCACGTGATCACAACGAATGAAATCCACAAAAAATGCGTACATACTGTCATTTACTCGAGAAACAAGAACTGTAAGATTGGAAGAGATCAATACAACGTCAGTGTATAGAAATAAAAACAAAATAATGGAAAATAAACCTAAGACATCTAGACTCGAAGCACTGTCCATCTCATTCACTCTTCAGCCACTGCAAATAAACTGTCTACTAACTGTTTCAGTGAGTGTGGATGCGTCTGATGAAATCAAATTTGAAAATAAGGTAGCATTGCAAATCAGCTCGTCTTCGGTTATTCGTACACCCACCATTACACGACATTAAATATTGGTTCACAAACTGAAAAGAGAGCGAGGGGGGGGGGGGGGGGGGGGGTGGCAGTTTACAGTCCTCAAGATCCAAATCGGTCTCTGGATGTGCAAAGAATTCACGCTCCCTTGGCCCACTTCTCATGCCCATCTGTTTGAACGCTCTATACTATGATCAGTTTCAGACGGACTCAGGGCCGGAGACAAATCTGGGCCGTTCGATCGGTGAACTGTCATCCACCTCCAATTTGCCAGTCTCATTCAATATAACGCACTGATATGTGTAAAATTAAATGGAAATATCCTTTTCCATCATGCTGTTCTATTACCAGTGTTTCGCAAGGGATTTTTCAGACAGACAAGTTTTATTGCTGAACTCAATAAGCGTGCATGACACTGGCATCCTCAGCCAGAAATCATCTATTAGTAGCATACCACAACGCCGTTGGTGACATGTCATCTCAAATACTCTATGCAAACATGAACTCTGAATTACTAAAGTTCTTGGAGACCATGACAATCAAAAGATGACATCCTACTTCATGGTAAAAATGTCAGTTTGCTCTGCCTTGGTGATTAGAATCAAACTGTGCATGGCTGCACATCTACCGTCTACAAAAAACCGGACCATATTAACCCGTCACTCTGCAGTACACGCTGGTTGAAGGGTTAGGGAATCATTCCGGAAGTAAAGTGTGCAAACTCATGACTCTATTTTCTTCAAAACTATCTGGAAAAAAGGTTTTTCAAAAATATAGTTCATTGGAAGAACAGTTCGACTGTAAAACGAGTCTCTACGGCTGAAAAATAACCACATGTCATAATAGGACAATTAGGTGCTAGCAATTAATCAGGTCACCGAATTTACACATCTGTCGATTTCATTCTAAATTGTTTTGTGTCAGGTTTTTGGTGAATTTAATTGAAACTCTTATTCATTGATGATTTAACAAGAAGTTACTGAAAGTTCGTTCACAACAACAGCATAGTCAACTGAGCTTCGTTCAGTCTCCAATAATAGGAGGTTTTTTTTTAAAAAAAGACAAGTGGGAACAATGGAAAGGTTTCATCTGAACATGCGTTGAGGTCACAATGCAGTGCAATTCCGTGAATGAATTACAGTTTAGTCGCTGGACGTGTAAGCGTACAAATAACGAGCTTGCCAAACCAAGTTGAATGCTGGCCCGACGGATGCAAAACGGAGCCCACAAATACAACCTCAGCAATCACCTCATTGTGGCCTTGTCTCTGTCACTCGAGTAACCTTCACATAACGGTTGTGTACTGAGAGGTGAATTTAAATTAGTTCACTAAAAGCATATGATTTAGCTATTACTAATATTTAAAATAGCATAGATGATGGAACATCCATCCACTTTCTCCTCTTCCTTTATTTCAACGGTGCTGGCCGGAGTCGAACTGGCAGCCTTCGGCCTACAGGCCAGAAGTTTTAACAGATGGGCTATCAAGTTACGGCCAGTCGGGTAATGGTATTTCTCTTGATGAACTACTATCTGGTAGAATCGACACAGCTGGCTCAGCATGGAACTAATGCTTCGCTCTATTTGTCTCTTCAAGCTCTGATGGCAATTTTCCATGGAATATACTTAGTCATTCTCCGGACAAACAGATAGAATATGATAAATGATCCCAAAAATTTGAGGAATTGATCCGCCGAATAAAGACTTTACGAATCCGAAACTTCGTTCTTAGCCCGGACCATGCAAAGTTTAATTACCGGTTACACAACTAAGGTTTTTTGCTTTGTCTTGCGCCCAAGTCCATCCATAGTAAACGAGGATAAGCTATTTCTGATCGAGTACGGCGAACAAGTTCGTGAGATCAAAATGAAAATAATTGTCATTTTTTTATTCGTTAACTAGCTGTCAACAGCCAAAATAATGGAAAATGACTTCACAGGAGAGTTATACGCACAGCTTTCTATTAGATTATTACTGTTCTCTAAAAACGTTTAATTTTATCATTCGTACTGGATAAATGAAATGATTCGTTCACAACCTGTCACACCGTAAGTCAGCACGAATGACAAGGTATGGAACACGAGGCCAAAGCAGATTTAGACATACGACTGTGAACAAGGAACAAACAATCAATAACTGCCTGTGACAGACCGATCCGAGCAGACAAGCACGAGTTACAAACTGGCATCAGGCATTCAAGTGAAAGGTGAATGGAGTTGATTGAAGGTTAATGTTGCTTGTGTGAATCTCGAAACAGAAGTACTGACTCCTAATCTACTGGAGCCAAATTGTATGTTTGTGGACACCTGAGGGTTTAGCTGAGTGCGTGGCTCTTACTTTCATGGTTGAATATCACATAATAAGCATGTAATCGCGCACAATCAGCGACAGTTTTCCGTGACGCGGTAGATTTTGGCTCTAAAGTCTTTCTTTCTCTCCCACACCACGTCACACGAGTAAACGAAGAGGCAAGTGAACCACTGAAAGTGGCCAATAAACGGCAATTAGCATTCTGTTTGACAAGGCCCCATAAACGTCTACCGGGGTATTAATCGCTGGCCTATTTGAAGCGCAAAATTACATTGAAAATTTCCGATGTCTTATAAATGGTTGTTGGCTTCCGAAAACATTCAACCTCCTAATTTGGCTCTACTATCTAGTTGGTAGATATTTTAGTCTGACACGTGGAACACCCCCATAGCATATAGAGGACAAGCACACTGATATTTCCCAAAGAATTTCTCCTCGTGTCACTTTGCATCATCGTACCAAATCTTAATCCTATCTACTAGTTTATCCTTGAGTGTATAGTAAATGCATGAATGTTCCGATGTTGTTTCGTTCGTCATCAGCAAAACAGAGTGGTATTTTTGCTCTCGAGGAAGGAATTATCAATTACAGAAAATCCATGTCAAAAATGTGGAAACACATCGGGGTATAACTGTTAGTGCTGTTCGCCTGCTATGCTGAACAGTTCATTTTGCTATGCATATTCGTCAACACATAAAATATTGATTTTCGAATAAATGAACAGTTTCTAAATAACTAAAAGAAAGCGGGTTCGTGCATCAATTGTTTGTTGTCGAAATGTAACGGTACACCGGGGGTAGGAGCTAAACAACTTTTCGTGAATATATCCTGGTCCTCTTGTCAACGGGTGTGTGGTACTTGGTTCTAACAGTCACGTCTGCTACTCGGAAAACCGGTCAATAATCGTCTCATGCATGGACATACACTTGTTTGTATTTGATTGTGCTCCGGTCGCTACACCATTTGTTGACCTATCGATCCGGCCGCATGAGGACTAACCTGGCTGGCCCATGCGTGTAAATCACTGACTTCAGTTACGCACTTCACTGCTTGTTTACCGGCTACGTCGGGGTTTTGTGTTTATGGTCACAAGTAAATGTAGTGCCATTATCACATGCTCTACTGCGGACTACGAACAAATCAGCGTGCTAACGTAATGGGACACTTTAAGTGATAGGAATTTCGCATAAATAAAATATGACTATACGCTAAATAAACACCACTTAGGAGAGTAGATGATAATGTGTTCGTCAAATCTCTTCAGTAAGTTAACGTACATTACACGCATTACCAAGGCACAAGACAAATCTGTCTAATCGTGTGCATGTGTCCGAAACACCTCTACCAAATTCATTCAAAAGTGGGGGACAAACTTTCTGTCAATAACATGGCTATACTGATTTATGCATTTTATTGGTTGTTATCTGTGAGGTGCACTCGCCAAAGGCCTCTTATTTCAGTTAGTCATGTGTTGTCATTCCTAAATTGTTCGTGTGTTTTGACAGTCTGAATACCTGAACTCGAAAGATGCATGTGTGTATGTATGTGCATATTTCTAAACGTGTAGTGTACGTTAGATGTGCAGTATAAAATGATGTTGCGGCACACAGCTTTCTGTGTACATCTGATATCGGGAACCATACTTAGATTTCGACCGTACTTTGTGAGGTGAGTTATATGTAAACGATACGATCAACCCTCGTTTTTATTCGATACACTGATGTAAACTTCCTTGTTTTGCTTTATCATTTATTCTCCCGGTAATGGTCCAGACCAGCCTCGTTTTACACAGACGGGAGTGTATTGTTTGATTACCCAAAAATAATGGTGCAGATATTGGGTCACATTATGTGGAATCATTTCTATTAGCTCACAAAATAAAATTGTTCGTTATGTCAGAAAAGTAAAAGAATCCTATTCCCCAAGAAGCCTTAATTTGTAAACTAAAATCAATATTTTTCACGTATTTTAAATAGCAGAGAAATTTACGGAAAATCTAACAAACATTTCTTGTTCCACTTCTCCTCAATTACCTCCTGAATAGGGGTCCACACTTCAAGAGAAAAGTGAAGCAAAGTAAAATTGTCTTTTACCCAATCCTTTCGAACGATACACGGATCAATAGTTGATTGCTGTCTACATGACGTGAAATTTCTATCCGCCTTTTAGTGGTGATGGGTAGGTTTCGAAAAAGCGAGAAAACTAACTGTTCGATAAAGTAGCGCACACTCCTTAAAACCTGCATTCAGAGCCACAAAGCAGAGAAGATACGGTGGGACTGCACTCTTAACATGAATATGTAACTGTATTAGTCACAGCTTAAAGTTGCAGGAAACGATAGTGTTCACCATGGTATTAGTTTGTCCATGATATAATGAGAAAATTCGCAGCTGCTTTTCATTAAACAATAATGAGTCGGTAGAACAATATGGAATATCTGTGTGAGGAGCTTGTCTTTAGTTGTAAGAGGGTCACCCAAGTGAGAATGGTGAACCGGCCGAGGTGAAACAGTTATCTTGGTGTTCTTCGGGCATTAATGACCCGGGTTCGATTTCCACCAATGCCGGTCACGATTTTATCAGACATCAAGAGCACCAAGCTTTGAACACCATTTGTACAGCCTTTCGGCAGAGACGTTCATCATCAGTGTCACCGTGGGGGTGAATTGCTAGTTATTTTCAAAGCAGAAATTGATGTGAACAACACTGGAAGACAGAATAAATATTTTATTAAGCCACATGAATTCTTAGCTTAGCTCCGAAGGAGGGTAATAACTGGAAGATGGATACGGATTTTTGGCACATTACATAATTTAGCGAAGCATGGAATGTATAACCTAATATGTGGTCAACTTACTGGACTGGATTAGTTTTTCCCCTGAATTTAGCAGGCAACGTGACAAATGCAGATCGTTATCCCTTCTCAGGCCAGCACAGATGCACCTGGAATGTATTAAAGATGCATACAAGTATGATCCACTGTATTACCGCAAAACTGAATATCAAAGCTATTGTGGATAGATTACTTACCAGGTTCACTTGTCCTGTGTGTTTGTCCCAACTTCTTTTAGGCCTTTGGACAATGGCGTTGTGGTGCGTTGAAGAACTTTGTTTCGAACACAGAATTAGTCTGTGTAATTTGCTTAAAATCAAGTTGGTCGCAACGAGTGTTTATCATCTGATCCATTTAGATCGGTTTTCCGATAAACTGTAAATGACTCTAAACAGCCCGTACTGCGTTAGTGTGTCCCTTATCGACGGCGTGGGTTACTATTACGCTGGTTACCATCTTATAGATCCCTTTGGCTAACCATGTAAGTCAGTGTTCTTGAGCTCGATCAGACACCTGGTTGCTCTTCGGACTCATTTCGCTCCATACGTGCAAGCGTGCTGTTATACACAGCATGAGTCCAAACATTCGGGCAGCTTATCTTTGAGTCTTTCTTGTTAGCACGGTTTGTTGTTGAGTGCTACTTGTGATGTAGTACCAGGTATGACAGCATGTTCGGATATCAACAAAACAAACCAAATGTTACAAACATGCCACTTGCAAAGTCGCTGACTTGTTCACTTGAACACAGTCATCCACACTGGTAGTGTCTGCTTAGAATGATTTCCCATAGCGTTAGAATACCGGCAGGTCAACATTCGTGCATTGGCACCTCCAATGAATTCCTTCGTTTCCCAAGTAACGTAACTTGTGATGCCCAATCCGTACTCGTGTTCAATACATAAACAACATCAAAAGTGAACGCGTTGAACAAATTTGAACAGTTTGTAGAGGATTTGCCTTGCATTACGTACAGGGTGGGTGCTATGAATTACTTACAGTACTACATATGAAAATTAGTACCGAAGGCATGGTATGAAAATGTGATTCGATCCCAGAAAAAAGTGTGTTGATACTGCTCCACGAATGCGAATCAGGCATGCACCAAACAACGGCATTACGCAAAGCACACAGTTCGCTTGATTCGTATTCACGTAGTAACAGTTTTGGCCAGTTCAACTGAAATCGCGATACACGTGTGTGATATGGACGGAAGCCCACACGGTGCGACTGCACAGGATTGCCGTCCTGTGATTGACTGACTCACAGATAAATAAATCCCGAGTCCTAAGGCAAGGAACACAAGCTCGTTTTACAATGTATACCGTAGGACATATTGTCAAGCAATAACGATAACCTACCTCAAATAGTAGATGAACCAACCACGAAATCAAGACAGTGAACAAAGGCTTCAAAAAGCCCAGGCATCAATGGACAGGAAAAGCTCGAGACAGCGATGCGAGGACGAGTCGCGTGGTTTACAGAGAAAGACGTTTATTGGAAAGCATTTGGACGAATCAACGGTCAGAAGACAAGCTATTACCCGAAGGAACACAAATAAGCGTGGTGAAGAACAAACGGAATAGCATGGCTATGAGAAAGTAGCATGATCATAACGGGCTGGCCTAGTTCGATCATAAAGACAAAGATAATTACAACCAAACGTTCGGGCCCTGTAGAATAACCCAGGCAACTGACGTAATAACAGAACGGGTCATGGATACCGGCGGATCAGTGCACATAGATTCCAAAACCCGAAGGAAAGGTCACAAAAGTGACATCATCTGTTTAAACTCACAGTTGAATGCGAACAGATGAAGACCATGATAATTAAGGTTGGTCAATACCCGTCATAGAAACAAGGTTAAAATTGCGTGACGAAATGGGATAGAACAAATAAATTTTCACACTGGCGTGAAAACGAGGAGTCGATGGTTAGAGTAGAAACTAAAGTCCTAAAAGCGAGAACAACAAGCGAACTGTTTGGTAAATGTAATACAAAATTTGCGGAGCATAGCACGGGATCTGAACTAAATCAGTTTAAAGGAGTTTCTCGACAAGGTTAGCTGAATTTCGATGTCTAATTTCAACAAATCTTTACAGCGACCATTTTTCAGTTTGCACCGTGCACCTAAACAGGACACGTGGTGAAAAGTGAATCTGTACTTCAAAAGTAAGAACAGAATGATGGATGTTTCATAATATACACTACAAAAAAAACCCGAAAATGTATTCTGATTTTTGACTCAATGTTTTGCTTAAATGTTTTCGATAGCAATCAAATTGCAGAATATGATAACTGTGTGAGGGCAAACACCTTTCACCACTTGCGATAGAAAGCTTCACGTTCACTCAGCCGGTAATCAGGGTGGACCCAGCACGGTGTCAGGAATTTTGCCACTCCAAGTGACAGTCAGAGGGACACGCGGTTCCTTCGCATGCAGCGAAGCGGGTTACCTTGCATGTCATCTGCTCTTTCAGATGTAATTACTCATAAACAAGAAATAAATAAAGCCAAATTTAATACCATTTCGGCGGAAAACTACCGATTACTTTAGGGGGGAATTGGTGGAACACGGCTAAAAAATATATACTTGTAGCATGTCTAAGAAATTTTTTAACTGGAGGAACAATATTTTCACACTTCCTGTTACGCAATGTTTTCACTTTATGTAGATGAGAATTTGTGTCTCCAACAATACCCATTACAGACAGCCATAAATTAGAATTCGAGTGAAAACAGGAAACTTGTTTCAGACGCGATTAACCATTCTTTATGAATGAACAACTTACCATTGAAAACTATGACAGCTCTGTGCAGTTCTTTAATCTGGCTTGTTAGGAATTAACGGCTTTTTATACCCCTCGATTCCCAACTGGGACTCGAACCGGGAGTACAGGATTGTTTGTCACACATGCCCTACCACCGGGTCATCCGGATTGGCTCGTCAACACCACGTGACGTAGCTGGATTCCGTCACTGGTTTCAGTTGTAAACTTGTCCATCATTAGAGTTGAGCACTTGGTGAGTGACAATGAGGCGCGCTACCTTTGAAAGCTAAGGACTGAAAGGCCGTGTCGTATAGTGTCGAGGTTAAACGAACCTTTGAGATCCAGCCACGAGAGCCTGGTATTCGGACCATGTGTGACCGACAACAGCCGACGGGAAATAGTGCAAGATGGCTGCAATGGTTATTCCTAGCAAGTCAGATCAATCAACTGCACAGAGCTTCCACGGCTTTTCATACCGAGTTGAGCTTTGAAATTGCATGATGAAGACTAGATTCATAAACAAATACCATTTCATTTTCCTATTTTTTCCCTCCAATTTCTTACTACTTTCGTTGGTAAAAAGTGATTTCCGAATTCTTTCCCACTCTGATCTAAACTAAGGAGCGTATAGAACAAAAATAAAGAGTCAGTGAAATGTAAATTTAAGTCACGCATGCGGATCAATAAATACTCCCCAAAAATTGAATTCTGCGAAATCAAAATTAGTATTACCTCGTAAAAAGTCATGCAAGGAAAAAATCCGTTGCTAATGGAGTATGTGTCTCATATCATGTAGTGTGGACGTTAAAATATCGAGAAAGAGTCTCTCCAGATAGTTTGGCGGTTGACAAATAGATTATAGAATGTCCATTCTACAGTGGTTCTGGGGTATTCAACGATGGAATGAACGTGCATGTTACGTTGTGAATCTATAAAATCTGTAACCTTTTACCGCCTAAACGGTTGCATAACCTTCAGTTTTATGTAAATTTTAATGGTGATTTGGGTCATCAGTTTTGACCCACATTTAATGGAGTAAATTCGACCAAGATGGGCTAAGAGGAATGTCAACTTGTCTGTAACAAATTCTATTTAAATCTCCATTCGGTAACATCCTTTGGCGACATTCAAGTGGAATACGTGTGTAAGAAAAGTGGTCTGAGTTCTTGTGACTCCCGATGCAATGTAGTTTTTTTTTAAATCTGGTAAACGCTTCGTCATGACCAAGGTACTCTAAACGCAAAGGCATCTAGTGTATTGGTGGGGCATTACACACTTTAGTGAAAGTATTTCTAGGAATTTCGTCTCGATTTTTTCCCTAAATTCATCAAATCCGTTGTAGGTGACGAAAGGCTCAAGCGACTCGGTCGCTTAATTGCTCACCTATATTTAACCACAACTATGGAATCCCTACAAGGCGAAATCAGACATTTGAAGTCTCGACTTGGTGTACTTCTGGATCGAACAGTTGGTCATAAGCGATCCGAGCAAGCAAACCAGAAGGTGATAGGATTGGTTACTGTGGAGAGTGTGTTCGAAGTGGAAAACAATGATTCATCCTTTGGAGACCCAGGTAAACCGTGTGTGCCAGAAGCTGACCGATCGACATGGAGCAAACAAATCGAGTTTGCACTGTCCTGTATCGGCTACTCAGTCGGATTGGGTAATATTTGGCGATTTCCTTACCTTTGCATGAAGTACGGTGGAGGTAAGTCTAAAATCAGTACAAATGATCGATTAGAAAGTATGCATATTTCGCTGAAGTTTTGCTGTCATCAACAGAATGCTTTGTTAACTGGATCTCAATCAGACAACTGATCACAACCGAACTGTTTGTTCTGCCAATGCCTTCACTCAGCTTTCCTATCTGCTGTGTTCAACTACAAATGATTATCACCTCAACTATCATTGAGAAATAGAAGTATAAACTATATTCTTGTGAAGAATGTAAACAGATTTTGTCATTAAAACGTGAGGATAATTTTATCGAGCAAAACGTTCATATATATATATATATATATATATATATATATATATATAGCATTATCGAACGCCGTAAGCTTTTGAGGGTAATGTAATTTTAAACAAGTGAACGTTTCCGTGTCCAACTAAGAACCTCCTATACTCTTGCCCCGTGGAAGGTGAGCAAGCATTCTGTGAATGCAAATGAAGCCACGCGTAGTTTAAGCGCTTGGAGTCGACATCGTTATGCAAAATAATGAATGATTTTGCTAGCTAATCAACCCGAGAGTAACATATTGTTCACATTTTGTCTACCTTTAACCACATGTGACAGAGGATTTCCTCTTGTCTATTTCAGGTGCATTTCTCGTCCCCTACTTTCTCTACTTGGTTGCTTGCGGCATGTCGTTGTTCTTTATGGAAACTGCTATTGGTCAGTCAACCGGCCTGAGTACCATTCGCATTTTCAATATGATCCCAATTTTTCAAGGCAGGTTGACGTTTTACTTACCGTAATAGTTTTGGGACCAACTTCCAACTGCCCAGTCATATTAATTCCCATTCGGAAACGTGTGATACCAAAGAGGCGAGCATTGTTATTGCCGCATCTGATCTTGTATTGTCTCGATTTCGTGGCTATCAGTTTTCTCCCGCCCACGCCTTATTAACGCAGTGAAGTAACAGAACGGAAATGTTGAACAGCAAATTTTAAAAGTTGTTTAGCAAAAAGCCTACTTTCCTGATTTGATAGCACGAAGAAATGAGTCATGAATGTAACCGATATACCAACGTGAATAGGAACCAATTACCGGGGAGAGGGTCAAATTTATTCTATTTTCATTCAATGAAAACGGAAAGAAGACATATATGATACGTGAGATACAAAGTGGGAAAAATGAGAAAAGAGTTTATTACAAATAAGTCAGCAGTTCTTGTTGGGTTTTGTGGTGAATGTTCGGGATGGCAGATATTTTTCAATGACTGTTTCTGTCCACGATGAGGTGGGTTTTCTATCTTGATCAACTTAGCTTCGTTAAAAGCCAGCAGTTCTGTATTGCGGTTGCGTAATCATATGCTGAAAGACTGGGTCACGTCGACTTGACGACCTGTTAAGAGTAAATGCCTCGCGGTATCTGACGCAGAATGTTTTTTGCCGGACTTTGTCTTGTGCAACCCCACTTAGTTACTGAGCGTAAAAGTCATTTTCGAAATGTCTTCAGCCCCTCTTTGAGACAAGTGTCGTTCTCTTCTGCCGATGTGCTTATCACAGCAATTGTAAATGAACAGGTAGACGCGTAAAGCAATAAAGAAAATATGATTGCCAGGCTGATCCGTAATTCCTAATCCCGTAGTGGTACACGTCATGCTTTATCCAGCTACCGTATATGCCCGGCCTAGAGCGGAGTTCATTTTATGACATAAATGATGAAAAATTTGGTCACTTTTACAAGTAACGAGTGAACTGATTTGATTTCGTTCAGTTGTCGAAACGGGCTTCGTTTTGCATCGTGGTTTACCGAGTTGCCCAATGAACTTTGCCGCCTAACAGTTGACCAACTGGGTTTCCCTAACTAAGCCTTCTTCCTATCAAGGTTTATTAGGAGTAAAACATTTTTGAGCCTAGCGGAGCAGAGTTCTGACCAAACCGCAACTGCGCGCTACCGGAGTGAAACCAGAGAAAGATCTACAATGCCCGCTCCCTGTTGTGTTTCTGTGAAAGACCCCATTGTAGAGTGCGGTTCGGAAGCTTTGTTATTAAAACTCCCCGAAAGGGGCATACTCAATTTGGACTCATTTTTATAAGACACAGATCAATCCGCTGCAGTTTCATTTGAATCGAACGGAGCGCGCATGGACGGAGAGTTCATTTTTAGAATCACATGGTGATTCTTCCAAAGTTAGTTCGTCGGTTAACGCGGCTAACCTTCAGAACGAGGACTCGTGGACCCAAGTAACCGACGAATTAACTCTGGAAGAATCACCGTGTGATTCTAAAAATGGGCTTGCCGTTCAAACAAGCTGCAAAAGATTCAAATGAGAATACAGCTGTAAATCAACTGTAGAGTGCTCAAGTATAGGAATGATTGGGCAGAGGAGTACCGGGTACGCATACCTGATGAGCGGCAAAAACCGTGAAACCGGTCTTGTGCTTCAGGAGAAATTTTGCCTTGTCATCCACGTACAATGCTATACTACTCATTTTGAGGATAGATCAATTCCGTTGTATGGAACTCAAAATTCTATGGAACTGGATAGATTCATCATCATTTAAAATCAATAAAATATCAGAAACATAATCATTGTACAAATGAAAATGGGTAACTTGATTGGTCAACTGGTTTTCGATTATTCCCAAGAAATTATCTGCTATTGTTGTGGCAGGAAGCTCTTTGGTTCCTGACATCAGGAACACAAACCGACCAGGATTTCTGAGTTGTTTGTTTTAAAAATTTCCCTCATTTTTCCACTGTGCATCTCATGTACCGTATCACATATAAGCTGACATGTTTTACGCGCACGATTGCCAAGAGTGAACTAGATGCTTGCATCTTGCAATATATGTCTTCTTTCCGTTCTTAATAACTGGGCAAAGGGGATACAATGTTCCAAGTTTCTATTTTCATTGTCGTAAACCATCCAAAGTTGACCGGAGCAACATCACTGGTTATGTTCATTCAAAAGTAAGACCGAAAGCTAAACATTCAAATCCAGCACATTGTGTTGGCAGCTCTAACACTGCAAGCATGTTTCCTAGACGAGAATTTTCACTGCACGTCACTTATCGTTTGTACAGGTGGTATCAATGTGTAGGACATGAGATGCGGTCTGAGAAAACAAAGTATCTCAAACCTAATGAGCCTGAAGAAGCACATAATCAGTCTCATCAAAAGTGAATATTTAGAACTCGATTTGGTAAAATAAACAAAAGGTAAAATAAATTCTCTTGTATCATAAGGACTTGACAACGATCCCGTATCGCACATTCCATTTTGAATGCCTTCAGCGAAGAATACATTTTTAAGCTAATTCTTGTCTATCAGAAAACATTAAAATTTCCGTTATAGTCACATACCGAATATCACGTGTTTATTTTGACTTGCTGTTTGGACCAGCAGATAGATCAATTTACTGAGACACGACACAGTGAAATGCCAGTCGGGTGCCGTGTTAGACAAACGTGACGAGGAGGCTAGATGTACTGGCTAGATATCTCTAGATACGGATCCACTGTTGAGAAGTTCCGCTTTTTACGGGAATTCTCTTTCTTTATCCTAAAAAGTTTTACTAGGGACTAGTGAATATTTATTAAAATGTTTAAATGCTGAAATCAACGTAAGCCTCACACCACTTGACTATTTCAGAATGACAGGCTGGATGGAAAAATACAAATTGTGTGGCTCATCATTTTTTAATTACCTATGTTTTGTGCTAGTCAGTATAGGTTCAAAAAACAGCTTAGCCTATTTCAGATTATGATGATTTTAATTGCACTAAGTGTGTAAGATGTTACACCCGTATCTGAGCAACTGACTAGCTCGAGCTGTTGAAGACGCTTATCTCTTCATACTCTCTTATCCAAGGTTTTTGGAGTATCATCAGCATGTTCAAACTATTTTCATCACACATCTGTCTCCTTTACCAGGACTTGGTTGGGCAATGGTGTTCGCCTCGGGCATTTTAAGCATCTACTACAATATCATTATCGCCTGGGTACTGTATTTCATGGGCATGTCCTTTCAATGGGATCTACCTTGGGCAAGCTGTAACAAATCATGGAATACGCCACAGTGTTTCAGTTATGCTGATTACTTGGTAGGTTTTCAATTTGGTACTTTCGTATTATTTTCGCAGCGTTTTTTTTTATGTTTCTGATTGATCAAAATGATATGCATCGGTTTTCTGTGCCCAATTAGTAAAAAAATGTATGAACGCGCAAGCACGCAGCAGTCGAACGCCCCCAGTTGCTCTTCTCAATTACATTTTTTTAAATTACGAAATGAAAACACATCCGTTGGCACGGCTGATTAGTCTCGTGTGGCCAGTCGCATAGTCCACGAGATTACACCACAGGTTAACTATCAGCAAAGCTAACGGGATTCTTGTAATAATAGATTGTCGTTCATACTGAAGAATAAATTGCTATCTTCAATCAGACTGACCCTGAATACATTGCACACTTTTGTTTCACGCCTCCATTCTGCTGGTGCATTCGGTCCTGATTGCAGTAGGATCTTCGTATAATGTACTACTGTGGAAAATTATAAACCAATCGATTTCTGATATTCATAAAATAGTACAACTATGTAATATTCCTTTCTGAATACGAAATTCAAACATAGTTCAACTATCCTGCCAGTAGAGTAGTCACTGTTTTGCTGAGGTGGCCACAATTTTCGGTTCCACCGTAAGACGTGACTTCTAAAATAGAACGGAGAGGACACAATGGTACCATTTAATTTGCTGGGAGTTTCTCCACACAACAGTTTAAGAGGATGAGGTAGATATTCTACTAGAAATAAAACTAACAAAGCTCTTCCACCAATTTCAACTGCAGAACCTGTCGGCTGAATCAGGAAACATTTCCTTTGGCGTGAACAGAACCGCTGGAATACTTCGAAGTGCAGCTGAAGAGTTCTGGCTGTAAGTTTTGCTTGCTGTTGTCGATGCAGTCTGCGATTCAGACTACTCTGAACAAACTTAACAACAATGAGTATACTGAAACCAGCTTTAAAAAACTTGTAAAACCATTTCACTGTGGACTTGCTTTGTGCTTGTAAAGAGGTTTATTTCACGCTTTTACCAACGCAAAGGATGTGCTGTTCGGAAAAAGATTGTGGGAAGACGTGAATGGAAAAGCTAAAAGACCGGCCTGGGGGGATGTTTGCGTGTATCGATTACAACTGTTTCGGGGTTTGGCAACATTCCTCCATTTCCCGTTTTTTTAAGGACGTTGTGTTGATTCTTCAGACAATGACGAGATTCAGTCAAAGCGCAGTCCGGAGTTAAAACCGCGCAGGGGTTCTGTCTCTAACTGGGTTGCTTGAAATACATCAAATTCCCGGGCGTCTTTGACTCGTGGGTTTTGAATTCAATGTTTATTTGAACACCGCAATTTGCCAGCGATAGCCTAAACCATCAGAGTGACTTTTTCAACTTTTCACTGAGCGATTGGGTAGTGCATTTGGCCTCTAGGAGTCGCTAACTTACGTATTTAATTCGGATGCTGAACTATCCAAATTGTTTTTAAAGAACAGCTACTACGTACCTGCGTGACCACAAATATCCCACTTCAAATCAAAGTCTGAGGTAAGGACAGAAGGATAATAACAACGAGCGGTTATGTAAATGGCCATCACCCATCATCCTATGAGGTAACATGTTACAGGTAGAAACTCTATAATACCTAAATTGATTCGCAAACTGCTGTTTGACTTAGAGATATTTGATGATATTCATCATTCAGCAGACACTATATTAACATGCGGCAAAATTGTTCGGGATAAAATTTCTTTCATACCGCTATACTGAAGTTCCCATATCAAGTCGAGAATGAACACATTTCGTTGTACTGTTATCCGCCACTTGACATTTTAACAAGCTTCGCTCTTGCTTGGTAGTGAAAATGACAAGTGTGAATCAATTTTTCATCCACAACGGCAACTACGTCGGCTTGCACGTAGCTTAAGCTATTCGTCCCAAAATTAATTGTTTCACTTAAAAACGGCACCGTGATCGAATTAGAGTATCCCTTTTGAAGCTGATTGTTCATCTGTTGATTTGAAAGTTTCAAAAGTCCAAGACCAACAAGTTTCGCCCTGCAGGCTATTTTCCATCTTTATAAAAAGCTGAAAAATTGCATCAAAAGGTTTAAGAATTTTCAGCTACAATTAGGCACTGTTAGATTTCAATTTTCCTGAAGTGAAGTGATAAAATCGAGATGTTTCAGATACAATTTCTTCGGATTTTCTGGCTGGATCGTATTTGCGCAGTCATACAACCACATTTTCTCATCTGGGTAATGGTAAATCAATATTGTGTTTCCCCGTTACTTGGCATGAACTGACAATCTGTCCGTCATAAAAGTTGACGGCATTACGGTCGACATAATTTCAGCGTGCAAAACCTGTGACAGATAGGAAACATAATGTGTAACTTTCACGTAAGGCAAACTGTTGAAAATCACCCCCGGGCGGTCTATTGATGATGTATGTGTGTACCAGTTATGCATTCAGCGTTTCAGTCCAAGTTGACACAGGAGGGATCCACAAAGATTATATTTCTTAATAGGCCAGAAGATTAAACTGCACAGTGTACAGTGCTTCCATGTTTTACCACGGTGAATTGATCACTGATATTGTACAACAAACTATTCTATGAAAAATTTGATTCTCCCACTTCTGAAACCGGGTTAAATTCACGTCCACGAATTTGCTATTGTCTATTTGATCATGGAAAGTGTTATCCATTTTTCATTATTCTATTTCACTCACTCACTGTCCCTGCAAGTTCGTACGTACCGATCTAATTATTTTAGGATTCATCTGAAAATAGAAAACCACAATGCATTTTATCAACGATCTTGATATCCCAACGGCAAGCCTTTTTTATTTGCTTCACCCGTTGGTTGTTTACAGCATACTGAGTAACCTTGGAGGACAATGATGAGGACATAAGAACACAAACCGTATGATAGGTTATAGCTGGTCAGGTCCTTATCCGCAGAGTCGCGGAAGGCGGCTCAAATTATTCAAAAATGGATTATTTTCTAACGTTATGGTATGATACATCAAACACAGGTCCGTAATGATTCCTTATTTCAACGTTTTCGAACATGACACTGCAGCAGTTTTTCCAGTAATACGCAGATATGTTAGCAAAAAAAGATATCCTTACCAGGCTATGCCCAAGTAAATGAAAAATATACTAATGAACATGCGACTGCAGGTTTCCGTACATTTGTTCGCCGTCTACGTGTTCAGTGTCTAATCTCAGTGAGATGTGAACTTCACCACCAATGTCCCAGTGCTGGTAGTTATCACAGCATGGCTAATGCAATTTAGGAACTTACGTGAATTATTTTTGAAAACCTACCAGCAGTTCGCTTGTTCAGATTGCAGTCACGCATAGTATGGATGTCGGACAAGTCTGGACCTGTTCAAATCAGACCACAGTGGTCTAACGGACTGGTCGTAACACCCTTACGCGTCACCAGGGTGTTTCCTTTGGATCTGGTGAATAGCGGTCTGCCACGTACCAGCTTTTATCGGCATTTTACCGAACTGGTCTCCACTATTCTCATCGACCACGAGCCTCGTGTCTGGTGCAGTTGACCCGGTAAACATGAGGAAGGCGGCAAATTCTGTACGGTGAAAGTACTAGATTGGAAAAGCTGCTCCGTACTTCCGAGTGTTGCGAGCAACAATTTTGAGTAGTTCGGCCAATGTGTCTCATTTCCTTCGCATGTCAGTGGTTTTTAAGCAACAATCAATACGGTTCTCGGGAAGCCCGTTTTCTAAGGCAATTCCGTGAAGTATGACCGACTGGGAGAAAAATTACCTCAGCATTAGTTTTCTCTCAAATTTAACTGCTGACCTACTTTGGGTATTCTGTTTCGTACGAAACAGGAAGAGGAATTGTAGATTATTGCTAGCACGTAATAAGTGAGAAATCAGCATTGCAGTTCGGTGTAAAATGTTTGTTGTGTTCACGTTTTCCGCAGAACGACATACCAAAATTTGGCAAAATCTAACTAACAGCCATGTAAAATTTGGGCTATCCAGTCCGATTTCCGTCAGCTGAATTCAGCCGACTTTTCAGTGTGCAACTTAAACACTCTTACAAATGTACTTTCTCAGGTGAGCAAGGCAACTGATTAGCAACCGCATAACTAGGGCACGGGAAGGTTCGGTTTATCTCATGCCAACTGACTCCCCCTTTACCGTGGGTACCTTGGCATATACGAATCCACCGAGGGTGATTTGCGTGGGTCCATCAATGTAGTCTCGATTGCTATCTGGACAGCGACTGAAAATAGATGTTGTACTCTTTGGCTGAGTTAACCTCTAGCGTGACATATATAACTGTATCAAAACAGCAGTATAACGGGACAAATATTAGATTGCGTAACTACGACTGACCCCTGCAAGTAGTACAAATTTCTGCTCTGTTTACGAAATGATTTACCACGGCTTTGCAAAGCACAACTCATCACTGAAAACCATCTAAGTACCTTAGAGATGTTTCATTCAAATTAAATTTGGATGACGAGTGATTGATAACCGGAGGTGGTACTGGATAGATGCCATATCAAGTAAAGTGTATTTCAGTCAAACTGTTAGCAGCCAGCCCAAAAGGCATGATAATCGGCATGTGGGCAACCGCAGCCATTCGACTCCGGGTTTGAGCCCTAGATGTGACTTGGTGGATATATGGTGCAACTGATGATGACCAAAATTGATGTGTTGTGGTTTCATGAATTTCCAGCGGTGAGCTGAGCCTTCTTATTGTATGAATACCATTGATTTGTTTTAAAATGACTTACGTACCTGCAGGTGAAAGGGAATAGTGGTACTTTTATTTTTACTCTGTGAAAATGGTCAATCAACGGGACAGCCTTATGTGCTGATTAGTTTTGACCCAATGAGGACATTTTCAATGCCTAGATTACTCCCGATAATCTTCTTCAGTCTGATTGCGTAAAAGTCGGCAACAGTATTTTAAATTCAGTCGAACTCGAACAGCTTCGATGCCATCTGCTACAGAGATTCCTTTGTTTGCATTCATATCCACAAAAATTAACTTGACTTTTTCTTTCCATATTTATTCCAGCTACAATGTTCTAGAAATTTCGGAAGATATTGACGTCATTGGGGGAGTGAACTGGAAGTTGCTGCTTGCACTGACGGCCGCCTGGGTTTTGACTTTTGTGTGCATGTGCAAAGGTATCAGGTCCAGTGGGAAGGTACGCAATTATCTCAGATTTCCGTCCGATGTGTGACAATCCAAACAAAAGGAATAATAAAATCCGGCTAAGCGTAATGACTTCTTGATTTATGCGACGGTAAATGACGGCATACTAGCACAACCATGTTAGGATGATCAGTCAAAATTTATAGGTAGAGAGCAATTAGATGCACCCCGGAACACAAAGCAACAGATATACGGTGGCCTTACTGGGATCTCCACTCCACGTTTCAAGGCCAATAGGGGCAATTCTCCCTGGTATTGCAATATACTCTTATGAATAAAAGTCTTTATTATTATATGCACCCTTGCTTCAGCGTGGAATGAAATATAAATGTAGGTGGAGTGGAGATTTATAATGATCTCTTGACCGAATTCCATTCATTCTCTAAGCGTTACAAATAGTGTGGAAAACGGTTATCCGGATTGGACATATTCTGTGGGAGGGGGTTGGGGTCAGATTGACCTCATCAAATAAATATATATTCGGTATTTTAAATCGTCTATCGAGTGTCCTCCAGTTCTCACAAACACCTCCGCTTACACACACACTGGCCCGAGGAAAGATGAGTTTCAGCGTCTGTGTATACAGAACAAATTCATCCAAGCCGTCCAATTACCATGGTCACAAGTGAATCACACTCAACTTGATTACTCAACTTCGAATCATGTGACTGTGACGACCAAATCATGCAGATGAGCTTGTCAATCTAATTCCAAACCCTCCACAAATTTCTGTCTAGTCTGAATTATCCTTGACTCTTTCTACACAAACATTTCCCATATTATTTGTAAAGACGAGAATATGAATCACTGAAAACAATGGTTTGTCTCCGAATACGTCTTTTAATTTCTTAATATGCCTATTGTGGAATCTAATTCCATTCATCTGCATTCCTCACCGAGAGCTTGGGTTGGTCCTATCCAGTTATATATTACTAGTTATGCCCCCTGCCTATTGCAGTTATTCCGAATTCAGGAGTGCTTTCAGCTTGCATGAATGTGGGGCTTCGAGTACATGAGTCATGTTTACAACCATGTCATAACCCTGATATGGGAATGCACTATTATTATTATTGTGGCTATTTAATACGAGGAAGTTGAGAAGTGGATACATAGTTTTAACTTTATACTAGCAGCCTTTTCACAATCTTTCATTGAATGGAGCTCGTTTCTTCAGCCGCTTGAGGTGGTAGTCGTACATCAACTAGTTATTTGACGAGGTGCACATTACGTTTTTGTGTTTTTGTTTATCACGATGATATTTGAAGACAGACGTAAAGCTACCTGTTCGGGAAACTTTGTGGTGCACTTTCGCTCAAGTGTCTTTGTGAGATATTTACTTACGGTCACTCGCAATTTTAGTTAGGGGTAGCTTGGACATCAGAGTGAGGAATTAAAACAAGGAATTCTGAAATTGTTGATCAGAATGTGGGCCTATCTCGGCTGATTCGATGGTCAAATGTAGTGAACTCCAAGAGCCTAGTTAAGTTAGATATATTCAAAGAATTTGTGTCCATTACTTGGAATTTTTCCAGGAAGTAATCTGTCCTTGGTGAAACTTGACTTCAAGACCGGCACTGCTGATCTCTCTGGTGGAGGGACAGTTGTGTGTTGTGTGCTGCATACTAGGAATAAACCTAACCTAAACGGATAGGCACTGAGAACTAAGAAACGATATATCAAGGGTGATTTTTGAAATAATAACGTGATTGGACAGCGGTGATCAGGAATTTTGAAGCTCATTCGATGTTCAATGTACTGGGTTGAACCTTAATTGTTTTGTATCTGCCTGTATTGCCGCTTGTTGCTTCGACGTACTTTTGTTTCGAAAATCATATGTAGTGTACCGTGTGGTAGCACGACCGATGATACAGCAATTTAGTACCTATTCCTCTTCATGCATTTTCACATTTGCTCACGCAGAAGCAACAAGCTCACGAAACATACAGCATTGATTTAGATTTTATTTTGTCCCCTTGACCGCATACCACATTCTTCAAAGCTGGGTGATTTGACGCTTGGAACTGTCACTCTATTCTTGTTTTGATCCGTCCCAATAGTTCTATTCCGGAGATTTTTCTGCCTATGAATCATCTCTTTTTATTAGTTCAGAACGCAAAACTTATCCAGAACGAAACAACCACAGTCACCATTCGTTGCTACACAAACTAATTGGTTCAGATTTGCTTCCGGTAACCTCTCTTCTGGTTGGTTGATTGGTGATAAGACAAGCTAGCAGTTGACGAAGATCCGTTCTCGTTTCCCCAACCCACTGCTTTGTTACTGGTGTGTCAGGTGGCTCAAGCACTGATGTGGATTTTGGACAGGCGCTGACGTACTGATTTCTACCGAGACTGGATATGTGTCATTGACGAGCCAACCCACACCCTCACAATTAGTATTTTGGTTCATCTTCCACACACGCAAGGGACTCAAAATGGCACCAAAAGTCTACTTTTCTCAAGATCTTGCTATACGTCACGGTGCATCCATCTGCCAATTAGCCAAACACTGTATTTTTGAATACATGGTTCCCTCCCTTAAACATCATTGAATTTATGTTCACCGTGTTTTGCTCAGCTTTCCCTAGAACTTCTTCCACTGTTTGTGCTATTCAGTTACCCAGAGTTGAATCAGTTAAGTACCTCAGAGTGACGGTAAACGCTGAGCTTTACTGGTCGTTTCATATTATCAACCTAATGTGCTTTTCCCCTCAACATCAAAACGCTTAGCTGACGTCCAGTTAATTCTACAACGGAATCCTGTTTAGTTCCTGATTGTATTTTGCCACTCGTACTCTACTGGTCCCCGTGATATATTGCGCATTAATTCAAGTGATTTTAAGGTGCCACGTAGAGTTATTCCCTTCTTCAGTAGCCTCTTTTATCTCGTTCGTTGAACAGCTCAACACAGTACGTGCTTTACACCTCAATTGTGTTAAACATGTCCAATGAAATCACTGACCCTCCACATGAGAAGCTTTCGAAGACCGGTATGACTGCAAAACTCGATTTCTTACACATTATTAAACGTGTATGGAGATTCTTCCGTCGCATTCATTGGTCATGCGCTAGTGAACAAAAATCGTATCACTACCAAGTTGAATGAAAATCTCTGATTCGCTTTGTCTTTTTTCAAATGCTTACATAGCTCCCACTTTGTTATTCTATATCACAGTCAATGAACCTTTTTATTTCTAAGAGGTAGGCCAGATGATTGCACGAGTCTGACAATATCGCACAATACGCTTCCCTTCCCTATCCGTTTCTTTAGGTCGTCTACGTCACGGCAATACTTCCGTACGTATTCCTGACGGTAATTCTCATTCGCGGCTGTACTTTACCAGGTGCATGGGAAGGGCTGAAGTTATACATTCTCCCTGACTGGAGTCGACTGGCTGATATTGAGGTATTTTGAGTGAATCACCGGTCATCCATCTGTATTCCGTTTGCATTGTGAATTCTATACAAACTGGTTAGACTAACCAAAAACAATTGACCTGGCCTGAATGCTGAAATTTGTCGTCCCGGTGGGTTTCGAACACACGCATAGCTGCTACTCTCACTTTATTATAACAAGTGCTCTACCAGCTGGGCTACGAGACCACTCCGAAGGGTTTCGGGTTTCTTGCATACGAATCAGCAGATTTCAACAGTTGGATCGCCTCAAAAATTTGTCAGTCCGCCTAATCATGCTTCATAACCAGACATCCCGTTTTATCTAACTGGTAGACCCTGGTTGATTCATAGACAAATCCTGCTTCAGGCAGTCAGATAAGGCGAAAGTCCGAAGCCCTCGGTGTGGCTTCCTAGCTGAACCGGCAGAGCATTGGCGGTACTGAAGCAGAGGTGGCGACCATGCGTGGATGGGAAACCCGCCGGGACCAAGGGTTTTAACATTTGGATTGTCTCAAAAATTGTCAGATCTGCCTAACCTAATAGAATGAGTTGATTTTTTCAAGAAACCTTCGTTGTTATGTCACTCGTTTTTATTTTGAAATATTGAGATCGTCTATTTTTCCGGTTCTAACTTTATGACGAAGTTCAATCATCACGTGACCAGCATCAAATTAATTCGTCGTCCATTTCAACTCCTTCTTTATACGAGGAGGAATATAGCAATGATTCAGCTAAACAAAATTCTGATTAATGCAGCTGTCCTGTGCATGAAATATTTGATATCACATACGGCTTAGAGTCAAGTTCAGCTGATGATTTGATTCTCGTCATTATTTGAAGCAATATAAGCAGGCTGACTTTGGAACGCATTCCGACGAATGGTGGAATCTGTGTCTGAAGTTTCGAACAGCCACTTGTTCCTATATTACCGTGTCCATATGACCTCAATGGAATTGATGAGCTGCTGTAGGAGGATTTCACAAGGATTATATGAAATGATCGATACGGATCAATTATCGTTTTCGAGTGAATTTGTAAGGAACTGACTATCTATTGTTCATGTTTGAAACCATGGGACTGGGATCAAAGAAGTGAAAATGATGAGTCTTATATCGTTCTCACTATAATCATAGCTGTCATAGTCACCCTCAGCGTCATTATCATTACCGGAAGATTAATAATAATAATAATAATCATTGTAATCATTGTTATCATCATCATCATCATTATCATCATCACCATCATCATCACCACTACCACCAGCACCACCACCACCACCACCACCACCACCACCACCAACAACAACAACAACAACAACAACAACAACAACAATATCATATCGATCTCTCAATTCTTCCAGCTTGTCTCTATCATCGTCCTCATTATTATCATAAGCTTATCGTCCGTACAACTGCCGTAACTCTTACAAAGGGGTCACAAAGGTGCGACAGAGGCTATTATCACTGGAATTCGAAATTGCTTTGGATGGTATGTTGCCTGAAGGGAGGGTTTTCAAATGTGTATATTTTTTCGGATTATCAGAGAGCAAATGCATGAAAATGCAACAAAGTTCTTCACCGTTCAACACATTGACCACTCAGTGCAGTAATGACTATGGTTAGAAATCTTGCAATAAACACACTTTCAACCATTATCATGACTATTGTTTATGATATGAAAACAGTTCCAATTGTGATTAAGTTTTCATTTATCATTGATACCTGACAACTTAACTCATCAGAAACTATTTTTCCACAGTTTATGAAACGCTGAGGAATAAGCGTGCGTGAAAATGCATTACATAGAAAAGCATGTTCACGTATGATGAAAGGTGTGGATAGTGCAGCTGCCTTACTGTAAAATCAAAGGGATGTCCAGATGCTTTCGTATAGAGAAAAATGTTTGTAGATATCAACAAGATTACTTGTTACATGACCTTCCTGAGTCAATAGTAAGTGCATAATTGAAACGTGATGGGAATAAAGTAGAGGGACATACAAAAATGGGTTATTCAATAAATGATCGCTTCGCATTTGCTGAACCTAGGTCGAATGGGACAAGTGGGAATGATTAAAATAAGAAATAAGGTCTTTTGAAAGGCCATTTTAAAAGAAATGGAATAAAGACTGAAACTAATGCTTTATATGGTGGTTGAAGAGGAAAGTTGGTTTTTTAGTTATTTCATTTTTTTGTTTGGTAAACGGTAGGATGTGCCGTTTCGCTTTCGTAGAGGATCCGGTGATTATTTAGGAAAAATACTGATTGAATAATTTTCAGTTGCCAGTTGTGTTTTACTGTGTGTGAACAGTGGTGTGTAATGCGATCGGTTTCCCCGACGGTAATGGGTGTGCCAAGGAAATTCTGGCTTTACAACACAACACGAAGTCTCACGATTAGACACAGAAATCTGACAGTTTACGTAATTAGATGTTAAGAGGATCTAGTCATTTTGTAAACGATAGAGGAAAGCGTCCTGATTAAATCAATACATCCTGGTAAAAATCGAAGGGAAAGAAGCTTCCAGGATGTGATTAAAGATGTAATAATAATAATGTCCTTTTCAGGCGATTTTATTGAACCTTTATTAATGTTTCTCCCGGTATATTTCTTATCTCCTCCGTTCCGCGTTTTTTGGCTTCCGCAAGTAGACTTTAGTCTTGAGATGTCCCCAGAGAAAGACTTCCGTCGGCGATAAGTCAGGACACTGTGGATGCCGTTCTTCGGCACCATCTGTACAGACGGTGGTAGTGGTCAAAAGTACCCAGAGCTATTCGAGTGTTTTTATTAATCGTTGTATAAGAGAAACACCCATTTCCACCGGATCCTTCTGAGCGGATGACTAGGAATAATATAAACAAGAACTAATTTTAAAAACGAGGTTTACATGTTGCGCACCAACTCTCAACGCACTAGTGATTTTGTAGGTCACTTGTCTGTTCCAATAGCCAAAGCTTGTGTGGGAACAGGAAATTTGGGCATGGTACATCAGTAAGATGAATCACGAGTTGATCAGGGATAGATAACCGAGGCCTTCAAGAGTCTACGGTCATTGACGCTGAGAATAGAAGATGTGACCGGTAGTAACTGACGAAATTTGTCCCAACTATATTTCTTTGCAAGATAGATTTCGAAGAGTTTTAAGAGGGGGATGAAACAACAGTCTGGTTGTAGGCCGCCATAATATTGTTTAACTATTATAAAGATGGAAACCCATGGAGACATTTTGCTGAGCTTTGATCCCATTGAGTTTCTGTGGTTTTATCCTTTCAAACTGAACGCGTGTAACATCAGTGACCCTGCATACTAAAGCACACAGAAGGGAAAATATATTAGATGGTACAAAGACTTGCGCAAAGGGGAAATCAGATAAATATCTAATTTACTCAACAAGAAAAAGCTACTCACAAGAGGTAACAACGCAAGTAGCAAGAAGTAGTAAGTAGCAACTGGAAAACGCTCACGGAGAAAATCGACACATTGAACGGTTCAATAAGAGAAAACTTAAGGATAGTTCAACGTGTGATTCCAATTTTCTTCCCTAAAAGGTAGTCATCTTTTCAGACAGCATTGAATAAAACTCTCAATCAGACTTCTTCAGCAGACATGCACCACGTATTCCAAAAGAAATACAGAAATTTTGGCCTTGTTCTGAGAGTTCACAAACTCTGCAATGATCTGGAACCTTATTTCTGGAGATGACCATCTCATTGCTTACCAGGGAGTTTAACTCCGTACACAATCCAGCCTGCATTAACTGAATTCAATTACTTGGGGGAATCAAGGTACACGGACATCGAGGAACGGATAGCATAGGAAACATCATGCTTAGGCAATCTGTTAGCAAAAGGCATTCAGCAAATGAAGTCAGTTTTCTTTAATGAAATATTCAATAGTCGAATTAAATACATTCGCCCACACGCCTTTTCTACTTGAGAGGAAATTCCACTGATTGTTTTGACATGTTCCTCTAAATCGGCAGTGTTAGGCTTTACAATGGAAATAACGTGGAACGCAACCATTTTGGATATTTTTTATAGTGTGCTCACAATGCTCACATTTTACTAGAATGAATTTCTCAAATCAAACAACTAATATTTAACATGTGACTGAGAAGTTATTGGGAAAACATCTCATAAGCTTTCCCACTTTGATTGTGTGACTGATGAACAATATATTTTTTAAACCTCTATTGTCCCAGGTTTGGATCGCAGCGGCCACTCAGATATTCTATTCCCTTGGTCCGGCCTGGGGAGGACTGATAACGTTTGCGTCCTACAACAAATACCAACACAATGTTCTGCGGTAAGACCAGTTATGAATCACAAACATTTCTAGTCGTGAATACTTATGGCAGATGCAACCATGAAATTCCGAGAACGAGCAATTACCTTGCCTAGATCAGTTTGGTTTGGCTTTCATTAGAACTGATATCAATTATTCCGTTTTTAATCAGCTGTTCAACACAAGCCTTGTACAATGACCCAGGTTTCTTGAAAGAAACATTGTTGTGATCTAGTAACTATCGTTTAATTGTCTACGGATTTGCATCCAATCCAAAACGGTAAAAGACGTTTTTTTCATTTTAGAACAGATTGATTTCCACTACTAGATTTTCTGTTGGTGGCATATTTCTCTTCTGTGGGGGCATTTTTTGTCACGAAATTTATTAGGCAGGCATTAGATTTCCAGAAGAAGAAAGTATGTCCGCTTTTTCAACTAAAGAACTGTGAACAATTCGAAATTAGTGAGAAGTAAATAGTTGATTTCAAACGCAAAGCACAAGAAAGGCAATGCCCGTCTGAATTGGCCAGTACGCTATTTGTCTGGGACTGAAAAGTGAACATTCAGTTACTTTGGTCCTCTTTTTTTCACTCGGCAAACAATCACTTTGTTTGTTGCTGGTGATCAGAATTAGCTTCGACGTAGAAGTAGAGGAGAAGTAAACATCAGCGGGGAATACAGGGTCAGTTTTAGGCAGTTAGGTACATAGGATAAGCGATTCTATTGCCTAACTATTTTTCTTCAAGCAGGTCTAACTTCCTTTATTCAACATACAGCAAAGTAGAGAATTTCTGGAGGCGGTCCGCGGCCAATGAAAGGCTGCCAGTTGGGGAATCGATCGGCCGTGGCGGGAATCGAACCTGGGTAGCTTTTGTCCAAAGTCGACGATGATGACCGTTTGATCACAGCCACTTTAGTGGCATGCTTATCTTCGTATCCCTAAGTGCTTTAAATGATAGTTTTCTAAAGCCAGGGATACAATAAGGCCTGAAAAGTCAAAGGGGGAGGCCAGAAATTCAGCTTCTAGAAGACCTTTTATGAATAAATTCTGGTTCTACCCACTACGCCTTTGAGACATCCCAGTGAATAAATACGAAAAGAAGTTCACAAGCCAACGAACCTTACCTAGGTGAACAATTGAATAGAGCGGTTGAGGTCTCTTTTAAAGGCCGGAGAATTTGTCCTACTTTATTGAGCAGCTATCACCAGCCAAAGCTTAGCAGCTCCTAGCTCCAGTGATAATGCCCGTTCACGTTCCACTAGCTGCATTGGGGGCATGGGGACGAGGATTGATATTAAATCCCCAGTGAAGACAGGACGTCGTATAATTAACAATCTCATCTCACGTGACATACCACAATAAGTTCATTCAAGGGCTCTTCAGTCACGTTCCCGTACTGGATTAACATCCCACAACCTTGTTCGTCAGACTGTTGAGTCGAAGGCTCCGGTGAGGGTTACCAAGGAAGACCCCCTTGCGTGGTGTCAGTACCCCGAGAAACCATGAGTATCCTTCCGGTAAAAGCCTTTGCCATTTCCCCTCCTTAGACTTAAAACCGAGAAAAAAGGCAGTGGGTTTTTGGGGCTTCGAATAAGACAGTAGATCTCGAGTAGAACACAAACCAAACAATTCCTTAGCCCGGATATTCACTTCAGCTGACTGCCTTCAACATTCACACATTAGGCCAAATAGGTCCACAGGCTGCTTTCGCTAGAACTTTTAAAAATGTCAACACAGGTGTGCACTGGGCCTCCGAAAGGCGCACACAACACTCCACTTCAGCCACCACTATTCGCACCTCAAATACAACCTCAGCCTCTCGTGTCACTCTTCGCGTATCCGGTGATCCAGTTTCTAGTATTCGTGGTCGGGCTGGTTTAAGGATTTCTTCAAGGACGAGAGATGAAAGTGCACCTCCAGACTGGATTCCAGTCAGTAGTCCCTTGTGTGCACCTCAGCTGGACTGTTCTGTACGGGTCAACAGCACCAGATTGAGCTGTCCATACTTGTTCGTCTTGTTTATCTATGCCACCACTGACGGCAGCTCCCCTGAGGCCATAGATGAATTCTATCAGGATTTGTCTAGGCTACTCCGAAGTGTGCCTCCAACGGACGTGGTGGTAATTGCTGGAGGTTTCAAAGCCCAAGTTGGCTGTTTTGGGGATTCAAAAATGCACATTGCGGATCAGTTTGCTATCCAGGCCAATCGCACCGACAATAGCGATCGTCTCGTTCAGCTGTGTGTTGACCGAAGATAGTTTACGGTGAGTACGAACTTCTTTCATAACAAGTGGCATGGACTCACAACGTTGGACTCAGACTGGCCGTATTGTCACTGATCACGGCTGGCTTGGGTCGATTGAAAAATGTCTAACTTTGGTTAACTCCCATGGACTCAAATCACGCCTTGGTAGACGCTCACTTTAGTTCGCAACTCGCTTGTGATCGTGTGAAAAAAGCGTCGGTGGCGCGCAGTTGCTTCTCGGCGATAACCGACCATCTCCTTTCCAGGCAGAGATTTCTTCTTGGGCATCAATACGGCCAGATGTTGTGGACCCAGATGATCTCTGACAATGGATCAAAGAAGTTTTGTGTGCTGCTTTAAAGCTACTAAAGACACCAGTTCAAGTAGACTGCCCAAATGATGTCTTTGACATCAGTTGCTCAATTAGGTGCTCGCAGAGCAGTCCCTTCTGCTGATACTTTCAATGAAATGCATAAATCACAGAGGCACCAAGTGACTAAAAAGCTTGAGAAGTGATCGCGAGCGTCGGTAGTCTACGAAATGTAAGCAAATGGCGAAGGCTGTGCATATTGACCCATTGTTCATTCTTAGAAAATTCTTTCAGGGGAGCACATTATAAAGCGAATTCAGTTGATCCAGTTTCACAGTGAACCTTTCGATATTACCTAAAAGTGAGACAATGCAGATAGATTTGATTCCTCAGTCAGGTACAAAGTTGCTGGACTGAATCGGTTGTCTCCGTCCTTTCTCGAGGATGGTGTTTTGCTAGTAACTGATTGCAAAAGAAAAATAAGATTTTATACCCCATTCAGTTCTACTCACGTAGACACAAAACCCGAAATTAGCCGGAGAGCAAGCAAACAGGCAAGTCAGTCAAAACTGAGCGGATTTAGGTGCGTTTTCACGAGCAAGCTACGCATTCATTCAGCCAAGGTTTAGTAATGACAATCGAAGCATATCAAGATCGAGCACTCAACATTATCCATGCTAAAGCGTGAATAGATATCAACATAGCGCAGGCGTGTCATTTTATGGAAGAAAAACTGATTGTTTTTCTGTGTGATATACTTCGGAGTACGATTCTGTGTCTTTTCATGCACGTGTTTATTCAAACCGAGCACAACGATTGGAGGTGAAGTTTTCGTGTTTGAGTGCGCAAACTCCGGGTAATTTGGGGGTAATAAATAAATTCCCAGGGAATGGCTTCAGTCGGTGATCTGACCAATAAACCAGAAAGTTTACAGGCTCTCAAGTCAAAACCATACAGGAATTAGCTTGGTAAGTATCCCATCCAAGATAGCACACCAGAATTATAGTACGCCGATTGTCCAAAGACTGTGAAAGTTACGCGTGTTATACTCAATTCGATTTCACACCCGGTTGTTTTTATCCACCACCTTTTTATCCTTCGATGAAATGCAGAGCATAAGCGTACTTCCTCTAGTCTCGCAATTTATGTCTTCCTTGATCTGATACTAAAATCCAGTCGGCCGCATAATTCCTACGGTGCTGCTTGTAAATGGTGATTCAGAGAGAATAAATTCTCATTCCCAATCCTTGCCAGCAAATAGCCAAAGACGAGTTCACGCTTACGACCACGTTTCATCCGAGTTCACCACGAGTTGTGGTACCCGTCACAGTTGAACCGCACTTTCCTTTTCCTACTTTGCTATTGTAATGACTCTTGAGAGAGCCTTATCCCTGAGTGATTAGAACGATATCGATTGATGCTAAGTCAGAGAACTGTTTTATAGTACTCGGATGATGTTGTTCTTCTAAGTGGAGATCCAAGTAAGTTGCCAGTTCTTTTTTGAATAGTCTAACCAACAGTGTTTGAGATGCGTTTTCCACCTTTAAAGTGTAAAATACTGCAGCAGGACCGGCATCGTTCTACACCAAATCTTGTTTTGGCAAGGGAAGCTCTAGTTGAAGTAGTTAAAACTTGTTACCTAGGCAGTTACTTATCACTACGTGGTCAGGCCGCGGATGAAGTGTCATCGCTTATACAGAATGCACGATTGACTTTTGTCAACCGCAGCCATCTGTGACGCCAGCGGTCTTTCCGAATATCTTTTAAGGGTCGAGTGCATACTGCGGTGGTTAGATAGGTTCTCTTATACGGCTCAGAAACGTGGCCTTTGGGGGTGGAAGACACGCAGTAGTTGTCAGTGTTTGAGCACTGCCATTTTCGTAGTACTGCTCAAATATGACTGGAACATCGTGTCAAAAATGCTGAGGTTTGACATAGGGTGTTGGAAACCAGTGGTCAGTCACCGGAACATGTACTGAATCTAAACACGATAACATAGCTGGGATATGTGCTAAGCATGTCCAACGATAGACCTCGTCGACTTGCGCTGTTCTCCGAGGCAGGTAGATGTTAGAAGGTAGGTCCCGGTGGTCAGTTCATGACATGGTAGAAAGATAAGTAAACCTTGACCAATGGGATAGGTCAAGTAGGGTGTGTTAGGCTTCCCGGTTGAGGCGCACGCGACCCACCTGGCAGATGGTTGTAGACATTAAGTGATGTGGTTAGGTGGTGCGGCCAATGGCTTGGTCACTCCGAAGCTTTTATTTTTCTTCCATCGAGTACTTCTTCTCTAAATCTTTCAGTCAATACTTCCATTCGTTTTCTGTTACGCTCGACGATACTGCGAGGTAGCAACCGAAACCAGAGCATCTAGGTAGGCTTGTGACGGCTGAATAATCCGAACTGAACTGGAGTGAATTACTTGATATTTGTAGATATAGTACAACAGTGCAGGTTTAAGTGAAGTGTAATTCCGTATGTTCTATTAGAAACATGCGTTTTGATAATATCATCTAAAGTTGCTCTTTTGCATTGAAGGAAAAGGGTAAAATCAATTACAACTTTACTAGAGATTATTTATTAAGTACCGCAGAGTATAATGCTGATTGAAGCAAACCACGAACGGGTTGGAAACTTCCAGTTCCGGAAATTTTTCTAACAAAATTGGTATACTAGGACATAGTTTCGTTCTCACCTACCTTCGCATTTATTTATTTTGTTAAGCTGAGGCCGTAAAAATAACTTATTGATTTTCCTTTTGTCAATATTCTTATTCCTATTTCTCCACAAGTGATTCAATCCTACTACCGGCCATCTGTGGTTTTACGAGCTTTTACGGTGGTTTCGCCATATTCTCCGTCATTGGTCACCTGATGTACATCACCGGCCAGAATGATCATGCACGACTGGTTCGACAAGGTCCGGGATTGGCGTTTGTCGCCTATCCGCAGGCTTTAAGCATGCTACCTGGTTCGGCAATCTGGAGTGTACTGTTTTTTCTGATGCTACTCAGTCTTGGATTGGACAGTCAGGTAGATCGCTAAACAGAACTGAGGACCACTTACTTAAATTTCAGAGATAACCAACCACACTGTTAGAATATTAGAAATGCTCGGGAATTTCACTGAACGCCCGTTAGCTTGTGAATCTCATAATAATGTTTATTCCTAATGAGAACAAAACAAATGTAAGACGATTCTACTGTTTTTTCTTGATAGGCAGAGTATTCATAATGTTACTTATATTACCGAATTTCAAAAAGAGCTGAAAAGCTACTGCTTTGCTAAGTTCATGCCATGGTTTTGTTCTGCTCAGTGCAGAAATTACAGTGTCTCACGCAAATCTCATCCAGCGATAAGGACGAAAACAGCTCTTTGTGATTTGTCCTATAAAACGAAATATCACCAGAGCAGATTTGTACCTAATTAGTGGAACAAACAACTGGATGTTCACCAAAAAATAATGGAAATAATGAACCTCGAGGCCCACCGAAATAGATGATGAAACATCGTCTAAGCAGCCTCGCCGTTTGGATTGTTGTACATATTCTGCACCTGAAACCAACCATTAGGCGACCTGCAGAAGGTGAACCCCGAGCCACCATGGTAGAATTGGACCAGCCTAAAGAATGCCACTGTAACACGGTACAAACGGGACAGCTACACGAGAAGCGATGATGACAACAACGACAACGATGGAGGTTCGAGACGAATGCAGACTGGGAGAGTCGTTAGATGTGATGGATGCAACGCTCTTCCGTGACGGTTGCACGTTCAAGATCTGCAAAGGCCTAGAAACAATGGAAACCCGATGAGCCGAAGCCCAGTAAGTGTATGAGAAGGCACAAACACATGCATCCGGAAGTATGGGAAGGCAGTCTCTTCCAATGCGTTACAATGCCTCACATTGGAAGGATCATCGTGCAAAAGCCTCCAAAGACCCGCGTAATGGGATTTGCCATCACGCGAGTTTCATACACACTACGGTACAAGGGGGCTCCCGTGGTCAACCCGTTCCTCGGATCTCAATCCAACCGAATTGCGTGGGATGAGCTTGGGAGGAGAGTGGATCGGAGGCGAGTAAACAAACCTCTGGGGGGAAATGAAGGCTACCTTTGGGGAGGAATGGATCCATATACCAAAAGATACTATCAGGCGGTAGGTAGGGAACATGCTTTTATACCATTCAAAGAGGGCTCAAACATTTCGGAAAGATCACACTGTTCTATTCACAGCAAAGCATTTTGATTTAAAAAAGGATTTCGCTGATGTGTAATGCTTTGGTTATTTGGGGGGGATGGTCAATTTTGGTGAGCAGAGTATGAGACAGCTGGGAAAGAGCCCTTAATTTGACGTCGGGGTGTGTGGTAGGCCGGGACAGCCCCTCCATGTTGTGGGATGTATGGGAGAAGAGGGCATTTATGTCAAAATACACACGGACAACATAGTGACAATAAAGTCAACAAACAAGTTGACGTTTTCGTGAAGCTCGGATACGAATGACAGGGCTTATCTGATCACGACAACTAAACTAGCGTAGAAACCAATCGATAAGTAAACAGGTGACAGTGCGGGTAAGGCTGGCGATTTACTGCAAAAAAGTGGGCAAGGGAATTGGATGGACAGGTGCTTAGCCGATTGGTGCAGTCATGTTTCAAGTGAGAAGCCTGAGTCGGTGTTGGTAGCACACTAGGCAGGATTGTGTGGGCTGGGTGTGACGGTGCAAGTGAGGAACACAGACAGAGAAATCAAGCTTGTTTAGTGTGTGGAAATCGAGACATAATTTGGAGACGAGTAAGATCCTGATCAAAGGCGTCATGTAGGATTAGCATGATAGAAAAAATATAGCATACTGCATAGGTGTTTTATATCATTAAAACGTCTAAAATAGCAAGAAGTGTTAATAGTTTTCAAACCATCGAGAGCTAGCCTGAATAGCCTAGGGGTTAGGCGCTGGTCTCACAATCGACCGCCGCGGATTTCCGTACCAGTTGGGTCTTCTTGAATGAGCACTACCTGCGTTTTATAACAGGCCCAATTAAACAACAATTCAGCTTTCGGCGATTGACCGCTTGCTGGCACAGCGTGATAAATCATATCAAAAATCAAACGTCATAACGATTAAATTGAAGAGCGGCATTGATGGAGATTTTGTGAGTATTGTATCAAACGCCCAATGACAGCCGACAGTTAAAATATTTTAATTATCAAATGTTGAGAAAAAATTTTGAAAAAATTACGGGGAACACATACCTCGAAGAGACAGATGAGGTGCGAACACCAATTCATCAACCACTTCATCTGATCAAAAAAGGTGAGTTAATTTCAATTTTGATTCACCTAGAAATATTCCCGAAAATTGTGGAATCTAGTGACACTCAACACAGAAGTTACCCTTCAAGAGAGGTTTTTGCTGATTCGTTAATGTTGAAATATCTGATAGATGCAAAATGCCTCCGATACGTCTCCGCCCCGACCAGGTCTTTCTCGAGACACGTGGTGGTAGAGAATAACTCGTAAAGTAGATACTATCTTGCCCTAGAGGCTAATTGCCCGGCAATCTACACCTTTCTTTAAAAAAGAAACAATTAATTATGGTCTGATTCTCTGTCTATCTGGAAGTGACGATTCAAGCGAGAGAGACTGAGCTAAATTTCGACCCTCATACTCATTAACTTTGAAAGACAGACATTTTCTAACCACCTGAATGGAGCATAGGCGACTGAATGGTAAAATTTTTTGATTATATTTTCTTCAACATGAAGCTCGCTGCTAAACACTACTCTCGGTGAGGCCGAAGTTCCGTACATTGAGGTTTTGTTGTTTTCTCTTTTTATTTACAGTTTGCCACATTGGAAGCGGTAACTACCGGGCTGAACGACCAATTTCCAAAACTTTTCCGTCGAAGGCATGTTTGGCTTACGTTGGCCGTGTGCTTAGTTGAATATCTTCTGGGCTTGATTTTGTCGACAAAAGTAAGTTTCCGACATGTAGCTAAAATTCCGGCAGAGATCAGAGAGTGTTATCTCTGATCAAATTTGGTATTCATATCAGGACTTTTTTGTTACGCTGGAAAACTTTGTTTGGAACACTACTCCTCAATAGTCTGTAAAAGCGAAATAGCGTCGTTGTCCGTTTATCCTCACTAATCCAAGCTCCTGCCATTTCAGAGCACCAAAACATGCACGATCTACAGTCACTTGAAAAGTTTGATAATTTAAAGTCTCACCTGAACACAGCTAGAAATTGTCTGAACTATGTCTCAATCTGAGCGGATTAATTATTTTTCCCAGATTTCGTAGCCATTACTGCTGACGCTTTGCTGTTACCAACTCTCATTATGTAATTTATTAGACAACAATAGCAGTCAATAAGTGGAAATTCTACTCCGTTAGTGCGGATGATTCCCAATAGGTCAAGCAACAATGACTGCACAGATGTTTAATATGAAGTTCAGTTATGATATTATTTCTTGTTAGTGTAGTTTAAAAGCACTTTTTTGTGAAAATAACTCAACAAATGAATGAGTCTGTAATTTAATATTTTCACTCGGGAAACACGATGAATAACCGGCATGCATAGGGTGTGATATGGTTAGGGAAACATTCAGCATACTTGTAAGTGTTTTTAAATAATTTAGTTGAAAGTCGTCTAAAGGGGATGGAGATGCACCATGAATATGATCAAGCGCTAGTATAGATTTCGGCTTATACGTGATGGAATTCTGTATTGCTAACGTGGGTCATGAAGGGGCGGAGAGATTTCGAGGGCGGATTCCAAGTCACAGCTGTCGTGCTAGCCACACTTCTGCGTTCGGGGAGCAGTACGATTAGCGGCTTTTCTAGTAGTTGCCAAAGATCCATTTGAAGTAACAACGGTAAAGATCACCGGGTTTGAATAGTTGAAAAATATGTTTCATCATGCCGTGTGGACGTTGACCTCATCACTGATGAAGAAGGAAGCACATAACAGTTGTCTCATCCTTGTTAGGAATTATCAACTGTGCACATCCACTGAGCCCCTTCGGGGACTCGAACACGGGGTGGACGATTGTGAACCGAACACCCTAACCACAAGGCTATTCGGGCTGGATCTCAAAGGTTTGTTGAACATCTATTCAACATGATATATCGCCCTTCCGTCACTGGCTTCGAAAGGTAACGACCGGTTTCTCGCACAGCTATCGGCTTCTGTGATGGATGACTTCTCTGCAGGGACCTAAGTACAACGAAGCCAATCCGTTAAAAGACCTACAGAGCTTGGCTACTATATGAGTATGAGTAGTGGGAGATTAGATGCTTTGATCATATGATTAATCGCGCAGTGTTTACGTTCAACAAGGATGAAACAGCTTTACAGTGCTTCCATGGTTTTCAGTGATGGTCCGAACTTTCACACCGCATTATAAATCATATCAAGTAAAAATCCAATCTTCTGCTACTCACATTGGTGTGGAATTCATTGGAAAAAACTAGTCAGGATGGCCGTATGAAGAACAAAGAGCACTTTCATGAAGCAGACAAGAAAATACACCGTCACATTTGTTAAAAACGAACAAAATAGCTCATTTCCTGAGTTGGCATGGTTCCGGGAACCGATTAGACACAGCTTGGGCCATGGTCAAGACTGCCATTATCAACAATGCCAACTGAGTCGCGAACCATCCACAAAAAACGAACAACGGTTCTCAATGTGTTTCACAATTATTTGAACATAGATGTAAATAGCATTAGATTGCACAATGTATTCCGGACCATTTCGTTGCTTCTTCACTAGTGCATACTGCAGTCAAGGTGATCATTTGTAAATGGCAAATTGAACGTTCTCATGAGACCAAAGGCAAAAGTGCAAACAATTAAACAACTAATGATAGCAAAATCATTTGTATCGAAGCCCTCACAGCCACCTCCCCACGAAACGAAAGTTACTACTGTCCCAAAACTGACAACCTTCTTACAGTTACCTTACAAAGGTGGTGACGTTAATACCCTAATCAGCAGACGCCTCAATTGTGCTGTTAATCGTACGTATTATGCCGCAAAGATCATCATTTTCTACACAACCTCCCAGATGAAACTACCATCGATAAAAGAACCTCTGCCTCTCCACGCCAAGTCAAATTGCATGTACCAGTTTAAGTGTGGGTGCTCAGCCACCTACATTGGCAGAACGGAGAGACAACTGCGTAATAGAATGATTGAACACATTCCGGTTTGGTTACAAAAAACAATGAGCGGACAGATGCTATCAGTGACGTCATCGAACGCACGCAGAACACTCAGGTCATCCATTACGAAACACCTGTGGGAGACAAATCACTGTGTTAATCTGAGCACAGCGTTCACCGTCACTTATGTCACAAACAATCAACGACTATTGAGATACGCGGAGGTACTAGCGATTAACCAACGTCACCCTCAACTGTGCAAACAGCGAGAATGGATAATTACGTTAGCCTTGCCTTGGTAACGTGTTTTTATTTGCTATCATTAGTAGTGTGTGTTTGCACTTTTGCCTTTGGTCTCATGAGAACGTTCAATTTGCCATTTATAAATGATCACCTTGACTGTAGTATGCACTAGTGAAGATGCAGCTAAATGGTCCGGAATACATCGTGCAATTTAATGCTATTGACTTCTGTGTCCAAATTTGTGTCGGGAAAGTTATGTTTTCAATTTCACAATCATGTTAAAAGTACTCCAAAATGCCATGGTACTGATTGGTCCGTAAACCGTTCTCATCGATCTCGAATATACGTGGCAACCTCTGTTACAATCCTACTCGGTAACGGTCACTGAGCTCGAATCCCCTGTGCGTCACTCTATAAGAAGTGTGGCAAACGAAGACATGACTGAACCCAACCTTTAACCGCCGCAGTCATGGCCATGGAAACTATGTGTGACTGGACCATAACCGCGCGATTGTCGATAGCCCAACCAGTAGAGAAGGATGGGTCTCTCGGCTGCCCAGCCCCCTTCCACGTTCCAAGTCGGCGAAGTCGAATCAGCGAGGGAAAACAAATTTAGTTCATCGAATTGGTTTGGGGAAATCAACGAGGCCGCATTTACCGTCCATCGAAGGCAAAGTAAGCTCGGTCATATATCTGAACGAGAATTGGTCCGCACACATTGGATCTCGAACATGAGAGTGGTTTTGTGATTATTCTTCTGATCACAAAACAGCTCATCACGAACTATGCTGGTGTGCTGCCATAAAGTTTTAAAGCAACTTGCTACGGTTATGGCTGTTGTGTGTTATTGTGTAAAAGATTTTATCTACTCTGATGATGCAACAATATAAATTCTATCGCGATTGTCTTTGCTGATTCATAAACTGATAACGCCATCCGTCGAAATATCCGTCTGATTTCAAGGCCCACCTGTTGCAATCAGCAACCGTATGAGTGCGCCGTGAATGATAAGCCTATATCGTCTACAGTACTTCCATTGCAGCTGTTCGAATGTCTATATTACCATCCTAAATTTGAGTGGACCACAATTTCAGAAACAGGATAGTAAATAAAATTATAGTTAACAATTTTAGACCCATGTGACAAAAGTGTTCACCATCGCATCATACTATCAAACTGATCCATGAACTCCCACTTGATATAGTAGTAGTGTAGGTATTTTGGTCTGAATATAATTTACGTGGCAACCAATAATGACATTTAATGAAAACATCTTCTGTTTTTGTAAGTTAACAGAACTTTGTCCTTTCTTTATACGTAGTTCATTTTCCCACAAATAAAACATGACCTTCTTGATCGGACCATTCTGCGCAAATGAACATTTTCCGTTTCATTTATTTTTAGTGAGGCCTTTTGTCCAATGAATCTACTAAACCAGGGGATTTGATGGTCATTCATCTAAAGGACTGTTTCCGAGCCTGAATAATGAAAGTTTAGCATAGAGTGAAACAACAGTCCGTAGTGTTTTCCTGGAAAGGGTGATGATTTAGACAACACCGTTCAAAAAGTTACCGGATGTAGCTGACCATGATGGTTCCGTGAATGTGGGCAGGATTCACTTGCAAAATGATAAAGGTGAACGATACTGGAAGAAGTTACCGAGGTTCTTATGACTATCTTTTTTGAAAATGGGAAATACAAGGGCAAACTTCCTGCCCCCGAGAAAGTATCCTGAGCGGAACAGACTGGGACAAAAGGCAGTTTAAAATCAAGATGAATTCGAGCGCATATTCAGAAGAAAAATAGTTTGAAATAGGCTTCCTGTCAGCGGTAGACAGAATCAGTTGCACACACAATCAGCGAGAAAGATTACCTAGGAAGGAGAATGTTTCATCGGTGGTGTAGGTCATCGTTCAGGGCAGGGCGATATACTGGCAAAAGCGGCTATTCAACTTGGAGCGACGACTTATTAGGTTCATAAGAACAGAAATAAGATGTAGCTCGCGAGATGAAAGCATTTCGTTTATTCTTCGCAACCACGAACGTAAAACATATCAGTATACATGTGGTACAGTGGGGGGGGGGTATAACGGTGAAGTAGGCTGAGATGCTTGCACTAACAGGGCGGGTGCCCAGTACCTCAGACTTGCATAATGCCTCAATGGGCTAGGACTTGAATAGCAGTGGGAGTCAGTGAGGCTGTACTCCAACCCCATTGTTGCTAAATCTTCCGCGTATCACAAGACACGTGCAAAAAGAATACCACTTTAGTAATTCGCACTTCATTGAAGTACCTTCTTCAACCACTTCAGAGGCAAAATGGTCATTTTTTATAAAGAGTTCTTTTAGGTGGGTAGGCATTTATCATCTGTAAAATCTTTCAGCATCACTCGCAACTGGTTATAGATATGGTTCAACACATGAACATTTTTAAGGCTTTCATTTTTCACGTTCAGGGTACTTTGCAACGAAAAGTGGCGAAATAAACATGATGTTGGCGCTTTCATCTAACATACGGTAATCACAATTATATCCCCATCTTCGTAGCAGAGTGGATAGGATCTGCTAAAAGAAATACCTAACAATCACAGCAGTTCACCGGTCACAAAACCTCACCACATGAAGGTGGGAGTGGAATAACGGGGTTTCTCTGTGCAATGTGATAAGTCATCGCACTTTGTTGTGCAGTTATCGACCGGCAAAGCTGAGGAGCCCCCAAACCCAAAGGATGCTATCTCGTCTACCTTCTGCTTGGTCCATTAGGTGCATGGGACTGAAGAGTGAATCCGAAAGTCGGATAATCAATAAATCACCTGTTAAGGCAAGACATGATAGGACCAACTATCAGGTCTCGCTTGGCAGACCAGAAAAAGTTCTGTCACGGTTACTTCGGTCATTTTCACGTGCTGGGTAATTGCTCCATTGTCTCGTGAGTCAGACTGTTGGGTCGAGGGCTCCGATTAGGTTTCCGAAAGAAAAACCCCATTCATTGGTGCGAACAGCAGCTAAGTACTACCTGCCCAGAAATTCTCAGTGATCCCTCGGAAAAACATTATCTTTGTGTTCTTTATCATTCACATTACAATTTTGAAGGGAGGCGAGAAGCCACAATGAGTCGTGACTGAGAACTTGTAATCCTCAAGAAGAAGAATAACTTGGATGTAGGGGAAAGTAAAGAACTGATTCTCACTAAATAGAACAAGTTTACGATCGAACGTAAATACAGGCGCTGATTGTGGCGAATGCAAACGCATGAGCACGTCGGAAGAAACGCAAATCAGTTAGTAAGTAAGTGGGTCACAGTTTGTCCCAGTGCAAGCCCAATCAACACGTACTGTTGGATCAGACCAGTCACGGCCGTTTTGCACGAGACAGTGTTGACTGCCCAACGCAGTCCGGAATAGAGTATGACTCGTATCAACGCTGAATCTGTGTACTCGATTGTATGCGTACGCCCGTACGTGTGGATGATACTGGTCAATGATCCACCGAATGTGCGTGTGTGTAGGAGACGGTGTGCGCGTGAGTGGCTGACCCAGACATGATGGACCCAAGCATGAACTTCATTTTGATAATTTTAACGTTCACAAGTTTTGCCAATAGGGGCAACAGGCTGTCCCAAATAGGACTCTTGAAACTTCTAAAATGTGTTTCGTTTCTGAAACACGCATACAAGGCCCAATTTCAGTGACAACACTTGGCTCCCTAGGTAAAAGCTCGGCTTCTCGTTTCACTCGTCGTATGTTGGGCGATTCGGTGTATAGTGCCCGTGATCAGGCTAGCATTGGCATTGCTGTGAGCATGAAAGCTGAAGGTGCATTGCTCGACTGGATCCCTGTTATGAGTTGTCTGTGTGCAGCTCGGTCAGGTGATTCTGTACATATCAATGGCAAAAGACTGAAGCTTCAACGGCTATTTGTCGTTTCCGTGTATGCCCCAAATGACCGTAGCTCTTCTGAGGCCAAAGAAAAATCTTACTATAACTTGTCTCAGCTGCTTTGCTGAGTGTTGTCTAAGGGAAGTGGATGTTTCTGACGATTTGGCATTCCAGTCGACCAACCGATGATAGTGACCAACTCATCCAACTGTTTTCTAGCTATAAGCTAGTCCTATCGACCACAAATTCCTCACACCGAGAGCGACTCCGACTAACCTAGAATCCAACGTCACCCCAGATCGATCGCATTCCTATCGGTTACAGCTGTCAAGGATCCCTTAAAGGCTGTCAAATATTTTGATCCATGTCTTTGGACACTGATTACACACTTGTTCGCGCACATTTCAGCCCACGTGTCATCGGTATACGGATAATAGTCGGAAGACGAGTACGAGCACCCAGTTCATGAAAAGGAAGAAAGGTAATACAAAGTCTGAGGAGTGGACTTGGCCATATAGGGTGTGTTAGGCCTACTGGTTGGAGTCCAAGATACCTCCTCCCACTCAGTAGTTAGATACGTTGTAGGATACGGCTTGGTGTGGCGATCACCGGCACCCTTTTTTCACAAAATGTTTGATTGATTTAATACTACAATTTGCAGTTCCGTTCATAATACTTTCTTTGTTTTTTCGTTATCTCCAACCGGGATTTCCGCGGAAAGTAGCTGAACAATGCCACCGCACCCAGTGCATGGGTGACGCTTGTTTCTACTGCACTGAAAAACAACAACTGTAGCATGTCGTTTTACTACATTATGGCAGTAGAGGAGAGTAACGTGTGGTAGGCTGTTTCCTGATCAGAAGCTTATTCACGAAATTCGCTCTTACTTTCAAGATCCAATATTGAAGGAAAATCTGTCATTAAGATAACGCCAAACCCAGGAAATTTTATTTTTTCCCCAACATTTTCAAATGTGCTGACCGAAGAAGTAATTACGCAAAACAAATTGGGCATTACTATTCGAAATGTAGCACGCGGGTCCGTATTTACTCTGCCTGTGCTACTGGTTTTCGCTTATCCGATCTCAGTACTATAACAATAGCCTTCATTCCACCTGACGGCGATCTGATTGCACTACAATATAGCGTATATGATCCGGTAAATGCACCCTTGAGAACCATCGTACACGAACATGGTTTCCCCTGATAGGATCATGGGCTACCTCTGACAATTGAAACAATGGTCCAACTTAACAAATCTCTAAGTAAACAAAGAGCATGATCGACGGTGATCGAGTGATGAAATAAAGCACAACGAGTCACGGATTCACTCCAACACGAGCAAGGCACCTAAATAAACAGGCTCGACACGAGGTTAACCACCTAATCAAGCGAGAATGAAGTGTACAGCAAAGGTGGCCTGTCTTCATGACACGTGGGGGAAAAAATACCCCTGAAGTGACTAGTTGCCGATCAGAAACACGATTAAACAATTTTATTGACGGTGACAATCAGGAATAGCAGAATCTCTGGATGGAAAATAAGCGAGTTACTTGTTCGTCACTGGTGGCACGTTTGATGATTTATATAAATAAACAAAAAAGTGTCATTTTTTAAATGAATAAACTAAGGCATAGTCAGGCGTGAAAATCCAACAAGAACCCAATTTTTTGTGGGATTTGATTCAGCAAGCGCCCGTCTTTGTTGAAAGTTCACGAACTTTGAGTGAATAATTCCATTTCAAAGCAACTTGGATCCTCTTTGTGTAATGCTTATACAGCCGCCTTCATTTTTCACCGTACATAGATAGTCAGTGTCTGACTGAAAGAGATGTCAAAGAGGCGATGGTTTTGGGTCAGCCTCCTTTGGATTTTAGCTTGAAATGTTTAGATTATTTTTTCCCTGTAGTTATCGAAGTATCGTCATTAATAACAAAGAACCGCTTGCAGTTTATCAGTTTTTCAAATAGTTAAGGTGGGGAATAACTCACCATCTCTCCCTAACTTTTATCCTAGGCCGGATTCTACTATTTTGAACTTTTCGACAACTACGCAACAGCTTTCAGCGTGGTACTGATCGGATTCATAGAAACCATTGTAATCGCTTACTTTTACGGTAAGATGTGCGTTTATTGATCTCATTGTCTGGTAACGTATTCCCAGTTTCCAACAACGATACCCAGTTTTTTCGTATGAATTTGTCTCCATCGTCTCCATTTTATTCAATTTAGATTAGAAATTCAGCGTAATTCTTGAGCTTTCTACGTCTCCGTTCTCATACACGTACTTGGAATCCGTTTTTGAAAAATCCTCTTATCTACCATACTCTTAACTGGTCAAAACATTAAGCATATGGTAGATTGAATTGGACTTTAGCAAGGACTTTTAATTTGTTTTCGAATCCGCAGGTACTTTCGAATACCTTTCATGCTTGTGGCTACTGATGCACAGTCGTTCGTGATTTGCGGTGGAATCCTTTCATCTTTTTCGGATATCATATTTAAACTAATTTTCGAACTCAATCGTTATCTTGCAGTGGCTCCCTTAAATTCCCTAAGTTTATACCTGCTTGATAAACAGTTGCGTACATTTTCGAAAGCATTCGGAAATCGTGGCAAAAGGCTGTTTCGGAAGGTTTGTGGACACTCAAGAAGGCTCCGTGTTGGTTGGGCGCTTTTTCTAAGATACCGATATCTTCAATGCTATCCTCAAATGTTCCTCCCCTATTGAAAAAATTGGTGAAGCATCCAATATCGCTCTGTAAAATGGATCAAACCTTCAAGACAGTTCTCCCCCAGGAATGTTAGCTGTACGGATAAATTGATAATGACGTTGTCTGTAGTGATGAGTAAGATTTACTTCAGGGATGATCAGCCCGCGAACCCAAGAAACAGTGAAGGTGGGATAATTTAATTTGTCGGTGGCAAGTTGCGCAAGTCTTAGTATTTATCACTTTAATTCAGTGCCAAGAAGATCAGCTGCAGCGGTATTCATCAACAACCGCTTTTTCTTAGTGCTTATCAACATGTCGACCTCTTCATTCCATATGTTGCAACAGATACTCCTACTGATTACATCAGACGGCTCATTGATACCTTTCAAACTGCCTCATAAAAAGTCCTGGTCGGTCTTTGTGCGTTACCGTGGAAGACTCCAATAGACCTGATTTATCACTTCTAACCAGGTTTGGTTTTGTAAACTTTATGCAGTTTCCAACAAGCTACGACACCTTTTTGGACTCAGTATTGATTAACTACCCAAGTATTTTCATTGCATATAACCGTGACACCCCACTTGCACTTTTGATCATTGTATTTTACTTCTTTATCGTAAAGTTTATTACGAGACCAATTATCTGATCAGCTGCCTGCGATCCACCAGCACTGTCAGCAAACGTGCTTGCACCTCCCGAGGATCTGGACAAGACTCGAGCCTGTGCTCGTCCCACTAATTTTCCCTATTTTCTTTTCCACTTAGATTCCTCGTGCTGTGAATACCTGAGTCACTAATTTACCATTTACTAAGACGTATGTTGACGTATGTTGAAATCTGTTATAATCTACCTGACAGATTCACCCCTGTTCTTTTGAAGAAGCCTCGTAAAACTACGGAAAGGGCCTACAAATCTGTCTGGTGACATGCTGTAAAAAACCTATCTACACTGATCCAAACTGAAGTGCCGCATCTGAATAGTTTGTACTCAGACATAGGGCCAGGTAAAAAGAATTACCGTGAGTTTCGTAAAGCCCTGAAACACTCGTGCCACACCAAACTGGAGGTGAATCTAAGAGTCGAAGATATGAATCACCAACTCATAGTAAACTCAGAAGCCTCCTCCATGATATTGACTCTCATGAACCCAACTCCGTGACACCTAACTCTGTCCTAAGAATTACACAGAAAATAGTGTCTTAGGTCTGGTGACCCCTATTTGCTACAGCACATGTTTTTAAAAGCCTGTTCTCTCGAACATACATCCCCTTTGACAAATGTATTTGTTCTTTGTATTTAGGTGATTTCCGGTTGTTGGGGATCTGCACACATCATAGTTGTGCCCAAGAAATGAGCCAACGAATGCCGTCCGATAGCCTTCACATCTGTATTGCTGAAAGTATTTAACAGTGTACTTCTCAGCCACATAATTCTCCAAGTTCTATCTCCGGACCTCACACAATTTGTCTATAAACCCCAACTGTCAACCAGTGACACCGCTTGTTACACTGCTCCTGTTCTTGCTCACGGGAGCTGTAATGTCAGACCGGTTTTTCTCGAATGCTCGAATGTATTCCGTTTTCTTTATCGTGATACTCTTTTATGTGGCCTTTGTGATAATATAGTTGACTGGCGTGCTTTAGGCATCCTTTTGCACCTGTTTTCTTACCTCAAGTAGTATACTTCGTGTGGTAACAGGCACTTGTCTTCTCCGCAAGTCAACTCTGAAGTTTTCAGGATGCCGTTCTATTCACATTTTATTTCTTCCCGTATATTATTGAACTCTAATCCACATAATCTTACTTGCTGCTAAGACGCCAGTGATGTTGTACTTGGATGTACCTATTACGAAAGCGAATGGGAGAATTTTCTTCAAAATGAAATGAATGACCTTTCTCAAGAATTCACGCTTCATTTACTTCCCCTTAAAGTTCTAAAATGTTTTGATGGGTACTCCAATCTTCAGTGTGGATAAAGCTACCAAACTGTTTTTGTTAACACCACATATCTTTCCATCGATAATCGACATCCCCCTTAGACTTACTCCGTCCGTTTCCTAGGCGTTACTCTAACTCACGACCTTGGTTGAATTGATTGTGCTGAAAAGGGCGTTCGATAAATTCAAACATCTTTCTCTGCAACCGTTCAAACCTGCAATGGTCAAATGGCCATCACCTTGGACTGCGGGCAGTAATGACCTGGGTTCGAGTCCTACCATGGCTTGTCACTTTCCCATTTGGCAGCCTTCCCTTGGTCGGAGCCTTCTTCTTGATTCGTTGTTTTACATTGTTGCGTAATAAACAGGAAGGAACTCGAAAGAGCAGTAAAAAGTGTTAAGAACTATTTCGTGCCTTACAATCATGCATTCTGATTTTACAGTTTTTCTCTCTCTGAAAATAATTTTGATTTAATCATGCAGTCTGTGAAATTACTTCCTTGTCGTAGGAACAGTATTAGAAATATTATCACTAAATTCTGCATTAGCAGGCGTTTGATGATTGCGACAAATTCAGTGAAAGGTTATCATCTAACACGAATCACTGACTTCCTTCAGCGATATCCAGAGCCATGTCCTACTCTTCCACACGCTCGAAACTCGGAATACTTCCTTCATGCACGTCTACATACGGCAAACGCCTCGTCTCTTACCTCATCCGCCTACTAGTGGGACTCGACCAGGTAGTCAGTGATCTCCCCCCGTTCACATTCGTCGTTAACCCAACTGTATATGATCACACATCCCGTTGACAAGTCTTCCTTTCCACATTCTAATCAATTCTCATACTACCTTCGTTTGCATTCCAATGTAAATCACGTGAGTGCTGAAAATTCACCCTGCTTTAGATGCATAAAAGTGTGTATTGGCTTGGTTTGACTGTGGTCAACGAAATGTGTCCAGTTTGTCACTCTGGTATTTTCATATACTAGGCGCTCGAAGGCTGCTGAACGATGTCGAGGGGATGCTGGGTCCTATGCACCGAATAACACGCATTTGGTGGTGTCTGGCTTGGTGCCTGCTCGTTCCGCTCATGATTTTGGTCATCATTATATCGACATTTGTGACTCACGTAAACCAGGCCGAGGAGCGACTGAAACAGTTTCCGTTATGGGCAATTGCAGTCGGATGGGTGATAGCCTGTTTGTCTTTCGTCCAAATCCCCATCATGGCTGTGGTCGCTGTGATTAAACACGGATTTGATTGGTCAAAGGTCAGTTTTTTCGGTTTGTACAACAAAGTAAAGTTTTGGTTCATTTCTTTTCTACCTTTCAATATCGAGGTTATGTTCACTCTAATTAAAACGTTTTTCAAGGAACGTAGCAAGATATTCAACTACATACTCGTTAGGTGACCATGAAGAGCTTTAAAAGCATGGTGAGTAGTTTTATCGAATCACGAGTCATACTGCACACAGAACAACCTCTTGAGTTAAAATGGCAAGTCATCGTGACAAATTCGGAAGTGGAACGAAAATGTCTCAGATATCACTTCACTGACGATCGGCTCGATACCAACCATCACTGACTGTGGCCTTTGGAAGCTCCAAACTTTCAGTCAAAAGGAAATGTTTGGTGGTTCTCTGTGATCGTCCACTGAGCGACTTTGATTCTGAGATTTGATTTTTCCATTGTACTCACGTATAAGCACAAAATGAAGAGTTATTCATTGTCGATTTAGCTGAAGAAGTCTCGACGGTCGACTGTAATTTCCGATCCTAACCGGAAGACTGAAATCGGAGATGGTCGTTTCACGAGGGGTTGTGCATCCAGCACGCGATTGTGTAAAATGGAAACAATCAGATGCCGGCTGGCATAACCTTAGGACAGAGAGAATTAGTTACATGTGTTTTCATGCAAACACAACCACGCACGCACAGTGATGCTGTCTAATTGCATTAAGACACCGGTTCATTGGTTGATTGGAAACAACCAGTCGGGCGTTTTATCCCCCTATGTAAATGATGGTGCCTGTCACTTGGTCCTATTTCTCATTTCCTAATCCGTGGTGTGTGTTTGGTGGGGCGGAGGGTTTTCGGCGGCAGAGTGTCAAGTGGCGACGACATTCTGGGACAGGCCGAAAGCACAGTGACCGAAAGATAAATTGAGCAAATGGTAGAAATGATTACCAACAGCTCAATCTTTGGTTCACACGATCCATAAACACATCCGAGGAAATTTGGAATAAAATCAAAACATTCGGGCATGACGGGTAAACAGTCAAAATAAACGCAGTTTTTTATTTGTTAGTACCACATGCCCAGGGATTCCGGAGCCTTGATATTTAAAAGCATACCGGAGGAACTGACCGTTTTCGAAGAATATAGTGAATGAATACATGATGTTTGATGTGAACGTAGGACGAAAAGGCAAGAATTTAATTAGTATTCCATTCCACGGGGCTGTGAGTATTACTCATCGTCCAAGTTTGATAGCCATGCACCGCAATTTAAGAGCCATGCGCACCAGCTTGAGCCTCATGCCTTAGTTTCGAGTCTTTTATCGTAGTTTGAGAACTATCCATCACTAAAGAATAAGTTCTACATGAAAATATAAACTATATCATTTATTACGCCTTTGGGGGGTTTTATGATTGTGAAATTGTGCCTATCGTAGGAAGTACATGCAGCTGTGATGTTACCGCGAAAGGATTTATGAAAAAACACTTACACTAATAGAAATCTACGCTTTTTGGCTGACTGTCTTTCTGGTACTTCCATAAGCTTTTCTCTGTTCTCTTCCAATAAAGCTTTTGCCAAATTTCTGAAGTTGCTAAAAGCCTTTTCAATAGGGTCGAAAAGTGAACTTAGAGGGAAAGAAAATGGAAAGAATGACCAACGGTCAGAGGAGCTTCAGGGGCCAATCGAGATTATAGGTACACAGCTGTTCAGCTCTCCTCTCAGAGTGTGCTTCCAAGAATTTATTGAAAGCTGATTGTTTGTTTTTGCGTAAGATTTATTATGCAGAATCTCAAGGACAGAAATCCATGCAATGACGTCCAGGTACACATCTTTATTTGACGGCAAGAATTTTGAATATGGTTTTCCTTTAATAGAAAGTCCGATCGATCGAGAGCACTAAACCTTATAGCTGGTTCTTTCAATGTACAGTCATAACATAGAGTTGCCCTATGTTTGTAACCGTTCTGCATATTGGGAACTTTTGTTTTGGCATCAATCCTGTTGCTCTCAATGAGTTGGGTTGTAAGCATGTTCGAGCAGTAGCCATGGATATCAAGGACTCGGTCAGCAGAAGTCGAGCTAATGGTCAACTCGCGAATTTCTGACTGGAAAACCGAGCTAATCCGAGAGAGGATTACTGAAGGATTCCCCTTCCACATTATTGCATGGCTAAGCGATAATATCATCCGAAAATCTGCCCTTCCTGAAGCCTCGTTTGAACCTAGCTTCTTGATCTCGTTTTGCAACGTCACTCAGTGTTCTTATGTTTATTGCACGTATTGTACAATTCACCTGCGATCTTCATTGTTAACAGTTTTTCTCTGCTTGTAGTATTTTTGTTCTCTGGGTTCAATTCGATTATTTCTATCTGCTTTGTCATTTCTTCAGTGGACTTCTTGGGTCCGCTTTGTTCGTTTTACGAATAGCACAGCTGCCTATCCTCACACCATCGTCCCAAGTTGAACGGAAAGAGACGACCAAGAGCGGCCAAAAACTAATAGTCAGTTAATATGTCCGTGTGCTCCATTCGGTGTGATGCAGACATCACACCGAAGGTGATCAAACGACCGTCATAGTGAACTTTCAACCCTTCCGTCCCCGGGTTCCAATCGTGTATCCACCGGCGGTCACATTCCTCAAGTGGTAATCTCAAATTGGCCGAGGCACCCTCCCTGAAAAAGTAGTTTACCATTATTATTTACGAAAAGGAAGCAAATAAAATAGACGAAGATGATTAATGAATTATTACCTTCGTGTTCATCAGATTCACTTAATCAAATCGTCTCCCGGGATCGTTAAAAACACTTTTCTAGGCTTCAACATCGAAAAGTGAAAATCCCATACCGTAGCGACTTCATGTTTTGTACGCGCTTGAGTTATCTTAGGCACTGCCGCCTTACTAGGCCTTTAGGTGCTATCATGTTGACATTGGCCCGAAAATCCTGTTTGCACCACTTTATGGAATTCATATGCAGGCTAAAAATATTAGCCCAAGTGAGTGAGCACTAATATCTGATATTCCACTATTTGCAGAGGGCGGGAAATAGCCAGTCCCAGAGAAGCTGATTCGTAGCTCCTAAACTGTGACTCAAAGCTGTTAAACGGTGGCGTTTAGTTAATAAACTGCGGGAATAAATGTGAAAGTTATAAAGCTAATAATGCAGCTTTATTGGGAAATGTGGTAATTCGCCCACTTTCCGGTTGCCATGGTTAAAATTGTCTTGAGGAAGGCTACCGACGGTAATCGACACGTTGGTGAATTACATATCCCAACAACTCTGTGTTTTTGACATCATAACTTTCACAATAAAAACACATGGCGCATCGAAGTTTCAGTGCAGCCCTTACACAGTACGGGGAAAAAGTTGTGAATAGTTAGTACCAGACATTGTTTGGTAATTGCGGACCGAGTTACGTCATCTAGATATCATTCCAAGCATTCATTTTTATCTAGCACTCGGTTCACACCAATAAATACAGGGGCCGCTTATCTAAACCGCGAATATACTCTTCTTATCATTTTAAAGAGAAAGATTACCTGAGATGGTGAACCTCGGCGATGAATTGTTTCCAAAACACATACATATGGTCTCGATAAAATTCAAGTGAAACCAGGACTGACCGTCATGAGCACCATACTCAATCAAGCATTGGTGTACCGCAAGTACCGCTAAATGTTTCCAAGCGTGGAGATACAACCTCTGACAAAAAGCCGGAAATGAGTCTGATAACGCATTCACCACAACGCCTATAATGTTGAGTAGCTCTTCAATTCGTTTGCTTGTCTTTACAATGTATCAGACGCAATGATACGATAATTAATTGCATTCGGTGCATGTGAAATTCAGTAGACATAATTTTGTGCACAGTTACTTTTTGCAGTTGATGAGTGTTTGACGGTCCTCGGACTTCTCTGTGGTAATTTAGCCAAACCCTAAATGATTTAGGCAGTGAAATAATTTGTGCACTGAACCGCGCTTCAAAATCGAGGAGACCAGCAATACGAGTATGTAATGCTCTTGAATCTATTTATGAAATAACCTTTTGTGTTCAAACCCGTATGTGGCAACATAGACAGGCAATGCGTCTATGTATCATTATACAATCGAGTTTTTCCTGAAATGATCTTATATATATATATATATATATATATATATATATATATATATATATATATATATATATATATATATATATATATATATATATATATATATAATATGATTCATCATGTGGTATGAACGTCCAAACCATTAAAAATCAGGGAAGCACTTTACAGCTGATTCTTCCTTGTCAGGAGTCATCATCGAGGCACATCCACTTAGGTCCAACTGAGACTGAAATTTCGGATTGAAGATCATGGGTCGAAAAACGAACCCCCAGGATATCCAGATTGGTAATCAGTGGTTTGTTGAGCATATACATTACATGATGTAGAGCCTTTTCACCTCTGGCTTATAATAGTAACAACCCGTTTCCGCATAGCTAGCTACTCCCGTGCTGGATGGCTTCTCTTTTGGGGGCACGACGGAGGCACTCCGTCAAACAAACTATAAGGCTTGACTGCTATGGATTTGCGTCCCCTTTGGGGCTCGATGGATGTGCACTGGTGGTGATTCATAGCACGAATGAAACAGCTGTAAAGTGCTTCTATGGCTTTCTTCGGTTTTAACTCACACCGCATGATGATTTATGCTACGCAAAAATTTATTCTCCCGATATTCACACTAATATTATATATATATATATATATATATATATATATATATATATATATATATATATATATATATATATATAAAGAGAGAGAGAGAGAGAGAGAGAGAATGGACAAGAAATGTATTTTAAGAGGGGATCGATGTAGGGTATTTATTTTAGAGTGAGAACTGTACCCCAAAGATCACAATTCTCTCGAGAAAAATCTTCCTTTTTTTGTCTCTAACTTCGCAGCTGTTCTTGCCCAACACAGAATGGGAAATCGTCGTACAAAAGCGACACGAGGAATACGTGCAAAATCATCGATGAACACGATATTTTCTCCATTTTTTTCTATTTTCCTCTTTTGTGATTGTTCGTTTATTTAAATTTTCTTGATGACATACATTTTTGATTGAGATCTCAGTTTCCTATCACTAATGCCCAAATGGTAGACATATGAATCAGCTAAAGCTAGTCTTGGTAAGATATAGTAGCTGCATTGTCGTGCGCCATGCTTTAGGAAGGCCGTACCAATGTTAGGAGACGAACACAAACCGCGAAATTTTCTGACTCAAGAAAATAGACGTACGCGAATATGGAAATATTTTGTGCACAGGCTGTATTGTGTTCCCGTAGAGACCTGGGACGCATGTGGAATAGATAGAATCAAACAATCAAGCAATGAGCTAGCGAGATGAAAACAAGTCATCGATAAACTCCAAGTAATCACAGCCGAACGTACTCTTCCGTGAAATTAACGTGAATGCAAGTTTCAGTGGATGCGATCGTGAAACCCTGAATGAGTGAACAGTTGGTGTGCATGGAAGTCGAATGTTCACACTTGTGAAGTAATCCGCTATTGTTTGGCTGCTGACAGTCGTCCCCTTTCTTTAATTTCGTCACTCTACTTACGGAGCCGCAAGATACTGAATGCAATGACCAGGATAGTCCATCCCTCACTTAAAGCTTCCACTCTGTGTGGTACCATTATTCTGTTTTTCGATAAAGGTGTTACTATATCCTCTACTAATTCTAATATTCTGAATACTGATTGTACGTTACTGGGTTGTTGAATAACTCATCGCAGTTTGTAACTGATTCCACTTCGGTTCATGACACTTAACCTTCTGCTCACCCCGTTGAGGAAGACGGAAATCAATGGGAAATCCGTTTCAGTCAACTAAAGAACTGAACGAACAATTGACGGGTAATCAGAAACTTTTGTTGATAACCTTCAGTCGATGGTAAGGGTAAAAACATTCCCGTTGACAGTTAGGGAAGTGGTGATTAACGACGGAAATTGCACGGCTGATTCAATTACGTTATGTTATCGACTGAAATCAAGTTTTCTTTTAAAAAGTGAATAAATTTAATAAAACTGTAATGAATTTCTTGCCAGCCTAATACACATGGCTGATCCTGGAAGGATCAAGCCGAAGAAAAGTGCAAAATCCTCCGAAGAGAATCAATTGCAACCACTGAAGGAAGAAAACCAATCTGGGGATGTGGTGCGTACACAGGTAGAAATTATCGATCGGTTAAATACCAACGGACAGATCCAGGTGAATTCACCACCGATGAGCATTCGAGCAAAAAATGGCGTTAGGCAAGAGTTATGAGTTGTGGTAAAAGCTAATACAGAACAATCTGAAGAGCCTTTCGAGTGAGCACCATCCAGGTCCATTCGACGGGCCGAATACGAAAAATGCAGTCGATAGAATAACCTACTCAAGGATAATTGATAATGAAATCATTCCGAAGACATTCACGTGTTGGATACACCGAAATTTGTAACTGAATGTAGAAAAGACTTTCGCCCCCGAAGCGAACTCCTGATTAGGTAGCACCTGCGTGCGTGTGCTCTTTGTAATCAAGTTCAATGTAACTCACCTGGGGACTCGGGTGAAGAACACGACGGACACGTCCTAAACAGCTCGTCAAAAGCGTCTCATTTCCGGGGGTTGAAAAATAATTTTATTTGATATTACTGAAAGACCTGAAGGCCGTCATTGGACGAGCGGAAATATTCAGAAGAAGATTAGCGGTTGTCTGCAGACAACGTTTTGTAACACAGCCACACCACTGACCACTGACTAAATGACGGCATTACACCTACCGAAAAATCTCCTCTACTCTACCAACAGAGTTTGTAAACTGCATTGCAAACAAAAAGATACCCATGGGGATTCGGTAGAAGTGAGTTCAGACCCAAGATGATAGACCCAAAGTTTCATCCCAGACAGCCCCGCTGAAAGTCAGTAACTCGGTTATACCTTGGTTAATTGACACAAGTTCATCATGTAGCCTACTGCGATGAAATGGTTCACGAATTTTGCCGGGTATACCATATTCCGAAGAGAACAAAAGACTGACATCCGTTGATGGCACTCCGATGAGGGCCGAAGGGAGAATTCGGGGAAATATTCAGTCAGGAAAATGGCATTTACCAAAAGAAATAGTGATTTTACCCTTTCTTCTGTACAAATGCCATACTGGGCTCGGCTTCAGGACGACTGAGCTGATAGAAAGACCTCACTACTTCATGCAATGTTCTGATTACTGGGCATAAACCACATTTGAAAGTCCTCCACAACTAAATGAAATTAAGCATACTAGATGCCGGAGCCCCATGCACGTTGGCGATAGCAGTGAGGTCGTCTGTTTTAGGCATTGAATTCGAGACCAATAGTTTTCCAGGCTCCTTATTCCCCGCCAGGATTCTATCGAGGAAGGACGCCGGTATTCAAAAGGTACTCTCTCTCACCGAGATGCAATTATCTGGAACAGTCCCAAATTTTGTGCCTAAAAACAGGATTTGAAAGTCATCAGAAGGATGACAATTATACATCTGATACCAAAAGCTGGAAGCGCTTAAAAACCCTTCGATGTGATTCGACAGAATTCAGTTCTGTGGTTGTGTTTTTACGTGCCGTTCCATGAACTTCTATTCGACCGTAGCTTGAGGTCAGTGTTGAGTAACCCCATGGAAAAGGAATTCGTTACAATAAAATTACAACAAAACGAACCAACCATAAAATTATTTATATACTAAGGCGATAGGTATTTGAAATTTCATAAATAAACGACCTAAAGACGATTTCGAGCTTTTTCGACCATGAGTCTGATGTGGATAACGCTGGGTGAATTATTTCACGCAAATTAGGGATGCTACATCATGTAGTGTAGATGTTCAACAAACCGTCCAGCCCGGATAGCCTTGCGGTTAAGGTGTTCGATTCACAATCGTTCACCCCGGGTTCGAGTCCCCGTGGGGGTGAATTATTTCACGCAAATTAGTTATTGGTTCACAAGGAAAAACGTTTTTGCAATCTGGGAAAGGACTTTTATAATCCATTTAGTTAACAACCTGGTGATAGATATCTACAGTACACTCTGCCATGCTGTGCACAGCAGCGATATAACTGCCTGACCGCAGGTGGCAGCCTGATAAATCTCTGCCAGTTGGGCCTGAGGTTTGATGTCCGAACTCTGCTCAATACCCGTTAAATTTGTTCGCTGTTTGCCTCGCCGTTGTTCGACTAATACACTTAATTTATCAGGTTTCATGCAAATAATCAGAATAAGCATATGAAGATCAAGGTTTTTTTACTCTCTTGTTGATACAGTACGCATTTCTGGTCCATGAAGTACACAGATGCATAGTCCAGGGTGATAGGTAATCGGACATATAAGATGTCTGACGAGAACGTGTTCCATTTCAAAACCCTACCAGGAAAATGACGGTCCTTGTACCAAAAGTGATTATCTTCATCTTCCCTGGTAGGTATTGCAAAAAATATGGCCAAAGAAATCTAGGTTCCCAGTGGGTGGGGACCCCCAAAGCTTTGCTGGAACTTGAACATTTGTTATTCTATGGACAAAAGATAACAGACACCCAAACCATGAAACAGGCTGGTGTTTTTTCTAAAATTTTCCGTTTGCCTGTCAATAACGGGTACCCAGATAGCGAAGTCATTAGTGTCCCCGTTTATGGAGTTGGACTTGCATGGTAATTGAAAAGTGACACACACATGATGGCTCTGTCAACATTCGACGGACAAATTATATTCTACACAATTAATTTTTGTTCCCCAAATTTTAATGGTACGTCGAACAATAGTACAAAGTATGCAGTTCCATAAAAAGTTTGTTCCGTGGGGAAAAAGGACCATTTTAAATTGTGTAACCTCGATTATCATGGGCGATTTGCTTCAAGCTTCGAAGTTCAAAACTCGCGAAATGTTGGATTTTGACTAGCAGAAAGTTCAAGTTCAACGCATGTGGTTTTCCTCACCCGTAAATGAATGATCCCAGGGGCAGTTCTCTTTGCTGAAGAGTAGACCATTTATTTGCTTTACGGAAGGAAGCAAATCAATGCAAATACTCTTGGACGACGGCAGATTATCCCGTTTGTCAGCCGTAAAGGGATGGTTGATGACAGGCTAGTCGAGGAAGAAAACTGGATTTATTTCTGGTACAGATTCCAAATAACAGGGTCATATTGTAACGGCGAATGCTGGGGCTAGAGAACGGCGTAAATATCAAGGCAAAAGGACGAACCAAAAGACGGCCACAAACAAAAGAACAGACGGCGAATATGTCTGAGGCTTCCTAAAACAGACAAAAGGAGTCGTACAAACTACCAGAGGAAAAGCAGCGGGATCTCGGGCAACCAGCAAGATAGCCCAGGTGAGGGGCTACCGATCAAGCAGTCAACTGAAACAATCGGACCAGCCAAGGGAAGCAAGCTATCGGCCACGGGCAACTGGCCAAAATGCAGCCGAAGCACTCAAGCAGCCGTAAGAGCAATCTTGGTGACAAGCAGTCTGGAAAGAAGCCTATGTAAACGATTGTATGTTTTTCATGATCTTGACTTGTTCGGCCGTTGGAATACAAGTATCCCACCCCGTCTTGTCGTCCTTGTTAAAATATGAGCATGGTCTACCAAGCATTCATTATGTTTTTGTGGCCACTTATGAAAGTGCACTCAAAATGGGAGATTTCTTAAGATAGAAGAGACGAATTCTGAGTAACCATTGGTCGTATGTTTCTGTGGAAGTTATTCTTTGAATACTCTCGTAAACGACAACGCTTTTATTTTATCATTCACACAGAATATGGCGTCAGAACAAGACGCGATAGTCAAACAATAAAACCGTTCTGCTTGGATAATCACGTTATCTGCATCTGGATAGAAATGAACGTCCGAAGGGCATTGCATTCATCCATCCAGAAGATATTCCAATGCAATTCTGTATGCATATGATAATAAGGATACGGAAACGTAGGTTGAAAGATCTAAATGCACCTTTGAGCACCTTGTAAACATGGTCGCGTTCTACAATTGTGTGGGAATTCGAATCACATCACAACTCGTTTCGGCTATCAGTTTGTCTCATAAGAAGGTCGACAGAACTGTGGTAGGAAGTTCCCAAAGAAACTCGTTCGAATAACTTTGGTGTCGCAGAACCCATTACACCGATTGATATAGGCTGCAATAAACTCCACTGAAAATTCTAGGAGGAAAGTTACCAACGGTACTATTAATAGTGCTTAGTTTATCAACACAGTACAATAAGTGCCTCCAATCTGTCGGATCAGACACTGCCCCAGGAGAACTATCATGCTGCGGGGCAATGCCCAGATCACGCCCTATAGTCATAGACACGCTTTTATGTCATTGAAACTATGGGCAACTGCAATCATTTCGTTTTTTATTTACCTCTTAAAAGTTCTTCTAGTAAGCTGAGTGATAATTCATTATCAGTATTTGCAACAGAACGCACTGCGAGTTAATTGTACTGGGGATACGAACTAGAAATGTTCTGAATCACGAAATTCAGTAACCCACAGTTCTAAGCTCATACCTCGCAAGGTAATCAAGAAGACTTTGAAGTCAGGCAGTAATCAGATAAATGCGTAAGTTGGCAATAACATTCACGTGCTTGTTAGGCAAGCATGACTAAAATAATGGATCAGAAGTTAATAGAGTTTAAGGGGAAGGCATTTGCGTAAGGGTGTGTGTGTGTGTGTGTGTGTGTGCCAGTCAATGTGAACACAACGAGCAGTCGGTTAGTCTTGGGAAAAGCTGGTTAGGGTTTAAGATCTGTGAGTCGCGGCACATTCGGCTGGGATTGTTCAAGCTTGTGGAAACCTGCAGCAGATGACCTGGGGCATTAAATGCCGGATCACGAAAACGGTGATTCAACTCTGAAGCGTGAGATCATCCGACAACAATGACAATTTTTCTGGTTAAATACATATTTGATTTATCTCACATTGGTTGTAGAGATGACATCGAGGAACGGAAGAAAGCTCAGGGGAACTCTTGGCCCTGAGAAACCTGAGAAAGCTCATTCGGTATGGGGGTAAACCGACATATTTCTAAATGAATGACACATTTTGCTTGACCTACTGCCTTTCGGACTCCGTCTTTCATGTGCAAACCGCCAGTCATCCGATAGGTTAGGAAATAAAGTACTATTACTTATTACTTCGTTACGGTTCATATTTCCTCATGTTTGTGGGGAGATAGCGTTTACGACTTCCCGGCATTACAGTTGCTAAGCGTTCAGTTCATCATCGAGAGGTGACAACCTGGAAAGTCTTTAACTGTAATGAACGCGCTGAGGGAAGGTAATAAAATTAATTTGTACCAGGGTGCAACGTTCATGTAGGGGGTAGATTTGTTCCAAACATCGCAATATCTATGGAATGTTGGCAAAGCCTTGAAATCAACCGTGAGAAACTTACAGTCAGCAAAGCAAAAGCAACAGTCCATGCTTTTTGTGGTGTTGTTCACTTGTTTTTATTCTACTTTGCCTTGACAAATAAGCCATCCAGCAGTAACAGAGAATCAGCTATCTATAGCGGCCCTAAATCTATTCAAGTCAACTGTACCTTTAATAAATATTTTTCATCCCTTTAAAGCTGCACCAGCCTAATTCAATATGACAAAATTCGTATGAATTGATGTGCATAACTTGAGATGTGAACACAGATAAGATCAAGGTCATTGTCCAGGACGGTAATCAGATTTTACATACGTTTCAATCTCTGATATGATGGAGTGCCTGGCGATCACAGACAGAAATCGGGTAAATTTCACTATTGGTGAGATTTTGGATAACTAGCTGGGCTGGCCTTTTGTCAAATTCTGCCCAAACGAACCTCGTAAGTGTAGCAAAGAGGATTTTATTGTATGCTCACGCTCAACTGGAGTGGGGCGGTTACGTAACTTAGTTACAGGGGCTCACGCTACTGTATTGGAGTGGTGGCCTTAGTGACCCCAAGACTTGAAGTGGGTTACAAAGTTAGATTCCAGAGGCTAACTAAATCACATTAAGTACCATCGTACCCCAAGTTCGAGAGGGTCATTTAAAATCATAAACTTAGGGTATCAACGTGGCCAAAGCTGATTCCTCTCGTTTCTGATAACATGCTTACGTAGCTAGAAAAATATATCTTCGTATCCTGATAGAATTTAGGTGTTTCTCTGGTGGAAGAGAGGATAAGATTACCGGTTCAAAATCTGCTGAATGCCTCGTGCATACGAGTTCTGAGATTCGCGAAATAATCTGACTTTTTCGCAGTCGCGAGTTTTTCACAGGATCCACAAAATTTGTGATATCCTCGAAAAATCTTGCGGAAGTATCAGTGTTAAATTGTTGTGACCCATACCGTACGTTTACCATTCCTCTGGATTCACGACAGGGTCTCGAAAGTAACCTGTTGGATGTTGGAAGTAATACTCTGCATCGAACCAGACTGAAACGTTAGCTTTGCGTTAGAGACAAAACTCTAACATCGACCATATTTAGCGCTATGAAGTATATAAACATATCATTGATTTTTGTTTTATTAAATTGCTAACACTGAATCTCGATATATTCTTGATACTCCATTCACCGACAAATGCCCTGGAATTGTGACTGCAGGTAAGAAAGTAAATATCATGAACTCTTCTCTAATAGCTCTTTTAACCCCAATTCAGACCATGTTTAACGTTACCGAAGACAAAAAGCAACTTGTATTTTCAATTTATTAATAAGGACTTAAGAGGATAGATAGCAACCTGAAGAAGGACACTATTCAACAACTGGTTGTAAAGCAGAACCTCATAATTTGCTAACCTTGAACTCAGAGTCCAAGAGCCCGTGACTAAAGGCCATGCGCGACCGCGACGACTTGTCTCTAACTGCGGCTAGTTAAGAGGGTGAAGAGCAAAGCAGTTCAAAGGTTCCCGAAAATCGAGAAAAATTTGGTCCCAATGGTCTATGGTACTGGTATTCGATTAACATAACAGTTAGAAGTTGTCCGTACACTGAGCGTCTGTCACCATGAAGCCAAGGTATCAAGCATCGATGTGACAGAGCAATGAGATAAAAGAAATGTCGTCCAGTCGAGAAAAGAATATGTACGAAAAAACCGGTTAGAGTAAACCTTTCGAAAAAGGCCATTTATGTAACAGCTGTAATCTTGTTTGAATCAAATAGAGCGAGCGTGGACGGAGAGTCTATTTTTAGAATCACACGGTGATTCTTCCAAAGTTAATTCGTCGGTTACCACGGGTAACCTTCAGAAAGAGGACACATGGTCCCAATTATGGATTTTCGATACTTTGGAAGAATCACCGTGTGATTCCAAAAATGGACTGCCTATCCATGCACGCTGCGCTCGAATCAAATTAGATTACAACTGTAAACCAACTGTGGAGTGCTCAAGTATAAGGATGATTAGGCGGAAAAGTACCGGGTACGTATACCTGATGAGCAGCAAAATCCGTGAAACCGGTAGTGCGCTTCCGGGGAAATTTCGTCCTCTTATCCAGATACAAGGCCATCCTACTCATATCGCAATTTAGGTAAGTTTATTCAGGCCAAGCAGGTAGATTCTCTGAGTGTGGCGGCCGAAAGTGGCATCAAGGTAAGCAACGAAGCAAGCGTTTACTTCAGGAGCGATTGACCAAAACCGAGCCGAAAGGAGACAAACCGAAGAGAAGCTGTCTATTTTTCTAACAAGCGGAATGGTACACAAGTGGGTAGAACAGAGTTACCCAACGATAGAAGGGGGTGGGGGGGGGGGGGTGAACAACGATCAAAAAGCGGATTTGGCTCGCGCAAAAAACAGTGCAATGGGAATTACGTCAGGGCAACGGCTGAAAACAGTATTAAAGAAAACAAACTGAGTGGGGGATCTTCAAAATTTGCCCTAGGTTACCCATGAAAACCGTAAAATCTGCGCAACAAACAACACCAGAAAAAAATCATTGAAGCTGATGCCAATTTTGCAAATCGAAAATTAGGCATTCCCTTTAATGGCTTCACTTCGATGGAATACATTCACCTTCGTGAATAACACAGTAGCACAAAAGCATGATGAAAAATCACAGGCATTGAACAGCTTTTCTCGATTGATTCATCGTATTATGTAAAACCTATGTCAGTCAGGGACTGGATTAGAGAGTCTAGAAGGAAGGTGGCCGGAATCGTGCTCTTGGCCACCAGTATATGATTAAAGAAGCAACCAGTACATATTCCACGTTTTCAAGGTTATAAAGCTTATATAGTAAAATGGAAGCAGAGTTCTTCCATGGGGGTTGCTCGTTTGCGATCTATGGGGACATTGTAAAAAGTATCTGCGAGCAGCAGCTCGGTATGTGCAAAAGCGAGTCTCTACGCACAACACCGACAAAGATAGGAGTGGCGATCTATGAAGGGGCGAGTTGCACATGGTTCCTTCCATTCTTCGTCAAACTTGCTTAAGACTCCCGGGGGGTATAGCTTCAGAATGCATAATCCACATACGAACTAATTCTAACGGGGTCCCGAGACCGTGGAATTCTTTGTTTCTCATGCGTGTAGTGTATATGTCGGCGAGTCAGTTCATGAGTTTTCATCGGGGTTTACTTCGAGGTGATCACGTGGTTTAAAGTCATCGGCGATGAATGACCTATATAAGGAGTCAATATATCACCAAAAGAAGAACATTTTCCTTCCCTTTCACAGAAAATGCGGCGTCTTTCCGGTAGAACTATGTACGGCGGTACTCTTAACCACACTTTTTCACGCTTCATCCCAACTTGCTTTCTTTCCTTGAACGCTTTCAACACGACTTTTAAAGTTCGATTGGTCTTTGCAACAGACTGTTGCTTCCCCAGTGCTATATACTTGTTTGCGTTTTGCCGACATTTAGCCATTTGCACAACTCGTATACCATGCACTATTTCAGAATCACTCCCTCTGAGGCGTGCAACACCCCTGTGGTGCCCTCCGTTCCCGTGTCCAGATTTTGAACTTTGCCATCGTGGCTACGTCCGTGACGGGAACTCCAATGGCTTTCATCTACCCTGTAAAATAACCCACCACGGTATTAGTGTATTTATTCCCGCTCATATTTTCCGGTAAATCCTTCGGGATATAAACCCCGCCACGCCATTCGGATCCCCTGCGTGGGCGGTTTTAAGAGGCCCTCGTTACCTGAGAACATATTTTTTTATGGTACAGCAAAACTAGCAACCTCGACAAAATTATTCACTTTCCGACGTTGATTAGACCATCCATGTCTGACATGAGCTGTATCGTAGCAGGTACCGGCCACTTTTTGACGTGCGCTATTGCGTTCCAGGCTTTGGTACGGAAGAGTGAGTTCTGAATCCTGTAGATGAATCTTTAGCCAAATATGCGCGCTGCCTCGAAAGCTAACTAGTGCCACTTGAAAGCTGCATGTACGTGAAATCCGCGTCACCCTAAGACTAAACAACCATTTGCTGTCAAGCAAACGAATTCTGCAAATTATCTTGCCACAACCCAATCTCTCCTTAACATCGGTAAGCTGTAACAACGAACGATGGTCTGTTCGAACGGACAAGTAGCGACCCAAAATAAGGCGTCTAGAGAAGCTAGCAGTAAATTATTATAGAAGTCATCTTCCATGTAGTTACACAATTTTGTTCCCGTATTGTGCTGCCCGGCGAAATGATAAATCCATTCCCTCAATTCTGTATCTGAAACTGTGGCCCCAGATTACTCATCAGTGGCATCCACATCGGTAATTAATTCACCGGCAGGTGTCCGGAAATGCTAAAATCGGAACTCGGCAAAGAATATTACATAGTTCTTCGAAGAACTATTGCTCCGCATCTCTCCATTCAAATGGAAAATCCAATAGCACTACAATGGTGATGAACTTAAAGATGAACATGAAGACGCCAGAGCAAAGGAATTACGCCCCTCTTGGATAGCACTAGATTTAGAGAAAGTTTAAATCATCTCGATGTTTGTTGGGTGTGAGGGTATACGCTGACTCATGGTCGGTTGTCCGACCTGTGGCGTCAGCAATCAGCATGTCAGCACCTGTCCAGAATCCAGGTCAGTGCTTGTGTCAGTTGACCCGCATGTGACAAGGTAGCCGATCGATGAAACGGGAACGGATTCCCGCCAAGTGGTAAGTGTTCAGCTGATCAATCGACCAAGCGGCAGACAAGCTACTTAATGCATGTATGAGCTAGCTGGTTTCATTCGGTTGCAAAATCAGCCTTGAAAAAGGTTAGCCGTGGTGACCGAAACGTCGACAACATAACGAGGATTTCAACTACGCTGTGTTTTTCAACAATGAAATTTTACCAGCTGGTTTTTGTTGCAACGATTGGTGTCAGTGACTGTTTTTTCCTATATAAACTGTTTTGTGCTAATAAACTGACATGATTCGAGGGCGAGAAGATATTCCCACAAAGTTAGTGGGACGGTATGAAACATTGGGCCTCTCTGAATCAGAAATATAAAAAACATGACCAAGGTACGTCACTTGATGAAGTAAGGAATGCCTTTTCGATGGTTAGAGTTTGGGTTCAGCCTTCCGCGTTCTGTCCATTATGAGTCTTCAGCTCCAACAGCGCTCATGCTCACTCCTATTTCTTCGCTCTAATCACATCACGGAGATACATAAGCGACACCACAGTAAGATCACCAAGTAGTGTATGAATTAACCACTGAATTGGCCTTACTTTAAACACATGAACCGAGGAGCAAGACGAACACATTTTTGTGTGGATCTTATGTCTCAACTCCGACCTGCCAAAACTCAGACGCTAAGTATGAGGGTATGGTCTGACACACCGTTCGATAGACTGCTTAGTCTCACTTGGAGACAGCACCGGCCCCTACCGAGCCCACGAAAGCACGAGCGACAGGACAGCCTACTCATGGCGTGAATCGATAAATGAGATGAATCTTGCCAGCGCCATTTAAGCCTCAAGGCGTGGCCGTCCACGCAAGTCGGACCAATGCGTTGTGTGCAACGTGCGCGTACATGGACTGACCGCCTATATTTTCTTTCTTTTACAAGTAAAACGGGAAACTGTTCACAGGCTGAACTGAGTTCTCGCTAGAACTACTGGGACGGAGCAAAACACCAAGTTCAGCATATCAAGCCACACCAAGCCCCTGACAAATCATTTGTGCGATGCAAGGAGACGAAATTCATCTTAGTTACTTTGTAGACACCAGATGACACAGGTAAATCATGTCAAAGGCCATCGATTTTTGAGTTTACTGTGTTTTAGACGCCAAATTTAAATGTATTTTCGGTGGCTAAGTCGTACAATCGATTTGTAGAGCACCTCCGAAGCCTCCAGTATGATCTCATGGATCAGCTATCAGAGAAAATGCACCACCAAAGTTGGCGTGGCGTCCACGTGGATCATTGAAATTCCACTGAACTGGAGGATTCTCAGGCATTTGAACAATTCAACTAACGACATGCTCATTAATTGATGTGAATTTAATCAACAATTTTAGTTTATTTTGTATTCGACTTGTTGGAAATGAATCGAAATATTTTTCCACTTTCTCTTGTAAACAGCGTAAAAACATATGAAGCGAGCTCTTATTTCGGGGGTCTCCACTTGACTACCTTACCTTCTGTGCTGTCTTGCCATCATGAGTTATTCAAGATACATACCAAATGAACATATAGTTGCCACATTCAAGACTGGCATTTTTGAACTGCCTGGTGTTTGACGGTGATATTTCGGCTGAGGAGGAATCGTTTGGGAAAATACAATCTTACATATCTAGATGAAGCATTACATAACAGCGGAATAAAATCATCAATTTATTTCAAACGAAATGCCGTTTCTGTCGGAGAAGATCAGTTGACTTGTTTTTGAACAACTCTTAGTCCGAGCACAATCTTAACTCGTCGTCAATTCAGAGATGAAGAGAAAAAGAGTGTATCAGATGCTTCATTCGATTAGATGATTTATTCACTGCCCCGTACAACGAGGGTTTCAGTCTCTCTTCTAACGGAATGAGAAATATGCCTTGTACATCAGAAACAGCTAGGATAAGATTTGCATTGACAGAACTCATGCCGGAAGAAGGAAATTAACGTTGACAGATTGCTTTTTAGATAAGAATGAGACTGATATCAATTAGTGTACGATGGAGAAGCGCTCATCAATCTTTTCTCATGCACAGGTTCGACATTCAGTCGCTTTTTTCCTTGACTTACGGAAACACTTTTTAAACATTATACAATCATCGATAATCTGTAAAGAACAGCAAATATATTTTCTATGGCTTAACCGTTATTAACACTGAGATTCGATGTTAGCACACTGCCGTATATTGGATAGCCAAAAAGCGTGAAAAACTCACTAAAACATGGATGAAATCCAAATCCATTATCACTAGACAAGATAGCGGGAAATGTTAGATGTTTTCAACATTGATGTAGTTGCTAGCCCATGCAAAATGAATGCGATGAATGTTTGGCCGGATTAACTACTAGTGTGATGACAGATCAGTATCTGGGTTTTCTCGGCCTTGTTTCCATTAGCTCACCTACACCCGCACTTTCATGATCTCCAAACCAGACACTTTGCTACATTTTTTTCCATGTGTTCATACAACGCATCCAGTTGGGTGTTCTTTTATTCACTCGTCTCATGTCCACGTGTATCCTCACACTCGTGGTATCCCCACCATCGCAGATTAACTGCTTTTTGTGTTCAACAACCGACTGACATCTACACGTGCTCCGTTTTTACCATAAAAAATCCTGAATGGTTATTTCTATCATGGTCATCTCGTCCACAAGTGAATCAATTTGCTCACGCAGACACAATGCTGATGGATATCGTGAATTGCGTGACTTGTAAATTGCATTACATGACGGATTCTCCGATAGTTGGAGTTCGTGATTCCGAGCCTAATTAATTCGTAGTGTGTGAAAACTTAGTACTGACTAAATATTACTTCTCTGCTTTTCAGTTTAGGAAAGAATAACAAGAAATCCGTTCATTTCCAATACCGCGTATCACGCTTGTATGAATATGACGTGCCAACCGGATTTACTAATTGACTGATCATGTTCCACTGGTATATTTTCCCAGTCATAGAGGTAAAACGTTCACAAGTTTTCTGGAAACACCGAAAAAAATGTGTTCGCATGCTTTATTCACTTGGTTTTATTCAGAAGGCAAGAGGAACCAATCACGTTCATCGGATTGGCAGCGGTCAAGTGGTTGTCATGGTAGACCTGGGTTCGAATGCGGCCTCCCACTGTTGGTCACTTTCCTCAACTGACAGTCTGTAAATGGTCCAAACTCATTCCCTCAGATTTTAAACTATCAATAATTATCAAGATGGGAATGAGTAAAATAATAAAACGACAAGAAATCATGAGACTATATTGTGTTTCACGACTTGTCTCTCCTGTTAGCTGCCTATACCTTTTACGGACACGACCACTGAAACGTTTTCGGATATCAACAGTTGAACAAATTGTTGCCAACTTATCACAGACTTAATGAGTATCTGCTGTGTCTGCGCTTTTTCTCAATCTTCTACTCAGTGTTGAAGTTGTACAAACTATTTCAACGAAACAGCTGCGCCACACAAAACCGGGTATACAAAAGGATCACCTGTTGAACTCACATACTACTGCATGATGGTATCAGTTCAAAGGACAACTGAACTAAACTCAAATCCAGATTAGCGAAAAGAATAACAAAATAAAAACTGCAATTCGTATTATAGTGATACATTTCAGTCCACTTGTGTGCCGATTTTCAAGTGGTGGTAATAACATACAAAGTATCGAAATATACAACCCCCCAAAAAAGACTAGTTTCAGTGAAGCCTACAAACGACTATTGACTTCTCCCTTGTGAAAATATGAGATTTAGTTATCAGTAGATGAGGTTTTTAGCTATTCTGTGATACGTGGTTTCTTGAAGGGTCATTGAAATGCCCGAATACGTTCGTATTAGTCCATCATGTTGAAATTATTTCTGACATCAGAATGAATGATGATTAATTGATGCGGACATGATGGGTTTTCGTGACACTTGTCCCGGTTTTCGGAGTTCTCCGACGAGCATCTCAAACCCACATTCTCGAATTAGTTGTCAGTAGGAGGACAAGGGAATATCATCCGTTGTGTGAATGACAGAATGAGTTTGAGGTTAGTCCACTGTCCTAGGAAGTTTCTGAGGCCATAGATAATCTCCATTGAAGCATGAATTGGTTGTTTATTGTCAGGTGAATATTTAAGTTATGGTCGGTAAATTTGTTGGAATGCCCGTAACTAGAAGTTGTGTCCTGAAAATGAGAAAATAAGATTTCCGCCATGCAACAGTCATCTGTGTTTACTTATTTAAATCCGCTTGAACTGAGTCAATCAAAATTAAGCAGTGAAGCGGCTTTAATGGTGTTATTCACCAGCACATTATTCTTACAAGGCAGCCAGATGATAACGCGAAGGCAAACTTTTGATGAAATCTGGCAATAACCTACAGTGTGTGAATACGTGCAGTCACTTACTCAGCATGCCATGTGAGGAGCAGTCCACATTGTCTGCTTGCTGGGGGCAACACAATTTGTAGGACTCTTGATCTAAGAGAGGAGCAACGGTTCCGACATTACAGTTTCATCATCTGGCTAAATTCTTCACGTCTTTCATCAAGTCTTGCTTTCAAGAGCAAAAAAGGTTTAAAATGCCTATGTCAAAGTCATAAGCATATTACAATATAGACGTGAGGCATCCAAGTTTATTGGGAACACAATGCGGTCGTCGAGTTTCATCATCACCCATAAGCTGGTTTCTTTAGGAATAGTCCCTGATCTTAGAGGGAGTTCATTTTACTGACCTATTATATAAATCCGTTTCATGAAACTGGGTGATTTGCTATTTCTGGCTAGACTAGAAACAAAACATTGGACAATCACCCAACAAGGTACTCCTCATTAACTCCCTCTCCCTGGATGAGTTATACAGAGCGATGTTTCTCAACCTCAAGTGCCCCCCCCCCCAACTCCGAGATACCTAATAAACATATGCTTCTATTCAGAAACAATGTCTACTAAGTATAACTGCTGATTTAAACTCACGAAACTGGCACTTTCGCTGACTTGGAAGAAGAAACCAGATTAAGGTTTTTGACTTCTTATAACTATTGATAATAACTTCACGTATACCTCATATGGATTTCGTGTGAACCTAAACAGACTGACAGCACGGTTAGAGACTATCTGACGTCACACTGTAACGAACTGGCTATGGTGTACCTGAAGATTGTGCTTCGAGATCCTTGAGTCACGCGCAGAACCAAGGTGAATCCAGTCAAGAACGAAGACGAATTCGGTACAATTATGGTGCTATTGAGGAAAACATGAGTGAGATAAATAAAAGTGAAAATCTCAAACATTATCGATCTCGGGGTCAGTCAACGGGAGCGGGTCAATCGTTCGATAATGGTTCAAGTTCAACGGGTGCGGCACAGACTACAGATCAATCAAATCGGGGAAGGGAAGGTCAAGTTGATACGAATAAACAAATTGTCACTGCAGTTTGTTCAACGATGAAGAACATGGAAAGAGAATGATTGATCAGTGAAAAGATAATAACGGCAGGATAAAGTGGCAGGAACAATAACAATGAGGACAGTCAGCTAATGATGCCGTTTGATTGTTGACTGTCAGAAAGTCTGTAGACTGTTAGGACAAGCATTGTTATTTTGAGAAAAAGTGGAATTAAACCGTTTAGGGAATTTAATAATCATGCTTTCTCAGGGTTCGGATCACGAACAGAACAATGAAGGAAACAATGCATAGAAAGTAATCGTCTTTTATTTTGTCTGTTGACATTGTTCGAAACTAGTAAAACGGATGAGATAGCTTCGTACGCTTTCTTTGGATTATCAGTTTTCAGTTCAGCGTCAAATTCCTGTGATGAACCGTGTCAGTTTGAACTAGTTCTACAGTTTCCATTCAAACGAGTTAGCAAAATGTTTAACCGCTATTTAACACGCGATTTCTCAGTCCACGTTATTGGAGTTAACTCCCGCTGAGCTTGTTACTGGATTAGTGGACTAGGAAAGTGTTCGAATGTGTTGCGTGTAAATCGGTGCTCTTGATTTTGACACACAACTGATGAGCTTTTTTCGAATGGACACTAGTCTGTTTCAGGAATAAAGCACAGATTCGAGTTGAAAAACAAATGCAGCAACCGATGGATGCGTTGTCCATCTTGGTTGTCTTAATTTAATTGACAAACAACACTCGTTTGAAACAGATAAACTTTTTGAGCGATTGGCAGACGTAGTGAAAATGAACGTGCAGATAGTTCATGACTGGCATGTAAAATCATGACCAATTGAACGCATGACAGAGGATATAGCCGAAACACAATGTATAAATCAAGAAGTGAACATCCGGTCACGTTTTTTCCTACCAAACAGGAAGAAGGCTTAGGAAGTTTTGATATCCGAGCGAATGGGGCAACATTTGTGAATCAGTCACGGAATCACGGACTATATCAGTTTGAAGACGCGTGATTTGTATTTTATTGAAAAAAAAACCAACTTTTGTATTCTACAGTCACAGAAAAAAATGCTCAGATTTGATGTAGGTCATTTTCATTCCTTTTTCGGATATAATCTACATTTCTTCAAACTAAGCAGAATCAGAGAGTACGTATGGAACACGGATAATGAAAAAAGGAGTGCCGAATGAGGTTTTGATCCATTCACTACCTGACATTTTGTTGTTTAGCGTATCAACGAAGACTCGCTAAACCATTTTTAGAATCATAGAAGGTATTTTATCGAGAGCCCATGGAAACAGATTTTAAATAACTACACAAGAAAAGTTAACGCAACCGAGTCATTTTTGTACTAGCAAAGCCATTCAATGTAGTAACTCTGAAAAAAAGACTAAAATGGCTATGTTAAATATGCTGCTGAGAAGTATGCCATGGAGAAACTGTTCGAATGAATATGGAGTACGTGTGGGTTGAAGAAAGTTTCAAATCTGGACTTCCGTTGAAAAATGTGTTACCGATAGAGCAACGCGCAGACAGTGAAAACGGTGAACCTGCTGGCCAATTTTTCCAATCCAAACTTAGCCAATTACCAAAGGATGGAGTTTTTTTCTTGCTATGCGTTTACAAGATAACACACGTGCGAAGTAGACTAGGTCTTGCGCTCAAGACATCAAGATCATCGCGAAAAAAAATCAATTTCATTATTTATTTATTTATTTATTTGTTTGTTATCATCTGTTGGTAATTATTTGTTTGTTGTTCATACCAACCCATTTGATTTTCGTATGTAGCACATCATTAGCCCATTCTCAGCCAATTCCTAGTGTCTTTCTTCCAACGACAAGTTCGAATCTCGTACCTATATGGACACCAGCAACATATTTGATTAGAGCAGGATATTTTTCTGAGAAACTTAATATAGTTTTCCTTTTCAAGTGATCGTTTTGTTTTGCGAGGTTCGCGGTATTCTTACAGTTTTGAAAGTGAACGCTATTGTCTAAGTGGTATAATCATACAACGGAAACCGACTCACTTATATCACCAGATATTTTCCACTCTGTCACACACTTGAACCTGTAGGTCATCTACGTTCAGAACTCATAAAGCCCAGGTGAAAATCCTTGTTGTAATATGTCACAACTAATATCCAAATGGAGACACGGGAAGTGTGAACCTTTGAACAATTCAGTTCTTTCTTACAAAAGAAAATAGCTGATCCACTTGCACCCATTCTTTATCACTTTGAATGCCATACCACGTCTGTGTGGTCCAGTAATCTTTGTGGAAAACCATAAAGTTTCCGGGGTGATAAACTACGGTATTTGGATTATTATTATCATGTCCTCCGAAGGCTTTGTCTAAACGTCCAAAAGAGGTCTACACTGAATGTCCAGAAGTGTTCGCAAGCTTTCCTGCCCGAAGAGTTATAGCATTGGTGAATGACCGTAGAGCCTATCCCGATTTCCTGGGCTATCAATTTAGCAGAAACTTAGTATCACTTGCCTTTCTCGCGATATGGGTTGTACATGGCTACGCGCAGCAGAACGTATGGCCGTGGAATGAACGTGTTTATCCTCATTCAGCACTTCTATAAGGTACAACATACATAAATATATAAAGGCAACTGACTAACAGCCTGATGAGCAACCAAGAGGAGTAAGGGAAACTATCCGATTAATCGGGACTGAGCGGCCATAAACGGTCCACTTAGCAAGAAGTCAAATGAAACTGTAGCGCAGTACCAAAGCTAATGCATAAATAGTTGTACTTGGAAGATGACAAAAGACACGTGCTTCACGGTGAACGAATAAGCCTTGGAATAGGTCTGTTTACGATGCAAATGTGTTCGGTGGCTTGCCAGTGTAGTACACTGGTGGCGAGCCTCGGGTCCGGAGTTCGATCCTCCGAGGGACATGTCAGTGAAACATTGGGAAACATTTTCTTACACTGGAAACGTACAGTCCTCAAACAGCAGAGTTAGGAATACAAACAGCATGTTTATGCAATATATACCGTGAAAAGTAAATATAAGCTATGCGGGTGCTTTTGATAAGGAGAAAACAGGTTACGAATACTAGAGGCCTACGGTGCACTTGCGGGCTACCCATGAACAAGCCAGATGAGAATACTATCAGAAAAAAAATTTTAAAAAGTGATTCAAAATGACTATTGTCTGATTCAACGGAAACGTATCGTAGGATATAGGTCTGCACATTACCATTACATATAGTGAATGTTTACTGTGTCTTCTGCAAAGCCGTACACGGACAAAGCATTTTGGGAAAAACGGAAATAAAAATATAGATAACAGTGGCTTACCCAGACAGTGTGCAATTGATAGAATAATTCAGTAAATCATTATTAAATTAAGTTCATGTTTGTTTCCGATTGATCAGCACATTCACATATATTTCTAAAAACTGAATGACATGAAGAAAATGACTCAAATATTTCGTGACTATAGTCATAAAAATGCTGTGGCGTGTAACTGAACTCATACTGTGCAAAGCATTTGCGGATACGCCAAAATAGTAATCGGGTCAGTTTCTATTGCCCATTCATTGCTTTTGCCGTAGTTTAGGCTGTGACTCAAAAATTGAAAACATTTCGAATATGTGTTTAGACTTAACGGGCGGCACCGCAAAGCATCTGGTACGACCAGCATTCACAAGACTTGATCGATAACATTTGCACAAAAAATTCACCCTTGATGTACCGCTCGCAGAAATGCCGTGTACTGAAGTATTCTATACCTCAGTGAATGATGTGAGCAATTAAAAGATCAAACATTGCGATCCCCAAGTCTTCTGATATCTTCTGACAGAAGGGTTTCTGCGACGAGTTGATTACTTCTAAGATTCACAATCAGATTAATTTTCATCCACCGAGAATGAAAATAAATTTGGTCAAAATTATTGAATTTATTAACCACGGTAGTCTTCTTTTATGTTAACTACTGGGATGAATAATCATATAGCGTGTACACATCATACTCCACGCTGAAAAACTCGACACATCACACAAATGTTTCTTTATTTAGGAGAGGAGAACTAAGGTTAACATGTACGATTGCAAAATAAGACTTGAATCGTTTGTATTCACAAATGTGGGCTGTGCATTCTATCAACAGACCATCTGGAGTATTTATATATTTTTTCTTATGTACTTGTGCATGAGGGCAGTGGATTGGGTGCACCCCTTGGACTCAAAGGCCTATCACTCTGTTTGGGATAACCGGCAACTGGACCATGTGAAGAACCACATCAGATCCCAGTAGGTTAGGTGTGGTACCGACGACGGGGATTATAGTCTACCACCAAAGTGGCTGGTGGTCACGAGATTCGAACCTCTGGCCTCCGGGGTGAAAGTAAACGCTCTAAACCACGAGGCAACCAGTGGCTGTTTTCGCTTCAACACTGCATCCTATAGTGCTTATCCACCACCGGCTAAGCACGAAACTAACTGATCATTGAGATTTTGTGCTGCGTTTATCATTTATTGGATTGTTCGAATTTCTTAACGTTTCAATACGATGTGAATAGATTTCATGGTAACCGAAAGTCATAAAAGGAATGAGTTTGGACAAGACTAACACGGTACATGATCAGGATTCCGTGAGTTACATTTACTTTGTTTATTGTACACTTATCACAATTGGCCATGCATCTCTTGTTTCCCGCACTAGCCAATTATAACTGGCTCCAATATAAAAGACGGGCAAATAAGTGGGCCACTTCGACTGATTAATATATTTGTACTCGTCAGGCAATACGAGCTGATGGTTTTTCAGACGATCCTCTTATTAGATCATACTACGTAACCCGTGGGAAGTTTCTATGTTGACATGTTATCACCAAGAGCAATTCAATATTGTCGATTCTGGAGCAAAATTTGAGGACTGATTTTTAGTGGAACAGATAGGAAGCCATTCCAGATCTATCGTGCAGAAGTGTTCACACCTTTTTTGACCGTTCACTGATATCGTTGATTTATCTGTTATAAAAGACCAAGGATAAATGCGGCAAACTTCGATTTCCACGAATCAGTACGAAGATTATGCGAGTTCATCAACAGACCAACATATGAATTCTGACTGCGAGCTTATCTGATACAATTCTGAGTCTAAATTCAATGCACGACCGGGAAGTCTAATGTTTTAAAAATCGCTAAACTAATTACGCGAGACTGGCTGGTAGACACAGAACTTGACATAATGGGGTTCTTATTTTCTTAGGGAATTAAATAAATGGTTTGTTGTAGTCATTTGAATATGACGCCTGAATATATTCAGTTTGATGCAATTAGCTGGATAAACGAACAATATCGTTTGAATACGTTGCCATAATTCACTCCAACAGAAAGCCAACAGAACACAAACTACTGAATTTGGTACATGCTTATCGCGTCCCTTGATGGATAATTCCGGTGTTCTTATGGACGCCTTCCATTCACCACGATTCCGCAGCACATACATTGCCAACCTGTCCACGGCGTCATCCCTAAGATATGTTAGACTTGACGGTAGTATTGTGCTCTGTTAGTCCATATACAAGCAACCAGAGTTTTCCTTGTTCTAAGAACTTTTGCAGCATTCGGAGATTTTCGTCCATCATGGCCTTCCTCTTATCACTGAAATGTTTTCAGTGTACTTTCTGTTTTTCTCGTTCATCATACCCAAATGGACAGCTGGTCATCAACCCCGCATTGCTTCCTGAGTAGGTTTGGTCAAATGCTTGGACGCTACAATCAGCACCAATTCACAATGTTTTTCCGTTCTTTGTATTGCGTAACAAAATTACGTAGAACGCTTTTTCCAATTTTCAGGTTAAGGCAGTTTCATATCAAAAAGTTGCTATTTTCTTTTTTTGTTCACCGGAGTATTCACTCAAGGTCACTCAACTATCACGTCGCTTTCATTCCTGGTTTACGTTAAAAAGTTTTTTTTTACTCTACCCCATGAGATGGTTATTATTAGTCGTGTCTCTTTCTGATTCCCGTAGACTCTCCTAACCCCGTAGTATGCCATTTCTACATTATGGCCTCTGTGAAATTCGCCACAAAGTTTTTCAGTACGGTACACTTCCCGTGTACCGTGATTTATCTGTTATGTCATCCGTTTACCGTTGCAACCCCCCTTAGTCAGATGTATCCGCCCCCCCCCCCCGTACAAATATCTATCGCGGCTCTATGTTAACTTATTGTTCTGTTAGTCAAGTTAAAACTCACGGTGGAACTTTGCATGAACCTCGGTGGTGGAACCAGCTTTCCTCCACCGTGTTTGTTTGCTCAGTTTTGAGTGATATTTATCATATTCTCCTTCCCCCCCCCCACTTCTCTTAGGCTAAAAAGACAGTTTGTTAACCTACAGATGTCTTCAATGCAATACAATTCAGTACCATATCCCACGCGTACGTTTTCCTTGGTTGTACAAAGTCAAGTGAGTATAAGTAGGGAATAGATTTTATTTGTTTCTATCCGGTTCTTACGAAACTTTGAGGCAAAATGTTCCTAGCCTAATAAACTGAGGTTACAAACCGACTGTAGAACTCCCAGGAAGCTCACAGCAGACACAGCAACCAACATGGAAGTATGTTCTAGTTTTCTGCAAAATTTGAATAACCACTCAGTAAAAATTGTCCGGTGATCTCAAATGCAAACCCATTACTTTCACTATGCTTCCGTTCTTGTGAATAGTTTATTCGGAAAAAATGTATATTATTCCCTTCAAAAAATAAAGGCAAGCACTATTACACCTAATGCATGGGGTCTCATAAAACTTCAAACCACAAATGAACTAACTCTGTTCTGGATCCGTGTAACGGAAACCTATAAAGCATGAAATGCGTGTCAGAAATTATGATTTTATCAAATTCCGTGGAGGTTTGTTAAACGATATAGCTAAAATTTGATTCTACAGCTAACGCAGGCCATGCATTCGTATGAAAGCCTTAAAAGTATCAATGACAAGGATACCTACTGGGTCCCATCATGCGAAATTCATTTTGAATTCGATTTGTATCTCGTTTGTGTTGCGTTCAGAACTCAATAGATTAGTAAGAGAGAAGCTTTGTATTATAGACCACGAAACTATCAATCGTCCACGAGGTGCCGTGCGTAGAATTTTTGAATCAATCAATAGGCCTGTAGTGACCTCGATCTTTCTGAGAAAATGACCGTTTTCTGGATACCATTTTGGACTTATTTTCTCTATGATCTTTTCTGACGTTTGATATCGACCTCACTGTTTTGATCGGTTGCGTACGTCTAACTGAACTGATTTTTGTCAACCTAGCTTTTGAATCAATTTCACTTTCGGTTCTTCGCCGATTGTACGCGCTCGCGGTTCGCTGTCTGCTCAGCAGTTGCCTTCATTTTCATTCGGTGTATTTCTCGTATCGGTACTGTTTCGGTGCTGCGATATATAGAATACACTTTCGCATCTGTCAACCGAATTGCGTCTTTTCTATTCGTCCGATATAGGGTATCACGTTGGTATTTCGCTGTGAGACCGAATAGAAGACATTCGCTAGCCGCGCTTGAACGTTTTCTATGGGTCTCATTTACTAGCGGGCGTCACGTCACCGTGGTGTTTATGGGTTTCTGTGGATTTTATGTAGCGAGTTTGCTGTCAGACAAAAACTCGCCACTCTATCAGTGTCTAGTTGCTTTTGTCTGGCTACTCACCATTGACCTGTGCAATATGGTGGCTCTGGGGGAAAGCTTTGGGCTCCAGTCGCCAAAGCCCCCGTGGTAATCGTAGCACGCAAACCCAATCAACACGAAGAGGTAGGAAGGACACAAAACTTGCATATAGCCAACCGGGTTGTTTCAGATTGTAGTGAGGTTGTTTTTACTCAGAATCAACTTTAGTCTATCTATTTGGTCAACTAAACAAAGCAGCCGACTTTCTATGGAATTCAACACCAATTTAGCTGCTACTATGGTAGCAAATTGGCCTTTGTAAGCGTCCCATTTGAAAGACTATTCCGACAAAAAGAATTTGAAAAACGGTGTTTGACTTTAGTCTGTGACAGCAATGATTCTGACGGTTCTGCGCGATAAATATATTATTCTAGAGGCCGTAAATAGTTTATATTCGCCGAATAGAATCTTCTTAGACAAAGTCAAAGTTAACTTGGTAGTTATGCTACCATGAAACCTGATTGTTCGGTGTCCTCCAAACGGTCGTATTTCATAATTTTATCTGGAACTGAAGAAGTTTTTTAAACTTGTTATACTTTGAAAAACTAGCCATTCATTGTGATAAAAGTCACACAAAAAGTTTTTTTGATTCTACTAAGAACTTCTTCAAATCAAACGTTCTTCGGCCACGGAGATGTGGTCACGTGGGATTTTCGGACCAGCTAACGAACAAATGTTTCTCTAGATACCATCTATGATGGGTACACATGAGTTATGGAGATGTATGTTCGAAAAAATATAAATGTTTAATTAGGGCTTAGACGGTTTTTTCAAATACACAAGGTAGGACTTATTCTTTTTGGTGAAATAATAGTGGGGAACTCTAACTACGTATTTTTCATTAATGATTTTTCGAGAAAATATCTTTTACTTGGACGTATACCACACAGCATTTATGACTTTACATTGGGTTTGCTTATCAAGAGACAAATTGCCCAATCATTGAATATATGCGTGAGGAAAAGTAATATTGTGGCCATCGGAAATACATTAATTGTTGAAAAAATTTCTGCTACTCAAGCAAGGCTTCACGCTGGTGAGATTCGTTTCGATTTGGGTCTCAAAAAACCAGGGGTTGTGTGATAAGCAATCAGAATTTCATATACTACGGGAAAGTTGTTGACAAAGTAGACGCGACAAAATGTACACTTCCCCATTGGGACTCGAACCCACAAACGGATGAAGACTATATTTCAGTGCTATGGACATTCTAACTGTTGAGCTGCGCGGCCACAACAAACTCTTATATATATATATATATATATATATATATATATATATATATATATATATATATATATATATATATATATATACGTAATGTTTACCTGAGAGAACAAAAAAATACTCTTTGAAGCAGTGTTCAACTAACTGGCACGGATTTGTTTCAACTATCCGTAAATTGCATATTCCTTCCAGTCAACTAAATTGAGTTTAGGAATGCGTAGACTGCTGTTTTCCTAACTGCTTTATTTGTGGGCGATTTATTGCTTACGAAATTACTGAGCATCGGCTCAATTTGTTTTCTTTCACTGTCTTGGCTAATCGTGCAAGTGCAGTCCCCGCAGAACACAGCATTCGGCATACTATACTACTCGTGACTGAATCCCCGTGTGTGTGATGTTCAGCTGATTTCAGATTGACTTAACTGACTCATCGTATGTGTGAAGACTGAACTTATTCGTTTTGTACTAGGCGCAAAACAAGTAAACCCCCATAATTAGGCGAGCGAGAGATGGCAGACATGTTGCACATATTTCACAACGAGTTGATTGTGCTTTACGCTTATTTTTGCGGATTACCTGGTCTCCATTAGTGCCGATGATATATTAACCAAATGGTCCATCGAATGGACGACAGAAACTGAATACATGCTTGCTGTAATTTGCATTCTATTGTGTTAGTCAAATAATCGCAGTTCTCGTGTAAAAACAGCTTATTCGGCATTTTTCTGATGCAGGTTTTTGCGAAATACAATACTGCTTTTGCAAGTGATCTGTAAGTTTGAGAAAAAATTTGCTGCAACTGTGACAGGTACACTTAGGTTTTGCTAAGCAATACCTACAAAGGACTTCTTCTTTCCAAAACGACGTCACTTTCAGCCAAGGTTTTGACCAAGTGGAGGGGGCAATCCAATTTCCTCCTCAAGCAATTCCTTACCATCCAGTGCTTATGCACATCATCACCAAGCAATGCTCTCCTCGTGCATCCCAACGTGAACCATGTGGGAGTTGGAACGCGGCTTCTTGCGTTTCGGGAGGGCTATGTAAACAAGCCTAATCGAAACAGCGTTTGGATAAATGAGTTCTAGAAATACGATCCGTGAACGATGTTGTGGATATGATAGTTTGATTTGTTCGGTGGCGACAGCTGCAAAACACCTGAACAACTGTGAGCAATATTTTCATGGAATGTTGTATCATGAAAAATAAATAATTACCGTACAGCGAAGCACTCTGAACTGTGCTAGATATTTGCCAAAATTGTAGCGCGTTCTTCTGAAACTGCCGGCCTTACTTGATTCCGAATATCAATGTGTTATTTGTGAACAGCGTGGAAAAAGGTTTTTTTCTTTCAAGCAATCATCTGGCGCCCAGTGGGTACAAGTCAAGCTGAGGATGCAATTCATTTGTCCGAAGAGAGCAAATTATCAGCGGAAATGATTCAGTTACGTGTTTTGACAATGGGAATAAGAATACAACAATGAAAGATGGTAATGATCGAGTCAGAACACCATAAGTCTCAATAAAGGACCAGATGGAAAACGGACAATCGTGATCACGTGAGCTTTTATCGCAATTTGTTCGCTAAGTGTTTTTCCGAAACAAACAGTCTCTCTAGGTATGGAGTAACCGAGTTACAAAAGTCGTATTTTGGAAATACATATGTTCAAGTTCTCGGCGATTAACAGTTGCAAAGGTTTACATTCAAGTGGCATTGTGTTCGGCATCCTTGACATACCCCAAATAATTTTCTCTCATAAAACTTGCTACTTTTGAAGAAGAGGCAAGGTTGTGGTCGTGCTTGGGAACACTTCAGTCTTAAAGGTGCATTTCAATGTATGGATAATATGTTTACAAAACCCACATTTTACTCTGTCCTTCCCATCTCTATTTCGAATAGAATTAGGCCACAAAAGAACTAGTCGAAAAGAGCTGTTCCTTCCAGTTCGCGTTTTCTTATCCGGTGTACTAGTTCACATTTCCAGGCTGAACGGGATTCCCTAGACACCTTATTTCCCGCTGTAACTTTATCGTTCCTAAAAAGATGGCATGATTAATTCCAAGAAAAACGGTAATTATTTTAAAATGTTCTAGTTGCTTCAAATGAACCCAAAGTAATGCACAAAGTGATTTAGCTTCCTCTTTGCAATAAATTTCATGCAATACCATCTGTGAATCCAAGTATCGTCTGCACTATTCACTTTTGGTTGATTTTTTATCCATATTAAAAAAATTGAAGCTGTGGAACACCTGCGTGGCTACTTTGGCGAAGCAAATAACACGTGCAGCCGAATCTGCCGATAATGGCGAAATTCGATCGGTACCATAGATTGTGGAATGAAGTCATGTCTACTAACTGTTTTAGATAATCTTTTCTCACTATTCCATGAATAATGAACGCGAATGCAGCCCTGGTTTTTCTGCCTCTCAGTAACAAATAAAACGCGAAGCGTGTAAAGACTTCTACATTCCGTAAATGTCTTGAACAGAAAAACTTAAGCAAATGAGATTAACCGATAGAAAAGCAAGATAAAATACTTTATTTTTAAAATTATACCATGTTGTTCAATGTTTAAGCCTTCGGTCTACCGGAGTTCCAATCTGGGACCAGACATAACCAAGAAGATACAACCACAGCGAAACAGCCGGGGATTATTCAAACGAAACCGCAAAGAAAACGGCAAGTCGCTCTATCAGTTTGTTCCAGTGGGTGTTCTCGTACAGGTAGACACCTTAGCTGTAACAAAACTAACCGTTGAATTATTGCCTTGGTGACTGCCCAGCATGGGATGAAGCACCCAGAAGAGGAAATAAAGTTTTAGGCCTTGCAGTCTTGAGCCCAGGCATGTATATCAACCTTGTAAAGCGAGCGAATAACTCGATTTGTTTAGGCTATACGCTGAGGTACCCAGTAAAGGGTTTAGCTGGTCCCACCTGGCGGTCGACGTTAGGGGAAATGACTTCGGAATAAAACGGTCTACTGAGAACTGCCTTGCTGAAAGGAAAAGTCATTTTAAACTTCTTTCACGAATCTGGGTTTCAAACCCATAATAAACTGCCTGTCCGGAAGTTACTACAGCTATCTGAGTGCTGCATACGTATTGACTCTGATAATAGTTAGAAAGAACACACGTAGAGAATTCTTTATCATTTAAAAGCACCATGTTAACAGAGATAATACGAAACAGAACTCTAAATTTCCACGAACGATCTTCCACGTCGTTATCTGAATGTTCTTCTGGTTGCAGTAAAACAATGTACGCGGACAATACAATGTGCTGGTAAGTCAAAAAGCGGTATAAATGGCAAATTAATCTACTAATCGTCGCAATGGCTTCATACGTGACTGACATTACGTGCACGTAAGGCGTAGCAGGGAATGCCGTTTGCAATTCACTTTCGTGTCCTAGACGGTAGAGATAGTCGTGAATGAGCTTTTCCTCAAATCTGTGATACTCTGGATTTGAATTTATCCTGCCTAAAAATGCCCCTCTTCAGATTTTTTCCTCAAATGTTTATTTTATTGATTATTGCAGTGCTAGTGTATAATGAGGGCGAAACCGCATTGGTAAATTTGAAGTAACAGCTCGAACAGGGTCCCTCCGTTTCTTCCCGTCCAGATCTCGGTCGACAAATACAACGAAAGGAATACATACAGGACGAACAATGACCGTGAAATTTATCTATAACATTGTTTTAACTGTTTGTTGTAACACATTGCATAACAACAGAGGGATTTCCATAGATCAATGTTAATGCGATCCCAATTATCCACGGTGAAGATGAAAACGACCAAAATATCTGGTGGCAAGAAGAGAAACTCATTTCCTCATTGCAATCAAACAGAATCGCACAGGATACACTCGATATACTGATGGGCATGTTCAGGAAAATAACCGTCATGTACAACCTCAGTATGAGTTCAAAAGGATAACGTATCAGCAAAATTAGTGAAACACGCACTCCTGTCGGAAAAGCTGAACTAGTCTGTAGTCGAGATATGCTTCTATAAACACCATATACGAACACAACCAGTATTTTTCTCTAATAATTACAAAACCCATATAATATGCTTGGCCCATACGACAATCTTTTACTGTTCAACTCGTACATTACTGTCAAAAACGAAAAACCAACAGTCCTCTCACGGATCTCGTGAACTTCATTCTACCAGTTAGGCTATAATCTGTGCTTAGTTGATTTGTGCTACCAACGAGTAAAGGAGAGCCCTGATCGGAAACGAACAGGGAACTGTAGCTGAAAATCAAGCGGTCAGACATGTCAATGATCTGTGTTGGCTGACTGTCCTTTGAACGCCGCATTTCACGTACAGAATTCAGGTCATCCGATCAGCCCTGTACTCGGAAGCACCAAACTCGAGTTCCGCTCTTGTTAGAGCCCGGGTTCAAAATCCTGGGTGCGACGGAGGAAATGCTCCGTCAATGAACTCTTACAGGAGCGAAACTCGAGTCTAGTGCTTCCGAGTACAGGATTGATCGGATGACTTGAGGTCTGTCCGGGAAATATGGAGTTCAAGGGAGGGTCAGCCAACAAAGTACCACTAATCCTACACACTACTCGCAAGTATTTGCGATATATATATATATATATATATATATATATATATATATATGTATTCTTATTATGGAGCCTTCGTGGAAGCAATAAAATATGGAACCTCTTGACCAGAGAATATTCACTGAGCAGCGTATTATTCAATATATGTGAACTGAAAATTTAACACTGGGGATCAAACTTGAACTATGAATGTTTGTTCTGATAAACTCTCAACTAAACACGTTCACATTATATTTTGTCAACTACGGTGGTGTTCTTCTTACTCTGAACTATCGCTTCCATGAAATCAAATAGGTTTTCAGAAATTAGCTTCGTTGTTGGAGTTACACGGCAGGAAACAACATCACGTGATATCTTTAATTACTTCGATTCTACCCGACATTGCGATCAACCTAGTTTGATTAGAGCAAAAAACGCGTTGTTTTGCAGTTACATCCGACAAGATTTCGAAAAGTGCCAATCAATTAATTAATTTCCCAATTTTGTTCGGGGTAACACTCTAGTTTGCCAATAAACGCAATCAAATGTGCGTAGTTTTCCTTTTCAGATAAAGTGAAACCATGTTTTTCTTATTTTTCTCTCTTAGAATCGTGATAACCGTTCCACTTGTAGAAGGCAATTTCAAATCTTAACGTATCATCGAATAAGTCCATGAAAACGAGTGCAACTGGCACACCATAAACCACAGAATTGTGCCGGAACCATACCATGTGTTGCTAGCCGATGCATAGTTTTTTTGAAATATATATTGTGCAGCTTTCACTCGTTATACAATAATTCAGTTGGCCTATCTGAGCCTATATTATATCCAAATGTCCAATTTACTTTGGAACAAGAAAGGATAACAGTCTACCGTACTTAGGTGTTTGTTTAAGTCGTCGAAACAATGGTTCCGTTCAGTTGTCAGTGCATAGGAGAGCAACTTGGAACGGTTAATACATTCATTTTCACAGTTTCCTACCACTCACAGTGAAAAGAAATCTAGTACTTTGCTTGATTAATCGATCAAGGGAAATCTGCAAAGAAGACACAATAGAAATTGAACTTCGTTTTCTGAGGAGCCTTTTCCTAGAAAACCGTTATCCTAAACGGTTCATTGACAAGACGATACAACGACTTAAAGATAGGCCAAGACAGACAGTAGTCGAAAAGAAGCCCGTATATGTCCGTCTACCACTCGAAGGAGATACGGAAACTGAAGTTATTCAACAGAGACTAACAAGAAAAGTCAGTAGAACATTCTACGCTGCACAATTACAAGTTATGTTCGAGTCCAAACCGATCGTATGTTTTCGACTGAAGGATAGAGTGCCGGATTCTGCAGCATCTTTTTGTGTGTACTCATTCACCTGTTCCTGTGGAACCAGGTACTTTGGCCGCACGACCAGGCGCTTATCCGAACGTGTTCGTGAACATCACCCGGCTTGGCTGAACACTGGAGCAAATAGGACAATTACGAGTGCTCTGTGTTCATGCCTTGTTGAGTCAAACCACTCAGTAGAGATGATAAACGCTTTTCGCACCATTTACAAAGTGCGACGCAAGCAGTCAGAACTTTTCAAGTGTCACATCTTAGCCACAGACGAAGCAGTGGGTATTCGACTCTGCAATCCTCCCCTGTGTGGTCAGAAACAATTTGTGCAAGCACTTAAACTTCAATGGCCCACTTCTTGTTCCCGAACATATGTGCAACCACCCTAACATTTTTCACTGTGATCAATGTCACATGCATACACACACTCACACGTGCACAGACAGATTTGGATGACCATCCCCTTTGTTAGTCTGAGTCATATTTAATGTTATGTATAGGTATGATTACGAATAACTGAAAACGAGCTTGTTCACCACGCAGTTTTGTTCACAATCTGTTCTGTGGAATTTTTCGTACATATATTATATTCCCTGATACAAGTTGAAAAATGCTTCTCCCTTCAGCCAAAGTACGAAGCTTTTCAGGTCTCCGATAAATTTGCCTTCAAGTCAGATGGCCCTCATTAGGCTACTTCCTCGTGTCAGCCAATGGACCATGACGAATAATGCTTCAAAAATTCTAAACTAATCTCGCGTTTTATTGTTCCTAGGTCAATATGCAGGAAGAAGCTAGCAAGTGATCTATCAGGACCTCACGTGTGTCTTCGCCACTCCAAGCCTCATGGTTCGGTTTCCGGTTGTCCCCAATGATGTAGTGGGCCCTCGTGGCCATGGGTTACATACCCCTTCAGGTGCACTCATGCAGAAGCATGCAATAAAAAAAATGAAGCGCTCATCTTCTGTTGAGGCAGAGAAATGAATAATTTGACCACATTATAAAAGAGAAATTGAATGGTATAAAAATAAAATTATAATTAACTGTCATTCCAAAGATCTTCGATAGACCGTTCGAACATGAACAGAGGAGTGTATTTTGCCTAAATGATTGGGCAGAATGGAAATAATAAAAACGAAAAATGTCCTCAGGTAAAGCAAGCTATGTTAAAGTCCACTCAAGAATTCCCACGTTTCTTCCCGAATACACCAAGATATTACACGTAAACGTTTTGACTGTGCGCTTGAGAGATTTATTGAAAACTTGGAAGTGATCCACTTGTTATAAGTTTTTGTTGTCCTGGTGAATCCAACAATTACGTGTGCACCACTCATGCTTTGATACAGCATGTGTTCTCCCTGTCGAACTATAAAGGTATTAGAGGTTTGGACAGCTCTCAAACAAAGCGTACTCACCGATTTAACTGGGGATCTGATGCACTCAGCTGTCAAGCACTGGCACACACAAAGGGATTTCCTGTTGTAGTCAGTCAGAATACCGGTGGGCTATGATGGATGAAACATTTTAGTACAGTTTGGGTGGGTTACTGGTATATCAGCCTAGAATCAAGCAAGGTGCCAACGAAACAACCACAAATAAAGAAAACGGGGTGAGGGAGTTCCCACAGAGAATAAGAAATAAACTGTGGAAAAAAAATACGTTGTAGCATTTTCGAATTTCCACTGCACCGTTTCGTGATGTCTTTTGAATTTCGTTTGTCTGATTATTGTTTTCTTGTAATTATGAGGCACGACAGCTAGAAAGACAGACCGCACAGCATTCGCGCCACTGTTCTGTTCTCATCCGCTTTCCTTAAAGTCCCCGACCATTGACTATCCTCTTTCCTTGGGCCCCCACCAGGGAGGCCGGAGGCACGAATCAGAACCAGTGCTGATTTTAGGTTTTCCATACCTCTACACCAAGTCAAGGCCTGACCACCGTGTCGCCTCTTCCAGCCTTATCCCTAACGTGCAGATAGAACACGAAATCGTAGATGATGGTCAGGTATGGGCAAAATTTATCCGAGCTACCGATTACTTCGATGCGAGGGTGGTTGTGCGTGTTTAGCATACGACGACTTACCGGTATAACCCATTTGTGAATTGTCCGATGCCGCTGAAGAGGCCTCGTGGCTCTCCTGATAGGTCACACGCAGTACTCGAGCGTGCGGGAAGTCCATGTGGACTTGCAAACCCAAGGACACTGATAGCTAATAACATCTGAATCAGTTCCGTACTCTTCTGGTGGAAGCGTGGATTGAGAAGGTTTCTACCAAATTTACGTATTACTCATTTGCACTAAATCTTCATGGCTGTGTTTACTGATCGCTGGTAAGATTACCTTGGATTACTCTTGGACTGATCAGCGTTTTGAGGCAGATTTTGTTTTGTTCCAAATAGAGTAATTTATGACGTGCCAAATGATACGCTTTATTTATAAAGTCGTATTTCTCTATGATTTTATTGGACTACTTAAACATATTACTGTGGTCCATGAAACAAAATTTGGTTTTCTTTATCTAAAACTGGAAACGTTACTTATGTTTACTTGTGTTTGGTCAGTATTTACTTATACCACATTACCAGTATCACATTCAGTAGTATTCTACTGAAAGCTATTATTTTTGTTTATCAAAACATTGACCAGCCTACTGAAAATTTCACTATCTGATCGTGGGTTCGTAGGGGTGGTTATTAGAGGTTGATGATGATGCTTCTTCAGACCGCACAGCTTTCAAGGCTAACCCAATTAGTTAGGACGGGAATGTGATGCTATTCTAATGTCAAATTGTGCTCACGTGAAATCACATTATACTCAAAGCGGACGGCGTAGATACATGCAGAGAAATTGTATCTTTTGTATCCAGGCTGTACTTATACAAACTGGTCACAAAACCGTAACGGACAACTTGGAAGTAATCTGAGCATAAATGTTTATCCGTTCCTTGTGAGACTGTGGACCAAATACCAGCCACGAATGTCAGTGAAAGCAATTCAGTAGAGAAGTAACCATGACAACCGAGTATAATAATGATTACATTTCTGTTACTCTTCAGCTGAACATATCAGTCAGAAAATTCGTACGGCATGCATGCATAAATACCGTGAATAGTTTCTAGATTAACGAATGCTGGTACAAACCAAACTGACAGATGTTACCTACAATTAACTTTAGACCAACAAAAGTATTTCTAACTTCTCGTTGGCCGTACATAAGTTTGTTTTTCATGCGTGTTTTGATGAGCTGCTCGGGTCGTTTTGTCGTAGCCAGACGATAAACAAAATAGGTCAGTCACAACAGCAAATAAAACAAACGCTCCAAGTCGTTTTTAACAATAATGTCTAGTCTTTAATGGATTTCATGGGAATACGATTTTTTCACGTTTTGCTATAAACAATGTGCAGAAATGAACTGGAGGTAGATAAAGCAAGTCAAAGCCTAACTTTATTCACCCCCAGGGGTTGATTTTCAGCACCTTGCCCATCAATAAAAGTTTTCGTTGCGTTTGTTTATGGGCAATACAAATAATATAAAAAACAAAAAGCGAGCCTTGGTGGGTTGTTGAGATATCTTGCAATGTAGGATACTGCAGGATACTGCAACGGGCTGTTGTCCGGGAGTAGAAAAACCAGGTGGATGAGAGGGCACATAACGAGTCAGGTTCGCGTGCAATAAAAGGGGTCGATTCTGATGAAGTATTAGTGCAAAGTTTGTCACTCGAGAAAAAAATGTTTCTCGGTAGTAAATGTGATCTTGATAAACCGAGATAACGTGAGAAAATGCTCTAGTGAAAAGCCTACAATGAGGACAGAAAAACAAAACAGGATGTGGAGCGATGAAAGAATGAAGAAAGGCGTTAAAAGCCTGGTCTGCGAAGTAAGGAAAGACGTGATAGTCAATGCGTCCTTGTGAAAGCATCACCATTGTGCTGTGACCAGTTAGGGTCTTCAGAAAAGCTGACGCCAAGGCATTTTATAGACCGGACTTTAGGTATTGCTTTCTTGTGTACACACCGAATAAAGGCAGCTACTTTTCGAGTGAAGATAGGCTGTTTTCTTTGGCAAGTGAAACTAGATAGTCATTTCACTGAGGTCATTTGGAAGACAAATGTGACCACGAGGACCATGGGATGACGGGAGACAATTGGAAGCTGTTGTCTGATTTGGTCTCGGTCACAGCGCATTCAGTCGCGAGTTTATCAGAAGATTTTGCTAAGTCTAAGATGAACAAGGAAAAAGGAAACGGGGCAAGGATAACGCACAAAATTACTTCTGCAATTTTACTGATAAACTCAGAAGTGCTACGATCGGAAGTGGGAACCTAAATTATTTATTTAAGTTAACTAATTATTTAATTAATCACTCAACTAATAAAAGTATTTGATAAGTTGTAAAAACGATGGAGGAAAGCACGCAGTCCGTAGCATTCGTAACAGTAGGCTTCCATCGACAAAATCAAATGCTTTGCTGCAATCATGAAAACATCTGTGGAAACCTTCCCAGGTACCGACAAGCTCGAATAAGATGGAATCAAGGGCAACTACAGTGAAACGTTTTTTTCTGTATGTAAATTTACCTTTGCCGTAAACAGTGATGCATGAACAATGCTTGGACGCAAGGGTGCTTTGGATACCTCCAGGTGAACTGAAGTGAGTATAAGTAGGCGAGTTTTATAGGTCTTATTTTAGGGTATAGAGTATATACTAGCTGTTCTGTAAAGGTCCGAAATGTTGGTTTTTCAATGCATCTGGTACATAGCAGTGAAACAAGCTACGTGTAATACCAAGGATAATCCTTGAAGAGGACAGGCTGGAGTTCATGAAGCTCCTCTTTTTTCAGCAATAGGGTGACAAAACATTCATGTCTGCGCCAGACTCAGAAGTGAATTCTGGTAGAGATAACTTGAGTGACCCTGGTAGGAAGATCGTTCGGTTTGAATCTGCATCAGTAATTTTGGTCCCCGAGCTGCAGTGCTCATGTGGAAAAGTTTGTTCCGAAGTTCCAAATCTGGCGATGGTACAAGTTTCCAAGTAAGATGTACGTCTGAATCTTTTTCACTTTTTATTGTCGATTTATTAAAATTGATTGTTCCAGTTCTGAAAGTAAGCACTTTTCTTCAGTCTTTTGGACGTTTTCACATTTGAGGACAAAACCCGGGTACGTGGAGTGTCTGTTGATCCTGCTGAGCTACGAATATTCCAAGTAGAGATAAAGTAGCAATTCAAATGATCGCAGTAAAGTGAACTGTTAGAATTGACTAAATCCTCGAGATCAGTGTCTTGAACCCATTCTTTCAGTTATATTTTCTCGGGTTGTATTACCCATGGAAAACCCGATGACTGAAATAATGAGTTCCGGGATTTCATATAGATCTCCGGAAAAGCCTTGATGATACCGCGATCAGAGCTGGACGTGGCGGTTTTATAAGAGCGGTAACCACCTGGGTACCATTCACAAAACAAATTCAAGCTCAATATTCCTTCTTATAGATTAAGGCATGGTATGGGTCAGTGCCAATCGTGTAAAAAGGATATCAGAGTGACTGAAATCTCCGACGACACGGACATGTAACACTTCGTTATCTTTCTTTACTTCCGACGCGAATGTGTGAACAAATACTGAAATATAAATTTATGAGCAAGTGGATGAGGAATTACCATTTGTATTTGCATTTGTTTGCAATCATACATTTGGTGACTCGCCGAATCATGGGGATGAGAAAAGAGCGATTGCCTATCAGAATGGCCAAGAAATTGGGCTGATACTCGTGCCCGGAGTGTGAGGATTCGGGCCAGCTAAAGAATGGTACCCTTTTTATGTATTATTGTGATGGGGTTTATATCTAAAAGAAGAACTTGTACGAGCGAGAGAGCTATGTTTGGATAGATCACTGTGTAAAGGTCAGTGCTCCCTGTAAGAACTGTGTGGACGAACTTTTCACATGCATCCAGGTGTAATTCGCACAGCTTAGCAGATATGTTCAGTTAAGGATATGGAGGATACTCGACTGGTGATAAATAGACCTAGATGAACAATTCAAAAATCTTCCTTCAGTAGATCAGTAAAATAATAACTGGGGAACAGTACAGTAGAACGGCAAACGAAAAGGGAAATAGCTCTCTGTTTGACATCCAAATGCCTAAGCTTTCGTATTTGGTGAGATAGCCCGCCTAGTTTCTTCACATAATTTAAGATGTGAGATGACCACTCCATATTCCTAAGTATTTGACGGAACCCACTCCAGCTAGTAGTTCTAAGGAAATGATAGATGGGTCACAAAGACGAGCCGGTCGAGAAAAGGTAGACGTGCATTCAAAGCATTTGGACAGGATAAAACAGAGAAATCATATGACACGGATTTCTGGAAAAATCAATAAAATCTTGGATTACAGAAAACGCCCGACAAAGAGCCACATCACCGGAGTATTTAAATAGATGTGCACGAGCACTAGATGAAAGCTCACTAAAGTAGGTGGAAAATAAAAAGGGCGAGAGGACAGTTCCCTGAAGCGCTTCTAAAATTTTCACCAAGGATTCTGATGTTTTAAAACCTAGTCGCATGTAATGAATTCTGTTGGTAAAATTGTCAGACAATCATGCTAGTAAAGGTGTGGGACAGCCGAAAGCCAGATGAAGTTAAAGCAAGGGGAATAAAGCTTCTAGCTGTGACAACAACAATAAAAGGTTTAGGTATAGGAACAATAGTGGCTGGTCTTCAGCAGTCTGGAATAGAAAATGAGGAAAAAGATTTGTTTGAGAGAGAGGTAAATATATCGGTCAGAGCAAGGGCACCATGACTCAAAAGTGATTACCATAAGCCATCAGCACCAATACCTGAGGTTGTTTTGGAAGTACCAAACAGCCTAAATAGTTCTTTCGTAGAGAACGGGGTTGTGTGTGCGCCATCTTCTGGAATAAATGCAATCGGAGAATCACTTAATTGGGGGGGGGGATGGATGCACTGTTGGTACTGTCAATGTCCGCAGCAAATTTCACTTGTTCCGTTCTATTTCAACACAGCAGCCGAATGCATTGCCACAGTCGGTTACTATTTCGGCTACATAGGAAATGATCAGAATACATCGAGTCAGTGCTTTTAATTTCTTTCTTTATCAAAAGGGAAGTGTATCTTACTTTATAATTATCCCGAGCTTTGTAGAAATATTCCTCCCGTCTTCTTAAGGATTTCGACGTCGGAGAAGTGACTCGACCGTTACAGAGAAAGAGGATTTCTATGAGCAGCACATATCGAACATTAAATTGACCTTCTCTACGAAAAGTTTGACATTGTTACTTGACGACGATTTGAAAGAAAACCAGGAAGAAGCATGATAAGGGGATTTCTGTGGGCGAAGAATGTTGTCACGTGAAAACTTTGGGGACGGATTTTGATTTGGCTGGTTTGCCTGAAAGAGTGGAAAGAAGACTTGGAGTATATCGTAGGCTTCAACAAAAGCAGACGATAGTCTTTAGTACAGGCGGATGCAAACCACTTTCGGGAGAATAATTCAGGATGATTGGTGATAATCCTGCCGGAAACAGAGTTGCCTCTGGTTGGAGAAACACAAAGATCGGTTAGATGAAAAGCTGGAAGGGGTTGGGTGGAAGCATGAATAATATCGCCTAGTATGACGTGCAAATTGTCCTCTAACAAAAAAAGCAAGGGAAGTTAAAAAAAAGGTTCATAGAAAGCTAACCTAGCGTTCCGTGGGCAAAACGGAGCCGCGTATAAGTTTGTTTTGCGGATGCTTCTATAGCGAGAAAATTTAGGATGGCACTGCGTAACCTAACAACCAGTACCATTCATTGAGTATGAATCAACGACTTCAGACTTGCCACTCCAAGTGAATTTGACGTATGTGACCACCCCGCTTCCAGTCTTCTCGCTGGTGGAATTCCTGTCCCGCCGGAACAGTCGGAAGCCATTTATTGAGAGGAGCGAGTCAGCAATATGTCGGTTTAGCTACGATTCTTTTTGTGCAAACCACATAAGTATGGATATGAATGCGAAAAACAAGAAGGGTTTTTGCCGGCATTTTCGCGAACAGTCAACACATGTTGATACTGAACAAGAACGGGACGGACATCTTCGCCGGAGGATGCAGTTAGGAGCAACCTTCCAGCCAACAAGGATGCTTTGTTGGATCGAAAGAAAATTCCTTGATATAAATGATCGGTTAAATTAGATTGAGCGGAAAGTCCCATATTCTGTTTGGGTAGAATTATTTCTGGCCGTATACAGCGGCATACAATGATGATAGCGAGTAAATTCCTTCAATTCGACGAGGTGGAGGTTAACACAGAAATGTAGCGCAGCCAGTCAAAGGGGGCACGCAGTTACATATATATATATATATATATATATATATATATATATATATATATATATATCTGGCTTCAGGGAGAAAACAAGTCACAGTCAATAGTTTATGAGGAGATCAAATCTACGGATCCAATCTTAGTGTCAAACAAGGAGACACTAATGACAATACGAATGTTTGCGTTATTACAGATTTTTCAGTAGCTTCTCTTCTATCATTCTGGTAACATAGTTGAAAGTGAGCTCTCGTCTTGGAAGGATAAACAATTACTCCGGGGAAACTGCCAGTCAGAAAAGTCAATTTCACAAAAATCGGAAAAAACATCTATTTGTGAAGCAGCAAAACTGTAGAGTTGCTAAGGCGACAGACTGACTGTGTTTGACTATGTTCCATTTCGCTACGTGTTTCAGCTGACAACAACAAGGACTTCCAGAATACGTCTCGTGTGCCTTTCTGATTGTATCGTTTATTGGCTTTCCATTTTTCGAGTTTCACTACAAGTTGATGATTACGGGGCCAGCTTTTGGGAAAACTTGGGCATCCCTGAAAATGAAGACACTTTTCAATGGAAGCTGATTAATAAAAGTAAGTTAGAAATGTTTTGTAATCTTTACAACTACGAAGTAAAAAAGGTCTTAGTGTGCTAAGTTGGCTCAGCAGATTTCGATTTTTATTATAAATGAATAATCGAATTTCTCTTCTATGATTCGTGTATTCTCCTTGCTGATATAGACGTTCATGTAATTCCTTGTTTTCGTGAAAAGTGTCGAACGTTATGCACACTGTCACAGGTAATCGGACGTGTTCTCCTTTGGCACAAGAGTAACCGCAGAAATGTGATAACCGAACGACAAAAATCTTTTTATAAGCAAATACTGAGATGAGTTTTTAAGATTTTATGTTTCTACTTCGGTAATTTCCGGGATATCGAGAGACCTACATGGATGATGTCTCTAAACCCTGGGTTGGAGCAAAGAGCACAGTTACCAATTCCCATTATTTGGTCAAAAATCCAGCGCTTCGTGTGAAAATGGTCAAAGGTATACGGATGTTTTCAGGAACCTTTCTGTGTGAACCGTTTTACTTTCCATTACGTTGTCAGCGAAATATTTCCCGGTTTCCCGGATATTTTAGGGAAACCAAGGGCTTTCTGGAAGGTACTTCTAATTTGCCAGAAGGCTTGTCCAGAAGCGACATAGCCATGATACTGTATTTCATGATGCGGACCAGGATGAAGGAAAAAATAATGGTAGATTTTAACAGACTTTTTCCCCAAGAAATTCGAGCAATTACAGTGTTCCAAAATTTGAAACGTGAGCATTCTGCATATTCAGTCTTCCACTACTGAGAACCGTTCAAATTTTTACATGACAGTTTATATTTCCAAACGACGGTAAATTATTTCTAATAAAAGTACCGCTCGGAAGTCAATGACCATAATTCATTGTGTTCACATTGCACATATACAAAGTCTTTCATCGCCAATTTTTACTCTTCACCAGTCCGTTGATGTATACATCTCTACAAACTGTCTAGCAATTTCAATCAGAAAGTTAGTAAACCAGTCAATTATCGTTTTAGACTACGTGGAATGTAAACAAGTGCGTTACGTTTTTCAACTCAGGTGCATCTACTACGCGTTTTTGTTCGTCTGAAAAAGGATTTGTTTTCAAGAAATCCCATATGGTTAGAGGTTGTGGGGACTCAGTTTGAATGGGTTTCCCTTACAATCTTTATCCTCATGTACGGAACCGTAAAAGATTCATGATGAACAAACTTGTTAGGTGCTCATTATTTTTAATATAAGAACACCAGGCAAAGGTATGTTAGAGTAGGTCTAGTTTTTGTTTAATTTGAATGCATGCGTCGGACGTATAGACGACGTGGTTGTCACACACTGACCCCTGAATTCTACGGTGCGCGTATCTAACCCGCAAACAGAACGATGACCATCCTATTATTCGTTTCTGTTACCGAAAGCGGCAAAAGGTAGCAGTGAACCCGTTACGTTCGTTTAAAGAAATGGCTCATATATGCCTTATCACGAAGTTATGGACGCCGTATGAACGCAGAGTTCCGTGGATAACTTCCCTATGAGCACCGGTTTGACATGGGAACAAAAAGCGTCACTCCCTCTTGCCCCCTTCCCCACTAAATATAAGGGAAAAAACAACTAAGGATGAAGTAAATTGAGGGCCAGTCACCGGTTGAGGTACCACATAGAAGCGTAGAGTATCTTAAGTGAGTTCGAGAAGACGCGAAAACTGAACGCACGCCTCAACAATTATTACCGTTCCAACGCACGCGAGACAAGAAGCGCCCTCCGTAACTGGCTCGGTAGCATCTGCAACAACATTCTACCATTTATAACAGCTTTTAGGCAAAGATTTTGTCTAGGCTCGGGAAAAGAACTGTTATATTCAAAGCTTCGTTAGGAGCTCAAATTAGGACCGGAGTGCGCAGGAAACAAAACATAGTGATCCTGACTGCAGTGGGTTGACGTTTTGTCACCTAGAAGTTCCTCTAAAATATCATGCTAAGCGAACATTACTATAACGGATTTAACTTGAAAAGAAACCATAGAATATGCCTATCGATTCGCAAAAAAGATTAAAACGGTACATCTTTTCAGGCATTTGCATATATCATATTGGGTAAAGGAGAGTATATGTGCAGCTATAGATAGCAGTGAGTGCGTAAGTGCCCAACAAATCTGCTAACTTGACAACAAGTTTCAACTTATTAAACCTTGTCCGTTGAATGAAGGACAGTAATTGCGTAATGTGTAACCACATGGCTTGAAAAGACGGGTGTGAAAAAGGCAAAGGACTGGGGCGAATTTGTACATAGGAACCGAAGGAGAAGCATTTGTTACGGCCATGGCTACAAAAAATGTTTCACGTGATTATTTTTCTGCACAATTCCGGGTTCAATAATAAGATTTCTATGGCTTCTGACTGCACCAGCAACTGCCTGCATTATCCTATCGAGTGGACTCTGGGAGTCGTAAAGACCGGTTTGGAAGCTGTCATTGTATCGTTCTCTTCTTTACTCAGTACTACATTTGTATATGCCTGAAGTGATATATATGGAAAAGAAATTTCTTCGTGTTACAAGCTTACAAAAAATGTGACTTTATTTCCGAAACAAACGTTTTAAACCGGAACACATTCTTCTTTCCACCTGTCTCCTTCACTTTGATCCATCTTTCTTACCGGAATCACAGAAATTATTTCTCATTTTGAGAAGCAACTCTGGAAACTTCATTATGAATTTTCCCTGTCCATCATAGTTTTACGTGGTCCCAAAAACCATACCTTCTGATCGGTTGCGCTGGCCTTTCTGATCAGCAGGGCGAGGTGAGCTTTGGTGAGTAGACCAGGATACAACACATTTCACCAACAGCCTCTAGTAATATCCACTTATTTGCTTTGAATATTATGGAACATTCTGGATTTTAACGATCTTTTTAGGCTTGTTTTAAATCGATGCTAAACTGGAAAGCGAATTTATTTCGCGCTCCAAAATTGGTCCTTCGAATTAAACACTATGTTCATACTGCAACTAGCTATCAGTCGAGCCAGGAAAAGGTGGCACAAATAGTGACCGAAAAACCGACACCAGTGTGAATTTTGCATGTAAACCGTCCGCATAAATCTGGTGACCAAGTGTACATAGTCAGTAAAGGAGGTTGATTGATTGTAGCTGAGCTTACTGAGTAACCGGAGGGAACGGAATAAATATGAGCGTGGCTATCACATAACATCGACTAAACTAGGCAGGAATCTCTTCATCAAAAGCGTAAAGGGAGACCTATTACCAGGCAACGAGGGGCTGAATAGTACTGGAAAATCACAGCCATCGTTCGGCTGTTGAAAGTTTTTTCTTTCACATGAGTACTGGCTACTATAAGATCGTTTTTCATTATCCGTCCGTCGTGTAATCCTTTTGTAATTTTATTCCTATAGATCTGCAGGACGTTTCTGGAAAAGTGTGGCTTTCGTGTGTGGCATGCATCTTAAACAGACGGGAAAAAGACAAATTTAAATAATTTATTATTAGAAGCTGATATTATGGACAAATTTTGATAATATCTGGCATGGTTTAAAGGATAGCAACTAGGCTATATTTGCTCTTTTAATGAAAACTCGATTTGTTTTCCAAAAAGAAGAATGAGGCTAACTTGTTAAAACCTCTTCTTGATTGTTAATGACCATCACTGATTGCAATGAAAAAACATGGTTTGATACGAATTTAACAGAACACAATAACGTCAGCAAGTGAATAATAGGAAAGTAAATTTTCAGTAAATATCGTCAGTGGGTCAATAATATGAAGTACACAAGCTGAACTGTCCTATCGAATATGTTCAATAATGAAGACCAACTTAGTGATAACAGAAAGTACGGACTGATATTTCCAATAAAACCTTGATTTACCCAAATAGTTTCTAAAAGTTTTGCTATCAGAGCTTCTCTTGATGAAATTACACACGAACTTTTAAACCACGTTATATATATATATATATATATATATATATATATATATAATGACTCATTCGGTAAAAGAAGTGGTAATTAGGGAATCATTTCAAAATGAAGTTCACTGAGAACACGAAAATATTGTTGTTTAAGTGCTTACCGCTCTTTCTTGATTTTACTTTATATAATACTCTGATATTCTGATGACTGGATATTAACTTCTTGATGGAGCTGGCCAAATAGTTATTCGATAAATACTATTGAATTTCAATCTATTGCCAAGGGAAATCGTTTTTCCGTTCCCTACCTTGGTCTCCCAGCTTCCTTGGCATGCAACAAACGACAGGAAATACGTGACGATTACACATGTGACGACAATCGAAATCGGGCCATCTTTGTTCTAGTAGACCGTGAAAGCCGACTGCGCACTGATAGCGCAAATTCCACCAATTGTCGTTTCACATTCGTTCTATTCAAAAACAACCCGGTTCAGACACTTTCTCAGACCGAACTCTGACGTATCCGGAGCTATAATTCCACTTGCGAGTACCTTCTACTAGTAGCAGAAAAGCAACTTGTTCAAAACACTACACCTTAGACCGGCTCCGACGAATGCTTGTACAACGTATTTATGAAATCCATCTATTTGTATAGGATCAATCCGGAAGTAACTGAAAATGAGCTACCACGCGAGATCAGTGTCAATGAAAACTGAACATCGGATAGTTTGCCAATGAAAGGAGTTTTTGACTGCATTCATAAAGGCTCGGCCAAAATAAAAAAATGGAAGTTTAGAACGGTCGAAATATTGTTCACTGCTGTTAATCAGTGAAGAAGTATGCACTGAAACAATCACAACGGCTTTGCTCAAAAGAAAATGTTTCATTCAATGGTAGATGAACCGTTCCAGAATAACGAACAGTAAGGTCGACAAGAGAAGAAAAATCGAGAGATTGGGAACTGGTATATATCCTGAAACAATGAAACCATTTCATTATCAAAGTACCTAATCATCTTGATGAAAACTGCTTTCATGTTTAAAAAGTGATGGAACAGATTAACAACAACAAAAAATTCACCATCTCATAATTCGGATACTTGAGCTAGACTTTTGAGAACAGAGGCTGCAAAATGTCACCCACCCCCCTCATTTGATTTATTTCAGGGCTAGACCGTTTTGACATTCCATTCTGAACTCAAACGAGTGGCCAAACGGCGAGTGTCCTTAGTTTGAATGTTGTACCCGTGTGCATGTTGTCATTAGAAATAACAACCTGTGTACAATTCTGCTGGCAGTGGGCTGCGGAGTAAATTTCTTAACAAGAATTCTCCAGTACGGAGTGCATCAACATAAATATCACATTCCGTTAATTATCGTAACATCGAAAAGTGGCAAGGAAGTGCGTGTGAGTGCATCAGCCGTGGACAAATATATGTGCGCTTACTGATTAGCACTTTATTGACTGCTTTCTCTGCTCGCCTTAGGAGGTCTGGAAAGTCGTCTGTAGCTACTACGACGCTGATGGAACAGTCACGTGTTTATTTGAAAAAGCTGAACGTTTAGGGAAAGTAACACTTATAACGGAAATCAAAATGGGCAGATGTGTGAAATTTTATTTCCTTAATGGAAAACAGTGACTCAAATCAAAATGTAATCCGGTTTTCTCATAAGCCTCTGCTCAGCTGGCTTGACCGTTAGTTAGTAACTATTTCAGCATGGCTTAGTTGATGCTCCCCGATCGAAACAGCCCTCTGAGACAGACAGAAAGCGCCAAAACAGTCAAGCTGAGCTACGAGAACCACCATTATCACTATTCATCGAGAGCAATGCAATGTTTGCATAACGGCTCGGAAGAAGCAAACCCAAATCGGTTGGTCAGCAGTTGGATAAGAAATATCAATGACTAGGAAGAATGATTCGGAGTGTATAGGACAATTACGCACAATCATTCACGTGAAGTTGAAAAACATTTTTAAATCTATAAGAGGTCAACAGTACTGAGTAGAAATGAACTGTTTTTCATCCGGGCTCCGACACAGTGAAAGGACCCCAGCCACAAGTCGTCATACCACCTGTATGAAAAACAGCAAAATACTCATGGATATTGCCCTTGCTGAGCAAAGACAGCATTTCTGTGATGATTCTGTGAATAATTCTGCATTATAAATTAAGTCCAAGACAAAGTCCGTTTAATTTGACAAGTGATTGATAACACGAAGTTAATTTTCACACAGCCAAAGTTAGGTAAACAAGGTTCATTCCACTTCAGACTTTGATTACATAAATTGCTCATCAATAGTGAAAGTCCACACATTCGATCGAAATCTGTCGCCTAACAACAGTCGAGTAACTGATGATGACTACTAATGCGCTTGCGATACGAATGTTGTTTGCCTATGCGTTTCTTTGTATTTGTATTGTCTACAAAAATGCCATAATTTACGTGCCTAATGAACAATACCTTTCAGTGCCAATTAATGTGACTTCTGATTTCATTTCGGGCAATCCGGTCATCACGATTTCCAATGAACATTAGGCGACATGCGCCGCCATCAATGTCCACAGAAAGCGTTTCATTGTTTTGTCAGCAGTTTCTTTTTTGGTAATGGACTAGGTTTACCTGCCTGTTATGAACAAAAACAAGTCACATTAGGGAAACTGTCCATGATCGCAGGCCAAAATCACCTCGCACTACGACCCGATTAGAGCTCCACATGACAAAGCAGACAAAACTTCTCCATTATTCACCATCATTCAGTCAAAATGAGATGAACAATCGATTTCGGATCCACTCTGGTTCCAGTAGCACGATACTGATCATGGATTTACTAAAAACTGCCACTCATCCAATTAATTTGCTTGAACCACCACGTTTAAGTTGCGAACGAGAATGTACCCAGCCTTGTTCATTGGCTTACGAGTGCTTAGCTTGCCGTTTAGGTGGCAAACTTTTCATCAACACCCGGGTTGATATCTTCAGTGCACAGGTGACGATCTCCCTACTCATTTGTTTGTATACATATAACAGGCTTGCTCCTTGACTTGACCTTAGCCTTAACAAGCTTCTAATCACAGAAACATAAGGTTTTCCTCTTTTAGGGCAAACTTCTTAGTTTGGTAACTTACCCTTTGACATTTCACAACTTATTCTGATTTGAGAAAAGTGGCCTCTTGAAATATGTCGTAATATTTTTGTAAACTTTTACCAGTACTTTTATTCTTTTTGGTGTCTCTAAATATGTTTTTGTCTTTTGTATGGAATTTTTTACGTCTTGCTTGGATTCTTGGTTCATTGAGTCTTCTGGGATCCAGTTGGGTCGAAGTGTTCACGCGAAGAATTAGGATTCCGCTGCTGTGGCTAGGTAGAATTTAGGTTCACTTAGATTTTCCAATTTATTGAATTAGTTAAACTTCGTGAATATTAAAAATAGTAAATGCAATCCAATTTTGTGTATTTATTGATTGAAATTCCAGCAGAATGGCAAGCTTCCGAGAACCTCCTTGCATATCTTATTGTTGCTTCTTCCAAAAAATGCACCTCCTTATGATGGAGAAAGTGTCGTTCTTGGTCCATATGGACCTTTGTCTTCTGTCCCCAACCACCTCTTCTTGCCCCACATATATCCACCCATAATGCTCACACTGACAACACGGCCGATACTGGCAACGGTTCATTGTCAAATAGTGTCGGGAATAATCCACTGTCTTGTGACTCACATTTTCTCAAGCCTCGTCAGCCTCTAAACCTCATCTCCTTCAACGTGCGTACACTCATGCAGGCCGGTCAGCAGGCGTGCCTAGCCTTCACTTTGAACTCTCTGAAGAGTGATGTCTGCTGGGTAAGTGGAACGTGTAGCCAGGATTTGGGCAGCGTGATTCAACTAACTGCTCCTGGTATCTCATCGAGGTGTTTTCTGCACACTTCAGGAGACGAAGCAGCTAGAGCTGTGGGTCAACGTGGTGTAGGAATAGTCTTGACTGACAAAGCTGAGGCTGCCCTGTTAGACTGGATCCCTGTTACCAGTCGTTTGTGCGCTGTAAGACTCTAGGGATCAATCGACGTTCGAAAGGATATTTGTGTTAAACGCAATTTTTGTGTGATCTCGATATACGCTCCAACAGACTGCAGCTCTGACATTCAGAAGGATGAGTTCTATGATGAACTCGCCACCTTCGTTCGCAACAGTAAAAGGCTCTGGTATTGTAGTGCTAGCAGGTGATTTGATTGCACAAGTTGGCAAGCTCAGTGCTTCAGAAGCTTGTTTAGGTGTCCGTTGTGCTTTACCCGCTGAGCGCACAGATAAAGGGGATAGGCTTCTCCGTTTTTTTGCAGACAGTCGATTGTTCTTGTCTAGTACCAATTTCCGGCACAGCTGACGTCGTACAGCGACATGGCGCTCTAACTCTACAGGTACTTTGAGTCAGATTGATCATATCGCAATAAGCTACCGATGGCGCAGTTCTGTTCAGAACTGTAGATCTTACTGGACCACGTAGGTAGAGTCGGACCATGCATTAGTTTTAATGCGATTATCTCTCCAGATCCATGGCCATCGTCGCAAACCGCAACCCCGGTTAGCCGTGCAACGTATCTATGATCCAGAAGTCAGCACCCGTCACGAATAGAAGTGAGCACATGAGCCAGGATCTACGACGAACAATAATTTAGATGAGCATTGGGCCCATAGCCAGGGGACGATGTTCCTTGCAGCAGTTTTCGCCTGTAGTCCTAGATCCGATGTCCATCAAAGACACTGGATTTCGCAAGAGTCATTCAGTATAATGGAGCAAAAGCGTCAGCTCTCACACTGTAAGGAGATGAACTAGATACGAAGACATCTACAGAAGCAAGTTACAAAAAGCCTTAAACTTGGTCACGAAAATTGGTAGGTCAAGGTAGCCGAAAAAGGGGAAATAGCAGCTGCTTCAGGTAGCAGTCTAAGACTGTTCAAACCTACTCGTGATAACGGTGGACAGCGAGCCCCGGTCAGCGAAAAGATATGCAATAGAAATGGAGAACCCATTCATGGCAAAGAGCAAAGGTTGGACCTTTGTGCCGAATACTTCAAGGAGCAGTTTAGGTGGCCGCAGGCTAGTGTAGTTACTCCTGTGTCAACAACTGCTTTTCCTTGGGTGGTATCAATTGAGCTTACGTCAGAAGTGGAAGTGGAGTCATGTGTACGATCAATAAAGCGTGGGAAAGCGGCCGGTCTCGACAAACTTCCCCCAGTTCTTTTCAAACTGGGTGAAAAAGCTTTCGTAAAATCACTTACCATCTTGCTCCGTAACACTGAGAAAGAAGAGCGTATTCCGTTAATACGGAGCGAGTCGTTGATTGTTCTCATCTTCAAGAAGAGAATACGCAATGACAGTAGTAATCATCGTGGGATTGGCTTAGTTCCGATAGTCACCAAAATATTAGCCTCGGTTCTGCTGCACCGTCTTACGCCCACTCGCGACAGGAATGCCCGCAAACAGCAGGCTGGATTCCACCCAGGTTGAGGATGCTTCGACCGGATTTTTACTCTTCGCCGACTAATTGAAACGCGTCACACGCACCGCCGACCGACAATATTGCTTTTCTTAGACCTGAAAGGCGCCTTCAATTCAGCTGATCAGACAGCGCTTTTCAGTGTTCTGAATCGAAAACGTATGCCCCAGAGGTTCGTGAACCTAATGAGATCATTGAATTTTCATACTTCTGGCCGCGTCAGAGTTTACGGTGAACTATCCGGTTGGTTTGAAACGACCAGTGGTGTTCGACAGGGATGTCCTTTGTCTCAATTCCTGTTCAACTTCGTCATGGACGAAATAATGGACAGTGCGCAGCAAAATCTTCAGGATATAGGCGTCGAACTAGGAAATAGTGAGAAGCTATGTGACCTAGATTACGCGGACGACGTTGTCTGCTTGTCCGAATACACGGAACATGCTCATCGTGCACTAGATAGTCTCGCAAGAGCTGTAGCTCCATTCGGCATGCGCTTTGCACCTTCAAAGTGCAAGGTGATGTTACAAGACTGGACGTCAACAATTCCCTGCTTGATACTCGATGGGGAGGTGCTGTCAGTTATCGACCACTTCACCTACCTCGGCAGCAGCTTGACGTCGGATGGAAACACAGTAGTGGCGGTGAGCACGGGCATATCCAAGGCACGAGTGGCGTACGCTGGACTGAAGCACTTGTGGCACCGACCTGATATTTCACTGAAGTTGAAATGTCGTGTATACTGTGCCGCAGTGCATTCAGTTTTGTTGTATGGTTGTGAAACTTGGAGTCTGCGTGCTGAAGATATTCGTCGTCTTGAGGTTTTTTACCACCAATCTTTACTTACTATCGCTAAGATCGGGTGGAATAGCCGAGTAAGTAATGATGAGGTCAGAAAGCGAGTATTGGGTACTAATCCAGAGAACGTTCTGTCACAGCGTATCCAACTTAGTAGACTTCGTTGGTTGGGACACGTGTTATGTATGTCAAACACATGTCTACCGTACCGTGTCCTATTCTCTGTTCCTCCTAGAGAGTGAAAAAACCACGTGGAGGTCAACAGATGACGTGTCAGCGAGGAATGAGGAAATGTACAGCAGACTTAGGAAAAGTAGGTGCTTCACGTCTTTGTGGTTGGGGTTCAAAAGACCCGTCTACCAGTTGGCTGGAAACACTGAAGGATATGGCAGCGAACCGTAAACAGTTGCAATCGTGTTGTCACTTTCTATCGAATCAGAATGTTTGATCGGTGTACGTTTGTACAGTTAGACTGTGTATTCCGTGTGTTGGCTATTCGGGCATACTTTCCTTTTTCCCACCCATGTAGGTCCACTCTCTGTCCATCTTGTCTATTCGTACTTTCTAATTCAACGTGCAACATGGTGAGAAAGGCAATGATCAGTGGGGCTTGTCCTGCTGTTTAACGCCGTACTTTGGTGACGATGACTATGGCTACTTTGGGCTCGTATATTCTTGTGGCAATCGTTCTCCCAGTTTGACCAATGTAGTATGTGTCACAGTTCTTGCAATTCACCTTGTATATAACCTTTCTTCCCTCTGTGGTTTTCAGTTGCTTTTTGTTTTTTTGATAGGATTGTACTCAGGATCTTGGTTGGTTTAAGAGTAACAGTGATACCTTGTAGTTGAAGGAGTCTTGCGGTTATTTCGGATTTGCATTCGACGTAGGGCTGTGCTATCCTTCGGTTAGACTGCGTTCCCTGCTTAAGTCCAGTCCTGATCACAAGTACGGTTCTTCAAACGAAGTTTCTTGGATATCCACCCAGTTAAATCAATAAAAAATATATATTTCTCCTCGTGTATTCTAAGTTCTATTGTGTTGCAGAGAGCTTTGGCTCTTGTGAATAGAGTTCGGATGCATGGCTTGTTGTGGCTGTTTGGAAGATTACTGTAGAAACTATCCCGATTACTTGAACTTCCAATATAGCAGAAAACGTAGTCTCACTAGCTTTACGCACGATATGGGCCGTGCACGGCTACGGGCAGCAGAACAAATTCCAAATATATAACCGTGTTTATCGTAATTTCGTGGTTCTAAACAATGCAATACATAAAAATACATAAATGCAATGACTTACAGCCAGGTGAGCAACCAAGGGCAACAGTACAGAAAGTTATCCGATAAATCGGGACAGCGCGGTCATAAACGGTCCACTCAGCAAGGGGTCATGCGAAACTGTAGCGCAGCACGGTTGCGGTATAGATAGTGGGTCAAGAGGCGTAAGTGAAACGTTCTGCAAACGTTTCTTACAAGGGGAATGTACAATCATAGAACAATCGAGTCGGGAACATAACGTAAAGTGTTCACGCACCATACGTCGGAAAGGGGTAAATCTGAACTGTGTCAGTACAGTAAAAACAGAGAATTGGATCACAAGTATTCGAGGTTCATGAGGCATATACACGCTACTCACGAGTAAGACAAGCGAAGATGTCGTCGAAAATACAAATTACAAAAAGTAATTTACAATTACTTACAAAGCTCAGTATTTGGACCTCGTGCTGGCTTCTGATATAAAGAAGTCTGCAGTGTGCCTTCATCATTTTTTCTCATCAATAAATCCAGGATTGGTAGTACTCCGTTCTCCATCTCCATTTTGAATTTGATGTCACTAAAGAGTTTATAAAATTTTGAACGTGCCCTTCCAATATCCGAGTCTTTGATAATTATGAAAATATCGTTCATCTAGCAGATCTAAAGTTGTGGTTGAATCCGCGGGCTTGCATTACGGCTTCTGCAGTAAATCCGGATAGCGTTGATCTTGTCGGACTGAATTTCATTTGTTCGTAGACAGCGCCAAGCCAATTGAAGCACGTGTATGGACATATGTTCATCAGCTCACAATGTGCTCGAGTTTCCACGGTTGGTCTGGGTGGTGTTCCTGAAGTTCTTTTACTGCGTTTTTAGTAGATTCAGGTCAACCGATGCAAAGAGTCCAGCAACTTCAAACAACACCATGGCTTCGCCGTCCTTCACTTGGGCGTTTTTCGTTTTTTTCAGGAATTGTCTGGCTTTGGTTATAGAGCCGTAAGATTCACTTATCACGGGTCTCAGACATCAACATAATTCCTTGACCAAATTGTACTTCGGGGTTCCTGGTAAGAAAACGATTGGTCTAAGTGAAATGCCCTTTTCATGGACCTTCGGAAATCAGTAGAATTGTTGAAATTTTGCGGCCTTCATTTTTGTCCTCCGTAGTTCTTCTTTGGTAATAGGTTGCAAGTCCAGTGGCTTTATCCGCGGTTGCATTGATTTCTGTTTCCAGTTTGGCAGTTGGATCTGTTTTGACTAGGCGGTCGGCGGTAGTGTCCCTTCAGAGTTGTTTTGCTCGTGATAATCGTCCTCCTTCTTGTATCAGCCGGCTGAATGATAATTATTTTGCCCTTTTTCAGTGTTCTTGAAGCTATTTTTTCCCTACCAGAGAGACTTTTGAATGACCGCGAGCTGGGCATAGTTGGAATTACGATTTCTCTCAACTCACTATTCGCCTCCCCCGGAAATCAGAATGATTTTAGCGCAACTTCGGATTCAGCTAGATACTCCTTACCCGTGGTTTTCCTCAGGCTAAAGTTGAGTCCATTGTTGAGGATGTTTTGTTCCTCCATCGTTAGTGCCCTCGATGACAGATGTTTGACCCAGGCCTTGTTCCCGTCTTCCTTCCGTGTCCTTTGTGAGCCCATCGAGCTTCTTTGCCAATGCGGATCTTTTCTCTTTTGGCAACTGCGAACTGGCCGTTCGATAGCATTTTCAATTCGTGCGGTAGTCTCGCTATCAGCCACTTGCTCAAGTAGTTGCCCTTTTTATTCCACCGTACTAGTTTACGTGATCATACAATTATGAACTTCTGTGATCAGCTTTCGTAGCAGGCGTCGACCTTTCCGTCTTGCACTCGTCCATAAATGTGGATGAATAATCGGAGGTCTGCCGTCTACTCTTGATAGTAGGATATATCGTCTAAGGCATTCAAGGTGAAAGAATAACCGTTCGCCGGCTGAAGCGCGTTAGCAGACAAACAAGGTAAAGGTCAAATCAATAAGCAAGTCCTGGAGTACGAAAACCGGTGTACCTATGATAGTGACCAAATGGTTTGAATTATTTATTTTGTCAAATCACCTACGTGTGTGTGCTCCTAAATATCGATCCCTTCCGTTCTGTTACAGAATTGTCATCTGTCCCTGAGAACGAACATCCCGAACGTGCATTGAACATCTAACCAGTAAAGTTTGTTATTTTGTTGTGACGGTTTATTATATCAGGTGCCACTTAATATAGATTACCAACCCCAGGCGGACTTCTGTTTTCTTTCTACAACCCCATATGTATGGAGATGAGTACGGGGATTGCCACCTACGCACTGACGTTGTCACCTTGAGTGCTGATGAAATGTTCCCGATGTAAATGCCAAAATGAACGATCAAAAGCCTTTGAAAAACACCAGTCTGAACTGCAATCAAAACCAAGTTCTAAAAGTTTTGATATACATAGCCTTCCTGTAGAACAGAAAAAGCTCGATTTCTTTGTTATTCGGGATGGTAGGTGACTTATTTGGGCAAGATATATAAATGGCTCTTGTTGTTAAAACAATTAAAATGGACTACCGTAAGGTGCTCCCCCAAAATCCTAAAAGTTAGAGGCCAAGTTTGAAAAATCAGTTGATTGGGTGGGCCCGCACAAATGCAGAATATTACGCTTGCAAAGCAAGTAGTGACATCTGACCTTGCCGCTACACTGACCGATCACATTGGAAATAGTGGTAGGGAAAATCATCCAGTTGATCACATATATCAGAGTCATACTCGTCATAATTGACTACTGTTTTCGGAAAACCGTGTTTGGATCGGTTTGTGCCTAAGCTTTGTTTGAGTGGTAGCAACTGGACTGAGCCAAATCAAGCCAAGTATACACTGAGTCTTTCAAAACTTGCCAGAAGATCAGTATGATGTACCGGTGCCTGCTGATACAGTATGGACAAAACGAAACCGGAATTTCGATAAAACAGTGAATGACGAAATTATCAAAATTTACGACTAAGGTTAATAGAAGGACCTCAAAATCGAAAGCTAAAACAGTCTTATGCAGATTTGAGGTACCCAAAGGTGGAATTTGTTGGATAGTCAGACACACGGTAGAAACTTTAAGATAACTCAAAATGATGCTCCAGGAGCACCCAATAATTACGTCATTTCTAATGGCAAAAAACGAGCAGAGTTATACCGGAAGAATTTATCGAATGGGATTAGACATTGTAATAAGTAAATCTATAGATAAAAAAGACTGTACAAAATACACAATAAGTTTTCTAAAAATATTCTCAAAACAACATTTTTACTGATTTAGGATGCGAAGAAACCATTGAATTTTTAAATTCCCTTTGTTTAGTTCTAAGGTTTATTGGTGGAACGAATTTCGGGTTGTCACGGTGTGGATTTGTGTCCAACTCGATGAAAAAACTGACACATTTTTGGAATTCATCAAATCAATTGGCTTTGGTGTTACAGTCTGTGGTGGACATGAATCGGATACGGACACTTGACCTGAATCCACTTGTGATGATCCCTGCGTGCACGGGATTGGGAACACTTGACAAAAGTGCCATTCGAAGGTCCTGTGTGGATTGTGCCGTTATGAAGGGTATTTCTTGCAATATATCAGTGTTTTACCAGATCAAGAACGATCTTTAGCTGAAACAATTGAATTAATTTCGGTGGCACCGTATTGATCCAAAATTGTTACCCAACTGGGCAAATTGAAAAGATTTCTTTAAATCTAAAGGCACAACTGTTCCTTCATGATTTTGCTTTGAAATCACCCTAGTCGACAGATGATAGTCTTTGAGAACAAATTCGGTGGCATTCGGAAGTTCAGTGTGGGAAAAACGAGAACAATTACAACGGTGCGGCCGCAGATCCTGAATAGAAAGTTTGCGGAAGCAATGAAGCGAAAACCTTCCTGTTCTTTCAATAGTAAGAGTTATGGTTTATTTGTCACTCGATCCGTCATACAGCTAGAAAGCTTAAATCACCACTGACTCAAAACCTTTCATTCGGGGTTCAACTCCCGACCAGGGTTCAGTCCATGTGTATGGTTGGTGATTTCTAATGAGAATGAAACAGTTTTACACAGCTTCCAGGGTTTCCAGTCGGGACTTAGGCACTGTCATTGCATAATGCACCATTCCGTAAAGCAATCTTTCTTTAGTAAAGGTGAGATGAGAACACTGTACCATTACCCACCAACGTTCTCTCAGACACCGACTGCACATTGAGGAGAAAACTAGAGCCGAAGAAACGGCAGAGTTTTGCTGCAAAAAGAGGGAGATTGTAAAGGAGAGTAAGGGAGTATGCTAGCCATACTTGTTGCAAGATAGCTCGGAATTCGCAGGATAAGGTGCGGAATGCACGTAGACTTAAACCATGGGTAAGCTCACAGTCGTGGCCTACGCAACTCAGCTAGCCTTTGTTCAAGATGAAAAAGTGTTCCCAAAATTATTTTCCAAAAACCAAAGTCTGATCATTCTGCGTTTATCACGACTGGGACCTTTTGAGTAGTCGTAACTTCTAGCTTGTTGCGAGCTTTGTACATTCATTATTCCCAGAGTGGGCAGAACGAAGAGTTCCAGGAATATTCAATTGGACAATAATCTGCTACTCTTTTTATTGTAGTAAACCGGGCCAGTGATCTTCCGTGGCGAGGTGCACCTATCCAATCTGCAGAAAATGCCACGAGCATTAGCTCTGTCATTGCTTCAAAAGACTCCAACAAATACATTATTCATACTCCAGTGTGACGGCCTACAGCTTGATCGTGGCGGTATATTTCACCTTGAATAGTCTGTAGTAACTGGTGCAGTAACACAAAAAGATGAGAGCAACAAATTAGATAAAGTGAAATTTACCCATGCAAATACTGCTGAAGAATTTTCTTTTACACGTTCAGCTACCAAACGATAAGTGGGTCGTATATATTTATTGGAGATTTCACTCGTCTTTTCGTTCACATGCTATCAATTTGCCTTGTTTCTTTGAATAAGCTAGTGTGCAAACTTTCCATATCTGAAGCATAGCTAGGCCGACAAACTTACACATTTACGGCGGGTTATTTCTTTGGTGGAACACTACAGTCCTGATATTAGGTTGCTAGACTGAACAATTTCTGATGTGAAAGAACACTGGACGAGGGTTCCAACAAAAACCCTTCATGAGATGTTAGAACAATACAATGTGATGCGAGGTTTCAATAAAATCCAGTCAGCCGTCACACAACGTGATCAACCGTGCTCTGAAGGAAAGTTCACCCCTGAATAATTTCCCCTCAAATTAACGTTGACAAAAACCAAGAGGTACTCGATTCTGTATTCGGTGAAAAAATTGCTCGCATTTCTGAAAAATCAGCACATCACACGAATTTTATGGTCTGCTTTCGAAAGGAAGAAATACTCTTAACATCACGTCAATCTTATGATAAAACATGCATGTTTTTCTGTCCAGGTAGTGAAAAAGTAAGTGAAATTACCCCCCCCCCCCCCCGCCCTGAAGTTTTGGCCGTTGGGGTAAAAGCTCCAAGCTGTTTTCCCTATATTGGTTTTTGAGGCAAAATAGTTTGCCGTTTTCTCGAGCTGGTCTTTTCGCATCGAACACTAATCGGATGGATGGATCATGTTTGTTTACAAAAATATCAGTGGAATACAAAAAACAAAAGATGAGGAAAACAGTAGACAAAAAATCACGCAAACTGAATAATACGTAAACATTCGCAGGTCAGAGGGTGTGGACCAATTTGGCCCACTTTTGGATGGAGGTGAAATTCCAAGTGAGTTCGAAATACTATCATATAATTGGACCGCTTTTTTTCATAGTGCTCTCAATTACCGGCGAACGAGTTACCTATAGTTCTGATACCTTAGCACATACAAAGAAGCTACTCCATACACATTTCCCTAACCACTAGACTTCTGGTTTTCCACTGAACCGCATCATTTCTGTCTGCTGTTGAACGTTTAAAATTTTGTTTACAAAATCTCCTAGAAAACACAGCTATTAATCTTAAATCATTCTGGTGGATTTCTTTGTTTTCGTGGCCCAAATTTGCACAATGTATATATATTCCCGATTATGCTACGATTCTAATTCACGTTACAGTTCGAAAGTATGGGACTTTCCGTTTTACACGATGGTGTTAAATCTGTACACGTACAAATAAGTAAAACAGCCAAAAGTGGAAAGAACGAACGCTTTTTGACTTTGAAAGGCTTCTGAGGCAATCACCGAAATGAGGAAAATTAGGTTCTTTTAAAAAAAAATTCTCATAGTAATTGATACTTTTCTTCCTTGAATGGTCCGGTGTTCAAAATGGTGTGATTCTTACATGATTTGGTCCAATTATCTTCAGCGTGCTGATCAGTTTCTCGACTCCAGTAAGCTCTGAACACTCGGATTACGATCGTACATAGGACTTTGACCTGGGAGTGAATACCTTTTGGCCTTTCGGAAATTCCGTCGTGACTGTTGCCGAAGGGTTCAAAGTGTCACTCAGCAGACAGTGACTCAAGAGTCTAAATTACTTCCAAAAACATACGATCCAGGCTTCTCGTGCCAACAATACATGCTCTGAATAAATTATTTCTATTCTGAATTTTATAAATACAACTACGTTCAAATTCAGTGCGACAAATACGCGACCAATAATTAACCACATGTTATCTGCTTTTGAATGCTGGCTGCGCCTCCATGGCCTCCCAATCGCCTCATCATGACAGGAATTAAAACTGGTTCTGCTTTATGGTAAAATAAGTGGTTGCTACTAATTTCATAACAGACACAACTTTATTCCCTTAGATTTTTGTCAAAAAGTATCTAAATATGATTATTTTCCTCGGATATTTACGGTATCTGTAGGACTTATGTGACTTTCGAACAATATAGTCACAAGCATCTCTAGGAAATATTGTTGTTTCTAATGCTAACATTTAACCCATTCAATAATATCAGAAGCAAAAGCTTCAAACAGAAGAAAATGGGACTACGTAAAATTCAAACAATACTCGGATATTATCGTTCGGGTATATAAGTACACAGATGATGCAGGAACAAGGGAATATTGAAAGAATAATATAACTTATTCGGTGTCTTTTTAAAGCAGTTGGATTGAGGTCACCGATTCGACCGCGCATGTGCCTTCTGTATCATCAAAATACTGAAAAATTGAGAACTGCCGTAGTTCACAGAGGCTGTAATCACTCACCGCATGAAGTCTGAACTTCGTATCCCAAACACATTCTTTACTCAACTTGTGTTCCCCGTGGTGGTGACCTGTGATCTTGTCCTCCTCTGTATCCCATAATCTCTCGGGATCCTGAATGGATTGCCATTGTTCTAGCCTGAATGACTCTTGCTGTTTGCTCGTACTCGCGCGAGAACCGAATTGGTTATCACACTGTTTTGATATTCTCTGAATCCTGCCTTGGTTAGATGTTTGGTCACCTTGGGCGATAATAACTCCACTTTTTTTGAACTTTGTGTAATCGTATATGATGTGCGTTAGCAGCTGACAGAGAGCACGCAAAACGGGTGTTCCATATCAGTTTCATCCACACGGTTCTGAAATGAGTCAAAGGAAAGGGATGGTAAACAAGCTTCAAATAGTACAATACAGTTTTGCGAATAATCTAACAGAACACCTGAAGAACAACACGAGGTGGCGAACAAGCTCGTTTTCAGTGATTCATAATCATGCTCTTTCATCTCATTTTTGATGTACAATGTTAAGCGAACAAAACAAAATTAAAGATAGGGTAATGGGTCGAAAATAATGACTGAGGGAGACCGGGATTTATACTCATGACCCCGAAGCATCTCTTAGCCGAGGGTGAATGTCTTTGGTGCCATTTATATGGTCAATGGATCTCTGCTATGTTCTGAGCGCACAAAGGTCACTCGTATAGACGAAAGTATACCACTTCCAATTCGGCTAGGAGGTAGCAATTCACCAGCCTTGATGGCCTACGTCAAACTTTGCAAAATGGCCGAAACGCTTCCATCACTTTCACTTAGTGATCAAACAGGTCACGGCTTCTCTGTTTATTTTAGACCCAATGCCCTATCTCTAGTTTTGTTCTGTTTGTATAACACTGTTCACATAAATTGTGATATAATGACATGATTATTAAATGCAACTACACAATCAGTCAGCTGGATGACAAAAACCTTGAGAAAGAGTGACGTTTTGTAGACGTAATCAGTTTGCTTTAGACAAGCTGAAAATCACGAGTAAATTTCCTAATCGTTACGCCTGCTGACAAGATTGGAAATTTTTCAGCCACTAGTTTGTGCGACGTTAAAATTTTGGAAGTCAATAATGTCGTATTCCTCCATATATATGAGAATATTTTACCTTCGAAATGACCTTATTTCCATTGGTAACCTCGAAGACGTATGACTATAGGTTTTGCAAATTTAACCTCACTATGCGATATGTATCAAGCCAAAAATCCTTTCTTTGAACTGTAGCTCCATAAATATAACAACAGAATCTAACCGCGAGAGTGTATTCTCCAATTTAAGTAAGATCTACCCATATGGGAAAACTAGAAGAAAGATGAATGTCTATGTGGACATACTTATGGATCAAACCACCTCACCATGTTCAGGGGACGTTGGTTGATGATATCCGTTTTTAGACATATTATAATCAACTCGGTTTTCGAGGCATTTTGTTGACTGCCTCATTCAAACTGATTTGCTGAGATCGAAGAAACGAGTGCTCTCCTGTCACAAACACTCACTTAGCCCTAATACTAATAAGTTCAGGAAATCAAGACAATATCACAAATAAGTGATTGATTTACTTAAGGTGACTACTTCCACTCTGTGCAGAATTGGAAAAAGAGGTGTTTAAGTGAATCACTCACAAATTATGGCATGAAATTGAGTGCTCACATGAATATTTCCCTTGTACAGACAGGGATACTGACAAATCTGTTGCTGTCTGACTTATTTTGCCCATTACGGAAATTCCTAACTTTCACGGTCCTTAGTCTTCAATTTCTGTTCCAATAGGAAACACCTTTTACTGGAACAAACAAAATGAAAGAGAAATAAGCTTATCCATTTGAAAACAAAACAGCTTTAATACATTCAACAACAGTCATTCAGTTCATTTCACATCTCTTGGCAGGAAAGGACAATACCTTTCTAAAACAATAATGTTGCTGAAATGGTTTGTCATAGTAGATATTTTAAACCTCTGAAATACATCACTCCTTTGTTTCATCATGGTATAAGCTTGGTTTGGGAAACAGTTCCATGGAATTACCTTTTGTTTTTCGGTCCTTGATCCTGTTCTTATGGAATAATCCATCATGGCTCATTTCGCCGTTTCACAAAAGTGAGAAAAATGAGAAATCAATTTACTTTTTCGTACAGTCATCTTGCTCTCAATTCAGATAAGGCGTGCCGTTTTCAAAAATCTCTACTTGGACAGGTCTAAAGAACAGACCAAGTGTTAGAATAATTTAGCCAGAGCACGCTATTTACTTTTCACTGGTTGACAGGAAAGGATTGTGCTATTATCGCAGATGAATCTGACCATTCCTTCTTGAAATAAAATGATATCTCCTGGTGACATTTTTCGTTTCTACTGTATGCAATTATCCGAGTGAATAACACTGTTTCGTTTCTTGACGGCCACAACTATTCTTAAACCTACTCAAAGCAAGTTCATTCATGTTTTGTAAAAGGAATTTCTTGAGATCACTGACTGGAACTCAGCGAACGCTGGCAATACTCCAAAGTTGCAAACTTAGTAAGAACAATTTGAACTGGATCTCCAATAACGATTTAACAGTAGATTGTGAGCATAAACGTTCCGATCAAATACGATGAAAATCAGTTCTTTTTATTGTTTGTCCAGCTGCCGCCACATTCTACTTGATATTTTCGGGCCTTTGTTCTGGTCGAATTGTCGACTGGGAGAAACAAGTGTTTTTTTTCGTTCAAGTCGCTAAGTGATAACGAAACCGACGTAACCTTTACGTCGTGGGAATGAAACGACATAACAAATGGTCGGAGTTTCATTGCCTCTGGATCCACTTAGGGAGAACTAACGGATTCTGGACTACCATAATCCGGAAATAAAAACATGAATAACTGAGGATATCAAGCAGAGGTCCGTTTAGCATACTTAGAATTTCATCAGCATCAACCAATATGTCCTTTCATCGCTAACTGGTTCAGAAAAGTAGTTAATACTGTTATCAGACAAAACGAATAAAAAAATGTGCGCGTGCTTTATTATTAGCATTTCCTTTGAACATCGGTTGAACTGTCTATAGTCGTCGGAAACACGTCTGACCCAAATGTGATACGAGACAATAACAGACTATTCTAAGTCTCTAATTCATGTTACTTTGTGGAGAAATGGGAACAAACCTACAGGACAACGTGATTGTTGTTATTGAGTAGAACAAATTGTTGGTGGTATCCCACTGCGAAGCAAGTTGCAAAATAACATTTGAAGTAAGTAACTCGTGCGTATTCCACATAGAAGGTGTATCTCATCACTCCTCTGTCTCAATAACCAGACAAGAAAGATCGATAAGTTTGAACGACTCTGTACAGGCTCCACCTGTTTTGAACGGATGCCCTATTCGTTTTCATCGTGGAATAAAACAAAGCAGTTCATCACAAACAATACGAAGATGATTTATTTGAAATTAAGCCAGTAGATAAAATCAGAGACCGAGAGAAGCACATAGGGAGAGCAATGGATAGACGGACTGACAGACGGACAGACAGACAGACAGACAGACAGACAGACAGACAGACAGACAGACAGACAGACAGATAGATAGATAGATAGATAGATAGATAGATAGATAGATAGATAGATAGATAGATAGATAGATAGATAGATAGATAGATAGATAGATAGATAGATAGATAGATAGATAGATAGATAGATAGATAGATAGATAGATAGATAGATAGATAGATAGATAGATAGATAGATAGATAGATAGATAGATAGATAGATAGATAGATAGATAGATAGATAGATAGATAGATAGATAGATAGATAGATAGATAGATAGATAGATAGATAGATAGATAGATAGATAGATAGATAGATAGATAGATAGATAGATAGATAGATAGATAGATAGATAGATAGATAGATAGATAGATAGATAGATAGATAGATAGATAGATAGATAGATAGATAGATAGATAGATAGATAGATAGATAGATAGATAGATAGATAGATAGATAGATAGATAGATAGATAGATAGATAGATAGATAGATAGATAGATAGATAGATAGATAGATAGATAGATAGATAGATAGATAGATAGATAGATAGATAGATAGATAGATAGATAGAGATAAAGAAACAGATGGATAGATATATACATTTGGCGAGAGATAAAGCTACTAAGGAGAGACTCAGGCGTATGCAATGCTTAAGATAGGCGTAAGATCTAAAACAGAGCCTTCTCTCTAAATCAAGCCCATGATACAAACCTATTATGATAGTTATAACATTTGTTATACATGCTCACCGATGAACTTCCTCTTCGCTCTTTAGTCTGAGAAGCAGCTAGTTGTTTCAGGACTGTTTGAGGTAGTCATTCAGTGGTATGGTTGGAAAAAGTCAAGAATTTTGATTAGGGCACTTGGCTGTGTAAGACGTACAACACAACACTGAGTAATTTGAAAAATGAGACTAAATTGATGCTTTTAGAATTGTCTGCGTAGATTTTTAGATGGACGGAGCAAAAATAAACAATAATTTTGCACAATCATGGGACTTCGCCCAAAGCAAAAGAGGCTGTACCTGATCGAGAAGTCATAGAGCTTTATGAATGACAGGGCAGTAGCGAAAAATCGTGTTCATTCGCATGCAGTGTATCCGTGATAGCAGTGTGCAAACCGGTCTGTTTTACTTTTTTCCGGTCACCGGTCGGAACAGCCAGTTTGTGTTGATTTCAAAAGATAATCGTGTTCTGTGCTGAAGATCGTGGCGTGTTTCCAACCGATGTCAACACGATAGTTTTCGTCTGGTACTTCCGATGGACCGGACGAATATGTTTCTAAGCTGATGAAGAATTTCACGTGGCGGAATGCCTCAAGCTATCTACTGAAGAGATTGCACACCTCAGTGATTTTTTATTTATTAGATAACTCTTTCCAATTTCGAAAGCCCCTGGGAAAATCGTACAGATGATTCAACAGAGTTAAATATTTCGCAACAATAATTTGGCTTCAAAACAACATTACAAAGAATGCCCTTTGTTGGTGAGAAGTTCAAGAAGGGTAAAAAACACGGTTGTTGTAAGCCATGAAGCGGACAACTTGTTGATGACTTCAGACTTACTAAATATGACAGTTACTTTATCTGACGACTTTGCCGATCACTTTGGATTTACTGTGGGATCAGTAGGCAACTTTGTTTTTCCATAGACCCCAAACCTCTTTCAGCCTTGACACACTGATTATTATAACCAATCATCTTACTTTGAGTAAGAAAGTTACCAACACTGTTACGTCCACGTGTAGCTCCCCTCAAGCTGACATTGGTGGTCACACGGTTATCATCGTGGACTTTGGACAGTAATGAACCGGGTTTGACTCCCACCACTGCAGGTCACTTACCCAGTTGACAGCCTTTCATCGGTCATGGTCCCCTTCCCAAATTGTAGTGCATTGTTGTGCTATATGTGGAAAAGGAATTAAGAGGAATATTTTAATATTTAAAAAACCCAGTGGCAAGTTTAGAGCTTAGGTGCACCTTGTTTATTAATAAGTATCTTTAGTTAAGTCTACCACGGAAATGATAGCCTCTCCTCAGGAGCTCATCCAATCCCGTCATATGGTCTTCCACTAGCTATAGGTGGTCTTACATCTCGAGTCATCCTTCATAGTCACATTCTTTAGCTTCACGTGAAGTGGCTTACAGTCAGATACAGCTGTACATCAAAGTATTTGTCCGCTTCCTGGAAAAGTAGGTACATTTCAGAAGTCCTGCAGGACATATGGGTGACTCTCATCGGTCATCCATTAAGATACGTAACTGGTCAGTCAAAGGTTGACCAGTCTCGTTGATAGGTTAGGAATTCAGGCTATATTCAGTTCCTTTAATCAACTGATTGCTTGAAGTCGGCTCTTTTAAGTCAACCTGGCGTCATCCTACAGTGGCTTATCGCCATTTCTCTCCACGCGGCTCTGGAAACAAGCCACATTTTGGATCGTCAGCTCTGGTCATTAGCTCGTCTGGCCTCCCGTCTCCTGTCAGCTCAACAGGACAACTAACATAACTACAAAATACACCAAAGCCTATCGTTTTGCTCATTTCATTCGTTGGACGGGAATCGTATCCATATACATCGCTCGTGCAACCAAAAAAGAGCCAAATTCTAATATTACAGAGTGCGTCCGGCGTCCAGACCAGTATGAGTTAGGAACAATGGCAGAAGATGAAGTGCAACCCAAAGTGGGATTTATATGTGATACTTCATAACAGTGATTATTACAAGGTAACATATTACACAAACATCACTTCGTGGCGTCCACCAGGGAATTCACTGGGCACTCGATATCATAGACGCAGTTTGGAAACAAGCAAACCACTATCAAAGGTCAGTAGACCAGTTCAACAGATCACAGCCCCTACCACCAAATGCCTTGGCAGAACAAGAAGATAGGCCCAAGAGCCATCCGCTGTCCAGTCTGACGTGGGGTAGGAAAACACGCCAAGAGATCCTGGTCGAACGGGGCTAACGCATTATATCTGATCAGAAGTTCACAGATGCAGGACATGCATGGGTGTTTTTCTGTGCGTACTCGAGCATGCATTCGTGCGTGTACGTGTGTGAGTGAGAGAGATGATCGGATAGATCAATAAAGAGTCACACAGAAAATCGATCATAAACTAAGTGAAGACAGTCTCCGGAAAGAAATTGCTCTTAAATTCTTCCGGCAAACCACCGAACAACTCTGTTCGTTCATGCACAACTGTTTTATTTGCATCACGAAGTTTATATCGTCATCGAACTACAAAAATCACACATATTTGAATTTTGTCAATCACGACAAGTGCACCAGTTTGGCAAACTATCTAATAAATAAATAATCATAACAAAAGCTGAAATCAAAGTTGCACTAGGTGAAAGTAAGTAAGTACGTTTCTAAGAAAGATACCCACTCACGGGAGAACTTTGGTAATTTCAATTTTCACCAAAAGCCTTTGTTGGCGCAAGAACTGGAACAATCGTTATGAAGACTAGCAAATGGAAGGGGAAACCAAGCCGGACTGAGAATGTGCTACATCCTGAAGGGCTGAAGACCAAATGCTTCCAAATATATCAACAGTAGAACGAATGGCGTCGACTACCTTAAAATAGGATCACTATATTCACATCGGCAAGGCTGACAAAGGCAATGTCACTATCATCTTGATCAGCTCAGACGGCGAAACGGGGAAGTTCGCAACACCTTGAATATGGCGGCTATGAATAGACTGGAAGGAAGAACAGAATGCAGTCCGTACTGAGGCGAAAGCCCACATGCATATATATATATATATATATATATATATATATATATATATATATATATATATATATATCTTACCCCAAGGAAATACCTGCGAAAGCGTTATGGTTTACCCTAACACTAAAAACGAATAGGCCTGGAAGATATCACTGGCGGTCGAAAGTTCATAAACCGGGTATAACTTTTAGCTTGATTACGGAATACAAACCTTGCAGAAAAATGGATGAGTAATATGTGAGGATTCCCTATTGGAACTGTGTCAAAACTGGTGGTAAGTCAGATTAGTGTAGCTTTTAAGTTTGCTTGTACCGTACGGAATATTGAAGTAGCTAATTATAAAGTTACAATGGGATTCGCCGTAATTTCCCCATGTACAGATGTTCCTATAAAAAGAATTTGGTTTATTCAGACATTTTATTGATCTATGATGCCCATTCAAAAAAAACCGAAGTCCGTGAATATCATCAGAAATTATCATGGGTTTTGAGATTTGTCTCCCTTCAAGTTACCTTACTTTCAAGCGAGAATTATACAGACAAACCTGTGGCGTTGCCATGGGATCTCCCATTTTCCCAATAGTTGCCAAGCTTTTTCCACATTCAATCGAACACAAGGCTTAAGCTGCTTTCAAAACCCCTCCACGTCTGTGCAGGATGCGTTGGTATTACTTTATTGGTTATCACAGGCAAACGCACAGACGAGTGCCTTCATTGTCTAGACGAACAATGCAGCTCGATTACTATTACAGTCGAGACGGAGAACGCGGGCAGTTGTACGTTTACTAAACTGTTGCCCGAGGGTGAATGACTCCCAAAAATTCTCCACCAGCGTTCACCAAAAACTCACACTGTCAAAAATATCAGACACAAACAGTCGGTTCCTTCGCGGTGTGTAAAAAGCAGGTTTATCTTATCGCTAGCCCACGGAGACGAAAAACTGCGATAAGAATACCACTCATGGGAAATAAATAAGACAATTAACACTCCCATCGGCATTCCGTGCAGATGAGGTCCTTCTAAAGCAATCACAAAGGATCTCAGTAATTACAGTATCCAAATATGTTTTCGCATTGATCAAACTCTGAAATGCCACCACAGGAAGATGAATGATACAGTTAACTCGGGCGATCAAAAATCTACATTTATAAGTCAGATTTAGGGGGTCTTCAGCTGAATATGATCGACAAAATTCCAAGCGGTTCAAAACGGGAATAGTAGTAGAACACAAGATAAAGGAAAATGCAAACTTTTCGACAGGACACGATCAGCAAATTTGAAGTGCTAACCAACGACGCCTCTTCACCCTGTAAACGAGGTATACAGCACAGATTATAACAACGCTGTAATCCTCCAATTCGGATTGCAAACATGCATTAGGGAGTTAAACGAGAAGATATAATGCCAATAAAACGGCTTTGTTGGTGGAAAATTTATGAGTCGAAGATTTTGTCACCTTCGGTAACCTCTCTCAAGGCAGTTTTACAATCAAGTGACTGAGGAACAGTTACAAATCAACGGAGTGTGCGTGTGTGTGTGTGTGTGTGTGTGTGTGTGTGTGTGTGTTAAGTCGTTCGCCGATTCGATTGATTGGGTCTTAGTCACATCTATTCCCACGATCAGAGGCAGTGGTGACCAGGTCAACTGTCGAAGTGACATTGGGTCTACTTATTCGTTGGTGATGTCAACGTGGTCCTAATTCCGGGAATCTCTGCCTCGTCATCTCGGTTTACTCATGTAGAGTGGACGCTAATTGCCGTAGGTTCAGCGTACAAGCGTTCAGTTCACGTTTTCAGTCCGCATTGGAGGATTTTCATGTTTTCGTAATTTATGCAGCGTGCCTCAGTTATGGCATCAAGAGCAACCGCTGAATCCCACTGCAGTTCCGATAAGGCTGTCTTGTTTGAAGGCTTGCGTTTTTCTTTTGTGTTCCTTGATTCTGATCTTAAGTTGTCTGGAAGTTTGCCCAGTATATCCAGCTGGACATTCCTCACATATGACTTTGTTAATACACTTCGTCTGGTTTTGCAAATTTATGGAATCCTTAGCCAGTCAGAATGCTGTCAATCCTGGAAGGATGTGAGGATATTATAATCGCCGAGAACCGTTGCGATGACCTCAGAAGTGCCTGATCTGTATGGCATACCGATGGAAGCCAAGTACTCTTTTCCTCTAGCAGCTGGCGGCATTGGTTGATTTTTCCCCTCCGTGGGTTTCCTATTAGATGTGGTGAGTAGAGGTTGTCGAGAAGGACTTGGCTTAGGCGTCTCACTTCTCCCTCACGAGTATTATCCTCATTACAGAGTTTTTCAACTCCATTGGCTAGCGATAAGATAAACGTTCTTCTTTTATGCACTGCGGATGAGCTGAATTGAAATGCGAAATTTCTGCCCAAGTGTGTGGGTTTTGGATGTATCTTAGTGGTGAATTTTTGGGAGTAATTCACCTCAAGTCGGCAGCTTAATAAATAAGTTGCTCTGTCAGTATCTTTTGCCTCGATCGCAAAATTAATAGAGCTGAATTCTTCATTGAGGCATTGAAGGCATTTATCTTTATATTTGGATTTCACAACCACATAGGTTGGCAATTATGAGGGAGAGAGAAGATTCTACTGCTAAGCCATCGGTTTGCCTTCACAGTTCTTGTTTGAAAGCAAAGTAAGCTGAGGTAATAATTTCCTAACCAATGATAATTTTTGATGTTGGTAACGGACTTCGTGTTTCTGAAGAACTATAAGGAAAGTAAATAATCCGAGCTATTTTTACGGGAATACTCGTATATGAAGGATTTACATAGCAGCTCACTGCAATTCCATCACTCGTTAGTACAATGTTTGGTACTATACGGGAAAACTCGAAAACGTCAATATTGTGACTTCCCACCGATTTTCTGATGCTGTTCCAGCAAAGAATTGAGACATTTTGCGAACCGATCGTTTCCACACTGAGTATAGTCCACAATCAGGGGACTTGGTATGTTCGGTTTAGGGATTTTTGGTAACCCATAAAATCTCCTAGGCCTATTCGTTTTCAGTGCCAGAGCAAATGATAAAGATTTTTCAGATTTTATTTTAGGTTTGATAGATATTTGAACGCGACGTCTTTTGGTTTGTTAAGGGCGGCATTCGCTTTGTTCTCTTCGATCTTTTCATTAGGTCCACTTGCAAGGTGTTCTACTGTATTCGATTCCTAGTCTGATCTATTTCAGATGACAATGACAGAGTTTGTCAGCCTTGGTGATGTGAATAGAATGATCCCGCTTTAACGCAGTTGGTGCCTTTTTTTCTTCTGCCCAAATGTCACTTCGACAGTTGACCTCGTCACCACTGCCTCTGATAGTGGGAATAGATGTGACTAAGAACCAATCAATCGAATCGGCGAACGACTTAACACACACACACACACCGTTGATTTGTAACTGTTCCTCAGTCACTTGATTGTAGAACTGCCTTGAGAGAGGTTACCGAAGGTGACAAAATCTTCGATTCATAAAGTATCCACCGACAAAGCCATTTTATTGGCATTATATCTTCTCATTTACCATACCACTTGGAGCATCATTTTTTTAATATACCTCGAGCCTCGTTCGTTCCTGAAGAACTGATTGTACTGACTGCTTGCGTGCCGAATCTTGGGGGAGTTAGGCCCCACCCTACATGCGGTAATTTCAGTGATGGGGCAGAGTTTCACGTAATTCGGACAGCACAGACATCAGTAACGGCTAAGCAGTCCAAAGGTCACATTTCTAATTTACCTCGTTACTGCTGATTGTGGGGTGTCATCATCGAATAGGAACCCACCGATCGATACCACTAAGGATTTAAAGTGCGCTCAATTTATCTGATATCCGATGAAAGTAGGTGACTCCCTACAATTCGTTGATTGTAAAATTGCCACGAGAAAGATCAATCACAATAACCGAGACCTGAGTGGATTATAATTTTTTCAGCTGGTTCTGATCGCTGAGCTTGGCTTTTAGGTTGCCAACTCTTCGTCGTGGGTGGTGACATCCTAAATGCGTAGGTGAAGATCTCCGTACTCACGCATATGTACAGGTGGTACCGATTGTGATCTATTCTAAAATTCACTCAGTGTATAGTCTTAGCTTTGTAGGTTAATCAAGATATATGAAACCATCGGGTAAAGATATATTAATTCATTCAAAGTTTTCTCCCATTCTAGATATTTCTTTAAGCACTATGGGTTTTTGAGTGTTTGTAGCCTTGGTGGCCAGTATAAAAAGCTCTGAGTAAAGTAAGCTAAAATCTAACAAGGTGTGGAAATATAGTTAAACTGATCAACAGGATCACAAACAATATCGCATATTATATTTATATACGTTTACCATCTGAATATTTTGTTAGAAGCCGTTTTTCGGGCAGTATATCTTTTTGATGGCCGTTCCTACATTATAAGGTTAGGAGGAACTATTTCATCATATGGCGACTTCACGACATATATGGTTTATGGATTTGAATCAGAATGAAATGTGTTTGCCTTTTTTGATGGACTTCAATTAGAGATGCCTCGAACGTTGGGACGGTCTTCAACTTCGTGACTGAAAAAGTCCCCGAATTCAACGGAAAGAAGTATTTTGGGTAGATATTTGTTATTCACGATAACTCTTCATGCTCCATTTCACGAAATTTGTAAGTAATTCATGCAGAACAGTCTGTCGGTTAATTATTCACTGTAAAGCTTGTAAATGTAAGCACATCTCTGTGGTCTAGTTCATGCGATGGCCCTACAATAGAGCAAATTAAAAAGCAATCGCGAAAAATTCTTTTTTCTAAGGAGATCTGTCAAAGAGCAGCTCACACATTGACCACTGAAATCAATAGTGCAAAGTGTGATGATGCGTAAGATAAGGAATTATTTCGTCACCTACATGGCGGACTCTGTGCCAAACAGACAGTGGAATATCCTGACGAATAAAAGCAGACCAAATGTTTAATATCGTGTATGAACATTGTATCCTGAATAACTCTGGGTTAATTTGGTTTGAAAGAATATTGTTTCTTTTCTTCTCAGAGGTCCATATTCCGTCATAGTTTCGCCTCACGTGCTGTGGCGTGAATATGGTTTCTTCTGCATCTTGAGCATGAGTATTCACCAAGCACAAGTAGACCACAAGTATTATAGTCCTAAAACCTCACCATTACTTACTGGTTATGGTACATAAAATATTATGCAGTTCTGCAAAGAAAATGTCTCTTTCGAGTACAAAGTGTTTTTCGGAAACCCGTAAGCAATAATTTCGACAATATCTGTATTTATGTCGGATTTCCTCCGTTATTCGACCCGGACCACTCGGATGAGCTTAATCTTACCAGATTATGAATAATAGAAAATTGACCTTCCGACCTTTCGGCTCGAGGGTTGCAGGCCAGTTACTTGACGTTTCTGAGCTTTTGCTAGGCTTCCTAGCTTCAGAAGTGACCCCTTGAAATCTGCGCTTATTTTTTCCATACAAATACGAAATGAATCTTTTTGTTTCTTTAGGTTAAAATTCATAATTTGTTATTTATAATTTAATTTTAGATCGCTGAATAAGCCCGTCATAGTACTCAGAACCAGAGGCGTTGACGAACATATGTTCTCGGCGATTTCTTTCTCAAGCCAATACAATCACATTTACATGAAAACGAATTAATAAAAAGAGTTGGAAAAAGTCATCACCGAGCAATAAGGATGAGGCGGGGGCATGGAGACACGTATGAATGACAAATCATGTAACCGGTGATAATTAGCTTACGTCTCAGCTGCTCCCAGTTGTGTAAAGCAGTTGACTGTTGGCCATGGGAATGGGAGTGGTTGCAATAATTTTCGCTGCAAGCAAAACTCATGGTTTGAGAGGCTGATGATAATTGCCTCGGCAGTTGCTAGTATCCGGAGCCTAATTGCTCTTGACACATGTTGTGGGACCCGGTGGACGACTTTAGAGGCGGAGTGGATGTCGATCGAATGCCCAGTTTCTACCAAGTGCGCAACGATTGAACTTGATACTACTCCATTGCTTCCGTGTCTAAGCCATCTAGGGTGATGCTCCTTAATGCGTTTTGATAGCTGTCTTACCTTTCGACCTATGTAAGTAGCACCGCAGGTGCACCTGAATTGATAGATGATCATGGATGAGGTCAACAAGGGCAGCTTATCTTTATTTTAACATCGGATTATTGGTGATGTGAAAACACGTATTGGATCTTGGCGGCGTTGAAGATGGACTTCAACTTGGCACTCAACATTTTACAGACTCATTCGGCTGTGATAGCTCCGTCAAAGGGATCGCAATGGCTCGAGAATTAGATCATCGAAAACATATGTTCGCCTATAACTAGTGTTCCGAATTTCATTTTTGGCCGGAAACACCTTTCTGTTGGTACTACATTTGTGGGACCCCTCTACTACTTTCAGCAAAAGTCTCAATAACTGTCTCGTTCCAAGTCTTTTGTCAAAGTGTTTCACCCAATTTTCGTTAATTCCAACTCAGACTGAGGTACAAATTGGTGAGGGACTAATTAAGTTAGACATTCAAAAAGGCATTCTTAGTTATCGAAATGAACATTGATTTGATACTTACGACTTATTGCTACAGTCTTTATTGTCCCTTGTTTGTTTACCTGTGTTGCTTGTGATGTGCACGCACGACTATCTGAGTGTCATGGTTCATGAGCATTAGAAGAAACAGAAATAATCCTTATGGAGATAAACGCGATTTGTGAGCTGCCATTAGTGCTTGCTTGCGGGGTAGTTACCAGGTTTACAGAATCCATTGAATCGAATTAGACCTTACTAGTTAACAGCTGTGGCTACAGTCATATTCTCGTGTGCAAAAATTGGACGATATTGATTTCCTTACTGTTTCAAAGCATGGCAGTGGGCGCAGAGGGCCGGTGAATAGTTGAGTTTTATATATTGATTGAATTTGAATTTGTGCGCAGGTCTTTGAAATGGGATAGTTGAGAAGATGAAGGCAAGAATAGTTAGTCACTGTTATAGGCGATGTAGTCGGCTTCTTTCCTTCCGGTATGCAACCCTGATTACTTTTTCCGTAAATGGTTTAAAAACAACGAAACGCAACCTGGAATGTGCTGTAAGTTTAGTGTATCTACTGCATGCACCATACCAAAAGCTTGCAATATGCTACACAATGTACGCAGATAAATGCTGAAATATCAACATCAGATATGCACGAACTGAGGTGAAGTTGCACTTTTCGCACCTGTAAGACCTATTATATAAAAACCAACAATAAAATGGAGTTAATATCGGAAATTGGATGTGCAAATTTATTATAAAATCCTTTCTGATCCCTTTCCTTTTAAAGAAAACATACGAGCATTTATGGGATCAGGAAGATACGGAAATAGATACTGAAGTAATGTTATCACGAAAAACAAATAAATGATCAAAACTGGACGCTGATGGGTGGCCTAGTCAGTTACGTAAGGTCATACTGAACTTAACTTGCCCATGAAAACTTCCGTTTCCAAACTATTCCTTGAAGTTACCAACTAAGTGAATAGTAGCTCTATGGTTCAAAGATGACACATTTTTCCAGTTCGTATCATTCATCCCACAAACGGGATCCAGTATCTTCAAAGCATTGGAGACCAACTCACTCGGAACTATTGAGCAAGACGCCTATGTTCATTAAACTGAATATCACCTAATATTTCCTATTTTTAACAGTTCACTTTTTGCAGACCAAGTATGGATCCCATCAAACTTGGTGCGACGAGTGATCTTCGCGTATTTTTTTTTAATTTTTCCACCTATGGTCGTCCTTAGGAGAGAACAGTCTGTACTGGAATATTCGGGTAGCCCTTTTTGACTCAAAATTGTGATAAGCAAATCCGACAACGATGTTTCCGTTGATCTCATTAAAACTTTTGACGGCCACTTCAACTTGACGTATCTGAGCTGTAAGTTCTAAGCGAAAAGCCGGAAACGCTATTATTTAGTACTAATTGCATGTCCAAACTAGCTATCTATACAAAGATAAGATGAGAACATTCATTCTGCAAACCTGGATCAGACTATACTAGGCGCCATAAGAAGTGGTACATTTTTCAAGGACCTCTACAGTAGGAAATATATTTTTCTCACCCAATCCCGAATGATTTGCCCGAAGAAAACTGATAAAACCCGTGAACAATGAACAAGATTCAAGTAACTACACCAGTTAGAAATACTTTCAGTGTGATAGATGGCGACCGTGGAAGAGAACGTTTCCTTTTTGTTGATTGTACTCAGGAGAATATCTCATCATCCAACCTGCCCACCTCAAGTCTGAGAAAACAATTCTGGTCCTACGCTAAAAATTAGCCTCATTATTGTCGGAGAAAAGATTGAAGGATACGCTTTGGGATTACGAATTAATTCCTCAGGAACGGATCTTACGTGGATGATTTCCCGTTCCAAATTATCCTTGTGGTTCACGCTAGTCAATTTTTCAAGTAATTGTAGACGATATGTAACATCAGGTGAACCAACATTTCAACGACTTTGTTCAAAACAATTAATCTTCTTTTCAAGTTGCAGACAAAGATATCTTCGTCGTTTTAAACACGACCTCTTCGTTTTCCTGTACAACCTAAAGTTTCAGAAGGCATAACGTGTTGATCGGCTAGCATAAGCTCAATAACTTAGAACAACCATTTCTAGATTGCAATAATAACAGTGATGAAGGTTGAATAAAACTCACTGTGTGATTGACTTGAACAAGTTTAGAGATATAAATCAGAAACTTCGTTTCTTTTATCACTTAAACGTCATCCACATTGTACGATGAGTGTTGCCAATGCTATAATCAGCCTAAATGTCTGTTCTTTTAGGCACCAGTTGCCATAGTATCACATACATCACTTCAGAACGTGTACACTTTGGTTGTGAATGAAGGCACGTACACTTGAGACTGGAAGCACACAGGTGATTCTGTTTATCAGGCAACTATATTTGGCGTTCTTGGGCAGTTTTGTCCAAAATTCACCATTTCCCAGAATGTTGCTTATCTATCCGATTGATATTTCGCTTGCACAACTTTACAACGCAACCAACCATACAATACCATTGATAGACTGGCCAACAAACTGTCCCATATGAGCTCAGAATTACTAAAAACAAAAACTTTCTGGCCGTTTATCAGATTATATTTGTTTTAAACAATGATCTAAGTAGGTTTTCTGGAGTGGAACCAGAAATGCGTCTAAATACTGTAGATTATCTGAGCTTTCCAGCCGGTCTGCCCCCAGTCCTTACCATACAACCCACATGCTGTTCGTGGTGTACTACTGTGTCCGAAGAGGAATAATTTTCTAACTCTGTCAGCAGACATTTGGTAGAACGCAGAGGTATTCAGATTCCAATTAATAAAAGAGTTTTCTGTTTAAGAGTGCACATAAAACTTTGTACTATTCTTCCATTTACAGATATTATAACGAGTCCGCAAGAAAACCTTTGCTCAGACAGAATTTCTTTGAATAATTATTTATATTTCACAATTTGATGCCATGTGATTTTAAATAAAGATAACCTACTGCGAAAATTTCACAGTCATTTAAACCAACTACCAACATTTACTACAGCGTGTTAACAAGTAAAATTGGTAAGTGACATTTATTGCTTTGTAATTGGGCAATATTTTATACATTTATCTATGATGACATGTAAAAGGGACTTGTCGGAGAAGAAGATAAAATAACCATCGCATTTGGATGACAACAAATCCGGAACTTGTGAACTCTTTAACTTATAAAGTCTCAATTTCTAAACAATTCTTATACGTTGCTTATTACCAGGCAGTTCTGGATTGTGAGCTCAAGATCAGTTTTGGAACTGAGATTCACATTTTTTTAGAATGAGGGAGGTGCGAAGCGATTTTCAAAACTCTTTAACAAGTTCTTATTTTGAACTGGCTAACTACAAAGTACTTGATTGGTCCAAATTAAGTGAAAATACATCGTATTTATTCTCCCGTGAACCAGGGGGCGCAGCGAGGGGAATATTCTATCAAATCAAATGTAATGGGTATCAATAAAAAAATTAATTTGTGCAGTACATTAACAGGCGTGATTTTTTTGGATACGTGTTTGCGCATGAGTATAATGGAAGGAATATGCCCCATGGCTACAAAATCCCACTGCTCTATTACGGATAACCGGCAACCAGACCCTGAGACTTGGAGTGCAGAACCACATAAGGTCCCAATAAGATCGGGGTGTGAAAACGAGCCAGACGACCATGGATTATTGTCTACCACAAAGCTAACCGGTTATGGCGGGGATTCAGACCTATGACCTCCGAAGTGGTAAGCAAAAGCTCACCACCATTTGACTACCACTGATCAATGACGTTAGAGAAAATGTATGAAACTGGACAGTTACTACACCATGACCGGTTATGTGTCTGTTCTCATAACGTTAATCCTGAGGTGAAGTCTATTAATGAAGTCACACAACAATAACGTCTGTCCACTGAAATCTTGGTCGTATTGTGCAAATTACCACACGGGTTAAGTGAGGTGTCGCTTATGAACGTGAACAATATATTAAGAATGCGTACTCTTATGTCGAGCTGAAAAGTAACAACCCCAGTGGTGAAGAATCTTGACTGAATAAATTCGGGAACACTTAGAACTACAAAAACAAACACACATGAACTCTGACTGTGTTCCAATTAATGGCACGAATAACACACCATTCGTTTTGGATTCGATCACTTATGACCAACTTCCGTGGTGGCATGCAAAATATAAGATGCTGTCATGTCCTACATATCTGGTGTATCTTGTACGCATCCTTTTACAATTGAAGAATATTTGCTCATACTTCAAACATGACTAAACCTATAAACCGTGAACACATAAGATATAAAAAAACAGTGTAAAAAAGACTTATCTCATCTGAAAACCCCCGTCCTAATGTTCTGAGTAAAATGATACGACGCTTCCCCTGGGATGCCTTAATTGAATAAACACTTGCTGCGAAATAAAGTTCATTTACAATCTGCAATACTAAAGAAAACCTCTTTTTTAAAAGCGAGCGGAGACCCTCAGCTGGATATTGGGATCCCCGTTGAAAGTTTTAAGGGATACTAACCCATAGATTCTTGTCATCCATGTATAACACAAATCTGACAAATTTTGACGACTATGAAAATGGTTCAGAAGTCCAAAGGTCTCGCCACAAGTAGAGTACGGTCCCACGCACAGACTCCACTGACCCTTGAATACCGTGCACGGAGAACCATCTGACGTAGAAAACCACACCGAGGGCTTTGGATAACAAAATTCAAACACCAAGGAGGAATTCGACTAGCACATTTCTGAAAATAACAAGGTACATGTTCTCCAATGTAGTTTATACACCGGCGGTGGTCAAACGACGCTCATCGCTGATTTTGGATAGAAACGACCCGGGTTCGATTCCCGTCACCGTTAGTCACTTTTCCTTTAGGCTGCCTTTCGTTAGCCGCGACCCCTTTCCTGAGTTGTTTCACGCTGTTATATACTAAACAAAAAGAGAGGAAAGGAGTAGTTATGATTTTATACAAAGGTGCTAAGCTTCTTGACTTAAGTCAGTCGATTGTGCAACAGTTAATCTTGGGATGATGTAGTGAGTACTACACATTCCCGCAAGAGCGAAACACATCAATCAAGGTGTCCGTAGGTGTTTTTTATTCCCATGGGTTTTAAGTCAAGTGAACTGTTACTGCTTGCCTACGACTGTTCTAAAATGAATCGGACTTTTTAAAGTCCCGATTACAAATGGACCACTAAAATACACTACTACCTTTGAAGCCTTGAAACCCATTGAAGAGCTTTCGTAATATTCATATCGAATACGTCAGTGATGTAGCCCATATACTGCAACCCCCGATTCCCATAAGTTTATCAGGCAACGAATTAAAATGAACAGCATTTCCGTGATATAAGTTGTTTAGTGATGACTTACTAGCTACCATCCCAGACTGATTTTTGAACTGATGTCGTTGTAGGCGGTAAGTCTGTTTATGCTAGGATAGTCTAACTTGAGAACAGATCAGTCTCTTCTACTCAGTCCTCGTTTCCTCTGTTATCCGTGTCATTTGAAGTACATGATTGGAACCAAATTGACCCGAGATGAATACTGACTGACCCAGTCATCCTAGACCCAGCTTGAACTGCAAATGACAAATAGGCGGATCCATACTTGGCCCAATCGAATCTCCGTACTGTTGAATACTGAGTTCTGTCTGTTTTTACTTCACCTTTCTTGCCATTTTCCAAAAGAATCATTCAAATATTCGGATTACGATCTGAACCAATGCCTGGGTTGGTTACTTTAGTAGCTCACTTAAACCATCAAAGTGAAATGTTTGCAGTTAAAATGAATGGAAGATGAAGAGAGGCTGTTTGAATTATCTGTTCATGGATGGCTTGTTTAATGTGAGGTGATAACACGAACGATTTACGTAAAAACTTTCCGCTAATAGTCTACAGAAAAGGACGACTGATGCGAAACCAGACATTTATTTTATCATTTATACACATCACCGGTCCAGTATCTACTAGTAAGATGAACGATAACTACGCGGAATAAAATGTCTGTCTATCGTCAGCGTAGAAAAGCAAGAAATGATTCGGCTGAAAAATAAAAAATATTTGTCCCAAAGCAGCAAATGCTATACCGTTGAGATTATGGAACTTCATATTTCAGGGCCGAAAGCCATCCATTTCGAAGTTCAACTTTCTGAACATACATAAAACAAATTTGTAGGTAAAGATTACACCAAAAAATATCTTCTGTAGGTGAATTCCAAGACCACCAGTACTACATTGACCGGTTCTGATTGATCAGTACTCCATGATATCGTCCTTGCTCAGAGAATATTTACACGGCACGGTATTGCTCAGAATAACATTTGCATGCATTCCGTGAGAAGTTCGATAGAGAGGGAGATTGGTAAGTGGGCACTTATTGCATACGACAGGATGATAATTTAACTATGATTTGAACTGAAATAATCACTCAATAAAACGAACGCTGAGCTGTTGGTTGAGTTACACGTAGAACAGTCCCAAAGACGACAAACTCCGGATTGTATTCAGGCACTGTTCTTTGTGAAAATTTCCCCAGGCCTTATGGAAATGCTAGGAAACATCAACAATGACCACTCTATGGGCTAGAATAGGCCCCAGCGAAATAACAATAACAATGGCAATGGTTTGCAAATCAAACGGGTAAAACTGATGCAAACGGCTATGTCAAAGCGAGTCAAAGATCATGAAAAATACAAGCACCAGACGATCGTCGTCCACTATGATAGTCGTCCACGGTGTAGTTTAGTCGGTTGGAAAAAAGGCGTGAAACACTTTTGCAATAAAGAATGGCATGTGAGAGAGAAAGGAATCAGGATTTTATTCACACATTTTCTAACAGGATAGATTTGTCGGTTGCTTTGATTAGGTGCATTGGCTCTCATCTTAAATCGCACTGTATTTAATTTCGGTATGTCGGGGACTTCAGTAGACTGATAAAGAAGGTGGAGATCGGACCTTTGTCACACGGAAATGTGCACCAAAATACAACTGGAGAAAGAACACTAATGCCCCCAGGCGCAGTTCGAGCAAAGTTCTTATGAGACTTCTGTGTTTTCTACCAAAACACATGGTAAATACGACACTGTGGAGTTGCGATAAACAGTTACACATAGGAAGGGATGAGCATAGATTCAGAAAATGCACGCAAACTGGAGTTTAGGGACGGGCGAGCTCCACAATAATCCTCGCACCGAAGTCCTCGCGAGCTATAATATGGAGATCATATCCTTTGGAGATGAGAGTTCTTGAGAATAAAATAAACTAGTTTGATAATAGTCATGTCAGGGTTGTGGCGTACTACTATGTCTATATGGTACACTAACTTAATGTCAACAATATATAAGACGGCACTAGCAAACTAAGATGGGCGGAGGAGCGTGCGGTGATAAAAAGACCAAAAGGGTATGCTCATTAGGAATTAAAATGAAACAAAAGGTGTGACTCAAACTCACAGTTGTGCGCTGTTCTTTTGATCAGGAAATGAGCGCCAAAGAGCCAATATCCGCCAATGTCTTCAGTTCAGTTCGGTATGCCCATGTTCTCAGAAAAAAGTGACTTTTGATTGTTCGGAGATGTGATATCAAAGCATCACTTCATCGATATAGTTAAAAAGTCGTGCAGGTTTTCAGGTGAATAATTTGCTAACATAAGGGGTGAAAATATAAGCGGAAAAGATCAGTACCCTAAAGATTAAAGTTTTTATCAAGGTATTCGGTAGACTCGCATAAAACGTAAGTAAGCTGAACTCTATCGGAAAAGCTGTATTGTACCCATGAAATTAGAGACGCAAAAGAGTCAAAAGACTCCCGATTTCGGACAATAGGGGAATCCAGTGAAAGACGGACGAATGTTTATGAAAGATACTGTGATTTCATGGTAGTATTCAGACTCAGCTACCTGGAGTAACTGCATCCAGAATACTGTTGTTGGGTTTGTGCGCTGTTTGGCAAGTTCGCTTTCAGTGGTCAGAAAACACTTTCGTCAAACTGCTTCGGTTTAAAGATGCCATCGTCTTTAGAATAAATCCTTGTTATTTTAGTTGTCAGCTATATACAGACATAAGAATATTTAAATAGCTCGGTCAGTTTCATTGATTTCACCAGACTGATTTGTAGTAAGTAAATAGTAGAGTGACTGAAGCTCATCTTGCTTCCATTTTTAAAGTAAGTACGCACAAACAACCGATTTTCTTCTTTTTTGTTTCTTCACAACATTATAGTTCCTTCAATTTTGGCGTGTCACTGATATTCTACCACTGATTTACGGCACATTTTCATTGGTTTGTTGCCAGCCAATCAAAAGACACAAGATTGGGAACATCTCAAAGTGATAGGTATAAATGCTTTCAGTAGTTCAAATAGGACATAATCATTAGGGTCACAATTTATGAAAGTGAGTTGCTGCTTATGGTCCTTGCTTAAATGTCCTTTGAAGAATTAGTTGCTTTATGCTGTTTTCTCCCACGTATTGAGTGATCATTATTCATCTCAGTATGTGACAAGTGGTGACAATCTAGTAAGATAAAACCCATTCGTGGGGCTTTCTTTTCGACTTTTTGAATGTTTTTCAGTTGTATTCGGCCTCCCTTTTTGTGGCATTTGGTTGTAGATGACCTGAGGTTTTTCTGGGCACCTTTCTGAGGGTACTATTCAGCACTAGACGTTAATCAATTTGTTAAAATAGTGACTGACAGAAAATGCTTACATTTCGGTAAACCGATAAGAATTATTTTGCCTTCATTATTTCATTTTTCTCTAGTTCAGAGAATAACAGTCACCTTTGTTCTTACAAAAGTGTATACTTATTGCGGTCTGCCGACTGGCTTCTGAAAATTGATTCGTAAACCCATGTAGCTTGAAAACTCAGTTTTTACAGGACTTGCTCTCCCACTGAATGATAACCGTGATTGTCAAGGCTTTCGAAATTAGCGTTACGTTTCATTAAAATAATACCATTGGCATCAAAGTTCTCTTTCGATTTAAGATAACTACTCAGTGTACGTGAATCATATTACTAAAAGAATTTTTGTGCCCAAAAGCGACTGCGAAAAGGACAAATGAAAAAACCAAAGCGCCAGAAATGAATCACGAACAGCGGTGCATTTGCAGGTTGTGAACGTTTTGCACATCTACTTCATATTGCCACGAAAATAAACTATACGCTCAGTTAAGTATTTTTACTTCGCACTGGTTAAGTGTTGGTACGTCAAAAGTTTGCATTTGCGTAGGAAATACAACAGCACCGGCAAAGATAAAAGACGAAAATTAGATTAAGCTAAATAGTGCAGTTATTGAGCATCTCATTTCAACCCTTTGCTCTACTGGGGGTCATCTGTGCTCATGAAGATGGGAAAAATATCTTGTAAAAGGATGACCAATAATAATCAAACTTTTGTTACGATGAAATCCCCGGTTCGAACCCTGCCAACGTCACCCATTTCTCACTAGGCAAAATTTCACTGGCCTCGGATCCTTTTCTAAAAACTTACACCCGTATAAGGCAAAACAAGTTTTCAAGCTCATGCTGAACGGAAATGGAATCATACCTCAAAGTTTCTAGAAAGTCTACGAGGGGTCATTAAAACAAAATGAATAACCTCTAAGGGGAAAAGTAAAGAAAACTAGAAATATCTGTAATAAGCCCCATTTAAAAGATAGTTGCATGTGATCTCCGCAAAACTGTACAAAGGTAAAATAGAGTTTGATGCAATCGATGGTTTCGTTCTTATCTACAACAGCGAAATTTTCACATGAGTAAGCATTCCTCACACTTGTCAGGGAATCAAGAGGAAAGTATTGATGGACTGATAAGTAGTATCGGATGGGCCATATCCTTGTACATTTGAGTAGGGAGACGTGAACTGGGGAGTAACCTTTTCGGAGTAATCGATACAGATTCAAGTGAAGCAAGTATTTCAAAAGGACTAACCTTCGATCAAGCAACCAAGACAAAACTCGATTAGAGAGTGACACTGTACAAGCTCCTTCGCAAAAAGCCACTAACGCGCGAGTTACTTTAGAATAGACCCAAGGTATCATTTAACAGCAAACAACTTATTGAGAGAAGAACACGTTAACTGAGAAGCACTTGAAAATCGATTAGTTTCCTGAATGATCAATACAAATTAGTATCAATACAACACAAGTATAACGACATGTGCTGTCCTAATTCTTAAAGAACTTTTCAGTTCAAAATTGTGCGCCTGCTTATGTCATCAGCCTTTGTTTGTTCAAATAGTCTTTTTGAGAACTCATTGAAGAACAATTACCTAACTTCCTTGTATTCTGAGGCCATCCAAATGGCAGTATTTTCGGGATAACGTAATAGCCCGGACTCATTGTCCTCTTCACCTGTAGCGAAGGAGAAAGAAATACGTCAAGAGTGGCCACTTTTCCTGTGATATAAACAACACTCGACTGAATTTTGATAGGAGTCTACAACCATCCACTATGTCCCAAAACATGCATCCAGTGTAATTAAACTCCGAGCACTAGCAACTACAAGGAAAAAGTGGTGCTCGCCTTTTGAAACCAGAGTTATACAAGCGACGAAAATTTGTCCAAGGACTCCAGTTCGCTAGACCAATTGTCAGCTGCCTAATGGTTAGCAGTAGCGGAGGTGTAAGCCAAACAACACCTGCTGAGCAACCCGATTACCAGCATACTTGTTTCTTAGCTCAGTAGGATTCATCGATCTCTCCCCCCCCCCTCCATCTACGTCTTTATATGTACTGAACCAAACAATTTGGTTTTTATGGACATTATATATATATATATATATATATATATATATATATATAACGTGGTTTACTATGCATCATCAACGTTCATTTCTCCGTTGAAAACCATAGAAGACTTTACAGCAGTTTCATCCTTGTAAGGAACCGTCTGTAGTGTACATCTGCTGAGTTTAAGACGGAATTCAAACCCGAGGTGAATGACTGTAAAACACCTAATCGCCTGGCCATCTGCTTTGGCTTCTAAAGGTTCGCCGAACACCAGCACTGAGTGGGATCGGGCCTTTACAACATAGAAGTAGCCCTCCATGCTAACAACGGGTTGTTACCTACAAACGACCGTTGATAAACAAGTGCCGCATCCTGAAGTGTTCATCAAACCGTGGAAGGTCAACACGGATGTCTCGAGGATCAGGTGTTTAATTCACAACCACCCACCTCGTGTTTGGATTCCAGTTGGAACTCAGCAGATGGGCAATTCTGACATGGCTGAATCAGATGTACAGAACTGCCAGTGTCTCCAAAGCTGAGCTGAGCACGGGTACTGTATGACAAATCACATAATATTAAAAATGAGTCCTTACTTTGAACTGTTTTGATCTCGTTTCCTTTGAATTTCCTTCTATCTGCTGGTAAGTGAAACCATCGAAAACGCATTTATTCATCGGTTTTTGACAAACTGTCTTAGTCTTGTAACAGTTAGAGCGCCTTTACCACCTGGATGGGGTAGTTTCCCAACTTTTCGACTCTACGCAGATCTTATCCATTGAACAAAAAGATTGCATTCAGCGACATATGCCTAATAATGCATACAGTGAAAAACCTCTATGTTTGTATGGGTGAATAGTTCAACCCCGAAAGGTTTTAGTGTTATTTCTGGCTTTTTTCATTATTCAGAGAACGGCATTGTCCAAAAAGAATACCACGGATTTCAATGCGATCAAAACCCCAAATCGCGTGGATCACACTGTTCATTTTGTTCCGTTCCGTGCACATCAAAGCGGGTTACGAAACGCACCGACTGTATGAAGTCAATGTTTCTGCTACCAGAACAGGAGTTGAGATCTCAACAGCAGAAACTGTACCGCTTCCCACTCGCACCAACCAGTCCATTCCTGCTTGCATCTTGGACGTGAATTTGACCGAGAACGTGAACGTGTTGACCGTTTTCACTCGATGGGTAACCCCAATTTTGTTCGGATTATTTCTCATTGTTGGATCCGTGGGAAACTTGCTGGTGATTATTGTTGTGCTGGTCAACGCACAAATGAGAGATAGCACGAACATACTTATCCTGTCACTAGCCGTGGCGGATCTAGCCTTCATAGTTATTTGCATACCACTTACAACGGTCATCTACATTGTGGGTGGATGGCCAATGGGGGTAGCTTTGTGTAAAGTTTATTTCTATCTCATGTACGTGACTGCATTTTGCAGTGTCTACACTCTGGTGTTGATGAGTCTGGACAGATTCCTTGCGGTGGTCTACCCGATGAGGAGTATCCAGTGGCGCAATCAGGCTAACACTGTCCGTATTGTGTTGTTCACCTGGTCGGTTGTCCTGATTGCTAATCTGCCTTTGCTAATTAACGCCGTGATTGTCCGAGGGCCGGTGGATGGCGGGGACAGTGCTTGCTACACTGAGTATTGCACTTATGCATGGCTGGTTACGGTGGACGAGAAAACACAAACGGCAAGAGATAACTACGACAAAGCTCGACCGTTCTTTCTAATTTTCTTTCTGTTCGGCTATCTTCTTCCCTTCGTGGGTATATGCATTTTGTACATTAGTTTAATTTGTCGCCTAAGATGTCGCCGTTCGCCAAATATCAAACAGTCTGCCGAGTCAAGACGCTCGAAGAAACGTGTCACTGTGCTTGTGGTCACGGTGGTCGTCGTATTCGGAATCAGCTGGCTTCCAATTCACATAGTATTTCTGATTCAATATTTTGTTGGGGACCCGAACACGGATTTTTTCCGAATTGTGCAAATTTTAAGCAATTCGCTTGCTTACGGGAATAGTAGCATCAATCCGATACTTTACGCATTCCTGTCAGTCAATTTTCGCAAAGCTTTTATTGACCTGTTTCAAGGCCGACGCAAACAAACACATGTAGCAAACGGGAGCCCTCACTTACTGGATGGAACGCGTTTGCTGAGTAGCCAGATTACGGCCACTGGAAATGATGTGAATATCGCTCCGACTCAGTCAACAATGCACAATTAATCCATCCCAATACGAATAATTGAGTTGCATATTTTCTAACATAATGAGTATATTTTTATGCCTATTTATTCCACATTCATCGGTTTTCGAATTTGCAAAGGCACATTATTTGTCAGATGTACAATTGTTCCATAAATCTGTTCATAAATTATTTGTATTTGGCTTATTGTGAGCTATTCCTAACCGTAATGGTGAAATGGTGGTCAATGAATACAATCCTGAGAAAATTTAGATTTTGTATTTCATGCAGCGGCTTGTGAAAATGTTCTTTTCCTCTGGAACTAGCTGCTTGGTTGGAACATGGGTGAAGCTTGCTGACATAAAATGAGCCCTGGCAGTTTCTTCATTATGGGTCTTGTTCAGTAGTGCTCAGTAGGTAGACACACGGATCTTCCTAAATGAAGCTGGTTGTCTTGGCGAACTGCTGTGAAATATTTTTACCTGCTAAGCAACTTATTATTCATTTTGAGGATGTTCAGTTAAATTGACTGCTATCACATCGGCAATGAAGAGGAAGCAATATTGAACCCGGTCGCAAAGCTAACACTTGCTATGAGGAAATAAGATCAAAACTATCCATTTCTTTGAGTTTGATTCATCCATTGGCGTAATCATAATCCGAGTCTAACAAAACCGATCGGGAGAATAATCCAAATATTTCTTGATGACGAGAATTTGTTGTTTGCAACAAGATAATGACGTTGGACGACACGTGCTTAACCAAGATGAATGCGCGAGGTGCACGAAGACCAGTTCCGCTGATTTGGAGAGAAAAATGAGATCGAAGTTGAAGAGATAAAACGGAGAGTCTTACGATAACTCGAGTTAGGCAACTTGACTTCCAAATCCGATGATGATAAGCTTGCAGGTGGAGTCCGTCAGCCAGCAAAATTATGTTTTCTGTCAAAAGGGTAATAGCTAAAATAGCCCCTTAGTCCAGTATTTGACAAGAGCAACTCAGCTTATGTTTCCATAGCTCAGTGGATAGAAAACTGCTGGTCTGTGTATAAGTCAGTGGAAGATTGTATCATGGAATATTCGGTTTTTTGCGCGGAACTGACACAGTATCAGGATTTGTCCGATGCAGATGCGAAACACTTTACAATCACTAATTTAATTGAGTTGGTAGGTTTCGTTTACAAACGCTTGATTGGTCATGTAAATTGATATCCCAGTGCCTAGTTTTCAGGAATATGGCAGTGTTCAGTTTCTTTACAATGAGGCGTTTCATTGGCAAAAGTATGGGTCAGCAATCATATCTCCATCCTGACCCATATTGGTGTACAAAATTTGTATCAGACTCGAATGCGGTCATCTGCGAAGCACCATCATGTGTTTGTATGTAAATAAATCGCATAAGACGACGCATCCGTTAAATACAACTGGGAAATCTATAACAACAAACTCCAGCGAGTGTCTCATTCGGCTCATTCATTGTCGAAGTTCAAGACGGACGTACAAAATGATTAATAAATTTCTCCTCTGATTGTAGGACTATGTTGAATGAAGGACTTAAAATCTAGAGGGCTAGGATTTCGTCATTGTGTCGAAGCTAAACAAAATATATAATTTTTAATTTGTATACTTCTTTGATGGGAAAGAACCTTTTACTTGGAACTGTCTGCAGAGAAGAAACACTCAACGAGAGGATATATAACCGGAAATAGGGAGCTGTTCTCGAGTGTTCCTTTTCGGGTAAAACAAATTGAAAACACTAAAACACAATAGTCTAAGCCCCTCGGAAGTTCTCTCCCAACTGCACACCCTCACGTCTCATCAATAAGCGAATCAGTTGTTTTTCAGTAAGACAAAGGTTCGTTACTACAACAGCCTCAATTGTTCATCCTGAGCCATATTTCGTGCTCTTTGAGTACAAGGTTTGTGGGCGTTTTCACTATGCACCTTTCCAAAAGGATCTTAGACCATTTCTATGCTTCTAGCCTCACGGGAGTAGTCCGGAATATCAGCGTAGCTTCATCTGTGGCACACCGTCTTAGTGGGACAAATGATCAATCTAGTGATCGAGTTTGCACCAATCCTAGTTATTCCTGGAACCCACGAGGTAAGCTTACGCAGACGATTGTTCCTGATGACTAAAGACGACACTTTTACCGGCAAAACGGGAACTGCGTGAGTAATGGGACAGCCCTTGTCCTTGTTTTGACACTGACATTGCCACACAATGTTTTGAAAGGTAAACATCATCGGATAATTTAGACTCTTAAAAAATATCACAGACTGATACCTGTAAAACTGAGCACGAATCAGAGGCTTCACTTCGGTTGCGTTTTTTTCTTTTGTTTTCGGCATTATTTCACCCGTGTGATTTGCTTAAGGAAAGTTCTTAGGATAAAATTCACAAACCAAAATGATGTTATCACTTCATACCTGCAGATAGTAAAGGACGTTTACCCATCGTGAGTGTAAAAGTACTTGTAACCATGTATAAGAATGAACGTTTCAAAATGGAACTGACATAAGGTATTGAATCCGATTACGTGAAATTGTTTTGTTTGTGATTGAAATCCGGAAGCTTTGGCTGTTCCATTGCAAGCAATAGCAAAAGTAATAAAGCTTCTCATGGAAGTATCTGCATTTTATGTATCAACTTCCAGAAATCGGGTTTGTCCTGTTTTCAGCGTGTTGATGACAACTGTTAGGATGGGCGAACGATAATTTATCTCCTAGGCGGACAAAAGTGATCCAACTTACCGCATACTACAAAACTATTCAATGAATCGCCCCAGCGCATAAGAGCTTCAGAACAGAAAAATGAATAACCTAAATGCTCGTGTGCTGTTTTACACTACAGTTACAATTATACGAGAATACCGATCAAGTTTCATTCACATGACAGCAGTATTTTGCATTGCGGTCTAAAAATTAAATAACTGAATTCTTCAGTCATTCAAAAGTCCAGGAAAAAGCAGTTTTACTCTCTCTCCCTCCTATTGTTTTGTTACTGAGTTATGAACAAAAGAACCCTTTTTTGTTCGTCTAGATTTCGATCTCTACATTCGGCTAAACAAAATGCAATCTTCGTGCCCGTCAGATTTTGATCAATTCAAATCAGCTTCAAATCTATATAGTTTGGACTGGCTTCGTGCGATGTGTACCAAAGGTACAATTCGGTTAGCTGAACTTAAGAAACAACAATGAGACAATTATTTCTCTTCTGATGTGCAACATCATCACGGGGATGAAGTGGGGCAAAATTGGATCAGAAAGTCATTCGTTGGGTGACTGAAGAACTCAGTAATAATAATAATGTAGAAATGGGGAGCCCCTTATTCACATTGGTCTAGTCTGTAATGATAAACTCTTACCATCAACGGTTGGTATCAGATATCAGACTGGTCAAACATATTGAAAGAAACAACCTTGAGGCAGTCAAATGAAATTTGAGCTAAAATTTCCGTTTTCACTCTCCACACTCTGATTCAGCGTTGTCTGTTCTCAACCGAGTAGATAAAAAAATATAGGACTGAAAGCACTTTGTTTGGTTGACTATCCTTTGGGTTCCACATTTCAAGCACAAACCTCAAGTCAACCGATCAACCCTATACTTCAGACTCAAACAAAATAGAGCAGGTGGCGTAATCAAAGGGCCAATTCGTGCCAGTGTAATCTTGCTGGCCCTTCACCCTGCTTCCCCTCGGCCTACCTAAAAGAATTAGAAGGTACTATGCGAAAGCTGCTCTCCAAATGTAATAATTCAGCTAGTTATTTCCCGTCAAAAATCGTCGGTCATTCGTGAATAGTAAACCACCTCATTATTTACTTCTGGAAGGCATGTAAGCCGCGATCTCACTTTTGTCTTACTGGCTCGTAATTCATTCGATGAAATGTGTTATTCAAAGCTGTGGAAAGGTACACATAGCTCCCACTAGGACTGTTACCCGACTATTCCCTTCAGAGTACAGAGTAAATTCTAATTCGGACAATAAGAAACGGACCAAAGTGCATCCATCAATTTGTCTAATCCAATTTATTCAACAACACTTAAGTGTTTGGTGCGGATGACACAAATAGGATTTTCCGCTTTTTATTGGATTTTACCAAGACAAGTTTGCTTTCTTGGCTCTTAGGAGATTTTGTTTATTTTTTCTCAACAATGGCTACTGGTGTTCAGGTTAGCAAAATCGGTCGCTATTACATTATCAATGATTTGGCATCTAGCTGTTGCTTCCTGTTACTACGGATTTCATACACGTCAGATAAGCTTCATTGTGGCATTATGCCCAAGAGCGACACGACTGATAAACATCGGTCAGTGCTCTTCCGAAGACAGCTTAGTGATTATCAGATTGCACAACTATTAGACGGTAGGCTGTCCACTGTTCCGCGTAAAACATATGTGCTTCATCTATGGCAAAGCGAAAACAATAGTTTACGCTACTGATTTGCCTTGAATGGTTATATTGTTTTGAATGCTTAAAGCAGCGTATTCGAGAATCTAACACTAATTGGTTATTACATCAATATCAAGTGCCAGTATGACGTGAATTTCAACACGGTTGTTTTCAAATTTCGATATTTTGACTACCCTAGGTTTTTAGCAGATGAACTGTTCATCAACAAATTAAAAAATGTGAAAAGCAGTGAAAAACTTCTGCCCATATATAATATTTCGAAATACATCGATCTATTTGTACTCAGTTAGGGGGTTTCCAATGTATTAAACTTTCAAGCGTATGATAATCCGTGGTGAATCATCATGGCAAATGTGTCAGTGTGGTAAATATGGGCTGACGAGGGTTGGCATTTTGCCTGGAGATAAGTCTTTCGAGCCAGTTGCGTAACAGACTTTCGTCAGATATGGTATTTCCATAAAACGTAATCTCGTGTACACGCTAAATTATATATTTTTAAGAAGAACGTCAACACCGTTCTTTGTTATTGCATTCGTATTTAAGTTTGTTGTCCGGAAATTCTACACTCATGCGATGGCCATCACAAGTTTAAAAAGTGATCATGTACTAGTTTTCGTTACGGCAGACGAGAAGAATATCTCGAAAATGATGCACATAAGGTGGAACTAATTTGACCCCAATGTACGTTTGCAAACCTTGTTCGCTGTTACTCAATCAAGATGCTGGCGGTATTGTACATCAGTGTAGAAGATGGTCAGAATAAAGCGACCAAATACGCTTGGTCCCATTTCTTTTTTTACAAGTAGTGCCGATCACGCATATCTTTGCCAACCCGTATTTTCAAATCCCTCTCTAAATCAGGAAAACAAAAGTGAAAAACGAATAAAAATAGAAATATTTAGTAAAATAAATATCACATGAGCAATAAGTGCGAACTGACGAGGGATTCGACTTTAGTAGGTTGCAGTTTGGCAATCACAGTAAACGAGAGAGTGGGGTTTATTCTCCGGATGCATTTCACTGATGTCACATTTTTCTGGGCTAGCAAAAATCACAAAAAGCTTCTCATAAAAATCCACTGCTTGGAAGATTTGATAAAAATATACGTCCTGGTAGAGACTGCTAGGGAAAAGGCGTTTTCTTGGTAAAACAATAAATGGTAAATGAAAACACATAGAAGTAAACATTAGCCGAACCGATGATGTAAATGTCACCAGATGACCTGCGGTGTTCAAAAGGGCCACTCCATGGAACTGAGGCCCTTTAGCCCCAGGGGGTCGAATTCTCGCACCTTCACCGGTCACTCTCCTGAATGGACTGGCCGCGACCCCTTTTCTGAAATATTCTATTGTTGATTACATAAAAATAAAAAAGGAGGTAAATAAACAAATAAAGATTGGAAGTGTTAGTGTGTGTGTGAAAATAACAGTAGTGAACGTGTACTAATTCTCATAAATGTGTTAACGAATCGGCTTTTGCCCGAAGCAGTCTTTTTAAAAAAACGTTATTCAGTAGACGCCCGAGAATTCGTCCAATAGATGCCAACGCATCCGTTTCCTCAAACTTATTCGCTTGTCGGTGCTTAGAAGAGGCGATGTGCGCATACTCTACTTGGCCCAGTTCGAAAACGAATACTTCACTGACGAAGTCAAACAAAGACCCAATCAGAGCTTCAAAACCAGTCTCAGTGGTGATATGAAAAATGACGTCAGAGGCTACCAATCTTATGAGTATTTTATGGAAACACTGGCGCTGAGTACTAAGATGTTGCTCTAAAATGAAAGGCCCTTTTTCATCGAAAAAGGTAAACTAAAAAAAGTTGCAATTTTACTGTCATAAAAGAAAGCTCGTAGGAAGAGCACTCACCAAACCTTTGTGATATACCAAAAGCTCACTTTTATTCATCACTAACTATTCCAGAAAAAGGATGACAACGAAAACACGAATTAAAAGTGTTGAGGTGAAAATCTTCAACCAACAGCTTGAGCTCACTAGTTCCGCAAACACCCATATTGGTATCGATTGACATAAGTCTATTTTTATCTTGTATTTTTGTAATAAGCCAATCAGCAGCCGCGGAGGTTGTCCGGAAAGGGGAACGCGGCGGCACAGGAGAAGTTATTACAGTTGGACAGACTCGAACACTGGAATGGGACACAGTTTTCTCTTCAGTGCTGCCCACTTGATTTCTACTGGGCATTGGCAGGTACTTTCAACAGCTGAATTTCGCACAAAAAATGAACAATACCAAAGGAAAATAAAATTCATTATATTTTTAATTCTAAATTCTGTCGGCAAGGTGTTTTCATATTTTATATTGGCATCCTTCTGTCAGCCAAACATAATTTCTGTTCATTTCAGCTGTATCCCTAAGGCTAAGCAATCAAAGTGCGGTTACCATGGTTACCATTAAAATAAAACTAGCAATGAGGAGGGAGTGAAATGAGACAGATTATTAACAATGAAAAAAAACAAATAATCCAAAATGCTCCCGATTGTGGACGATCACACCCATTGTTCGGAGTCTTTTTCGTCCCATGAAACGTGCTCTTATTGCTCTCTGAGAAAACAGAATTAATTGCCCAAACTCCCGCTATAAAACGGATATCCCCTTTTTCGACTGGCAGTAAATAACCTCACGAAAAAATACAACTGATTACCACCAGTAGGGCAACCACATGATTATTCACATATTCGTATGAAAAAGAATAGAAAGAAACTTCGGTAACTTTATGCAAACAAAGGAACCGAATTCATCAAGTTATATTCTACGCTAGTGAAAATCAAAAATGATAAAATCTCAGAGCTTTGTGCTTAAGGTCATAATCTATTTGACATTTTATTCCAGGTTGACTTTTTGTGAGTATCATTTCGTTTCTTACGTTTAAAGTCAAAAAAAACAAATAATTTACCGCAGGCCACGATTCGAATGAAGGATTCAAACACAGCGATTGCCGATCTCAGCCTGACAGTATCTGAAGACCTATCTGTCTTGCTCACCCACAGATGAGCACAAACGAGTCCGTGTAACTCACGCACAGTGTTCGTCAACGGTAAATGTATAATTTTCTAAAAGATGACGGCATACTACGTAGGACCTGATAAAAAAGATTAAATAAGAGTTCCCGATCTGAATAATAAGTATAAATTTCAAAATTCCACCGACGGTATCGGTCAGATTCGTATTACAGTAGTAAAGTGAGTAACACCGGAATATGCTGATGGTATGTATTTCAGAGGACAAAATGTTAATTCTGATTATGAGTTACATTGTAAGATGCGTGCTAATCCCACTGATCAAAGGACACCTGTCTCTGTTCACCACCTCCCATCCGATTCACCAATTTTAATGAGTGTAGAATGATCTACATCAATCGAACGGAAGTTATTCAAACAATCAGGTTTTGAACTGCATCTTGAGTTGGTTTTAACGTGCAAATGAGAAAGAGATACCAAATAGCAACGATCTCCCAAATAGTAGAATCAGTTTCCGATAACACCGAACTGTTCGGGTCGGTCGAGGTGATACCAATCAACCGGTGGAAGTCGTTCTGGTGCAAACCAACAGAAATGAATGTGGTCCTAATTTTATCGGTAATTTTACTGTTGTTTGTCTGTTCATTTACAGACTACGAAGAGATGCAGCGAAATGCTCTTTTGCTCAACTTGTTCATCATTAAAGTTTTCGGCTTATCCCTTAAATGTGAAAGTGGATCAGAGCAGTGAGTTTATCGAAGCCTTCACCCGTGAACAGGTTCAATCGAGTTAGTTGGGTGCCCCTTGTGTTCGTGAATGCCGGAGTGCAACACGAACGAAATGTAACCCAAGCCCAAGAATGTCCACTCGACTGCAGCTAGCAAACGGGAAATCGTGAACCCAAGATTGAAAAATGAAAGCCGCATTGGGGTTTCTAACGGTTTATGGGTTACCGGATAGGAAAGCAAAGCTATACTATCCAAAATTACCGTCTGATGGTGCATATTCAATGTGGACTATTGCATCTACATGAAAGCCAGAAGACCGTTGCTATTGTGATGGCTGCAATTAAATTTCAACTATACGTCAAAATAACAAGCTCTCGACTCCAAACGGATATGATACTTCCTTTGAAAGGCATCAATTACTGAAAGACACCATACTGGTAGTAGCCTTGCAAAATATGAATATAATTTTTGCAAAGTAATGACCCGGCGTATCGCAAAATACGAAGGAAAACTAGCAAACTTGCGTTTTGTCCTGGTTTACCAAGGTGGTTGTTGGAAAAGTATCCCAAAATCAATTGAGAAATGGTACTGTTCAAATCCTAAAACCCCAACTACATAGCGTATTATTCAAAGGGTTGCTCACATTTGTGTTCGGCCACTTAAAAATGATATCGCTTGGTGTAATTGGTCTGTTTCTGCAAGTTGCACCTTCTTGGCTATACAGAAAGATCCACAATTCAGAAATTCCGAAAGAGATGGCAATAGTTTTGTGACAATGAAGGTGCATTTAAACAGCAAACCGAGGTTGAATAAGTGGTCTATGCATAATTGCTGTGAAAGAGAGCTACAACGAATATGCACAGCAATAACTCCAAAATAGCTTCTGATATATCATATTTCCCACTTATTTCAGTACCTCATTATTTCGACGTCATGTCCAAACAAAGCTGCTGGAATAAAATTTATAGCTGACTCTAAAATGTAATTAGTCTACGATATAATTATTTCATACCCAAAATTGGAAGCGTTTTATTCTTCGAATATTCCTCGAACAGTGATCACCTTGAACTTCTTCGAAAATCGGGGTAGACAGGAATTTCGACGAGTGGAAATTCCCGCTTATCCTATGCGCAACTACCGAGGAAGGAAGGTGATGATAACTGGTTTACTTAAATTGCTGTCACGTGACTAGTGAATTGCAATAAAACAAGTTTCAATAAGAAAAGTGTAATTTAGGAATGAATTACCAATTTCAAACTGGACACTCGAAACTGCGTCTGAACAAGTGAAGAAAGTTGGAATTAGAATACCATATATTTATCGTGTCCTAAATGAAATCATTCACGTGTTGATATTGGTCACTTTGTTTTCCACAAGCACCAGTTTATTGAATACACTCAAGCAACTAATCAATGTGATCACTTCAAAAGACACATAAGTATGATAAAATCAATTAAATTACAAATCATTCTTCTATTCGGACATAAACTACACAAGTATGCAAGAGAAGTGATGATTGGTGCTTGGCTCTGGCTAAATCTACAACGGTCTGTCAAATGTGATTTTTCTGTGAGACGTTCGCTCTAGTTGATTTTTTTAATATTCTTCCATAAGGTATCGTATTTTTCCATTCCAGATATGCTTTTCTTTGAGTATGGTCTCCAGCAATATGAGAGCTGCCTGATTTCCTGTGTTGATATAAAAGCACGAGCACATAAACCAATAAATGAAGTGGATATCAGAGCAGACAATTGGGCATCTCTTGGTATATTGATGCCCAACTTTAGTACTGTAAAATTAGCCTTAAATGTGCGAAGTCTTTCATAAGTTTGCCCACATCTTTTCTTTCTTCGTTGTCTATAATCATTCAAATCCCGTTGTTTTGATCTGGGTCAAAGGTGATTTAAGTCTTTTCAGTTGCCCTAATGGCAATCTAAACCGGTTCATTGACTAACTGTAGTGTAAGTCTTACACTGTTGTCAAAAACGAAATTTTGGATGTGACCAATGAATTTCAAAAGCCTGAGAGGTTTCGCTTCTGGCGCTTCACTCATTTAGGCAACTTCAGCTTAGCCGTTGAGACTTTTCCAGGCGAAATAGGAACATAAAAAGTCCCCTTCTTCAAGCACGTTCACCTAGGGTGTGTTTACCATTCGTCCTTTCGAGGTGATAAAATTTGTAAAAATATCTTTGGATTGACATGAAAGAACATACTTTGTAACTCGGAAATCTCGTTTATATTCTTTTGGTGGAATCTTAAGTGGTTATGCAGAACTTTGCTAAAACATTGTGCTCAGACACAAAAATCTATAGATGTCATACAGGCTAATGACAACGTATGTTCACTTAGCCAAGTACATCCCGGTTGGGAATAATTTCTTCACATCAGCTCCTACGTCTGTCCGCACAGTTCGTTCAGATCTGAGACAAGTTTTGATTTCTATTTGTCCCTCCCTCGGTAGTAATAAGCGCCAACTCAGAAGATGTGTATTGTGTTCGTATTCGATGAAATCCTGTACGCGGTCCTAATGGTTCCAACTTCAATTTTCACAAATGGCTGTCTTAGAGGACGACATCTGTACAAGCTTAACTTGGTGATTCGTATCAGCGCGAATAGGAGCAGGGTGGCGCAGTGGTAACACACGCTTTCGAGATAGAAGGGCCCGCGTTCAAACCTTGGGTGTGGCGGAGAATATATGCACCAATGATGAGCTCTAACAAGAGCGAAACTCAAGTCTGGTACTTCCGAGTGCAGGTTGGTCCAACGAACAGTCAACCTACCAAAGATTTATAGATCATCGAAAAACACTTCACCCTTGTGGCTTTATTCAGTTACACTCAGGATTATCTGTTTGATACCACGTAAATCACTGTCTCGCTTATCAATGTTCTCTAATCCTCTTTGTCATCAGAATGGGTGATTCTTAGTGTATATGTCTTGTTGACTTGCACAGCCACGATAAAAAATCTTCTGTATTACAACTTGTTCAGCCAATTTATCGAACTTCGCACTGAAAAATATGTTTATCTTTGTGACTGTCATAACAGAATGCATTTGTCTTTGGGTTTAAAATTTCAACCATTTAGCTCTTCTCACCAAAGCACTTCAAAAGCACCTCCAAAAATAAGTAGTGGAACGGACTGGTACTCATTATTCACAAAGACATCCACAGTTTTTGCAAATTTCTACTAAACCGAGAAACTCTGTCGCTGAAATTATAACTTTGCATTCTTCCACAGATTTGTTTTGTTTATCCAGTCACAGATTTTCCGGAAATTGCAACTATTCTCAGCTTTCCCATGGCTTCGCACCCTCGAAATTTTTAACCTAAAAGCGACGTTTCTCATCCATTTACACATAAAAATAAGTGAAAACAGGACCATATTGGCATATTTGAACGGATAACCCACGAAAAACGAATTCAGGATTACGAAACCTCCACTTTCAGGGTCGAAATAAACGTTACGTCGATATTATTTTGAAAATCAAGATAAGCCCTAGCATGTGGTAAGCTACGAAATGACGCTCTGGTAGTAGTTTCGATCAGAGCAAGCATTCCAATTTGAGTTGAACTCACGACATTGGTGTGTATTTTCGCCATCAATAACAACTTTAACTGTTCACCAGTAATCAAAATTAGTTGCGTTTCAGAGACCGTAACCTTGGTCGAAGAAAATAACACACCAGTCCCGGATAGCCTATCTCCCGTCATTCTAAAATAGCAGGCCCCTAGATAGTTTCTCAGTAGATATATTGCCAGCTGGAGTAATGCTAAAATCAGGTACTCAAAATGTACTACTCATCAACCAGCGGAAAACTGAAAGATAACTTCCCCTATGAAATACAACTATGATGTTCAGGTCAACTAGAAAGCTTCTGTTGCTGCCGACTATCACCGATAATCGATAAGATACGTATCACTTCCCGCATTTGTAATCTTACTCTACGCAGACATATAACCGATTTACTCCGTATTATGAATTTCGCACAATAAATTAAAACTCTCTTATTTTTGTGATTTTCTATAAGGAAAATTCCTTCGGTTTCTCCGACAGATCATGTATCTTCAGTCTGCTTTCCGTGATAAATGCAGAGCACAGTGCTTGCAGGTTGATTTGCTTCTATTTCTCCTTTTTTATTTCACTCGTACCTTTTCACCCTATACTGATTATTTATTCTTTAACATGACATATTAGGCTACACTCTTCTCCGACAGCTTTCATCAGGGCAAACTTTTCAGAGACCAGGGAGCTTGTTGTTTTCCAGTTTCCTTGCTATAAGTGACGTAAAGCTTTTGGATCTGTCGTAAACACAAAACACAAATCTGTCAAATGAAGCAGTGACCAGTATTTGCACATAACATTTGGGGACAATCGAACTTTACTGGTACAGTCCAAATTGGGGGGGGGAGGGCAGTTCTCTGTACCGTTGTTTTACATCCATGTACTTCCAGGAGAAGCTTCAAATCAAAAAGCCCATTTTATCTGTCGTCAGTCTAATTGTGCTTTGGCCACCTTGTAATTTATTTTCTTGTTTCGTAATCACAATGAACCCTCACAGCACCGTTCATGGAGCTCCAAAATAACTTAGACACGTATTGGCTTCTGCGAAGAGATGATGCACACTGAAGCAAATTGCATCATCAGTCAAAACGAAGCCAGTCTAGTTAAAGCCGGATTGAAACAGATCAGCCTAATCCTCTATATCCCACTGGTTGTCCCTTAAGAAATATTATTCTGTTTGGTAAAATTTTGTTGTTTGTTACCACAGCGTAGTCGAAATTGTTGGTGAGTTTTCGACGTTTTGGTCATCACGGGTGACCTTTTTCAAGATTCGGCGCATCGATTTTTCGATACACTCCGAACCGATCTCGGTTCTGACACGTTGTTCTGTTTGACCAGAAATAAGTCTAGTGGCGCGATGACTAGCAAGGACAGGACTTTAAGTGAAATATCCAGAACTATGAAGCGAAGAAAATAGAAAAATTGAACTCGTCGTTGATTTTGCAGGGTGATTTTACGTACCAAAAGAAACACATTCCAAGCTCTTTAAACCAGGGAAGTTGGAAATGTGGAGAAATTTCGGCACTTACGTGTCCAAATCGAGATACAACTTCACTCGGGTCCTTTCAGACACACTTTCGTATCAGATACAGTTTCTCTGACGGACCCTAGCGTCATAGTGCTCCAACTGCAATCCCTCGCACAACAGTACGTCTATTTTTTTTTACAGTTTGTCAAGATTTACTACTTGGTGTGTAGCGGATAAAAGTAACATTTTGCACGGCTCAATACTACCTTCGCCATCTAATCAACGGCATACATATTACCGACAATCGAAGATACCGAGAACAGACTGACATTGCCATATTCTCCTTGTCAAAAATCAGTGCAGATCGCCCTTTTCGGTCATACCTCTATCGCAAGTAAAATTGCATTTTTTGCAAAGATGGAAAACCAAAACAGTTTGATTCAGTTTGAATAGTCTTTTTGCAGCACTAGAATTTATACTGGCGCATAGTGACAACATCTAAAAGAACAAAAAAATATATAACAACAGCCTTTTTGGAACAGTATTGTCGTAACAACTAATTTTCCCGGACCACCAAGAGCACCCAGTAAAGTGTAAACTGAACAACTTTTACGCTTTCGGCTTTGTTGTAGTTGCTCTATCCGTGACAGGTTCTGGATTGACAAAACGAGGCTTTGATTGTTGGGCAACACATGATCGGAAAAGGTTTCGAAAATTCAGAACGAAACCGATTTTATTGTTGATCGGTCGCTACCTATCGAGTGAGGATTAGCCTGCTATTGTCACGTTCTCAAGGATCTTGTTTTGCAGTCATCTCAGCTACAAAATGTACTGCGTGAAACACTGACGGACATATACACTTCACACATTAAAGAAATACTCTGCTATTCAGAAACAGATGAAGCATCCGTTGAAGGGACAAATTACCATCATAGTGTGTTCAGTACTTGCACTTTACATTGTAGTCTTAATTAGTTAGGCAGGATCTAAAACGCACTTACAGGGGAAGAAATTGAACCTGTTTAGAATGAGTTATGAGTATGTGACGTTGTGGACATTGATCACTTCCTTTGAAGAACGTTGATATTATACTTTTCGATGCAAAATCAATAGCGCATTACATCGTCCAAATGAGAGCACACTAAGACTTTGAAGTTACAATTCAAACACTCCTCTTGCGTAGCTGGCCAAGATTTTCAGACATCACATCTCTAGAAGACTGAAAAACCAGGAAGATCAATCACAGTTTATTCCCTTTCCTTTCTGGTAGAAATAAAAAAACAGTACCTTCAAAAACCACTGCATGATTCATGCATTGCTAGGACTCTGACACGAAATTCAATCCTTGGATCACTACAGCCGCATATGTGTTTCATTTTTATAGCTGCCTGTGGTTTTTCATTTTCGACGGCTCTCTTTGTCTTTGTCTTAAAGCAATAGTACATACAATTTGTCGTGTTGTCAGTTTTTGTCTACCATCGGCATTATAAACTGCAATACACATTTTCGCCGTAATTATTTACCTGCTTCATTGGACTACTGTTCAATGCGTTCGACAGGCTATGTCAGTCTGGATTCTCACCAAATTTTGATCTAACGTGTTTGAGGAACTACACGCATCTCGCAATTCGTGATACCTAACTTTGCGTCTATCTGCAGAGTCGGTTCGGTAAGCTGTTGAACAAGGTGTTTATTGATTATTGTCACAGACTTAAGTTCTTCAGTATAATATGTGTAAAATTGATATCAAAATTCAAGTAGGGAATTTCGTTCTTGGAAAATAATTTTGCTCTCTGCACCATCTTTATAAAACCGCAACACGGGGTTGAAGTACGAAATTTCATATTGTCAAATGTTGTTTACTTTATTATAGACTAATATGCGGGTAGCTGGATTTGAGTGACCTTGGTTACCATGGTTTGTTTGTCTAAAACTCTGAAGATTAGAATTATTAACATCGGAAATTGATGTTCACAGAAGCTATCAGAGTGAAATTAATTTTGGCTGGTCCAAACAACAACGAACAACTGTTGATCTTGCCAAGGGGCCAATATTCCCACTAATATGTAGACGTATGTGTGTGCTTCCCAGGAGTAGGTAAAGCCACTGCGGGGGAAAATTATATTGTCACATCGTCTGGGGGTAAACTCACTGGTGGAAATTTGCCGAGCAGTTTCAGGTGCACCATCTTCAAAACTAAATCACGTGAACGTGGTTAATTAGATTCGCGTTTCATTTTCGTTTTAATAAATACTAACGTAATAAGAAGTAGAGGTTTTTCCCCTATTCAATAATGGAGCGACAACGTAGATATTATACTTGCCTACCAGACCTGCTTTTCTAACGCAGAAATTGCTCGGAAGCAAACCTGGAATAAGCAAAAGCTTTTTCTTGTCATTTACAGGAGACAAAGTCAGAACAGGACTCAGTGAAGAAAAATCAAAACCGCTCATTAGGAAAAATAACTTTCTCTGCACAGTCATAAAAAAAGATTCAGAAGGATATTAACGCATAAGCAGCGTTTGTGTTTATGCATATTCTGATAAACCAGTGAACACTCAAGGAGACGAAAAAGTTGCACCCGAATTGGGGAAATGAAACCCTGCATTAGGTAACAAATAAAGGAGGCCACATGATGTAATGGGGGAATAATTGAAACCAGTTTGAAATTGCTTTGATTATCATTTTACTTCGTCAGTGAATGCTCAATTTGAGACGAGTTTTCAGGTATTCAAAAGTCAAGAATGGTGGTAAGAACTTTTCCAAAAAATTTATTCCGCATTTTGCGAAGTTTCCTGAAGATATGGGCTGATCAATAGGATGGTCAACTTTGACGTCTGTTATGGTCTACACCGTGACTAACTATATATTCATTAACCTTATACGAAAAATGTCTCCTGTTTTCAGTCTAGAAGTAATTATTCAAACGATAACTCGTTGCGAGGAAATATGCCCTGTCTCGCCTCAAAACAGGTTCGGTACCTTATACCCTTGGGCATGATCATTGATTTGTTCATCGGTTTTATACTAGGGGAGCCGTGAACTATTCAGAAGCGCACTTTTACATTTGTTCCTTTCAAGCTATTTTCTTTAAACCAGTGAAATAAGTTATAGAACGCAAAGATAGACCAACGGGTCATTAATAGTATGCATGGTATAAATATGTAATTCAAGCAGTGACCCACTTCTTTCTGTGTAAGCGAATAACTTTTGTTTTCATATTTCTGTTTACTATTCTTCGTTGTCCATTGATTATATGCGTACAAAAAAGACGATCACTGTGAACCCTTAGATTGACTGTGCTACATTTTTGTCCCGCTCCTGACAAAGTGGATTTATTACAAAGCTACTCAGTTATCATGACTACACGCCCCTCGCATTCCCAAATGGAACTTTTGGATATTAAAAATATTGTCTTGTGTGCAATCGATGGACTTCCTTTGTCTATAGCTACTATAAAGCAAAACTGGAGTAAAATACGGAGACAAGGCGCAATTAGCTCTGTTATTCCACCTAGAACGATGATGCCTTTTGCGATCAGTACTAACGTTCATTCTTCTCGAAATTATCGGATTTAACCGGCATTTTACGAGAACGGATTCTTGTTTGTACATATACCCCATGTGTTCACGAATCCTGGCTAGACAAGAATGCTGACGAACCTCTGACTCGCATAGATGGATTCCAGAGTTATCATGAAGATCGGGTGCTGAAGAACAAGAAATACGGAGGTGCAGTGGTGACTTGCTTCAACTAAGCTTGAGGTAGAGAGTCCACTTATGTCTTTAAATACTCTGCAAATGGTATGGAATGTCTTTCTACACAGTGTTTTCTTAGATTCTGTTCTTTTCCGAAGCACTATAATTACCAACGCGTACGTGGCACCTCTGTATGTACTACCCAATATATCCTCCTTTTGAACCATTTATAGCTCTCCTCCTGGACAAACACTCGCGTATGATCTTTGGTGATCTTGCTCACGGTAATACTTATCCGCTTTTGTCGTTCAAATTACCTGATTTCGGTACCTCTCCCACAAGAGGGAACTCTTAGACGAAGTCAGTACCAATCAGTCTCCTTTTTTCCCCTTAAACTGAAAAACCGTCTGTCCCCAAGTGACCACAGCTTGCTTCTTCTGAGACCAAAATCCTATTTGTACACTGTCCACGGATTATTGATGTCTTCAAATCAGACAAGATTTCGCCTTCTTAATCTTTCTCCTCACAACCTGTCGTTTCGTAATGCTGCCATTGGTGTTGCCTTTTAGTGGTTTCCTCTACGCCCCCAATCTGCTAGGTTGCAGAACTTTTTACTAACAACCTACGTGACATCAACTTGTATTGCCTCATTGAGACACTGTTCACCTCTGGCGACACGACTGCCTCACCAACACTTAGAGCACTCGGAAGACAAAGAGAAATCACATACAAGTCTGGTCAAAATTCGGAAGTCAGGAGAATTTAACTGCTAATTCAGACGGAGATAAAGCAAATGGATGCTTCCCTTGTCAAAATGTTCCTGCAGATTGAGAATTCTAAGCTGATTTTGCATGGCGTAAGACGTTTATGTGGTCAGAAGACCAAACACACAAAAGATAAGGTGGACTGAAACCATTTTAATATTACATATATACAGTCCTCCTTGAAATTCCCCTTGTTTTTCTGCAGATCTGAAAACGTTCTCTAAGATAGGCACTTAAAATTCTTTGCACATCCAAAACGTAGTACGCTGCAGATCCTGATGTCCTCCCTCCAACGATTCTCAATGACAGCTTTGCTCATCTTGTCACACCGATCACCACTTTGATCAACGAGTCCCTATCCAGATATTTTGTTCCCCTATCTGTGGTATCCAGCTACCATCATTCCAATTATTAAAGGCTCCAACACCCCGGTGAAGATAACCGCTTTCGCCTCATGGCCCTCAAGTCCACTACCTTAATGTCACTGAAAAAGCTTTTGCATCCGTCTTCAAACTCATCTCAGTGTGCCACCTGGCCCTATTCAGCTTGCTTGTAAACACGAAAGATCCACCCTTGATGCTGTAGCTCGCTTGATCCGTTTCATCACTAAATCTTTAAACAGCTTTGAGCTATCTTTCTACTCTGTAGTCCTTGATTGTTTTTCATTTTTCGATTGCTTACCCAAATCTCGTCTCCTCCAGAAGCTGGTGGCATTTTCGTTTGTCAAGCTATTTCTAATTACCTGGATTTCGGGATTTTTGGTGGAAACCAATCCTGAACAGAATTTTTCTGTTCCAATTTGGGTCTAAAACTGGATTCTTCTAAATGCCTAGAACGTGTTTTCAGTCTCTGTTGCTCACATTTACCTAATGATCCTGTTACACTGCTTTCAAAACCCGTACCCAGAGTGAGTTCCGTCAAGTCTGTGGGTGTTAGCCTAGGCACGAATTTACGATGAACATCTCACTATGTCGGTAAACTGCGATGCCTTACTTCTCAAATACGAAGACTTAGGCAGTTTCGTACACCCACAACAGCTGTCTCCAAATTTGTTCTCCAATGTGTTCTTGAGGTCTCATTTTATTGTTCTCCCGTAATTTCTCCCGGCCCTTTGAACCAAGACTTCAAAGCCTTTCGCCGCGGACTGGTAATTACCAGTCGAGTTTCACCCCTCTCGTTCGATTTTCTTTCGATTGAGCTAATCAAGCAAGATACTGAATCTTGAGTGGCTCTAGCCCACGAGGTATTACGGGGTCCAAAGCATCCGCTCCACTCTGAGTTTCTCATTTGTCGTCATCTCTCATCCTTTAAATCTGAAGTTCGACAACTTTCTTCCAGAATTAACCTGTTTAAAGACTTCCTTGTGCCCTATACGGCGCAGGTACTGGCCAAAAAGACAAAAGTGAAAAGGAATGGCTTTCTTGATTTGGTTAATTCTCTCTTCCCCTGTCACTTTCATGTGTCTCAAGCCCCAAAGTAGTATATATTGTTTATTTCTACCCCAATTCCGTCAGAGCTTTTTTGACTGAATTGTGAACATTCAGTTTGCAAAAGTCTGTCATACCAAGTACAAAACAAGAGCAAATTCCTATGTTTCATTCATCAGTCACTGAGAAGCGTTAGTTACACTTTTTTGTGTCAGTGTCACACTTGATTGGAGCGATACACGAATTTTCAAGAACCTCTATGTCTTATATTGGTTGGCAAATCCCGAACATTGGGTGATCATTTCATTTTTGATTTAACTCGATGTGATCTGCCCTGCCACTTCTCAGTCCTGCATCCGAATTGTCCCCAAACTTCATTAGGTTTTTTAAATTTCTATGGAGAAGAAAATTTCGAAAAAAACCCAGAACTTATTGCACTAAGTTCAAATTTTACCACATTTCACCCTTGGGTCAACACATTCACATTCATCTCCTGGCGATCTTTTCCAACCGGTTTTGAAGCACTGTGGTTCAGTTACATACGTGATATGATCGTTCTTTCTTGCTTCTTTGGTTACCGTTCTCCTCTCGATCATTTTTCCGCTTTTTCAGGCATATCCAACTTTGAGTGTAATATGACCAGTATACTAAACTACCACTGAGAAACGTGTTAACCAACGGATAAATATATATATATATACATATATATATATATATATATATATATATATATGCGCATTTATGACTATAAAACAAGATAATGTCTTACTCACTTGGGTTGTATCATTCACGGGGTTCACAAGTATGATTGATCATGTTTTCATCATATTTTCTGTGCCGCTGACAGTCATTCAAGATCTTTCCCGGGGTAAATGGGGATCAAAAACGCCCAGTGAGTGGCACCGTATCATAAAACGCTTAAAGCCTGATGGTATGTTTGCACGGAATCCCGGTAGTTTGTCTTTAGGCATGCACTGAAAGTCGACACATCATTTTGTGTTGCGGTAGTTAACCCCAGTCTGAGTACCACGTTTCGTTGTAAACCATCGGACGTGTAGTTCACGCACAATCATAAATTATAACAACAAGAAGCAAGGAAGCTTCTATGATACTATCACAACTGTCAGCGTGGGACAAAACATATTTTGGGAAACCGGGTGAATTTCAGCTGCACCAAAAACGGTGGGGATATTTATTTACGGCTTCTTGTCATTCAAAAGTGCAAGTATCCAGTTGAGTTTGTATTATTAGATTTTTCGTTAGAACGCAACGGAAGCTATCCGGCTGGCTGAGCCAGGCAAGTTCCCTATAGGTGAACATTCTCCGGCTTCGCCTTAAAAACAGACCGTCATCTCCAGTATAGTATGCAGTTTAGAAAGTTATGCTGGGTGCCTCCATGGCTTCAAAATGTAATATTATTTCCCTCCAACAAATTTCACTCAAAGGGAAGATGCACTTACTCCTTAATACCAACCCTCTTTCTGAGTGAAATATATTTTTTACATCACTCGTGTTCCCAACTTTTTGTTCGATGGAGCAATGAGAACATTTTATAAAAACCGAGCGAAGACGTAAATTGTAAGACGTAAGAATTCTTTTTATTATTCTCAGTCGCGCACGTATTGAAACGGGACACAGAACAACACCACAGGAACGAAGACTGAAGAGCTATTTAGGAAAAGGTTCAGTAAATCTGATTGGCTACGGCCACGAGAAATACATCGTGTTCACCAGTTTGGAGGTCCAAGTCTACTCATCAATACAGCCTCACAAAAAGCTAGGAGCTTTTGGTTCCGTTTTCGTCCAATCACTCCGAATGCTTGACCCGGGGAAGTCTGATGACGAAAGGTCTAGGTGTTTCGCAATCGATGAAGCCGAGTTTCTAGTGGTCATTTGCTGTCCGGGAGACAGATAACTCGTCCATTGCACCAGTCAATTCAGTACATGCTTCCTCATTCTTTGACTGGGACACCGATTCACTTTGGCCATGTACGCGCCACCGCAGCTGCATGTGAACTGATAAAAGACGTGAGAGGCATTCAGGTTCATTAAACTGTCTTAATGGGCTTGAAGGTTCTTGTGGTATCAGAAGAGAACATAGGCATCTCTTTGTGTATCTAAAGTCTTTCCTGAAATTCATCCATGGTATTGTCCCCGGTTGTAAGTTAAATTTGGCTTGAGAAAATTCCAAACCTCATTCGACACACAAGTGACAGACTTGATAAGAAGCTTGCCAAAATGTTCCTGTTTCTCTAAATTATTTTATCCATTTCCGGGCATTCTCGTTGTGGGAATTCGAGATTTTGTCCAGTGTTTTTGTTCGTTCCCATAGGATTTTCAGAAATTGGGTTTAGAAACCGGCAAGCACATAGGCTTTGGTCTTCACCGTGAATTTTCACCGTAAAGCAAACAGACAATCTAAGGCTAGCACGAACCTAACGGGGGGTCTTCGTTTGTGAAATACGAAACATGAGGTTTCCTTGTATCAGCTATTTAGAGCGGATAGAATACACGAATGACAGGATGTGAATATTTACTTAGATCTTCTCAGTCGCGCAGCCAAAAAGTACGGATATATGTTCAAATGGGCACTGAAAGACACAGCAGGAGCAGACAGTCTCGAACAATTTGGAAAACCGTTCGGTAAATTTTTGAACGCTTTTACCACTTAAAAAATTGCTCATTACCCGTGTAAACATAATTGATTTGCTTGAATTCTGACAATAAAATTCAGCATTGGACTGAAAAACAACAGTGTTCAGGATGTTTTTGAGTGTTTGTAATATCCGCAGTTTTCCTACTGATGTATTTTCGTTCAAGAACATTTCTTTCTTATGGGATGCAGCGAAAAATATGTGGGTTTCCCGGTCATAACGTGGCTATTGATTAACAGGAAATCCGGATTTCTGATTGTTAAGCATGACCACCTTTGTTTTCATTATCAACTATTTGTCTGCTCAAAGTGATTTCTTTCTGCTCACTGATTTTCTTGTAAATTGCTTTAAATTAAATAAAAAACGTGTAAAACCAATAAAGGGTTTTACATTAGATTGGCCTCCCACACAACAAAGACTTCCAGCAGAACTTGGAAAAATATATATTGGCGTTTTACGTAATAACAGGTAATATTTCGTATAATTTGTCACTGGCTGAATTTGCCATATATTGTCGAAGTATTGACTGGATAAAATTGTATTTAAATCCGGTAACCAGAAACGAATAACCGCCCATAACAGCTTTACTCAAAAAGTGATGCAAATTTAAGTTATTTGGTTTTTATTGGTTTTCGTATGCTGCTTGAGATCTCAAAAGTGCCTGTACTCATGAACAAGACCGGGTAACCCAGGCTGACGACGAAAACTGGATCAATACGGCCTTGAAGCTGTTTGGTGCGCATTCGTCAGATTGATGCTTTGCATTGCTGCAAAACTCTATCTGTCTGTGGCCTCAAAATTTGTAGTTATTTTTTCAACAACCTCATGGCTCAGACTTCAACTGTTTTTGATGAGAACATGGAATAGTTTCCCGGGTGACATGGTTTCACAAAAGGTATCAGTTGTGTGTGTCTAAGTTAGCTGAAAAATCTTACAGTTTTGAATTTTGTCTTGCGAACACTCAAACGGTCCACGAAAGTTGATGAAAATCACTGAGGAAAGCAAGAAGGAATATTTAAACAAAAAAGAAATCACCATGCCTTTCATGACTCTGCAAGCCTGACAGCGATTTGTTCTATTCAAGTCCCTGATGCCAATAATACTAGATGCGTGACTCTTGTCAGCGTGCTTCATCATCCAAAGCTTGTCTGATAATTCTACGTTGGAGCAATTATTTATTTCCATCCCGATCGCTAGTCCGGCAATAAATCAGAGCATGACCTCAAAACTGGGTCACATTTTACTGTTCTCAACGTAGGAACTCCTGTTTATATCGTTTCAGCTAATCAGTTTATGTTCTTCAGTCATTTATTTTAATCCTGTGTGACATGACCTCATCTATGCACGTATGTCAATGTTACCTCTAGTGATTAGCTGAATTTTTACCCTGCCTAACTCAACTATCAACGTACAGAAGTCCCCGGCCAGCCCGATTCTAAACAGCCGCCTAACAAATAAACCAAAGCTTGTCCTTTCCGTGCACTTTCTGCTCCACTTGTGATTCTTTTATTCCCCAGCGGTTCATTCATCCGTATTTCCTGAACTGTTTGTTGTTAATTAGTCGTCCGTCCTCTGATCTCTTCAGTAAACTCTGGCGTAAGCTTTGTGACCTCTTAAAACCAGTAGATCTGATTTACAACCTAATTGTTAGGGACACAGTTCTATCATACAGTCAGCTTAGTTTCATGTATTTGTGTTCACTATACAAATGGAAACCAATAATTAAAGGGTATTCCATTTAAAGAAGCTATCACAGACGTCCAGTTTTGTAAAAAAAAGGTGAAATCGAGAGAGGAAATGTCAAGAACCAGCGCTACTTCCTTTGGGTTAGTGCGTTGATCATGAAAGTTGCTCTGTGAAGGAACAGCTCAGCTTTTTCCGTTGCGATAGACTAGCTGTCATGCAGAAGAAGACTTCGAAATCGAGGACCTTCCATTTGCATTTATGGGGCGGTTTGCCAAACAAATGTACTTCTAACCCGTCTCTTATCTAATTGAGAAGCCTTTCAATTGTTAGTGTATCTGAAGAACTTTACGAAAGCCAGTCATGAGTAAACAATGCTGATGTAGTTTCAAAATTAATATCTTCTGTTTCTAACTAACGAATAAATTAAACGAAACAAATGAAGTCAGATAAAAAGTGAGTAGTCTGTAGCTAATCAAATTCTGCAATCCGCATCAATGTTTATTTAACCTCCAGAATACCAAGAAGGGTTCATTGATGACCCCTTTATGTGGTTCTTTTTGTTCCGTCAAAACTATAGCTACTAGTTTATTTCCGTTTTCGTAATGATCTTAAGTGATACGAATAAATTATTACGTATTTACAATTCTAGAAGGTCATGTTATAATTAAAAAACTGAAGCCCCATTTTAATGAGAAAATAATATCGTTTTCACTCAAAGTTGTTAGACCGAGGACGTAGTTCTTTTTCGAGAATAGACACAACTTTGATACAGAAGAACATTATTATGACGGAAACAGAGACAGCAGACATGTATGATATATCTGTAGTGATAGAAGATGCAAAAGGCATGGACCCTCTTTTATCCATATTCGAGTTTTGAGATGGACTAAGACTGGTCAGCAATAGCCCCAAAAAAAGATAAAGCCGTTCGTTTTCTTTCAACGGTATTTTTTGATGATCCAGTATCTATGGGGAGCCATAAAAAGCTAAATATAATCCTTGAGCAAAACCGCACAAAGATGGAGTGAACAATGCAGAAAGGTTGATAAGGGAATATTCTAGTGGCAGACGTACCTCAAGTTGGCCTCTGCGTCATTGCATGACCACGCGCAATATTTTACCTTATGTGCTTTCATTAGTTGGATGTTGAAAATCAAGGACCGAAACAAAAGCTTGCCCAATCGCAGATATCCAATCCCATTGCAGTTAGGCGAGGAACTGGAAACTTCTGACGATCTGCAACCAAAACCGTCCTCAATTTTCCGTTCGTGAAGCTGCTGGCTTTGCAGAGATGTATGTACTGCACAAAAGGGTGTTGCCGTAAGCATCAGGGCAGTAGTCTAGTAGCATGGGGCGAAGAAGCTCGAGTTGTTCCGGGAACCACGAAAGGAGCGTCAGCACAGCCCGATCTAATTGCAATCTTTTTATCCGTGAGAAACACAGAGCGACAAGCACACCTATGACATTTACTAACGATTATAGCGATGGCAACCCAAATATGAACCACTACAGTGGAGTTGTGAAATATTGCATTTTGTACAATTATGTTGTGTGCAATCAGATGTAAAAGTATAAATTCGGTGTTACTAAAAATTATTGAATTCTAAATGATATTATCCAGTGCCAAATAGGATAGAAAAATCGCACAATTGGTAATGAAAAATATACTGATATTAGTGTCTTTTGCTCCCTCTTCCAGCAATGGTTCAGTGGTCAAGAACGTTCGATTTCCATCTTGGAGATCAGAGGTTCTAACCCTCGCCATCTCTGACCCCTTTAGTAGTAGACGTTGATCCGCACTGCCCTCCGGCTCACTGCCCCTCCTGACCTGTTGGAACTTATAGGCTTATCCATCCCAAGTCTCTGGCTCAGGTTTCCGTTTATCCTCAATACTGCAGTAGGCTTTTGCGGCAATTGTATGTACCCCTTTCATTGCAGTCATACTCAACCATGACCGGGGATGCTCACGCTGTTATCTTCGTGGACTTTGGGTAATGACGACCTGAATTTGATCCTGTTACGGCCCGTCGCTTTCCTAGTTAGCAGCCTTTTGCTGGCCGCAGCCCGCTTTATGAATTGTTGTACGTTGTTGTATGATAACTATAGAAAGAAAGTAAGAAAAGTATGTTTATTTTTATGTAATAAATGAAATAATAAATAACCGAACTAAACAAATATTATATATTTGGTGGAAGCCATGCCTGAATCATTAAATTATAGTTTTCTAAATTCTGAACCCAAAACTCCAATACATTTCTGCATAAAAGATAAAGGAGAGACAAAGAGCACGGGATGCTTAAAGGACCCCACTTTGGTTAAAGATGTTGATAAAAAGGCCTTGGAATATTAAAGATTGATGAAGCTCGTTGCAAACGTCCTGAATATGCGGTTCCTATAAAAAGAACACATACGCATTTTACTTCGGCGAGCCATTTACATAAAGTATGAACTATTTTCGTGAAATGTATCATTGGCAGGAAAAACCTGAATCTTATATAATGGAAAATTCAGTTACACTTTCCACATCCGACAGTCCAAAGTTGAGAGCCGGAATGGAACCGGCCACACCCCTCCTATCGGGTAGATGCTCTACCAACTGAGCTAAAGCCATACGGAGGGTCGGATGTGAATAACGCAAATAAATAGTCGATGATGCGCTAACCACAACTCCAGTGATACGCATCATCTGTCCCGGTTTCGATTGCTGTATTAACCTCGTTCCAATGATACTTTCTATGAATATACTTTGATGTTCTTTGGGTCTCTTTCAGCCGTGTGCTGTTCGTCCCTTTGGGAAGTGATTGAGGAGACTACGGCAGTCGTTGAAATCAGGAAAGTTGATGTGTATCATTGGAATTGTGGTCCGCGCACAATCGACTATTCAGTTACGTTATTCACATCCAACTGTCCATACAGCTTTAGCTCATTTGGTAGAGCATTTACCCGATAAGCGGAGTGTCGCCGGTTCCATTCCGGCCAGCAGCGTTCGACTTTCGGATGTGGAAAATAAAACGGGATTTTCCAATTATATAAACTATTTTATCAATTATTTATTGATAATTTATAAGTATATTTTTATTGCCAGTACAGCGACAGAACTGACGGACTTGACGAATTTGTCGTTTTCGCTTTTTCCCCACCCTCCTCAACTCATCGAAGTCAGCGTGTTCTTTTCAGCCCCGTCATTTATACTCCAATCCTAATATCGGTTGTGGGATTTGTCACATTGACTCTCTCGATTATGACTGCACATTAGAGCTGGTGATGCAACGGGTTTTCGCTTTTACTGGTGTGGATTATGAATTGCGTGCGTGGATTGATATAAAAATGGTACAGCTATCCAGTGCAAGCAATACTGAAGTTTGAGAAGGGAAGGTTATCAATCGAGCATTCAAGATGGGACTCCGAGTTTTCGGTCCACCCCAAATGACCACAGACAAAACAAATGCAACAAACTATCCGTTAAAAACGAAGAATTGAGACAAACGAAACATCAATAAGACGAAAGTTACGATTTGAAAGGGGCTTGTCATTTCTAATGAGCATATGTTTGATTTCTTAAACACTAAAAAGCACCTATTTGTACACTTTGACTCATCAAACAGTAGCACCACTCAGCTCCCCACTGTAAACAATGGAGACGTTGCACAACTATTTCGTCGTTGTTGGGAACCATCAGCAGCGCAAAATCATCGGACCCCCACGAGAGCTGGAACCCTGAGGGAACCATTCCGAGTCCAACTTAAAACCCCTAAGATATCCTGGATGGATTTCAACGGTTTTTTGAACACATACTGTAAAAATGCAGCAACCTCCTGCCACTAGCTACGTAGGGTAGCAACCGGCTTCCTACACAGCAGTCGACTCCCATGAAGGATGACGCCTCTGCTGTTGATTCCTAACAAGAGTGAAATAGGTGAACGGTGCTTCCATGATTTTCATTAGTGAGTTGATCCGTAATATTACATGATGGATCACACTGTATAGATTTATTCTCCTACTACTCATAAACACATGGTAGCCAACAAGTGTTGGTTGCTTATAACGGAATGCTTTCGTTGTACCTAGGCTCCTGCAGAGGTGTTATTCATCATAGGATTCAATCGGTATGTTTGAAGCTGGGTAATACCGATAAAAGCCACTGACAAAGGGTGCTACACCATTTAAAGTATATGTTCAACAAACCTTTAAAAGGCGGCCCGATAGACTGGTGGTTAGGTGTTCAATCTTGCAATCCTTCATCACGCCCCTGAACACCTGTGGAGTTCATTGGACATTCACTGCTGATGATTCCTAGCGAGGATGAAACAGCTGCATAGTGATTCTCCGGATTTTAAATAGCCAGCGATGAATTATATTCTGCAAATCCAATTTCCTGCTGCCCTCATTCATCTGTTTATGACTTAGTCTCGTTACGGAATCCGTTTTCATTTCTAATACGGATAAGACTGAAAAAAACGCTTTCGGTAGTAAATTAAACGAAGTAAGATTTATTTTACACACCTTGATGTGGAAAACATTTTCTGAGCAGAAGCTACCACGTTAGCAATCCTCAGTTCAAGCTATGAAATATACCATTTCAAAGCAAAACGTCAATGTCGTAGTCTGCACTGACTAGTGGGTTTCTGCTTCAGATGAAAATCTTAGAAAAAATGGCTTTTTCTGATAATGCGAAATAAAGAGATATGCAAAACTGGTACGGTTTGAATAGACCGAACATAAATTCGGTTATTCAATTGAGCCGGGTATACCAAACCTCGATTGGAAGTCACGTAGAGCAAACAAATATGACCCAAAGATTGTGCTGGTAATTTGAATGATTTGAATGACAATAAAGACAAAAGCCTATCAATTTCACTGTTTTGGACACGGTTTCCTATTTCAAACCTTGTAAACTGATCGGAAAGGTTTGGTTACTTTCATGGAGTGATTAGACTCAGCAAGGTGTGAACACAGGGCTCGCAACTGCTTTGATTGTCCTCGTATTCAGTCAATCCGGACGATTCTGATGAGCAAGTCCCGATTAAATCAACAAAGTGAATATCTAAATAAATGTCACTCGGGCATCGTCTTGTGTTTACGTAGCTTTTTTAGTGGGATAAATGGAACAGCTATTCTGGATCAAATTCACAATAGACAAATCTCGATTCTCCTGACCGTTTCTCCTACCTTGGATTGCTATATCATTTATTCCTCTGTATTCATAAAAGAGCATCGAGTTGAAAGATAATCAGCAACCTATCACACCAAAGCGTTAATTCCTTTTTCAACAACACCGAGCAAGTCAATTTTCATACTCAAACAATTGTATCGATACAATGATCCGGAAACTATTCGCATGCGTAGTCCACAGTTAAATCATAGGTGTTCCTTTTCAAGTATATATATTCTATATATCATATTCCATAGAAGAGCAATGCACTCAGTACGTGCAAGCTTGGTTCTTTATAGCAGTGAGTAGCACCTTTATATCATACTCAGGAAAATGCGCATGCGGATATATATATTTTTTAAAATAACGTTTACTTATTAGCAACGGTATTGCTCAAAATATTGCTATTTACTCTTGAATGATGTTATATCAGCATTCTACCTAATTCAAACGAACGTATAAATAAATGTTTTTGAGGGACTATATTTGCCGTAGAAGTGTTCCTCGTACGTTGAATGTGATTTTATCTTGGGGAGTTTAAAAGTTATCCAATTTTTTCAGTTTTTTTCTCAAAAAGTATCTAATTCTATTAGGACCCCGACATTTCATATCCGCGTGAACCAATTTCCTGTATTTATATCCGTTGCAACCTTTTTCGAGACTAAAAATAACTCTGAGTAGTGGCAAACCTGCTGGTACGGAATAGCAAACCGTTCTGGTTGATTTTTTTATTCCGCTTGGGTTGTGAATCAGAGTTGCATGATGTGGAAAACTCAGTTCAAAATGATCCACGATTTTATTTATTGTCTTTTTTTCTTTATGCCCCATATTGGTTTTTGTCAAGACTTCTCACGGTTTTACTTTGAATGTTCCTGTTTTGTATCTGGGTCGCCTTTTGGCAGTCGAACGCGCGATGAAACAATAATGGTGAATATGCCTGAGTGCTATTCATTGTGAATTACTTTCAGTACTAAATTAGCAAATGTAGTGGTGTATAGGGAAATTGAATGTTTCCTTACTTGATTCACTATACCCTGGCAACTGGGACTCGAACCCAGGGCTAACGATTGTGAGTCTAACACCTAACCACGGGATTATTCAGAATGACACTCGACGGTTTGTTGAAAGTATACACCACGTGTCCCATTAAGGGCTCACCAAAAGTGCACTGCCGTTGATGATTCATAACAAAGATGAAATAGCTTTGCAATGCTTCCATGGTTTTCGATGGTGAATCGGGCGCTGATACTGCATGACGAGTCATAATATTGCAAATTAATGAACATTTGCAAACTTTAGAGTAAGATAATCTTTGCACAACGTCGTGAACCGATGATGAACGTTTCTCTAAATCAACGTCCAACTGAATCCATCAGTATAAAACCGCTCTCAAGAACAAGGGTGCGAGAAGTTTAACAGCAAAATTCACCACATACTTCCAGGTGGTTTAAAATCTGTTGTAAAAACCAGAGTACGACTGATGATGACGGCTTTCAAACTAAATAATAAGTTATGCAATAAATAATACTTACAGTAATTCCTTTTACCAAATACAGTTCTTTAACTGTTCTCAGTTGAGTGAGACAGTAGTAAACCATCACAGAAAAGGTTGTTTGCCAAAATATAGCTGTAACGGGAGAGTTTGTATCAGGTAAAATTCTAAATGGAAACTTCTACGATATCGACACCGAACCTTGTCACATTTGTAAAACTTAGGTTTGGTAATGATAACCATCTGGCAACTACATCATTAGTTTTACAAAAGCACTGCTTTGTAAACGTTTACAGTAACACCAAACACTGATGTCTCATAAAGCGAAATGAGACGCGAATGGATGTTTGAATTCAGTGTAATTCAATGGATAATATTTGCCTAGATTGAGTAACATAGTTATACGTATCTAACACCCGCTGTCTCATCAAGTTATTTCGCCAGTGGAGGTAGCACTGCCTGGTACGCTTCAAGATCGCAGGAGTGCGGCTATCAGTTCGGGGAAATCTAACAGACAAGGCAGTTGGAAAAAATATTGCTCTTGCGCTCTCAAATGCCATCATGTTTCACATCCACGTTTTTCCTAGGAGCGTATTTTGCGGCTAGCAAATCGCACTACTGGAAGTATTTGATGTTAAGCATATAGCCATTTGTCACTATATCTAAGTTTGTGATATGCAAGCTGACTCCCAATATATCATTCACTACACAATACAAGCAGTGTTCTAAAAGGACAATATTCAAATATTACTGCGAATACTATGAACAAAGTTTGCAAAGTCCACCAAAAGTGAGATCCATGAAAAAAGCATTCGCTGTGAAACGTCAAAATGATTGTTCGAGTGAACGAACATTTGATATGTTCAAAGCACCATAATGTCCACTAATCAAATGAAGGCCACTGCAATCGGTAAAGTTAATAAAATATGCATGTTGCGTCACAAATAATAATACAGAAAAAATGTTTCCAGTATCCATACTTATCTTCCATGAGTATTCAGAGAGGTTTTTCGGAAAATTTCACCAGTGATTTGGAAACAAACTTTTTTTATTATTCACACCGGAATGGAGGTTTTTACTGTTCGGTCGATACTTTAGCGTTTATTGTGACATTTAATGAAAGTAAAAGTGGCCAAAGACATGGGTATTTTGATTTTCCGAATTCTTTTGGAACTCTTGGTAAGACAGGTGAAAGTGGTAGCAGACCCTGGATATTTTTCTCCTCCGAGTGTGGTAGCTTATTTTAATCAGCCAAGCCCTAAATGCATTTCACGTTTGCTTGACGATTTGCGTTGGACGGAATAAATAATTTTTTCTCCTGTCTGCCGGATTAGTGCAGTCTTTAGAAAGGCAGAGTATCGTACAGCTCATAGAGATGTCGAAATTTTTCGAGACAAAATCAGAAACTGCTAAGGGCTAATATGGTCTCAAACTGAACTGTTTCGCAATTCTCTTAATTGCCATGGCTCAGACATAGAAGGTGACCCAAGGCGAAATGCGTCCTAGATCAAGGTACCTAATAGCGAAAAGCTCACGGCAGAGGCTTCTCACATGTATCCCTCCTCATAAATGTTCTCAGGAGCTCTCGTTGATCTAATCAGTGTTTATTGTGAGAGCTAACTGGCAATATTTTCTTCAACCTGACGGAGAAAACAGCCTTCATTGGCAAAACATGCACAACGCTCAAAATCTAAGCTTTCCCGTCAACCTTTCCAGTTGTGGATATATAAAATGCCGGTTCACATTTACTCCCAAACACTAGATATTTGATAATGGTGCAGTAAACCAGATGAAACCTTTGCATTATCCATTGTGTTATTGAGAGGAGGTAGTTATATGCTTCTTTGGAGAGGTGACCAAACATTTCATGACAGAAGTTACCGAGCACAAACTGAGGACTGAAGTGCTGTCATTGTAAATGACAGACGTTTGCATGAGGAATACAGCGAAACAGTTGGGCAAAGTGTACTCCGTATCACGTGTACCAACAAACTGGTTGGTAACCACACGTTTCGGAGATTTCTTGCCCCTTTGTATGATGGCAGTCGATTGCATCCACGGTTTGACTAGTCAGTACAGAATTCGCTCCGAATTAGATTGAATGATTCTAAATCCCCGCCTTTCGGTGATTGCGTCAATGGATCTGCAACCGAAATGACGGATGACATGTCAGAATTTATCAACAAGAAGACCGTTTAAACAATTGTCGAGTCTAAACTCTTCAATTATCCTAAGTAGATGTATTCTGTGGCGGTATTTGTGTTCCTAAGGGTTATTTGTGGGATGAGATTTGTTTGATTTGACGAATGGTGTAATTTCACTGTACAGAAATGGATTAAACCGAATTTTTAGCACTGTACTTGTAGACCAATTCGGCTTGTTTCAACGGAGGTGGGAAAACCGTGGAAGAATCTATCGATGAGCTCGCAGGAAATTCCAGTTTTATGTGCCGGTTTACTTCCGGAGTTGGAACTCGGTGGAAGAAGAGTGCTGATAGTTCCTAACTGCACAGATCGTAGGGTATCAGTAGTAATTAGGAGTTTGATGCCATACAATTATCCGTTCCATAATACATTTTCCTGATTCTATTCCTTTAGAAAACAATACTGTAAAGTGCTCCACGAAATAATGGATCAACGGGGTTTTAAGCTGAATTCACACATATGTGTATAATGTCATCACTTCGTTCTGCATGGGTGACATTCTTCGGTTGAACGATTTTTATGAGTGCTTTCCTTCATTTCGAGAATACTAGTGTGTTTTGACTATAAGTCCCAGAAAGACAGTGACGCGGTTCATCGAATATACTGTCAATGGATTGTTGTTTCAATAATCTATTTGATCCGCGATATACTGTTAATGAGTAGGTCTATGACCACCACCACCATTAAAGGTCTTTCTATACAAGCCACTTTGAAAGCGGCGTAATCCACTTGCAGTTTCCAATGGTAAATGTTTTACTTTTTGAAGTTCATTAGGAGACCGTGGAGTCCAAATGGGTGGAACGAACGTTTAAGTCGACAGATCAGGCTACGCTCGGGATCCCACAGTCTTTATTGCAATCTATATCATGAAAGCCGTACTCTTTAGAATATAGTTAAAGCACATGATATTCCATGCATGTTATAAGCATTTCCCTCTGTTAAAATATGGAAAGTAAGTACCAGCATATTTGTCTTTCATTATCATCCTTTATGGGATTTCATTTCTCAATAAAAAACAAGCCGACAAGTTGTTCGATCATATTAACTTTCATCAGTGTTTTCTGATCTATTTTACCTTTAGCATAAGCAAACCCTTTGTTTGTTATTTCCTTTGTACGAAAACAAAATTTATTTATTTAGAAAAGCCTTCCAGGATATTTTCAACACCCAGTTACCAGTGTGAGCAGAATACATTTGTGTTTGAGCCAGCCTGGTGATTCAGATTCACAGCAACGGAAAAAACAATGTCTAGCCAGTCCATAGGATGTACAAACTCGGTTGAGCAGTTACGGTCACAAAACGGAAACGTTGCCATCGATGAGGAAAATTGGGCCAGAATAGGCTGTGTGTGAAAACATCCGAGTGTTTTGGGACCTACCGATGTACTTCATGTTACCACAACTGAGAACAGTTTTACACTCAAAGTAAACCTACGTTTTCTTTCCTATTACGTCAGCAGGGGAGACTAACATGAGCGGATTCCTAGATCAGTTGAAGTTCAAGTGCTTGAATAGTTATATACAAAAAGGTGTCTATGTATTGGGAGTCACTGAGATACAACCAGGTTTATCTCAACCGTGATGCTACTGTCGCTCCTCGTTAAGCTGTGCACGGAAGCTTTACTTTTTACACATTTGGCGGTACGTTAGATAAATAATTTTACAAGCGACTGTTTTGACTACAGTGGGTTATGGAAAAATTGATCCCTACAGAAGATTCACTACATGCTTTTAAAGATGTTAAACTTAGGCACTGCTGTTGGGCTTCTGTGTATATAAGAACTGAGTGTCCAAAGTATTCTACCAATTGCTGAACACGAAATACATTAAATTGCAGTGAAATACATTTGCTGTGCGAGGAATATTTCCAAAGCTGCTGTCTCCCAGAGTTGATCCAAAATCGCGTTAAAACTATGCCATAAGTTTCGTTGCTGACGGGACCTTCGAATTTGGCTGCCTTGTCTAATCTCTATCGGAATACATATCTCCTTACCATGCACGCTTCCTATGAATTGCTGTCTTTTTTCACCTTGGTTACCACAGCCATTGTTGTGCCATTAAAGTAATGCACGACTAGATAATCTATTCCCTAGAATTACTGGGACACTTCTAGAACAAGAATCCTCCATCTAAGTGGATCTTTTTCGGACAAATGGAACGCAATAAATGGAAAAGACTTTCTAGTAAATATAGAGTTTACACAGGAAAACACCGCGCGAGCTAGAAAATAGCTCTTCGAAAACAAAGCACCCATACAGTGTGCATACCCACTGAAATCAACGGTAACTCCCGGTCACTGCCAATCAAGTTTTCGACACTGTAGGGTATTTTTGGAACCAGAAAATACTCTCAGTTCGGAGCGACCTTCTTACAATAAACTAAAGTTAGTACTCTCTCCCTGGTAGCTTTTCATCCCCTCACCTGAAACAGTTTCTTTGCAAAAAGGAATACTCTTTCATACATACTCTCGCAGAAGTAAAGATGTTAACGAAATTTCTATTGATCCATTACTACTGCCTCAGTTCCGTTTATATGCGTAACGTTCCGGCGAATAAAGCTCTTGAAAGCTCTTGAAAGACCTAATTTTTCGCTCCTCCGCCAGTAACTCGACTGTTTTTGACGTGGACGAGCTCAAGAAGTCACTCAACGGAGTAGTAAGATCCTCTGTTTTTAGAATTCTTGATGAAAGTCTATCTCAGGAACCTCTGCTTTACATCTTCATCGTTGGCGTCTATAGGGAATTGCTGGTTCCTACCCCAAATAAGTAGTCCGGACATAAAGTACTTAGTCACTCAGTGCTAAAAGAGGATGGAGTTTCTCTTAGCTCCATTCTTTCCAATCTTTCAACCAACCTCTAAGGGATGGGAACATTCAAGACTGTTGAAGGACAGCAACTATAATTCTTAATCCTAAAAAAGGCTTCTTCAAAATTTCGCCCCAAAGCCTATACCCCTGTATTCTCCAAACTTTTTGAAAGATTAGTTATCCAACTACTGACTGACCGTTTGAATGTTTTAGATCGTGATCAGTTCGCTTATCGACAGTCAAGCTCCACCCTTGATGCCCTCGCTATCCTGACACTTTACATTCTATCCTTTTTTGGCAGGGAGAGTAAAGCGGTCAGAACATGCTTCCTAGACTTCAGTAAAGCATTCAACTGCGTCAACAGGAATAAGCTGCCTTCCTTTATTTTGATTTCTGGTTTTGAGCCTTCACTTGTTTTTTGGCAGATTACTTTCACAACAGCCAGCAGGATACTCGTTATAACGACAAATCACCGTCACCTGTAACTATTGCCCGTGACTTTCCTCAAAGTACCATACTGACCCCATTTTTTACTTTCCGTCTACGTTTCTACTATTTCTGTACATGAAAATGCCCTCCTCATCAAAATACACTGAGGATGCCATATCTAGTACACCTTATACTTGTGATTCTATTTTACCCACATTCCATAATGGCATCACTCAAATTTCACGTTGGTCTAACACTCACAATGTAGACCTTAACTCAATAAACTGAGGTGATCTTTATTTTGCCTACTGAACAGTGATGAGTAGTTCCATTTTCGTACGGTTGCATTTCCATTACAATAAGAGGGAAAAGGCTGAGTCATTTTGATTCCCTGAAGTACTTTGAAGTGTTGATTTTTACTTTTGGGAGCTAGATGATTGCCCTTCAAAGTTTCATATTTTGAATTCCACTCCGCATTCACTCGTCTTATCAAGAGCTGTGTGGTTTCATTTGCCCTACCTCAGTACGCTTCAACAGTCATTTTGCCCGGCTTGTTGTGGAAAGCAATCAAGTTTGCTACCAGATCCCTTAAGCACTTATCATCTGCCCAACGGCATTTCACTCACTTTATCAAATCACAACGGAATAAAGCTTGCCAAAATCTGTCTACGAAGATTGGTAATCACTGTTCTCATCCGTTTCACAAAGATCTTGTGAAATTTAAACCTTTTTCTTCCGCTCGTTCCCGATAAAGAAATCTGTATGCATGCGTTCGGGAGTACAGCAGTTCTGCTATTCCCCCGTTACCGAGGTTCCTACACAATCCAGCTTCCTTTTTATAAGGGCCGACACAACATTTGGAGTAACACTGAGGATCACTACCCACGCACACTATGCGGACAAGCGATCAATATTCCTCTCACGAATAGGCACACGCCTGCTTTGCCTCGATCTTTAATCAGGTTTGAGCTGGAGCAGCACTGAATTATCGATTTTGCTATATACTGATTGGATTTAATGTTTGGCGCGTGACAGCACGTATAGTTTGGCTCTTTTGCTTGCTTGTTTGAGGCTTTCTCGCCGGCTGAGGTCGGGTTTTTGTTTCTATCCGTACAAATAAACGCAGCGCCACCGTAACATGTTCTACCACTAAGTACGAACACCATATTTTGCGTTGCAGGCAGTATTGTTACTGAATAATGCCTCATTTACTTACCTTCTGGATCAGTTCTGGTTTCAGTCCATGTTACAACCGACTGCAGAACGTTGGTGTTCATGGAGAAAATCCTCTTTGGATCATTTATCACTATTGCCAAGTTTCGTTCCTAGTGCGTAGATGAAGGAAAAGGATTGCGTTAAGCAACTGTGACTTCATCAAGGAAATGAAGAAAGACGTGTTCTTGATGCTTTACAATTACAGTCGAAGTTTACACTACGAAACTCCATTTCTTGTCTTGAGAAACATTGGACTTATAGCTCAAATGTACACAGTGCTCGATACAAATCCTCCCAGATAACGCCAATGCCAGACGAAACCCTGGATGCATTTATCCGTCGGATAACTTGTTTTGTCAGAGACTGTGACTACAATGCTACTTCGCTAAAAACGTTGAGGAAGTACTCACGATCCAGCAGCATATTTCAGAAATCTGTGACTCTCTATACGCGAAAGGCTTCTAACCGAGGACGTGCAAAAGTTATCATGAAACTGTGCATATGAAACAGCACTAACCAAAACTGATATTCAACAGCCCGTTGAAATGTTTAATTCCTCCGCATTCGGCAAAATGAAATCTCCCCAGTGTAATCCTAATTAAGTTCTTCCAAACAAGCAGTTACTGCCATTCATTGTTATCGCTGTGGAAGTACAGACCACCTTGCTAACTATAAGAAATGCTTGACTACAACTGCTGAATGTCATCTCTGCCGGAAGTTCGGACATTTTGCTCGTGTTTCGTCCCTCACGGACTATTTTGATAGGTACATTACACACAATTAGTTGCTAAGACTCTCCTTCAGTATACACCGTCACTATTTTGATTGTGAAGAACTTTCAGTCCTCTTCTTCTAGCATATTTCAAGAGCCTTCACTACGTTCAGCAGATATTCGCACCTCTGGCCTTGAAGTTGAACACCCGTGTACTTCCATTTCAACGGAATTAAACTCAGCATCACCCATTACCACAATTCCGTACTCTTTTTAGAAGTACCACTGTATGTGTGTTCATTTACAGTTGCAATCTCATTCGAGTCGAATGGAGCGTGCATGGACGGAGAGTCCATTTTAGGATCAAACGGGGACTGTTCCATAGTTAGTTTATCGGTTAACGCGGCTAACTTTCAGAGCAAGGACACATGGTCCCAAGTACGGATTTTCGATATGAGTACTAAAGAACTCTATCTGAAAGGTGGGACAAAATTTTCCCGGAAGCACACCACCGGTTTCGCGGTTGTTGCCGCTCGTCAAGTGCTCAAGTAAAAAGGATAATTGGGCGGAAGAGTACTGGGTACGCATACCTGAGAAGAGGCAACAACAGCGAAACCACTGGTACTCTTCCGGGGAGCATTTGTCCCGTCTTCCACAAGCAATACCATACCGAAGATATGTTCATTTACTTCATCAAATAAAACTCGTGAGGCGAATGCAAACAGTGTGACAAAGCGCGTGATGAACACGTTTCTGTTGTTTTGCCCAATGTAATTCGTCCCAAAGGATGAAGAGTGGATTTGAGCCGAGTTCATGTTAACAACAACTGATCAAAGCTTAGCACAGGAACAAATTCTAGTCAGCATGTTCCTCATGATTCGGAATAGATCCATGTTATCTAATGAATGCAGCCATGGAGTAATTACCAATTTCTGTCCCATGACTGATGGACAACCGCTCTGGATCACATTCCGAACTGTTCAAAAAGAACGCTTTCTATAGGCCCAAAACCGTTTCCATGTGCACTAAAAATTAAGTGTGCGGCAGGAACGGGTGAACCGAAATGCTGCATTCCGCCATCATTACTAGCATCTCTACGTATGATACAATGGTTTACCCACAGTGTTCTGTATTTTCGTAGTTTACTGCTTGCTATAATTCCTGTTTTTCCTATACAACAGCCGAACTCATCTATGAATACGAACGTCATTTTCGCGATAAAGTGAAGTTACTCAACTGTATAGCAGGCTTCACGCCATCATATTAATGTCTGACTGACGGTAACCTGGTAGGTGCACTCAGTAAGAAATGGCTTATGGTTCTTACCGTTTATTGCCTTTCGAGATTAGACATGTTCACTTCTTCTCGGTAGAGCGCTGCTTCTGTCTGTAGCATAACTAGTGCTGCTAGTTAGCAGTGAACAGCAAATGAGTGATTCAGGTGATCGGCTTCACAGTTTGACTTGTTCCGTTTTTGCTATGCTTTATATAACTGATATGAGAAGCCACTTGGTCAATTATTCGTAACCGTAAATTACTTTTTGTAATTTGTATTTTTGAGGACATCTTCGCTTGTCTTACTCGTGAGTAGCGTGTATATGCCTCATGAACCTCGAATACTTGTGATCCAATTCTCTGTGTTTACTGTACTGACAGTTCAGATTTACCCCTTTCCGACATATGGTGCGTGAACATTTTACGTTATGTTCCCGACTCGATTGTTCTATGATTGTACATTCCCCTTGTAAGAAAAGTTTGCAGAACGTTTCACTTACGCTTCTTGGCCCACTATCTGTACCGCAACCGTGCTGCGCTACATTTTCGCATGACCCCTTGCTGAGTGGACCTTTTATGACCGCGCTGTCCCGATTTATCGGAAAACTTTCTGTACTGTTGCTCTTGGTTGCTCGCCTGGCTGTAAGTCATTGCATGCATGTATTTTTATGTATTGCATTGTTTAGAACCACGAAATTACGATAAACACGGTTATACATTTGGAATTTGTTCTGCTGCCCGTATCCGTGTACAGCCCATATCGTGCGTAAAGCTAGTGAGACTACGTTTTCTGCTATATTGAAAGTTCAAGTAATCGGGATAGTTTCTACAGTAATCTTCCAAACAGCCACAACAAGCCATGCATCCGAACTCTATTCAAAAGAGCCAAAGCTCTCTGCAACACAATAGAACTTAGAATACACGAGGAGAAATATATATTTTTTATTGATTTAACTGGGTGGATATCCAAGAAACGTCGTTTGAAGAACCGTATTTGTGATCAGGACTGGACTTAGTCAGGGAACGCAGTCTAACCGAAAGATAGCACAGCCCTACGTCGAATGCAAATCCGAAATAACCGCAAGACTCCTTCAACTACAAGGTATCACTGTTGCTCTTAAACCAACCAAGATCCTGAGTACAATCCTATCAAAAAAACAAAAAGCAACTGAAAACCACAGAGGGAAGAAAGGTTATACACAAGGTGAATTGCAAGAACTGTGACACATACTACATTGGTCAAACTGGGAGAACGATTGCCACAAGAAAACACGAGCCCAAAGTAGCCATAGTCATCGTCATCGAGGGCACTAACGATGGAAGAAAAAAAACATCCTCAACAATGGACTCAACTTTAGCCTGAGGAAAACCACGGGTAAGGAGTATCTAGCTGAATCCGAAGTTGCGATAAAATCATTCTGATTTCCGGGGGAGGCGAATAGTGAGTTGAGACAAATCGTAATTCCAACTATGCCCAGCTCGCGGTCATTCAAAAGTCCCTCTGGTAAGGAAAAAGTAGCTTTAAGAACACTGAAAAAGGGCAAAATAATTATCATTCAACCGGCGGATACAAGGAGGAGGACGATTATCACGAGCAAAACAACTCTGAAGGGACACTACAGCCGACCGCCTAGTCAAAACAGATCCAACTGCCAAACTGGAAACAGAAATCAATGCAACCCGGATAAAGCCACTGGACTTGCAACCTATTACCAAAGAAGAACTACGGAGGATAAAAGTGGAGGCCTCAAAATTTCAACAATTCCACTGATTTCCGAAGGTCCATGAAAAGGGCATTTCACTTAGACCAATCGTTTTCTTACCAGGAACCCCGAAGTACAATTTGGTCAAGGAATTATGTTGATGTCTGAGACCCGTGATAAGTGAATCTTACGGCTCTATAACCAAAGCCAGACAATTCCTGAAAAAACCGAAAAACGCCCAAGTGAAGGACGGCGAAGCCATGGTGTTGTTTGAAGTTGCTGGACTCTTTGCATCGGTTGACCTGAATCTACAAAAAACGCAGTAAAAGAACTTCAGAAACACCACCCAGACCAACCGTGGAAACTCAAACACATTGTGAGCTGATGAACATATGTCCATACACGTGCTTCAAACGGCTTGACGCTGTCTACGAACAAATGAAATTCAGTCCGACAAGATCAACGCTATCCGAATTTACTGCAGAAGCCGTAATGCAAGCCAGTGGATTCAACCACAACTTTAGATCTGCTAGATGAACGATACTTTCATGATTATCAAACACTCGGATATTGGAAGGGCACGTTCAAAATTTTATAAACTCTTTAGTGACATCAAATTCAAAATGGAGATGGAGAACGGAGAACTACAAATCCTGGATTTATTGGTGAGAAAAAATGATGAAGGCACACTGCAGACTTCTGTATATCAGAAGCCAGCACGAGGTCCAAATACTGAGCTTTGTAAGTAATTGTAAATTACTTTTTGTAATTTGTATTTTCGACGACATCTTCGCTTGTCTTACTCGTGAGTAGCGTGTATATGCCTCATGAACCTCGAATACTTGTGATCCAATTCTCTGTGTTTACTGTACTGACAGTTCAGATTTACCCCTTTCCGACATATGGTGCGTGAACATTTTACGTTATGTTCCCGACTCGATTGTTCTATGATTGTACATTCCCCTTGTAAGAAAAGTTTGCAGAACGTTTCACTTACGCTTCTTGGCCCACTATCTGTACCGCAACCGTGCATGACCCCTTGCTGAGTGGACCGTTTATGACCGCGCTGTCCCGATTTATCGGATAACTTTCTGTACTGTTGCTCTTGGTTGCTCACCTGGCTGTAAGTCATTGCATTTATGTATTTTTATGTATTGCATTGTTTAGAACCACGAAATTACGATAAACACGGTTATACATTTGGAATTTGTTCTGCTGCCCGTATCCGTGTACAGCCCATATCGTGCGTAAAGCTAGTGAGACTACGTTTTCTGCTGTATTGAAAGTTCAAGTAATCGGGATAGTTTCTACAGTAACAGTTGTTGTTTATTGATTTCTAGGACAATGAAATCACTTTAAAAAATTTCAAACGGAGTGACCAGCAAGGTGATGCGGATTTGGCATACTGTGAAGCATGCGAACTCGTCGATAAACCTCCCTAGAAATACAGAGTATTGGAATATTATGAGCATGTAAATCCCTAAGCGAGTACCGCGACTGCTCAACCTTTAGGTGAAACTTATTTGATAACAAATTCCGGACAAAGAAGTGAAACTATTGCATAAATCTCTCTTTGAAAGGTATGTCCATACCGGTAGACCGCATATATATATATATATATATATATATATATATATATATATATATATATATATATATATAAAGAGCTGAGATATGACTCAGTGATTACAATAAGACGAGATTACTGGTCACGAAAAACTGACGAACGGAAAATTGGTCAGTGGTACCAAAAAGTTGAGTACAAAATTCAGGGAAATTAGGGAGCTTTTAAAAAGTGTACTAAAAAGAATTGTGTTGTGTGTGCGCATTAATGATCGCTGAATTAATGGCTAGTCATAGAACATAACTTGCGGTGTTGATTTTCCACCTAACTGAAGATTAGTGTGCTCCTTAAAAGTTACTCACTCTGTAAAGTACTTGAGTATTACGGCGGTGGTAAAACCAAATGCGTGTTGCTGTGTTGGATAATTGATGAGTGGATATGCAAGCAGAAAAGTCTGTAATAAAGATACTCATTGTCCGGCCGATAGAAATGGTAATTTTCATTTCATTCAATTCGAAGTGGTTCTGGCAAACAAAATAATCACTGAATTTATTTTAACATTAATAATTTGTTCAAATCAGTACCTCAGAAAAGGAGAGAAATTAGCTATGCTAAAAGACGAAATTCCGGCCAAAGTCTTAGAGGGAGGTAAAGCAACTCACAAAACATGAGATTTGTGATGTAAATTAATTATTTCATAGCATTTCGTGTAATTCATCAAAAACCAAATGACGAAATAATTAATATACCTATCATACAATCATTTATTAGTCGAGCAAGCACTATTCAACTGTTTATTTCTATCGAGAACAACAGTTGCACATATCGGGAGTCAGAGCGTAATCGTGAAATTCAACATGTCTGTTCGTGACTTTTGGAACTATATATATATATATATATATATATATATATATATATATATATATATATATATATATAATATTATCGCTGGTTCAAAAGACCAGGCTAATCACAGGTCATTTGTCAGACTAATATAGTTACGTAACAAATTTCGCTATTCTCCGGATCTCTCTTTCGAGAAAATAATGACGAAAACCGTTTGCATCATGCATATGGCATACGAACGATGGCTTATGGTTTGTTCTACTACGTACACATTCTGACAGTCGTCAGCAAACGCTTATCCTTTTTGACAGTTTCATCTGCCCTCGGCCCTCCGTCTTGTGGTCGTACAGGTCACTCTGGGGTAGCTTCGTGCTTCAAAAAAGAGAACTGTGGATCAAAAAGTTCGTCATTCGTACTTCTAATGTAGCTGGTCCATAACAGAAGTCAGTTGTACTTACGGATCACGAATAGGGTCGGTACTTTTTTCTAGCTGCTCACATCAACAAATAATCAAAATCTCGAAATTGGTATCGAAGCAAGACATCAGTAAACATGCGTGCCCTCGGCTACTTCATCCTCAGGTTTATACAGCTACTTTAACCCAGTTTTTGAGCATACACAAAAGCAAGGTTTTACTTTCAGCTTTGCTAGATGACGAAGCTAAAAGGGGTGAGATCTACTTGGTGTGGTTCACGATATCCATATTCACATAATTTGCCTTGTTCTGCTGAGACAGTAATGCAGCATTACTTTTAAGAACTGTTCATTTATTGTTCGCATTCACCCTCTTATCAACAGTTTTATAGACAATGCTATTTTCCTTTGTTAAAATACACTTTTACCTCACATCTTTAAATGGGGATGAAATAGATTTTGAAGCTACAGGGCACCAGCTTCCTCGATGCGATTCTCGTTTACAGTACCATAAAGGGCAATCATATTACGGTAACGACTTAATCTGACTGTAAGAGGACAAATCACCCGTATGATTCGGCAGCTGGCGTAGCAGGACAGTAATTTACGTACATGCATGGTAACCGAAGAAACCGTTTGAAGGGTTAGCTTGATAGAACGCACGAAACCACTGATAGACTTACGTTCGTCCAATTAACCTTTTCCATGAAGGAGTTGTGGTGTTCAGTGTTTTAGAATTGTATTTGTATCTGCGTATCGCGTCTGATTTGGGAATCCCCTCAAGTATAACTTTAAAAGCAAATTTTACATATGTGCTAACCGTTCGGTACATTTTTCCCAGATAAAATATCCTGTTATGTTAGTTACTAATTACAATAAAGAACATTATTCTGATAAAAAACGAATTGTAACTCAATGAGACAATATTTCACTTTATCGGTGATACAATGTGTTGCCCGTACTAAAGATCAGTACCAACAAATTACACGAACGGGGCTTTGTTCACAATCTGAGGACTTTATTATTCACCGCACTCGAGTCGATATAAGGAACCAACATTTCGAGCGCAAAATCACATTGTATGAAAAAGCAAACACCTTGCTTCAACTCCAAGTCTTTCAACACGGCTTCGATCAACAACAACAGTCGGGTTAATACCACATCGGTTTGACGAAAAAGAAAAGGCCGAACTATTCAGGCTTCATTTTATGACTAATTTGTGAACTTTTAAGTAAGCCGCACGGTTTTCTACCTATTTCCGCGCAATGCAACTCCTGAGAAATCTGGTCACTGTCAGGCTTGACAGTAAGTATATTGAAAAGCCATTTTAGTGGAGAATACAACCGTGTTACAATCGAATAAAACTGCACTGCCGATTCAACCTGAACCTGATATGTTGTACACATTTGCACACAATATTTATTCGGGGTCGTGTTTGCTTGCTGTACGTGTGAAAAAAAGATATCCAACAATAAGAGCACCACCATGACCAACTTGCTCGTAGCTCATTTTTGCACACGGAACGCTATTTCATCATTTTTGACTCTTTCTGATCCTTTCAATCATGTTTCATCTCAACCCATTACAGCGTTTGATTCAACTAATCTTCGTATTTCGGCAGCCAGAGGCAAATTTGTTTCAGACAGGGTTATCACCAATCGTCCCGAATTACCGCCACCCTGAAATTGTACGCACCTGTCTCAACTAGTGACCATTGTCTGCTTTTGTTGAAGCCTAAGATATACTCCCTGCCTGTCTTCAGCTGTTTCAGACAAACCAGCCAAAGCGAAATCAATCTCGAAAATTTTCATGTGGCGAAATTCTTTGAATACAAAGGTCCATTTCCCATACTTCTTCCTGATTTTCTTTCGGATCGTCACTAAGTAGCAATGCCAAACTTTTCGTAGAGAAGGTCAATTTAATTTTCGACAGGTGCTGCTTCTTAGAAATCCTCTTTCTCTCTAGCGGCCTGGCTACTTCTCCCATGTTAAAATCCTTAGAAAGATGGAAGAAATAATTCTACAAAACCCATGATAATTCTAAAATGAGATAAACTTCACTAACTCGCTGTATGCTAGGTAACTCATTTGTAGCCCTAACAGAATAGTTTAAGCTTCCTCTTGCTTACAACGTATCCTCAGGTATGAGTCCTGATGGCCTATCATCATCACTTTTGAGTCATGGCGCCCTTGCTCTGACCGATATATTTACCTCTCTCTCAAACAAATCTTTTTGCTCATTTTCTATTCCCGACTGCTGGAGACCAGCCACTATTGTTCCTATACCCAACCCTTATTGCTGTTGTCATAGCTAGACGCTTTCTTTCCCTTGCTTTAGCTTCATCTGGTCCTCACCTTACATAGCGTGCCATTCTTAAAAGTTTGAATTCTTCTATAAACTCTCCCAATGACCCCTTACAGTTTGCCTATAAACCGAACAGGTCCACTGTGAATGTTATCGCTTCCCTAGTCCATCTTACAACCAAATCCTTGGGTGGATCAGCGAAGTCTGTGAGATGTGCTTTCCTAGACTACCCATTCGCTTTTGATTCTATTCCGTGGCCTCCCCTCCTTTGTAAACTGGAAGCTTTTGGTGGTCTCACACCTTCATTAGCATGGTTATTTGACCAGCAGATCTCAGTGCTCACGGCTACCTCTCAAATCATCCAAGCCTTTCACGAACAATTCGGGACTGTTTCACGAAGATATCTTTTCCCCTTATTCGTTTTCCACCCACATTCGGTGAATGTCGATAAGTTATCCAGAGTCGTCTATGGAGCTCTGATTAAACTCATAAACTAGATTAGAAGTGTCGTCTTCAGCACAATCTGTGCGGTGGCTTCAAGCTCCCACTGCTCAATCTATTCAAACAAAACAGTTGCTTCATTACTTTCAGCTGCCTAGTCCACACTATTTGACGTAATCAAAGTTCCAGTGAATAGTGCAATCGCAAACAACACAACAAGACCACGTCGACAGTCAAATGGACGCTATCCTGCATCGATGAATACTTTCCACATGGGTCCGGCCTATGTGAAAATCCCGGTGTCAATCATTCGTTCTACCCATAATACAAATGGACTGGAAACTGACTGAGACATAGACCGAAGTAAAGATAAACCCACCCAATGACTTGAATTCAATCATTTTCTCTAGTGACAAAGCGGTATGTTTAGTGTACGCAGTGCATCCAATTTTATCACTGGGTCAATAGAACGATGATATTTGATGCATCCCAAAGAAGGTCAGTGTTCAAGCATCTCATCTAGGCAAGGAAAATAAGCCACTGACAAGATATTACATCGTCCACGAAATGTCTGCCAACGGGATTTTGGCAGAAAATCACCACGAATTTTCTGAGATTGCCTAGTCCCATTCTACTAAATAAATCTAATTGGTATATTTAATCGTCATTTTACGTACATTGCCCCTCAACCACGAACTCGAAACCCAGAGTCAAATAAGGCGAGTCGATAATCTACGTGTACTTCAGGCAACGATCATCACAGTTACACACAAAGTACCTCAATTTTTTGGGGCACCTTAAACACAAGGGTCTGTGAAGAGACATCAGATCTTTTAAATGGTCTGTCGAGAAAAGTAAGCCGAGAGATACGGGGCCGAGTCATCAGAATAGGATCGAATTCGGCTCTTGTAGCAAGAAAAATTGACCAATCAGGCAAAGAGGGTGGTGCGTACATACGACGGATGGAAGGGAATGAGACCATGAAATTAGTTCAGACAAAGACCAAGAGGATTTCACGCACGCTTGACCTAGACCATCACACAGATGTGGAATGATCTTTAGCATCGGAAGAAAGTTTAAAAGGTCACTCGTACAGTGCGGGTGAGAAAACCGACGAGGAAGGTAGGTAAACGTGACACACAAGGTCGGGGACATATGACGCAATAAAACTCGAAGGTAGTAGGTCTCCAGATTGACCGCAATGGAAAAACTGTCCAATGAAAAAGTACACTCCTAGGAAAGCGGTAGACGAACGGGGGCCAGTCAAGCGGGTTCAATATGGGAAAGGACAAGGAAGAAGTGTAGGTCTAGGCGGTTGGAAAGGCCGGGTAACACGCTGATTAAAGTCACGGGAGTGAGGAAAGAGAACTCCGCAGGAATTCGATAAAAGTACTGAATTAACTTTACGGGTATCAATTAGGCACTCTGACTTCTTGTTCCACAAATTCCTTGCAAAATTGCGACTTGGAGGAGATCTCTAGTTCCCATAAATTACTCGCGGCTTCAGGAACTACGAACGGATTATTAATCTGCTAAATTGCACCCGTCCGTTCATTTATACACGCAAACGACGAAATATCCTCGAAAATGAAAGTAACCTGGATTTTTCCAGTGGGGGAAGATCACAGAGAAATATTGGCAAAAAGTAGTTGTTTTTTAATTCTAAGCGACCAGTTACCATTATTGCTAGTTTCTGATACGCATTTCCCTAATTAATATTCTACGACGTAAGTGTTCTGACTTCCAGCCTCATTTATCAGCGTGACTAATCGAAAGGCAACTTCCAATTGCGTAATTACCGGAAGGTCTTCAAAAGGAAGTCAACCAGACGTTGAAAATGACTTTGCTTAATTTGTCGGATTTGTCTGCAGGCTGAAGTTAAAAACGAAGGTTTGCTGGACACCAAGAAAGAATTGCTTTTTTCCTTTGATTTATTATCTTTGTTAGAAGCGCGATTTCAAATGCCAATTAAAAATGGTCTGTCCGTAAAACAAGACGATTTGCTTTCCGTCACTGAACAGTCCAAGTAATTTGTGAGAACGTGGTTATCGTTTGACGAATCTGTCACTATTTTAGACAGCACATAAGCCATAATAAATATCGAAATCGAGAACGAATAAACAAACTAAAGCCGGAATTAAACGCCCACAACAATGTCCATTTTACAAGTAATTTTCTGCGCGCTTCAAGCCAGTATTTTAAGCTGGAATTTATTGCAAGCAAACACGTAAAAGTGTTCGGTCATATTTTTGGTCTGTTTTCGGTGCACAAGAGAAAAAAATATCCCCTTTTCTTTTGATTGTAATATACCTTTAATTGGTTTCAGTTTCAAAGAATCAGTTATCAGTTATACAAACATTCACCTTGAATCAAAATAGTATGCAGCAAAACACTACCATAAATTGACCAAATATGAAGGCTACCGTAGAAAATCAATAAATATAATAGAATGATCAGTTGATTCAGTTTTTGTTTGAACTTATATAGCCGGTTGAACCGTTATTCAAGATGTTGAATTAATTCAATTAATAAAGGTATTCGAACCCGACGGAATTTGAATCTGTGGCCGGAATCTGCCATCCCAGTCGTACCGCGTGAGCTACACAAGAAGGTCAAAGAGCTTCAGACATTTCACTAATGAATTGTACTGTTTACTAGCCTAAACTAAAATGGCGTATGACATCCACCACAGTGATTTTTTATTATGACTGCACTCTTTATTAACAAGGGTGCCCGAATATATTTTGCTAGTGGATACCTTTTGACTCCTAAGAGAATCTACTGTGGAAGGTCAGATTATGAAATCATAGTGACGGATACCATATGTCAATGTAATAGGGGAAGTTCAACAGCATGACCCATTTTCAAAATGTCCAATTCTTTTTGATAGGGTCTCGCCACTCGTCTGATGGATCACAAACTGGACCAGGGCATGGGTGCCGATTTCGAGGGGGTAAAAAAAATTTAACACTTTTATAAGGTCAACGTTTCATTATTAGGAGCTCGGTGAATGTGTAATTCTGTTGATTTCTAACAAAAAGAAACAGCTTTACAGCTTCTCCATGGTGGATGGAGCTTTTAACTTCACAGTGATTTGTTTTTTAATTCAACATTTATCAAATCGTATTTACCGTTTGGTATATGAGTAATTTGTCACTTAATTAGTTTCGTTGCTCTTGTGAAGTTATTTCAAGGTTAAATGACAGATCTTTCGGTTGTTCACTGGGTAGCATGATGATCCCACTAGTTAAAAACTAGCACGTGGTCAACGCTCATCCCGATACAATACCATATTACTCATGAGAGCACTAAGTGTTAATATTAATTCAGAAATATAAAACTTATTCCAGATTGTAAGCCTTGAACTGTACTACACATTAGTCGATGAACAAAACATTTATAAATCATTTCTTCCTTCACACTTATTTTGCCCTAGGACTTTCGAGTTGCATGCTTTACTCGTTATATTGTCCAAGAAATTCCATTGAGCTCATTTGGAACATTTGCTTCATTTCATTGATTTGATGACGAAAGCTGTCAGGTTCCGGATAGGACCGTTATCAGCACGTCAAGCTACTACCATATCGAACATTTTCAAAGAGAATTTTGGCTGAAATTTTCAAGAACATTCGTCTAATGAGTTACTATTTTAGTACTCCCTGAAAAGGTATTTGGTTTTGTGATACGACCGAAATGTGGGAAGCATTCTAGCTTCAATTCCAACCACAAAGAGTCCAGCAAATGATTATTGTTCGAACGATGCATAACTCTAGCAAACGTAAGAATCAAATTCCACCCTGAAGGTAATGACACCCACACCGTAAGTCAAATTCATTCTAGTACGAAGATTCGCTTTCATATTTTTAAAAGTTTTCAATTCAGATTCAAAGACGATTGTGTTTGCTATTAGGTGGTGTAAAACTCATGTCTGTCAGACATCAACTGCAGTATTTGTCACCGAAATCAAAAGCTGGATTCAAAAACACAATAAAGCTATATGAATCTAATAAGTTCTCAATGAATTTACATAACAGTGTTGTTCTTTGATCAGGCAGGCTATTTCCATGGACTGCTGATAGCTGAAGTTGGCGTCGAGTTTACGTCGTCGATCGATGTGACATCACTAAAGCACACTGATGATGTTATCTTGGCTGACGGTGAGACTTCCGCCACCTAAACTTCAAGATCAGCGCGACCAGAAATCCATGAAAAGTAGCTCACTTGGGTAAAGCTTGATCTGAATGGGACGAATTTGTATTAATTTAGAAATTTTCTAGGTTCAGTCGAGTGTATGCGTCAGGTAATATTTGTTGAGAAAATGTTTATCTTTCTACGAGAATGTCATTTTACTAAGAAGAAATTTAAAAACGACCTTCTATGGGAGAAATCTAGTGAATTGACAATTGTTGTGCGGTATAGAGATTGACTCATGTTAACCGATATATTGAACACTTTTCACACTCAGAATTAAATCAGCGGTTTCGGCTATCGCACGATGTCATTGCACTGTAAATGAGCAAAACCTTGACACGTTTACTCCCAGTGGGCAGTTACTTTGACCAGCGGACAAACGAAAAACTGAAAGCGACACCCACCTAGGGACACTGTGAGGCATACAAAATGAAATAGGACTTTTTCAAAAGCCATCAAATCTTTTGATAGTATATCATGTGGTATGCTATGCTTCCACAGTCTGGTAGGCTTGGTTTGAGTAGAATCAGTCTTGATTTCTGTAGAACAACCAAATCATCCCAGTCTAAATGTTGCTGAAGCAGTGTTGTTTAGTACTAGAGGTTTAACTGCAGATATAATATTTCCTTCATGTTCATCACAAATTACCTTCGGTGGGAACGACGAAATCTATGATACCGACAAGATCAGCAAAGTAGTCTAGATTGAAGTCTCATGTATCATACATAACAGCCCACTCTCTATCAGAAAGGCTAATAATGGTGGGCATGCGGGCTTAAAGAAGGTACGAAAGGCTGGTAAGTAGACTGGTCACACAACGGAATATGAGTTTGCGCTCGGACCGACGGTCAGAAGACCAGACAAAAACTCACGTACACACACACACACACACGCACACGGAAACGGAAACACGAACAACATCTGTTTACTGATGAGCAAATGATTAGGTGGTTGAGTAAGCTAATGATTGAATGATGGTTGCAAATATTGCGCTTTTACACTATGTCTGCGTATATTAAATTAGGACATTTGTCGGAATAGATTTCATCTTCGTGTTCAGTAATTCGATTACTCTGGAGCCCAAAAAGTCAGACTTCTGTGAGCATGCGCAGAGATCAGTTCACCGGGTGAAGATTATATTTTGATTGTTAAAACACCTGAGGAACAGCGCTATGGAAGCCACGAAAGTCGTTGTTCCACAGGCTTTGGGCAAATATGTACTGTCGTTCTAGTATATGCGAAGAGTAGATGAAAAGAAAACACACAAGTGTGTGATAACTTTAAATTATAACCATCGCTAACTTGTCCCGCTGAGTATGAGATAATGCATCTGAACGTTTTAAGCACGCGAGATTGATCAATATTAGGGCTGCACCTGAAAGAAACAGCTGGTCTCGAATTTTTCAGGTCATTTTACGACTTGTCTATCACGTTTGCCCAAATTATTTCCCGTTTTTACGTGGAAATAATTGGTCAGCATTGCATGTACTTATGCCCAGAAGCTTTTGAAAGACAGTATTGTTTACAGTCCATGTGAAAATAGGGGAAAATGGCAGGCAAAAACGTTTTCACAAACGTTCATTTTGACAGGACTCCGTTTTTAACTGCTGTTCCATAAATTGAACGGAATTCAAAGGCGCCGAGTTTGATTTGAGTATAGATGCCCTCCGGCAAACGGCCTATCTTTGATTGTCACGGGAGCACGGAAAGCAAAAACGAATGGGCAGGCGTCATCATATTTTGGCGCCAGCGTTTCTCATATCCGTCAAATCGCAGTAAACCGCAAAATGTATTTTCATCAAATGATATTGCAAGACACTGAGTGTCATGTATCACTGTATAACCACTAACGGTTGCCTTCCCGGGCAGAAATCACAGAGTATTGTAAATTAGAACCGAAGAATATGTTTACTGTGACAAAAGCAGAAGAAAATTGTCATTTATATCATACAAATGTAAATACATACACAAGATATTTTAAACTGTTGTCATTTTACACGGTATTTGTCAAAACAAAATTAAGTTAAATTGCTCGGCTTTCTCGTTGCCAAGTTCACTAGTACATAAAATCTTTCTATGGACTGTTAATTGTGATCTACTTTGAACCATACTGGTGCATTCCTAATCTTCAATAAAAGACACTATCCAAATACGGATAGACCTTTATTTCTAGAAGAGTAGTAATTCAAAATCAAAGGATTCTAAAATGTGTCAAATGGTTCATGAAGATCTCACATCCCGCACCAATCTGTCCTTCTGACTATCAGTAGTGTCAACTAAACTAGACAATTGACCAGCGGCTTCCCTCACATTCGATGGAAGCCGGCTTATGCAATCACATGACGTAGTGGGCGCTTCAATCAGTAAATTCACAATTATCCAACTAAGAATGAGCATCATTTTCTCATATTCTTTAAAGGCAATCGTTCGAAGTCATTTGAGAGGGCTAAGAAACATGCAGGAAATGACTTTCTCGAAATAGAAACAAGTGAAACTAAGGCCACCTTCACCCTGACGAAAGTGCAAACTTTTGCTATTCAAGTACGACATATGGAGATTAGGACCCTGAGGAGGCTTTTTTGGTATTTTATTAGTGATTTTATGCTACAACATGATAAAAGGTGATAAGATTGTAACTTACGGTTGGGCACGGGATTACGAGAAATGTCCAGAAGAGGTTTAAGCTGATATCCTGCGGAATCCCACAGTTAGCGCACACCCACACCCATTAATACTGCATACGTGTACGTGTGAACATTCTGTCTTCTGGTTATACTGACCGCCCCATTTGTGGGAACTCATTCAATATGTTCTTCTACCCATAGACCATACGCACTATTATTATGAAATGAAGATCCACTAGACGCATGAAAATTTTTCTCATATTTTGTGCCCTACATAAAAGGTATCAATGAAGTCTCGATAGATAAAAGTACTTATGTGAAAGGTGTATGATGAAGAAACTCACTGACTGTGAAACTAACTCAGAAGCAAATAAATACTTTTTTTGACGTACGATATACGTGACAATAAATCAAATTAGTTTGGGGGAAAATTTGATTTTCCCATGATCCCAAAACATTTTTGTCAGTTGTGTACCCGGGAAAAGTAATTAACAATAATTTCAGTATACCCAATTCACAAAGATTTGACACTTCTATAAAATTAGGAGCTGATGTAAGGCCCTAGCTGTAAGCTGTGCTTTAGGTATGGCAGTGGATATATTAGTATTTTATAAAACCCACTGACAGAACTGAGCCCTCAAAGTCTGCATAAAGAAAAACGGGAAAAATATGCATAGGTAAACTTAAAAATGTAGAATAAGTTTAAAGTCTCACTGGTTTTAAGTAGTTGTGTTGGCTGTAGCTCAGGATGTTGGTTGTCATGGAGTTCTGGTCACTACACGCCAAGCTCGGCGATCAGAATATCATGGTAAATTCGAAGAGTTTAAATATAAGGTTACATTCAACATTTTCTGGATTTACTCTCATACAGTTTTACATAACGCTTTATCACAATATTTGACTGCAGGTTTTCTCGACATATTTCTTCTCGTTGACTTTTTAAAGCCTACTTAGTACTGCTTGACATGAAATATTTTTTCTGGCATCCCGTAAATGATAGAAAATGCTTGCATGTCAGATGCACGTTTCGGTGAACACCGCTTTAGACATATATAGACACAATGGGACACGGGGAAATTCCTCGGTAGGGTTACCCGTTTACCTACTTGCCTTCTGTTCAGCACCCTTGTGACTAACGTAAGAACTGCTCCATTTCTGCGGTCTTCGTATGATTTTGGTTGTGCAGCTGCTACAACTGCCATTTTTATAGGATTTGATTTTCTTTAAATCATTCTTTAATTCCGCTGTGGCCATGAGTGCTCCGAATAAAACATGTTAGGAGTTTTCAACAGGATGCTGGTTGGTTTCCCAAGTCAAATTATTACACAAAAGATAAAAAGTAATCATTTTGGGGAAAAGAAAATGAATGTGTAACTCAACCTACTCCCGAGCGATGTGTCAGGTAGTCGGAAGTCTCTCTGAAACACGTTATCAGCGAGGTTTGCTCACGGACACAACCTGGTGGATGAATTTTCCGCTCCTGTGTTAGGTAAAACAGAATATTACTATCAAGCTACATTCGTCAAAACAAATCCAGGCGAGAGCGGAAAAGCAATACAATAGGGCAAGCAAGATCAAAATCAAGAGCTATGCAAAGCATGAAAACTTCACGGTATCTACTAGCATCTTTTAAACATTAATTTCCAACAGGAGAACAGAAAAAGATTCGGGAAGTGTTCTGATTACGATAGTCAGCCAAATCTATTTTTCCAGTGACTACGAAAGATTGATACAAACAAAATAATCGCGTGATAGGTGATCCTTTCCAGTCCCGGTAAAAACTAGCACATAAACATTTATGGTCCCAGACGTTCTCGTCCCTGAAGGTTAGCGCGTTTGATTTGTTTATATTCAGTGCGTAGATCAGCTCGTTAAATAGTCATTCACCGTCAGATATCTACACAGATCAAATCAGAAATGCATGAAACAACAATCTGCACGCGAAAAGAAAAAACAGTCTGTTCAACTTTACTGAGGCACGCGATTGATTTCCATTCTTGGTAGAGAAAACAAGCAGGTGAGCAGTCTCGCTCAAAGACTAACAAGGTCCGCACACGGAAAAACACTTTTCATGAGACCGAAAGCAACATTTACGCGCACGGGTATATATATATATATATATATATATATATATATATATATTCAAGAAACAACTATCCACTAATTTTTGCGCAGCACCACTTTTGTGAAGCTTTTGCGGTGACGAAAGAGTTTAAAGATCACATTTCTACTTCAGATATTTCTTATTGGTATCAGTACAGTCGATTTGCCTGAAACCGTCATAAGACTTGAAGACAAAGTGAGAATTACTGTAGGATCTGTGTATGTGTAAAACTGGGAAATGTAATCAAGGTGTAGACTGGACCAATTAGAGGAATAAAATAGGAGGCAGGAGTCTGACGTGCACCACAGAAGTAGTTTTAAGTATAACTTACGTGAATGCTGTTCAATATAGATTGCAGATTAAAGTAGCATTCGTATACCTGACCAATCTCGTACTGGGATGTTACATGATGACTGGGATTGCCTTCATTAATCAACTCAATATCTGTGTCATTCAGGGTCTGTAGGCACAGACTTATCACTACGGAGCAAAGGTGTATTCAGAAGGTGTTTGTAAGCCTAACTAGATAACCAAGGCTGTTCTAATTCTTTCACCGTGCTTGCTGAAACAACAGACGTAAAAAATCAAGTCACATTGAATCCACTGCAAAAGATAGCAATATATCCTATAAGGAGGTGTGAGTTAGGAAAAACGATACGTTCTTTATAGGCTAGTTTTCAGCCAGCAAACTATCTGGTTTTCAACATCAATAAGATAGAGCCGTATCCTTGTTGCAAAGGTTTCTTACTATATAAAATCCAACACTAAGCCACCGTGAAGAGTGTGGGGAAAGTGGAGAATACATACCTAAACAGTAGAGAATATGTTGTTACGAGACAGTGAAGATTTGCGTGGTACTCAAATTATAGTTTTCTGAACAAAGTAAAGCCATCTCCCCGTGCCTAATCCCACTCTCTGAGGGAGCTCGAAGTGCAACAAGAGTGACTTGCATTTCAGCCCTGTTCACTTCATAAATAACCACCCGGCAAAAGTCTTTAGGGTTATCCAATCAAATAATGGGTCCACGGGAAACAGCAGTTTGCGTCAAAGAGACTAGTCTAAAAAGATTACTATTAGTACCGTCACGTAATGTAGCCAAAACGGTGTGTTCGGCATCAGATATTTTTAAATCACAGATGCAGCCTAATTCACCCAACACATCTTAACGGACACGAACAGTAATTCGCTTGGAAGGTGGATCATAGCCGAAAGTTTCCAAAATACCACAGAGTATAACCAACCCAATGCCCAGTTCTGTGTTATCGCACTTGAAATGCAAGCAATTGGGGTTTACTTTTGGAAGCCAAATATTACTGAAATCATTGTGTGACCGAACAAATCGATCCCAATTTCTAACACGGTGACGGGGAAAGTCATATACGTTTGTTCATCTAGTTCTCAACCCATCGCGGTGAGCACGTATTTATTTCATTTATTTTTGAGCTTTGGATCATTCTCATTGTCTGGGTAGTATGTCAGTGTCGACCACTGAGCCCGCAGATAAAATTTGTAGTTCCATTTCCGTTTCCGGATTTTGTTTTGGACAGTTTTATTTCAAACTGTGAATTCACAGTCATTCACATACCGGAACCGTCTGTATTTTACTACTCTGCTTTTTTTTAACCATCAAGACTCAATTATTCAGCGAATGATTTCAAAGGAGCACAGAATTGTATGCCGTTTATTTTCTTAGTAGTCGGGAAACGAGCATGCAAGTTTGCACTTCAAGTGTGCACGTGTCTATTTATAAGTCGGAATATGGAATACAATTTCCGAATAAAATCTCCACGTGCGCGGTTTTCGGGACGCTTTATTGTGTCATCTTGGACCGATATGCTCAAACATGAAATGACAGTGATCCCCACGTGTTGCGCCCAACCAGGTCAGTGAGAATCAAATGATCTTCACGGATTTAGAAGGAGTGCCAATTTGAATACGTCCATGAGTGCGGCGCTCATCTTTTTGTCTTATGTCTCCAAGCATCCCCCAGGTGAACCTCGTGAAACTGAAGCTCAAAACTTCGAACCCCTCACACGACTAAGCCCAGTGATAGTGGCCGCTTTGTATTAAGCGTCTTGTGAAGTTAATTCCGTGATAGCCGAAATTTCGACTGACCACCAAAATTTCTGACAACGCTATGTTATTGAACTGCACCTATTTTACCTGAAATTATCACTCATTCAGATTAGATGGTCGGCCCAGGGAAATGATCTTCGTTTCTTTACATCTCGCGCCTGGCCTATGTGACACATGGTTTTCCCACCATATTAGAGTGATGCTATCAGCATCTAGACGATAAAACCCACTGATAACATTCATGGTTCTTTCACCTATATAGTTCAACGAACTGAAATGTTGCAAGGTCTACAGAATCCCTGATACTTAAGCCGACTTCGACTCATAGACACAGATGTATAAGATTAGTTAACTCAGGAAAATTCGGTGCACGAGAATACTGGCCATTTCCTATCGGGACACAAAGTGAGATGTGGCTGTTTGAGTAATGAAATGCATCCTCTTGTGCACTTAATAATAGGCTGAGGTTTCTTGTCATAGAAAGTGTAACAGGCATCGGTAATATTGATGAAATATCAACAAGCTTACATTGAATAGTACACTTTCATCAGTTTTGTTATCGCATTATCAAACTGAAGGAAATAAAACCATAGCACGTCCTAAGAGTTCTCTTGAACAAATGCCACACATTATGCTGTCATTTGACTTGATGCATACAATGGTTAACTGTTAGCTATACTTCTAAACTTACAGCCACCCGTACTTGGAGAAATCTTCCATAAATATAGTTCATACTAAACATTCTGTTCAATCGGTAACCACCCAGTTGGATCCAAACAAATTCTCTAATGTCCTCTTCGTTTACCGTGACGATACCCAGCAAGAATGACAGTTATCTTATGTAAATAAACTGACATGACAGATGTAAATAATGACCTAATGTTTGTTTTATTTCAAAACTGAATAGCTTCACAATCTCGAGTAATTCAGCTGCTGCGGCTGCAAATCACAGCAGACCTACGGTTGAGTACGCTTCATGATCCAACAGCAAAACGGTCAATCATGAAGTACTTGTTCCGACTAAATCGAATGCGTTTCCACTGAACAGTGAAATTAAACCACATAGTCTGACGTCTGTCTACATTAGAGCTCAACTATTCTATAAAAAATTTCTGGAAGCACTTTGAGGCTGTTACACTTACTTTTGGAATTTTTTGCAATGAACTATAACCGCAACCCAACTTCAGACTGTACCAGCTATGCTGAACTGAGCACAACAAGCTTCCAAATCAACGGAAATACCTGATCCCCGAAATCGTTATTGCAAATCATTTGGCCGCTTTTGTCCGAAACGGTTAAGAACACCGATTAGTAATCAACGGTTTTCTGATCGTGCGTGTGGTCATAACTGGGGCTTGACTAGAGTCTTACACTGTTGCTTTCAAAACGAGGTACAATGTCATGCTGCAACCCACCGCGCTAAGATGAAATAAACCATACAAAATCTCAGTGCGATGGGTTCCTAGCACCAGTTGAAGATTACATCATTGCTCAATGATTCGTGACGCTATCATAAGCTTTTCAACCCGTCAATGAAATACAGTCTCGCGTTGTTCTGAGGGGTAGCAGCTAAGACGCGAATTCACTTGGCCTCCAAGATTACAGTGAGATGGTTATTGAGCACTGCTTTTCCGGAGTGAAATGTGCTCAAACAAAGAAGACTATTCGACGGTGATCTCATTTCTTCCATTTAAGATCCATGTGAAAATTCCACCGGCAATCTGATCCGAGTTTAAAAAATACATTTGAGTCACAGCGATGAAAATTTGGAGGATCATTCTGAAAGATAGTCATCTCAATTTTTATTTCAGTATGTTAGTTTAGCTGCTCATCGATGCAAAACTTTGCCTCGGTGAACTCACTATCAGCGGCAGTTTTCAGTGAACACTATAGCATTTTCACATAACATATAGTGACCGAATCACAAATTTTTCTTCTTAAATTATATAAGTTCAAAATACATCCGCCCGTAACAACAAAAATTAATTCAGTACAGCCTTCAGATTGATAGCGTGCTAACAAGACAAAGTGTATCAAGTTCTGCCTCGATAAATTGTTTTGCTGATCAGCTAGTGAAAAATGTTCTTTCTCAATGGAACTGCATTTGACAAAACTACCGCCATCAATGGCTAACCAACAAGTGGTAGACAGTCAGTCCAACACAAATTCGAAGTATGTAAATAGCATTTGTTCAAAAGAGGCGATTTTTTTGTTGTGTTATCTCTCCAAAATTGAATGTCACTGATAAACAGATAGAAGTGCACACCTACCAGGTCTTATCTAGTTTTCCAACCGGGTACGACAGGACTGGACAGGTACACGGTAATTCCCAAAGCATTCACGCTGGTTCCTGGCATACTAGTTAGCATAACATTTATTCATCAGTGTAATTAAAGAATAATACTTAGACCTTACAGTAGTTGAACATCATGGTGGACATGTAACAAAACAAAACCAGATGGTGAGTGTCGGTAGTATTGTGTGGTTGTGTATAACATTTTCTCACGGATGAGATTGAACAGGAGTAGACAAAGCGTCAAATAAAAACAAATTTTCTACCACTTGAAGATAGTGTGATAGAAACCTAATTGCTCTGATCATGGTGAACCTCATTGCATCATAAAGTAAAATGAAACCCCGGATTCTTCCAGAAAAAAAAGAACGGAATGGTTTTGTCCATTTGTTTTGTGGCTTTTTATATGTGCGTGCATTCGAGTCAACAAAGTGGGCAAAGGGAAGTACATCAACAGTGACCCTGTATTTTGTTCGAAAGTGCACGGAATGAGAGATCAACAGTAAAAATCATTTGAAAATTATTTCAACACTTTTCATCTTACTTTGCCTGACTGAGAATTAGAAAATAGCTTTGTTTTTTGTCCAACCGAATCAACCAAAATTGATTTGTTTGAACAATCTTTCCTAATTAAGATTGATAGCAAGTTTCCTTTCTTCCTGATGGAAATTTTGATCTTTTCCCTTATCAGATTGTGTGCGATAAATGTTTCCCATAATGTTTTCGAAACACAAAATTGTCGATGAACAAGTTGAAAATTTTGTTTCCATCTTGTTTCTTAGGAATTTCTGATTCATTTATTTCCTACAGATGGCCAGGTGTACACTGACAAATTAGTACTTGTATTGTGTTCCCTATTACTCTGAGGATATCTTTCGGGAACATGTCAAATTCACAAAATACATGGGGTGAAAATAAGTTTCCGCAATGAATGTTCCTAAATTATATCTCTACTCAACATAAAATATTAATCATTGATCATCTTATTTTCATTTTTGCTGACCACCACTTTTTATGCCACAAAAATGAAAATGTCTGAAGCTTTAACGGTGTAGATTCCAATGATAATAAGTTTCGAAACCATCGAAGCTAATTAGCCTAAATCGATTTTTTAAATGACCAAACTGCAGTGTTACTCATCACAAGACCTTTCGTTTACTCATTTACCAAGGTTAATCTTTGAAAAACAAACAAAACATATTGAGTCACAATTGACAATGTGATACTATTCTTCATTAAATACCGCTCCTCAGCAGTTGGATAGTGGTCTCTGGTGAAGCTCCCGGTGACGTTTCTACACCGTCGTAAAGTGTGATCTTCCTGAGATACCGTGTCAGGTTTTGTTTACGACCAGCTTTGTTTTTATTGCTTCTTACCGAGACTTCAAGTGTGTTCACAAGATGAGGTTTTTACAACCTTAGAGAAGATGTCTCATAAGAAGATGGTTTTTCTATGGCAGATATTACCTAAGGTCTTCCCGTAGGCACGTATAAGATGCTAACGGAAAAGCGTCGCAGTGAAAATGCGATGACTCCAAAAAGACTGCACTAGACGTGAAAGGTCTTGCAACACCTCATTGAGGAGGTGTTCAAAGATATTCTTATTTGACATTGCTAATTTGGAATGAAACAGTCGGAGGTGTACCAGATTTCGATTGTCGTAAGTCCGGTAGTAAGCTACTCAGAGCGGATCCATTTTTAGCTGCTGAAAACTGTCAACCTGTACGTGATGTGGGGTATTGTTCATAGATTAGAGAAAGTTTACTCATCAGAAGAACGCATCAAGGAACACCGTTCCAGCGGTTACGATAATGCATTACTTATCAAAACATGGTGAATGGTGTCAATAAAATAAGTCCAACCTTAGAGCTAACTGAAGCTACCAGATTGTTTGAAACAAGATAAGAAGATACACGAACCGGTACTGGAAAGCACTACTTCTTTAGTGTAAAAAACGCCATTTTTATAAGCATGCAAAGTGCACAGGAAAACATGTGCGCGTTTACTGGTTTATGAAAATGTGTTTGGTGGACACCAACATGCCTAACGCTGTCGCGTGATGTAGAGGTGGATGATGCCCACGAGACATACTCAAGGCTCTAATCAGCATCTAGAGATGTCCTAAGAAGAGTCATACGCACACGATGTATTTGATCAGACATGGAAATGCACATGTGATGATTTTGGTATACGGTGAACAACTGGACTGTGATTGATCCGAACGGGATTATTTCTACCATATGCGAGAGAGACTCAAATCACCCCAAAAATGCACTATCAAAAGCACATCAAATTATGCTAAAGTCGTCACAAAATTGCAAAATAAGATTCTGGAACGTTAGAGATGATACCTCTTCTTATGTGTAATTATAGGTCAATCAATTTAAGACAGTCGAAGCAACTTCCAGCTGCCATCCACCTTTAGTTAGATGACATCCCTAACAACCCAAAGACATGATTTTCAATTGACCCCTTACAAACCAGACTTCCGTGATTGATAACTTGTTCTCTCTGCTGAAAGAAGACCTTTGAGAGCATCCACTTCTGAAGATAAGAAACAGTAGAGTGAACAATAAATAGTGTCTCCATGATCACAAGAGCCAATTAATTCAGTCTGTTTGACGAGCAGTCACAAACTCCGGGTCTGATTTGAAGCTGACACTGGCAACGACCCTGAACACGTACGAAACCGTTGACTCGCCTTAATTGCGAGCTAATCTTTCAAATTACATTCGAATCAGGCCATAGATGTTGTGATTTCTTAGGTTCGCTAGACCCACGGGGCAGACAAGCCTCGACGAAAACCTTAGCGCCCGATTGAGCGCGCCAGTGTGTGTGCGCGCACATGTCCGCAAGCTAGGATCAACAGCGAGAACCAGCAGGACTAATAATCGATCGTCGTGGGACCGTAGAGTGAGCTCATTTTGATGTGGCGGGAAAATTCAACCGATTGGACCGCCAACTATCATTCCGCTCACAATCACCCACCCAAACCCTCGCCCTTCGGTCAAGGCCTGTTGACTTCTATATTCTTGAGGTCACCAAGCCCTTATATAACGGGTGAACTGAGCTTCGATACCCTAACATGTTTACACTCTGTAGGTGGCGCGCATTCAAGCATCACATATATACACTCCCCGTTATGCCTTGATTGTAGTTATGACATAGCATTTCTGTGGGTATCAAAGTGGGCATGTAGAAAAAGAGGAACTTGAAATATTGACTGTCACCGGAAGTTGGACTAAACCGTAACCACAACTTTGGTCATTTGGGCCGCTCAGACAACAAACCAACTTTCAAACCATTTGGACAAAAGTCATGTTCGTCAAAGATATTATGCAACGTGGATAGAAAGTATCAAACAGGGGTGCTGTAAATAAAGTGAACTGTTCAGCGGTTAATCTCGGGATATGATTACGAAACTGTACGGTACACACACACACACACACACACACACACACACACACACACACACACACACACACACACACACACACAAGAACAGCAGGGAAAACCAGTGAGCTCGGGCAATACGGAATGTCTATGTCTGATTACATCGCTTTCATATCTTCCACAAATCTTCCGCTCAGTTTTGTTCCTCATTGTTGCTTTCTCATGCATTCTGTTGTTTATCTTCCCTAAATAACCTGTTTGCACATCTGCGACCAGGGAGCAGACAAGGGGAATGACATTTCTACGTTACCAGGGCATTGCATAGTGCCGTTTCAGTGTCATTTCAACCAACCCAATTTTTCCTGGAACCACGGTTAAAAAAGCCAAAGAATGCCAGAAAAGAGCGGAAAAAAAACCAGAGATGCCTCTGTAGAGTGATTCCCACAACATTTTTTGTTCTCACTTTAGTATACCCTTTAAATGCTATTGCGAGTCATTTTTACAGAATTGGAGCGCGATGAATAAGTGGCGTCACGATGTCCTATCCGACTTGGTCTCGTAATACAGGAAACATTTTACCACAAGCACCTTGGGGCGGAGATGCACTCCAACAAGGTGATCCAGGAACAAACAGTATATCATATTTCATATTACCAACATTGCATAATGGTACAAAAATACTATATAATTTAGTAACAGTGTGACATTAACTTAGCTCGCAATAATACATGGTAATAAAATATAAAAATAACTGATTAGGTAAATATATTAAATGCTACCGTGATTAAAATCCAATTTTGAGTCTTTACCAGCACCTTTCAGAGTAGGAGCCACGTCTTGGCAGAAAGCAGATGGTAGGTGTCCCACCATACTAACACCGATTCCAGGCACGACAGTTGTTTCATCATGGGCAAAGCCCCTGTTATACCCAGTGTATACGAAAACCATGGAACATCTGAAGCCTCACACTGCATTTCTTCTAGGTTGACCAAAGCGAGGTAATAACAGGCAAATGAGATCTCATTTTACTTTTACGGAAAAATCTGAAAGCAAAATAAAAACTGGTTTTCTTTTGAAAAATAACTGTTTCACCCACAACTAATCGGTGTTAGCTGAAATTTCAGATAGGCATCGAACAATTTTTCAAAAACCAGGACGATTTGATAAAGATCAGAACATTTCAGTTAGAGCTAATGAACAATTTATAGTTTACAATGTTCATCGGTATAGTCCTACTTTGACAAAACTGAATTCCTACATTCCATTTGAGCAGCACAAGATTTAGCAAGCACCCCACAACCTTCGACATGAAGGAAGAATCAGATTTGACATATCTAATTAATTCGATCAAACCACGTTTAGATCGAAAAACTGGAGAGTGAATGCATTTGAGAGATGGAACCACTCAACTGAAAGCCATTTAAATGACAGAATAATTAGTTGCCTTACCTCCGGTAGTCAACAGTGACTTTGTGCCTAAAAACACAAATTGATTATTGTTCTTTACTCACCTCATTATAATTGTATCAACAGTTAACCTTGCACTTCAGTACTCTGGTTTTTGGGCTACCTTATAGTGGCACTGTTGGAGATGAAGTAGACGTAATCACACAACAGACTGCAAGTTTAGTAAGTGAAATTCGTCCTGGTAAAGATATGGTTCCAGTGTAAATAAGCCATTCTCTAGGGTCTTGAACCGGCTGATTAACGGTTTCGGCAGTCTATCTTGTAAGACTAAGAAGCCTACGAGGCAAAGTCAAGTGAATGAAGCTTTCACGGTTTCCTTTTTTAAGCTTAGACTATTTGCTGCAAATAATAGTTCAATCTCTTCTTCTTTCAGATAGTAAAGCACACTGATGACTCCCACCAGTATATCATCTCGGAGGAGAGAGATTCGAATCCAGTCACCACTAGCTACTTTGGGGGATACAACGCAACCAGTTGTTATGTGACTCGTTAACACGACTGACTTACTATGACCTCATGTGATTCTCCACGCGGATGGTTATGGTTGTTCCTTATAGTTCAGTGAAACTATGAAGCCATGAGATTTGCTTCTTCCAAAGCACTCCTGGGTAAGCATGTGGCAAGAGACGACAGTAATCTATTCCTGTTAGGCCTCCCGAGACGGACCACCGTTTTCCATCAGCTCACACCTAACCTCACTATTGCTGATACGGTGTCCTCACCGTGTCCCAGCATTGCTCCGAAAACGTTAATGTGTGTGTGTCCCGTCTTAATAGTGGGTTTTCCAACATTCCGTTGCACGCAACGAGTGTCGCAGAGCCCACTATACATGGAGGTCACGTCAAAGCAACACGATTCATTCTGATAACAGTCAAAGGGGCCTTTGTTATAAACGACTACAGTTTATCAGACATTAGACTACCAAGTTAAATATAACAGCCTCGGAACAAACCCATACACTTCGTCCGGTGCTTTCACTTCTTTTCGCCCCTGGTCAACAACAACTCACGTGCATCGAAAACATTACCCTGAATAACTGGAAATGCTACACATGGATATCAGCGCACTTCAAAGGCTGGTTGAACCAGTCCACTGACCAATCGTTCATGGTTCACTTACTACGTGCCGTATATCGTTAGCTAACCGGACATCCCATCACTGAACCACCACTTTCATATCAAATTACATCCGCTATGTCTAATTTTCAAAACGCGGTCAGATAAAAGCAACCAAATGATTCACTGCCCGCCACACTGTTCTGAAAAATCCTCAGCTTATCGGCAGTCGAAAAGAATCAAACAGAAATGCCGCTTTTGTTGTTCTTTAGCGTTGCAAAACTGTAGGTAAAATCGTGCATTAAAAGTAAGTTGTCGACAATTTACTAGGAACGATATATTCCGTTTCTTAAACCCCTAAATACGTAGTAGTGATCTGGGGATAATGGTAAAACATTTGTGGATGAAGTGCACAGTATCTGTTTTTTTAGGAAATACACACTTATATGCGAGTGTTTCACGCTCTACGACAGTGTTGTAGGACGTTTTTGTGATCAGCTGACATTTCGCTTACCGCAATCAACACTTCCCAAGGCAGGACTCAATTTCAAACCCTTATTGAGGGACCTTACCATGGTAATCGATATGTCGGCTGGGCAGTACGCACGTTTCCGATATGGCTGTCTGACCACCTATCGATGACCTCCCTATCACACATTGCATGACTTATAGGTTTTTTGGATACAATCGGAAACAAATTCGGTTCCGATGCACTAAATGAACAGTGTCCCAAAGATGGGCAGGACTGATCATTCGGAATGAGATGAAGCTAGACCTGTACCTTTTGCTGAATATATCATCTCAACAAATACAACTGATTCAGTAGAATGCTGAAATTCAGTTGAAACCTGAAAGTAAACTTTGAAAGTTATGAAACGAAAAACTCAACGTGAAAAATCTGATCGTTTTGAAATGTTAGATGATTTTTCTAGGCGACTATTGTTGCGACCTTGTCATTCAGTCAGCTTTGCTGGTCATTCGGAAAGCCATACCAGTTTTGCAAACCCTTAAAATAAGGCATTTTATGGCTGAAGCAAAACTCTAATCAACAACTCATAATTGTATAAGCTGAATATGAGTCAACTGTTCATTCACCTGTGGCACAGGATAAGATATCCATTTTATATCAGATTGAAATTTCGTTTTCTTAATGTCCTCCAACAAAATAGTATAGAAAATCCTTAGAAAATGAGAAAAAAACATTTTGATTTTTCCCACATAAAGGTTTGACGCCGCTGGCCGGAATCTAGCTGCGGTCTCTTTGCTCATCGGGCAGTTTCTCTTGCAGATGATCCTTCAGAGTATATTCAATCGATTGCGAATAACGTGAGCTACATTTTAAAGCTACCTGTTCAACCGCCCTCGTCCTACGATTTGTCTTAATTAAAGCCAAATAGACTGACTGCGACGTAGAAATAAATATACAAATACTCACAGTTGGGCAAACCAATAAACAGAACAAGCGAATCTCCGGTAAGTAAAGTGTAAAGCAGTATAGAGCACAGTAAACGAAAAAAGCCATATGCTATTCGACGGTAGGAAGTTATATAGCATGTATCATTAGTGACAGAACAGTAACAGTTTCAACTCTGTCCTATATTTTTTTAATGGTCAGTGAAACTGATATTTTGATTCCATATCTGATTATTAAAAACTAAAGGCCACACGTGGTGTTTCCACTGCGAAGTTCATGAAATAAAATTACTCCGTTGACTGTGGACACGATTTCTGTGTTGTCTTGTATTGTTCTCAGCATATGAATGCATAACTTACAAAGTCTTCATCAGTCATTTATTTGAATAAAAGTTTTCACTTTCAGATTTTCGAGAATTTTCCCGTCATCATGTTCCACAGCTCACTTCAAGAAAACGGGCCAACCTGATTTAATCTAGACTACCCTGAAAACGTTTTCACGCTGCCAGATTCGATCAGACTCCGGTCATGATCAATTTTCACTCAAATATTTTTACTTCATTTTTCACTCCCATCATTAGGTGACGGGCTAAAATTATCCTCAGATTCTTTCCCGCCATTCAAGCATTTATTGGAAAATGAAAATTTTCAAGATATCATTCGCAAACTTGATTCCTACTGACGACCACTTCGGTCAATACTTATGTGGCCATCAAGCTCTGCAGGTTGTTTAACGGAAAGCCTTCCTTGAACTTGGGCACTTTCAGAGAAACTTTCAATTATAGGAGGCGCTAGCTGTGCGGAATATACTCTGCTAATATTCAAAGCTATTGGCAGAAGGGTGCTACATCATTTAGTGTGTAAGTTCAATAAACCGTCGACAGTCAACCTGGATAGCCTGGTCGTTAACGTGTTCCATTCACAATCGTTTATCACGCGTTCGAGTCCCAGTCGGATCTTGTTGGATGTGCACTGCTGATGATTTCTAACAAGGATGAAACAAAAGTACAGTGCTTCTATGGTTTTCAATGCTACGTTGAATGTTGATACTGCACGGTGAATCTTCTTATGTAACTCTGTTATCGTAAGAAATCAAATGTTGGGCAATGGCGGCCTTGCCACTGGTCTGTTCGCAGGTGTTGGAATACAATTGGTTAGAGGAGTGCTTCCTTTCTGCCACCCTACGCAAATTGCATCAAGCGAGCACTGAGTGCAGACCTTCTTTGGTGATTAACGATCGTGTCCAAACCGCTTATCGGGCTTATTCTCCGCAGATTAACCAAAGACCGCGAAACGCGTACGCGTGAGAATAAAGCCGATTTCAAACCCGGTCGGGATTGTATCGGCCACATCTTTGCGGTTCGACAAATTTGAGGGCACAGACACATCTTCCGTAGACCCACAATCTCTGTCTTCCTTGATCTGAAAGCGGCGTTCGACTCAGTCGACGGCACAGTTATGTGGCGCTGCCTGTCATTGACAGGTGTGTCAGAGAAGTTTATTTCTCGTTTCCAATGCTTGTATACAAACAGCCGAAGCCGAGTTCGTGCTTACGGCGATCTTTCATCCCGGTTCACTATAGAAAGTGGTGTTCGTCAGGGTTTCCCTCTCTCACCCTTCCTCTTCAATTTTGCAGTTGAATTGATTCTTGAGATAGCCCTATTCTCGTGTGGGAATAGCGGCGTCGATCTTTGCACAGACAGTAAACTGTCTGACTTGGAAAATGCGGATGGTATTGTATTTCTGAGCGAAGATCCAAGTAAGTTGCAAGCTCTCTTAGATATCCTGAACAACAGTGTAGCAATGTTTGGGATGCGTTTCGCACCTTCAAAGTGTAAAGTGCTGCTGTAGGACTGGGTTGGCTCAACACCAAACCTCTTCTTGGCAGGGGAGGATCTAGCTGAAGTGGATAAGTTTTGTTACCTGGGTAGTTACATCCCACCAGGTGGACAGATATCGAATGAAGTGTCATCACGTATGCAGAAGGCGCGTTTGACTTTTGCAAACCTCAGTCATCTGTGGCGTCGGCGTGACATCCGACTGTCCATTAAAAATAGAGTGTACAATGCGGCGGTTAGGTCCGTTTAGAAACTTGGTCATTGAGGGTAGAAGAAAGGCGAAGACTGTCGGTGTTCGAGCACCGATGTCTCCGTAGCATTGCCCGAGTATGGTGGGAACACCGTATCAGCAATGCTGAGGTTAGGCGTAAGGTGTTGGGAACCAGAAATCAGTCTTTGGATCAGGTACTGAATCTAAGCAGGTTAAGGTGGTTGGGACATGTGTTACTCATGCCCACCGGTAGACTTCCTCAGCGTACGCTGTCCTTTGAGCCAGGTGGTGATTGGAAGGTAGGTCGAGGTGGTCAGCCCATGACACGGTAAAAACGTATGAAAGCCTTGACTGGTGCACTTGGCCAAGTAGGATTTGTTAGACTTCCAGACTGAGGACCATGAGACCCGCCTACTAAATGACTGGAGACATTAAGGGATATGGCTAGGTTTCGCGGCCAGTGGCGTAGTTGTATTGGAACTCTTTCTTTGTCTTCGTGATGTTTGCTTATTACTTGGACTTTTTAGATCTTTTTAACTTTATGCTTCTATTCTTTTCGCCCTTTACTGGTTGATGCTGAAGAGTAGAAACTGAGACCACAGCACAAATGTGTGAGGTTATTGGTTGAATAAGCTGAAACTGATGATTTCACCATATGTATGTCCTCAGATAAGTGACTAGGTGAAGTTATACTTTCCAAAGTCCATACAACGTGCAATGTGCTTTTGTGCAGCTTTCGCTGCTGCTGACAGCTACACACTCAAGTTGTCCATTGAGAATTAGACTACCTGAAAACATTCCGTCAGTCTGGACCGAAAGTTTTTGGCAGTGTATCAAAAAATCGATGAAACACGTGGATTTGCAAACGAGAAAATTAAAATAAGCCGACATCTGTTTGAATTCCTTCGTCATCCCGTCCAGATCAGGCACTTCGTTAGCAGTCAGAAAAGCTCTAAGTGATTGCAATATTCGAACCTATGGCACTGATATTGTGACATATTGGCACAAGCCACCTTTTTCATACTCCGCTCTGTTGGTACCTACTCATACACTTACAGTGCTTCGGCTCATTGGGGTTTTTATTATTGCCATGACTTTGCAGACGGTATGCGTGCGACCCCTGCAGAACGATGCTGAATCCAGTACATATCCGGTGATATCATTTTCATCCTTGTCCGTGTCGAAACGCCGTGGTTGTCATGATAGTTTCCTTTGTTTTGTCGTCTACTTCGTCACAATGTTACAATGGCACTGAAATACCACCATCTAGTTAACTCGCAAAACCATGTTTAGGAAATTTCTAGCTGAATATACTGGACCAACTTGCTGGTAGCTCGAGGTCAGAATTAAGTAACAGCAGTGAAAAATAGTTCAAACCCTAGCAAATTTCGAGCACGACTTCGCGATTGCTCTTCACGCCACAGAGAAGAGACATATAAATTGCGACAACACTGAAGCTCTTCAAGTGCGACTATAAACATATGCTGAACGCCTGTATACCGGAGTTCTAGCAATCAGCACCCACCCCGGGTGCATCAAACAAAAGGAATGATGAATAAACGGGCGAAAGTTTACATTTCCACTTGGCATCACCACTCGCTTTGACAACGGGAGCAGGTTTAACTGAAAATCAACCAATCTTATCGCCGAAAGATTTAGTGCGAGCACACACGCAGTATCGAACATTTGTTGACTTGTAACGAATACCTCAGTCATTTAATATTAAAGCTGCCTTCGTAAAGGTTAACAGCAGAAACCGAAATGCCAGTTGTTTACAACTTCCAACCTACAACTATATACTACTCTCTTTCTACATCCTTTTTTAATTATTATGCAATTATGTATTACAATTCAGGAAGGGGGCCGCGGCCGGTGAAAGGCTACCAAACGGGAACTTGGCCGACGTCTGCGGGAACTGAACTATGATCTTTACTGTCCGAGGTCCACAGTGATAACCGGTTGACCGTTGTCGTTGATGGATGTCGAAATTATCGCGATTCATCAGAGAAGTGCTTCCACCTCCAAATGGTTATCTTCGTACGTCGGGTACGATTTAAGTAGATGGTACATTTTACCACGCTTTAGAGTCTTTAAAGCAATAAGGGTAATCCATCCCTTTGGTGCAGTTCCTCTTCAAAGTTGTCCCACAAGACGTACAAAAATGCGCATTTTATAAGTCATCAAGTGAACCTTGCCGAAGTAGGTCTTTGGCTTGAATTATTCCGATGAGTTTGTCTTTCTGACTGAAAATATTAAGATGTTACGTGGCGCTCTGAACTGACTGACACTGAATTGTCAGATACACTTCGCTTCTTGCGAATAATGAACCAATTTTGCAAAATGGGCAGTTTGGAATTTCCTTGGCACAAATCAGTTCGAAATGGTTCGTAGCTTATAAAATCTCGATTAATTGCTTTATAACTGGTGGAGGTACTGGGGTTTGGGCCAAAGTCGGAAATCGCGAGGATCAAGCCGGCTTTTGTCACATTAAAAAAACAGTTCCAGTCCAGTTTCTTAATCAATTTCTGCTCCAAAGAAATCAAGCGTGTAAATGTATGAATTACTGCACTACATTGTATTCATACCCGGCGTAACAAAGTGTTCACCCCCCCCCCATCTCCGTCCGCAATTGCTCAGACACTTTTTGCATAAACCTATCCTTCGCTTAACACGTCGTGATCCATCTTCCTGTTCTGGGTACGGTTGGAAGGAATGATTCAGTCGGCAGACTGTGACTTGACTTAGAGGTATGAGGAACCTGAAATGAATGTTGGCTTTAGCCCACGTATCCCGATTTCCTGTGTGGATACCAAGGGAAAGGATTCCCTCTGGTACAAGACTTCGAGGACTATAACTCAGAAGTGGAGCTAATGGCACGAGCACTGTGTAGTGTGCCTGGTAGGTTCTCACGGCTCTCACCTGCAAAAAAATATTCGAAAAGTAAAATGATCCTAAAAATGTACAGTAAAATTTCATTCTGTTGAAAATCTCTCGCATATATTATTCTCTTCAACTTTTTGATCTAATTTGGAACAATAGTATTATATTGTTTAAGAATGATATAATATTCTCCTTCGCAGGACAGCTGACTGCATAGTCTGTTCAAAAATATAGGACCACCTGAATTCGGTCGAACTCGTGACATACGGTCGAATTCCATTTCATACCGATTCTACTCTCTCCTACTAAACAATAGTGTCTGTCGTACGATTTTGGCTACCGAGTGTGGTATCAAATGTATAAACTGGAACTTGATCGCACGTCAGGATTTCGACTGGATTCACGTGATCCCGACTTTTTTGGACAGACTGTTCGTAATCTCATTTTATCCCCAAATTAGGTTTCCTACATGAGTAATCATTCTGTGCTTTCAATATTTTTTTTTTGTACGATAATGTTATCCTTACTCGCATGAAGCAGAAACCCAGTTCTAGCATTTGAAGGAAAAAAAAACAAACTATACCGTGTACCAAGAGAAAACTGAGGACAAAATTACGAACCATCCCAAGGAATGAATGAATTTGGATGGATTTCCTTGTTTTTTATGGATCACTTATGGCATCCAGGATTTATCACTGCGTGAAATTCTCTTCCAACAATCCCTGGTTTACCAGTGAATGAACTTTACTTAAATAAGAAGGATTTAATTCAAGAATATTACGAATTTGTTGACTTAAAAACAGGAATTTTTGTGCCATTTATTGCTCGTTTGTACGAGGACCGAGCATCCTGTTAAATAGCACCGTTAAGATAGCGATAAACTCCGAAATTCTGTATTTAACACAGTCCAGAAAAGTTGCGAAACCTGACGAGGTAGTATAACGTTGGCTGAGAGTTTGTGCTCATCACACAACAGTCTTTATTGCGCTCACCTTGACAATTATAAGAATACAGAAAACCAAACATTGCGTTAGCGAACTCACGCAGCAAAATAATCAGTTGGTTGAGAAAGTGACGCAACTGATTTCAAAAGTATCAGAGACAAAAATTTTGACTCAAATGAATTTTGATGTGATGGACTGCAAAATTAAATTTACTTGACAACAGTTACGCGTTTCAGATTATATTTAATTGGTTTCAGCTTTTCATCTGAGCTGCATCCTTGTAGTGGTTGAGGAAATAATAGTGATCCGAGAGGAATTTCTGTCGCGGAGATTGTCTTTCCCTCTGACACACAGCTATTGTCGCTAAACACATCACTTATTGAGCATGATGTGTGCGGGTCCCTTGATTTGTGGAATCGCCAACCTCCACGTCTGTGTACATTGGCCAGATTTGGTTCAGCGGAAAAGTTAAAATTTCGATCATTCATTGATGCAATCTCACGATAGTCTGCCTCAATGGAAGCTAACGTTTCTCGGGCTTCAGTCAGTTCGGACTCTTCCAGACCTTCATTGAGAAACCAGTGAACAAAGCATCGTCTGCTGTACATCATATCGAATTTGGCTCTCACAGTAGCCCACACAGAACCAATTGCTGTGCTGTTGGCCAGCAGTGTGACTGAACAATCGGTCGGTGCAATGTGTGAATCATGCGCAATGAACACTGGTGGTTGGGCTACTAGATTCACCTTCATACCAGTCGGACACCAGTCGACAAAATCATAGTGTGGGGTCACTTTGATTCGGTGCAACGCGCTGTTGACCAATCGTGGACCAACCAAGCCACGAAAAGAAAGAACACAAGCCATAAATTTGCCTTGATTCAGATCGCATTTGACAGTTTGTCCAGCACAACTGAATACGTTTTTCACAAGTTGATCAATATTGGATACCAGATGACTCAGACTGGAATAGTGCATGAACGGAGCATGACGTAACACAGGAAAATGAATTCGAGGAAAAGGAACTAGGTTCGTTTCCATTTCTGGCAGCCCAGCTGTCAGGCAACCCGGATAACGAATTGGGGAAATAAATGAACTGGCCAGTAATGCGATAACTTGATTCATTGTTTGAAATGTGGGCTGACGATGCATCAGATTTTTTCGACATACATCTCCAATCGCCTCATTGTCCATCATTGTGGACAATTTCACCGCATCCACAGACTGATCCAGATGGAGTACAGTGTTGTATGGCTCCACGATCGCATTCGAATAATGCGGAGCTGGATAGACTGGCAGTTGTACAATGCTATACTTATCGTAGTCTGAAGCTAGGACACGAAAGATGTAGGCTGTCAGACCACCACCGGTACCACCAGAGCAGCTATGAGTGGCTACAAATCCCTGAAGCAGGTCACAATGTTCCACAGCTTTTCTTATACGCTCCATGATCTATGAAATAGATGAAAAATGAGAAAAATACATTGTTCAATCACTATGAGCATCAGTAAAAAGGCATTCAGATAATTATATAGATGACTTAATGAAATCAATATTATCCAGAATTCTGGCTAATGTAGCATTCGTAAGACTTAAACACGTAGTTTGTTTGTTGAGAGTCTAGAAATTCATTTTGACAAATCATAAGCTCTCCAGTGAATTTAAAACCACATTCACGCAGCTCTCTGCGTGACAACAACATGTATCAATGAGACTAACTACCAGTTTCTTTTCCTTAAAACCAATAATCTTTCTTTCGGTTTCTTCTGGAAAGTGAACCTGTCTGCATCAAATTGGAAAGCTCTTTTCTTTAGTAAAAGATTGTGCCCAACACATTCCGTTGTTTTTATGCATAGCTCACAATGCTCATTGATAACAGGGTTGAGAGCTGTAGTAGATAGACAGTCGATGATTAACGTGTGTAACGAATCACGTGCTCCCTAACAGATAAGTGAAAAGAATACTGAAAATTTGTTTTACCAGTTTCTCGTAGACATTGTCTAATAACTTTAGCCGCGGTTTTTCTTAACTCATCTTCTCAACCCAATAGGTTGAACTTTTGGCTGTCAAATTTTCATTCAAATCGAAGAATGAAATTCCGCTAACTGGTGTTTCATTCTGGAGAACTATAAAAGTCAGGCAACATACAATAAACTTGTTTTAACTTCCAACGGCGATTTTGCATCCTTTTCGCCGTAGGACAGGGGGGAATCGAACTTTTGGCCTTTGAAAAAAATAGTCTTTCTAGATATTTCCCAGTTACTTTCCGCAAGGATACCTTATCGTACACTGTAATTAGTCCAACAAATGTTTTCAAACACTTCAGAACTGGGAGAATTCTTAGGAATGTGAAATATCAATAAAGCACAGATTCCTCAAGTACCCTTAACGTCTGACCAGCTTATCGTGGTTGCCATGGAGCAACCTTCTGACGTATGATGTATGATATTTTGTTTGATATTTGTGAGTAGACACTGGTAATGGTGATCTCAACCACTCCAATAAAGCTTTACTGACAAGAAGGGATTTAAAAAGAAACTGATCATACCGACTGCCAATTGAGAAAAATTAGCTAAAAAAAGTAGCAAATAAATTTGTAACTGACTTAGTCAAAGATAAACTGAACCAAACTTTCCCAACCGATTGATCCGGAAATCTCGTAAAATTCATCCAAGGAGTTACCACCATTCTGTGAGATCACTTCTACCGACCAGAGATTCCATTTACATCAAAACATCTGTTGAAACCGAATTCAGGATCCATTCAGGGAATCCGGCCTCTATTGTTCCACAAACCACTTGTTTAATTATGTCGTAGTCGAATAAAGTTTACCACAGAAAGTTCACTTGTAGTTTTCTTGAAATTGTTCAAACTACTTCTGTCAATTAGCAACAACTGGACTGTTTTACTTATTAGTTTACAGATAGAAATTCGCGCTTAAAGCAGCTCTCTTTTTAGATCTCATGTTTACGACATTTTCAGGAAATATTTTATCACTCAAAAATTTCAGCCACGCACGATTGTCGTTGTTATAGGGGTAAAACAGACTTCATTAGAATCGCTAGAACATGGTAGACGTATCTTTTTCCAGGGGTTATTTGGTTTAGTTATTTTCGTACTCATTCCATAATTGACTAATCAAGAGCGAATTTCATTTTTTTCAACCATCAACCAAGCAGTGGATGCAGCACGTCATCTTTCGTTGCCTCTAAGTCCAAACCTCCAAATTTCCAACCCTTAAGTTCATGGGTCTGCCGAGCCTCATCAAGAAAGCCTAACACCTCCACATGACCGAATTCATTGAACAGGCTTTTACCCGTCTTGTCCCACATCACGGACTGAACCCCCAAGCTCAGCTTCGTGTCACTGTCCACCTCAGCAAACAGTGCGTGCATAGCAAATCTACCCACACTCGTGGGTAGCACACAAACTGACCAAAATTCGATAAAACCGTGATGTAGGCTTCCTGCTGAGCATCGTTTTAGTGTCAATCAAATTCTGAGCTTGTTAGACGAATAGTAAATGCCGACAAAATAAAGGAAGTATTTCTATAAAAATGTAATGGCATGAAGCTGAATGAAACCCAAAGGCAACACTGTGTTACTACTGTACACGTAGAGTTTAAATATCCAGTGTATTATTATTTTACTTGGGGAGAAGTTTTACTTTACAAAATATGTCCAACAATAATTTTGAACCTTATAGTCTGAAACTCAAACCGGAAATTACAGGTGCTGTCTAAGTTCGAGGAACAAATATTTTATTCGCGTTGAATTTCTCTTCCAAAAACTTAATAGAGCTAGAGGCAACAAAAAGCAGCAACATAAATATCCCTGTGAATACTTATTTGTAACGTTAGTTCTATGCGATCTGTGGGCAGCTGAAAATATGTCCATATCTATCGCGAATATTAGTTGCCTAGTACTAGCAAATACGAATATGAAAAGGTAATGAATTGAGGAGGACGAAATTTATCACTTAGTTTTCAAAACAACTTAATAACTGTTGATTCTGTTAGATTGTGCGTAGTAAGAGATTAGACTTTTTCGTAATATGCTTCATCACGCTGCTTGAACGACCAAACCAGCACAGGAGTCGCTAGCTGTGAGGAAAATACTCTGCTAATATTCAAAGCCATTGGCAGAAGGGTGCTACATCATTTAGTGTGTAAGTTCAATAAACCGTCGACAGTCAACCTGGACAGCCTGGTCGTTAACGTGTTCCATTCACAATCGTTCATCACGCGTTCGAGTCCCAGTCGGATCTTGTTGGATGTGCACTGCTGATGATTTCTAACAAGGATGAAACAAAAGTACAGTGCTTCTATGGTTTTCAATGCTACGTTGAACGCTGACACTGCATGATGAATCATATTACAGTTCTGCTAGAATCAGTTATTTTGATGAAGTGTCGACCATGGGCATGCCTCACGGCGAAAAGCAAAAAGACAGTTGAAACATATTTGATCAATACTATATTATTTCCCGGGTCATTAACATACTTACGAGGAAGGGTGAAGTGAAGTAGGTCGCACTAGCTTTCGCCCTATATGAAGCCCGTACTTTGCGCCCAATCAAGATCACGTGGTGCAGTAGTAGAAGAATTCAAATCACATTGCAAACTATTTTGGTCCAAGGTGAGAATTTTGTGGCTCACGGAAACGTGAATTTTATCGAGAAACTCATTCCAATAAATGAGGTCACAAAATTCATCAGACTGGTTGATACGGGCTGCATTAGCTCGGGAGCAGAGAGTGTTATCCGCAATACTCTGAGGCAAATGGAATTCATCAGGTTCGGAGAACATTTTTCCAGTCCACCAGACCAGATTTTCTTCCAGGACGACCAATCGGCTGGACGATGCGCCATTCCACAAGCTTTAAAGCACTATCTAATATCCATAAACATATCCTTCAATTTGACATCCGTGTTAACTCCGACGAAGTAAGGTACATTTTTAAGGTTCATTTTGCACGTAAGCCCCATGAGCAGCACCGATTTAGTTGTTTTGCAGAACTTCTCTCATTTTGAGAGAGAACCTAATGTAATCTCTTCACATTTAGCTTTGTTACTGAAAATGGTGCTTACTGGGGATCACGCCCTCACTGGTGATCTCATGAATTACTTAGATTAAGGTGGATCAGGATACGATTAACTTGGAAACAACGTATACTCCTAATTTACCGACGTAATTTTGCAAGCGAACAAGTACTTTTCATTTTCCGGTTTGGGGGATACATCCTCATATGATTTTTGGCCGATTGTTTATGCGAGATTATGACTTCATTGAATTCATTTTGTGTCCGTCACTGACAGGAAACATAACCCTGGAATATTTCGTATTTCCTGGTCACGAAGTATTCAGGTTGGTACCAGCGCGTAACATAGTAAGCGGGAACTGATTAATTCCCAAAACCCAAATGTCAAGGGAATTTCGATAACTCTTGTACGGTTTGTCTGCAAACAAACGTCTCTAAGAAAATATATACATTTCTGGAACAAGTGGGCATCCGGTTCAGTCGAACTATCAGATAAGATGTGTTAAAGCACACCTTGCCGGTGTTACCGAAACACTCACGATATGCCCATCCGATGGCCGTGCTCCTTGTCCCCAATTGTTGTGTAACTAGGGTCAGTGTTGTACACGTCAGTAGAATATCCATTTACATAAACGATATTCTGTGCTATAGGCATAAAATGGGGAGTAACGGTTCGAAATTGTCATCTGATAAATATTCGCGTACACAAATCTTTACGAAATAAAGTGAAGGGCACGTTGTGTTGAAAGTGAATCACACCTTTCATGCACAATTCACAGCGTTGCATCCCCCTAAAAATTGGTTGAGATGTGAATCTTTCGTAGATTTTTTCCGTGAAGGCCCCGAAAACCAAGGTCCGTCAAATCAACCTGTGATTCAGAAGTAATTATTCCAGGCTGTGAATAAGTGACCGTCATCAACAAATGCTACTCATTATTGGATATGGCATGTGACATGGAAGAAACAATAGAAGGGCTCAAATTAATATTTTGCCAATCCTTCAGATAATAGTCAGACTTCGACAGTCCACTGCAATATTATTCTTAATCATGGGTGCTGAAACTTCACTATAAGCGTCGAAGACCGAATACGGAACTTCTCTCAATTTCCTTTGCAACAAATGCAGATTTTTTATGGTTTTTCTCGGAAATATCGATAGCAAATTATGTGTCGATTATCACTGGTTTTCTCTTCTTGTTCCATAGAGATTTTGGTAAATAGTTATGAAAGCCTACCTTTGCTAAATGAATGCTTTTGTAAAGTATCAGGACTAGTGAGTGGAAACTAAACCGAATTTCCTTGGCACTGGATTTTTCATATCCAATTTTCATTCACATACCAGTTGTTCTCGGACAGCACTTCAAGCAGAAATGATGATCAAAAAGTTGCTTTACTTTTTACATCCCCAATACGTAAATGGTTGGACAAGTTTTTCACTCCTGTTTCTATCAACCTTTGGTGTTCTTTTTCCCCTGGGTCACAAATCTGAGGCTTAACCGATGTAGCCTACGTGGCTTATACCAGCCAGTATTCTTCATACGGGATTCTACAGTGATTCACTGAAAATTTATCCCATTTTCTTTCCTAATGTTATATACTGGTGCATTTTAGCGTGTAATGTAGATACATAGGTGAACTTTAGTTTATACGTGGGCCTGATGGGACGTTAACGTGATTCCATGTGACATATTACCTGGGCTTGACGGTGGTCACAATGATAATGATGGTGTTGAACTCGTAGGGTCACTTTTATCAAAAACCAGTCAGCAAGCAACAAAGCATGTGCCCTAAGCATGAGCTCAAAAATGCTACATTATATTCACGAGGCTCTAAACGGGGAAATGACGATGGAAGTCACAGAACACATGACTGAGGTCACGGGGTTTTATTAGAACGTTCAAAGAGTCTGGACTAATCAAAGTCTACCACCATTCCAAAACAACTGCTCTGAAGTCGAATAGGATTGAATTTCTTATTTTTTGACATTCCTGTTATGAACAGTGAATTGAAACAATTCTACTGATGAAGTCACCTCAGGTAATGACGAAACACTAGCTATCCAAAAGCCCAGTTCACAAATGTATTGTACATGAATAGCCGAATCCTTACAGAATATTCCACTGAGAATACCCAATATCACGATGAATCTTTACTTGTGCAGCGTCCCTAGAGAAGTGCATGAACTGTGAATGATTGATTAAATGTCAAGATTTTCAACTCGCTTTCTGTTTCGAATTTATTTCACAAATTCCTCGTATTATTTTTGGTAGTTTTTCGGCCATTCAACCCTTTATTCAGCTAGTTGCAGAATCAGTGGGACTGCTGCGACATGCTTCTTGATCACGTAAAAAAACAGGTCAGAACTTCTCCCCGGTTCTCGTATACCGGGAAGACTTGCTGGACCGGCCTTGGTCAAACAGTTCTTACGGTGAACTTCGGACCTCGCTGTCCTCGGGTTCGAATCCTGCCTTCGCCGTCGGTCTTGTTCCCCAGCTGGCAGCTTCAAATTAGCCGCTACCCCCTACTCAAATATTGCGCAAAAGCTGTGTAGTAAAAAATAAATTAATCAAAGAAAAAGAAGTGAAAGAAGGTCTTAAAATGTTTTGATAATAACCTGAGGATCAATTCAGTACCTTCGGGAAACACTGTGGGCTTTGGTCTGACGTGTCATTGGGTAACCTGGAGATCACCAATGTTTCCCAAGTAAATAGGTGAATAAAACTTAATTAATACATTTCTTCATACAACTACAGTCTTTTTCGGTTATGACGTAATACAACAGATGCCCCTCCCTGACCGTAACAGTCTTCATTAGGATGGCCACGAGAGGTAAGCTGCTTCTGACGGCACCTGTAGTCGGTCCGATTTCGCTTTAACAACAATTAGCCAAGCTTTCGATGCGGCAGTTCTGATTACTATCGATAGATTCTCAGCGCGAACCTCGACCGGAAAAGAAACCAAGAGTATGAAAAAAACAGGACATGAACTACAAATAGTAGTATCAAGTCACTAAAGTTTGTGAATGCAACGATGCCACTAGTCACAACACCTAGCCATAACCTTTGATGTATTTAAACATTGGGTGGTTGCGTCTACTGGATCCCATCCAAGAAGATGAACACGCCTCACATGGCTAAGCTCATTGGTTATGCATTTCATACCTCTCTTTTGCTTCAGTGGCCCAGGAGTGTCATGTCTTGAGAATTAAGCGCATAACCAATTGAACACACTTGTTTTTCATGATACGGGGAGAGTCAATTTCGAAAATGTCAGTGTAGTAATGGATCAGATCAAGTGAGAATTTTGTTTCATGCTCGCAGATATCCGTGGTCAAAACTTACCGGGGGTGGTTAAGCTTTTCCCTTAGTAAGAACGCTTCTTTCTTTTGTCCACTCTCAGGAGTGAGACACAGTTCAATTTCACCAGTGCAGTACTTTAGCTGACTGGTTATCCTTGGCTAGTAAAATAACTTATTCGATCTACGAATATTACTATCTACTCCAGGGTGTCGCAGGTGATGACTTTCTATCAATTCGCCTTGAAGGTATTCTGGAATATTCCGTTGGTCTCCCTTTCCAACAGAAAAAATTCTGGATCTTCGTAAATAATGGTGATTGGGTTTGCAAATGTTCATTCGTCATAAGTCATCCGTTGTATATGAGATCTATCTCTTTTTGAAGGAGAGTGTCGTTAGTAGTCCCCTTTCGTATTATGGGGGAATAATAAATGTCCATTGAACCTTATTCAATCATCAAGACACTTTAAAACTCCAAGGGCATAATTTCGTCATACACTGCGTGCGCATGGGATGAAGTATCTGCAATAACCCTCTGACTTCCTGAAATATAGTCCATAGTGATACTTTTGGAGTCTAATCAACATCTTTTCCTAACATTTTGGTACACTGGTAAACGGCTTTATGACACTAGTCATTAGTGGCTTGTGATCGATTTGAACGATCATCTTTCTGCCATATGCGAACGTGCCAAAGAGTGTTAAAGCAAAGTAACGCCAGGGTTTCTTTTTCAGTCTTTGAGTAGATCAACTCGGTCAGAAAAAAGCTGTAACTAAGAAGATCCTATGAGTTTAGTCTTGAAGAAGTGCTGCCCCAGGGCCGGACTGAGTGCTGTCACAGTGACCATTCAAAAAGAACTCGGGTAAACAATAGATTGATTCAGCTGATGAGCTAGTGGCGTTTATGCTTCTAAAAACACTTAGTTGCTCCGTAACCCCAGCGCCTTTGTGTCCCCTTGTGGGCTAGCTGTCGTATGGACTGAATAAAATTTGCAACCATTGATATAAATCTAGTCAAACAATGAACCGAAACATTGAGGCCTTCTCCTCCCTTTGGATCTTCGGTAACGGACACATTTGCAACTACTCTGATCTCTTCGGAATCGGCCATCGCCCCTTTGTCTGTCAAAAGTTATCCACCAAAAATGACGTACGATACCCGGGGTCCGAAATTCTCTTTGTTCAGTCGTTTACCTAGCTGGGTACATCATCATGGATAACTATCCGAGTGCAAATCATGTTCTTGGGATATTTCGCAATAGATCTGCACTTCTACACGGCAGAACATCCCTGTGAGTTTATCTTGAGTTTGTCTGAGACTGGATATCTTCGGATTAAAAGTCATCCTAGCCCAAGGAAAAGAGCTGAACGGGGTACAAACATGATTCGTCCTCCAGCTCCAGTTGCAGAAAGTTGATTAGCTTAGGGAAAGAAAAGTGCATGACCCAGGCAAACTGTAATGTCCCCAAATGTAGACAGACTGCACTGCTTCCTTCTGAGAACGGAGATCAGATATTTTGGGTCTGTGCATAGGCAAATCACTTCCGACTGCTTACCGCAATCCGGCTAGCCCAATCCGTGAGCTCGTCAACTGCTGCGGTTACTTGAAGTTGTATGAACTGATTTAGTTAATGAGGCGGACTTTCTCCTTAAGCGACTGGAACATCGCGAGTCGATAATGCAACAAACACAACACTGGCAATCACTGAGAAAGGTGCCCTTTCTGATAAATGCCTCAGCAGACAGTTGAAAACAAAGTTTATCGATCAAATGTCCGATTCTTTTAAAATGTTGATAACATTTTCTTGGTTTACTCTGGCAAAATTCAGCTCTTTAATGGCATCAAGTCTCAGTACCAGCCGTAAATTCTTCAGTCAACAATAACTTGACTTCGTGTACGATATTACTGTTGAGTTTATGAACTCTAATTCTATCCCCCCACTGGAAGTTCTTTGCCACCCCGTTCCATATCCATAAATTGATGTTGCTATTCAGGACGTCTGCACGGTAACGCATAACACAGGGATCGTATACGCTGAGGCACTCGAATACAGTTGAACTAGGCGGTGTTTCTGATCAGTTATCACTTTCGCGAATAGCTCTCTGATCGTGATACCCCATTTGTAACCACTGACAGGACCTTTTGACTACGCTGACTTGTGGGCTGGCTTCGTGGGAACTGAATGACTTTTCCGGGTGAAATTATCGGGCTTCTCGAGATTAGAATAAGTTTACTCAAAGCCACCGTTTTCCTTCCGTTTCCGGTGTCGACGTCTACAAAATGTGCGTGCAATGAGGGTGATTTCTTTTACATACTTTCATATTAGTGGTTGTTACGCGTTCTGTGACTTTATTCATTCAACTTGTGAATGCCTCTTGGTTCTCACAAAAATCAATACAAGACTGCTGGTCAGAATGGCTCGTGAGCAAAAGCTTCCTGGTGGTAGCATCGTTCCGAACCCCAATCACCAGATTGTCCTGTATCGGACTGCTGTAAAATTGCATGAGTTAACCAGTATCCTTGGGGCAATAAAGTAACCTTCGTATGTTTCATTCTGCAACCATTCTCTACAAAGAAAAGGAGACCGTTCAGGTATTTCGTTGAACTGGCCCAGATATTATTCGTTTATTTTATACACTTCTGTTGTTGAATCTTCTTGGTCTTCAGCCACATAAAATAAAGAGTACTTAACATTCGTCTGGTGCCATCTCTCAGACTGTGGTGGAGCGTCGCCAACTGCCACTTTTTGGATACAAAAATAACAGGATGAGCACAATGAGATATTGATAATTTAGTTCTCAACAACCTCCATTCATGTGTCAAATGATTCTGATCTGTCGTATTATTGGGCTTCGGTGCTGGTTTTGCTGATGTTTTGCACAAATTCATTGGCAAGTAGTTGTAGGGGTTTTCCTCTTTCTCCAACACCGTGTTCTGTGTTGGTCCCCTCTAATTATAGGGAAAAAAACTTCTCTCCACCCAAAACATGTCGATTTACTAGAGCAGAACATATTGGTTATATAAAATGCTGGGTTACTGTAACTAATCTTGCAAGAAACTACTTAGTCCCCCTAGTTTACGGTGCAGTCTTTCACGACTGGTTGGCCGCGCTTTCTCGTCGATCCTTGCAGTCCCGTCGTTCGCGTTTCCGTTGACTCAGGGCTTCAACGCGATCCTGGACCGGCGCAGCTAGTGCATCACATGACTCATCGTGACAGCAATCGCCTACTGGTAACGACAGCCTGCTTTCTGGCTAAGAATCAACCAAAACCTTCACAATATCAACCCATCCGCGTCGAACCAAGCTATTCTTTGACTGACGATTGCACTAGGACAGTGCAGAATGCAGTGTTCTCATAAAAGAAACACTGAAAACAATATAAGATGCCTGGTGAGGTATCCGCCTTGGTGAGTAACTTTCTCATACGGTAGATATTTCAATAAAAGTTACACAAATAGCATTCTATGACAATCCATTTGATTTTTTATATTTGTAGGTCGGAATAGTATGTACAGTAAACCTTATGATATTTCATTTAAGATGGAGGGTGTGGCATAACAAAAACACATTTTGGAGTCGCGTGAAGACTTTGAAAACTGTTTTACTGTATCATAAGCGACTGTGTACCACCCTATTTGCGATAAGTTATCGATCGAAATACTTTCCGTTCAGAAGTACAAATTTATTAGAGATAATAAGAACATAGTTGCCCTGAGAACGATCTGTAGCAATTAAATTGTATGAACGCGCCACACAGTTGGCTGCGCTATGTTTTGTTGTGAACCTGATCAATGTCACTTTGGAATTATTCTCAGCATCAACTCCTGTCACTCAGAATTCGGTACTCTAAAGAATCATTCACTCGGATTAGAGACACAATATGTTCCGCTTCACAATCCACTACTCGTTTTTTTATGAAAGCTGGCAACGACCTAGCTGGACTAGGAAACGCAAGCGAGCCGGTTGGCAAACTGCTCTCAATTGTACATTACCAAGGAGGATGATGGTTCCCGTATTGGTCAGTACTAACATTTGGTCTCTGTTTGAAAAGATGTCTTCCATAACTAATGTCCCGAACTCTCGGATTAACACAAACACCTGTGTGGCCTGTGTCCAAGAGTTTCGATCAAATGAAAGTACTGATGACGAAATTGTTCTCTTCGAAAACTTCGAGTGCTTTCGTCAAGATAGAAAACAGTGCAAGAAGAAGACAGGTGTTGGTGTGATTACTCACATCAATTCTGAGTGGTCTGGCAAGTCTGAAGTTATTTACACTTTCTCCTGTGAAGGCGTTGACTGTGTGATTGTTAAATGTCACCGTAAATTCTCGCCTTTTCGAGGCACTGTGAGCAGCAACCTGTATATAGTTCCTTTGTGCTCCCAAAGGGTCGTCAATCTGTTCTTTGAGGCTTTCATACCCGTCCCGGTTCCACTACTGTCTGACTGTTTATGCTTTGTTGTTGATGATTTTAATCATGCTCCCACGTATCCGTTACTTGCTTTTGGTTTAAGTGACCTCTGTCTTATCCCAACTAGAGGGAACGCTGTTTTAGACAGAATTATCTTAAACCATCCTGTCTTTCTCACTAGCAACTGAAAGCTCCTGTTTCAACAAGAGATCACGCTTTCATTATCATAAGACCTGAAGTTTATTCACGTCCAGCGCTCTGTTCACTCTTCAGGTCAAAACAACTAAAGATAACCCCTAGAAATCTGCCACCCACCAACATTACCCTTCTTCAGAGATCCCCTTCCATTGCTACCTCGTAGTTTCCCTTCGATTCCTCCGTTTGCCGGCCAGACCTATTTACGAAGACAGTGAGTGAGGTAGTTGATTTGTGTTGTCCTACGGAGACTGCATTTTCGAACAACGGTAGAATAGCTTCTCCATGGCTGAAATCTCTGAGAAGGCAAAAAAGAACGTGCCTATAAACAACACGGCCAGGATTCGGTGAAACGACACTCCATCCTGATCAAACAAAAGATTCGACGGCTGAACAAGACATTTGCCCACCAGTTCTCTTGTGCCACCAATAGCAAACTTCTCGGGCAAGGAATCCTGCTTCTATGTGGACAACGAGCCCGATCAAAAAACTATAAAATAGACGCTGACAGCCTGAAAGCCGCGTTTATTCATCCTTCATCGGATACCTTGTCATCTTATTTTCCTTCTGTTTACTTAGATGTACAGCCTTTTTTCTCAGGAGTTTTCAAGCTTATTCGAACCTCGAAAGCAGCTCCTGCTGTGGATCCAGACGGTTTACTCTCCACAGTTCTCAAATTTGGAGCACGTCGGCTATCCGGAATCATGACTTCCCGCATCGATAAAACTGTTGACGCTGATGCCATTCCTGCCTCCTGGAAACCCGTGACAATATGCCTATTCCCAAACACTCCAAGTCCAGCATTTTGTCAAAACGTTTTCGTCCCATCGCCTCCACTTCTTCTTCGTTCAGGTTGACCGAGTGTGCTATCCTAAGTTAATTGCGTTCTTCTCTTGCTGTTCCAAATGACCCCTATTAGTTTGCTTACAAACTCAGCAGATGCACTCTGGATGCAGTTGGCTCCAGTTTGCCATTTTATTTCAAACAACTTAAATCGTCCCATGACTACCTTCCGATGTATTTTCCTCGACTATTCTTCCGCGTTCGATTCGGTTCCCCTCCCACTACTTCTTCAAAAGTTAGAGTCCTTTGGCTGTCCCACTTCTTTACTCTCGCGGTTGAAAAAGACTAATTTTCCAACAGAACCCAACGTACTAGATTTGGAACAAGTTTTTCGAGTCCTTTGATTAGAACCTCAGGTGCTATTCAGAGTGCAGTTCTTTCCCTCTGTCTCTTCACCACGTATATTATCGACTTGACCAAAGCATCACCTGCACAAAGTTTTAAGTACGCTGAAGACGTCTTGCTCTGCCATCCTATCTACAACCAACAAGGCTTTAACTCTTTTTCCGAGGACTTATATATTATTCAGAATTTTTTGTCTTAATCTGAACTACATCTCAACTCTTCCGAATGTTTTGAATGTACTTTCTCGCCTTCTTGTTCCTCTTACCCCAATGAGTAATCAATCATCAACAGTGTCCCGATTTCCAGAGTTGACTCGGTCAAATATTTAGCAGTCACTATCAGCTCCAATATACAATGGTCTTCTCAGATTCTTGATTGCGTTAAAAAACTACGTAGACCGTCTTTTCAAATTCGTAGGCTAAGACAGTTTGGTGCCACACAAGCTGTCATTCTTTCTTTTGTTCATCAATGTGTCCTACCAGTCTTACTCTACTGCTCTCTCGTACTCTTTCCTGGTCTACTTAGGAGAGATTTTATTATTCTACGCCGCGTCCTACCCACTATCAGTCGTATCTCTTTGATTTTTATGGGCTGTCTCATCTCCAAAGTTTGCGATTTGCACATTATAGCCTGTGAAAAATTCGCCAAAAAATATTCTCAATGATCCCACCCATCCTTTGTACCGCGACTTATCTGCATGTCGTTCTCATCTTTCCGCATGTTCCGAATTTAGACTTATCCCATCCCGCATAAATGACTATCGTAACTCTACAGTGCCTCGTTTAGCACGTGTTCTGGTTGACAAAATAAAAGTCACAGAAGAACTTCGCACTCAACTCGGTGGCTGAACCAGTTTTAATTCTAAAGTGCATATTTTTATGCGTATTTCAAAGTGTCAATGATCAGTTTCCTCTCTATTTGGCTGAAAAGTGAGTTTTTGCTGACCTGCTAAATTATTCAATGCAATACAATACAGTAGTACCATAATTTGAATTTACTTGAGCAGCCCGCTGGAACGATTTGACCTGTGCCAACAAATTGACGCAATACATCTGTCAATGATCAGCCAACAAAGCAAGCATTCCATTACCTGTCGACTCATTCAAATTTAATTAGTTTTCGATCTGGTACGTGGATCAATTAGCCGATGAATGTTTGATTACAAGGGGTATGCCCCCGGAATTTCTACTAAAAGACCACGTGTTAGATGGTTTTATGAATGTATTTACCATAATTCTGGGAAAATTACAAACATTCACGAGTTTACCAAAAGCAAAATGGAAGCCGTTATAATGAGTAAATTCCTCAAAGTGAAGGATGAAAACGCTACTTACACTAATACTACTAATTTCTTTTTTTGAGCTCGCCGAACAATAAGAAAATAATGGACGGCTTGTGTCCTTTCTGTTTAAAATTGTACTAGGACCGCCTAATTACATACATATATAACTGATAGTAAGTAGTGTGCAAACTTATGAACAAAATTTCTCTGGAGGTACACGACCGGTTTCGTAGTAGATGCCGCGCATCAGGTATGCGTACCCGGTACTCCTCTGCCCACTCATATTCATACTTGTACATTCCTATCCTATATCTTCACTAGGATCTAATTTGAATCGTCTGGAGTGTGGGTGGATACTATTCACTGAAGAGTACACCAATGAATCACAACTGAGATTTCCGTTAGTTATTTGTGTCTGGGTCACTGCTACCCGGTTTGAGAACAAGCCAGGTGCCAACGCGACAACACAGGAAAGGGATTACAAAGTGAAGTGGAAACTTGCGTCAACATAAAGGTTAGAACGAGTAAAAACTCATATGGCCGTCAGTTGAGTCCCAGATTTCCCGAAGGATTTAGCTTTGTGTTTACTTTTAGAATAAAGTGACTGATAAGTCATTGTGCTTTACTTGGCTGCTCCAAAAGGTTTGGTTTTTGTTAACCTGCACCACGTTAGTATCCTACTTTGTTTCAAGAAACGGGTTTATAATTCATCGGTGCTTAGTATTTCAAATTGGTTGAAAACACTTTGCTTATATGCCTGAGTAAGTGTGGTTAGTGCGTGGCATGGAAAAAGGTGTGAAAAGCCTAACCAGTTAATTAGGCCAAGTGGAGCTTATCAGGCTCCCCGGGTGGGGTTCAAGAGACCACACAGAGAGAGCGGCTCCAAGGTTAGATACACTAGAAGATATAGCTTGCTGTGACGATCAGTTGCGCTCTAGTGTGCACGAACTTTCTTCCTCGACATGATATTAATATTTATAGTTTGCTTCTTACTCTTTTCATACTCTTGTTTTTTCATTATTGTCGACTGAAGTTGCCGGTGAGAGGTAGAACCAAAGCCACCACACCCAGTGCATGGTAGCGGATGTCTGAACTGAACTGAACTATGCACGCCTAACAATCGTCTACCTTGTCGCATTCCATTTGCGTGTTCTAGGCTTGGTTAAAAGGAAACCTCCCATAGCCAGGCCGTGACTTTATGTAGAATAACGAAGGATACCCATACTGGCTTTATTTGGTGCCTCCCGACTTGCCAACCGGGTACCAAGGGACAACGATTTTCGTTAATTAGAGACGTTGAATGACATAGCTCATAAGTGAAGCTGGTGACACGAATGCTTTGATCCCGTAGCAAATCGTTCCCGTCACTAGAATCGACCAGTAACCAATAAGCGACAGAGCGCATCAGTTTTGTTTGCGCCTCGCTCTTTTTTTCTTTATTTTACATACAACTAGTCAACAGCCATGGGCGAAAAACTTTACTAATTATCAAGCTTCTGCAAATTAAGCGCTGAGTCCCAGTTAGTAATTCTTATATTTTCAGTGCTCATAGTGAATTTCGCGAAACCCTAAAAGACCGTCTCAAAAATTGTGACTCACATCCAAAAGAACCGTTAGCTTACTAGCGTCAAACGAATTACGTAGAGATCTTAAGTAAAGTAGCTAGTCTCAGCGAATACGGCTGAATAGAATTGGTAGGAATCTTCGAAAAAAGCACTCCGTACAATATACAATTTCATTCTTTTCGGGATCAAGAGTAAACTTTATTTTATATTTGGTAAATCACATTGCTTGAAAGCTGTCGATAAAAACTGCCATGAAAGAGGCCAACATATTGACTACATATATTAGTTAACCTTTTAATCCGAGTAAATGGACATCACGACCAAAGCAGCTCTATACAATAAACCGAATTTACTCAATCCAGTCAACATTGATTGATAATTTTGTAATATCCAGGCCAGGTAGGGAATGGAGCAATCGTTTTCTCCTTCTTGATAGAGCCGCAATCCAAAAAAGATAAGTTGTAAACGAGAATCTAGTAGAATTGTCCTTTATGAGCAGAGGTTCAGCCGTCACTCAGGCAAATAATTTGGCTGAGCTTAGTAGCAATTTTGAAGCAAATAAAATTTACTCCCAAAGTCTGCGTCTGCACAGCAGATCTGATTTGTTCTATCCGTCTAGTTCATTCAACCATTAGTCCGGCAGTACTGTACCCCGGTTTTGTTTCCTACTTCGCAGTCTTGTCTTGTAGAGAGCATAACGAATGGAAGTATAAAGTGAAAAAGAGCCGAAAACAAAGTTATAAGCTCAAATCACGAAGATAACGGAAGGGCTCGAATGCAACTAAGCCATTGGGAGCGACACCTAGCCAGGTCATTTAACGTCTCCAACCATGTGGTTGGTGGAATTCTCCCACATGCTGCTTGACAAAGTACACCGGCTTCCGATCCGTCTACGTGAGCCGATCAAACGACGAAATCGGAAGACTAGATATATTCCGAGATGGGTTAAACAATCAGTGATATCATTTGCATCAGAATAATAAACAACACGGTAGAAAAAACCAAAGTTATAGGCTGCCATTGTCCATCAGAGCTTGCCATCTTGTGATGACGAAAAGTTAAGTTAGCTGAAACATCACAATTGGAGTCTTGTGTACAACGTAAAGTACAAATTTGTGCTAACTTACGAATCGATGGGTATCCATCGATAAGAAACTCTGCCATGTTAACATTACTAAACGCCCTGTAGGCTGTCAATTTTGTGGCATGTGTCCAATGCAGGCCGGAAGAATAATGTGAAACATACGGTGCGTTAGTGAATATTTATTCAATAAGTAGCGATATTAGTGTGAATTTAAATAGTAAAATATTTCAAAGCCGATTTTTTCTGTCGGAAAGAATGTTCCATGTAGTGATATTCTCTCAATCTAATACGATTTTTAATCAAATCACCTCATTTTATCTAGCATCAAAACAGTATGACATAAAAAACCTATGTGTTAATATTGTCTTTCCAACCTATCAACTAACTCAAAACGACGAACTGCGGTGGATAAATCTAAAAACGAGATCATTGATAAATTATACCTAGAAACAGCATACTTCTGATAAAACTGTGACCAGAATTGTTGCTTCAAGATGGCCTATTTGTAAACTCTGTTCTGTGTGTCGAAGAGAGAAGACCTAGCCGTAATGATAAACATCTATACGAGCTACATGGATGTATTGATCGCATATCCTGATAATAGTCTCCACGGTTCAAGCTGTAAGCCCACATGCATCTAGTTTGCCGAGTTCAATCCGAATACCGCAATGGTGCATTCGATCAGCTGACTATGTTGTCATCTGAAAGTTAGTTAACCGTTGCATCCGATCATCCGAAAACGCACATGATTCAGTCCATTGACCACCTAGCGGGTCAGTGCAATCGACATGAAGCTTGATTTTTGTAGGAACTAGGCAACATATTATTATCTTGTTATTCTTTGCAAATAATCTCAGTAATGCCATTTAAAATGCCATATAGGAACATTTGTATTGGTTAACGGATTATATCTGTGAACTAACTTGTAACCTTCAAGTGGGAATAATTTCAGTCGCATAGATTGAAAATGATTCAAGCTTTTGCTACTCACATTTTTGCCGCCTTCATCTTAAGGTAAATATAGAAAAATGTATCAGATTTTTGTTTAGTCCGTTATCATAGACAGTCCACAATGAGGTTTGAAAGTTTAAAATTACATCGTCCAATTAAGTCGCGTATCATTTTGAACAGTGAGTGGAAAACATTAATACTGGTGTTCTGACTGCCTCATGTTTTGCTGTACAAATCTCATTTGATGGAAAACTGTCATCCGTGGAGCGAAGGTTAATGGCTGCTCCTATTCAAACTTAGTGTGCTCAAAAGAATATAACTAGCCATGCGGTTATCCATCTTGCATGATCGCATTTCCGTACTGATTGAAGCTACAACAATGTTGATAGATTTACATGATTGAACTGAGACGGGAGAATGGAATACTGCAGGTTTCCCAAAGCCTCTCTACTCATGTTTTATATATATATATATATATATATATATATATATATATATATATATATATATATATATATATATATATATATATATATGCAAGTGGATTTTCAAAAAATATATATATATATATATATATATAAAACTGCCAGCATATTTTATTCAAGCAGAGTCTTTCTTGAATACTACATTCATTCATGTGTAACAAGATAACTGAGGAATGAACTTTAGAAACAAGCTTTTACCGTATCAATTAATTTCCTGCCGACAGTGATGTTGCCTCGAGCAAAGTTACTGGAGCAGTCCTCGTAATGAGAAATCAGATCTTGCGGATGATACAAACAACGATACAAACCGGATCGAACTTCATCTGAATTGGGCAGAAAAGAATGAACAAACAAAACAGACAGGACGGATGATAATGCCTACACAAATGACCGTAACTGCATATTCTCGCGTTGATGAGTTCAAACCTTAGCGTTATTCAAACCACCTTATTCGTCAGTTGTTTGTTCTCACTGTTTCAATTTCACTCTCTGTTTTGAGTATAGTTGTGACGAAACAATCCGAGTCGTTCTGACTTCGCTTTCCAATGAAAGCTCCGAACCTATTGAACACATGAACTTCCTGAGAGGCGTGTGCGCATATCCAAACAGTTGTAATCCACATGAAAAAGCAACCATTATGATCAGTAGCTGAATTATTTTTTGATGGAATGTTCAATGCATATGAAAAATGAACCGCAGATGATGTAGAATGAACAGGTGTTTTGATAATTTGAAGAAAGTGTAGTAAAAACATAAAAGCAACCGTTAGGAAACGTTTATCATCAACCTCACCAACAGAAATCAAGTTCGTGATTTTTCTAATCATCATCAGAAAACCAACTGGTCTCAAACTTAGTCAAGGTTCTAACAAGATGGGGAAAATATCTTTCGTGGCTACATAAATGCAGTTATACAATACAAACACAACTACATGTTACCAACGGTGAAATTGTCAATGCCACCGTATCCTAAAACCCCTGCCCAAATTAATCTACCATTCCTGCTTCTCAAAGTGCGGTTGATGCTGCAGACCCCGAAAGGTGACAATTTGGAGCAACCAGAAGAGCGATGAAGTGAAGTGCTTGAATGCACTGAGTGACAGAGTATGTGCTCAAATACACAGTCTTATGAGTACCACTTCAGCTTGTGAAGCTCTGCCGATAGTATATTGGATCTTTGGAGAATATAATTTCTTATTATGTACATTATTCTGTCCGTGTATTTGTGTGTGCGTGAGTCGTGATTTACTGAACTAGCTACTCGCAATCGCCGCACACCTTTCCGACTGGTTTGCGTGCTCAAACTGACGGATCCTGGTTACAGTGGAATCAGCGGGATATTTGTAAAGTTTACTCAGTTATTGTACATCCTCTTGGCGAATCCCACTTGTCAACTAATCAAACACGTAGAACCAAGTGGTCCGTTCTTTCAGCTTTGATGCAAAGCAAGTCTTTTATGGCCAGTTCAGTGTGTGCATAAGAATTTTAAGCCATAAATATCGTTTTTCTCATCTTCCACAAAGCAGTTCGGCTAGAGTTTCTGAAAGTATTACTTTCTGTATGAGTGCTTATCACGAAGCATCTGGAGGGAGCAGAAATAAGTGAATTTTCCTAACAATGAAAGACAGCAAATTGCTGATTCTCTATCCTCATTATTGATAGAGAAGAAAAAATTATAATTGTTGAGTAGAATTCTTTAACAGAGTAGGAGTAAGTTGCTTTGAGAAAGAACTTCCCAAACGCGAAGTATTGAAGCTGAAAATGATAAAAGCGATGATACACCGTGTGGTCTATCCGAAAAGGGGGTCAGGAAGATGAGCTTGATTAGTGAGCCGATCGGAAAATTTATTGAAAGATTTCGTTTGCCGATGAGAAGATCAAGTTATCCGTAAGGCCAGTAAGACTTTTGCAAAAAAATTATGACTGAAATCTCAAACAGAAAAACTTATCTAGTTTGAATAGTATCACTCTGGTATTTTGATGAAGAGACCTCCGTATTAGGTCGTTTGAGAGATTGAAAAAGAGAGAATAGAAATCCGCAGAAGGCTGCAAAATATCGAGGAAGCATTTCTCGAAAGCGACAGTGAAATAAAAGAACACAATGAAAACGATAACCATGGCTATTAGGAACAGGCACCTCAGTTCAACAGAACATCAGTCGCATTGTAAACTACAAAGTTTTTCCTCATCCAAATGACTGACTACTTCAGAAGAATGAGATGTCCAATCGGTTTTGCAGCACTGTACTTAAAACCACAAAACCTCTTTTTTGTAAAATCTGCCCTGTGAATTAATCATGATTCGGTGAATTTTTTTTTCAAAGCTGGAATCAATGTACTGGAACAACAGAGAGTCAACGGCACATACTTAGTGAGAAAATGACAGCGCAATGCCCTATTGGCCGGTTGTCGGTAGCAGGCAAATTCTTTGCATTTATGTATTTGGATAGAGTGTAAAAGCTTCTAAGTGATGGAACTCGGAAATGGAAAATCGATGAATCACCTGTATGAAATTATTTCTGACCTGAGTAGTTATAGGCTAGAGTGGCTCTGGAAACCCGAGTAATTCACACAAAGTACACGTGTACACCCAAATGTGATAAACAGAATGACAGTTCACCCTGGGTCTTGGCTACCTATGATCACAAACCACTATCCAAAGCATTAATTAGAATTCAAGGGGACTACCGTATAAAACTGAGCAAAATTTTACCACTCCAGATAGTAAACCATTTCTCTGAACTGAACTAACAACGTATGATGTTATCATAGTCATCGACATTCTTCCTCTTGGTAGGGAAGGTTACTGATGGTTTTTTCTGGAAGGAATGATTAACAATAAGGGATGTAAGAAAATATTTATTATAACCGCAAGTAACACAAGCTGATGGTAGAAACTGTGTGAAAGAAATTCACAAACAACAGAGGTAAGATTTTGATCCAAGCGTCAAAATATTTGATAAATAAATATTGCCCATTGTAAAGATTTATTGACATTCGACAGCAAAATTCAGCTCGTCATGTCGAGAAACTCTTCCAATCTGGTTTGGTCCATATCCCATGCTATTCGTCACAATTCTTTACCTTGTATTTACCAAACAGTTCGTTTGTCTCTCCTGTGCTTAGGCGTCTAGTTCCCACACTGAACTCCTCCTCTTCCTCCTCGCTTCTACACTCGAGTGATAATTTGTTTGTCCAATCCCATTGCGTCACGCAATTTTAGCCTTGTTTCCGTGACAGTTATTGATTGACCTTAATCGCTATGGGCCTGATTGTTTATCTTATCTGTTTAATTTCATCGCTTACGTAAACTTTCTCCCCGGTTTCGGAAGGATCCACTAGTATCCATGGTCAGTTCTGTTACCGGGTTACCTGACAAGGCCCGAACTTTTGGGCGCAATTATCCTTCTCTCTCTATCTGCCTTAACCGGAGGAATGACTGAACTTCAGCCGTCCAGTTGCGATCATGCTACTTTCTCATAGCCATACTATTCCCTTTGTTCTTCATCACTCTTGTGTGTGTTTGCTCAGACAATTAGTTCTCTTCTGACCGTTGAATGGCCAAAATGCTTTCCACAAATAAGGATTTTCTTTGTAAACCACTTGGCTCGTTCTTACATCACTGTCTCGAGAGCTTCCTGTTTATTGCTGCTTGGGCCTTTTGAAGCTTTTGTTGACTATCTTGATTCTGTAGTCAGTTTGCCCACAATTGGAAGAAGGTTATTGTTTTCGTTTGGCTATTTGTCCCGTGGTACACATAGTAAAGCAGTTATTCGTTCTCTCTCTTGGGACTCGGGTTTCGTTTACCTGCGAGTAGCTCCATTACGGGATGACAATCCTGTACACGCACACTTGACTGAAGCCTGTTTGATTTGATTCCCCCCTCCCCCCCCCAAAAAAAAAAAATAAATAAATAAACAAATAAAGACGTACAATCACCCAGCACAGTTTTTCCTTTTTCAACGAGACGGCTCTCAGATTAGAACGTCTTACAGAGAGAAAGAAAAACGGTGAGGCGTTTTTAAGCGGATACCGTCGAGTGCCTGGTAATCACAATAAATTCAACTTCTCGCTGGTTGGTGCTCAAGTGAGTCCGATTGCTGGTCTACGTAATTACCGACCTACATATTGCATGCCACTACATTGATTGATGTGTCACTAGCGTTTTACTCCTTGATTTCTATGACAGCCTACGCGCTCGCTATTTGCTATGAGCGCCTACGAATGTGACTGCTGCTCCCAACCCCAAATGCACCAGCCCGATGAAGGAAAAACAGAAGACAGAGCTTAAGAGTTGATCCAAATGTTAGAAGTTATCTGACCCCGGCGGGACTCGAACCCATGCATAGTTACCAACCCCGCTTTAGTAACGCGAGTGCTCCACGCGCTCAGCTACGAGAACACGCCAGCGGACTTTCGACTTTTGCACATGGATCACACAGTATAAAAAAGTCGAAGTTCCTTCGATGAAGCCTCGTAGCTCAGCTGGTAGAGGACTCATGGTGCTAAGGTGAAGGTGGTAACCATGCGCGGATTCGAATCTCGTCGGAGCCGAAGACTTCTAACATTTGGATCACCTCTTAAACATTGTCAAAATCTGCCAAACATCGATACAAGAAGACAGAGCAAAGCAACAAAAATATGTGTGTTCGTAAGGGGGCACGATATACTATGTAAAGCGAAAATAGAAAAAAACCCAAACTCGCCCGTCCAATAGGACCGTTGCCTTGACGCGCAAGGCAAATTGAATTTTTTCTCCAGTTTTGTTGGGCCGGATTTTAATGTTCACCCGACTGGTTCAGCCACGTGCGTGAGTGGAGCTGCTTTCATTAAATGACTCGACTCGGCACGTTTAAAACAATCAAAAACGTGGGTTCAGAATATTTTTCGCGGTTCCCTGACACTTCCCCTTTAAAAATGTCACGAATAACTCGGTGCTCATGGGTCCAACTGCATTCCCTGAGTGACTGGGCCGTCTTTGGGTATCAACTTTTTATCTAAACCCTTTGTTGTTGAAGGTAGGCCAAGTATCTTTAATATGTCCATCGACATGTCTACCGGTACTGAATGCTCGTACACGTCCGGCGCTGTTGGGTCCTGTCTTCCCCTTAAGTGATTCTGATGCCACACCCATGTTTCTACAGGGACTGCAACGTCGTACAACTTTGTTCACTTATATGCATAAATGATGACCTCAATCCCCTTTGGTTTTCCCGAGCGGAAATCCCCGGGGTAGACTGGGGTTCCCAAGTGGAACCCTGTTTGAGTTGTTGATCGCTGTGGATCTGGTGAGCTTTTTGGAATCAGCTGATGGTGAATCGTTTTCAGCTTGCATCTCATCCACACTTCCACAGGTGATAGGCCGCGTTGTGCAGTGTAGCACGATTTATGAATAAGAAATGCCGCAAGATTTCCTCTGTTATACCCTACCCCAGAGATTTGATCAAGACTCTCTTGGATGTGCCCCCCACAAAGCATTTAGCTTAGCCATTGGATAATGGATTGTACTAAAGTAAGAAAATATGGTGTATTATTCACTTCTGGTAGAATTCTTTGAACACAGCCGACGTGAACTGCGATCTATTGCCGGAAATTACTGATCTGGTAGGCCGTATCCGATCGCTAAGTTTGTGCCGAAGCGGTTGGACGGGTGAGGCCAACAACTTCTGGCCGTTTTAATAAGGCTTCCACCATCCAACAAAGCCAATGTGATTTTTTCCCCACGGTCGGCCGGGATGTGACCACGGTACCCGTGGTTGGTGTGGGGGTATTATGACTGCTTGTTGACATCTTCAGTCCTGTTGTACGACAGTCTCAATCTCATGATTCATACCAGGCCAATCCGTATCGCTTTTGTGATGAATTTCATGTGAGCGATTCCCGGGTGACCCGTATGGAATTTCGAAAAACGGTACACTGAAGGGACCTTGATAAGATGACTTCATGGGACGACATGAAGCTGGACCCCACTATCGATAAAGAGTCGCAAAGGCGGTGTAAACACAACAGCTTTTCAGATGGTGTCCCTTTCAGTCATGGTGACTGAAAGATTGTTATCACCTGTGACAGGACGAGGTCGTTTTTGATGACACCGGGCTGGTCTTCTTTAGTGACAGAAAAAGCACTAATAGCACCTAAAAACTGATCCATAATCTCATGTTCAATTGAGACTGAGGAAGCAACCACATCCTCATCTTCGGCTTGTTTTTTTAATAAGCGTGAAACCTCATCGGCCTGACTAAACTCGGTCTTTTCGTGGTAGAGAAATTCAAAATCCTGTCCTTATAAGGGGTTGAAAACGACTGGCAGAGTTAGCCGGTGTGCCATTTTTGTATCCGAAAATTAACAACACTGGTTTATTATCCGTCATCAAAACAAAGTAACGACCTCGAAGGAATATGTGAAACGTCTCGACCGCAAAGAAGAGGGTCAAAGCTTATTTTTCTCTCTGCCCGTAGGTCTCCGCAAACATTACTGTGCGGGAAGCATGCGCCACAGCATTTTCGAACCCGACCATGAATTGCAGTTTAAGGTGATAGTGTGCTAGGAGTGAGTCGGATGTCAGCATTTGCTTGAGCTGCTCGAAGCACGTCTGACACGTTTGAGACCAAATTCAAGGAGTGTCTTTCCACTGCAAATGTTTAAGTGGTGCATGTAATCCAGTAGTTCAGCAATATTCGTGGATCCTGACTGGATTTGCAACCTTATTGTAGTGATTAAGTTGGCGCTCTACAGTGACTCCGAGGGCCACACTGATTGAAGTGTAAGGCTCTCCCCCCTGGTAACCTGTACTGGACAGGCCGAGAGCGAGTAGCCAGACAAAAGCAACGCGGCGTTATCAGAGGGTGTGGCGGGAATTTAGCTTGGCAGTGAACTCGACGTAAAAACCACGGAAGCCCATGGAGAGCAACTTGACGTGCACGAATGTGGCCCACCACTAAATAAGTCCACTGCTTCTTGCCTCTTACTCTGCTATGCTGAGTGAGAAAAGATTCTCTGGGAAGCGTTGGGTATCCTCGACCGGGAGACCGCCATCCAAAAGGCGTACAAACCACTCGTTCGATTATCGGCTTGCAACACACAAACTGTGTTGTCCGACAGGTAGCATTTGGTGTTGTATGGGCTAGAGTGGCCACCTCGAACAGAAAGCCGAGTGATTTGGGGGATGTCCCTTCGTATGTAATTCCCAAGGTCCTCCATGAACAGTTTCTCCACACACACACCGCTCCTAAGTAGGTGCTATTCAATAGATACTTGAAGCTGGCTCATCCTCTTGCAAGAGCTAGCTGCGTAAAAGAAGTAATTTGCAAACGTGGGTTGAGGTGTGTTTACTAGTTGAGTCAGCCTGGATTGTTAAAAATGATTAGCAACCTGGCTTCAAGGAGTTTTTCTCTAATCCCTGGCATAATTCAATATGCAACGAATAAGGAAATCACTCAAAAATTGTCACCACGACTTTACTCATAGCTGTGGATTTCAGAAGCCTCGAGAGGCTTGGTTATTTAAAAAGGCTCCGTCGAGTAATTTCTGTCATTCGTGCAACACCGATGGCAAGATCAGGTGATTGTACATCTCCTCATTTGACCTCCTTCGGCCAGCATATTTTTCATTTATTTGTTACTTTTTCTACTAGGTAAAATTAATATGACATTCACTACGAATACCACGAGGCTACAAAGAATGATTAGCGACATCAATATCACTTCTAAAAGGCTGCGTAGAACTGACTCATATATACTATCAAATAGATGACATAAAAAACGAAAAGCCTTGTATCCCTGCTGCTGTAAATGAGTTTATGGGTAATCTCAGCAGAACAAATGTTTATTAACGTAAACAGAGGCAGTAATCCAGTCGATTTGCAAATATCAAAACCTACTGAAAAGCTTTGGCAAATTTAATGTTGGTGAATTAGCAAAGTAAGTGACCCCTCTAGACGTACCAATGACAGAGGGTTCGGAATCGACAAAAACTGCGCGGGGTACGAACTGTCCAAAGGATGTTACCTCAAACAACGTCTCGTGTGCACCGCTGTCAAAATCCCGTGCTTTTTCAACTGCAGTACTTATCTGTGCTCCTTCTGGAGGGATAGTTTCTCTGATAGCTTCCATCATTTCCGGGGAACTGATCTGACTACCGTCCAAATCTTCCACGTTCAAGCGGTTCATTCCAGAAGCCTTAGCTTCACTGATTCGTTTTTGGAGCTGATCAAATGCGCTTGCTTCCTGTCGCCCATCCGGTTGAATCTGATGCTCTAAACAATAGAGTTCCCATAGTGCATTAGCTGTCTGCACACCAGCTTGTCCAACATGTAAATGGATGAGATGTCTCTGAAGTAAGAACAGGTTAGGTAAAAAATAGACAATCGAGGAAAATAAAAGTCAGCGGAATATTTCCTGTTGTTTTTCGAGAAATTCCGTAAAAGAAACAGTGAGTACTTTTTTCCAGCCCTGCCAAACCACCTAATAAAAGGGATCAAAGAGAGAATGGGACACTGAAACCACCACTAAAGATTCTGATACAACCCACACAACGAAATTTTTATGGATCTCTGTCAGTCCGTTTGTCGACTTTCGGTCCTCGCTGCTTTCAACTACAGCAAATAATGAAAATGTGATAGTTCGCTTCATATATATATATATATATATATATATATATATATATATATATATATATATATATATATATATATATATATATATATATATATATATATATATAATGTGTGTGTGATTCACTTTAGGCTAGTAACAAGTCGTTAGCTTATCCCCAAGATCTGAATCTCTCATTCTTGCAACATCACCTATAGCGTTGAAATAACAACTAATTTTCTGTCGAAGTGCCACACAGTCCCTAGGATATACTCACCCGGTGGTTTATTTTTTCTGCTAAATTTTCACCGCATTCATGTGCATTTTATCACCAAGATACACCGAAACAGGACTCCCAAGTTGGGTTACATTTCCCTCTCCGAAACTGAAAGATATTTATCCTTTTCTCCAAACTTCGACCGACCGGCGATGATTTTCTTGTTTTCCACTGATCAACCAAACGACGACAGCTTCCTTTTTGGGATACACAAAATCTACCCACCAAAATAGGTGGAAACATGAAGTTGCATGTCCGCGTACTGGAGACAATGAGGTACAGACTTCCTTTGGGCACATAATATCTTCATCTTACGGCTTTCTCTTCATCCTTAGATTTAGTCCACTTACAATCAAGCGATATGATGAGGTAGTAACCAAAATCAGAGTACTGGAATAAAAGTTTAATAGCTAAAAGAAATCAATTCCACTCCGCGGACACCTTCGGATAGTAAGGAAGTCCAGTAGCTAGCTATTGTCAGCCTCTCCTCCTGAATAATAATTATTATGGAACGTTGAGAAATATTTGTAGGACATGAATATTTCCCATTCCTATTCTGAACTAAAAGCAATCGATAAAAACACCGCTTTGAAAGTGGAATAGATCTGTAATGATAGTGAGATGTTATCACCTCGCTAAAGTTTGATACAAATAATGCTAAATAGGCCTACTGCAATAGAACATGGCCTTTTGGGTGCATCTTTCAGATTCATCAGTTGCTTCCGACATCGATATATTTGGTTTTGCTCAAAGCTCTCGGCGGTGTTGGGTGTGCCTCCTAATTACTGCTACTCAAAAGCGGCATCCACTGGACTGAGTAATTTCGTCAAATGATAGTCGGTAACTGTTTTCTTAGGGTAATTAGTACTTCAGTTAGATCTTCTGTGATTCAGAAACGAGTTGATACGCTTCGTAAATGACTAATCAACCATTAGATATTTCTCTTCCTAAGCAATATTGATTGAACAACAAGGAATACCGGTCATACTACTGTTCTTTGATATCCCCTCCTGTCGGAATAATTCCGTCAAACAATGGATGAAGTTCGGTTATTCACGGTGACACAACTCCACAAGGGTAGCACTACACTTACGGGACCTATATTCTACGTATGAAAGTGTAGTGGCCTCGATGGATCTGAGAAAACGTACATTTTCCGGGCTTCGTTTAGGATTTATTTTCCTTACGATTTTCTATGATGCTTGATTTGATCGCACTGTTTTTCTTCGAACGTGTACGTTTTTTCTGATCAGACCTTCGCGTGGTTTCCATCGACTTCACCCTAGGCACTCTCGGTTCTCGCCGAGTGTACGCGCGAGGTCCGCTTTACGGTTAGCTTTTGCCTCCGTTTGTCTTTCGTGTATTTCTAGTATCGGTACCATTCTCGTGCCACAATATATCGAGTACACAATCGCATCCGTCTACGGATAGCGGTCTTCTTTGGTCTTTTGCTTGAGGGGATCTCATTCGTGATTCGTTTTGAGACCCGGTAGAAGATACTTTCCTAAGCCGCTAACGGAAAGTCTTCCATGAAAGAAAGCCGCTTGGCTTTGTTTTTCAAACTTCGACATTTTAACAGAACTTTGGAAGGTAAGACCAAGGTTATGAGATAGGGAGGTAAGCGCATGATGAGACTCCAACAGAAAACTCGTTCCCACCGCAAATTTATTAGAGCGGCACACAGTGCTCTTGAGGCATGCACAATACACAGCATGCAACTGAGCACCTCGCCTCCGTCTATCTATTGTTTCTGCTTCAAAGTGGAACAAACCTCGGAGGGGCACAGGCATGCAACACGGAAAATTGTACTCTGATTCTTGGGAATCATATCGTAAGATGCCAAGCCGTACGGTTTTTCATTCACTCCGAAAGAATATGAATTGTTTTGGTGTTCCGTAACAAATGACGATTGTTTGTCAATTACCACGAATATGAGCATGAGCTACGGTTTTCCTGATACAGGCCGATGTTTTACGTCGTTATTGTTCCGAACTTTTAGGAAGGTAAGAATTTGTCTGTTTTGTACACAATGTCAGTGACCGCAATGCGAAAATGACGTTGTTTTCTGGCACATTTTTTGGGTGAAAATTACGGTATTTGAAGATAAACAAGCTCCGCTTCAACACATCATTGACCCATGGATGTATAGTTTTTTATTATTCAAAAATCAAGCATACTTTCAATTACACAAAAGATGGCTGGATAAATGAGCGTGAACAAACCACCGTTACACTTTCCAGAGTGTAAAATCACATTCCGGATATATGGTGGAACTATCCCGCTAAAGGTATGAGAAAAAATTGCTGTAGCTATAAACGAAAAAGGTTCTCGATGAGTAGACCAAATTCCTGTAATGAGTCCAAGCAACTTCAAGCTTTGGATTGGACTGTAGTGAAAAAAAGCTTTTAATTCCACTCTACTTTTTAGTGATCACTTTTGGACAAAAACTTAGGGTGACCAAATATGACTTTTAGATGTTCCCACCTCTACTTTAGTAAATATTCAAACGAATTCGAAACATGAAACAGAGAAATCAATTTAACCCGGGAAAAGTTCCTGAGAAGATGCCAATCCTATTAAACGCACTTCTAGACAAATGGGCAAAACACCTAACTGGTTTGCAAACGCAATGACCTTCGTTGTCACTGAATAATCTATGCTATTCAGGTATGTGTTATTAGTCAATTTTCACGTCATACGTGACTCTTAAACGAGGTTTACTCAGACTGTACATTTTAATTAGCAGTATCGACCTGTCGTACATCAAAACACAGGGATAACTCGAATTCCAAGATGAGGCCCCTGTGCTGGAACGAAAAAAATAATCAGACACAAGGAACCGAGGATGAGAACAACAAGAATTTTAAAAATATTCAAACTAAAAGTAGTCATGTTTATGTTTCTAAAGGTTTCAAATCGTTATGTCGCTAGAAGAAAACGTGCCATCCGAAGGAAACTCCCCTAACGGATCGCAAAAAAACTCCTGTATGGTTTGTCGGACATTCATACGAGTAAATAAAAACTGCAGAGATCTCCGCGGCTGAATGTAAGAGTTCGGCGAGCACAATAAACCTACAGGCTGCACCACCTTTGTGGTAAACAGGGATGAGATCATTGCATTGAATGAATGATCGTCCTTATAAAAGTCAAGAGCAATGAGCCAAAAACCACTTCTCTTGGACTGCTGAGTGGAATGATGCAGCGATGTGAAAACTTTAATTTAGACCGCCCTTGTAGAATAATGTACTGCTGGTAAGACGTCAGGAGAAGCAACCTTGGCCTCAGTCGTCAAGCCTTTGTTGATGACCCTGTTATGGTCTAGGATGCGGATTTTGAACAAGGTAAATCTCTGCTAGCATTTGTAGAAGGGAAAACGACTGGTTCATGCATCAGAAAACATAATGATTTTTTCCTCCCTATGACTCCAAAAGATCGACTGAGAGTCATGAGATTTCGACATGACAATGCGGTCATTCCTAGCTTCGAAATCTCACCAGAATGTAGTGACTGCTCCGGAACATAAATTCCATGAACTTGCCACTCATAGTTCAAACTTGCGCCCAAAAGCAAGTATCTGGGGTCTGTTAGTGAGGCGAGTCTACGCGGATGGATGAGTATCGGTACTTTTCGCGAGCTGACGTCTACCATCCTCGGTGAATCTAACTGGGAGCATACCCAAACCTTTCGCTTCAGACATCAACAATAAAGGTCACCATATTTCGTAACCCGCTGGTTGCGTCTGACGTTCATCTAAGATTCAGTTTAGTAGCATTTTGCATACTCTCATTCTTTATTCTTCAAAATTAGAGGCGGAGGGAAACCTTCCGTATACGCCTCATTATAATAGCTCTTGGGTTGGCCTCAGGAAATAGATTCACGCCATATGTCAATCAGATAATCGTCTAGTTTTCGTTTGAAGGTTGAATCGCCTACCTCTTTCACCACTTCCACTGGCAGCGAGTTTCAGATGTTTCTGACTCTTCGGTACAGGTGATACTCCAGGTTCGAGAGTGTCACTGTATGTTCCCGTGTACAACAACTTCAACGTAGTTGAAAGATCACTTGCAGTTGTGGTCTTAGTGTGACACAAAAGGACTAGTGATATTCCCCCGAGGGGTTGCACGTATCCAATTTGCGAAAGCACAACAAGAAAAACTTTCTGAGCCGAAGCTCAGTAGGTGCATCAACAGGTACCAACACTTATATTAGCCGGACAACAATATGGCGGCTTAAAGCCTGGCCACTACACTGGGTCACCCCGGATAATGTGTTGGACATAGATGAGGTCGCCTCATATCCTCCGATAGGTTTCCGGGAACAGTCTAGTTGCTTGTAGGCGACCTTCGCAGCCCCTCCCCGAGCAGTCCTGCAGTGAGGTGAGCAGCAACCCTCTGAATTCTCTCAAGCTTGACTGGCTCAGAAGCTGTGTACAAGCACGCGGCCGAAGAACCATACCTTAGCCGAGATCTAACATGTGTAATACGTGACAACTGAAGGAAAGACGAATTGCACCGAGGATACTCCACGCTGAGGCACATGCCATATCTGTATTATTTCTTTTTTTAAGTTAATCGACGATACAACACCAAGATCGCACTCGCAGACTTTGTTTCTTAGCAGAGTGCCAGAGAGTGTGTAGCCCGACGTTGACTGTACTCGACCTATGCGCACGTGGGCAGACTTTCCAAGGTTCATTGGAATGGCTCGTGTGTTGTACCAACAATTCAGTGTGTCGAGATCATCATGTCCGTATCAGAACAAAGTACGCACCATAGCTCATCACTTGCACAGAGTGGACACGGCGAGTTAAAGCTGATTACGAGATTATAAATATATACCAGGAACAACAATGAGCTGAGTACCGAACCCTGAGGAACACCACAGAAGGCCGGACACCGTGTGGATAGCAAAGTGGAATCTATTACCGCAAATATCCGACCTCTTAGGAAGTCTTCGATCTAGCGTCGAAGTGAGTCCACTATTTCCAATAGTTTGAGCTTCTGGAAGAGCTGGTCCTTTGAGACTCTGTCAAACGATTTACTGAAATCCACGAAAACGACATATGTGAGATATCCCTCAGCCTTTGTTTTTGTCCAGTGTTCTCGAGCCAACTGGAGGTTGGGAAGACACGAACAGGATTTGTGAAAACCTTGCTGTGCGGGACTGAACGGGTTGTGATGATCAAGATGATCTTCAGTGCACTTGGTTACCAGTTGCACTACTACCTATCACACAACGTAGATAAGGCTTGCTGAACGATAACTGACAGCTGCCGCTTTGTCTTCGCCTTGAACATCTGCACTACAATTGCCTGTTTCCATTCATTCGGGGGTTTTCACACTACTATTGAGGTGCTGAGGAACTTGGTGATTTGGGATGCGAGAAGCTCGGTGAGCTGCCGTAGTACCAGAGGGTGAATTCCATCTGGTCCGAGTAGTTTATGTGGCTTGAACTTCGTCCACTGTTAAATCACGGAAAGCGATTGAAGGCTGAAACACCGACAACAGAGGTGACCAACGTTCTCCACGTGTAAACACCCATGCGTTCTGGAGTACCAGATAATCAGCCTCAGCCACATCGGAATCAACAACTATCCTGTTTACCATTAGTGCAGGTATAACGGTCTTCGTTATAGTTCGCCTTTTCAGCTAGACAAACAACCGCTCAGGTGCATTAGCACAGTCAGCTGCTACCATCTCTTCGAATCTGTACAGTTTTACCATCTTCATGGAAGAACATTAGGTTCTTAGTTGTTTGCATGTACCATAACAGTTTGCTGTTGCTTCATGTTGCCCTAAACTCGGTTTCTTTTGTGGAGTAGGCATCAGAGTTCTTTGTCAAAACACGGAGGGCCCTAGGCGTGGGACCGTTGTCGGTATGGCGGGGCCAACCTCTACACCCACTGATAAATTTCGTCCTGGATAAGATACCAGGACAGATTTACATAATTTGGATCTTCGTGCTCCCAAGTCATGCTGTGAGCTGATTCCCTCATATGGTCGATGGTCATTTGCCAGAAGTTTCGTCCACTATGGGGTGTCTATGAGATTTGAGCACCGTCGTTCTCCCGGAAAGAAGACAGAACAAAAATGAAGGAAATATCCGAAGCTCAGGGAATGAAAATTAAATCCAAAATAGATTTCAATTCATTCAGAAAGTGAATAAGCTCTCCGGAACATTTTCCTGGTCAAACTGACTTCATTAGAACAGAAAGGAGACGTAGGTCGCAAGATATAAGCATTTTGTTTGCTCTTGTCAACCACGAACGTAAAACACATCACTAAACGAAATGCTTACATCTTGTGACTTATGCCTTCTATCTGTTCTAATGAAATGGATGAAGTGGACCCGGTGTTTTAAATTGATTTATCTGTTTCATGTGTCAAATTCGTTTAAATGTTCAGTATAAATGGGGCTGGACTCACCTGTGTATCACTTTTGGTCGACGTACTTGGTTTAGTTCAAAGGTAATCACAGAAATATAGAGTGGGTTCAAGAGCATTTCGTGCACACGTAGCCGCAAACAGCACCGTATAGTTTACGGCCACCCTCTAATTGGTTTGCATTGTCACCGATTTAACAAATCAGTGGCCGAGGTTCACGTCTTAGGTTTGAGTCTTGCTCTTCCTCACTGTCCCTGTAAATATTTTCCACAGTTCTTCACGTTCCATATCAGGCTGCAGTTGACTAACAACTCTGATAAAGCCTCAGTTCAACGCCATTGTCTGCAGATTTTACGTTGACTGGTATATAAGTTGAGCACGATAACTTATCAGATTTATTCTTTGACGGTGAACCATGCCTTGAAGCCCGGTCGTTTCGAAGGTCAACCTCTCGTGTTAGATGCCCTGAGACAGTGAACACACTGATGTCAAAAATTGTCCATTTTCCTGCTTTCTATCAGGTCCCATCAACCAGAAAAATCTAACACTCAGATTAACCATGTACCCCATTTGGTGCATGCTTTTATCGCTGACTGCCTGGTGCGTGAATTTGCATTTCTGTTCTACAAGGGATTTACTCCCAGGTAAAAAAAGAAATATTCTTCAGTTATTTGCTGTCTACATAGAAATAAAAGATTTGAAATACTCCTGACCATTTGGTCCATAGCAATATTTGGCTACTTAGAGAGTGTAACCTCCAAGCCGATACTGCAAACCAGAACCGTGTTCAAACCGTGTATGATTTCCACATCTTTGGTGTGCCTTCGAGTAACATACGTCAGCTGTCACCTGAGCAGAGAACACTTGATGTGCGAACAAACAAAATTACTGGAAAAACAAAACCAATCCGATATATGCGAAAATGACGAAACCCTTGCCTCTTGTAGTCCATCCACTGACGGAGCCGAAACAGCTACCTATCAGACCAAAACTGAAGCGATTACTGCAGCAGTCAACAATTCCTTCTCTTTCTTTTGCAACTATGGTCACCATCCGAGAGAGAGAAATATCCATCTCGGGAAGCATCGTGCAACAGGTGCGGTAAAACAGGCGACTTTTTAGAATGGGTATCGTTTTGGTCAACAATCTATAAGACCCAACACATCGGTCACTGCTACACTCGTATCGGCTTTGAATGCTGCGTACCCTGGATGTCTGACGCGAGCCACTGCAGACTTCTTTGTTAGCAATGTTTCCTTGTGCGCTCCGATAGATACCGAACTTTCGGAACGTTTTGTAGCTGTATGTACTGCTCGCAAATAACGCTGGGATGTCCAAGCAGGTTTCGGCAAAGTCTCTATGGCTTAAGTTCAGTGCTCTAGCACCAGCCATGGACGTTTTTATGCGAAATTTCAATACAAACGTGTATATCACCAGGCAAAACACTCCGTCGACAATAATCTCTGCTATGATGTTCTACTGCTTCAGGACTTTCTCACACTGCATGAACGTGTAGACATATCATTCAGAGCAACACAAAGTGGCAAACAAGCTCGATTTCAGAGATTCGTAATCACGCCTTCACATCACATTTTATATGAACAATGTTAAGTGAACAGAACAGAAATCAAAATAAGGCGATGGGTCAAAATTAAGTGGGAGAGAAGGGATCAAATCTCACATACGTGACCCAGATCTGTCACTGGACCGTGAGTGGGTGTTAAACACGTTCAACACAGCCCATCCTGATATCCAGTTTACGATGAAAAAAGCAAACAACGAAATAGCCTTTCTAGATGTGTGCCTAAGTCGACAAGGGGATGACTTCGCTCAACTATCAGGGCATAGAAAAACAAAGTGGAATGGGCAGTACATTCACTTTGAAAGTTTCGAGCCACTCAAATTTAAGCGCAACTTAATTCGTTGCCTGTTTAATAAAGAGCGCAAAATCGGTACTGAGGACACACTGGACAACGAACTTCGTTTCCTGCCCAATGTGTTCCTGAAAAATGGATATCTGGATCGCTTCATTGACAGGAGAATGCGACAAGTGGAAGAAAGAGCGAAGACCATAGTTGTCCCAAAAAAGTCAGCATACATCCGCTTGCTGTTCAAAGGTGATATCCCAGCGGATATTATAAATCGCAGGTTATCAGAAGCTGTTGATAAAACATTTACATCAAAGCCGTGTGTGCATTACCGATTAAAGGGTAAGACTCATTCTGTGTATACTCCTTTACTTGTTCCTGTGGGACAGCGTACATTGGCGGTACAACCAGACACCTATCCGAACTTGTCCGTGAACACCACCCGCCTTGGTTGAGCACTGGAACGGCCAAAGTAATTGCGAGCGCTGTGTTCACACCCTGTTCAGTCTAACCATTCAGTGAATGTGACTGAGCACTCTTGTTCCTGTGGAGCGACATACTTCGGAAGAACAACCAGGCGCTTGTCCGATCGAGTCCAAGAACATTGTCCTACATGGTTAACCAAAGGGATCAATAAGACGGTAATCAGCGCAGTACTGGCCCATGCAATCGATACAGGTCACACACTAACGCGAGATGGGCCATTCACCGTTATCTACCGTGTGTCGGCAAACCTCTCCCAAGGGGTCGGACAAAGAACCCTCTCTACGGTCGGGGCGATTGCGATCAGGTCACACAGGCCAATCCTGTGCTCTCAAAAACAGTTTGTCAAGACATTACTGCTCCCGTGGCCGAAGGTGGAACAGATACACAGGACTGGTGTTTTTCTAAATTCAGGCTATGGGAATATTTCACGAATTAAAGTCCTCCTCTATGCTCCCAAAAACGGTTCCTGCAAGCGCTAAAGCTTCCTTAGTCCACCCCTTAGCCCCAAACAAACCACATATCAGTTGACCAGACTAAAGACACCGAAGACACCCACTCACGGATGTAGGTCACGCATGTGAGATTTGATCCCTTCTCTTCCACTTAATTTTGACTCATCGCCTTATTTTGATTTCTGTTCTGTTCACTTAACATTGTTCATATAAAATGTGATGTGAAGGCATGGTTACGAATCTCTGAAATCGAGCTTGTTCGCCATATTGTGTTGTCCTCCATGTGCTCTGTGGGATTGTTCGGACATATAATTCAATAGATGAAATACACGCTTTGTGGTAGGTGAACTGACGGTGGTACCCATCAATCCACCCTCTTTTTGATCACCTCTCTCCACACTGCAGGTCCATCCCACAGAAGGCGCCTGTGAACCAACGATTGATCAACACCGAATCTGTATATCATTGATGGAGAGCATCAAAAACCGTTCAGGATCAACTCTGAGGACCCAAGTCATTCATCCCCACCAATGAAAGTGCGAAAATGATTAACCGATTCACACAGCGGCAGGCATATCCAGACAATAGCTCCGGATTATATTTCCAGTATACTAAATCTAAAAAATGCATCACCAAATCCCGATAACTGATGAAAATAAAAAGCACACTGCTAATGAATGGGACCAGTCTGATAACCGATCAGGCCATCATCATAACTCGTACGGTCCGCTTACGAGGTTCCGAATGGCACTATCAAACTCGATCCCGGTCGTTTACAGTGCTTGCACGAAATGAAACAACTCATCAACGCTATCTCAAATGTTACAGCCTGCTTCCAGCATCCACAAATGATGTTTCTGTGAGTACGCGTACATGGAATCATATCTACCTTCTGGATTTACTCTGAACGTGACAATTTGCAACGGGTAAGCTTCCTCAATCCTGCCTAATTCCACTGCCACCCTAGATCCCTTGTGGACTGCACTTTCAGACACAATCAACGCCCGGTGCTGAAGACAGTGGTAAATCACATTCTGTAATTGCATTCAATTATTGAACGCAGTTTTTAGCGACCAGGAAAACCAAGCTGCTCCACCAAAACTGAGGAAAGGAAGGGCAAAGACATTCCAACTGCGTTCAGCTTAAAGGTTGAAACGTTTTGGATTGTTTTGAAGTTATTAGAGCGAATAGAAACATGGTTTTGTTACTCGTTACCAGTTCAGTTAGGTACGGCTGGACTCAAAACAAAAGTAACGATTTCATTTCTCGCTTGTTACCAGCTGTCCCGGCAAAGAAAACCATACGGCTGACACTGTCACAAGTTCACTGCTTCTTATTGATGGGTAGTCCTAATCCCAAGGAACTCATTGTGCCACCTGAGTACTACACGCCTTATGCACTTTGTGAGGACATGTTTTACTTTCCCTGCATGATGTAAAGTCTGTGATGAAACAATGTCCACCCTGTGCAGAAGTCAAGTACTGTTTTTTCAATCCATCAAATGCTAACCCTATCAAAGCGATATAATCTTTCGAAAGACTAAGTATCGATTTTAGAGGACCAATGCCACCCTTTCCCAACATCTGACACTCACTTTCATTGAAGAGTAACGGCGGTATCCCCTCCCCTTCGCAGATGCGGATGTTTCTTTGTCCACGGTCATCAAGTGCCTCTTCCAACTGTTTGTAGTGTTTGGCATACCATTCCTGCTTCTTCGCCAGAGAATCCATGTTTGTGCCTTCAGAACTCCCAAATTTCCGTCATGAAAAAGCATCGCAACCAGTACGACCACTAGCTACAAGCCGAGGTGAACGGTCGGGTCAAACAGCTAAATGCAGCACTATGGTGCCCTATTCTCTTGAGATTTAATGTCATAGGGTTAACTAGTAATTATTGGTAAAGTGTTCTCCTTGACACTTTACAT